>BSBK01006554.1:1107500-2522209 GCA_027943335.1 Chamaecyparis obtusa
TATATGGAGTTAATAGTGGAAATCCATAAGAACCCATAATGAAAAGTTGAAAGCGAACTAGAGAGGAAGAGACACAACCACACAAGACACCACCCCCCCCCACACCACAATTACCCAATCAAAGAACCCCCCCCAAAATAGATGATCTTGGCACTTTATATAGAGTGCGTGTACAATTGCCACTTGCCAAAATGGACCAAAGTGGACTTCTAATTTTGATGATTACAATACAGAATATGAAGCTATAGAAGACTCAACAAAATAAGACACAAGATCTCTCAAGGATCTAACAAATTACAAGTGCCAAAAATAGGCCAAAATAGACCAAATAATGAAAGTACTATGTCCACTCAATATTTTTCCAAACTGATACTAGATCTGGAAAGTAGACAAAAAAATATGCACTTTAAAAAAAATAGCACCTGAAAATGTGTCCATATGAGCCCGAACAAAGCCTCTAAAGCTGTAAAAATCAAGATTTGTGATTTTTAGAAAACATTTGGAATAGCGAACAGTCACCACATGCACCATTTTGTAGATCATGAAATTCTACCCCCAAACAAAAAGCAATTGCTCCAAAAAAGGAGTCTAGATGACTGAGATATGGATATTTAAAAATTGCTTCTGAAATTATTTTTCTAAATCATCGCTGTCGCCACACCTCCAAAATTCAAATCATTCTATATTTGGCTTCAGATGTCTGATTTGGATGAAACAAAATTTAATTTAGGGGTTTTTGAATCTCCTTAATGTGATGCTAACCTTTGATTTATACCAACAAGCTACAAATTTGACCTACAACAAAATTCTCTCTAAATAGGCTATACAATGACACTCCTATATTGGCTCTGATGCCATGTAAGAATTTTGATATCACTCTGATACCATGTAATAATTTTCCTAAGGAAAAGAAAAAAAATGCCAAGATCCAAAAGCTCAATTGATAGCACAAGAGAGACAAATATGACATGATCACTTGAATGATTCAATATTGATCAATAATGAAATAGATACAAAATCAATTGAATACAATGTAGATGCAATGTATGATAACTAGGAGAGATGCAAATGATAACCTATCAACTAGACAAGGTGTAATCACTGTCCATCAAAGGTGGATCATCCTCCATTGTACATCAAAGTATGTACAACAATGAGAGGATGATAACGTGATAAGAGCACTAAAGGTGGATCTCACACCTAAAGTGGAAATTCTCCTACACGATGTGCTAAAATGAAATGCAAACTCCTAGGTATCTCAATTATAACTAATATGAAAATGTATTATCCTAAGTAAACTTAAGTAAAGTGTAATTAGTGAATAATTAATTACACCAACAACTGGAAAGAGGCAATCCACCTTGTTAAATATTCATATGTGTGGAACTAAAAAATATGAGAAGTGGTAAGCACGTCAAGCATTGAGTTGACCAAAAGGCTAGAAGCTTAGTTTGTCTTTTTCTTGTTGAATCTAAATGTTTCAAAGGGAAATACCACGATCTAGATTTGGATAGAGTTGGGGACTTTGTATTTAACTAAGGCTCTAATTAAATAATTTAATTTAGAAGAAATTTGAATTCTATAAGGTTGATATATGGTGATTCTATCACTAATCATTTGAACACTTTAAATGTTTATAATAAGTAAACTTGCATTGGTGGATGTGAAAAAGGATGAAAATATCATTAGAATAAATTTTTCTATTCATTGTGACATTCTTGGGATAATGTTGTAATGGCAATCAGTTCTATCACTTTATGTTCAAGCTTGAGGTGGTGGTTTCCTTGTTATCAAAATAGAATAAAAGGAAACAAGAAATTCCAAGTCCAAGGCAGGATCCAAGTCTCTTGGCAAATCCAATGTTAAGTGTTGGATTTATATAGAACTATAAAGAAACATAAAAAAGAACTATTATGAAACATCTAAAAGAACTATAAAGAAAATAAGGTTAAAAATGGATTTGATGATGACATTATTTCCAAAACCTCAAATTAAGAATCTAGAGATGTTTTTTTTTAAGCAAAAGTGACATAGCACTTATATTAAATTATTAATTTAAAAACTAGTTCAGGGGGCTCAACAGAGAAAGAACTAGCAAGAAAACTCTAAATCATTGTTGGATTACATATGAACCTATAAACTACTATCATCATTATGAAAACAATGGCTAATACAAATTAGCATACCAAGTCATAACATATAAGAACTTGGATGCTACTACCAGCCAAATGTGTCGATTGGTAAAATTCATTGTTGTGGGCAATACAAAGAAACCAAAAACCCACATAAGTACATAACATTGCCACCAAAATAGTTACCACAGAAGAAGTTAACATTGCCACAAAAATGCATCCACCATATGAGCACGAAAGTACCAGCAGGTCTTCAACTTTACGAATGACAACTGCATTGACAGAGAACCAAGCTTGAGAACATAGAAGGATCAAAAAGGATGGATGACATGCAACATGAAATAATCAGAGAGCTTGGTCTGAACATCAAAAAAATTTATTGGCACGCAGAGATTGAAATGGCCAGTCAATCCAAGCCACAAAAACCAAGTTTCCTTCATAATTAATTCACAACCCAAGGAGTACCGCCATCTAAAATATGACATCATGTGTGGGAAAACCACTTGTCCTTCATACACCATGAATCCCTTCTTTGTCCAAAATATGACACTCACCTAAAATTGGATGTGAAATGATGATATCTTTAAACTTGAAAGATACAAAAGTAGCACCATCGCATCCCATATTAGCTAAACAATCAACAAATTTGTTTCCCTCACATAATGTATGAGAGAAAAAAATTAAATCAAAAGAATTAAGAAAATCCCAACATTTTTGAAGGATATAGGCAAGATGCCAATTATATGAAGTTTGGGAAAGGCATGAATTGATAATAACTTGTGAGTCTCCTTCTATCTGTAGATTTGAGATGTTACATTTTTTGGCTAGAATTAACCCTGCCAATAGAGCCTAAGTTTCAACAATGTTATTCGTTCCATCTAGAAAAATATCGGCTTTAAGTGCAATCACATCACCCTGCCAATTTCTAATGCAAACACCAAGACCTGACTTCCTAGGGTTACTAGAAGAACAACCATCAAAATTTAACTTGAAGAATTCTTTGACAGGAGGAATCTATTTGACATGTGAGTGGTCGATTATAAGGGTAGAACTCCAATTAGGGGAAAATCTAGTAGGTACTTTAATATGCTTCCAAGACTTTAATATATTTTCATCCCAAATAGAATAGAAGACGTTGTTGGTGTTGGCAACCAAGTTTGCATTCACAACTTTTGAGACTACATCCTCAATACCATCTAGAATACATTGAAGATTTAACTTGTCATTACAAAAAATGATCTTATTTCGTTCCCACCAAATGGCCCAAATTACAATAGCAAGAACACATTTCCAAATGCAACCAAATAGAGACTTTGAGTAAACAATCAACCAAGGCTCAAAAAGATCCTTCATTTTTTTTTGCATGGGCATAGACATGTGGAGCTTATTAAGGACAAAAACCCAACATTGATATGCAACAGGGCACTGCAGGAGAAGATGGTCAGTGGTTTCCATGTCCCCATCACAAAATTTGCAATTAAATGAATCCACAATACCCAATCTATGTAATATTTCACTCGTAAGAATCCTCATTTAGAGTGCAAGCCATGCAAAGGATCCCACCTTGGGAAACACAATATTGTTCCAACAAAGAGAAAAGCACCTACTTTTCTTGATCGAATTGACCCATTGACGAAGACCAAGATATCCATCTTTAATTGAGTAGTTGTCATCTTTAGAAGGAGCCCATCTGATAATATATGGTCTTTTAGAAAGGAAGACTACCCTTTGGACAAACAAATCCCTCATGAGAATGTAGCTTTGATGATCAAGAAGATAACCAGGAATGTCCTTCCAGATAACCTTACCTGAGTGAATTTCAACAGCCAATAAATAGTCCCAAAAAGAAGATCCCCATTCAGCTAATAATACTCTTCGGGCCTCATTTAGATTTACTTGATTACATAAAGGAGGATATCCATTCCATGAGTCATCCCAAAATTTAACAAACTCACCACTATGGATTACCCATGTTACATAATTATAAATTATATCCTTAGAAGAAATCATGAAGTTCCATATAGCTGAACCCAAAGGAGGGTTAGACATAGTAAAAATTCTGGAAGGGTTTGAGGAATCCAAATACTTCCCTCGCATCAGTGAACACCATTTTTCATGAGGTTTAGTACACATTTTCCACACCAATTTACTACCAAAAGCCTTATTTCTAGTTGAAATGTCTTGTAGGCCCACCCCTTATCATTTGCCATCTCTTGGAGAGAAACTAGAGGTATCTTTTTTTTTCTAAGAGAATACCTTTCCAAATAAATTCTCAAAGTATCTTCTAAATTTGAGATACAATAGATGTAGAGGCATTGATAATTGAAAGATAGTAGTTTGGAATAGATGTGAGGACAACTTTAACTAATAATATGTGCCCTGAGAGTGATAGCCATCTAGCTTTCAAGGTTGTAATCCTAGATCTGATTCTGTCTATGATAGGAAGCCAAAAAGCAAGTCTATTGCTACCCATAAAGCAGGCAATACCTAAATAGGTAGATGGAAATTGATCCACCAAAAAATCCAAAGTAGAAGTAATTCTTTGTGCCACATCCTCTTGTATGTAAAAAATATAAATTTTTGACTTGTTTGCATTAATTTTTTTACCTGAAACCTCATAATACATATCTAATGCCTACTTAATGTGCTTGGATTCCATCACAGAGGACTTCCCAAACAATAAAGTGTCATCAACAAATAAGGAATGAGTGACTAAAATATCTGTACCTAAAATGTGAATACCTTGCCAAAGCCCTATTTCTGAATACTTGTTGATGAATCTACTAAATGTATCTTCCATCAAGATAAATAATGCTAGAGACAATAGATCACCCTGGTGAACACCTTGTGAAGAAGAAAAATATCCAACTGGTTCTCCATTAACAATTACTAAAAACCATGCTCCAAAAATACATTCTCTAATCCACTTGCACCATTTTTTCAAGAAACCAAATTTGGAAAGAACTTTGAGTAGGAATGACCACTGGACTTTGTCATAGGCCTTCATCATATCAAGCTTAACTACAAAGCTAGGAAGACGGTGATATTTAATAGAATAGAGAGTTTCATGTGCAACTACCACCCTTTTCCAAGTCTCTCTGCCAGGCACAAATCCACCTTGTTCATTGGATATAACAATAGGAAAAAGATGCATTAACCTCATATAAATAGCTTTAGTTATCAGTTTGTATATCATGTTGCACAAAGAAATTGGCCTAAAATCAAAAAATGTTGATGAATTCTTGACTTTTGGAATGATGGCAATATTAGTTGAGTTAAAGATTCTAATCATTTTAGCATTCATTCTAGACTCCTATACAACAACCAATAAATTATTGCCAATGAAATCCCAACATTTTTGATAAAAAAGAGCAGTGAACCCATCTGGACCTGGGGCTTTATCTGGAGGAAACAAAAGAACCACCTTTTTAATTTCTTCCAATGAGAAAGGAGCCAACAAGATTCTATTATGATCTTCCATTATAATATGAGGAATAAAACTAACAAAATCATTAAACCTGTAGTCATCTACCAAAACTAAATTGGAAGGTGCCAATAGATTTGTAAAAAAGCGGACACCTTCTAGCTTTATGCCCATATCATCTTCTATAAGCTGACCTGATTCTAATTGTTTAATGGAGAAAATAGTACTTACAACCCTTTTGACTTTAGCAGACTCATGAAAGAATTTTGTATTCTTATCTCCCTCTTTTAACCATAATTCACGTGATTTTTGCCTCCAATATATCTCCTCCCTCTTACAAAGTTCTTCCCACTCCTCTTTAAGGGATTTATGTTTTTGGAGTAGATATGAATTAAGACCATGTTGGATGATAACATAATTAATCTCTTCTAACTATTCTGAAACCACTTGCTTCTGTCTGAAAATATTCTTGAAGATCTTGTCATTCCACTCTTTAATCTTAACTTTCACATGACGAAGTTTTTTGGCAAATTGAAGCAACTTTGGATCATGATAAAAAGGTGCACTTTCCCACCAATGCTTTAAAAACTTATTGAAATCTGGATGTATGAACCACATGTGTTCAAATTTAAAAGAACTCATTTTATTAGAACTTGGCTATTGATCTCGTTTTGTAACCAATAAATGTATTGGAAAATGATCAAACTCAACATAAGGAAGAATTTCAGATTTAAAAGTAAAGTGCAATAATTTCCAAGATTGTGAAAATAGGAATCTATCTAATCTCTCTGCTATTTCCAAGAATCCAATTCTTCAATTAGTCCATGTAAAAGAACCATTATGAGGCAAAACATCACTAAGATTATTATCCTCGACAAAAGATGAAAAGTCCTAGATAGTTTGAAGAGGAGGACATATACCACCTTTCTTTTCCAACATGGATAATATTGCATTGAAGTCACCTCCTAGAATAAAGTTCAAATCCCTTTCTTGATGAATTAAAGTAGTTATAACTTCCCATAAGTCCCTTTTATCTGTGGTAGTTGTAGAACCATATATATTAAAAATGAGAAATTGCATGTCAAAGTGTTGAACCTTCAAGAGCTGCCAGTTAGAGTCATGTTGGACAAGCTTCCCTTGAATACTTCTAGGGTTCCATAGCATTTCTAATTTACTAGATCCCCCTTGACCCTCTGAATGAACAGATAACCAACTAGTCCATTTTCCAATTGTATTATCAAAAACCTACTGTGATAATTTAGTCTCTTGGAGAAGAATGATATCTCCCTTTGTAGAATCCAACATTTGCTTGATTCTACATCTTTTTTCAGAGGCATTAATGCCTCTAACATTCCATGTGAGGATCTTCATTACTGACAAGGAGAACATTCCATTCTCCTTGTCATTCTTTTGATAGATGAAAATTTATCATCCATGGTTGATTGAATACCAACTTCCACTTCGATTACAGTCTTTGCACTTTTTGGTTTTTTGCCTCACTTTTTTGGCATCTTTTTATTTGGAGTAGTTGCTATAGGAGATTGTGCCAATGAAAGGATTTGAGAAAAATCAAAAGTACCAATCATCCTATAACTATCTAAAGGAGAGATATCCTCTACGTTTTCAGCATGCTCATTTTTTTTCAAGGATCCATTTGCTAAGAAAATATCATTTTCCATAATAGCAACAGGTGAAAAAAATAGTTTCCATACCATCCTTTCCAATGCCAATATCATCCATCAGTAACGGCTCAACAGTTACCTGCAACTGACACCAACCTATTGTATTGTGTGGCACTATAATAAATGTATTATCATACACAATGTCCTTGATCTGCAATTTAGATAATTGTTGTGGAAGAACTATGGGGGCATCCAAATCTTGTGGATTTGACCTCAATAGACTCAATCCCAAAATATCCCCATTGCCAAGATCAGGCAAATTCATGTGACATGAATCATCTGGGTGAATGATTTCCTTTACTAAAACACATTCTTCCATTGCAATTTCATTAATAAAATGAGATGCAAGAGATGTGGATAGGGCTGTGGCAACTTTGAGTAGCTGATGATTCAAAATTTTCTTGCCTTTGAGCTCATTTAAGATGTGTGCAAAATGGATTAGTTTATTCTAATAAGTAAGGTCATGGACTATCATGTCCAACAATGGAAGGGGAATTTCATCATGCTCGTATTCCTTTGGGCCCTCCAACAACAATGGAGATTTGAAATTCTCACCCTCCCCTTGTAGATTTTTCCAGTGTTGCCAAAAAAACCAAACTAAAACAAAGACATCCAATAGCAATTTTAAATCATCTTGATTAATAACATCTGATTGAATAGGGGCCAATTCATATAGAGAACTATGCATATCGGTATATGGTGACTACAAAATAGAACCATGACCAGATTGTTTACCATCCTGACAAGCTTTTAAATAAACACACTGTGCAGGGTCCCTGGAATGGTCTTTACAAACATCCACAAGAGGTGATTGCATACTTGAACATTCTGATGTGTAGTGGCCTAGAATAGATGAGTACTTAATGACTATATCAACATTTTGAACTTGAACCAGTTGTTTTAAAGAGCCCCATTTAGAATTAATGGTAATACCCATGGGGTAGGGTTTAGACTTGTTAAGCAGAAGACAAGCCCTTACATCTCTCTGAGGGAATTCATACAGAATTAGATCACGCTTGATGAATATCCCAATTTGATTTGCCAGAATTTCAATAATGTCTAGATCTATATATTCTAAAGGCAAGGCTAGAAATGAAATCCAAAATGGCATAAACTGACATAAAGCATCATTTGCCTTAAAGTTTGGAATCCAGGGAAAAGTAAACAAGCCATATCCATTACAGAACTATCCCTTATATTTATGAGCAAAATCTCTAGATGCTTTTGAATCAAATAACACTATAAAGTAATTGCAATGTGCATCAATGAAGAAAATATCTCTAACACCTCCCCAAATAGATCGTGCCCAATCAGATATATCCAAGATCGAAAACATGTTAGGGCCAAACATACCTAATAACATCGTGTCTCTAAGGCAAGCAATATGCACCTCTAGGTAGTGATCTAGGAAAACAACTGTTGGGAATTCTTGAGATAGATTACTTAAATGTGGTTGTGAATCTTTCTTGGCTTGCACCGCAGTCTTATCAAATTGATCAGAATAAACTGGTTCCCCCTTTTTCCTCCATTCAAACCTACCAACCATATTTTTCCGAGTATGAAAAATTGACTAGTCCTTGTGCATGGCATTAGAGATCTGTGACTCCTGCACATGATTCTAACTATTTGGATTAAAGGATGACCCATTTTTGTTAAGTCATGCCTTGTCATATAACTTTATTTCCTTCTGATCTGACCCTTGGAAAAACTCATTTCCCATAAGGAAAATATTGTTTAGAAATGTCAAAAGCCACGGGCCTTGGAATAATCTATTGTTGGGTGATGAAATGTATGAAGGTAACCATCACACATGTGCTGAGTCTACCAATGAGTGCTACAAATGTGATCCTAGTTCAATAGGATATGAGGATCTTAACCGAGAGACAGAACCAAAATCTTGAGAATCATGACAAATATAAAAAAACAACCCTTTTTCTTAGGTGATTAATGGCGTGATGTGTTATTGGCCACTGGTAAAACCTCTCACCCCTTTGATTCCTCCAAAATCTAGCTCGCCCACCTCCATTCTATCCCCTAGAAAGAGCTTCATGACCTCTGCCTCTATGAAATGATGCTTTCAATGCCCTAGGTCACCGCTCCATTGCTCCAGAATACTTTTTAATCTAGAGATGTATTATTTATTGGTTTTATCTATTTGATAGCATTGTAGATAGTTTAATATTAAGCTTCACTTTGTTTTGAGAATAGTTTAATATTCTCTACTTAACAAGGCCAACCACATGAAGGTGGAATCTCATAGGGCCCCTCCCCCCTAACATCACTCTACATTTCTTGTTAACATCTAACATTCATCCATTAATAAAATGTAACATTTATTCATTCATTATAACATGACATTCATTAACACATAACATTCATTAACATTCATCAACACACAACATTCATCAATATTCATTAACACATATCATTCATGAACATTCATTATCACATAAATACATTCATTAACCCATAAAAATTCAGTCATTATCAAATAAGGTAGATTACAATCATTTTTTTTTAGTTTTTTTTTCAAAGCTATGTAAAGACTAAGTGGAGCACCATTTTATTCATCCTTTCCCCCCTCTTCAGTTGTTCTACACTGAGGATGAGGACACTAGTGCAAAGGGGGGTCCTTCACAAAAATAAAGAAATGGGTTAAATTCAAAACATATTTTTATTATTGTTACAAGTATTACATTAATTTAAAGAACATAATTGTGATGCTCTTTACCTGATGGGGCCACATCATCTTATGTATCATTTTGTCTCACCTCAACCTCAGCATGTTGAACACCCTCCGAAGTTGAAATATGAAAGGTTATATTAATCAATAAACCAATTGCAATTAAACTCATTTAAAGGAATGGTCCTGTTTACCTAATGGGGGGACATCACATTCCAGATGTTGTGTACCCAGGTCATGCTCCACTTGGTCATCACTGACTACATGCTCTAAAATATTAACAAAAAAGGTTACATTAATTAATATACCAATTTTAATTTAAGATATTTAATTGTATTAATAATTACATAAAAATTAATGCAAAATGAATATCTGCACTACTGGGATGCACATATGGAACTTCATCATGTGTAGGTTGTGTTCCAAGATTAACAAACTACATTCCAATGTCATGTGCATTGTTATCATTGCTTGCTTATTTAAAATAAATATAGTCACTTGATGTTGGAGCTTAACATAAAATAGACTAATTGGTAATGTATTCAATTTGAAATAATTTTCATATAGCTTATTTACCTTTGTGATGGATCCATCACTAGATCCTTGCACACTAAATTCTTGTAGCCATTCAACCACAACTCTATAGCCTTGCTGGAAGCCAATTCTCTTGTCATATTTTGTGAGCAGTCTATTAAACTCAGACCCCTATATTTTTTCTTGGTATCCTAAAGTTTCTTACATTATTTCATCAATACAAATTTTTTTTGTAATTTATAAATATTTTGATATGATTTTTCATTTACTAATACTTACAACTCGTGTAACAAGTTTTGAATAACCACCAGAGTCAAGCTTGTGTTGCCCATGCTTTTCTACTCTTGCCTTGGTTTCTTTTGATGTGTCACTCAATCTATGAAAAGTTTGAAATATGTTAGATCATATAAATATAAAGAGTAATTAGTACATAATTACATTCTTAACAACATCACATACCCTCTTCTAGTGTTTGGTGGTGTATTTCCTTTTTTCCTTTCAATTCTCTCCTTCGCATCCAAAATCATATTTTTCCACTCACCCTCGGGAATGTAGGGGGACACTTGTATTTCAATTTAATCTCTAATGTTGTCCTATAATGATCCCTCAGATACTTCATACATAACCTATCTTTCTCAAGGATCCTATTTTTCTTGAATGTGCGAGCTCCAAACAACTTGGTCATATTCTCTATGAGATCATTTTTTCACTTTTTATCTTGGTTATTCCACCTTTTAAGGAAAAAAAAACCTATTAGATTCATAAATGAAGTGAAGCTACCTTTAATATAGTTCAAGATATGGATCAAATGAAAAGTATCCTAGCAATGATATGAAATCAAAATAGTGGATTGGAGTATTAGTTTGGATATGATGTTCCACCATTTACGTATGGCGGGCCTGAATATCCACAAACACTCATCATTAAGTTTTCTATAAAAAATACCATTCCTTGCAAAAAAATCATGGGATCATTAGTAAAAAAAGAGTGATCAATAAGTAAATTACTATTACACTATATATAATAATAACTTTAAAGTACCTGGAACCTTCGCTACTTTTAAGGGAACCATTTCTTTGTCACTCATGAGCAATATGCACTTCTTCATTGTTCCCATAGTAGAAATACAGGTACATTTAGGAAATGATGATGCATCATCATGTGCTGCATCTCCTACTACATAAAATGAATCCATTATGAAATTCCCCCAAGAAATAAGGGAAATAAACACATAACAAAAGAGAGAGCAAAAGATGGATCTATGTACCAATAGGTGGTGTAGTAGTGGGTGTCTACATGTTGCATGTTGCTAACATTGTAGTCAGTAATACATCTACAATTTTTCTCATCTGAGGTGGTGTACTTGGCACAGGATCATTGACATGAGTTGAAGAATAAGATTGTTAGAGCATAAAAAAGCATGGACTAGCATGGACAAGATTGTTAGAGTATACAAAAATATTGTTACAACATATTTTCATTGATTATGATCATTCCTATATATTCAGTGGAAAACACAAGTGGGGGATAGAACATGCGATCTACCTGAACCACCTGTAGTACCCTCATCATTTCCATGAGGTTCAAAATTATGCAAAAAAGCTGTAAAAACAACACATCAGTATTTTAGTTAATGACATAAAAGAGTATAAAATAAAAACCATTATTGAACTTTTATTATAATTATAAATTTCATTAATACTTACTCTCAATTTTTCTCCTCGGTGCATCAAATCATTCCCCCTCTCTTTTGACTCAAGAGTTTGAGGGTATATGGATGACAAATGAAAATTTTCATTTGTAATTTTTCGCAGAAACTTTTTAATCACACTGATCGGGTCATCAGATTATGTGAAATCAAAAAACAAGGGGTCCTCATCAAAGGTGTCATCATGAGGGATTGTAATTTTCTTCCCTTTCTCTAAGCATTTGTCTATGACAACAATATTATTAACACTATCAAAATTACTCCAAAATAGTCAAGAAAAGAACATAATAAAATAATATTTTTCTTCTATCTAATTTGTATAATTACAATAAGGTTTACCTGTTGGGTAGAAGAGCCAAGAGTATCAACATTGTCCCTTCTATGTGGTTGCTCCATGTGGCCCTGTGACAAAGATAAAATATAAAATGTTAGTAAAAAAACTTAATAATAAAATGGTGTGTTAGAGTCATTGATTGGGGGTTGGTTTAAATGGTGCATAGTGCATACCTGCACCCCCATGATAGTATCTTTGTTTGATTCAAATTGTAATCGATAAGAAACTCTTCCCCTGCACGTATTGATTTTATCACACATATGAATACATGATTTCCCTCCAACACTTCAAATATGCAATTGGATTGCCTAATAGTTGACCTAGGTCACGTACTATTTATAAAACCTACAATATGCCATGTTGCTTTTGGCCTTCTATCAATGTACATAGCCACTATTTTACTTTGATTATTGTATTTCTATTGTATATAATTTTATGAGAGTGCATACCTATGCATACTTTTTTTATATCAAACAATATGCATCCAACTTTTGTAATCATAACAAGGTCCAACAAACTCCATCAATTCAACAACTTTTTTGTAAGATACCTTTATGTCATCCACGGAAAATATGCCCAAACCATGTAATGACGATGGTGCTATGCGATATATCCTCTCGTTAACACAAAATTTAGTGTTTATTGGAGGAAGTTCCTTGGGTACCCAATGTTATTGTAGATGTTGGTATCTCAAGGGCACCTCGATGTCACATTTGGTCTCATCATCATAAGAACATTACCCCCTTTGAGCAAGGAAAGATTTCATGTTTTTATTCAATTTCCTTCTAGTCTTTTGACCCCTACTTGATCTCCCTATTTTAGACCTACTACATGTATCACTTTTATCTTTTATTCCTATGTTTCCCTCACTTGAGGAAGACACATCTGACAAATACCTATTTGTCAGTACTTGCACTTCATCAAATGAGAGAGATAGCTGCTAATGAGAGATATATATTTTTGCATGATAACTGTATTAAATAAACTATTTCTATAGGGTGTATTGACTTATACCTGTCGATCTGTGAGACTATGTGGGATGTTCATGAAAGGGGTTCAGGTTCCTGCATATGTAATTCAATTATCTTATGTTAGCTAAAAATTTCATGATATGTATACTCAAAATTACATAGTAAACAAGATGAAAAATATTCAGTCATCATAATCATTATTTTTTTTGTATTCCTCACCTTTACTTTATGGTGTCTATAAAGGACCCTCAACAGAAGCTAGATTGATTGTTTCTATAGTCAATTACCTGCTTCCACCAAGGGTTGCAGCCACAAAATATATACATGAAATCAACACCAACAATAAATACATATGTATCACATTCATCATAAGCATAGCATATGAATTAAAAACATTAAAAGGTACATCATGAATTAGTTATGTAATGGAATTGGAATTCTATACAAAATGAATAAACTATGTAACCATATAAGTCAAATATATTTCTATCAAGAAATTAATATTGAATAGATTAAGGATTGATCAGATAACTCTACATATCATTCATGTCATTGATCTTCTTGTTCATCCAACTCATCATCATGATCATTTTCGTCATCATCATCATCATCATCATCATCCTCACCACCACCACCACCACTATCATCATCATCCTCCTCCTCCTCCCCCTCCTCATCATCATCATCATCATCATCATCATCATCGTCATCATCATCATCATCATCATTATCATCACCATCATCATCATCATCATCTTCTTCTTCTTCTTCTTCTTCTTCATGAAAATTTGCATCAGGAACATCATCAACTAACTGTCGATCGTGATCATCATCTACGTCATCTTCTACATCTTCGGTATCTTCTTCTTCCATCACATTATAGTTTATCTACCTTCATCTTGGATCATGTCAAACAACAAATGACCAACCTAGTTTATGTGGAACCTTTGAGTAAAATACCTACTCACATTGGCTTGGAAGAACATAGGTCTCATCTCCAACTAGCTCAAACAACCTTGTATTAACCATTGTAAATCTATTGTCATGTTCAATAACAGTTCTATCAAGATCATTTTGATTAAGTTGTATCTTGTACCATTTGATGATGAAGACAAATAATTTTAAGGAATTAAATTCACACTCAATTTTATCATCCAAAATGACATAGTATCTATTTTGAGACTCTTAAGGATGTAAGTCATTTCTAGATGAAATAACTTTTCTTTGTGTCATCCAACTTTTGATGTGAAATTTATAACTATTGCATAAAATAGCCTTGTGGTGTTTGACCTACAATAATATGTCAAACATGTAAAAATTATTGCATCATGAGTTGATAAACATACGGGTGATTAATAAATTTATATGTACCTATTTATCTCTTAAACCATATGCTAAATCTATTATCCTTTGTGTAACATTGGAATCTCCATTACGATGAGCTTCTATAACCAATGAAGACACACCTTCCAATGCTAAAATGTGACTGGAATGTTGACATCGTTCAATCCATATCGTCATCTAATCAAGATCATTTGCAATATACAAATGAAGTGCATCCCACTCTCGACCAACTGTACAAAAAATAAATAGATGACTTACAACTAATTTATTTTAAAGATTAAGAATTAATTAACTACAATAAAATCTTATAATTAATTACCTCTTACTTTCCTCAATCTAACTTTTCCCATCAAGTACTGCCCTTCAAATTTGTTAATGGGGGCAGGATCCCAAATATGATCTACATGGATATTTTTTGCAAACTTAGGAAGATATTTAGTAATGTACACCATAGTCTAGTATACCATATATCCCTCCAATATAGAACCCTCAGGATGTTCTTTTTGTCAAACCAAATCTTTCAAATATTTCAACTGCCTCTCAACTGTCCACATTAACCTAGTGTGTATAGGTCCACACAATTCAATCTCCTCAACTTGATGTATGAGATAGTGTTCTTGTGCATTGAAAAAACTTGAAGGTAGAAAATTTTGCATTTCACACATTAGATGAGAAATGTTTCTCTTCCAATATTTTATGTCTTCTTTATGAATTTCTTTAGATGACAACCACCTACAGGAGATTCAAGACACAAAAATATATAAATATGAGACTTTATAAAATAATATACAATATATTACATACAAGCAAAAAAAATCATGAATATAATAAATATATACAACAAATTGAACAAATATCACTACTTACCTCATGTATTTTACAAGATCATATATCATTTATTTGACATTATTCTTGAAGTGCTCTAGGAGAGATAGAGGTAGCACATACTGTAGCAATTATAAATTGATCCTTTCATTGTTTTCATGTAATATAATACAATGAAAAGTACATGTAGTTTACAAATATATTGTAAATATAGAAAAACATGAATTACCTTGATGAAGGTATGCCAATCATGCATTTTCATTCCTTTCACTTTTCTTTGATATGAGATTGTTTATGTTCATAGAAAATCCTGAGGGAAATCAAATTTTTCGTATGACTTTTTTTATAACGTTGTTTTGGTGGTCCATTAATGACCAAGGAAGGGCACTTATATTAATCTAGTTTCCATTTCCATTTGATTGAATGAATTTTTTCATTTCATGATTGGAATCATGAATGTCACTACAAATTTTGACAATTTTTTCTTTGTCACACCTTCCATCCAATATTTTTCATAATGTCTCTGTTATATTCTTTCCAATATGCATAGTATCAAAAAAATGCACAATTTGTAGTTGCTCACAGTAGGGAAACCTACTAAATTATCTGAGATAACTTTTTAGTCCCTTTGGAAGGTGGTCAGTAATGCCTTGATGACCTTCACGATCATCAATTACATAATTAGTAAACTAACACAATAGAAAAATATAAATTCCAAACATAAACCATTATGTGGTCCAAAGGGTTTAGGTTAGTTGGTTGAAGCAATAAGTTCTCATTGTGGAGACCCTAGTTCAAATCCCAAGAGGGACATCTTTGTGAAATTCTAAGTTGTGACTATTAGTCTTCCAATTGTTGTTTCTAGTGTGGCTTCTCGTAAGGAGATCATAAACTGGTAAACTAATGCGATCAAAAAAGTTTGTAAAGTATCTATTAAAAAAAAAAAAAAAACCATTATGTGGACTGACATTACCTTGACAATTAATTCTATAATATTCTAACTTCCATAGGTGAGGTGTCATTGTTCATGACTTTGATGTAGTATCTTCTTTCCCATTGAAAAGATGTATTTTGATACTTCATTACTTATGATTTCTGTGGAGGAAGTGCCTATACTCACCAAACACCTTATTTCCTAAACTTTTTGAATGATGAGATTTCATCTTTGGACCACAAATTGGACATGAAAATTTTCCCTTAGTTTGAAGACCTACAAGATAATGATATAATTGGAATAAATATGTTAATTTTTATAATTAGAATTATCATGCACAACTTGAATTCACTATAACATACTACAAAAATGTGTTATTCCTGAGGCATCATGTATTGTCCATACAAGCATTGCATGGAATTAAAATTTTCTTTGTCCTATTGGTATAGAGACATCATACATATTGACACCATTCTATAACTCTAACAACTCGTTGATAAGAGACTCAATATATACATTCATATCTTTAACTCGGTACTTACCTAGTTGAATTAACAATAACATTACATAATTATTGTGACCATTTTATTGCAAGATTTATAATTACATATAGATAACTATTAAATGATAAAATACTTGGAACAATCATTTCCAACATAATATGCTCTCTCTTTATTGATATCCATGGAGGAATGTTATCGTTGATAACAAAAATAGGTCAAACCGAGTAAACAGATCTCAACTCTCCAAATGGATTGACACCGTCCATTGCCAATGAAAGCCTAAGATTACAAGGTTCTTCTTTAAAGTGTGGCCACTTTTCCTCTATATCCATAAATATCAAACCATCCATAGGAATTTGAATAATGTCATCTCGAATTCTATTGCGTGCATGGTAATCCATAAATTATGCCAACCTACTGCACTTGAATAATCATTACATACATGGAATAATGGAAATGTAATGAAGAACCTTGTTAGACACCTTTTTGGTTATTTGATATGTTCAATATCTACTCGTATGAAATTGAGGGGATTCTATTGCATATTCATGTTCTTTATAATATATAACATGATCATTGGGATAAGCATTTATTTCTTGGTACTCCATTCTAATATCTTTCATAGTGACACATAATTCTTGGTATGAGCGAGGTAGAATATTTGATGGTGGTAACAAAAAATCACCTATCAATCTACAACAAAAAATATAAGTTGTTAATATAAATAATATTAATGGTACACGATTCATCCTTTATTAACTATAATGGCATATATGACATACCTTAACATACATGACATTGTTATGTTGGATAAACCATTCATAACCTTCAAGATCACCAACAACAATACAAAAAAGAGAAGAGTTGTTTGGGAACCTTCATAAAGGGTTGTATCCGCCTTCTCAAGTAGAGGTATATCATGGATGACATAAAGGTCATTTTGATCATCATCATCAGTTGCACCAGTACCAAATGTATCATGGATCAATGTATTTGTACCATCATCTTCAAATGTGTTTTCTAGTGCATGCTCATCATCTTCCATGGGACCATTATCTTCAACTTCAATATTTTCACCTCCATGTTCCTCTACTTAGAAAACCATATTCTTTGGGTTGTGGTGGTCGATATCATGTTCCCTAGGGAGCTTGACCTATATAAAAAATGATAAACATAAATAAAAATGTACCATGATCTCATCATCTAGTGATTTCTTATGTATATAAGTTGTTAAAATGATATAATGAACAACTTACCAATGGATAATAATCATGTCCACCTTCAATGTGACCATTCTACCTAGAATTTCTCTTAGTTTTTTTTATTATCAGTCTTCTAGTGTTTAAGCCCTTGCAAATTTTGTAGGGACAATAACATTTTCCATCACCTTTTCTTTTGATGCTAGACCACAATCTAGTGATTGTCTCCCTATCTTGTTATTCATGTATATTATCTAACATGATCCTTCTTCATGGGAAAAAAATTGAGCTCTAGAAACTTCGGTCTATAACCTCCAAAAACTAAGCCAAACAATGTCAAAAGTACACAAATCTTCTTAGACCTAGTTATATATAGAAATGAAATGATGTTTTAGTATAGTATGCCAAATTGAAATACTTGAACATAGAGACTTTCAACATCCACAATTTATCAATTACAAGATCTTGAGGGAGTGCAATGGAGGTTTAGAGACAAATGGAGTCTAAAAGACCTATAAGGTCTTTAAATAATGTAAAGATGGCAATTTGAGCCATTCAATGTAAACATTACAGAAGATATATTGAGACTAATAAGTTTAAATCTTTAATTAAAACTTATTTAATCATTTAAATATTTTAAGTACAAAAGTCTTCTTATAAAAATGTCCTAGTTGTCCTATTAAGGACCCGAATGGTCCAAGATGGTCAAAAGATAGTCAAACTATGTATGGATTAGCATTATGCATTGGAACGACTTATCAGATCATGGAAATTCTTTTCAGGTACAAATGGTACAATACCATCTTTCCATGTTGAAGCCTCTTTATGCAAATGGGATCAATGTCCTTTCTCTCTTCATTGGAACTAGTGGTGCAGAGGTTGCTTTGTATTGATTTGATATAACACTCAATTATGTGGTATACCCAAATGATGCAAAGCACCTCTGCACCCTTGATTCAATTGAAGTGAAAAGAATTTGATCTGATTTAGATAAAGAGGCTTCAGAATAGAGGATTTAGATAACTACCATTTGAATGCAAGTTAATAGTTGATCTCTACTGCAAGTTAGTTCTTCAAAAAAATCTCATCAACATTGACTATCATCATTAACATCAAAATTCATGGTGGATATCATATTTTTCTCTCTTCTACATACTTGGGATCATTATTTAGACCTTTATTATCTTTACAAATGTTTTATATTCTTAACCCTCAGTAATTTTGGTGTGGGAGCACCTAGAGCATAGGGGTCACCAGGAGGCCCTACTAGAGATCCAAGAAGAGATGGAGTCTAATGAGACCTAAAAGGTCTTAAATCTCTCTAATTTTTCGAGCAGAGCCACAAAGTGTAATGAGATGAACTAAAAGTGCCAAAATGATGTAATATTGCCATGTAGGCAAAACAAGGCCTAAAAGGATAATGTAATGGTCTAAGGGGTAGAAGTAGAGTTCTGATAAGTGTTTTGTGTTTTGTAGGTCATTAAATGACCATTCTTATGTAGTGGGGGTCATTAGTTATATGGTTGTCAAGTTGACAACTTTGTTGTCAACTTGACAACACTTTAAAAACCTTTCAAATCACTAAAAATGGGAGGACAGTTAATTTTTAATTGATTATAAATAGTTTAAGGGTAGTTTTAGAGGTTGTTGTCAGTTTTAAGGGACCAAGAGAGTCTATAAATAATGTAAATCCTGATGGCATAAAAGAGGGAGTCAATGTAATAGGTTTGGAGATCAATAAAGTTAGCTACTTTTGCATTTTCCATGTTTTGATAGTAAAAACAATCATCTTCAAGCATGTTTTATTAGGTCTAATGCTATTGTCTTGAATTTTTTTAATTTTGCATGTTTTTACAAGGATGGACAGAGCCTTAGGATTCTAAGGAGGGAAAATAACAAAAGAATCTCTGATGAAGGGTTCTCCCCTTAATACCACAAACACATAATAAAAACAGAGAAACAACAACAATTTGCAAGAACAGAAAATGAGCTTCTTATTATCTCCACAAATGTGGAATTACAAATTTTAGAATTACAATATGAAAAGCCACATGGGAATTCACCTTACAATATTCTGTAGGACAAAGCCTTGAATCATTACCCAGATCTACCCAAAACTACCCTAGACAACACTATCGGCCTTCTTTATATAGGCAATTTCCACCACCTGAGAAGGTTCGAGAAATTTGGCCCTTAAGGCTGACTATACATAGAATTATTTTATTTTCACAATTTTTACAATAGGGTCGGCTCAAAAGAAATACAAAATATGCTTTTAGGTAGCGCAACTTCTCGAGGCCATAACTTTATAACCATAGCTCCATTTTCTATTATAACCACTTTTCAAAAATGCCAAGATGAGATCTACAGTGCCTAACTCACACAAGCTCCAGTTAGTCAGGGGTCAATCGCGATCTGGAGCCTCTAAGGCCTTCAAAATTGACCTGAAAGATTTCATACCCAAAAACTTTAATAACTTCACCAATACAAATGATGTGGCAATGAAACTCAACTGGTAGGCTGATATGACTAAGATGAACCTCCAACTATGAAATCAAAACATTTCGAGATCATATAACCAACTTACTAAAAATAGTAAGTTTCCATAAATAGCAGCTCTACACAAGATAGCCCTTATTGAAAAGAAACCATAAATATTTTTGGGTGATGCAAGATTGCTCTTACACCCAAGATGCTCCTGCATCAAACACCCAGGGTAATTTTAGAAGTGACCCTGTCATAACTCAGGTGTGAAGAGGGAAACCAAGATGGTTAACCTCCTCCTTTGTTAGCCATGATGAATCTTCAAAAGGTCATCCTTTCCATTTGACCAGATATTCTTCATATGTCCTGTTCCTTGTGCTTCTGCCAACATGACTATCTAGTATATCCTCAATCTCCTTGGTATCTAAACTAGTTGCTGGAATACTCCACTGTGTTGCTGTGATCTCATCTTCAACACCTCCTTCATGATACTCTGTCAGATCTAAAATGTTAAACACTGGTGAAATATTTAGCTCAGTAGGCAACTCTACCTCATATGCATTTTTGGAATCATGCTTCTTCAATATCTTACATGGCCCAAACTTCTTCATTTTCAGCTTGTTGTATGTGCCAATTGGAAATTGCTCCTTTCGCAAATGAACCATGACTTCATCTCCAACCTAAAATTTCTTATGCCTCCTTTTCATGTCTACCTTAGCCTTGTACTGTGCATTCATCTTGGTAATGTGCTTCCTCACCTCCTCATGGATGTTCTTCAAGTGTTTTGCAAAATCCTCAACTTCAGCACTACTTATTTCTCCTTTATCTATCTTCCTCAACTCAGATGCATTTCTGGGACTACTTCGATATACAATCTAGAATGGTGATTTACTAGTACTCCTATTCACAAAATTATTGTATGCAAATTCTACCTGTGGTAAAATCAAATCCCATCCTATTGGCTTATCTCCAACGAAACATCTCAACAAATTTCTCAAACTTCTATTCACCACCTCTATCTTTCCATCAGTCTGTGGATGATGTGATGAACTGAACTTCAAATATGTCTTCAACTTCTTCCACAATGTATGACAGAAATATCCAATAAACTTAGTGTCCCAATCTGAAACTATACTCTTTGGCAAACCATGTAGCCTCACTGCTTCTCTGAAAAACAATTCTGCTACATGAACAACATCATTAGTCTTCTTGTAGAGAATGAAATGTGTCATCTTCAAAAATTTGTCAACCACCACAAAAATTGAATCATGTCCCTGCTGAGTCCTCGGTAAACCAAGAACAAAGTCCATACTGATATCCTCCCAAGGCTTCTCTGGTATAGGTAATGGTTGATACAACCTTGTATTTTACTTCACTCCTTTTGCCATCTGACATACTCTACAACTCTGTACAAACTTCTTGACATCTTGCTGCAACTATGGCCTATAATAATTCTCACTAACCAAAGCAAGGGTTTATCATGACCAAACTATCCAGCCAATCCTCTGCTATGCTTCTCCTTGATGAGATTCTTTCTGATAGAACTTTGTGGAATGCACAACTGACCCCCTCTGAATAGCATATCATCCTGAATGATGAAATCTAACCACTTCATTTTATCTAGAGTAATAGGTTCTTTACAAGCTTTCCAAGCTTCTCCAAAATTAGGATCCTATGGATACAAATTCTTGACTTCCTTGAACCCAACCACCTCAATCTGCATCTCTGTCAGCAATAATTGCCTTCTGCTAAGAGCATCTGCAACCCTGTTAGACTTTCCACTCCTGTGTTTCAAAACAAATGTATAACTCTACAAAAACTCAACCCATTTCAAATGCCTCTGATTCAACTTTCCTTGACTATTCAAATATTGCAAAGTTTGATGATTAGTATACAAAACAAACTCCTTAGGAAGCAGATAGTGTCTCCACTTTTGTAATGCTTGAACTATAGCATAAATTCCTAATCATAAATAGAATATTTTATCTTGGCATCATTTAACTTATCACTAAAATAAACAACAGGTTTACCTTCTTGGCTCATAATGACTCCTATTGCAGTACCACTAGCATCATAGTCTACTTGAAACACTAAAATATGGAAGTGCTAAAATAGGCTGTTCTATAACTTTCTGTTTCAACAATTTAAAACTCTTATCTACCACATTAGTCCACTTGAACTCTTTTCTATCCACTCTCATTGTTTCAGTCAAGGGTCCACAAATACTCCTAAAATTTCTAATAAACTTTCTATAAAAGCTAGCCAAACCATGAAAAGATCTTACCTCTGTAGCACTCCTTGGAGTAGGCCATTCAAGGATAGCCTGTACTTTCTCTGGGTCCATTTTTGGACCTTCTGCTAAAACTACAAATCCCAAATATACTAACTCTTTCTTCACAAAAATGCACTTCTTCAAATTTATCAACAATTTCTCTTCTCTCAGTTTCTCAAGCACCATACGAATATGCATCATATGCTCCTCCAATGTCTTACTAAAGATTAAAATATCATCTAGGTAAACAATGACAAACTTACCTAGAAATTCTTTCAGAACCTTGTTTATGAGCCGCATGAAAGTGCTCGGTGCATTGGTTAGCCCAAAAGGCATGACTAACCACTCATAAAGTCCTTCCTTTGTCTTGAAGGCAGTCTTCCATTCATCTCCTTCTCTGATCTAAATCTGGTGATATCCACTCTTCAGATCTATCTTTGAGAAATACACAACTCCACTCAAATAGTCCATAATATCATCCATTCATGGCAATGGAAACCTGTACTTGATTGTGATCTTATTTATTGCCCTGGAGTCTATACACATTATCCATTCTCCATTCTTCTTTGGTGCTAATAATGCTGGTACAACACATGGACTCAAGCTTTCCCGAATCAACCCCTTTTGTAACAACTCATGTACTTGTATGTTCAACTCTTCACTCTTTGCTAGTGTCATTATGTGTGTTGCCTTATTTGGAAAATTGGCTCCTGAAATTAGGTCCATCTGATGACTGATCTTCCTTACTAGTGGTAATCCATCAGGAACATTATCGAATACAATATCTTGAAATGCATTCAACAAATCTGCAACTTCTACAGCTACATCTTCTACTTCCTCTTTACTAGATTTTGGAATTAAAGCAAAACACACATGCTCATGCCTCATACCATCTAGGAACTTTCCTCCATCAACAAAAGTTATTCTTGCATTACCACATACCTTTTCTTATGTGTCATTCAATGGCTTTAGCTTATGTCGCACTCCATCCTTTGTCAGGGAATAGGTATTCGCATGACCGTCATGTACATAACACCTATCAAACTACCATGGTCTACCCAACAACATATGACATGCATCCATAGATATGATATCACACAATACCTCATCATGGTATCCGCCAATCTTGAACTTCACTAGGCATTGTTCATTGACCATGACCTTGTGGTCATCCTACACCCAAGCAATCCGTTATGGATGTGGGTGTTTCTATCTCTTGAGCTTCAACTTTGTCACCATCTCTTCTGACACCAAATTGTTAGTGCTTTCGCTATCAATAATCACATCACAACATTTACCCTCACACTTGCATCTAGTGCAAAACAAGCTCCTCCTTTGCTCAAGTTCATTCTCACCACTCAGTAGGACTTTTCTATTAATCAGCATTTCCCCTCTTTCAACATCTTTAGAATGTGATGATCTGGCATCTTCATCTACATGTGCAACTCCGGCCTGGCCTTCATTTCTCCTATATGTCCTTCCTTGGTGCTGAGGACATTCAAATGCCCTATGACCTTCTTCTCCATGGTGAAAACATGTTCCACGGAAGCCTCCTCTTCCTAATCCTTGTCCTCTTCCTCTTCCTCTCTGATCTCTATTATTCTAGTCATTGAAACAGTTGGAATTTTTTCCTCTCTGATTTTGACTGCTATTAGCCTCATCCTTCTTTTTCGGATCTTCATTTAGGCCTTCATATGACTGTCCACTAGATTGTCCACCATGACCTCTTCCATTTTGTCTGCTCTCAAACTTCTTATTTAGCTTTTCCTCTACTTTTAGGGAAAATCGGTATGCCTCTTCAATACTGTTCATTCAAACCAAATTCAACTCCTCCTGAATGCTCGGCCTCAACCCATTAAGGTAACAGGCAACTTTCTCCTTATCAACTTCCACATGACCTGTTCTGATGAGGATTCGATAGAACTACTTTGTATACTCCTGAATAGATCTTCTTGCTTGCTTCAAACTTTGCATCTTCTTCAGTAGGTCAAGCTCATAATCAATAGGAATGAACTGTCACTTCAATTTATCCACCATCTGATCCCATCTTGTGATTTTATCCTTTCCTCTTCTATTTCACTCCAACTGAATTTCTTGCCACCAAATCTTCGCACGGCCTTTCAGTCTGGCCTTCACAAACTTGACCCTATCAGGATCCTCACTATCTTCATACTCAAAATATTCTTCACATTCATTAATCCAGTCGATCAATTCCTCTAGGTTAAGATTTTTGAAAAATGTAGGAACCTCGATCTTAGGTCTTTTCCCAATCTTGGAAATGGCCCGAAAAAGTCTTTCTTCCTCTTGATTCAAAATTTCACCTTCTCTTTCCTGATCAAAATTTCCTTCTCCCTCAACTTCATCCTCTCTTTTGTCTCTCATATTAAGATTCATTCCTCTATGAATCTCTTCTTGTAATGCTCGCACTTGTCTCTGGAGTGCTCTAACCTTAGGTGTCACAACACCAGCTTTTCCACCACGTTCCCTTCATGGAGGCATTTTCACGTTGCTCGCTAAAACCCTAACCATGGTCCTGGTGCAAACTACCTCACAGTCGGTGATCTATTTACACACTTAGGAACTCCCGCTCTGATACCACTTGATGAAGGGTGCTCCCCTTAATACCACAAACACATAATAGAAACAGAGAAACAAAAACAATTTGAAAGAACAGAAAATGGGCTTCTTATTATCTCCACAAATGTGGAATTACAAATTTTAGAATTACACTATGCAAAGCTACATGGGCATTCCCCTTACAATATTCTACAGGACAAAGCCTCGAATCATTACCCAAATCTACCCAGAACTGCCCTAGACAACACTACGGGCCTTCTTTATATAGGCAATTTCCACCGCCCAAGAAGGTTCCAGAAATTTAGCCCTTAAGGCTGACTATACATAGAATTATTTTATTTTCATAATTTTTACAATAGGGTCAGCTCAAAAGAAATACAAAATATGCTTTTAGGTAGCCCAACTTCTAGAGGCCATAACTTTCTAACTGTAGCTCTGTTTTTCTATTATAACCACTTTTCAAAAATGCCAAGATGAGATCTAAGGCCTTCAAAATTGACCTGAAAGATTTCGTACCCAAAAAACCTCAATAACTTCACCAATACAGATGATGTGGAAATGAAACTCAACTAGAAGGCTGATATGACTAAGATGAACCTCCAACTATGAAATCAGAACATTCTGAGATCATATGACCAACTTACTAAAAATAGTAAGTTTCCATAAATAACAGCTCTGCACAAGATAGCCCTTATTGAAAAGAAACCAAAAATATTTTTGGGTGATGCAAGATTGCTCTTACACCCAGGATGCTCCTACATCAATCTCAATGTCTAGAGTGGAAGAGACACTTTGTTTATTCTTATTCAGTGATTGTTTCAGAGATAGGTCCTCACTGTCATTGTAGGACAATCACATGACACAATCAAATAAGTATGGATGGTTTAGTTGAGTGGGTGAAAACCTTAGGATGTGGATTTTGGTGGAGGATATTGTATCAAATGAACAATAAGATACCCTTAACTATCCTTGACATTGTATGAATGTATTCATGCAATATAAATAATAGAAAACAATGACATATCAAGGTATTGTGAGAAGTCTTGAAATCCCTACCTCTTAAACGCCTCCATGTGAACTATTATTTACTGTAAATGGGTAAGAGAACCTTTGGAAAATAGCACTTTGACCTTTTCATTTAATGGAATAAACAAATCATTAACCTTCACTCTAAGCCATGACCAAAAATAATTATATAGCTACGTGTGGAGTTCTCATGTGAGGTACAAATTGGTTGAGTGTGACATGCATCAATATAATAGTGAAACAATTATGGGGCAATTAGTGGAATCGTTATCTTCTTATTTGATTATGTATTACTGATCCTTAAAAGATAGTCTTGCATTCCATTGGTCATTTGATTAGATAAAACCAAATACAATTTAAATTAATAAATACATTGTTAATTGCATCCAACAATTTAGTAGGATAAACATATTTAAATATTATAATTGTTTATAATAAAATCAAATTTGATAAACTAGCTTTTGATATGGTCACATATAAAAACTTAGTTTGATTGGTGTCGCTTAGTCTAGGAATGAATTGGTCACTCGTAATATGTTATCCCTTCATGTACTTGATTTATAAGGAAAATGTGAGTTACAAAACATAGTAAGACATAGTAAAAAAGAGGGAACACAACAATCCTTCTTTTTATTTATCAAGAACCTTAATAGTTCTAGAAAGATTGTAAAACATGAAGTTATCCCTGAGTAGCACATATGAATTTTTCATGCCTAGGGTCAAATTAAACTAAAAATGGTCATTAAGAACTGATGCAGAGGTTAGTGGACTCTTTAGACAAACTCATAAGGAACTCATCTTTTGAGCATTTATTTTGTAACAATACCCTATAAACTTCTCCAATAGGATCATCCTTCTAGATCCAACCAAACAACATTCCACTTTAAGACTTACTAATGGTTAAAAATTTTCATGTCCACTATTCTCTAAAACATTCAAAATGGAAACTCCACCCTACCCTTGATCATATTCTTGGATCACTTTTCTTTGGCTTGTGACTACCCCAAAATACACTCTTTCAACATGACAAACTAAAGATCCTTGATTGGATCAACACTTCAATAGGAATTCCCCAAATTCCCATCCACATGGAGGACCTCTTTCACTTTTTATGGAATCACAAAACCCTTGACTCCCTCAACAACTTAACTCCAAAACTCACTATTCACTATTCCTTGCAACTATAAAGATAGTCACTACAAACAACCCAACACAAAGTGTCCCTCATGCTCAAAACCTTTAGACACTTACAATACTTATCCCTTAGAATCCTAGGGCATTGTCCACAATCATTCATGTATATTTCATCTATTGAACTCGACTTTCAAACAAGAGCAACCATATTACCATGTCACTATCCTACTATGACAATCAAGCACTAACTTTGAGAATAATCACTAAAAACACCCTTTGAAAAGGGTTACTTGCCTCATAATCTCTTCCAAAACTTGGGGACACATGACACTAAGTTTCCAAACCCCTACCTCCTCCACAAAATTCCCTTGACACATGTATAAAGTACATTCTTTGCAAACTGCACTATCACTATCCTCTTTGTGACAGTTTCTCTATCATCTTCTCTTGTCTTCAAGCACATGCCTCTTGTTGCATTCTGCTCTACAACCTCCAAAAAAATTAGAGTAAACTTCCTCTTCATCACTGTCCAAGATGAGGGGCCTATTAGACATGAATCTACTAAAGACTTTACATTTTGTCCTCTCGAGTTACCCTATTTGAGGGTTTAAAATAGTCTTTACAAAAATGTCTATTTTGCATTACTTAATCAAATACAATCATTAAAAATAAAAAATACCCTTAACTCAACCTACTATAACTCCACATCCATATAATTTCATAATGATCATGTTTATATGGAGAACAATCCTTCTTAAGATGACTGATACAGGAAAAAACCAATGAAATGCAGATAAAACATTATCTTTATTGATTCAAAACTTACAAACTCTCTATCACACAACTAGTATTACTTTTCTCAGGCTATTACATCATAAATAAGCCTCTCTTAGTTCCTTGGAACCAACAAACACCCTTGCAATTGCCCAAAAACTGACTGGAGTCATTTAGAAACTAATTGTCCCCATAGTTTTAGTAATTACAAAGGTATTCAAATGTTGTCAACTCGACAACTAGATATCTATGACCTTTATTACATTCAAAGTGGTCTTTAAATAACCCCCAAAACATAAACCATTTAAAAAACCCTACTTCAACCCCTTATACCATTGCATTAGCCCTTTAGGCCTTATGTAGGCAACATTACATCTTTTTGGTATCTTAGTGCATTTCACAACATTTGGTGGCTCTAATGGCCAAATTACATCATTTGAGACCTTATTGGTCTTCCTCTCTCCTTGGATCTCCATCAAGGATTCATGGTGACCCCTGTAGCCATGGTTCTCCTGCACCAAGGACCCTTCTAATTGTCCCAAACTAATTTATAAAGGCTTCAAATTTCTATCTGCATGCACCCCTATCCCTAAGATGTTTCATGCAAGTAAGACACACCTAAAAGTCATCATAAATTATTTTTACCAAGTGTTGCTCTTATTTTCCATCTTTTTTTGGCTACTCTTGCTCTTTTTTTACTGTCTCTAAGAATAATCTAATGTTTTCTTGCTTTATAATGACTACTTTTGTCATGTCTCATGCCATGTAACTTAGTTATTATTTCCTCTATTATGACCATTCAATCTGATTTAGTAAATGCTATTTTGGTGATTCAATTTGTATGTGTGCTTCATCCTCAGTCTATTCATGCATCATGATTCTCATGCTTGAGAGATCTTATAATGGTTTCTCAATAGTACTATGCATTGACCTTGTTATGGCTATCTTCTTAGAATTTTACTTAGTTTATTGACTATGATGATCTACATTAAATGAACTATTAATGTATGATTTTCATAACAAATAAATGCACGATCATATAACTATTATTATCACCATAAATTATGTCTTACATTCCTCACTATATGGTTTTGCATTATATCTTAGTCTAGACTTCCTATAATTGTTATACCTACTTTAGTCCATCCTCCTTCCATTTCAAAGCTATATCTCACGTGTTATGCTTGGTAACTTAGGCTCATATAGACATCTCCCCCCAAGTTTTTTAATGTGTATCCCTCTTATCTATACATTTTATAATTGATAGTGAAAACTAATTGAGTAATTGTGAAATATTCCATATCTAAAAGACCTTTATGGTTGTCCTATAGACCTATCCCTCCCTTAATTTCATCTACTTCTCTTGGAAAATTTTTAGAGATTATAGAGGTGTGGAAATGGCATGATTGTGTGAAGATGGATATTTATTGTAGTCTTTTATGTATCTTTATTCTTATGAATAGTTATGCACCTACTCATGACCTTTATGTTTGTTATACTCATGTCCTTGCATGACCTACTATGGTATCTTTCACATGACTATCCTTCTAGCTTGACTTATCAAAAGGGAAATTCCATTATTCTAGCTTCTCTTCATCAAACTTACCCTTTGCTTAAATTTTTTGCAATTTGTCTAGTAAAAGTACATTCTTCATGAAAAAACATAAAACTATCCATTATTTCCTCTTATTAGTTCATCATGGGAATGAAATCCACCACAAGGAACATGGATAGAGAAAGATTAGAAATGGTGTAGATAACTATAGGGATTATGGAAGTGGAAAAGATCTATAACAATATTGTATCCACAATAGATCACCTCCTTCATGAATTTTACAAGCACTAACTAAGCTCTTGTCACAATTATAATTTTGTTCAATCACACAAGGATTTCTTGTCTAGTTTTTTTAAGGAGGGTTTTTATCTTCAACTCGCATGAGCCAACAATGGCACAAGTTCTTTGATAACACAAAAAACCTACAAAATAATTGCATTTATTTGGTAGTCCAATGTTCAATTTGATCAAGACATAGACAAAGTTTTGCACTTGAGATAACATACCAAACATTAAAATATAAAGTCTTAAGGGAGATATAAGATTCTTACATTCTAAGGTTCCAATTAATACTATAAAAAAAATAAACCTTATAATCTTGACATTAAGAGCTTGACATAAACACAACATGACATTGAAAACAATACATGTTAAATATTTCATTATTCATCTTTTCATTGATTTGTTTGTAATGTTCTTTCTTTGTAATGGTCAAGGTGTAGTTACAGTGCAAGGAGCCCTAAAACATGCCAACATAATTTACTTTCCCTACCTTGTCAACAAAGAATGAAGATCTTGAATGATTTTTCACCTATATTTCAGAGTAGAAGTGCATAGACTTATGATGTAGGATTCAATGTCAATTAGAGCTTTGTGATTCAACAAACAAATAACATAGCTTAGAAACACTTCAAAATGATAGATTTTCAAAGACTAAAATAAATTATGTTGGCATGTTTTAGGGAATATAAATGAAGTATAAAGATTACCTCAGTCTTAGACTTGGTACTACAGTCGCCAATGGATATGTGCGGTACACAACTTAAAGACAATTTTATGCGTCTATTTTCTCCAAATGTATTCTCGGCTATCCGCTAATACAAAAAATCTACAAGTGAGACAGCTCTAACTCAAAAGTGAGTAGGGCGTAAAGCTCCTACAATGGAATTAACATCAAAATGATTTCATTTTCACTTTTTTTTTCTTGTATAGCCCGTGGATTTTGTAATTCTTATGGTCTACTAAATAGACATCGAAATTCCAACTTCGTCAGGGAGAATTAAAAAAAAAACCAATTTCACAAAAAAGTGTATCCTCCATGGAAAGTTGTCATCGGAAAATAATACCAAATGTATTAGTGAGTTTGTGTATTTTGTCTTTTTGATGTTTTTTGTGCCCTTGTGCATGGATGTTTGAGATTAGATCCTTTTTTTGGAGGCTTGTGTCCTTAAACTTACTAATGTCCTATCTCTTTGCACTTCACCCATGATCATCTCTATCTCATTTCTTTCTCTTTCCCTTCTCTCTCATGTACTTTACCTTGAGCATGAGGTAGTCTCATACTCCCACTAAAGTGGGGGATAAATGTAGCATCCTAAATTGTAAGCATCTAATTAGTGTACAATTTAAGAATTATTTAGCACCTGCCTCAGTATATATTTTTATAATAGGACATCATATATTACTTAATGGACATCTAAATTAAAATACGGGTCATTTATCATTTCAATCTGGTTTAAAATTAAGGTAACCCCTTATTTTTAAGTATTCTCCTCTATATTTTCCTCCAATTAATCACTTAGGCTCTATCTTATGATTTGTGGCATTTGTGTTCTATCCTGACCTCGGAACTAGTTGTACCTTATAATCCTGCATCCTCTCATTTCTGAAGACCTATGGTCCTAATTTTTTCCTTATTTTGGTGGTACATAACATTCCAAATGTTATGTACCCAAAACATTGAGCCCAAATTTAAACTAGGTCCTCATGTGGGTGATTTGACAAGGGATTTGGGTTTACAATCGACCTTCTTGATTTTTAACCTTTAAGATGTTGCAAGAGGTATATAAACACCTTATATCTCCTAATTTATGTAACCATGAATGATCAAGACTATCACTAAATAAAGATATCAAGAGAATTCAAGATTTGAAGGCAAGCATCCAAGCATTGAAGATCCACACTTCTCAAAAATTCAAGGTGTTCTTCTCATGGATATAGCTTATTTCCCTTATTGTAGGCCTAATAAAATGAGTGTTCTATCAAGGAAGGAGATACAAATACCTCTTCATTCAATTCTTATTTCTTCTCTCTCTCTTAATCAAGTATTGTGAGAAATTACAATATCCATTAGACAAGGTTTTGTCTTTCATGATTTCCTTTTGGGTTTTTGTGTTAAGACAAATCTATTGTATCAACATAATTGATCACATTCAAAGAATCATTTGCATTGCCAAGGTATAAATTAAATCATTTTCAAATCTAGTCTTTTCTAAAACACAACATTTTTTCATTTCTTTCATTTAATTTTAAGGTTGATTCCAAATAAGGGTTTGACTAGGAAAACCTTTATCCAACCTTTTTCCCCATTTTCAGGGTGCATGAACAAGTGGTGCAGTTGTAAAAACTTTTGAAAAATGATCAATATTTGTCAGAGTAGTTGTGTAAGGTTTATCCTAAAACATAGGGTACAAGTCATTTAGAACATTCCATACCTAGGTACAAGTCATTTGGAACATTTTTGTACATGACATTTTTTCAGCCTAGATTTGTACCACGGGTCAATTCTATTATTTAGTTCTCATTTCAAGTCAATTCTAGTTCTTTTTTTCTTTGTCAGTATGTATTTCTAAATTTGTCCATATTTTCCTATTTATACCTCTATCTTACATACTTATTTTAAATTACACCTATCTATTTCCCCTTATACATTTACAATGAATGATCATCAAGAACCATCTAGTGCTTAAGAGCTACCTGAGCCTATTGGGTCATCTCCCTTTTGATAGTGCTAGTTTTAAAAGGAGTGATCTACCCCTTTGTATTTCTTCCATTTTATATTATAAAATAGTCTTGCATTTTCCTTGCTTAATTCCACAAAAAATAAAAAATAAAAAGGTTCCTTTCTATTTGTTATTATAGTCAAATCATTCCTCATCATAACCTTACATTGTCTCTTGAATATTTTAAAAAATCCAAAATCCCAAAAATATAGTGTAGCTTCATTCTTGCACTTTTGGATGTCATTTACTTGATCATAGAGAAGAAAAGGACAAATGAACCAAAATCATGACCCTAATTATAATCCTGCTAGTTCTATAAACTTCAAGACTCTCACAAGTTCATATAGACCACCTAGAAGAGGGGCCACCTTTGCTCCTCCTAGTGATGCATTTTCTTTGACAAATATTAATGCCAATTGCACACAAGAAGATATAGAATATGCAACACAAGATCCTAAGGTCCTTGATATCAAAAATTCCTTATTATCAATAGAACCTGATAGATAATTCCATCTTCTTGCTCAAAATGGGGCTAAATCACCACCTGGGTTTGACACCTCCACCATTGTAGAAGGTAACCAAGAAAATTATACTAGGCTTATGCAATAATTTTATTCACACGTGTCTACTAGTATACCATCAAGTAGCACATCACATGCCACCACACATGTCACAACTTTAGCAATACTATATGGGGTCTAATACACAAATCCAATTTTTAATTTAACACCATCTTCCAATACGAACCTAATGTCTACAAGTTAAAACTAGAGTTCTAATGTATCCTCTACTATGTTGCAAACAAACAAAAATTCTATACCACAATTTATACAGGTGACTACTATTAACACCTAGTACATCAATCCCATTGGACTCTAGTGCAAGTCCCCAAATGAATACAATTGCCCAAGGGGGATCATCCAATCAAAACCCTATTGTATTTCCTTCTAATCAAAGTTCTAGTGGTATGAATGCCAATTTTCAAGGAGGGCCTTCCAACTAGAACCCCAGTGGTGTCAACAACACTTCTTAAGTAGTACCTTCTAATCAAAGCACTATATTCTTATTCATAAGACATTACACATAGCCAAGATAGACCCACTCTAAAAATACCTCCTTGGTAAAGCATTACTCATAGGCAGGTTAGCTAAATGGGTTATGATCCTCAAAGAATTTGATATATATTATTTCAACAAAATAGAAATCAAAGGAAAATTGATAGTAGATTAGATAGTTGATGCTCATGTACCAAAAACTCATCTCATTTTGTCAAAAAATTTGGATGTGATTATATTTCAGATTGATACACCTACACAATAGAATTTATACTTTGATGGGTCATGCACATAGAAGGGATTTGATGCTAGAATGTGTTTTTATCACACCTCAAGATGACTTCATCCCCTGATCTTACAAGATCAACTTTATATGTGATAATAACATGGCATAATATGAGGCCCTCCTTATAGGTCTAAGAATATTTTTTTAATGAAAGATCCAATACTTTCATGTCTATGGATATTCATAGTTAATCATAAAGAAACTTAATGATATCCACATTACTATAGATGAAAATATAAAACCATAAAAGATAGTCGTAGAATACTTCAACAAATAATTTGATCACCTTGTCTTTGAGTAGATTCCTAGAATGTAGAACAAAGAAACAAATGAAATTAAAATAATGGGATCTTTACTTAATATTCCTAGCAACATCACATACTATGAGTTCATAGTTGAGAAACTTATGGTCCTTGCCTTTGAGGTCCCTATATCTAAGTTTTTGTATGAAATTGTTAGACCTAGTTCCCTATGGTACCATGATATTTGTGCCTATTTACATGACTAGTACTTACTCCCTGATTTGTCTCATAACCAACAAAAAAATTTATTAGAAAAGATTATTGATACATTATTATTGTCAACACCCTATATAGAAAGAGTTTATATAAAACCATCCTCACATGTCTTGATGTTGAAAAAGAAAAAATAACCCTAAGTGAAGTACATGAAGGTATTTGTGGCACTCATTTTATTGGCTTACTTTAGAAAAGAAACTCCTAAGGATTGGATATTATATAGAAAAATATACCTATGAATTTGTATAGAAGTGCAAAATTTCTAGATAGATGGAGATTTAATACATTTGTTAGCTCAATAATTACAATATATCACATCTATGTTGTTGTTTTCATAGTAGGGACTTGACGTCATTGATAAAATCCATCACTCGTCCTTGAATGGTCATAAGTTCATAATCATTACCCAAAAGTATTTTACAGAGTGGATAGAAGCTATTGCCATTACCTATATTAGTAGCAAACAAATATACAAATTCATCCTCAAATAAATCATTTTCCAATATGAAGTCCCACTTTCCATAGTCATGGATAATGGTAGTCCATTTAAAACTTAAGATTTCTACAAACTTTGCGACAAGTTTCACATCCAGCACCGCTTTGCCTCACCATACTACCCACACAATAATGGCCAAGTTAATACATTTAAAAAAACCATTTTGGAAATCTTTTAAAAGACTATCAACAATACTAGATATGACTGGAACCTCCAACTCAATCCTTCTTTATATTCCTATTTCACTAGCATCTACATACCCACCAAAGCCATGCCATATACTCCAGTCTATGGATTAGAATCCAGTTAACCAATAGAGGTCAAGTTACCTTCCTTGTGTGTATTAGTGTAGAATTGTTAAAACTACAACTGATAGACTACTTGGAGAACAAAAGGGGAGAATGTGATGATGATCACCGAGATACTAAGGTATATGTGAGACATTAGATCAATTTTTATATTATCATTGATGTCAACTAGCTTTGACTTTACTTATCATGATAGTTGTAAACATCTAAAGGAGGTGATGTTGGTGAAGGAAAGGATATATTAACATGAAGATGAGATGTATGAGTAAGCTATGAATAAGGTATTCATTGGGCAACTTATTGATTATTCTATGATAGTATGATAGTGATTCGAATGACTTACATGATTCTATTAAGTATTGAAGATCAAGAATGTACAAGTTACTTTGATTGGTATATGAAGAACTTAGTGTACATAGAGCATATGTAGTGTACACCGAGTGTGGTATTAACCGAGAAAGAAGAAATTGACATATCATGGTATTGACCGAGAAGGAGAAATAAGGAGGAACATGCGATTTTTGACATGTGATGATGAGATGGATGAATCTGGAAGATTTGAAGGATAAATATAAAGTTTGTTATGAAGATCTGTGACTGGAAAAATGCAAGGATGATCAGACGATGAAGATTGAAAATGTTTTAAGGAGCAAGTTCCAAGGAAGGTTAAAGAGGAAAAACCAACGATGGAGATTAAGAGGCAAAATCTATGGCTGAAATGAAAATGGTTTAAATATCTATATAAGGAGACAATAAATTCAAATATAGGAGAGAGAAGATCACATCCATATGAAAATTACTAGTGCATACATGTGAAGCTAGTTAGATAGGTTGAAGTAAGAACCAAGTGACTCTGCAGACTAAACCAAGTGACAAAAGGAGATAACCGAGTAGAATAGAGGAAGATGAAGAAGAAGAATGAAGAGATTATGATGACTAGAATGATATTGAGCTTAGCATAGATCTAAATATGAGAAAAATAATTTTTATTTGAATCAGTTCATACATTGTTGCTTTCTAACTATTGGTAAAGTCAAAATCTCTTAACCGAGTGAGACTTAACCATGTTTTTCTATTGGCATTCTATGAATGTTACTTGTTTCCTTGTTGACCCAAGTGAATGTATGGTCACAAAGAACTGTTAGTGATAAATCCTCTAACAAGGTCATGTAACCTTTAACAAGGTTGGCTCTTAACCGAGCTCACTTCAGAAGAGTGAAAATATTTTAGGTTACCGGTCCTAGGTGGTTTTTCCCTTAAGAGGGTTTCCATGTTAAAAATCAAGTGTTAAATGTGTGTGAATGTGATGTTTCCAAATATTACTTTACACATTACAGTAACTGGTTAGATCGGTAAATGCTAACTACTAGTTGGTTTACATTATCTGACAGTCGGTTAATTAATCAACAAGTCATAGTCAAGTTATTACCAAGTTGTTTAGTTTATTTGTTTGAAGTTGGTACTATACATTAGAGAGGAATTAGGGATTATAGGATAACTAAACATAATTGATTCACCCCCCTCTCAAATATCTAACAATTGGTATTAGAGCACAAATACTTGAAGGAAGAAGTTTGAAGGACTTAAGTTAAAGATCCAAAGATGTATAAGAGAGAGGTACCGAAGTTGAACAAGGATAATTCCTCAAAATGGACATTAGTACCAAGGGCTAAAGACAAAAATGTGATCGACACCAAATGGATTTTCAAAAACAAATTGAATGAGAATGGAGATGTTACAAGAAAAAAGGCAAGATTAGTTTGAAAAGGTTATGCACAATAAGAAAGAATTGACTATGGAGAAAATTTTGCACCTGTTGCTAGACTAGAAGGAGTAAGAATTCTACTTGCATATGTTTCTTTTAAAGGATTCAAGGTATATTAGATGGATGTGAAGTCTGCATTTCTGAATGGAATACTTGAAGAAGAGGTATTCATTGAACAACTTGAAGGTTTTATAGATCCAACTTAGAAGAACATGGTTTGTAGGCTGCACAAGGCACTTTATGGACTGAAACAAGCACTGAGAGCATGGTATGAAAGACTGCACTCTTATTTAATAAGAATTGGATTTATTAGATCAAGTGATAACAATAATCTATATTTGAAGGGTGAATCTGATGATAAAATTTTTGTTGATGATATCATATTTGGAGGTCATGATACTTTATGTAAACATTTTGCTGATGAAATGAGAAAGAAATTTGAAATGTCAATGTTTGGAGAGATCAAATTATTTCTTGGTTTATAAATTCAACAACTAAAAGAAGGTATCTACATCACGCATTCAAAATACATTAAAGAAATCTTGAAGACATTTGGTATGGAAAACTCAAAGCCATTCGGTACACCTATGGTAACTGGATGTAAGCTGACCAAGGATGAAAAGTCAACAGAGGTAAATCAAACCTTATACAGATCTATGATAGGAAAACTGATGTATGTTGTCCATAGTAGACTAGATATTGCACATGTTATTGGAATTGTAGCTAGATTTTCTGCAAATCCTAAAGAGACACATATGATTACTGTGAAAAGGATTTTGAGACATCTGAAGAACACCGAGAACTATGGACTATGGTATAAGAAGGAAGGCAATTTTGAACTTAAAGTCTATATAGATGTTGTTTGGGAAAGAAATATTGATAATAGAAAAAGAACTACTAGAGGAGATTTCTGTTTAGGCAAAATATTAGTAACATGGATAACAAAGAAATAAAGTTATATTTCTCAGTGCACTGCTGAAGTTGAATATGTAGTTGTTGCTGCCAACTGCTCTAATATTGCATGGATAAAGCAATTGTTGGAAGGTATGAATGAAGAAGTGATAGATCCAGTGATAATCTATTGTGAGAACACGTGTTGTCAACATTTTAAATAATCCAGTGATGCATGCAAAGACAAAGCACATATCCATCAAATATAATTACTTAAGGGAGCAAGTTTAGGAGAAACGGTTCAAATTGGAATATGTGAAGTCACAGGAACAACTTGTAGATATATTCACAAAACCCTTATCGAAGGATACATTTGAGTACTTGAGAAGTAAACTAGGGGTCCTTCCCCTATCTAACAGTCACTAAGGTGATATGGGGCTGCATCAACCTATTCTTTATCAGAAGATCTAATTATGTTGATGAAAAATGTTCACACTTTGGGATTCCTAAGGTTGTGAAGAAGATGGAAGACAAGTTGAAATAGAAAACAAATGTACATGCAAGGTACAAGAATATATAAACGAACAAAAAATATACTAATTTGGCTACTGAAGAGCTTATTATTGGTATTGGTGTCAAAGGGAGAGATGATTATACATGAAATATGGGAGAAATGATTATGCATGAAATATTCAATTAGGAAAGAAGCTAACTGAAAGGGAGAGTATGTGTAGTGATTAAACATATTAAAAGTATAAGCTAAGGGAGAGCTAAAGACCAAGTTGTAAACACTTAATATTTGATTGGTATTAAATGGTATATTTCATATTGTGTTGCCATCAATGCCAAAGGGAGAGATTGTTAGAACTACAACCGATAGACTACTTGGAGAAAAAAATGGGAGAATGTGATGATGATCACTGAGCTACTAAGGTATATGTGAGATATTAGATCAATTGTTATATTGTCATTGATGTCAACTAGCTTTGACTTTACTTATCATGATAGTTGCAAACATTTGAAGCAAGTGATGTTAGTGAAGGAAAAGAGATATTAACATGAAGATGAGATGTATAAGTAAGTTATGAATAAGGTATAAATTGGGAAAATTATTCATGAATTTGTGATGGTATGATAGTGATTTGAATGACTTACATGATTTTGTTAAGTATTGAAGATAAAAAAATGTACAAGTTACTTTGGTTGGTATATGAAGAAGTTAGTGTATACCGAGCATATATAGTGTACACTGAGTGCGGTATTAACTAAGTAGGAAGAAACTGACATATCATGGTATTGACCTAGCAGGAGAAATAAGGAGGAACTGTAACACCCCAAAAATGGGCTATAAGTTCATTAATCTCCTACATCGACACATCGAACGAAATCAACATCAAAGTCCTAACCTAAGGCACATCTGAACATCATCAAATCCTAATTGATTATCTCAAATTCTACATCAGGGAATATTCCTAGTAATATTCCTAATTTATCTTAATTATCTTTAATTTAATGATTATTTGGTGATAAATCCTATTTATCCTAAAGTTTGATTAATTGAATATTCTAAATATTTAATTAATTAGATTTAATTATGCCACTTAATTATTTAATTGAACTTAATTCTATTTATTCCTAAATTGTATTATTTAATCTTGACAATAAATCCAAAATCCTATGAATAATTGATTAAATTATTATTTAATTAATTAAAGCAAGTTGTCAATTTTTAATAATATTGTTTTTGAATAAAAGTTTGAAAAATAATTGATTAACCCATAAATCAATTATTTTATTTTTCAAAATCAGTTGAGTTGGAAATAAATCACTTTATTATAAAATTAATTCATAATAAAATATGCACAATCAGAAAAGCAGGCAACTACCAATTATCAATTAAATCAAAAACTCTATTTTGAGTTCAACTCTGCTTTTGCATGTTTTTATGAGTTAATTATCCTTTATTTAAAAATAACTCAAAAATCAACCTGAGTTATTTGAGTGATTTATGGCTTTCTTTCATGCACCTCCAAAGCCCTAGATTTTTATAAATTAAGGCTTCAACTCTTCATAAATCATCTCATAATTTTGCGAGCTTACTCTGCCAAAATCATCTACGAATTGCACAACTATTTTGAAGAATTGGAATTTGGAGAATCAAAGCTTATTGCGAATCAAGGCTATTGTGAGATCAATTTGGTTTTTACATTCATTTAGATTCATTTTCATATCATTGTTGGATCAATTTCATATCAGTTCATTTTAGATTAGATTCATATCAAGTTTTATCATAATTGCATAGAAAATCAAAAAAAAAAAGATTAATTGCATTCATATTTCATATCTAGATTTTGCATTCAAATCCTTCGTTTAGGTGTCGTCAAGGTCACTAATCTTGATAACAATCTGAGAACATCATACTCACACCTACTAGAAGGCAGTAAATCGCCTGGTTAGATTAGTATTTCAATTTTTGCATGATTTTGATTATTGCTAACCTCTAATGTTTTACTAAAGTGTTGTGTCTATAGATCAGGTACAAAATTAACACACACATTTCTGGCACCCACCGTGGGGCCCTGATACAGGTTTCCAATTCATTTCTATCAATTTCTATCTTTTCTTCTCGATTTTTGAGCCAAAACTATGATTTTTTTATTCTGTCAATACAATTGTCGTACGAATTTCTGACAAAAGTCATCTCAGACTATACCCACTATTGTACGATAGTATATTGGATCAAGAATCATGTCAGACTGTACACACTATCATTTGGAGGTTCAACTATCATTTCACAAAACACCCAGTGTCGTACGAGTTTCTGGATTGGCGTCTGGGAGCATACCCATTGTCGTATGAGTTTTGGACTGTCATCTAATAATAGACCCACTGTCGTATGAGTTTCGACATCAAATTTCAACTGTCATTTCATTTTTCAGGGCAGTTTGTCATATTTGGTTTTCAGATTTCGACTAATGACTAATCTTAACAATTGAAATTCTCTATTTTTGATTGACTCCTGCTGGTTTTGATTGGAAAAAGTGAAAGAATTTCTAAAAATAGGTAAAAATCTACTAAGCGTGTTGCAAAGAATTCAAGTAACCTTCTCAACTGATAACATTTCGATTTGGATTAAAATGAACATCTTGCGTGTCTAGCTTGAGTGCCTCTCTTTTTCATATCACACATTTCATTTGGGCTCTAAAAATGAACATAGATTTGCTTTCAACATCTTTGTTACACATAGTAAATAGGCCCTATGAACACTATTTGTGGCTCTTGAGAGAGTGAGTTTCTAGAGAAACTCTTCTCAATGAAGGAACCCTTATAGGTAGGGAGGATACTGAGGGAGTCTCATGTTCCATTAGATCCGTGTGTCTTCAACTTTTGATCAAGGCATTCTCTCTCTGGAGAGGTTGATAGATCATAAGGGGTTGACATCATAGATCTTTGTGAGATAATCTTGGTCTTAGCATGTCGGATTAATCTATCTGCATTGTTTTGGTGAAGTGAAAAGGCTAGGGGATTATGCTCTACTTCCTTTTTGGATAGTACCAGAAACCCAAATCCTTGAATCTAGAACCAGTCTCCATGTGGTATATCTTGTGAGTCACCTTTAGCGAGGGTTAATCATAGTGGACATTCCCTTAATTGGGTCAACCACGTTGATGGAACCTCAAGCGGTAATAGCCATTTTTGCCATGGTAGTGATAGCCACTATATAAATGTCCTTGTGGAAGAAATCTTCAGAGGTGTGGTTCATCATTAGGTTGTCAGATCTCCCTAGTAGCTCTTGATTGATTAAATTCTTGGACTATGTCAAAACCCTGGTGTGCTGGGATTGGAGTTCACCCCTTTGGATCGTAAAAGTTGTAGAGTCAAACCATTACTAAAAACCCTAGCGAGGCCAAATTTTCATTTTCTAGGGTATATGTGCGTTATTGCAAAAAAAATTTGGAACATACACAATTAGCACTTCTAAGGATTAGAACAAATAAAATCACTTGATTGTTCATGCGCAAGGTTGCTTTTGCCCTTGTTCATTGTTTTCAGACATGCTTGAAATCACTTGCTTGTTGTTTTGTGTGCTTTTTTATCTATTTGGTTATTGAAAATGAACAAATCTGTTACCATCCTCAAATCTAGACATTAAAATTTGCAAAGAAACCGAATCTGAAAACTCAAAATTTGCAAAATTTGAAGTGAAATTCCTTTCTAGAGTCCACTATCATCTCAATCAGTCAGAAATTCATACGATTTTTTATCAAATGTCATTTCAGAACTACCCAACTATCATATGATAAAGAACCCAGTGTCGTACGACTCTTACTACCAGTCAAATTCAAAAAGTCATATCCTACTAGCAACTGTCGTACGAGTTTTTGCAACTGTCATATGAGCTTTTCAACTATTGTTTCATAGCATACCCACTATCGTACGAGATTTGAACTGTCGTTTCATAGCATACCCACTATTGTATGAGATTTGAACTATCATTTCATAGCATACCCACTGTCATACGAGTCTGCAAAGTGTCGTTTGGGAAATTTTGAAAAGTTGTCAAAAATTGTCAGAATTGCCAGATACTTAGCTTTTTCAGCCTATTTCCAGAATCTGTCGAACAAATCAATGTGTCAAGAATAGAGCAGTAAGCTATTGAGAATCTAATCATTATCCTAAAGTGGTCTTTTGAATCCGATCCAACCTTCTGTTTAATCAATTTGAGTCCTTTTCATCTTGTGTCAAAACCTTGTCATAACTATCAATCTTCCATCAAATCTTCAAAAATGACTAAGTGTTGTGGTATCTTGTCTGCTATCTTTTAGGAATCTACCCATACATCCAGGGCATAGTATCCTTCACCCACATCTAATTGAATCTTCACTCAATCAAAGCTTGACAAGGTTGCGTCATCTGATCATCTTGATTCAATTCATTCTTCAGCTATCTGGATCTTATTCTTTTGTTTCACTCAAAGTTAATGGTGGAAACTAGAGCTTTCTCACACAAGAAATCTAGAGAAGCATCCTAGACCTTACCTATAATCACTGGCAAGGGTCCAACTCTTGAGCAACTCTACAATTCTGGTCTTTATGAAGATGACGGTCTTGGGAACTTTTGATTGAAAACTGGTTACATACCTCCTCCATCAACTCACGGAGGTACCCAGTAAACCCCACATCAATCTATTCTAGGGAATCTGCAAACTCCTACCATGTCTCAAGTAGGGACAAACTTTGGCTCTCAAAGAGCTCAATCTCAACATGGTGCAGATCAGGAACCCACACCTGAAGAAATTTCTCAATATCAAAATGATGATAACTTCAAACGAATGATGAAGCATTTCTTGAAAGAAGACAGAGAGGCATACTTTTTACAATTGGCTCATCAAGGAGCTAAACTTCCTCCCAACTTTAATGTTGAAGCTATCATCACACATGATGAAGAAACTCCAATAATGGCCATGATGAAAGAGATACATGCTTTACAACTCAAACTAAATCAACTCGAAAAAGAGAAGGAACCCAAGGAGTTCTCCATGGAGGCTCTATGTCCTTTTCCTTTTGACAAAGACTTTTATATGCCACCATTTCTGAAATGAGTGGAGATGCCCAAGTATGATAAGTATGATGGACACTCTGACCCTCAAGATCATGTCAGAGAATTTTGTACCCAATCAATGGAGTTCATGCACGAACCAACCTATCTGATGCGTCTATTCCCTTTATCTCTGGGAAGAGCGGCCATTCAATGGTTCTCTCGATTACCTTCCACTATCAAAAATTTTGAGGAGTTGATCAAATTGTTTTATCAGCAATACTCCTATAATATTCAACATCCAGTCACCATGATTGATATCTGTAATCTCAAGCAATATCCAAGAGAACCATTCCTAACATTTCTCAAGAGATAGAGGAAGAAGTTCTCTCTATATCCCAAACCTATTCTAGAAAGAAAAAAACTGGAAATCTTCATCAATAACCTTGTTCCAGAAATCAATTATCCTATACAAATGCAAGATCATACATCTTTTGATAAGATGGTGGATAATGCTATCAAAATTGAAAAAGTGCTTGTGAAAAAAGGAGAAATCACCCTTCAGAAAGACAAGTATGAATCTGGGTCCAGTTCTAAAGACAAGAACAAAAATTGGAACAAGAACAAAGGCATCATCACATATGGCATTGTTGATACTATATGTGCCCCATCAAAGGCACTAGCCTACAACCTAACTCTTGGTTCCCAAGCCATTAAAGCTTCAAAAAAAAAGTCATCTGAACCATTTCAAAAGAAGCCAGAGTACAAATCTTGGGATAAACAGCGAAAATTCACTCCTCTTGGAGAATCTTTAGAATCAACTATGAAAACTCTACTGGTTGATAACATCATCTATTTGCCAGTGATCTGACCACCTGATTCTGAGCCTAAGCCAAAATGGTGGAGAGAAAATGAATTCTGTGATTTCCATCGAGGTAAAGGTCACAAAACTAATAACTGCTTACGGTTGAAACACACCATTCAAAATATGATCGATAGGGGAGACATCATAGTTGACAATCCTAAGAGCAATAATGATCATACAACATTTACAAAACCATTTCCGCAACATGGTTAAGGATTTTCAACTTCTCAGCCTAATATGGGGGCAAAAGTCAATTATGCTTACCCTGGAAATAATGCTACCATCAATATGGTTGAACCCTGTCTCTCAGAGCATTGCAATATAATCACAATTGTAAGAAGAGATAGACAAAATAAATCCACTAATGTAGTTACTTGATCACAAGATCAAGCACATCTGAAAGGAAAAATCCCAAATTCATCAAATTTCCCTAAGGTGCTCGTCAATCTTTCATCTTCTTCTAAATAGAAGGCTGCTTCCAAATCTTCCAATCCAAAGGATACAAGGCCTACATCTTATAGCATTGTTCAACAACTCCAGCACACCAATGCCAAAATCTCCATGTTTGAGTTGCTTTGAATATCTCCAGCTCATAGTGCCATAATAGACAAAACTTTGCTCGGTTCCAATGTTCCTGATGACCTTGATTTAGATAGGTTCCAGACTATGGTTGGACATCTTACATCTCCTCAATATATCTCCTTTTCAAAGGAAGATGACAACTTCTTGAGTCACCCATATAATCAGCCTTTGCATATAGAAGTCTTGATCCAGAACTATAGAGTCAAACGTGTGTTGATAGATGGGGGTGCTGGCCTAAACATTTGTTCTTATAGCTTGATCACACAATTGGGATTTTTAGAATTGGCTATTGATCCTCGAAAGAAGATAACCATTAAAGCCTATGATGAACAAGAAAGATCTTCTAAAGGCACCATTGTCTTACCCATTCGAGTGGGTCCAGTTATCAAGGATACCATTTGTCAAGTGCTTGATCTACCTTTGGCCTACAACATCCTCCTAGGGAGACCATGGATACATGAAATGCAAGCTATTCCTTCTACATACCATCAATGTTTGAAGTTTCCTTATGAAGGAGTAGAGGTTACTATCCCCACATATCTGAATACAACTTGCAATACCTTGAAGAAAAGTATAGATAAGCTTGTGCCTAGTAACAGAGAATCATCCATTAAGTCAATAAAAGAAGCATCCACTTCTAAAATGGAAGATATTTCCAAAGACGTCCATATCAAAGAAAATAGTATGGGAGAATATACTAAAGAGCCAGTCTTATCTTTGACGTCTCTCCCTATCTCGCCTAAGTCTTATGGGAAATCTTTAAAACAATCCAAACCAAACTCTAAAGAACCCCCTGAGGTATATAAGAAGAATTTTGTAGCAGAACAAGTATCCAAGCAAGAATTTGAAGAGGATGAAGTTGTGCTTGCATGGCTATACAAAGATGAACCTGAATCTCAAGTTTTTCAAACTAGTGAATCTACAGTATCCAAAATCCCTTCTAAGGTATATAGTCTGAGAAATAAATTAATAGCTAAGATGGGATATCTAGGTAAAGGACCTCTAGGAATCAGAGGAAAAGGTCTTGAGGCACCTCTCCCACATACTAGTAGAGAAAATACAGACAAAGTTGGCTTAGATTTAAAAAGAAACCCTTTCACCTCAAAGGTAATTGTTCCCATGTCATAGAGCAGATCGCACTAGGAGAAGTCCTTAAGAAAGAAGAAACAGAACCATCCAATAGTGATTTAGACAGCTCAGAACTCATTCCCTATGAAAAATTTCCTCAAGAGATCAAAGACTTTCTTGATGCAAAAGATGATCCTATCAGAAGAATCAATGTAGTAGAAACACAAGAACCTACTATAGAGCAAGAGATAGTTGCCACACAAGAACTAGCTAATCTAAAAGTTAATCAAATGGACCAAGAGGAAGGTGGTAGTTATTCTAAGATATATTCCCATGAGTATGAATACAAATCCGAATCTGAGGGTAACCCTTCTTGGGGTATTCACCCTGACTTTACTCATGTTCTAAGATTTCCTAGAGATCCTAAATCAGAAGATGAATCTAATGACTATGAATGGGGAGTCATTCCAGAACTAGATGAGCTTATCACAGAGAAACATGTTGATATTATTCACCACTATGCGCCTACACCCAATGTAAGTCTAGAGCAAAATAATGAACCTAACAAGTCTGATCCACCTATGGCTAAATTGGACTCCCACAATGACATTGAGCCTATTCACGAATTGAATGTCTTAAGTTTTAATATCACTTTTGAACTTGAGTGTCAGGTTAGGACCAATGATGACATATCCATATCCGTAAACACTATCTCCCAATCTTTCCCTATTTTGACTATCCAATATCTAGACCTTATTGATCAAATCTCCACAAATCCAAGCCATGGTATTTATACCTTCCTGAATGACTATGCCCTTTCTTGCTACCTAAATGTAGTTGAGCCTATGAGGACTTCCATCAGTGAATCAAGCGTTAGCATGCCGGAGTCAGACATCAAATATCTTAGTCAGAAAAATAAGAATAAGAATAAAAAGAAAAGGAGTTCTAAGGGTGAAAACCACTTTGTGGCAGTCTCAGAACCTACAGAAGTAAAAATAAAACACATATCTGAAGGTGAAAACCTCTTTGAGGTGCCTAAGGATAAGATATTTGATGTCCTTCTGATTCATTTATAGGACAGATCTCTAGTTCTAATTGAGCCCACTCAATCCATCAATTTGGGTACAACAGAGGAACCACAATTGGTACATGTAGCACAATCATTATCAAAAGAAGAGAAGAAAAAGTTTACAACATTCCTAACAGAGAAAAAGATCAAATTTTCATGGAGATACTCCGATATGCCGAGGTTGGATCCTAATCTTATCATGCACCATTTATCTATAGCTCCTAATGTAAAACCTGTCAAGCAAAAATTACGAAAGATGCATCCTCATGTTGCACTCTTGGTAAAAGCTGAATTAGAGAAGCTCCTAAAAGTTAGATTCATCCAAGTTATTGACTATGCAGAGTGGATCTCTAATATTGTACCTATTTCTAAACCAGATGGTTCAATCAGAGTGTGCACAGACTTTAGAGATGTGAATAGAGCGTGCCCTAAGGATGATTTTCCACTACCTAACATTGATATGATAGTGGACATGACTATGGGTTTTGAAATGTATTCCTTAATGGATGGTTTCTTTGGATACAACCAAATCAAAATTGCTCCAGAAGATCAAGAGAAAACTGCTTTCACATGTGCATGGGGTACCTTCTATTGGAATGTCATGCCATTTGGGCTTAAAAATGTTGGTGCTGCATATCAAAGAGCCATGACATCTATTTTCCATGACATGATGCATCGAACTATGGAAGATTATGTTGATGATACATTAGCAAAATCTATGATTAGAACTGAACATCTAAAGGACTTGAGCATGATCCTAGACAGAATGGAAAAGTTTAGTCTCCGACTAAATCCTATGAAGTGTGCTTTTGGTGTCACTTCTGGAAATCTCTTAGGATACATAGTTTCAAAAAAGGGAATTGAGGTTGATCTAGCTAAAGTAAAGGCTATAATGGAGATGGAACCACCAAAGAATATTAGTCAGATGAGGACATTACAAGGAAGAGTTCAATCTATTAGAAGATTCATATCAGAGCTAGCAGACATATCACAACCTTTTACAAAAACATTACATAAAGATGTGACCTTTACATGGAATGAAGAATGTGAGAAAAAATTTGATCATATCAAATAGTATCTATCAAATACTCTAATCTTGATGCCTCCTATTCATGGGAAGCCATTGATCTTATATGTCTCTGCTATAGATACATCATTGGGAGCATTGCTAGCATAGCATGATGAGAATAAAAAGGAAAGAGCTATATACTATATCAGTAGAACATTGGTTGCCTATGAAAAGAACTATTCAATGATTGAGAAAGCTTGTCTAGCTGTGATCTTTGCATCACAAAAACTAAGACACTACATGTTAGCTCATATCACTCAATTAGTAGCTAAAACTGATCCACTAAAGTACCTACTAAGCAAAGCTACCCTCACGGGTAGATTAGCTAAATGGGTCATGCTATTGAGTGAATTTGACATTGAATTTGTTGAGAGAAAAGCTATCAAAGGACATGTTATTGCTGATCAATTAGCAGATGCACCTATGATTGATAATACACCAATGCAAATGGAATTTCCCAATTCCTCTATCATGCATCTTTCTTCTAGAGAATGGAAATTATTCTTTGATGGCTCCTATACATAGAATGGATCAGGAGTGGGCATATTGTTCATAACTCCTCAAGGATACTCAATCCAAAAAGCATTCAGATTAAAGTTTCCTTGCACAAACAATATTGTGAAATATGAAGCCCTTTTGAATGGTATGAAACTAGCAATTGAGTGGAGAGTAACAAAGATACACATTCATGGAGACTCTCAACTTGTTATCCATCAAGTCAATGATGTGTACCAAACTAAAGATGAAAATCTCATTCCATACAAGAGAATGGTAGATGATCTTAAGAAATATTTCATATCTATCACATTTGAGAAAATCCCTAGAATGGAGAACAAGGCTGCCGATGCAATGGCAACACTATCTACTCTATTACAATAGCCTGAACATGAGCTACACTATGAGTTCCTGGTGGAACCACTATCCTATCCTACATATGATTCCCCTGAAACCCGCATGATCTGCACTGTTGTAGGCCATGATTCATCTAGATATAAAAACCTATTTTCCTACCTCAAAGACCAAATCATTCCTAATACCTTCAACCACCATGAAAAGAGATACCTTATCTGAAATGCCTCCCGATATGTCATCATTGGTAATGATCTATACAAACGAGGTCTAGATGGTACACTACTTAGATGTTTAGAATGGGAAGAGTCTCAACATGCATTAGAGGAAATCCATGAAGGTATTTGTGGGTCACACTTGAACGGTTTAACACTAGCTCAAAAGCTTATTAGGGCTGGGTACTATTGGCCTGAAATGGAGAAAGAGGCTATCAAATTTGCTAAGAATTGTAAAAGTGTCAAGTACATGGCAACCTAATTCATGCTCCAGGGAGAGATCTAATTCCCTTTACTACACAATGGCCTTTTCACCAATGGGCATTTGATCTTATAGGAGCTATACATCCTCATTCTTGTAATCGACATACCCATATAATCACAACTACAAATTATTTTACAAAATGGGTAGAAGCAATCCCTTTAACACAAGCAACTGGAAAAAAAATATCTATGTTCATCTTGAACTATATCATATGTAGATATGGGATCCCGCATTCTATAATCATAGATAATGGGGGACAATTCAAAAATAAAGACCTAGATGATCTATGTGCCAAATTCAAGATCACACAACATTGGTCTTCTATCTACTATCCTCAAGGGAATGGCCAAGTTGAGGCCTCTAATAAGAATTTGTTGAAAATCTTGCACAGAACAGTTAATAAAATAGGAAGAGACTGGCATCTCATGATCAATCTAGCTCTTTGGGCCTACAGAACAAGTATCAGAACACCTACTGGGGCTACACCTTTCACTTTAGTTTATGGGTCTAAAGCGGTACTGCCTATTGAGGTTAAAATTCCATCACTAAGAATCAGAATGCATGGTCTAGTAACTGACGATGACTACAGAGTGTCTAGGTTGCAGGAACTTGAACTACTAGATGACCGCAGACCAGTAGCATATGATCATCTCAAGTGTATCAGAAGAGAATGTCTAGAGGTTACAACAAGAAATCAGACATAGAGAATTTCAGGTTGGCGATCTAGTCTTGAGAGAAAATCCTAAAAATCAATCACATCAAGAATGGAAGGGGAAGTTTGAACCCAACTAGCTGGGTCCCTTTGTAATCACTGCTACTTTTGGCTTTTGTGCCTATCAACTCTCAATGACTGAAGGAGAACAACTCTGAGAACCAGTCAACGTTCTTCATCCGAAGAAATTCTATGCCTAAGGCATTCAGTCTATGGTAAAATGTCCTGAAAAAATCTTAAAAATTGGAAAAAGTCCTGAAAAAATGAACATCTTGGTGAAAACCTAGCAATAGGCACCTTGATGATTCACAAAAAAAGTAAAAAATGAAAAATACAAAAAAATTGAAAAAAATGAAAAATACAAAAAAAATGAGAAAAAGAAAAAGTGCCTTGGTGAAAACCTGGAAACAGGCACCTTGGTAGCAAAAATAGAATCTCTGCCAAGATGGTGAAAACCTGGCAAACGGGTGCCACTTGTTTCAAAATGCTCCATCTATCAGTGAAATCTTGGTCTTTCCCAGCTTTCAGTCTTGCTTTAGTTTGTACATATCTCCCAGTTTGTTTTCAATAAGTCGGTTTGTACACCAATCAGCTCAAGCGTCTGTATCCTATCAATGTTCAAACTTGGGGGCAATCAATGTCATATCCTATGGCCTCCAGTGTATCTTTAGACGTATCATATCCAGTCAGAGTCCTTTGAAGCTTCATCTGAGTCAGTCAGTTAGTCTCATCTCCAGAAAGGATTTTGCATCTACAACAACGTAATCAAACACAAATTGAAAACAATCTATGTTTTTTACATGCTTTTATCTCCTTGTATGCTTACTGATTCACATTGAGATTTTTTGCATATTTTGTTCCCACGAGCTCTTCAATGATGTCCTTTACAGGATTTAGAGAGTGATGACTGGGGGGCATAATCTTTTCTTTGTTTTCTTCTTGTATGGGAAAATCTAACAACTTTGGAAATTCTGGATTAAAATGGTGTCTGTTTGTAAGAGCCTCTATCTCATATTGGATGGCCATGAGTACCTCGACCATTGATACCCAAAAAATTCAAAGAAGTTTGATCTAACTATTATCTTTTTGAGTGAATTCTTTCCCCTACTATGAAACACGATCTTGCCTAAGGATGTGAATGATAAAGGGTCACTATGGGTAATTCACATTGGATTTAGAATGATCTCTTGACTGTTTGATGTGTTTGTAATGCAAGGCATATTTAGGTCATCATGACATTTATGTTTTGATGCTTATACAAATTGCTATATCAAAATGGACATGATATTCAGGTCATCTTGGCTTTTTGTTCCTTGATGCTTATATCTAATCCGACATTCTAAAAATAAAATCAATATTCATATGCCCATGGTTTCATAATCAGTGGGTGTTGTATTGATTCCTGTGCATCCAAATCGATATTCATGTCTATGGTTTCATAACTCGTGGGAATTGTATTGATTTATCCGATTACCTAAAAGTTTAATGATGATAACAAATCGACACATGATCAGTGACTAAGGTCTCAAGTTGCATTTCATACTGCATGTCTCTTTGCATTTTGCACTTTGCATGATCTCACAATGGTTGGCTAAACACTTCAATGCTTAAATGATTCTTCAAATCACATCTTCAAATCTAACAAGAGCTAAATCTCACACGAAGGTTCCTCCAATGAAACAACAAGTAGAATCCTTTTTCGGGATCAAAATCAAAATTTGAGATCATTCATATTATTCTACTACTTGCATAATCAACCTTCAATCATCGTAGGAATCCAGTATTCAACTTAACTGATTATCTTACATCAAACTATCAAAATTTCAACTTGGTCACCCATGGTCAACTCATGGTCAAACCTAGTCAAACTTGGTCTCCAGGACCTCTAACAATGCAGAACGCATTCTCAAATGTGTATAACCACTTTTCAAATCAATTAACATGCTTCTAAACTATCAACGCTGACTTTTCTTGTTAGATTTCAATTTTAATTCCGAAGGGGGCATGGTATTGCATATCATTCAAAGTCTGTAATCTAAAGTTGAAATCATATCTTTCCTCAGTAATCAAGACAACAACCACATCTAGTTGTTGATTCATCAAAAGTCCTCATCACTCAGGGCAAATCAATCATCACTCAGGGCATATCAAATTCATCGAGATCCATAACAATCTGATATTCTCTTAATCTTGTAAACTGTATCAGTTTTCGTAACCATCGGTTCATTAGTGTTATTTCCTTGGTTCTTCGGTAATTGAAGGGTTCAGATGTGATACCTACATGATTCTTCTAAGGACAATCGAGTCTGGAATCAGTCACTCACTTCTTCACAATCATAAGGTTCGGAATCAGGCATTTTGATACTTTTGTTTCATTGGTTCATCGCTGTTATAGTTAACATCATCTTTGGTCATTCATGACCTATTATCTTCAAATCTTTCAATCAGTTTTTGCTTCATATCAATTTCAATTTCAAACATCAGTTTCAATATCATACATAGACTGTCTTTGAACCATTGCGCTTCGCACAGTAATTCAAAGAGGGGCAAAATGTAATACCCCAAAAATGGGCTATAAGTTCATTAATCTCCTTCATCGACACATCGAATGAAATCGACATCAAAGTCCTAACCTAAGGCACATCTGAACATCATCGAATCCTAATTGATTATCTCAAATTCTGCATCAGGGAATATTCCTAGTAATATTCCTAATTTATCTTAATTATCTTTAATTTAATGATTATTTGGCGATAAATCCTATTTATCCTAAAGTTTGATTAATTGAATATTCTAAATATTTAATTAATTAGATTTAATTATGCCACTTAATTATTTAATTGAACTTAATTCTATTTATTCCTAAATTGTATTATTTAATTTTGACAATAAATCCAAAATCCTATGAATAATTGATTAAATTCTTATTTAATTAATTAAAGCAAGTTGTCAATTTTTAATAATATTGTTTTTGAATAAAAGTTTGAAAAATAATTGATTAACCCATAAATCAATTGTTTTATTTTTCAAAATCAGTTGAGTTGGAAATAAATCACTTTATTATAAAATTAATTCATAATAAAATATGCACAATCAGAAAAGCAGGCAACTACCAATTATCAATTAAATCAAAAACTCTATTTTGAGTTCAACTCTGCTTTTGCATGTTTTTGTGAGTTAATTATCCTTTATTTAAAAATAACTCAAAAATCAACCTGAGTTATTTGAGTGATTTATGGCTTTCTTTCATGCACCTCCAAAGCCCTCTATAAATTAAGGCTTCAACTCTTCATAAATCATCTCATAATTTTGCGAGCTTACTCTGCCAAAATCGTTTACAAATTGCACAACTATTTTGAAGAATTGGAATTTTGAGAATCAAAGCTTATTGCGAATCAAGGCTATTGTGAGATCAATTTGGTTTTTACATTCATTTAGATTCATTTTCATATCATTGTTGGATCAATTTCATATCAATTCATTCTAGATTAGATTCATATCAAGTTTTATCATAATTGCACAGAAAATCCAAAAAAAAAAAAGATTAATTGCATTCATATTTCATATCTAGATTTTGCTTTCAAATCCTTTGTTTAGGTGTCGTCAAGGTCACTGATCTTGATAACAATCTGAGAACATCATACTCGCACCTACTAGAAGGCAGTAAATTGCCTGGTTAGATTAGTATTTCAATTTTTGCACGATTTTGATTATTGCTAACCTCTAATGTTTTACTGAAGTGTTGTGTCTACAGATCAGGTACAAAATTCACACACAGGAACATGTGATGATGAGTTGGATGACTCTGGAAGATTCCAAGGATAAATATAAAGTTTTTTATGAAGGTCTACAACTGGAAAAATTCAAGGATGATCAGACGATGAAGATTGAAAATGTTTTAAGGCACAAGTTCTGAGGAAGGTTAAAGAGGCAAAACCAACGATGGAGATTAAGAGGCAAAATATATGGTTGACATGAAAATGGTTTACATGTCTATATAAAGAGACAAGAAATTAAAATATAGGAGAGAGAAGATCACATCCATATGCAAATTGTTGGTACATACATACAAAGTTGGTTAGACAAGTTGAAGTAAGAACCAAGTGATTCTGTAGACTAAACCGAGTGACAGAAGGAGATAACTAAGAAGAACAAAGGAAGAGGAAGAAGGAGAACAAAGAGATTATGATGACCAGAATGATACTGAGCTTAGCATAGATCTGAATATGAGAAAAAGAGTTGCATTTGAATCAAGTCATACACTATTTATTTCTAACCATTTCTATAGTCAAAATCTCTTAACCGAGTGAGACTTAACCATCTTTTTCTATTGGCATTCTATGAATGTTACTTTGTTTTCTTGTTGACCCAAGTGAATGTATCGTCATAAAGAACTGTTAGTGATAAATCCTCTAACAAGGTCACACCTTACAGTATGTTTTGTAACCTTTAACAGGGTTGGAACTTAACCGAGCTCACTTTAGAAGAGTGAAAATATTTTCAGTTACCGGTCCCAAGTGGTTTTTCCCTTAACAGGGTTTCCACGTTAAAAATAAAGTGTTAAGTGTGTATGAATGTGATGTTTTTTATATTTTACTTTACAAATTATAGTAACTAGTTAGATCAGTAAATGTTAACTACTAGTTGGTTTAAATTATCTGATAGTCGGTTAATTAATCAGGAAGTCACATTCAAGTTATTACCGAGTTTTTTAGTTTATTTGTTTGAATTGAAGTTGGTACTATACATCGAAGAGGAATTTGTGATTGAAGGATAATTGAACATAACTAATTTACCCCCTCTCAGTTATCTAACAAGAATATCATTTTAAATGAAGACTAATGGGCATTTAGGTTACAATATCTTGAATTCCTTGATGAGAAATCTCAAAATTCCCTTAATCATTTACAAGCCTATTAGAGTCATTTGAGCATAAGCTATAACAAGGTCCATGTTATATTCTTTGAAATAGGAGACTTGGTATTAATGGAAAATTAGAGGAACCTAGTCGACAAAGAGAAATGAGGAAAGTTTGAACCAAAATGACTTGGACCCTACATTGTCACATCAAAATTTGGTTTGGGTGCATATCAATTATCTATACTTGATTGTGCTCATGGATAGATCCTATCAACAAATCGTATATGTGCAAGTTCTACAAATGACTCTTAGAGAATCCTTTTTAAAAATGTCTTAGAAAATACAATATAAATTTAAAATATAAATAATTGGAAAAAGAAAAAAATCATCACTTAGGTGAAAACTTGACAAAGATGCATCTTTTGTGACACCAAAAACATAGAAATTTAAGAGAAATAATTCATTCTATGGTGAAAACTACTTTGGTTGTGCCTTGGAAAAATACCTTGGTGAAAACATGGCGACAAGCACCATGTGTAGAGATTTATGCTCCATTTTCTACTATCACTCTATCTAACCCAATTTCATGTCCATCATCATCCATCCATCCATTTCATTCACTTCCATAATAATCTTGGCATACCATCTAGGACTTGAAATTCATTAGTCATTTGGAAACCAATTTTTTCATGAGTCGGTTTGTCATGCCATTCATGAGTTAGCCCATAGTGTCTTTCATAAGTAAGTTCATCATTCCATTCATGAGTCAGTCTATAATGGATTTCATAAGTCATTTCATCATGTCATTCATGAATTATTCTATTGTGATGATCTCATAATAAATTGTCTCATATCTAGAGTGGGGGCACACTTATGTCATCATTATCTAAAAGCCCTAAATTTTTTTGTAAAAAATCCAAAAAATCATTAAAATTCCTAAAAAAATCATGAAGTCCTAAAAACTCCTAAAATTTTGAAAATAGTAAAAAATTGAAAAAAAATCTCTTCTTTCTCATAATCAATAAAATAATATTTTTGCTATGACAAGCACTGAACAGATGCCAAACACAATACAAGTTTGAGCTTCACAAATCACACATCAATTGACAAACTTATCAATTGGTCCTCCATCAAACTAATCACATTGTCTTATCTATAGGTCAATTATTATAAGTCCTTTTTTTCATATGGTCATCATGTCTTATATAGAGGATAGATACACTCAAAACCAAGTAGGTCAATCTAAAGCAAAGTACCTTATTCTTGAAACCATATGCCATCATCATCATAAAAACAAACACATAACAATGATAAAGAGTAGTATGGATGTTGACTTGTTGTCTAAGTGAGTGTTGTCTTATTTTGATTTAACTTAGGTCATGTTCCTATTCTTCACCAGGATATCCACAAGTGATTAGAGAGATCGAGATGGTTCATGGTTTTATTTTTCTTTGTCTACTATTTGTGGGATGTTTTTCATGAAATCTAAGGAAAGGTATTTGGGGTGTCTGTCATTGGCATGTTCACATATGAGAAAAGTATCTAATGCAAAAAATATTGTAATTAATATAAATGCTCATGATTTTTCACATACCTTGACCCTTAATCTCACACCCTCAAATGGACAAGAACATTCATTATCTATTACAAGTGCCTATCACATGCTAAGGGACAATCCCATCTAGATTTTCAATATCTTGGTGTGGAAACACACGATTTTCTAAATAAAAGTGGCTCAATGATGAAAATATTTGAATCCAAGTATGAACATTCAAAGAGAAAAGTGGTATCTATATACATTTTCAGGATTTCGAGGGATGGTTTATCCTTTCAATTGATTTACCTAAGTTTCATTTGACCTAGTCACATCATTAACATTCTATTAGTCAATCTTAACATTCTATCAGTCAATCCTAACATTATTTTAGTTGGTCCTTACAATCATTATGGTCTTTTATTCCAACACAACCAAAAATAATGCATGTTGCATTCATAATATGTTAGCACATAAATTATAGTCATAGTCATATTATTTGCATTGTATCATAAACATCAGATATATGCATATAAAAATAAAAAAACATAGGTCATCATAAGTTAGCATAAACATTGCATCCATGATAATATAGAAGCATTGTAAATATTGCATCCATAAAATCATCATATCCACATAGATAATTGTGTCTTATACATATCATGTAAAGTTAAAATGCATCATCAATATCTCATCATGTCATCATAAGATAAAATAGCTCATCAATAATTTATGTTATGTGTTCTACTTTATGCACCTATTTTACCTTATGATGATGTGATGAACTATTTATGATGCACACACACACACACACACACACACACACATATAATTTGTTGATGTACAAAATCATGATGTCTATCTAATAGAGCTCAAAATCTTAAAAAATATATGCAAAAAGGTGTCTACAATATAACTAAAATTAGTCAAAGCTACCTTTGTCCTCTTTCCCAATAGGCATAGGCAAAGGTAGCACATCAGTCAAAGGTCCCACCCCTATATATCTAGTAGGAGTCCTCTCCCTCATACATGGTGGCCTATGAGGCTATACAACTCCTCCCCTACTCTATTGGCTCTATAATCTATGTGAGGAAGTGTAATTGGGTACTCGCCACTCATGAGGGACCACACTCTAATAATGTCATTGCTAGTATTGTATCTCCTATCATGCATCCATATGTTATCTAAAGACCTCCTAGATGGAGAGGTCCTCTATAATATCAATAAATTTCCTTAGGCTCTCCTTGGCCTTCTCAAACTACCTCACCCTTACCAATGCCCTCTCCCTCTCATCCTCTACTACAGTCGACTAATCAACAATCCTCTCCCTCTCCTGATCCAATCTAGTAACCCTACCCTCTAAATAGTCACCCCATTTAATGTATTCCCGCTTAAACTCCTCCAAGTATTTCCTCATCTCACCCTCCAATTCTTGTGTCCTAGCCTATACAAAATCTAGTCTTTGTTGTGATGTCTTCATTTGGTCCCCAGTGATCGCAGTTTGTGTCTTTAGTGCCTGTGAATTAGGAATTTACCTTACATTTATCCCACTAGAGATATCCTATAATCCCTCATCTCCCACCATAGCCTCATCATCACCAATCATTACATCCTCCATATAAACATCCTCCTCCTCTCTGTCAGAGGTAGACTCCTTTGAGCTAGAATCATCTGTGCTCAAACCACTTGAGTTTATATCCTCGGAATCACTATCCCCCTCAGTGCTATATCCCATGATATCAACATACTCATATCTTCCACCCTCCTCTCCTACAATACTACCTTCTTGTCCCTTATCTCCTATAAGGAAAACTATTGGGGAACCTATTACAACCACTCCTAATCCTCCTCCCCCCAACCCCCTCCATCATCTCCCTCATTCATGTCTCCTCTTTCTCCATCCCTCCTACCTCTACCTCTACCTCCATCTCTGCCACCTCCATCCCTACCCAACCCCCTCCCTACACCATGTCCTTGCCTCCTTATCCCTTGTCATGGTTGCCAAACTCATCTAGTCATATGTATGATAATAGGAACCCCTAGATCTATAAGGGGCACTAGTCAATGTTGCACCCACCAAGCATCATACTTAGGTGTTGTACCTCCATATATAGTCACTAATCTCTTTTCCAACTACAAAGTAACTAAACCATCTATTTGTGTGAAAGAAGTAACAAGTGGAATAATCGACCCCATCCTAATAGATCTTTGTTGCATTGACAAAACATCACAGATCTTGTGGGAACACTCTGTTTCTCCTCGAACTACCTCAATACCCTATTTGGAAGTTGAATATCTATGATCATATATATGTCATCTAACCAATCAGATGTCTCTCATGTTGAAAAATTTTTAGGTGCTCTACCTCTCCCTCCTAGGTTACACATCTAATTTATGGATTCCATATGAACTCCCTCATAATATCTAGCTGATGGAGTCAATATCGGATGTGTCCTTAAAACTACCCCTATATGACTAAACCATAATAGTATGCATAAGGTTGTCTTGTCAATATTGACAATTTGTGAAAATTGGATTGACACACGAATATGTACTCCCATGCCCAAACCTGAAGTTGAGTAAGCCCACATGCAAATGATTGTGCTCCATGATAGACAATTTCATGTAACTAATAATATAACATAGCCAATACACATGTCCCTCATGTAAAACTATATGCTATATGTCCACATCCTAGATACCATCTAACTCCAACCTACTAGTAACCCATGCTCCCTCCTATTTGGAACCGATACCCCTGCCACTACCCTACACAATAGTCTAAAAAATCCATCATAGGATTCCACCATCTCTCCCACCTAATCTCATAATCCCTACTACTTAACTCTACCTTTGAACAAGCAAATAAGTCATATAAATATCCCACTCTTGTTCATGGCTCATTTAATACCCTCACCCCATTGATCAATAATTAAATAATCCTCAACACATCCTCCAAGATCACTATGCACTCTCCCATAGGAAAATAGAAAGATGAGGTATTGAGTTCCATCTCTTGTATAAGTGGTAATCAAGCCCTTTTTTTTCTAATTTGGGGCATAAGGCCACATGCAATAGTCCAACACTATCCAAATGGTCACTCTAAAATTGACTCAATTAGTGTCTAAACAAAAGTGTTTCAGGATGATTCTACCACATAATCAAAATAGAGTCTACCATATAAGAATGCAAAAACATAGTCCAAATAAATCATAATGGTCATGCATGTGAAAAAATCAATCCATCAAGTCCTATTATACACATTTATAAAATGCACTTCTTAATTAAAAATTCCATTGCTAACATGAAATTGTGTCATTTCATTCATACACCTACATTAATTCTTTTTATACCATATGTCCTAGGTTTTAGCATTCATTTGCATTGACTAATCTATTTGTGTTACCTATTCATTCACTTGCCTCAGAAGATCCCTATATTTGTGTCAATGTGAATGCAACTCACTTAGAACATGTTTCATTTAACTAAATCTTACTTTACCATGCAATTACATCACGTTGTCAATGATTGTAGTGAATGCAAACTATGATTGCATCGCAATGCTTTGCATTGACCTATATTGACAATTTAAAAACATAAAAAAAAATAACAATAAATGCATGAAATAAAAAATTAATTACTATTGGTTCCATGCCATCTACCCATTGATACATCTAGACCTACTTGCCCAGGTGATCCTTTGGTGTGATGCCTGGTATTTCTCTCCAAACGCGCTTGAAGACCTCATTCTTTCCTTCAAACTTAGAAGCTAAATGTGCATAATGATCTTGAAAATGATGCTTTTGGACCTATATATACCCCAACCCTCCTCGATGGACATGCAACCCTTTCCCTTTTTTATTGGTCGTGTAAGAATTTTCCTTCTACAACCCATTACTTTTTCTAGTCAAACCTCTATTCCAAATGGAACACATTTTAGTAGTTCTGGTCATTTTGTCAACAAATTAAGCTCCTGTTTGTATTTTTAACTCAATTTTTGGAGGGAGCATCATATTACCTACATGCTACCACAAGCCCATTAGGGTATACTCGGGCAAGATTTTCACTATTTTTTCTTTGAAACAATATTTGAAAACATATTGCCAACATGAGAGGCAAAATGTAGACACATAAAATTATCCCATTACTTGTGGGCGATGTTAACACTAATTTTCATCTTAATTAATTAAATGATCTTAATTAATTAATTTGTGTGTCATTCTTCTAATTTAAATTTCAAAATCATCATTTCTCTCTAATTCCCCATGATTGAATGATTTTAGTTAATTAATTAATTATTTATTTAATATCCATTTAATATTACTTCAATATTCATCTACTTTTGTCTAATATTCTTCTAATATTATTTAAATAATTTTTATTACTTAATTGATTCCTTCTCTTAGACGTTAATTAAATGATTTATAATTATTTAATTAAATTTAACATTCTTACAAGATTGGAGTATGAGCTCTACTAGGGTTTTGTGTGTCGTACTGTTTGTCTAAACCGTTGTGTCTTTGTGCTTTCATACTGCATTTACTACAGGCATTTAGGGTTCAATATGACTCTTGCCAACTTTGGCCTAGCAGTTGATGCTAGTGTTGGACTTTTGGAAATGATCGATCATGAGGTGTTTCATGAGGTATGACTTGTAGCACTCTTGATGTTGTTTTACCTTTACAAGATTATGATAGTGCTTGTGTCTAGCTTGAGAAATTTACTTTGATTGGTTATTTTTTGGAGAGGGTTCCACCTAAAAGCATGCTTTTTGAATGGGTTTCCAAATCTTGGGCCCCTCATAGGGTCTGGCTTGATGATGTCCAAACTATTACCAATGATTTCTTTTTGTTTCATTTTTGTAATCCCACCCATGCTAAGGCTATCCTCAAGAATGAGCCATGGTTTGTTAGGTCATATTTTCTTGGTTTCCATCCACGATGATGAGACTTTACCATCTTAGATGAAGAAAATCTTAAGGTCCCCATTTGGATAGAGTTCCTAAGTCTTCCCTTTTCTTATTGGCCATTCTTACAAGCTATTGCCCAAACTATTGGTAGGATGGTTTGCATGGAACCAGACCATTTCTTTCATGCATGTCCCCAAAAAAGGGTATGTGCTGAATTTGATTTGTCTTTTTATCTCAAGGAGACCATTAATATTCAGGTGGATGGTCAATTCTTCTCCTAGTGAGTGCTTTATTTGAATTTACCCAACACCTTCTATCTTTGTCAATCCTTTGAGCATAAGATTAAGGATTGTCCATTGGTCATTCCTTGAACGAAATCCCAACCATAGGAAATAGATCCCTCTCATTCTTCTGAGGGTGCTAAAATAGGTGAAGGTTGGACTATGGTGGTTCAAAAGGGTAAACACACCCTAGTTTTTTCTCAAAAGTAGTACAATGACTTAGCTCATCAACAACTAGTTCAAGACATGACTCAGTTCAAGCCTTTGCTAAACTAGTTGGTTGTTTCTATTTCAAACCCTAACCAATAGGGGAAGGTTTTGGTTGAGAGTGTTTGTTTCCCTAGGTGGGTTCACACTCCTCAAGCCATGTCAATGGTTTCTATTCAACCATATTCTCTATGATGCTCTCATAGCCCTTCTAGGAAAGATGATATCAATGATGGAGGTCTTGAGAAAGGATGGTTGGTCTCAGGGGATCCCTACCCTAGTTTCAAGATAACTTCATATTTCCTTCACAATAGTTTCTCCTCTCTTGGGTATGAGGATGATATGCATGCACTTGATCCATGAATTACATCTCATGGAATGTGAGGGGTCTCACATAACTCACCAAAAAGTATTCAGTTAGGGATACTTGTCAATGTTTTCTTGGCCTAGATATTTTATGCCTCCAAGAAGTTAAAATTTTTACTTTCATGTTTTCTATTGCATGGCATATTATCTAGCTAGACAACCCTTTTTTTCTTCTCTGCACAAATATAGTAGAGGAGGAGTTGTTACTCTCATCTCTCATCTCTCATCATTGGCATTCTTCTATTATTGATCATAGGTATGATCTCATGCAAGGAATAGTTTGGGTCCTTTTGTTAGTTGAAAATCATTATTTGGGGATCATTAATGTTTATGCTTCCAATGATGTAGTGAAAAGATCTCAATTTTGGCATTGGGTTGTAGATTATTTTACACCTTCAACCTGGGTTATGTGTGGGGACTTCAATATGGTTGAGGTGACGACATTTTTTTCTTTTCACTAGACAGTTGGAGACTGTAAGGCCTGATTTTGCATGTTAAATAAATTGGGTCTTTTTTACCCTAATGTCAATTGTCATAACTCTCATTTCATTTGACATACTTAGTGCAAATTCAAAGCTAGTTCTGACAAAATTTTCAAAAGACTAGATCATGCCATGATCTCAACTCAATCTTTTTTTTCCTTTTGCTAAAATCAAGAGTTACCTATCATGCCTCTTGCAGAGGTTACTTTTTCAGACCAATAGCCCATCAATTTTAGTATTGAATGGAAGAAAAATCATATGCATCCCTCTAAAACACAATTTTATTTGAACACATAATTTCTTCATCACCAACCCACTATGGTCCACATTCAATAGGTTTGGAACCATGAGCCTAAGCCCACTTAGCCAACTGGTTATATTTCTTGGTGGAATGATTCCATTACTCACACTACATAGTTTCTCTACATTTATGGAAAATAATTATTCATGTACCATCATTGATCTTATGAAGAAAAGACCAAATATTTGTGTGTTTCCATTGAAACTTTATCTTTTAATCCCTTCTTCCCTAATTTTTAGGTTAGGTTTGCTCAACTCCGCCATTAGAAATAAGTTGCAGGTCATCATGCTACTAGAAGAGCTTAGATTAAGGCTAAATTCCAATGGATCAAGGTGGGAGATCAAGCCTATAAGAAGTTATTTCTTTATCTTAGGGATCGTCATTCTTCTCTTGGTATCAAATGCATCAAGGATGGCCAGACAATGCTCTTTGAGCTACCAGATATTCTTCAAATCTTTATTAGGGATTCTGAGAAGGTATTCATTGCATAGGAAAATCACCCTACCAAAGACAAAGCCTTGAAGGATTGCCTTGTGGTTTTTTCTTCTTGGCTCTCAGATTCTCAAAAGTTTTTTTGCAATCAAATGATAATCCTTGAAGACCTTAAAGAAGTTGTTTCTTCTATGGATGATGATAAGGCTCTTGGTTCTGATGGTTTTCCTTGTGAATTTTACAAAGCCTTCTAGCCTTGTGTCATTCTTGACCTTTATAAGGTTTACCTCGAGGCTTTTCATGCCCAATCCTTGGGAAAACTTATTAAGAAAGGAAACATCAATTTTATCCATAAGGGAGGGGATCTAGAGGATATATGCAATTGGAAACCAATCACTCTACTGAATGTTTCTTACAAAATCATTACCAAATCCATAGATCTTAAGATCAAACATATTCTTCCTCTCATTATTCAACTAGAGCATACTAGCTTTATCAAGTCAAAATTAATCCTTGAAAACATTATTACTATCTGGTAAGGTATGGAATGGGCTCGTTGCTCCAAAAATAATGCCATATTTGTAAAGATAGATTTTTCTAAAGCTTATTATCACATTGTGTGGCCTTTTATCCTTGTGATGCTTAAAGTGCTTGGATTTGGGCCAATCTATTCAAATTCTCTTAAAGGATGCTTCTTCTTGCATCACCATTAGTGGTTAGAAATCCTCTACCTTTGGTCTCTTTAGATCCATCCACCAAGGCTTTCCTTTATTCCTATCACTATATGTTCTCACAGCCAATGGTTTTGGCTACCTTTTGGCCTCTATTATTTATAATGGTCATGTCTGGGGAATTTCCTTCCTTGAGCCGCCTTCTCAATGTGTTAATAAAAATTATGTTGATGATTCCTTCCTCAAGTTGAATAAGGATGAAGATAATGTTTAGGTGGCTCTTCAATGTCTTGAAACCTTTTGTAAAGCTTCTATGTTGGTCATTCGATGACATAAAACCAAATCTTACATGCATCCTTTTCTTCCCGCTCTACCCTAGATTCTTAAATATGGGTGGAAGTGGATCCAATATGGGGAAATATTTCAGTTCTTGAGTACTCCTTTTTCCTTCCATGGTTTTGTTGTTGATTTTTGGAATGTGGTTATGGCCTAGATAGAGAAAAAGTTGGCATATTGGATTACCAAGCCACTCTCATTGGCTGGTAAATTCCATATTTGTTCAAAAAAATTGATAGCCACTCATGTATATTATTCTTCATGTTAGGCTCCCTCTAAAGTGTTATACAATAAACTTGAAAAGCTTCAATGATATTGTTTGTGGATTTGTGGAGTTGACCATCACAAATTGTATAGATTCACCTAGGAATATTGTTGTCTTCCCAAGGAATCTAGAGGCCTTGGCCTTCTTTCTACCTAGAATCAAGGCTTGGCCTTGTGTGCTAAATGGGTTATTCAAGCCATTTCTATAAATAAAGATTTAAAAATTCTTCTCAGGCATTGTATTTCTTTTGGTTATCTAGTTCAAAGATTGGCCTGGAAGGGAATTGGCTTTCAAATCCTTCTAGTTCTGAGAGAAGCACTCTAGTGTTGGCATAATTGATGTAGTAATGGTAAGTGGTGTGTTGGTATAGATTTGTTGTTTTGATGATTGGTTATTGTGTTTTCATTGATGTCAAGTACTAATCTATTGTTCCTAGTATGTTGCCTAGTATGAAAGAAAGATTAATAGTATATTGTAAGTGGTTTGAGTGGTCGTGATCCTTAAGAGAGACTTGGGAATGTATTTATATGATAATTTTATGATCACAACTATTTAATGTATGATTTTTGTAAGTTATATTTGGTTGAAGTTTGTCAGTGCAACTTCTTAGAATAGTCTATGACACACAATGAGTGATTTGATTAGTTTGTCAAATCTATGATGAGTTTGATGGTCCCAACCAGTGCTGAGAGGGGAGGGGTGAATCAACACCGACTAAAATAAAATTTGATATAATGTAACTAAAATTGTTAAGTAGAATAGATTCTATCACATAAATAGCTATCACACAATCAAGCAATAATCAACACCAGATTTATCATGCGGAAACCCAAATCGGGAGAAAACCACAGTGTGAGGAAACCTCACAAATTTTGCACTCTTCTGAAGTGCGCTCTGTAAGGAGCCTTCCCTATTAAAGGATTAAAAATGCACTGTTAGATGAGACTTGGTTAAGGAATTTAAGAAATAAGGCCTGTTAGAACCTGTCTGGTTAGAGGACTTAAAAAATCTACACATATGTCACCCAGTTAAGGGATTTAATACAAGGGATCCATTAATGTCCATCCAAAATACTCAAATTTAGCTATTGCAATTATCAAAGAGAAATAGAGGGTTTTGATCTTCTTGAAATGGCTTTGCTGAGCTTGAGAAGATCATTGTGCTTCTCACTTGAGAGTCATCACCAGTCACCACAGGTGTGCTCTCCTTCTATTTTTGTTCTTCCTTGTACACTCTTCTTTTCTTCTTCTCTTCACCTTTTCATGTCTTCTATGAGCCTATAGGTTCACTCTTTTTCTTTGGCAGAATGAAGGAAAACAATATTCTTCACAGGCTAAAGAATATATAGTTCTCTTTTCCTTTCCACTTTTTACATGCATGACCTGTTTGAAAATCTCCTTCGGATCCATCACCCAATGGAGTCTCAGTTCACTAAGGAAACATCTGATGCATGCCATGTGATTTTTCTACTTTATAAAGGAAATGATAGATGCATGCCATAAGCTTTCCTTTACTAGAGATTTCTTCATATTTTAATGCCACAAACTTCTACATTAAAACCTTCAATTACGCCTTGCACCGATCTTCTTGATAACACAAAGTCATCTAGATTTTGTGCAACAAATCTTAGTCAAAGAGTTACACAAGTATTTGTCGATTGTGACTTTCCCCGGTTCATCAGTCTTGATGATATCTTCACTGATCAGTTTATATCCCTAGGTTGTGCAAAGGTAAAACCTTCACCTATCACCATTCCTTTCTCTGTCCATACCGGTTGGATCCTCAGTTTTGATTATACACTTTATCGATCATGGTATTGAAACCTTGATTACTGGTTGCTTTGATGATTAGTTACATATTTATTAGTAACTAAGATAGTACCTCCTCTTTTCCACTATGTGTCATCGGTCTCCAAACCAGTCTCTCCTTGTGCTTATTATTGTCAGATATACCTGCTTGTCATCTGTACTTGTCCTCAGTTCATTGATTGAATACTGTTGGTATCCCTACTTAGAAATGAAAACACTTCTTTTCAAATTAATGACAATACCTCTTCTCCATGTACCAGTTACATTCTTACTGGTCAATGCCAATAGAGTTAGCCAACATAGTCATAGGATGATATTTTTGACTATGTATTGATTCTATGTTTATGACCACGACTGATTTGGATGACTGGTAAGCATGTTTTGTGGTTACTGAAGTTGTTTCAGTGAAAGGTGATAGTTTTCTTGAAGTTACTGATGGTAGATCTTCAATTGGTGATCAGTAATCAAGTTGTGATGATTCATATGTGCTCCATATGTCATGTTGATGTGTTTAAATTCATTTGTGGTGATGTGTTGGCATTACATTGATAGAGGTAGATGTTTAATCAAGATGAAGGTTGATTTGGTCAAAATGTGTTTGACTGATCTTGATAAAATAAATTGTAAGGTTTTATCCTTTAGCCAACCTATTTGGTAAATATGGTTATTATATTAGGATGTGTGTTTTTGGCATGATCTCTCTAAGTGTGAAGATTGAAAAAGTGATTTGAAATGTGTTAGGCAAAGTATTTGCGTGGTGGTGAGTTTAGGGCTTGAGTAGTGATATTTATATCATGAAATCAAAGATTTGTGTGTGTAGATCATGATTGTGATAGTGCAGTCAAGCCAAGGTATTCCAATTTTTTTTGAGAAGAGAATGTATGTGTTATAGAGGATCTAATCAAGCAAAGGAGTTTCTATTTATAGATCACAAGACCTTGATAAGTTTCTTATTTGTAAATCCCTTAACCAAGTAGATGCTAATAGATCTTATTTGGAAATCTATTAATAGAGTGGCTCATTAACTTGAGTTTGAAATCTCCTATTAGAGTTACTCCTATCAGGGTAAAGCTCCTAATAGGGCTAGAGGAAAATCCCATAGTTGGGTGGCACCTAACAGTGTCCTTATAAAATCCTAACAATGTTAAACTCCTAACAGGGTGTACTTTAGAAGAGTACATTATTCATGGATCATCATTCCCACTATGGCTTTCACCCATTTGGGTTTCCACAAGAAAATATATGTTGTGTTGTATGCATTGTGATGGCTGTGTCTATTTGATTAAGTTTCATTTTCTTATCAATCAATAAACTTGTGAATGCTGATTTTGAGTTAAAGAAGTGGCAATTTGTAGATATCTTAGATTATTGATTCACCCCCTCCCCTCCTCTCAGCAATCTTGGACCCTTAGGACTAAAAATTGGTATCAGAGATTTGGTCCTCTTTTTTGAGAATATTAACATTTTGAGGTCATGTTCTGAAAATGATGAGGAAGGAAGGTCCTAAGTTCACAAGGGGGAACTACTCAGTGTGGAGTAGTAGAATGAAGCTTTATCTAAAAGGTATGAGTAACCAGTATTGGAATCATGTTGTTAATAAGTATGTTGCACCAACTGGGACTCTCAATGTAGATTAACTAAGGGAACAATAAGAGAATACTACAACTATGGAAACCATTGCAAGTACATTATCTGATATAGAGTTTGTTGATATCCAAGATCTTGAAAGCACCTATGATGTGTGAGAGAAATTGAAGTTAGTGTGTGGTGCTAACAAACATGTGCATAAAGCTAAGGTTGATAGCTTGAAAGGAAAATTTTATGACATGAGGATGGTTGAAGTTAAAAACACTGAGAAGTATGGTCAACGAACTAAAGAATTTGTTGCTATCAAAAGTGTCGGTGAAACTATTGAAGAAGATGATGTGGTAAGTAAAGTATTGAGAGGCTTGTTACCTCTTTATGTCATTAGGGTTTCTTTTATTCAGGAGTTAAGATCTTTAGGAACTGCAACTGTCACTCTTGATGCATTGATTGGAAATTTGACTACTTTTGAACTTATAAATTATGATAATAGTATTCCAAGGGTTGAAGTTGTAGTCAGGGAATCTATGTCTCTTGAACCTATAAGGAAAGGAAAGGAAGTTAGTCATGAATCTTCTTCTATCTCAAGTTACTCTAATGAGTATGATTCTATCTTGTCTAAGGAAAAAAAAAAGGATAACTTGGAAGTATTTCTTTCTAGGAGGCTACCTAGAGGAACTGGTAAGTACAAGGGAAAGATACCTCTTAAATGTTTCTCATGTAACAAGATTGTACACATTGTTCTTAGGTATCCTGATGGTGATAAGAAGAAAAATCCTAAGAGATTCAAGGATAAGAGCAAGAAGACTTGTTTTGTTTCTTTTGATGAGGGGGTTACCGATGAGCAATCTAAGGATAATGAAGAAGATGCATTTACCTTTGTTGTTGTTAAGGAAAATCCCCTTGTAGATTATGAAAAAAGCCTTGATTTCTAGCATGGATCATAGTGAAGATTGGGTAATAGATAGTGGATGTACACATCATATGACCAGTGATGGGAATAAGTTCACTAATTTGGAAGAATGTGATGATGGAGTGGTAAGGTTTGGTAGAAATTCTTCTTTCTTAGTAAAAGGAATAGATCTATTGCACTAATAGCCAAAATAATTGCGATGATGTTTACTAGATAGAAGGCCTAGGGTATAATTTGTTGAGTGTAGATCAGTTGAATAATAAAGGTTATCTTGTAGAGTTAAAAGGGGGTGTATGTAGGATACTTGGGAGATCCGGTGATTTGATTTTTGCCAGTATGTAGACTAAAGGCAACTTATTCTGTGTGAGTACTATAGTAAATCATTCTCTAATTGCAAAAGTTAATGATGGTTGTGGAATAAGATATTTTTCATGTTAACTGTGATAGTTTGGTCAAAGTGAGTAAGATGAATATTGTTAGAGGTTTTCCACAACTAGTGAAACCAGACAATGTCATGTGCAAGGAATCTCAGTTGGGAAAGTTAACTAGCTCTACTTTTATCATTAAATCATTTTCATCTAAAGGTATTTTGGATTTAGTTCATATTGATTTGTATGGTCTTATGAGAACATGAAGCTATTATGGAGATAAGTACTTTATGATTTTTGTTGACGATTACTCTAGGATGATGTGGGTTACTTTTCTAAAAGACAAATCAAATGCACTCTATTTAATTAAGGTGTTCAAAGCATGAGTTGAAAAGGAAACACATAAGAGTCTGAAGTTCTTGAGATCTAACAGAGTTGGTGAGTTCACATCTTTGGAATTCACTGAGTTTTGTGAAGAACATGTAATTAAAAGGAAAATATTAGTACCCATAACTCCTCATCAAAATGGGATTGTAGAGAGAAGGAACAGATCTATTATTGATGTTTTAAGAACAATAATGATTCAAAGAGATGTTCCTTAGATGTTTTGGAGAGAAGTTGTTAGAACTATTTTTTATACATTGAACCATGTATAGGTGAAGAAGGGCACTGGTAAGACTTCAATGAGTTATGGTATGGTCACACACCTAGTGTGAAATACTTCAATTTTTTTGGGAGTAGATGCTACATAAAGAGAGATGACTAAATAGGGAATTTGATCCTAAGAGTGATGAAGGAATATTCCTAGGATATTCTAAAAAAAATAAAAGCATATAAGTGTCTAAAAAAGAGAACCAACAAGTTGATAGAAAGTGCAAATGTGAAGATTGATGAATTCTCAGAGTAGAATGATGGTTCTAGCAAGAATAAATCAGGATATGATCAAGGGATTGTTTATGTTCAACCAGTGGAGCAAGAATTTGGCAATCAGAACAATGAGGATGAACCAATTCAATCGGTAGAAGAGGCTCCTAGACCTGAACTGATTATACCAAGGTATGTAGAGTTGAATTATTTTGCTGATCAAATTATTGGTTATAAGAATGTTGGTGTTCAAACAAGAAGAAATATCAAAGAAAGTACTTGTCTAATTTCTAAATATGAACCTAAATCTATAAGAGAGGCATTAAAGAATGAAGAATGGGTTAAGGCCATGGAAGAAGAATCGGTTCAAATAAAGAAGAGAAATACTTGGATACTAGTTCCCACACCTGTTGATAAGAATGTGATAGGAACGTAGTGGGTTTTCAAAAATAAACTCAATGAAGCTGATGAAGTAGTCATAAATGAGGAAAGACTTGTGGTTAAGGGGTATGCACAAGAAGAAGGCTTAGACTATGGAGATAATTTTTCTCTAGTGGCTAGACTTGAAGGAGTGAGGATTTTTCTAGAATATGTTACTTATAAATGTTTTAAAGTTTTTCAAATGGACATCAAATATGGATTCCGAAAGAGGAAGTTTACATAGAAAAACTTGATGGTTTTGCACTATCAGAACATGAGGACATGGTGTGCAAGTTGTAGAAGGTACTTTATGGATTAAAGTAGGTACCAAGGGAAAGGTATAAGTGACTCCACTCATATCTTATCAAGATTAGTTTCATTAGGACAAGTGAGGATAGCAATGTTTACTTGAAGATTGAGAAGGATGACTTATTATTGATTGCTAAAGTCTTTGTGGATGACATCATTTTCAGTGGAAATGTTAAGATGAGCATTACATTTGCAAATGAAATGAGTATAAAATTTAAGATGATGATGTTTGGAGAGATCAAATTATTTGTTGGATTGCATATATCTCAGCTCAGTGATGAAATCTACATTAGCCAGATAAAGTATGTGAGGGAAGTACTGAATAATTTTGGGTTATAAGATTCTAAAATGGTTGGAACTCCAATGGTGACCAGTTATGAACTATCTAAGGAAGATGATTCTAAAGAGGTGAATGCAACTTAATACAAATCCGTGATCAATAAGTTGCAATATGTTGTTCGTAGTAGGCTTGATATAGCACATGCAATTGGAAGAGTTGTAATATTTCAAGATAATCCAAAGGAATCCCATATAGTGGCCATAAAGAGACTCTTTAGATACCTAAAAGGGACTGAAGACTATGGTCTTTGGTATGATCACATAGGAGGTTTTACTTTGAGTGTGTTCACTGATGTAAACTAGGCAGGTAATGTGGATGATAGGAAGAGCACAAGTGGATGAGATTTCTTTCTTGGAGAGAGAATTGTGTCATGGACAAGAAAAAACCAAAACTCTATTTCTCAATCTATTGCAGAGGGAGAATATGTTGTTGCTGCTATTAATTGCACTAAAATTGCTTGGATGAAGAAGTAATTGGAAGGTATTAAGGAAAAGGTAATTGAACCCGTGGTTATCTATTGTGATAATATTAGTGCTATAAACATATCCAAGAACCTTGTGATGCACTCTAAGACCCAACATGTTTCAATTAAGTATCATTTTCTTAGAGAGAAGGTTCAAGGGGAAGAGGTGTAGTTGGAGTATGTACCAACTAAGAAGCAGGTTGTAGATATTTTTACTAAGACACTACCAAAGGATACATTTGAGTATTTAAGAGGCAAGTTTGGGCATATTCCCCTCCCTGAAAAAAATTAAGGTGATGCTTTTGCATCAATCTAATGTTTTGTATTGGAAATATTTGTTGGATTGATGTAATAAGGTGCTACTCCTTAGGGGGAGCAGTCAATGGTAAGATATTGAAGGATAAGAAGTGATCTATGATATGGTGTCTTTGTCATTGTTGTCAAAGGGGGAGAGAAGAAAATACATGAGAAATGAGAGAGAAGAAAATAGTACATAGAGATACCAAAGAGTAAGAGAGAACGTGCAGATTACAGTTGTTTCAAAGCTATCACACAAGCAGAGCGAGATTGAAGATTCAAAGACAGAAGTGGAAACATTTTTGTTTCTAATTTATTTATGTTGGTCAATGACATGTTTTTATTGTTTTGTTTCCATCAATGCCAAAGGGGGATATTGTTGGCATAATTGATGAAGTGATGGTAAGTGGTGTGTTGCTACATATTTGGTATTGTGATGATTAGTTATTGTGTTTTCATTGATGTCAAATACTGACCTAGTGTTCCTAGTATGAGAGAAAGATGAATAGTATATTGTAAGTGGTTTCAATGCTCACAATCCTTAAGGGAGACTTGGGAATGTCTTTATATGATAGCTCTATGATCACAATTGTTGAATGTATGATTTTTGTAAGTTATGATTAGTTAAAGTTTAGAAGGAAAACTACTCAGAATAGTTTGTGACAAGAAATGAGTGATTTGATTGGTTTATCAAATCTATGATGAGTTAGTCGGTGTGATCATAGGATGATATTGTTGACTATGTGTTGATGTTATGTTTATGACCACGACTGATTTGGATGACTAGTAAGCATTTCTTATGGTTACAAAATTTATTTAAGTGAAAGGTGACAATGTTCTTGAAGTTACTGATGATAGATCTTCCATTGGCGACCAGTAATCAAGTTGTGATAATTCATGTGTGTTTCAACTTTCATACTGATGTGTCTCAATTCATTTTTTGGTGATGTGTTGGCATTACATTGATCGAGGTAGACATTTTATTAAGATGAAGCTTGAGTTGTACAAAATGTGTTTGACTATTCTTGATAAAATAAATTGTAAGGGTCAATTCTTTGGTCGACCTATTTGCTAAAAAATGGTTGTTATATTGGGATGTGTGTTTTTGGCACAATCTCTTTGAGTGCAAATGTTGAAAAAGTGATATGAAATGTGTTAGGTAAAGTTTTTGGCCAATGGAGAGTTTAGGGCTTGAGCAGTGATATTTATATCATGAAATCAAAGATTTGTGTGTGTAGATCATGATTGTGATGGTGTGGCCAAACCAAGGTATTCCAGAGTTGTCTAAGAAGAGAATATATGTGTTATAGAGGATCTGATCAAGAAAAGGAGATTCTATTTCCAAATAACAAGACCCTAATAGGTTTCTTATTTATAAATCCCTTAACTAGGTAGATCCTAACATATCTTATTTGTAAATCTCTTAACATAGTGTCTCAATAAATTGAGTTTGAAATCTCTTAACAAAGTTACTCCTAACAAGTTAAATCTCATAACAGGGCTAGAGGAAAATCCCATAGCTGGGTGGCACCTAACAGAGTCGTAAAATCCTAACATGATTAAGCTCCTAACAAGGCATACTTCATAAGAGTACATTATTCATGAGTCATCATTCCTACTATGGTTTTAATACATTTGGGTTTTCACATGAGAATATTTGTGTTATGTGTTGTATGCATTATGATGGTTGTGTCTATTTGATTAAGTTTTATTTTCTTATCAATCGGTAAACTTGTGAATATTGATTTTGAGTTAAAGAAGTAGAAATTTGTAGATATCTTAGATTAATGATTCACTCCCCCCTCTCAGTAATCTTGAACCCTTAGGACTAACATATAGATCCAAGGTTCTTTTGTGGACAAAATAATTTGGCGGGCTTGGGAAGTTCTCAAACCTTGGCTTCACTAGGATGGGGCTAACTGTCGTGATGGCCTCTCTTTTAACTAGCATAATAATTGTTGGTCTCTACTGATTCATTTGCATGGACTATAATTAGCTAGAGTTCATGGTCTCCGTGCTTCGTGTCTTTATAAATGTTGCATTCACACTCTGAGAGATCTCTTCTCCCATGCTAATATGAGCCTTCATTCTTGGGAAGATTTGTAGTCTCAATTTCTTCTTTCTCACTCAGTTCAACAGATATTTGACCTAGTGGTCTCCATATTGCCTCTAAATATGCTACATAAGCTTGGGATACATTCTGTCAAGCCATGGTAGAAAGACTAGTGATTGTTTCCATCCAATTAATTTTTTAATTACAAGCCCAAGATGGTCTACCATTGGCTGGTCCCTCACCTTCCTATGGTCCCCACCCTAAACTAGCAATGACACTTACATTTCTCTTAGTAAACTTTGCATCACAAGTTTCTCATAGTCTAGTCCACCATTATTGATCCCAAGGTGGATCACTTTGCTTGGTGTATTATTTTCCAAGGCTTGCCCTTAGGCTCTTTGCTTCAACATTTGGGTGTGTCAGACCCTCAGTACCCTTTTTGTAAGAAACTTGAAACTTTCATTCATATTTTTTGGTATTGTAGAAGAGCCCAACTATATTGGATTTGGATTCATGATTTCTTTTAGCCCTTCAAGCCATAACCTTTCTCTTGGCATATGATCCTGTTGGGAGATTCACCAAGACTCCCCTTCAAATTTTTGTAGATATGGTATGCTTTTAGGATAGAAATCCTCTTCAATCTTTGGAAAGATAGAAATACAATTTTATTTACTCATATCTATCTTGATATAAATATTTCTTTGTATGCCAAAGTGTGTATTTGCAATAATGTTATGATGTAGATTAAAGTGAAAGAAAATAAAGTGGCTCTTGAAGTGACCCACTTGCAAGAGTTACTTCAACATTGGGGAAATACCCCATGTACAGTTTCCATAATTCTACTAGATGTTTCTATTCTTAGTGACAAATCTATGCCCTGCGGTCACCGGTGTGACTATAGTTTCTTTGGAAACCACTCTCGTATGCTATAGTCCCAGGTGCCTTTTTGACCCTCTAGTGGGGGAAGATATTTCTAGCAACACCACTTAGCTTTACTACCCCACGATGATTCTTCTTTTACATGGCCGACTGGTAATGAAGCTCTTGTCAAATTACTAGTGGCTCTAGCTGGATGGATGTTGGAAGAGATTCTAGTTGGACCACTTCCTCCAAGTGGTTCCCACGATTGGATTGGGCCATTTATCCCTCTAGGAAAGAGAATGAAGAAGAAAATAAAGCTAAAGATGGATGGTCCCTCTCGGACCCTAATCTGTACCCGACTAATGTATGGGGTAAAAGAGATGACCCTGATCCTCCATCTTCTACAAGAACTTCCTTAGCCATTTAATACAATTTGTTGCTATTTCTAGGCCAGACCCATGTTTTAAGTTTCTGTTAAGCTTTCTAGGCTTAGCCCATCTGAATCTCATGGGGTGATTCTATATCCTCAACCTTTTCTTTGTGAATAGTATTTTTGTCATTATATATTTATAATGGAAACCTATTCATTAAAAAAAACTAACATTCTTTCTCATTCTTTTCACCATAATTAAATAATTATTTTAATTATTTAATTACTAATGATTCCTTCTATAATTGAATAAATAATTATTTTATTTAATTATTCCATTTGTCCAATGATAACCAAGTCTGCTAAAATTAAATAAAATATTTATTTATTTTATTACCCCTCATACCCAATTAAATATTTGTTAAATTATTTAATGTTAGTTATATTCTTTTGTTCCACCTCTCTAACTTCCATTGACTAAAAATTCATTTGGTCAATCAAGTCAATCTCTAATTAATACAATAAATTACATATCCAACCTTTAGTCATGCATTCAATCCTTTGTAATCAACCAATCTAATTCCCTAATAAGCCATGTAATGCAATCAGTTAACTGACAATTTATCTAAGTAATTTGTCCAATTAGTCCACTTTCAATCAATCCTAGTCATTCATTATCAGTCAAGGCCCCTTAATCTAAACAATCCATTGAAGTCCAAAATTATATTAAAGAGGGTGATTCCTCACAATTTCCTTAACTACAATTCTTGAATCTTTGTGCTATCATATCAAGGAGAAAATATGAGAGCCCACAAAGAAGATAAACAAGGTAAAAATTTGGTGATATCTTTGCATTGCTTTATTTGAATTATGTTAAGATGCATATATTATATTTTCTTTCTTTGTTGAATGAGATAAGAATTTATGCATAGAGTCAGATCTTTTGTGTTTGGATCCTCTAATCTATTTTTTAAGTATTATCTGTTAGTTCAATTTTTCCTCCTCACAGATGAGAGACAAAATATTGGTGGTTCAAATTTAAAACTTGACAAATCCCCAACAACTATTATTGATTATTATACCTTGACATACCTTTACTTGTCTTCTTTTGTGTAACTATTGTAAATTGCATTAATAACTGATTTGGTTAGTGATTAGAAAGGTATTTCAATCTATTCATTCTGAGGTGGAAGATTTTGATGATACAATGTGTATTTGTATAGATGTGTGTGTATGATGAAAAATATCATACTTCAATGATGTAGTAACGTGCATATTGAATCTATGTTGAGAGAAAGAGGTTGATAAGAGGTAACATGCATAGTGAATCTATGTTGAGAGAAATATGTTGATAAGAGTTTAAATTACTAACTATGTTCTTTGTATAGATACTTATTGAAAATGGAAGACAAAATGTTAATGATATTTTTGTAGAGTTGATTGTGACAAGACATAAGAAAGTGACTAGGGTTTTGTATTGTCGTGTTTTGTAGATGAGAGAAGTTTATCCCTGTTCTATATTGTAAAGATTATAATTGCAGATGAGAGAAGATAAAAAATTATTTATATAGAAACAAAGTAAAACTTTGTATTTTGTTTTGATCTGTGATTGTTGTAAATGGAGTGGACACTCCAATAAATAGTTTGAGTTGGTGCTCATGTTACCAATGAGGCATATATATTGCAACTAGCGATGCATGAATTTTAACCAATGAGGTTTATTGCTAGTGAAGTTTTTGCTAGTGAGTTTTAATGAATTTCATTTGCATAGTGGTGTTTTACCCTTCAAGGTTTTTCCCCCAAACACTTGTGTTATGTGATATGCATATATGTCTCTTCTATTATGTTGGTGCATATATGCCTCAACACTTTTATTTGTGTTCTATGGCCAATATATGACTTGGTGTCACAAAGTTGAAACATTTAGTTAAATTAAATTATTTTATAAACCACTAATTAACCTCCCTCCCTCTTAGTGGTCTAGAGTATTCCAATAGTAAGAATACAAGACACCATCAAGAATTGCTTGGCCTTTGGGTGATGAGGAGGTCTACCCTAAAAAAAACACTTGTTCTTAACTCATAATAAGGAAGGACTTGAAGATGAACCTCATTACAATGCAGGAGTAGGAAAAGGTTCAAAAGCATAAGCAAGAGGAGCCATAGGAACTTGTTAAAATGATAAAGAACAAAATATGAAATTGCAGGAAATTGTTTAACTCAAGAGCTAGGAGTAAGGAAAAATACCATGAATTAGCACAAGAACTAGGAGCATACACCAAAAAATAAGCAAAGAGGAGACAAGATTTTGAAGGGGAAAAGCATAAAAAACCCCTGTGAATTATGAATGAGGCATGAAAAGCCTAAAGAGAGAGGGAAGGAATATGAGCAAGTAGCTCAATACAATAAGATAGAACTACAATAGGAGAGAAATTGTGTGAGAGGAATGTAAGAAAAATTGGTGTCTAGTGTGTGGAGAAATATCTCTTTAAGTAGAGATGATGGAAGGAGTTTGCATGTAAATCCCTATGTGAATGAGTGCCACATTCATAATTGTGTGTGAGACAAATGTGAGATTCCTCTTAAGGAGGAATATCTATTTTCCTTATTAAAGGAATTACAACTATGACATGTCCTCCCACTTGGACTATAGGACAAAATACATTAGGATACCTTGGTTTATCCTATTAAATACATAAATAACCAAGGAAAGATTAAATTCTAACACCCCCCTTTAATCTTTACTTGGGGCAATTACAAAAATCTGCAACTGGATTATCCTTTTTGTAGTAGAGGAGGAGAACTTGATTTTCTTCACTTTGAGCTGATATTAGGTGATGGTGTAATGATAAATGCTTCAATCTTGAAATAGGAGTCCTTTGAGTGTTGTAATGCATAGGTTTAGGTGCTCATTGAGATAGGCCCAAATGTTCAAGTACATAGTTTCTTCTCCAAGGAATATCACCTGAAAAAAGAGAATAACCACAAGTGGATCTCCCATAATTGGGATCTCCCTTTTGATATGAGTCATTAAAATCTGATAAAGTAAAAATAGATTGAGAATCATTAAATACATTATTCATTTCATAAAGAGATTTTGTAAACCAAATGGAATCAACACTAGATACATAATAAAGAGAAATGGGACAATCACCATCAATAATATCATCAATAAGTTTAGACTTTAGAGAAGGAGGTTGGTCCTCCATAATCACCATTTGAGTGTCACGAAATTCATAGTCTACTTTGGAGAAAATAGGAACATAATCTCCTGTAATGCATAATGGCAAAGTGACATTGATAAATGTATTAACAATTTCATCTTCGTGTTCTAAAATATCATCCAAAGCAGAATAGGTATAAGAAATATCATCAATCTGTGACATGTTATCGTTATGAGGAAAATAGGAAGCGAGGGGATCATCCCCAAAACAAGCATCATCACAAGGGTCATCCCAAATAGGAAAGTCATTAAAAGGATACAAAATGTCACAGTTTGGTGTAGAGTTTTGGTGAGTTTGAAATGTGTTCTCCAAGATATGCCAAGCTTGATGAGCCTCGGTACAATCGGCGATAAGGTAATATAAGTCTGGAGTTAAAGAGAATCCAATTAGACCAAACGCTTCCTCATTGTTGAATTGCCAGGAATCCTGGTCAGCCTGAGGAGTAGTGAATGTCGGTTTCAGATTTGGTAAAGTCACAATATCCAAAAGGTGACAAGTTTTTAGAAAATGAAGCATGTGCGGCCTCCAAATAGTATAGTTTGAACTTGTAAGTTTAAGAACCGGCAATAATGTTGTCAGGATTAAACAAGATTACAATTAAAAAAAAGAGATAATTTAAAATTTAAAATTTTTATTAAAAGCTTAAAAGAATGAGCAAGAATTTGTAAAGAATTATATTTAAGAAAGAAATAGCGAATGAAAAGATAAGTGGAATAATGTTTAATAGATAAATTTAATTTGTTAACACAGAAAGATAAAAAACAAAATTTTTGTGAAACGAAAAAATTGTTAAACTTGAATAAAATTAAATGAGTTAAGTTTTAAACTAAGAAATAGATAAGAAGATGTTTAAACTTTATGGATTTAAACAAAAAAATTAAAAAAAACTAAGATAGAAGAGATTAATAGAAGAAACAAATTGATATTTTACGGTTTTGTCAAAAAAAGATAAATTTTAAAGAGAAGTTGAAATTGTGAAAAAAACAAAAACTTAGAGAATTAAAATGATGAACAATATTGTAGTAATCAGAATAAGGATCATATACTTCCTGTAAAAGAGGTTAGAATAATGAATGCTAAAAAATAATAGTATATTTGCAGATAATGATGATAACTTGCAGTTATAAATTTTAAAAAATGATAGAGAAGGGTCAGATATATCTAAGATAGCCTGCAACATATATAAAAGAATAAGTAAAGATGAAGTTAGAATAATGATAACATGCTATAAGAATTATATATTATAAGAACCTGCAGGAAGAATAAAAGAAAGATATAGAGCCTACAAGGAAACGAATGATGTGCTCAGAGATTTCTGACTGAAGCAAAATCTGCAGCCTAATGAAAAGGATAGTAAATGCAAACAAAAAATCTGCAGCCTCCTCTTGTGGAGAAGCAGATCAATTATAAAATAACAAAGAATCAATAGCAGTGATTAAATATAAGAGCAACAATGATTTTTCCTCAATTATATTCCGCCTCCAACATCCAGGAAACTCTAACGAAATGTATTATGATTATTTTTATTGCCTTCTCTCCGTATGTGTAGGTCCGACAGTGGAGAAGTGAGAGAAGTTTATATGCATATGCGTATAAAATTGTATAAAAGTTGGTTGTGTGCTGCTGGACAAAAAAAATGTTAATATAAAACAATCGAACCCAATGCTGACCGAATAAGAATAGAAGATAAAGAAAATACAATGAAATAATAATATAGTTCAAATGCAATGAAAGAGGAATGAAAATGCTGCAATTCTGAATTTGTCCACAGGTTTTGGTGAGAAATAATTATGAACTGTAGATAAATAAATATAAACTGTAGAGAAATGGTTAGAAATAATTATGAAACAGTAAAAAATGATGATTAAACTGCAAATCACTAAATATAAACTGCAATAAATGATTATAAATTTAAAATAGTTTGAATACACTAAATAAATGCCTTCTTAAGTTTTTATTGCAGCTCTTTTAATGCTTATTGCTGTATATCTTCTTAATAGAATCGCTATTCTTTTGCACATTAATTTGTTTAGCTATAACTAATAACCATTTGGCTTGCTCCTTTAACTCAATTGTTGGCTTTGATGTTATCTTTACCGCTGTCTTTACACATTAATATAATCGCTTAGCAGTTTGAAATTTATCCTAATTTTGGAGCGGATTACCAGTGGATGCTAGCAAAATCTCTATCGGAATACATTGCAAAAAAATGTTAGTGTGCTGATTCAAAGATATTTGTAAATTCAAAAGAATATATGTACGCCAGATTTGTTGCCTATGTTAAAAAAATTGAATCAAAATATTGAGACTATATGCAGAATGAAGTAGAAATGAATCAATACATTTATCAATTGATAAATCAAATCGATTTAACAAATCAATCAAATCGATTTAACAAAGCAAATCGATAAATCAAATCGATTATATACTGTAAATAAAGAAATCTAAAAAATGTGATTAGATTTAGAGTTGAGATTTGATTTAGATATTGCAAAACGTTATGAATACAACAAAAGGTATAGTATAGAGCTGCATAAATAACGTTGTCAAATGTTATGTTTTTTAAATGAATGAGGGAGTTTGAATAATAACAAGATAGTAATATCTTGCTGAGAATTTTAAATGACGGCTGTAAGTAGAGATTTGTTCCTTGATACCAGATATTAGAACGAGAAATAAATATAAGGAAAGATGGATAAGATAAACCTGCAGATATAAATACGATATACAAATAGAGATGAAAACAAAGGATATAAAAGAACTATAAGAAACGTTAGATTTAGAATATGAAATCTCTAATAACCAAAGATAAAATATGAAATCTGTAAAAACCAGAGATAAACCACTTGGAAAGGAGTTAGAAAAATATGAAAAAATTTGCAGAGTACTAGCAAAGAATCACTTATACTAAATGTCTGCATGCACAGATTTAAAACTAGAGATAGAATTTTTCGTGAAACCCGCACAAACAAAATAATGAATAACGATAGATAGATCGGGTTTGGCGGTAAACCAGCTAGACCCCAAAAAAAATTTGAAATTTTTTCCTCTTAATCAGATTAGTAAAAAAATGGCAGTAAACTCTCTCAAGAGTCTCCAATATTGGAGTGCTCCAAGATATGGTAGCTCCTTCACCTATACACTCAAAATGAGATTAAACCAACTTGTTCTAATACCATGTTAAAATGATAAAGAAAAAAATATGGAATTGCAGAAAATTGTTTAACTCAAGAGCTAGGAGTAAGGAAAAATACCATGAATTAGCACAAAAACTAGGAGCATACACCAAAAAATAAGCAAAGAGGAGACAAGATTTTGAAGGGGAAAAGCATAAAAAACCTTTGTGAATTATGAATGAGGCATGAAAAGCCTAAAGAGAGAGGGAAGGAATATGAGCAAGTAGCTCAATACAATAAGATAGAACTACAATAGGAGAGAAATTGTGTGAGAGGAATGTGAGAAAAATTGGTGTCTAGTGTGTGGAGAAATATCTCTTTAAGTAGAGATGAGTGAAGGAGTTTGCATGTAACTCCCTATGTGAATAAGTGCCACATTCATACTTGTGTGTGAGACAAATGTGAGATTCCTCTTAAGGAGGAATATCTATTTTCCTTATTAAAGGAATTACAAATATGACATGTCCTCCCACTTGGACTAGAGGAAAAAATACATTAGGATACCTTGGTTTATCCTATTAAATACATAAATAACCAAGGAAAGATTAAATTCTAACAAAACTACTATCTAAACTAACTTGAATGCTAATTTCTCGATCTTATTCTTGTGATGTGCCTTGTAAAATAGATATTCATCAGAAACTAAAGATCCAACTATAACATGCCAAAAATGATCGAGGGTGAAGCCCCCATGCAACATCAGTGGTTGGTACCTAGTTTCTTGGATAGTGTGCACAATTCTCTCATGGAAGAACTTAAAATACATATGAACAACTGAGGGAATTGCAACTATAAGAACTAGACATGGAATGCCCAACTTCACATAGAATAGGCTAGAATCTGGGATAAAAATGAGTATAGTAGAAACTCCCTTGGGCCCCACATGGATGATCAAGGTGGTGCACCCCTTAAGGGAAATAGAAAGACCGTCATGGGTATAGATATTAGCTCGAAACTTGTCATATCTCATTCTATGGAATCTATTAACAAAGTAGACCTCCTTTATGACCACATCGACTATGCATGAGGGATCAATCATAATACTTCTGATTACATTACCATTGATCTTGGAAATGATGTAAAGAGGAGAGAGATCCATAGTATGGTGAGTCAAGAGATGTGAAAGATATGTCCATAATTTTGGTTCTCTAACTCAGAGGTGATATTAGAGTGATGGTGATCATATTCACAAAGGGACAATCACTTGATGGAGGAGAGGATGATGCAAAGATGGAGTTATCCAAGTGTGGAGTGAATGTATTAGTATATATTTATTGCTCACTATTTCCCTTATCAACACACTTATTTGATTTTCATTTCCCATCTCCAACCCGCATGCCACACTATTTATATTTTTTTGAACTAGATGTCTTAGATGTACAATACTTAGTGTCATAGTTAAGCACATTGATGCAAAGGGTAAGGTTGGTGGGTGAGTTATATCTTTAAATGGTCAAAGTTTGAGAGGTTTAGGTACACACTCCTACCTATCCCTCTAGCCTCCAAGACTCCCAAATTGAAAATACTTCACAAACTACTCAAGAACCTTCCCAATAACCAAGGTGGATGTCTTAGGTGTATACAAGGTGGATTCAAAAGGTTCCAACAAGTTTTGGGTTCACAAGCAACATTGGTGCAGGGCACCCAGGGAATCATCCAAGATGATCCTCATGTTTTTATTTTGTGTTTTGCTTTGTAATAATAGGATGGATCCTTGACATAATCCTTCTTATGTTTTGATCCAACTTATGTGGTCAAGGATCCCTAAGGCACACCTATAAGAGTTGGGATGCCTTAGTCCACTTGGATTTTAGGTCTTTAGGTGATAAGTGTGATTAGGTATTTTATGTGTTTTAGGTGCCTTGGTCACGATTCCAATGATTTTGGATCATTTTGAGTATATTTAATCAAGATTAGGTGTTTATACCTTAGTCCAAGCCATTTGGATTTGGGAAATTGCAAAAAATGCAAAATTGCAAGAAATGTTGCAAAAGATGTAAAAGTTGCTCGAGAAGTTCAAATTTAGTTTCCAATGGTCACATCTTCTCATGGATTGGTTGGAACTTGGATTTGAACATATTTAAGCATGTTAAAGCATCTCCAAGAGGTTAGACATTGTAATATGAAGTTTTGATGCAATTTCAATAAAATCACCAGATTTCTTGAGCACTTAACTATCTGGTACAAATGTGTACGAAGTGGGAAAACCAAATTGATGACATGAAAAGATGACCCTATGAATCCACTTTCCCAAGAAAATAATTTAGTTTCATTTGGTTTTGTATAGTGAAAGTTATAATCAGATTTGCAGGGATAGTCTAGGAGAGAGCCTAATTCAGGCCTGTTCCACAAATGGAAGCCTAACTTACCATTTCACAAGTGGAATTCAATGACCACTTGGGAAATGAAATTTAGGAATGTATTATTACTGATTATGTATAAGATTTGGTGTTCTGGGGGGGTTTTGCATCAAGCCCTAGGCTGAATATCCCTATGTATTCAGCCAATTAGTTGTATGAAGTGGTGTGCAAATAATTGATTTGATTGGTTAGAAGGTGGATTTGAATCATTTGGAGGTAGATAAAGGTTTCTAAAACCTTTCACTAATTATATGTACCCATCCTTGATCACTTGTAGTGTAATCCAAGCCTAATCTAGCCAATGAGGCCTGTGAGCATTGTGAGGGTTGAGTGCTACTGGAGTGGAGTTGGTCCTTGGGACTTTGGGGATCTCAGAGGCATCCAAAAGAGTACTTGAATCTGCCCTTAGTTTGTTTAGTGTCATCCATAGTGGGAAATTGCACAGCAAAAGCCATTTGAAGAGACCTAGTAGGACTCCTAGGTCAGGTTGAGTGTGGATTATGGTGGGTGTTGTAGGATCAATTTAATGGTTGATTCTATGTTCATACACCTTAAGTAAGGTGTTCCAACCTTTAGTTTGATTGATCAATGCTATTGGTGAAGATTTCCATATTTGGTCTAGAATAGGGATTGTGTCCCTAAGTCACCTTTTGGGAAGAGTTTGCATAGGCCCTTTGGGCATTGAAGTAGAGTAAGTAAGGAGTTTAGTCATCATCCCTTAGTTGATATACATCATATCCCAAGGTCAAAGAAGTTGGTTTGTGTCAAATCCAAGATTGTGGAGTTGTGAAGGAAATAACACATTTCCTAGTCTTCTTGTTGTGCTCTCTGCATCAAACACCCAACACCCAAATCCTCCAAACTGTCTACTAGACCTAATTGCTTTCTTAGTAGGTCTCCAATGACATAAAATTGCAATTTACTCACAAAATTCCCAAAGAACTCAAAAAAATATTGATGTTTTCAAACACCCTTTTCACCATATAACAACATACCCAAAGCTTAGCATTGGTTGTTTTGGACCAACATATGGATACCATACTTTACCCTTATCCCAAGCATAAAAAGTGTCCAAATAAGAAAGAAAGTTTATGATAAATTTTCTCCCAAACCCCAAGACTCTCAATAGTCTCTATTAATGACTCCAAAATAAGGATTATCCAATCAATTTGATCCTCAGACCCCTGCAAGTATGAAACCCCCAAATAGGTCTCTCACAAGCCCTCAAAACTAAGGGTTTTCTAAATGTATGCCCTCCAAGACTTTCTAGAATCATCCAATTATTGATTCACCATTCACTCAACATATCAAGACCCTTCAAACTCTAAAACATGCCTCTTCTTCAGACAGATTAATGATTGTTTCTCATATCCAACCAATTTCATGGATTTACCTAGCCTTCTCTCGGTGATCACCTATTCCATTCACTCAAACTTCATAGATCCATGTTAGCAATGCAATGTAAATTTTATAATGGAATAATTCCATGAGAATTAGTGCTTGTCATTCATGGAATGATCCATCTTATTAAAAAAAAACCAAAGTGTCAAGTTAAAACAATGAAACCCTTAGTGTCAATCAACACAAGTGGTATGAATCTAAACTAAATACTGATCTCAGAGCATTCAAGATAGATTTTACCAATAGTTAATGTGAACTAAAATCATATACAACATCAAATGAACAAAACAAATTCAACTATGCCAAGAACAACATTGAAAACTTTGCAAATTTTGAGTTTTATTGGAAAAAAGACTGTTCCAGTTGTACACCTAATTAACCAGTCCATACTATCTCTTCTCCCACACATCCATGGGTGTTTTCAAGATACTTTCTAACTTCCACAACCGATCACATTTAGTTGGAAGTCCTTAAACTATCAAAACTAAACTAAACACCATTTCCGTCCTAATTTTAACTAGTTGTTAGGATTTAAATATTCAAATTCATAGCTTCACTTTTATTACATTTTAACCCCTAAACTCTATCCAAATTAATGGATTTCAACTCCATAGGACTAAATATCCTATATAAGACTCTAATTAACTATTTAAGCCTCATGGATCACTAATGGCTCTTATTACATCATCATTTCTCATAAGGTCCTTATCGGGCCCTTTAGGAGTTTTATCATTTACAACAAATTGATCATTGAAAATAGCCACGATTGGCTTTAAGATCTCCCAATTGACTTGAAGATATGTTGTCTTAGTTTCCTCCTTCATGCTCTTAACTTTAGGTTTTCTAATTCTCCTAAGTGCCCCTGCACCACACATGAGGGTACTAACATAACTTAGAACCATCATACCAATGAGCTTGTATGGTTTGTTATCTGGGAGATGCTTAACCTTGAGAAGGGTTACTAGGATATCTTTTAATAACTTTTTTAGTACACTTAAGAATCAAATAATTTAGTGAATAACCAATTGCAATGAATCTCATGTGCCCTTCTCAGTTTCTTGAGGGATTGTGATAACATTAGACACAACTTTGTTCTTCTTGGACCCAATTGAGGAAGAGCCCCACAAGATTATCAACATGAGAATTTGGAGTCAAGCTCCAAACTAAGCCAACAAGCATTGGTAATCAGTAAGATTAATCCAAAGATTAGGGAATGTAAGACATCTGTTGAGAGAGATCTTCTCTCTCAATGCAGCTGCAAGATGCCAATGAAATACTTTATGAATGATACCATTAGAAAGGGCATAGGGGATTTTAAAAGATACATATTGATATCATGAAATGAAATCAATCAATTCCTTATTTGGATATTATTTGTATAGTGAACAAGGTTAGTGATAATTATGATCCTACTACCAATGTTAACTTGGAATCATATGAGAAACAAATCCACTAACAGGTCAAAAATTTGGATTAAACAATTAGGTAAAGAGCTATACCATTAATTAGGTAAAGAGAAACAACTCCAGAGGTAGAGGCACAAACAATAGAAAAGGTGATAAAAAGACTAGGAGGCAACATGAATAATCCAAGGGAACATTAGAAATACTAATTCTAGGAATGGTACCACTAGATAAATTATCAAGATTAGGACCTAATTCCACCATGTAAATGAACACCTTGGGCATAACGACACTACTCTATGAACCAGTGGCATTGGACTGAGTATCCTAGGGATGAAGAAAAGCATAGAACACATGGGATCCCATAATCCTACTTAATGCCATCAACACCTTGAGGCCATTTTTATTTGAGATGAAAATCTCTCTAAGATTATTGATGGTAGAGTCGACCTCAGGGTAGAAATTTTCCTTACTAAGAAAACTTTCAAATTCCCTCAAGTTCTTTTTGAGAGATTGAATTTGATCAAACAAGATCATTAGGAAAAAAACATGATCTATGAGATGAGGAGACGTAGGAGGGGAATTGTTTGGAGTGGTATGCTGAGAACTAGATCATGAAGTAGGTGTAGTATCGATTCCCAAACCTGCAATAAAGGACCCAAAATGATCATTATGATCCATATTCCCTATAAATATACGACTTGGTTGTGTAGGACTATACTAGCTAGGAGGAATAATCAATCCCGAGGTCCTTTTGATACAATTATTAAATTAGTTTGGGTTGTAAACCTCATAGAAGAGCCTCACATAACTTTGACAATTGCACAAATGAGAAAGAAGAAAATAGGTTGGTAAAGGAGAGTCATTTGTGAGTTTTTCTAAAAAGTTTTGATAATTTGGATGGAAGGTGAGGTTGATGTCGACTTCACCAAAACATAGAGTGGAAATATTGAACCATTCTAAAAGGTAGGTAGGGCCTTTGAGGAATCAATACCCTTTTCTCCACTTTGAGCAAATTATTAAGGTTCCTCAACCCCTAATTTTTCTCACTAGGATAGGAAAATCTGTGTGCAACTGGTGTTATCCACCAGATTAAAATATTTAGCCTACTGAAGATAAACTAACAAATTAAAAGGGCTCTTTGGAAAACCCCACACCCTCTTTTCTTGAGATGAGTGAATGGGTCAAGGATGATAGTTTTCCACTCTAGGATCTTGTATGGATAGAGTACGAAGGTTTGTACCACAAAGATGCCAAATAGGTGAATGTTACTCTATTTGCTAAGTATGATAAAATAGATTATATGCAAGAATTAAAAGTAGTAAAGGATGATTAATAAGTTGAAAAGTGTTGGGAAAAATACTTACAACAATCCAATGAGTGAAGCCTCCATCAAGACTGAATTTTACCTTATCATACCTACACACATACAATTGAGGATGAAAATTTTAGGTGGCTATGATTAAGAGGCTTTCTATAGTCAAGCTCCCTTTTGGTGTTTCCGTCTCCATAGACAACCAAGAGAAAATATAGAAAAGATAATGAAAGAATAAATAGACGAAAATAAATATTTTATGCCAATGACAAAGACAATGTGGGAGTGATAGTGGAAACTCCCCTTCTACACCGTGAACAAAAAAAGATTATTAAAGAGAGGAAGAGGGTTGAAGCTCTATTGTGTGTGATAATGGTGGATGGACGAAAATGACAAGAGTGAAAAAGTAGGTTGAGAGTGATCAAGAGAGTGTCAAGAGTGAAAAGCTATAGAAAATCACCAAGAGAGCTAGAAGAGACTAAAATGAAGTGAAAATGGGCCAGGTAAAGGGATTGGGTGTCCTCGCAAAGTTAGTGGTTGCCTAAAGGGGTTTACATTGCTAGAATCAACAGGTGTAACATCCCAACTACCATATCCAGTTGGTAGATTCATGGGATAAATGCACATTGTGTAAATATCTTTGCGACACATATGCATTAGTGAATAAATACAACTAGAATGTTTGGGTGGACTAGTGGCAATTAAAGGTGGTAGACTGAGTTGGATGAATTAATAAAGGGAAATGTGACTGTTGTCTTTGATACAACTAAGGTCAAGGCCTTTGTATAACATGAAATTGCACGTGGTGTAATTTACAACATTACAACTAGGAAGGGAGCTCATGTATGTATTCACTCATTGACGAAACATATAACTTCATCATGGATGCCATTTTCAATTTTAGAACTCCTCCTTTGCTACTTTAAAAATGACTGGATTTCTTACTCAACGAGAGAGTGAATCATAGATGTGTGATGTTCAAATGAGGGGTTGAGGCCTCTTTTATAGAAATCCTCATGAAACAAGTTGATAATTTTGAAGTAGGTCAACATGGATGGTTTTTCCCAACCACCAGTTTTCAACTATTAACATATTCAAAATTGGGCCCTTATTGGCTAGACACAAGTGCCTAGTGTCATAATCTAGAGCCCACTGGGACTAGGGTGCTAGGTGGTCTAATCTAGTCCTAGAGGATAGGAAAGAGGTTGGGGAACCATAAAGGTACTAGCAAAACCAGGACTTGGGTCAAGAAACATTAGTTAAAGTCGAGGGAATGGAAATTGGAGCACCAAAGTGAGGCCTAAGTGAGCATGATATTGTATAAGAATACAATTTATAACACTACATGAATATGTGAGAGTAAGTAAGATACTTGATAAGGACATGGTTAAATATGCGAAAAATGTAAGAGTAAGTGAGAATGGATGAGAAGTGAAGAAATTGAGCTTAGCACAAAAGTGTACTGCATGTTGCTATACGGTCTGGTCACATTAAAACATTTTTCAAATTGAACCAACAACTAAATAAAAATGATCATAGATATCAATGATTTTGTTTCACCATTACAATATTAGTCTACCACGTTGTCTCCAAATTCACTTTGCCACCTACCTAGCAACATAGGGCATTTGTAAGGAAGTACCCTTAAATCTTATAAATCATATTTTTATAGATACATAGCAATGAAATAAGATATCAATGTTTGATCATGCATATTAGTCAATCACATTATATTGGGGTTGCTACTTTAGGAGCAATAATGTGATAGTAATTTTTTTTTTCATGAAGTAGACAAGGATTCAAACCTAGGACCTCTAATTTTCTAATGGGGTGCTCGAATATTGAGCTACCAACCCTCTTGGTGACCAATCCATTGTGATATTGTTAGATTGGGATTCAATTGTGTAGTTTTTGAGTCAAACTTATTGACCTAAGTTTCATGAGTAGTGGGTCACAAGAACCGATCTCTCATGCAAATGAATGGATCACTTAGCACTCATTGCATCTAGGTGATGCTCACAAGGGGTGAAGAATCGGGCCTTCTTGGGAGGTCACCCATCCTTGTATTACTCCAACTCAAGCTCGCTTAACTATGGATTTCCTCCAAAGTTAAGCCCAGTTAATTTGCTACCTCATTTGCAAAACCTTCAACAAGTGTTGTGCCTTATGAACCATTCATCATAGAGCCCCTTTAGCTCATCAATTGATAAGTAAGAGTTTTTCCACAACAAGTCAAATTGTCATATTACTATCATGATTCAACTATGTAATTTTTTAGTCAAACTCATTCACCCAAGTTTCATGAGTAGTGGTTTACAAGAAACCATCTCTCATAAGAATGAACGAAACACTTAACACTCATTGCATCTAGGTGAAGCTCATAAGGGTGAAGCACTAGGCCTTCCTGAGAGGTCACTCATCCCAATATTGCTCCAACTCAAGCACACTTAACTATGGAGTTTCCTCTAAAGTTAAGCCCACTTAGCTTGCAACTCCATTGCAAAACCTTTAGTAAGTGTCGTGCCTTATCAACCATTCATTATAGAGCCCCTTTAACTCATCAATTGATACTAGGAGTTTTTCCACAAGTCAAATTGTGATATTGTGTCACTCATTTTCCAACACCCTTCATTGAGCCACATTATAGGTGATCAAGATCCTAGTTTGGCCTCACTTTCATACCATGTTAAACTTTTCATGGACCAATCAATGGTTGAACCTATAGAACCTCCCATTTGATGTTGGAGGAATTACCGACCCTTTTGACAACTTATCCCTCTTGAATTAAAAAATGACTCAATTTCCAACAAATACTCTAATCCAATTAATCATCTTTTTATTGTAGAATTGCCCAAACATCTTTTACACGATTCTAAAAAAACATTTATATTTTTTCAGTATCTCCAATACCAAACGAGTTTGAACTGTTTGTCATGTTAAAAATCAAGTATGAGCTATTTTATTTTTGACGTCAACAAAATGTTCATTGATATATTTTTTTATACATTAAGAGAAAACCTATTTAAAAATTCACAATCAGATAAAGAGTTTGATTTATTATGGCTGAAATTCATTCAAAGATTTTAATGATTTCAGTCTGATCAGTCTATGAGACCAAGAGATCACAGCCTTAAAGCTCTCCCCATATTCCTTAAGTGGGAACTCTTCTTACTCCAGACAGAGTCCATACTCGTGCTTGCCATGTTCAATATGTTGCAAGGACAACGCCAATGCGGGGAAGAAAATCCATAAATGATTCCCTCACAGTCTTTCAGCAAACTGTGAATAAGAACACATACCATGTAATCCATGGCAGATCTCAAGCTCAAACTCAGAGACCTCTGTAGGGAGGGTTCTTTGAAGGAGGCAATGCACATTCTGCTTACTACAAACAAACTTCATGTAGACCCCTCCACATATATTCAACTGTTGCAGACCTGCATTGCCAAGAATGCCCTTTCAGAGGCAAAGCAAATCCACCTTCACATCAATGACAATGACATGGGTTTTAAATTATCCACGCACACTAATTTACAAAGTAAACTTATTAGTATGTATGATAAGTTGGGCAGTTTAGAGAACGCTCGCGCAGTTTTTGACAACATGAGTAACCCAACTCTCAGCTCATGGAATACCATAATTGGAGCTTACAGAAGACATGGGCTCTCTCAAGAGGCATTGGCACTCTTTCACCAAATGCAACAAACGAGTGTTAAAGCCGATAGCTTCACCTTTTCCAGCATCCTTCCAGCTTGTGCCTCAATAGAATCTCTGGAAAATGGTAGGGAGATCCATAGAACAATAATTGAAAGCAGTTTTTTGTCAGATGCTGTCGTTGGCAACGCGCTGGTAGATATGTATGCAAAATGTGGAATCATGGACAAGGCACGCGAACTGTTTGACAAAATGCCTCAAAGAAATGTGGTCTCGTGGAATGCAATCATTTCTGGATATGCACAGAATTGTGTCCTTGACGAGGCATTAAGTCTTTTTGAAGAAATGCCTGAGCGGAATGTCGTCTCATGGAATGCTGTTGTTGCTGGATATGCACAAAATGGGTTTCTTGAAAAGGCCTTGGAGATTCTTACCCAAATGGAAATGGTGGGTGTAAAGCCAAATTCAGCAACCTTTTCGAGCATTCTCCCAGCGTGCACTCAAATGGGTTCTTTGGAACAGGGCGTAGAAATCCATCGAAGGATATTGGAAAATGGGTTTTTATCAGATATTGTCCTGGCGAATACCCTGATAGCCATGTATGCAAAACGTGGAAGCTTACGGAAGGCATATGAATTGTTTGATAAATTGCCACAGAGAGATTTGGTTTCATGGAATGCAATCATTGCTGGATATGCACAACATGGGCTTGTTGAAAGAGCTTTGGAGGTTTTTAACCAAATGCAACGAGCAGATGTCCAATCTGATCAGTTCACCTTTTCCAGCATCCTCTCAGCATGCACAAAAACAGGAGCTTTGGAACGGGGTGTGGAGGTCCATCAGAGAGTAATTGAGAGTGGACAGCTTTCTGAAGTTGTAGCTGTGAATGCCCTGATAGACATGTATGCAAAATGTGGAAGGATACAAAAGGCCCGCCAATTGTTTGATAAGATGTATGATCGGAATGTGATCTCATGGACTACGATGATCTCAGGGTACGCTTTGCATGGTCATGGCAGGGACTCCCTCGAACTCTTTAAACTAATGAAGCAGTCTGGAACCAACCCTAACCATGTAAGCTTTGTTTGTGTTTTATACGCATGCAGTCATGCAGGTCTAGTGGATGAGGGCTGCAAATACTTCAATCACGTTATACCTAATCTGGATCATTATGCATGCATGGTTGACCTTCTTGGCCGGGCTGGCTATCTTGAGGAAGCCCTGAATTTCATAATAAAAATGCCAGTGAAACCTGATGATGTTGTCTGGATGGGTTTATTTGCAGCTTGTAGATCTAGTAAGAATATATGGCTAGCAGAGTTTGTGGCAACATTTGTTTTTGAATTGGATCCTAAAAGTGCTTCACCATATGTTCTTCTCTCAAACATTTATGCAGACTTGGGCAGATGGGATGGTGTCCAAAAAGTAAGAAAACTAATGAGGGATAGAGGAATTAAAAAGATACCTGGGTGTAGTTGGATTGAAGTCTGTAAAATGGTACACACTTTTTGTGTAGGAGACAGATCACACCCACAAACACAGGAGATTTATGCAGTATTAGAGAGATTGTCTTTGGAGATGAAGGAAGCAGGTTATATTCCACATACAAGACCTTTCATAAATCATGAGGACGAAGTGGAGAAGAAATTGTTACTTTGTCCCCACAGTGAGATGTTGGCAATTGCATTTGGCTTGTTAAATACTTCCCCAGGAACAACCATTAGAGTTGTCAAGAACCTCCGAGTATGTGGTGACTGCCATGCTACAACCAAGATTATATCTAAAATTGTTGCAAGAGAAATTATTGTGAGAGATGCAAACCGGTTCCATCATTTCAAACATGGAGACTGTTCTTGTGGAGATTATTGGTGATCTTAATGAAGCAGACCGCAAAAACAGGATTCAGTATGACATGGCACATGGTGTCAGATGTGCACAGTGAAGAAGGAATCAGGTTTTATTTTTACTTTCCAGTTCATATTTTAAGTTTAAACAAGAAGTCCATTGTTTATTTTTTATTTATCTCATATTGCAAACTAGTTTGAACTGTTTGTCATGTGATGTCTGGTGTAGCTTGAAAAATCAAGTATGAGATATTTTATTTTTGACGACAAAAATGTTCATTGGTATTTTTTTAAGTTAGAGAACCTATTTAAAAAAATCACAAACTGTAATTGATAAGCCCTGACAGAATAAGGTTGCTGTGAAATCTTTTGCATACGAAGATTTTGATTTGTTAACTGCCTGAAACAGGGTACTCTTGTTACTCCAGACAGAGTCCATACCCACGCTTGCCATGTTCAATATGTAGCAAGGACAACAAAAATGCAGGGAAGAAAATCCAGAAATGATTCCTTCACAGTCTTCTATCACACTGAATAAAAACACATACATTGTAATCCATAGCAGATCTCAAGCTCAAATTCGGAGACTTCTGTAGGGAGGGTTCTTTGAAGGAGGCAATGCACACTCTGCTTAGTATAAACAAGCTTCATGTAAACCCCCCTACATATATTCAACTGTTGCAAACCGGCAGACCTGCATTGCCAAGAATGCCCTTTCAGAGGCAAAGCAAATCCACCTTCAAATCAATGACAATGACAGGATTTAAATTATCCACACACACTAATTTACACAGTAAACTTAATTAGTATGTATGATAAGCTGGGAAGTTTTGAGAACGCTCGTACAGTTTTTGACAACATGAGCAACCCAATTCTCAGCTCATGGAATACCATAATAGGAGTTTACAAAAGACATGGGCTCCCTCAAGAGGCATTGCCACTCTTTCACCAAATGCAACAAACGGGTGTTAAACCTGCTTGCTTCATCTTTTCCAGCATCCTTCCAGCTTGTGCACGGAAGCTCTGGAAAAGGGTATGCAGATCCATAGAACAATAATTGAAAGCTGTTTTTTATCTGATGTTGTGGTTGGCAATGTGCTGGTAGATATGTATGCAAAATGCAGAAGCATGCACAAGGCATGTGAACTGTTTGACAAATGCCTCAAAGAAATGTGGTCTCGTGGAATACTAACATTTCTAGATATGCACAGAATGGTGTCCTTGACGATAAGTCTTTTTGAAGAATGCTGTCTCATGGAATGCTGTTGTTGCTGGATATGCACAAAATTGGTTTCTTGAAAATGCCTTGGAGATTCTTACCCCAATGCAAATGGTGTAAAGCCAAATTCAGCAACCTTGCTAGCATCCTCCCAGCGTGCATCCGAATGGGTTCTTTGGAACAGGGTGTAGAAATCTATCAAAGGATATTAGAAAATTGGTTTTTGTCAGCTATTGTCATGGCAAATACCCTGATAGCCATGTATGAAAATTGTGGAAGCATATGAAAGGCACATGAATTGTTTGATAAATTACTTCACCGAGATTTGGTTTCATGGAATGCAATCATTGCTGGATATGCACAACATGGGTTTGTTGAAAGAGCCTTCGATGTTTTTAAGCAAATGCAATGAGCAGATGTCCAATCTGATCATTTCACCTTCTCCAGCATCCTCTCAGCATGCTCAAAAACAGGACCTTTGGAACGAGGTGTGGAGATCCATCAGAGTAATTCAGAGTGGACTGCTTTCTGAAGTTGTAGTTGTGAATGCCCTGATAGACATGTATGCAAAATGTGGAAGGATACAAAAGGCCTGCCAATTGTTTGATAAAATGTATAATCAGAATGTGATCTCATGGACTAGGATGATTGCAGGATATGCTTTGCATGGCAATGGCAGGGACGGACTTGAACTCTTTGAACTAATGAAGCAGTCTGAAGACTGGAACCAATCCTAACCTTGTAAGCTTTATTTGTGTTTTATATGCATGCAGCCATGCAGGTCTAGTGGATGAGGGCTGCAAATACTTCAAACTCATAACACCTAATATGGATCATTATCCATGCATGGTTGACCTTCTTGGCCGTGCTGGCTATCCAGATGAAGCCCTGAATTTCATAATAAAAATGTCAGTGAAACCTGATGATGTTGTCTGGATGGGGTTTTTGCAGCTTGTAGATCTAGTAAGAATGTATGGCTAGCAGAGTTTGTGGCAACGTTTGTTTTTGAATTGGATCCTGAAAGTGCTTCATCATATGTTCTCTCAAACATCTATACAGACTGGGACAGATGGGATGGTGTCCAAAAAGTAAGGAAAATAATGAAGGATAGAGGAATTAAAAAGATATCCAGGTATAGTTGGATTGAAGTCTGTAAAATGGTACACACTTTTTGTGTAGGAGACAGATCACACCTACAAACAGAGGAGATAAACACAGGAGATATATGCAGTATTAGAGAGATTGTCTTGGGAGATGAGAGAAGCAGGGTATATTCCACATACAAGACCTTTAATGAATGATGTGGACGAAGTGGAGACGAAATTGTTACTTTCTCCCCCATGGTGAGATGTTGGCAATTGCATTTGGCTTGTTAAATACCTCCTCCGTAACAACTATCAGAGTTGTCGAGAACCTCCGAGCATGTGGGGACTGCCATGCTACCACCAAGATTATATCTAAAATTGTTGCAAGAGAAATTATTGTGAGAGATGCAAACCGATTCCGTCATTTCAAACATGGAGACTACTCTTGTGGAGATTATTGGTGATTTGAATTGAAGCAGACTGCAAAAACAGGATTGCCGTAAGACATGGTGCATGGTGTCAGATGTGCACAGTGAAGAAGGAATCAGGATGTATTTTTCGTTTCCTATTTATATTGTTTGGAAAGCTAGAACATACTATAAAACTTATGAAACCATATTGTATGGTATGCGTCACTGCCTAGATTTATTGATCGATGTTTGTCAATGTTTTGGTTTATGATAGCACGCAGTCATAATATTGAACTGTTCTTCAGGAAATCTGGAGGAAGCAGAAGAATGGAAGATGTAAAAGGAGAGGAATGAATGAGAGAATTGGAAAGCTGCTCGGCCTGCAGAAAATGTAAGATGAGAAATTGAATTCAATCCATAGTAATCTATGAATAACTTTTACTTCAAAAATTTTCCCATTTTTCAATTGTCATTCTATGTCCTTTTTAAGTAGGATTTAAAAATAAACAAAGGGCGATTGGTTTAATGACAAAGTCCATATTTTAGGCACCTAGATGGTATTGAGTTCAAGTCTTCAACAATCCAAAAAGTTGGTCAAGATGGAATCTTGACACTCATGAACAAATTGAAGATATGGATGACATATCAGAAAATTATAAATATATTCATGAACATGAGTAATAATTCTTCATTAATAATAATAATAATAAATTAAAATATAAAAGAATATAAATAAATTTGAAATTTAAAATATAAAAGAGTAAAATTAAAACATAACATAATTAAAATTTAGTTTAGTTTAATGAATGGTCAAAAGTAATGAAGTGAAAAGTTGCGACTCTCAAACATGAGATATAAAAGGGAGAAGATAACTTCATTTGAAAGGGGATATGGAGGAAGGAAGAAAGAATGGAGCATATGAATTAAGGAGGGATCAATGAGAGAAGAAAGGAATGAGAAGAAAATAAGGAAGTGACTCTTTCAAAGGACAATAATGATGAAGGGTTGTGACTCTTTTAAAGGGTTTTAATTATGAAAGGTTGTGACTCTCTCAAAGGGTAGAAATGAAGGGTTGTGACTCTTTTAAAGGGTTTTAATTATGAAAGGTTGTGACTCTCTCAAAGGGTAGAAATGAAGGGTTGTGACTCTTTTAGTGAGTGGTAGTTGTGAAAGGTTGTGACCATTGCAAAGTGAAGACATGATGAAGAGGTGTGACTCTTCCTCACATTAGAAGACATGAAGAGGAGAAAGTTTCATTTGAGGACTAAATTCAATGGAGATCAATTTGGGGGATAATATATTATCCTAAAAGGCGAGAATAGAAGTGGTGACTTAATGCTTATGAAAGGTGGTGACCATTTCACCAATAAAGTGTAAAAAAGAATTCATTCCAAGCATTGAAGGATCACTTATCAATCATAACTCATGAATCCATCCAAACAAATCCTTCATCCATCAATCATTAATCCCTCAAAAAATCAAGAGAACAATCAATCAACAAGATCAAGCAAACAATCATCAAATCCACATTCAATCGTTAATTCATCTTGTGATCAGAAAACAAACAATTCAACAATCAAATCAACATACATTCAATCATCATTTACCAATATATCAAACCAATATTCATTACATCATCACTCATCAATCATCTAGTCAACTATATATTAATCATCACTCACCCATATGTCAAATCTCAAAGGAATTCATTCATTCATACAAATATCAATCATTTAACAACAATTGAATAATCAAGTCTGATTTGAATAGAATTTAGAAAAAAGTGCAACAATCTAAAATATTGAGGAAAGTGACTAGTATGCAATATTATTGTATTTACTATTTTTTTCTTTTGTATAAATTTGTTAGGAAGATGCAGGAGTACGGGTCCCCTCAATTAAGTATACACCCATTAAGTTGGTTGCTTATGGGCCTACATTGATTTGGTTGCTTATGGGCCAAGGGGTCGGGTTGACTTGTTTGGTTGTCGATGCTCTTAAGCTTAGTTGAGGAAGATCTCTCGACGTCCTAACAAGAAATATAAGAGTAGTGATTACTTATTTGATTGCGTCAAGCAATCATATCGGGGATTAACAAGGAAATGTAATTGGGATGTACGAGTACAAATACTATCCATTAAGTGGGGTCAGATTGAGTTGGTTGCTTGTTTGACACTCTTGGGCTTAAATGATGCATTGGATAGTCTCCCGCCATCCTATGATGTTTTCCCCTCAAGTTTCTAATATGCTTGAAGCTATAGTGTGCATGTTTACAAATAAGAATCTTCATTATCATTTTGTTTGATGATGAATTAATTACTCTCTTGAATTTAGAGGCCTAACAAGGAGGGGCTCCTATTTTGCAGGAAAAGATTCTAAATATTCACATAGCCCCCAAAAAAATTTCTCATGGGACCTCTTGTACCTAAAAAATAGAGTTGTAGTCCCCTCCATGGGACCCCTTCCTAATCTTCCACTTGTCAAACATCTAAGTTTTGATTTTAGCTATAAATAATTTTTGATTGAAAATAATTTATTTTATTTATTTTTATCATGCAAAAAATATAAGAAACAAAGGTAGTGTATTCATGAGACCACCAAGTTACTTAAATTTCAGAGCTTAAATTTTTAAGCTAACTTGGACTACAAAATTCATGGGACCAATAGCTTTAAAATATTCCTAAAAATAGAAAGCAACTCCAACTGTATTTTTTAGGAAGCCCCTTCCATGGGACCCTAATCCGCTTGCAATTGATATTCGATTGCATTTTGTAGCCATCCCTCCATAAGCAAAAATTCCCTCCTTGGAAAGATATGGAAAATTTCTATTTGAGTGCATGCAGGTTCTTGAAAAGGAAATAGCTGTTGGAAATAGATATGGTCTCATGAATACACTACCTTTGTTTCTTATATTTTTAAAGCTGACTTGGACTACAAAATTCATGGGACCAATAGCTTTAAAATATTCTTAAAAATAGAAAGCAACTCCAACTGTAATTTTTAGGAAGCCCCTTCCATGGGACCCTAATCCGCTTGCAATTGATATTCGATTACATTTTGTAGCCATCCCGCCATAAACAAAAATTCCCTCCTTGGAAAGATATGGAAAATTTCTATTTGAGTGCATGCAGGTTCCTAAATCAGTAATAAGTGATTATTTAAACCTTAAAAACTTTCTCTGATTCAACTCGGTAACTACTCTGTCAGACAAACTTCAATATTAACCGATAACAATAAATAAACATATTACTCGACAATAACATGCACAATAAACAACTAAAATGTCTTCTCCTGTGGTATCTCCTGAGGCACGTTTTGGCTCATATCCTGTGGAAGTCGTGCCAAGGGTTTCCCCTACTGCGTGCTTGAGTGCTCCCTCTGCCGCCGTGCCCAGGGATCGGTGTGCCGTTGTGCGCTCGGGTGCCCCTCCTGCTGCTGCCATCTTCCCTGTCTTGGGTGTGCTTCCGGCTACTGCTGCCATGATTCCATCCCTTATTGTCTTGGACGCCTCAGATGGGTCTGTGGTCGTGCCCTTGGCTGCGAATGCGGGTGTGGTTCTGGGAATGAATGGGACTCCTTCCCACCCAAACAAATTTAAAAATGCGGTGTTGAATGGTGGTCTGGGTCATTTTGTTGTTTTTGCAAAGGGGCCTGCTCCTGTGGGTGATGCCTTGGGTTTTCCTGGCTCTCTGCCTCATTCTTCTGCAAATTCCCCTAATGCTAATGCTACCTCTAGGCTGGTGACTGATGCTTCGGTTCGTGGTGTGGTGGGTTCTTATGCTAAAGCTACTTCTTCGGCTTTGCTTGGGGGTGGGGGCTCCTCTCGTGGGGTGCCCTCTTCTGTGCCGATTTCTGCCTCTGGATCTCTTTCCGTCAAACTATTTGCTGTCACTGAAGGGGAGCTAGATCGTTTTTCTGAGACCCTTATGGGCCAAGCTCTGATTTGTCATTTTCGGGGGTTCTGGCCGACTTTGTCCCAACTTCATGATTGGATCTCCTGAAAATGGGAACCAATACTTTCAGATAATGTTCATATCTTCCCTTTAGCTAAAGGTTTTTTTGTAGCTAGATAGATCTAAGGATAGAACAAAAATTTTATGTGAAAATTTCTTTAGCTGGGAGGAGGATAAATTCTTGCTTATGTTAAAACCATGGCATCCGGAGTTTAATGCCTCATCTAAAGTTTTTAACAATCTTCCTATTTGGGTGAGGCTCCCCAATCTCCCTCTTCATCTCTGGCAAGGTGCTGTCTTGGAGGAGGTGGGGGAGGCTTTGGGGGAGTTTCTTATTATTGATGATGATTCTTCTAATATGTACCATTCTACCTTTGCCCGCATTCTAGTAGACATTGATATTTCATAGGGTCTTCCTGCTGAAATTAAAATTGAAACATCTAAAAGTTTTTGGTTGCAACAACTGGATTATGAGGGAATCCCCTTTAGGTGTAAAAAATGTTTCAAAACAGGTCATCATGCTTCAAAATGCAGTTCCGACTTTAAAAAGAAGAAAGTCTCTCATACTTGGTGGAATGATGCTTCCACCAAACATAATATAGTCCTTAAAAGTTCTCCCGAGTCTTTGAAGGAATCGGATTATGCCCCCGGCTCTCAGAAGCCTATTGTTGAAGAAAATTGCTTGACTCATGTTATGTCTCATGTCGATCCTATCAGGATTGATATTGTTGCTGCTCCTAGTTTCCTTGCTATGCAGGGACCCCCCTATTTTAGGCCATCTGCTGGCGGCTCTGTGACTGTTGTTCCTGCCAGCCCTACTGGAGTGATGACTGCTGTGGATAATTGTGCTTCTGTCTCTCTTGCTGGGAGCATTTCTCACCCTATTTCTGTGGATGCTGTTCCTACCAGCCCTGCTGGTATGATTACTATTGAGGACTTTGGTGCCTCTAATTCTCTTGCTGGGAGCTTTTTGGTTCCAATGCTGGGAGTTGGCTACTTGAATTCGGTGTGCTGGCAGAAGGAGGTTGCGAAAGTCGAAGATGGTTGGATTACTGTTAAAGGGAAAGATTCTAAGAAATCCTCCTCATCTTTTGACATGACCCTTCGTTCTCATAAAAAGGGGATTTTTGGATAGCCTTGTTGCTATCTTGTGTGGACTGCGGTTTACATTGTTTATCTTTATGCAGTCTTTTGGTGTTGTTTGTGTGTCTGACCTTTTCTTGGCTAGACTGAATCGTTTTGGGAGCTTTTAATGATCTATCTTAAGTTTACTTTTGTTAAAGGGTTTCGGGGCCCCTTCAAAACTTGCTATTACCATTAATAAAAAACATGCACAATAAACATTCAAGACATATAACACCAGTATTTAATGTGGAAAACCAATTTGGGAAAAACCACCGTGAGAATTGTCACTCACCAAAGAAATACTCTTCTAAAGTATGCTTGGTTAAAAGCCAATCTTGTTAAAGATTACAATGCACATTGTTAAATGTGTCCTTGTTAGGGGATTAGTCTTAGATCTGTTAGGATCTTCATCCTGTTAGGAGTGGCATGGTTAAAGGTCTTTAAATACTCTTTTAGAATGTCACCTCTCTAAAGGTTTTACAATAAGACTGTTAAGTCCACTCAGTTAAGAGATTTTTCTACTACAAATGTTAATAAGAAACAATATACAAATTGATCTGTAAATCTGCAACTACCTCTTGCTTAGTTAGATCCCTTATGCATTTTTTGTGACCACTTCATTCCATCACTTTCCACTGGCCTCAACACTTCATCAATCTCTGCTTGCAGACTCAGATTTTAACCTTTTTCTTCTTCACTGCATCACTCGATTAGACATCCACATTTCAACTTGCCAGCTCGTTTAACATACAATTTCATCTTTTATATAGACTTTGTTTTGCCTCTTAATCTCCTTTATTACGTTTTCCTCTGTTTATTCTCAACCGTTAGATTATCCTTATAAACTAATTCAATGAATTTGGAACTCGGTAAAACATTTTATCATCACCTTGGAACTTCAACTTTTCTTAGAACTTGTACCTTCACTTTTGCTACTTAGATCTTTACCATAGATTCTCACCTTAAATTTTCTTGATTGTAGATCTCTTTAACTAACTCTTCCTCATCCTTAGACTCTTCTAGATCACTATGGCTCATCATTAAATGTCATTTTGATCTTTATATTTAATTTATGTTCCTTGCTCGGTGGCTAACATCTTTTCCTTCAATCAAAATTCTATTTTCTTCACTTGGTAACTAAATCCTTCTACTCAGTGTCTTGACTTTCTTTCACTATACCGAAACTTACTTTCCTTTTACCGAATAACTCTTCCTGCTCAGTAACCAAACTATTTTGTTTTTTATTTAAGGAAAATAGGTTTTTAAGGGGCCTCGAAATCCTATACATTTTGGTCAAATAAGATTTTCAAAGCAGCACTCTAAAAAGGAATAGATCGACAGCACTGTGAGGGTTTTACAATAGGCTCCCACAACCTAGAGAAGAAATGGTACCAGAAGATGGAAACTGGGACCCTGACTAAAAAAGCCACTATGAAAAAGATAATTCAATTTTAAAATCAGCAGCTTTGAAACTACCAGTGGACAGCGAAGAAAAATCCTGTTGACCACAGAGATAGATTATTTCTTCCCCTTCCGGGAACGAAGGGACATATCAAAAGAGGGCGGATGTTTAGATCTTTTTTTTCCTTTAACCAAAGTCCACCCGTCTTCCGCTTTCTTAGCCAAATCCTGCCAAGATATCGTATCAAAAACCGAGGCACCCAAAAATGGGGAATCCAGAGATTGTCCCAAGATAGGGCCACAAGTATCCAGAGAAGTTGAATCAAGAGATGAATCAATAGCAACTGTTCCAGCGCGATCCAATGAAGCATTGTCAGTAGGAGGGGCAGACGCCTCACAACCAACAAAGGCCCAGACAACTGAATCTGAACTAATCGAAGATCCAGGGATGGATTCAACACTCGGGGGAGAGCCAACGACGGAACCAAGAGGCACAGGGGCCTCAAAAGTCTCCTGAGAAGAAGAAACAACCTGAGAAAAACTTCAAGAAGTCGAGGCTTTCACAATTGAGTAATGATGGGAGGAGGCTCCCTTCCACCAAGAAGTAGGTTTTTTAACCTTTTCCAATCCACATTGATCTGCTAAGTGACCAGTTTTAAAACATCTCCTGCATCTGAAGGGGAGACCTTCATAATCCAAAGATTGAATCTAGGATCCTTTAGGATGTTGTAGCTTTATCTTTTTTAGGAGACCTGTTGTGACGTTGTCACACCACACCCATCTATGATGGGAACCCCTGTTTTCCCTTCTCCCATTTGGCCCTGTTTGCAACAGTCTCAGAAGAGCAAATGAGTAAAGCAAGAGTCATGTCCAGCGTGGTGAGTAAAAGAACCTACTGCAGGTCTCAAGACACAGTCAACGTACATGTGATTGGTCCAGAAAAAAGCACTGTTTGTAGAGACTATCTGCAGTAGAAGCCCCAAAAGATTTGGTGGCAAGTCAACATGCTGAAGGGGAGTCAAACATTAAGGAAAATCCTTAACCCCTTCCAAAATGCGCTCAAAGCGCAATATAGAGTGAGTCACAGAATGTGACAAGAGAAGAAATCCTTAACTCAATGCAAAATGCACTCAAGGCGCAAAAGGAGAGCAGTCCCGGAAGTTTCCAAAAGAACAAAATCCTCAACCTCATCCAAGATGTGCTCACGGCGGAAAAAGAGGATAGTTGCGGAATGTTGAAAAGAGGAGAATCCACGGTGGAAGGTAATATGGGCTCCAAGCGCAAAATGACAGCAGTCGCGGAGTTTGAAAAGGGACAAAGTCCTTCACTTAGCGTAATGTGCGCTCCAAGCGCAAAATAGAACAAGTGAAGGATTGTTCAAAATAGTAAAATCCCCAACTCATGTTAAAGTGCACTCCAGGAGCAATATGGGGAATAGTCATGGAAAATCCAAAGAACGAAAATCCTCCATGCATGCCAAAGTGCACTCCAAGTGCAAAATGAGCCCGGTGAAGGAATCCTCCAAGATGAAAAATCCCGGACTCAACATGACACGTGCTCCAAGCGCATTCCCAAGGAAGTCACAGAATGAGGAAAATGCTGAAGTCTTTAACTCATGCCAAGATGCACTCAAGGCAGAATGAAAATTCTTAAACTCTTGGAGATGGAAAATTCAAATACTCGTGGAAATTGAAAATTTCAAATTTGGAAAATTCCAAAATCTTAAAAAATTGAAAAACTTGAATTCCAAATCGTTGGAATTTTGGAGAATTCTGAAAATTCGAAAAATATTGAAATTTCCAAAGCGTGACAAAGTGAGTTTAAAACATGAGAAGAGTTTGAAGAATCAGAGAAAAAGGCATGAGAATGTTAGAGAGGATTTTATTTTTTTAAGAAGGGGAAAGTTTTACAGAGAAAATAGTTAAGATTTTTTATGTGATTCTTATGTTGATCATTTCATTTTGCAGGAGGAGCGATTCCAGTCCCGCATGATCAAGGATGACATTCAAGTTCCAGGTCTCCAGTTGCAGTGTTGAAGACACCATGATCCAAGTGATCAAGTTGAAGGCGTCCAAGGTTCAAAGATCACAATTCAAGTGCAAATATATAAAGGGAAGAATGTCATGTCTTGAAATTCCTTCTCAAATTCCAGGAACATGACCAAAGAATTTCCATGTGAAGAAAATCCAAATTGGCAGAATCATCAACGAAGGAGTTCAATCCATTTCCAGAAGATGAAGTCTCAAGCAAGTACATGGAAGGAAGTGATCAAAAGAAGATATCTTCAGAAGAAGTAATCAAAGTGCAACTTAGTTACAAAATGATGCAATTAAAAAATATTCCCCAAATCTCAGCAAGTTAACATGGCACTCAATCATCTTCATCGGTTAGTCAAAGATTCCTCAAGTCAAGGTCAACGCATTTAAGGAAGGGTATCAAGAATTATCCATTCAAGGAAAATTGTGCATTTAATGCATAGTGGGTACATGCATATTGGGCATTTATTGCACCCCACCTTCCTTCTGAGTGTGCATGCACAGTGGGCATTTATTACCCACTATGGTAGTGGTTTCTTTTTGTATTGATGTAGATTCCTTTTTTGTGCCCTAACCCTAATTGGGGCTAAGGTGGCAAGATCTAGGCCATCGGTTATTGTTTTGATCCGAGCCTTTCATTGTTTTCAAGGACCTATATAAAGGCCTCTTCTTCTCATTTGTAAGGGAGTGAATTCTGAGATTGTTGCTGATGAGCTATTGAGACAATAGAATTTTCATTAAAGTGTGGTGATCATTTGATGTGTCTTAATGCTTGCTTGGTTTCATTATTCTCTCAATTAGATTAAGTTTAGTAGATGAAGTGTTGTGATTGTTTTTGGAGAATATAATGGTGTTTTGATGAGTTCCCGTGGTTCATACTTTTGATGTTTTAGTGATTCTAAATCATCGTGCAAAGTTAGCCTGAACCCCTTATCCACGTGCTTAAATTCAATCATTCGTACAAACCCTTGAAGATTACACCAGTCCACGTGTAGTTGTAGCTTGACTTGGCGAAGCGTGACTTGGTAATTAAGGAACTCGTCCATCAACATACTTTCCTTGGTTATAATTACCCTTAGGATTAGATTAGAATCTCTGAACCCTAAACCCTTTTAATTTCTGCATATCCGATAAAAAAACCCAAAAGTAGTACTTAATTGAAAATCTTTTGATAGTACCCATATTCATCATGATGTAAAAGATTGAAAACATAAGGCCCCTTGTGATCATCAACAAATCACATCAACACCAAGCATATCCACGAGTCGAGGAACCTTGGAGCTATCGTATGATCTTTTTGCAATCTTAGCATATGCAATACTTTGTTCAAGAGAGGATAATATATCTTGGTATTTTGTTCTACTGTTTGGTGAGTCATAAAACACACATCAACAGAAACTGGCGCTAGAAGGAGGGCCTGTACTGCAAGACATAATTTTACATGTCATGAATTGATATGGTGCTTCCGCATAGAGACATCGTACCAGTTTTACAGCCAAATCTTGGTTTTGGAGACAACCAAGAAGACATCATCGCAAGATTGAACTCACTCGCCTGGAGAGTTAAGAAAAGTGCAGCTGAATACATGCGAGTGAGCTTTGTGTTAGAAGAAGAAGAAGAAAAGGCTCAAAGAATTGAAGCAGTTTTTCAAAGAGCATTGGTCGTTCAAAGGAATCAATAGCCTCCAGCACCTATAAGAAGGAATTAAAGTAGATTTCACATACTAGAGCACATTAATTCATTCTCGCCTGAGGTGCACCAAAGAATCTTGAGATCCACTCCGGGAGCAAAAGAACTAGAAGAACTAAATTTTGATCCAAAGCCGAGGTGAGGAAATAAAGAAGCATCTACAAGTCATAACTCACCAAGTGTAGCTGATCTTAGGAGACAGTTTCAAACTCCACCTCAACAACGTCAGACACAAGGGATCACTCAAGGATTTCAACAAGGAGGTACACAAATTCAACAGTTGATAGTACAGATACCTATACAAGCCATTGTACCTCCAGCTGCCCAACAACAAGTTCCAGCAATGCCCAACAACAAGTTCCAGCAATGGCAACCGCATAATGCATCACCTCTTGCAACATTTGTTGCTTACAATCATATGCCAAAGAATCCTGAGCATTTTTGCTCTAAGTTCTTTGTAAATGACATTAACAACACTGCTGATGAACATGTGAAGATTTTTGAAGATGCTCTACAGAATATAAATATTCAAGATGAAGATGTGGCATGCCGATTGTTCCCATATTCGTTGGGGGAAGAAGCATTTTATTGGTATATTAATTTACCCACGAATTCAATCCAAATGTGGCAAGAGCTGAAGGATGCATTCTTGGGGAAGTTCAGATTACCTATCACCCCTGCTGAATTATATAGGCAATTTATTGAGATAAGAAGACAAGAGCGTGAACCTATTGGTGCCTTCAACAACAGATTTCAAAAGGCCTACTCTCGTCTGTGTGATCCTTTCCACATAAATGATGATGCCGCAAGGCCTATTTACTATGCAGCCTTGGATTGTTTCACTTCCATGTTCGTCTAGAAGACCCATCTGGCCCCTGCCAATTTAATCCAAGCATATGCTGAGGCCGAGAAGATTAGTTTACAGTCACCAGCAACTGCTGTTGGAGCACCTAGTTATTTTGGAAATGCTAATACATTGAACCAAGGGATGTTGAACTATGCTCCTGCTTTCAATCCTGTTCCTGCTCCTTCTAATCAGCTAGTGCCACATCCAGGAGCTCTGATATCTCATGCATCACCTGCACAACCGGTCTATCTTCAGAATATGACCACTTCCACAAGGACTCAGGAAGAACGAGATGAAATGAAAGACTTAATAGAACAAGTTAAGAAGTTATCTATTGAGGTTACTTACCTCAGAAATCAAAATAATCAATTGCAAAATTCTCAAAGAAATTATGAGTCACATCAAGGAAATAACTGAGGGTATCAAGGAAATCCTCTAGCTCATAATGAGAATCATCAAGATAACAATCAAGGATACCAGAACAACAATCAAGGTTATCAAGAAAATAGTTCTGGGTATCGAAATAACAATCAAGGGTACCATAAAAGGTCATGGAATACAAATCCAAACAATGGCGGAGTTCCTTCACCATTGGACAATCCACCAACTTCTGAAAGCTGACCCGCTGACAAAGTCTTCCTAGCAGAAGCAGCATTGTCTGGATGGTGTAGAAGACTGCATGAAACTAATCAACATTCTGAGTTACAATGCCAAGAGTTTCAGAGAGCAGCTGATATCTTCATAGGAGAAGTAAGAAACACTACTGCACCTGAAAATCCCCCACCTACAGGATATGAGTTAGTGCCTACTCCTAGATACGACCGGGCGTTGGTCTTTGATGATTTCAAGTTTCCACCTCCTGATTCTCAGTATTACATGCCTATACAAACTAATCAGAAATTCCCACCTGCATCAACAAATGGTCTTGTGGAGGCACCACGATACCAAGTTCCATTTGAGAATCAACCTCCACCCGTTTCCCCAAATGAGCCACTACAGAGAGACGGATATATTTTCCCTCCACTTTACAATAGTGTCCTAGTGAAGGGAGTAAGTGAAGTTCAAGCTTTTCAACAAACATCTGGAAATGCTCCATTAAGGACTTATCAGAGAAATTATAGAAATCATGAGCCATTGACAACGTCAACTCCTCCAAATAACTTCACAACTCCTCCACATCCCAATGCCAGTAATACTCCAAGTCCTCTTAGGAATTCATCCGAGTATCGACAGCCGAGTAGTACACAAGAAGAAAGAGGTCAGTCTATTTTGACCAATGCTCTGCAAAATCAGAAAGGGCAACCTGTGACACATTCTACTATACAAAATGGAGGACAAAAGAAAAATCAAGAACAAGGGCAGAAAGAAAATCCTCCTAGGGAGGAATTCAAGAGGCTGAGCTCTTGCGTACTAGAAGAATTCAAGAAGATAAAAGTGAGTCTACCATTGTATGAACTAATGAAAATTCCTGAGATAAGGGATGCATTGTTGGGAAGTTTGAATGATGCACCTCCAAAGATCATCTCGCAAAATGCCTCATACCCACCTAGAGGTCCCCCTAACAATCATCAATCTAGTTTTGCACAAAACATGAATGTTGTTGATGTACAAGAAAGTGCACCTAATGTCTCACAAAGTTCAAGCTTCATTGGGATGGTGCAAAACTATTCTGAGGAAGGAATCTCACAAAGTGATCCTTCATTTCAAGGAGAAAAAACACCCAGAGATCCTACTGCTCTTGTAGAACAAGTGACAAGTGCTATTCAGAATGAGAGCAACACCCGACATAATGTAAAAAATGAGGAATTCAACCCTAGAGCACAAAAACCTGTGGTTTTCTACCAAGGAAAAGAAGAGTCTGCCCCATTCCTTGTGTCAGTCCGGATTTTTGGAAAAATGTTGCACAACTGTCTAATTGACTCTGGAGCATCAAGTAATGTAATGCCCCTTGACATATGTAGAAAATTGGGATTAGTCCCATTACAAACAAATAAGAAGGTGACTCAGTTAGATAAAACAGAAGTTCTAGTTATAGGAGAACTAAATAATATTCATATGCAATTGGCTTCAGATCCACGAGTTCAGAGCTGTATCGACATATCAGTTGTGGACATTCCAGAAGGATATGTAATGCTTCTAAGCAGAGATTGGGCAAGGAAATTGAATGGATACATAGCGACTGATTTTTCACATATGTGGCTTCCATGGAGAGGAATTCCAAATCAGATAAGGATAGAGAGTACACCAAGGCTCCGATTGTTGATAACTGAATATGGGGAAGATAATGAGATCATGTTCATGGAAACAAGTCTAGGCTCTTATGCACCTAGAATTGGGGAAATTTTGATGTTACAAGGTTACAACCAAGGAGGATGCCTAGACATGATGCCCAAGTTTTCAGAGGCACCAACAGATGATAATTCAGAACCATCAATGACAGAAGGAATGTTTGAAAATTTCAAGAATTTTGTCTTGAAAAGTGTTAAACAAGAAGTTGAGTTGGGAAAAGATGCTCATATTCAGAATTTGTTACTTCCTAATTGGTGCAGAATACATAATGCTTTTCATTATGAGATATCGTGCATGATGTGTAGAGCACGGTTGCACAAGTTTCAAAGATGGTCCCGCAAGTATCAATGGCACAGAATTTTGAAGAAGTTGTCAATGTGGAATATCCAAGTCAAGTAGTGACCTCAGAACCACAATATAAAGAAGTTAAAAAAGATGAGAAGAAATTTTAGCAAGAAGAACATGAGAAACAAGTCAAAGAATCAAAGGGCGAACCTTCCAATACTCAAGCCGATGATCAAGTTTGGACTCTATCATTTGATGGGTCAAAATCAAAGAAAGGAAGTGGAGCTGGTGTTGAACTTGTTAGCCCAATAGGAGAAGCCTATCTTGCAACACATAGATTACAGTTTCCTTGCACAAATAATGTGGCCGAGTATGAATCACTGGTTATTGGTTTGCTCCTTGCTATCCAAAAAGGTGCCAAGATCCTGTACGTACGTGGAGATTCAGACATAGTGGTAGGACAAGTTCAAAAACAGTATGCATGTCATGATAAAAGATTGGGTCGGTATCGCAACAGAGTTTGGGATTTGATTGAAAGCTTTGATGCCTTCAACATTAAAAGAATAAATCGGACATGCAATCCGGTAGCAAATTCATTGGCTCAGTTTGCAAGTTCTTTGGAACCATTAGCCATGGATTGTGTGAAGAAGTTCATAGTTGAATTGACTTCAGTGCCATCTGTTCCGGACAACATAACAAATTTCCAAGTATTTCAGGATGATAAGCATATCCTTGATTTCCTGACAAGTTCAAGGGTCTTTGAAGCACAAGTCATCGATGAGGGAGAACCACAACAAGCTCAGTTCGAAATAGATGAGATAATGAATTTGAGGACAAATACTATTCCTAAGGGGATGATTGAGCTAGAAAGAATTTTTGATTCAGACAGATTGAGTGCTCTCAAGTATCAGACAACTAAAGGAGGGGAATGTGAAAAAGTGAACTTAGGAAATGAAGAAAATGTCAAGAATGTTTTTATTGGTAAAGTTTGTACTCCTCGGGAAAGGGAAGATATTTTGATGCTTATGAGAGAATTCCCAGATGTGATTGCATGGGGATACAGAGATTTGAAGACTTATGATACCTCCCTCATCACACACACAATCCCATTTAAGCCAAATAGTAAACCATTCCGGCAAAGGCAGAGACCAATAAATCCCTTGTTAGAGCCACTGATCCATTAAGAAGGAAGAAATTGCTTTCTGCCAGAATAATTTTTCCAATCAGACACTCGACGTGGGTCGCCAACTTGGTTCCTATTAGAAAAAAGAGTGGAGAAATAAGATTGTGTGTGGATTTTCACAATCTTAACAGAGCTTTAGAAAAGGACAACTATCCAGTACCATCACTAGATGAGGTTATACAAGTCGTGAATGGATCCCAAATGATGTCATTTTTAGATGGTTATTCTGGGTATAACCAGGTGATGGTAGAAGAAGAAGACAGACTTAAAACTGCATTCACCACAAAGTGGGGCACATTTGCATATAGAAGAATGCCCTTTGGTTTGATTAATGTCGGAGCCACTTTTCAAAGAGCCATGGACTATGCTTTCAAGGATTTGGTTGGGAAATGCATTATTATATACATGGATGATCTCACTGTGTTTTCTTGGCACAGAGAAGATCATATGACTGATTTAAAGAGAATATTTTTGAGATGCAGAAGATATGAAATTTCATTGAACCCAAAGAAGTGCATGTTTGTAGTCATAGAGGGAAAATTATTGGGACATGTGATTTCAGAACACGGAATCTCAATCGATCCTAAGCGCATCAAAGCAATTTCAAAGTTGGGGCTGCCAGCTAGTCAGAAAGAGTTAAAGTCATTCTTTGGAAAAATTAACTTTGTAAGGAAGTTCATCTCAGGATTTGCAGAAATAGTTAAGCCACTAAATGACATGTTAAAGAAGGGTGTGAAGATAGATTGGACACCTACAGCAAAAAGGGCTTTTGAGGAGATAAAGAAAGCAATTATGGATGCTCCTGTTTTGATCAGTCCAGATTACACTAAACCATTCTACATCTATTCTTTTGCATCAAAGCATACCTGTGCAGCTATCCTTACTCAGAAGATGGAGGAGAAAGATGAGCATCCTATTGCCTTTATGAGCTCACCATTGAAGGATGCAGAATTGAAATATCCAAACATAGAGAAGCAAGCCTATGCTTTGGTGAAGGCAATCAAGAAATTTCAACATTATATTTTGAAAAGTAAGGTTTATGCAGTTGTCCTAGATGTGACAGTGAAGACACTATTGATGCAAAATGAATTGGGAGAAAGAAGAGGAAAATGGATGTCTATCATTCAAGAATATGACATAGAGATAAAACCTATGAAGCTAATCCGAGGACAAGCTCTGACACAAACAATCACAACAACTGGTCCTAGATTGGTTCAACAAGTATATGTGATGGAAGAAGTATCCCCAGATGAATGGTATGATGACATTGTCTACTACCTCTTGAATCACAAGTCTCCTACGCACCTAAATTCTGTCCAAAAGCGTGCCTTGAGAATGAAGAGTCAACAATTTATGCTTCAAGGAGCAGTTCTATATAGAAAGAATCATGATGGAATCTATTTGAGATGTGCCGGAAAAGAAGAAGCAAAGCAGATCCTAGAACATTTTCATAGCAAGTATGGGACCAGTCATGGAAGTAGTCTCTCTATGGCCCACCAGATTTCAAGGGTAGGATATTACTAGCCCACATTATTTAAAGATGCCTACAAACATGTAAAAACCTGTCACACTTGTCAAGTAGCGGCAACACGTGAGAGAAATCCTGCAATGCCTTTGCAACCTATTATCGAAGTGAGACCCTTTGCAAAGTGGGGGTCAGACTTTATTGGTCCAATTAATCCACCCTCTTTTGGACAACATAGGTACATCCTAGCTGCTACTAATTATTGCACTCGTTGGTCGGAAGCTCAAGCACTAAAGAATTGCACGACGGAGGTTGTCATCAAGTTTCTTGAAGAAAATATTGTCACGAGATTTGGATGTCCACATGCTCTTGTATGCGACAATGGTACTGCATTTAAATCTTTGAAGTTTTCAAACTGGGCATTTGATTATGGAATTACCTTGAAGTTCTCATCAAATTACTATCCTCAAGGAAACGGGTTAGTTGAGTCAACAAATAAGAATCTGCTAAGTGCTATCAAGAAGTTGTTGGACAAAAATCCCAGGGATTGGCATACACAGCTGAGATTTGCACTTTGGGTAGACAGAATAAGAATCAAGAGCTCTATAGGGACATCTCCCTATCATCTGGTTTATGGACAAGATCCAATTTTTCCCATTCAGTTGAGGATCCCAACATTGCAGTTTATGCAAGAATACATGGAAGGTGAAGATATAGCACGCACACGATTGACACAATTGCTTCTCCTGGAAGAGAAAAGAGATCAGGAACTGGAAAAGTTCGCAAAACATCAAGTTGTGGTAAAAAGATGGTTCGACAGAATGGCCAGAGTTAAGGATTTTTGAATTTCAGATTTAGTACTCTGTTGGGATAAGGCCCATGAAAAGAGAGGTGATCATGACAAGTTTGATAATGTATGGATGGGGCCTTTTCAAATTTCTGAGATACTGGGAGATAATGCATTCAAACTAAGAACTCTGATAGGAAGGGAAGTCTCGTTGCCTGTCAATGGGCAATTCCTCAAGCATTATTTATGTCCTTAGGTTTCCTTCTAGAAGCCTACCATGTACATAGTTAGTCTAGGTTTACCCTTGCGTTCTTTTGCTTTGGTTTTCCTTTTTTTTTGTGCTTTCGTTGGTCTTCTTCTAGCTTAGAGGGGATTTTGGTCTTCTTCCCCTATTTCCTTTCCCTTCGTTTCTTTGCCGTTGGTGGGATTTTGGCTTTCTGTAGTTTAGGTTGTTTTGGTTTTCCTGTAGTTTAGGTTGTTAGTTTAGGGTTTCTTTTCCCCTGAGCTTTGTTTGTTCAGGTGGTTTTGGTTTTCTTTTGGTTTTGGTTTTCGCCAAGTGCCTTGGAGGTTTAGGTGTTCCCATTTGTGTGGGGGGCATTGTGTGATTTCAAACTTCATTTGAAGATTCCACCAAGTCTTGTTTGTCTCATTTCCTGGATAACTCTTTATGAAGATCCCTAGGATCTAAGGTTGTCTTCCTTATGTTCATCATTAGGTTGGAACACAGACTTGACTTGGGAAGTTAATCATGCACTGTATCTTGACACTCGAACTCTCAGATTGCTATATTTTTCACACCTAACTATTTCTCCGAGTCCATCTTAGTTTCTTTAGGAGAGGTCATGGCTTGTGAAAATTTTAAAATCTTGCTTTAGCGCCACTGTAATTCCTAAACCCATAGTGAGCTTCATTGCTCATGAGCCAAAAGAAAAGAAAGAAATGCAATATCAATTGAAAAGGATAAAAGAGAAAATAAAAGAAAAGATGAAATAATTGGCTTTGGGGGGTAGACGAAAATCTCCATACGTGTTCAAAAGTATAATTCGCCGGAAGTGGAGCAATCTTCGTTGGTTTTACAACGACAACTCCGTCGGGGCTATAGACGCCTGACTGGCAGCGGAGCAATGTCCAGGATGCTTTTGGAGTTAAGAGGAATATATAGCTTGTCATGGCCAATCTTAGGGTTTCTAAGTGGTCTTGTTGAGTGGGCATTAACGCATGTGCACACACATAGGTAATTCAAGGATGACATTGTCTTGATCCAATAGATGATTCTTCTCCCCTTTTGAGTTATGGTTTCATTTTAGTGATAGCGTAAGTTTGTTGACCAAGGAATTTGGGTTCCAAGTAAATTTTTATCCTTGAAATGTTGTCAACATTTCACTAGTGGAGTCGTCAGATGTTGTGATGTTGTCACACCACGCCCATCTACGATGGGAACCCCTATTTTCCCTTCTCCCATTTGGCCCTGTCTGCAATAGTCTCAGAAGAGCAAATGAGTAAAGCAAGAGTCATGTCCAACGTTGTGAGTAAAAGAATCTACTGGAGGTCTCAAGACACGGTTAGCGTACATGTGATTGGTTCAGAACAAAGCACTGTTTGTAGAGACTATCTACAGTAGAAGCCCCAAAAGATTCGGTGGCAAGTCAACATGCTGAAGGGGAGTCAAACATTAAGGAAAATTCTTAACCCCTTCCAAAATGCGCTCAGAGTGCAATATAGAGTGAGTCACAGAATGTGACAAGAGAAGAAATCCTTAACTCAATGCAAAATGTGCTCAAGGCGCAAAAGGAGAGCAGTCGCGGAAGTTTCCAAAAGAACAAAATCCTCAACCTCATCCAAGATGTGCTCACGGCGGAAAAAGAGGATAGTTGCGGAATGTTTAAAAGAGGAGAATCCACGGTGGAAGGTAATATGTGCTCCAAGCACAAAATGATAGCAGTCGCGGAGTTTGAAAAGGGACAAAGTCCTTCACTTAGCGTAATGTGCGCTCCAAGCGCAAAATAGAACAAGTGAAGGATTGTTCAAAATAGTAAAATCCCCAACTCATGTTAAAGTGCACTCCAGGAGCAATATGGGGAATAGTCATGGAAAATCCAAAGAACGAAAATCCTCCATGCATGCCAAAGTGCACTCCAAGTGCAAAATGAGCCCGGTAAAGGAATCCTCCAAGATGAAAAATCCCGAACTCAACATGACACGTGCTCCAAGCGCATTCCCAAGGAAGTCACAGAATGAGGAAAATGCTGAAGTATTTAACTCATGCCAAGATGCACTCAAGGCAGAATGAAAATTCTTAAACTCTTGGAGATGGAAAATTCAGATACTCGTGGAAATTGAAAATTTCAAATCTGGAAAATTCCAAAATCTTAAAAAATTGAAAAACTTGAATTCCAAATTGTTGGAATTTTGGAGAATTCTGAAAATCCGAAAAATATTGAAATTTCCAAAGCATGACAAAGTGAGTTTAAAACATGAGAAGAGTTTGAAGAATCAGAGAAAAAGGCATGAGAATGTTAGAGAGGATTTTATTTTTTTAAGAAGGGGAAAGTTTTACAGAGAAAATATGAAAGATTTTTTATGTGATTCTTATGTTGATCATTTCATTTTGTAGGAGGAGCGATTCCAGTCCCGCATGATCAAGGATGACATTCAAGTTCCAGGTCTCCAGTTGCAGTGTTGAAGACACCATGATCCAAGTGATCAAGTTCAAGGCATCCAAGGTTCAAAGATCACAATTCAAGTGCAAATATACAAAGGGAAGAATGTCATGTCTTGAAATTCCTTCTCAAATTCCAAGAACATGACCAAGGAATTTCCATGTGAAGAAAATCCAAATTGGCAGAATCATCAACGAAGGAGTTCAATCCATTTCTAGAAGATGAAGTCTCAAGCAAGTACATGGAAGGAAGTGATCAAAGGAAGATATCTTCAGAAGAAGTAATCAAAGTGCAACTTAGTTACAAAATGATGCAATTAAAAAATATTCCCCAAATCTCAGCAAGTTAACATGGCACTCAATCATCTTCATCGGTTAGTCAAAGATTCCTCAAGTCAAGGTCAATGCATTTAAGGAAGGGTATCAAGAATTATCCATTCAAGGAAAATTGTGCATTTAATGCATAGTGGGTACATGCATATTGGGCATTCATTGCACCCCACCTTCCTTCTAAGTGTGCATGCATGGTGGACATTTATTACCCACTATGGTAGTGGTTTCTTTTTGTATTGATGTAGATTCCTTTTCTGTGCCCTAACACTAATTGGGGCTAAGGTGGCAAGATCTAGGCCATCAGTTATTGTTTTGATCCGGACCTTTCATTGTTTTCAAGGACCTATATAAAGGCCTCTTCTTCTCATTTGTAAGGGAGTGAATTCCGAGATTGTTGCTGATGAGCTATTGAGACAATAGAATTTTCATTAAAGTGTGGTGATCATTTGATGTGTCTTAATGCTTGCTTGGTTTCATTATTCTCTCAATTAGATTAAGTTTAGTAGATGAAGTGTTGTGATTGTTTTTGGAGAATATAATGGTGTTTTGATGAGTTCCCGTGGTTCATACTTTTGATGTTTTAGTGATTCTAAATCATCGTGCAAAGTTAGCCTGAACCCCTTATCCACGTGCTTAAATTCAATCATTCGTACAAACCCTTGAAGATTGCACCAGTCCACGTGTAGTTGTAGCTTGACTTGGTGAAGCGTGACTTGGTAATTAAGGAACTCGTCCATCAACATACTTTCCTTGGCTATCATTACCCTTAGGATTAGATTAGAATCTCTGAACCCTAAACCCTTTTAATTTCTGCATATCCGGTAAAAAACCCAAAAGTAGTACTTAATTGAAAATCTTTTGATAGTACCCATATTCATCATGACGTAAAAGATTGAAAACGTAAGGCCCCTTGTGATCATCAACAAATCACATCAACACCAAGCATATCCACGAGTTGAGGAACCTTGGAGCTATCGTATGATCTTTTTGCAATCTTAGCATATGCAATACTTTGTTCAAGAGAGGATAATATATCTTGGTATTTTGTTCTACTGTTTGGTGAGTCATAAAACACGCATCAACAAGACCCTTGGAGGAATTCAAATCAACCAGAATCCTAGCATATGTGGAATGAAGAATATCATCCGATTTCTCATCAACCATCAGAAAATCCCCAAGAGCCTCCCCTACAGCCTCAAACAGAGAATCAACCCAAAAGTGAAGAGGGAGGTTGGGAAGCCTCACCCAAGTGGGGACCTTGGAAAAAGTCTCTGTAGAGGCATCAAAATTAGGGTGCCATGGCTTCACCATGAGCATGAATCGAGTGTCCAAGCTAAAAAAGTGATCACAAAGAATCAGTTTCCTATCAGCTGGATCCTCAAACTTAGCTATGAAAAAACCCCTCGCAAGGGGGAATATGTGAACTGTTTCTGAAATAATGGGTTCCCACTGGCGAGTGATCCAAGCATGCAGATCCGGGAGACTCGGCCAAAAGCCCTTGAACCTGCAGATAAGACCAATCTATTTTGTTTACCGACTTGACCAATCTCACTTACCGACTTGATATAATCAAATGTAAAGTAGAAAACAACTAAATCAATATAACCTTATCATTGTCCGATTTGTATTAGCTACCCATTTAAGTTCTTCAACTTCACAACTTTTCACTTCTTTTTCCTTAACTCACTCAACTTATATCATACTTTGAATTATATGACAACTCAATACAAACCAAAAATCAATTGCTTGACATCAATGGCAAAATAATAAACTAATCTAATTCTTTTACAATCTTGTATACCTCTGATCTCTGTCGGTCTTCATCATCATCACCATCAGTTAACAATCTCCCTTAAGTTAACAATAGCTCCTTTTCAAATTGCTATCTTTTGTTGTTTGTTGCAAGTGTGGGCACTTTCAATGTTAACCTTCCATTTCAGACTTGTTCAATTCAGTTTTAGTTCCTCTTTCCATTTCCACTTGTTTCCTTTTGCACTTTTCTATTTCAATCTTTTTGCACATTTGAACGACCACATTCTAACTTCGGCTCTAGCTCACATTCTAGTTCCAACCTTGGCATTTTTCCATCTTTGCTTTGGTCCTCTTCTTTCCATTTAGACCTGCACATTTAAAATATAAAAATTTTGCCAAAAAATCTAATGCCTTTCTATAAATTCACTATTTTAAATTAAAACAAGTTTTATTTTATTGTGAGTTTAATATAAAACAATTTTAACAGGTATTAATTTTAACATTACTATGTAGAGTTTAAATTATAATAAAATAATTTTATTAGATTTCCATAAAGTGAATTAAAGTCCAATAGAACTCCCTTTATAATTCCTCTCTTGGAAACTCCAATTTGTGTTGCATAATCACCAAGTAATTAATCTATAAATTTAAATTATAAATTAATTGAAACATTAAATCTATTAAAATGGCTTTATATCATTAAATAATGTAAAGTCATGAAACGAATTTAAATTCATTTACAACCTTTAAATGCCCCTAAATGAATATTATAATTTTAGAAATGATTTAAATTATAATGAGGATGAATAAATCAATAAAAATGTTAAATTATTTACATCCAATGAACACCAAAGCAAAATTTCAATATTACACTTTAAATTTTTATTAAACTTGCATTTCCTTAGGAGCAATTCTTGCTAATTTGAGATCAAGCTCATCTAACACACTTCTTTCTCTCACTTGGCCCAAACTCCCTCATATGCACATCTTAATCAACTGTTATCCTTATCAATGCATAGCCAAATAGCCCCTGCTAAGAGCAGCACTAGGGTACACATTGTTGCACCAACCTTATGCCTTGCAAATGACATATTTTCCTAAAAACATAATTAATGTCCCCCTTTAATAATAAATGATAATAATCAGTTAAAAATATAAAAAATTAAAATAAATTAAATTAAAAATATAAAAGAATAAAATTATAATATAACATAATTAAAATTTAGTTAAGTTAATTAGGGTCAAAATGCATGATGAAAAGTTGTGATTCCCTCAAACATGAGATATAAAAAGGGAGAAAAGAACTTCATTTGAAAGGATGGAAATGAAGAGAAAAGGGAAGGTGTGATTCAAAAAGGATTAATGGAAGAGGAAAAAGAATAAGAAGAAAATAAGGAAGTGACTACTTTAAAAGACAAAGTTATGAAGGGTTGCGACTCTTTCAAATAGTTTTTAATTATGAAAGGTTGTGACTCTTTCAAAGGGTGACAATGATGAAGGGTTGTGACTCTTTCAAATGGGTTGTAATTATGAAAGGTTGTGACTCTTTCAAAGGGAATCAATGGTGAAGGGTTGTGGCTCTCTCAAAAGGTGGTAATTATGAAAGGTTGCGACTCTCACAAAGGGCATAAATGATGAAGGGTTGTGACTCTTTTGAAGGGTGGTAATTTTGAAAGGTCATGACCATTGCAAAGGGTAGACATGATGAAGAGGTGTGACTCTTCTCCACATTGGAAGATATAATGAGGAGAAAGTGGCATTTGAGAAGGACATTCAAGGGAAATCAATGCGAGGATTTTCTCAAAGGCAACATGAAAAGTGTTGAATTAATACTTATGAAAGTTGTGATCATTTCACCAATAAAGTATAAAGGAGATTACATTCTAAGCATTGAAGGAGGATAAATATCGATCATCATCATTCTTCCATCAATCATTAATCCCTCAAGAAATCAAGAAAACAATCATCAACAAAATAAAAAACAATCATCAAATCCACACCAATCATCACTTCATCTTAGGATCAATAAAATATAAATTCAACAATCAAGCATCACTCTATCAAACAAACATTCATTCAATCATCATCCATTAATATATCAAACTAGCATTTGTTCTATTATCTCTCTTTAATCATCTAATCACAATTACTTAATCATAACTCGCCAATACCCGCAGGGTCTTCACTAAAGGGGCAATATGATATCATGTGCATTCATATTCGGGGGTTTAAAATGAGCAAAAAAAGGGGGCAATATTTTGCCTAAATAGGGGGAGGGGGAGGGGGAGTTTGAGGGGGAGGGGGACGGGGTTTATATAGGAAAAGGGGTACACGGTGGATATTGGGTGGGTATTGGAAGGGGGTGACAAAAAAGGAGTTTGAGACAATATTTTTAAAAAATAGGGGGATTTTTTAGTATGTCATAAACACATATGCTATGATTCAAGTTCACTAAGTGAAGCCCTTGTGCCAATACCTCGAGTCATTGCATCATAAGAATTCATTCGATTCAATCATTCAACAACAATAAAATGATCAAACAATTATTTCCAAGACACATCACCCTTTCCTAAGGAAGATATCATATACAACAAATCATCAAATAGAAGTAGTGATAGTCATCGCTTAAAAAGAGAATATCTTGATCAGGCATAGGAAAACAAACAAACCTTTTATAATTTTAGCACTATTATAACACCATCTAACAATCTTAATAATTGCTCTTGTGGTATAGATATTGTCTATGCTTTATTTGTTGACATTTACCCCTTATATGTAGAAACATGTATGATTGGATATAAAATGCATATGTCTATTAATAAATATATTTGTAAAACCCCATCATAGAGGGAAGGAAGGAGTATGAAAGAGAGGGAAGTATGAGATTGCTATATAAGAAGGGCATCCCAAGTGATGTCCATGTTGCCTACCACTAGGGCCAAGGATGCAAAGGTTCGCTTTTGGGCTTGGATAATAAAATCAAGAAATCCCCTATTACAATCTCCTCTTCAAATCTACCATGATGGATTATTGACCTTAGGGGACAAGGCATGGATAGGGAAAATATGTACAAGCACCCCACTAGGTAGAACACCTTGAGTGGATGTACATGTTTCCTGTCATCATCAGAGCCAAGAGGGTGAGTGTCTGCTCTTGGCCTTAATGCGAGATGGCTTTGGGAAGACCTATCATGCTTCTTCCTCCAAACCCTAATGTTTTTAAATATTAGGAAGCAATATATATATATAAAGATTATTACATGTTAATTTTTTTTTTGATCAGTAAAAGGCCGAAGTCAGAAGATTGTTTTATTAATAAGTTAAAAGGAAGTACAATGCATACTTTGTTCACTGCGGGCACCGGTAGGAAAAAATGAAGTTAAGAAAATCTCCGGTCTAGCTCGGGACTTATGCAATCCAAATCATCAGTTTACAAATTTGCCAATCCCATCCTAGAGAAGCAGTTTATTAGTTGATGAGAACCCAAAGTCCTCATTTACAGGTCCAGATTTTAGCTTTACATTTACATTTACATATATCGTTACAATTTTCACTACCTAATTAGGTAGGGATAAAAAAAGGTTTATTTGTTCATTCACCTAGCCTGTTGTTCCTTTTGTGGCTAGGTATTACAATAATAGAACAATTTTACAAATACATTGATGAACCACCCTTATACCCTCCTTAACTCTTCTGGCCCTGCTATTCCTATTGAAACAACACAGAAAAACATAGAATCTACCAAGCAATTATTTCGTTAGATATTATTAGCCTTTCCAATCATCATGTAAATCAAATACTGATCTTGCAAAACATGTAGCCTATCTTGCCTTTATCAGCACTTCTCTGCATTAGGTATGAGGTTTAACCAACTTCATATGAGAATATATTTAGGAAGTAACAAGAAGTGCTTAAGAATTAAAATGAGATTTTGAATTAAAAAGTAATTGTACTTTCTGTGTTCCCTTCCTCTGCGTATATATAATGTGATTATGGAGTGCTCATCTTTTTTAAGGCCTTAGGGGCTCTTAAACAATCATAGGTTCTTTTTTATATATGAGGAGTGATATACAATTTTACTGAAAAATGCAAACTCTTCCTGAGTATCTGCAGATGAAAAAATTCATAGAAATGAACTGTCCAAGCAACATAACTCTTCCTTTGAAATCAAACATCAATCCATTTTTTAGAAGGAAACCACCCCACAGCTAGGCTCGCAGAAAGTAATAAACCACCAGAATAACCATCCCAAGAGGTGATACATATTTTTCATTCCTGAAAAGTGCTTGACTAATAATCAAAATGAATCATAATGTATGTGTGTGTGTCTGTCTAAACACACGATTGCTTCATGTTGTAAATGAGGTTAGCAGCCATAAATAACAGAAAGATCCAACCAAGTACCATAAGGATCCTCCTTAAAAGATAGATAAATAAAAAATGAGGCTAAAGCAAAATAAAAATCCTCCGTGTGAATACGTTGCTTATATTTATACACACAAATTTGCTACCCTATATGTTTGTGTGTATATATATAAGAGACGTAGAATATTCAAAGAGAATCTACGTCATCCTCTATTTTAGGAAAAACAAAAATACTTTGGATAGCCATATGAACATAACATACTTCCATGAATAAAATTCCAAAAGATCAATTCAGATGAAGTTGAAAAGGATAGAGGCAGCTTTATCACCCATGAACAAAAACACCACAATATTAATACTAGTTAGGTAATATGCTAATATTATCATATATTGAGTCCAACAATGATATCTCCATAGCTTATAGGTCTACAATTTAAGTGTTACCAAAATAACCAGAATCGGTGACATACAAAATATAAAAAATACAATATACGTCATCTAGCAAGAGTCCAGTGGCAATAGACTTCACTAAATTCTTTAACATCTGCGAGGAGTATGCAGTATTGTCAGGTTGGGTAATCATGACAGAGAAAGTACCCATAAATCTTTTTACCGTACATTTCCTAGATCAATTTCATCATTAAGCAATGCTCCTTTGAAGAGGCTGGATAAAATGAAGGATAATCCCAAGACAAAGAACCTTGAGACAATTAATTGCAAAGATTGTAATTAAGGAGAGAATAAATGTGCGTGTATTTGAGCATGAATATATGTAAGTAAATGAATATCTGTATATATGCAGTTATGTATATTTATATATATTTGTATATATGCATGTGTGTGTCAATATATGTTCTTTAAAAAAGAAAATTATTTAATATATACACACATTATAATGTAAATACATGTATGTGATTAATTCTATTCAAGTATGATATCGTCCCTAATTCAGTATGAAGCCTATTAGTATATAGGTAGAATTGCAAGATTCTCCTTGATTCCTATATCCACTTGAAATTGAGTTTCTTAGTTCCTTCTTGTCTTGAGGTATGCTTGTTCTCAAGGTTGATAATTTGAGTTTTGTTTATTAGTCAATTAGATAGGGTCAATCTCTGAATTGCTAGTTTCTTTGCTGGTGCATTTCATCTCCTTCTATCATTAGTATATTAACTTCCTGCTTTCTATAAAATGGTGATTCCATCAGTTCCAAAGTTTTCCACCTCATCTGCTCTACTATTGCCCTCTCTATAAATGTGGTTAAAAGTAGCCTTCCTGAAGGACCGAGCTAGGTGAAGGGCCCTGGATGGAACTGCATTTAACCTTCGATTGGGCATAGACCCCTTTCTTAGAGCATTAATAACAATTGCAGAATCACCTTCAATAGCCAATTTCTCAATTCCCATATATTTGTAGATCAACAACCCTTCAACAAGAGCCATCAATTTTGCCACATTATTGGTTTCCAGTCGTATAGGTCTAGCATATGTAGATACCTCAACACCATCTAAGTCATGGATGCAACCACCAATACCAACCTTGCAGGAGTACCTCGCGATGCCTCGTCAAAGCTGAGCTTAAACCGCCCTTTCTTAGGAGGCAATGATTTGCATTCCATCCTTTTGCATTTGTTCTCTTCATCTCTAGGTCCAATAAAGGGAGGGATTTTTAGTCTTATCCAGTTCGCCTCAATTTCTCATCCCAATATGTCATTTTAGCCTCCTTACCTTGTTGATTCATGATCCTATTATTTGTGATTTCAATAATAGTAGCCTCCATTTTATTAGTAAGTTGTTCCATCCCATCCCGATGTCTTTAAAAATATGTCTATTGTGTTCCTTCCATAGCTCCCAAACAATCATAGAAGGTGCAATTAACCAAATATCATCATATAGACAACCCTTTTTTTTGATTGGCCAAACTTGAAACATACTGAGGATAGTTCTGGGAACAACTTAGCTTAATCCCAACTTGTTGTGTAAACACATCCAGCATTGATGGGAGAATTTGCAGGTGAGGAGTATATGATCTTCCATTTCTTCATCCTCCTCACATACATGGCACCAACTTGGCCCCTCATAATCCATCCTCCTAAATTTATCTGTGGTCAATATCCGATTATCATGAACTGCCAGCCATGAGAACAACCCAACTTTGGGAAGACATTTCTTATTCCAACATAGATTTAGTGGTATGTTAGTTTTTGGTCTAAGCTGCTTTCTTACTAAGAAGTTGTAGCCTTCTTTGGTATTGTACTCACCATTTTTCGAGTCATCCCATACTAGTTTATCATCTCCTGGGTGGAATGAGATATTCCCCATGCTTAAAGTAGTCTTAAGCCTCTCTTTATCCTTGTCTAGAATGTTGATATCGTCTAATGACTTCCACCTCCATCCATTTGCAATATCTCCATTTACAACTTCAATATAGTCCTTTACACATTTTCCCCACCTAGCTTCCAAGAAGGTGTTAGAGTCCTCAAAGTTAGCCGTTTTATCAATAGCCATGAAGCCTCCCCACAAATTGGACCAAAATACAACCTTATCTCCTGTACCAAGGTTCCAAGTTAATTTCTCAGTTATAGTCCTCTGTAGTCCAACATGACATTCTAGATTTGCAAGCCCCTTGGGGGGGCTACCATCCTAAAGATACTAGTTGGGTCATTACTATGTAGATACTTGTGATATAGGATTTTGGCTCATTTTAGGTGAGGGTGTTTATACATCCTCCATACCAATTTTGCCCTGAGGGCTTTTCCCTATTCTCTTATACTTTTTATCTCAACCCTGCCCTCCTCCTTGGGCCTACAAACTTTGTCCTATACCAGTAAAGACATTTTCTTTTTGTCCTTGGTCCCTTGCCAAAAGAACGTTCTTAGGTGTTTTTCAATTTCTTCCTTTTTGGCAACTGGGAGATTAATGCATGACATCTGGTATATATGCATTGCTGATAATATAGATTTTAGCATAGTTTCTCTACCTACTAAGGAGAGCCATTTTCCCTTCCACATTTCTATTTTACTTTTAATTTTAGACACCTGTTGATCCCATAATTTTGTGGACCTATAGCCCTTGTCAAGGGGTAATCCTAGGTATTTGCAAGGCAATTATCCTTTTTAAAGTTCAAAATGTTGCATATTTCATTTTTTGTTCCCCTGTCAGTATTAAAGAAAAAGATTTTAGACTTTGCCTCATTTATTTCTTGTCTAGAGACATTCATAGAAGAACCAATGCTATTTTTGAATGTCAAGGCTTCTTGTCTCTCTCCTTGCCCATACAACATTGTATCATCCATGAATTGTTGATGTGTTGTGGGTCCAATTCACTAGTAATCTTGATCCCTTTCATAGTAATCCTATTTTTTGCTTCAGTTATAGATCTGCCTAAAGATTCTGCCTTGATGATAAAAAGGAAGGGAGATATAGGGTCCCCTTGCCTCATTCCTTTGGATATACTGAAGAAGCCTTCCAGAGTTCCATTAATGATGATGGACACCTTAGGGCAGAAGATGCATTCATATATAAGGTTAATCCATTGTTTAGCAAAGCCAAAGGCTTCCAAGCGCTTACATAGAAAGTGTCAGCCTACTTTATCATAGGCCTTTTTATTGTCTAACTTAATAAGCATGCTAGGTTCCTTGTTCTATTGAATTGAGTGGATGACCTCTTGGGCAATACCCCATCATATATTGACCCCCCTAGGACAAATCATGTTTGTTCCTCACTAATGAGAAAGGGGAGTAGTTTTTCAAGTCTATTAGCTATGGTTTTAGTTAGAAGTTTATAGATAGTATTACATTGTGCAATCGGCCTGTAATCATCAAATTTTTCTACTTTGTATTTTTTTTGGAATTAAGGCTAAGAAGGTATTGTTTACCTCCTTAAGCAGACAACCATAATTTCTTACTCCTTCCAGAGCCTCCATGACCTTGTCACCAATAAAAGGCCAACACTTCTGAAAAAAAGAGGTCAGAGATCCATCTAGACTAGGAGATTTATCTGGGTTCATTTGCATTAAAGTTGCCTCAATATCTACCTTGGAGAATCTAGCTCCTAAGAGCTTATTTTGTTCCTCTGTAATAATTTTTAGGATATTAGCAAAGATATCATACCTACAGCCCCAGGTGGACCCCTCCCAATTACTAAGGATCTTCCCATAGTGCCTAATAGCTTCATCTGTTATCCTTTTAGGGTCCTCGTTCCTAACCCCCTCACTGGTAAGGTATCTTAGTAATTCTATTAATAGTTCTCCTCTATCTAGTGCTATTATGGAAGAATTTCATGTTCTTGTCTTCTACATCTAGCCATGTTTCTCTAGATTTTTGATGCCAAAAAATCTCCTCCTTGGCCAAGATATCCTCATATTCAACATGAATGTTTTTTTTCCCTTAAGATATAAAGTCTCATCCATTCCTTTTTCCATTACCTCCTTGTTAACAACAACAATCTCTTCTTCTAATTTTGCCTTTGACTCAAAGATGTTACCAAAGTGAGCTTTATTCCACACCAACAAATTATTCGTGATAACCTTGAGCTTACTAACCACATTGAATAATTTAGAAATAAAAAATTATGCTTCTTTCTATCATTGTTCAATTAAACTCAAGATGTTTTCATCTCTCATCCACATTGATTCAAACTTGAAAGGGCATTTTCTTGGTTTAGATTCCTCAGTAATAGATAGATGAACAAGGTAGTGGTTTGAACCAAAAAAAGGAAGAATATCTGCTGATAATGTGTTAGGGAAGTCAATCAAGCTACCTTTTAGAAAAAAAAAAACCCACCTAATTTTTCAGCAATGCAGTTGAAACCCTTTCTTCTATTATTCCATGTAAATGTATCATTGGTTGTTTTAATTTCTATTAAGCTATTTTTATGGACCCATTCCTTAAAGTCCTTTTCAGATTGGGATGCTGCCCCACATCCACCCCATTTCTCGCTTTGGTTCAAGATGGCATTGAAGTCGCCACCAATAATGCATACCCGATTAAGGATAGTGAGAAAATATTGTTCATTTCATTCCAAACCCTTTTCTTGTCTTTGTTGTGAGTAGGACCATAAATGTTATTGAGGAGGAGTCTCAAGTTGTTTTTGAAGTTCTTAACCCACCCACTCATCCAATTATCCCGACATATGTCTTTTCTGAAAGAGACCAGTCTAGGGTCCCAAATAAATGCCAGCCCTCCCGAAGCTCCATTTGCCTAGGAGCCAATAATCTCTTTAATACCTAACCTTTTCCCAAAGTTCTTGAGTTCCTCTAAATTAAGTTTAGTTTCCTATAGCATTATTATATTAGAGTTATGTATTGTCATGCAATGTTTAATGATCTGCTACTTGTTAGGGGCATTCATGCCCCTAACATTCCATGTAAGGAGCCTCATGGATCCTTGAGAAGGACCTTCCCCTTCCATACATAAAATAAAGATGGTCATTTAGTTTGTCCCTCCACTTCACCAACTTTTGCTCTCAGCTCAACCATAGATTTTCTGCCTCTTTTCTTATTCTTCTTAGCACAATCTAGAGTGTTCATCCTACAATCAGTTTGTGCAATCCCCAGTGTTTCATCAACATTTTTATTTTCCATGTCATTTAGTTCTATCATCATTTCAACTATTTTGTCTTGTTCATCTTCCTAGAACTCCAAGATTTTTGCAATGAGTAGTTATTTTTGCAAGGCTAATTCATCTTCATCAACTATTTCTTCTACAAATTTCTCCATGAGGTTGTTGATTACTTTATTACAAACTTGATTGATATCAATACCCTCCATTTTTTTCTTAAGTGGAATGGCGTATGCAGGTCTTACTTGTGGCTCCCTTGCTACAACATCACCTTCCACAGATTCTCTATAGGAGGTACAAGTCACCACATCAATCATCATCGTGAGAGCCTTGGTTCCTTCATCTTGTGACCTATGCATCTTATCCCTATCTAGATCCTCCGAGGGTGGTTGATAACTTTCTCTAATAGCCTCATCTTCCCCTGTTTCTATTATTTCCTCCTCTTGTTCAATCTCAACACTAGCCATATGCTCATTTGGGCTCCATTTCTCATTGTTGTCATTTTTGACCTCCAAGGGTTGAGGAGTGCTAACCACATTAACTTCCTCTATTTCCATATTTTCCCCAGTGACCACATCTCTCTATAGTTCCTGTAAGGGGTTATTATCTTCCAAGAGGGCCTCATTGTCCCAATCAAGGTATCTCTCAAGCGCATCCTCCACTATTTCCCCTTCTTCCACCCTGATGCTTCTTCTCTACCATTTTGATACCATATGCTCCTTATTCATAGCATTTTTAGAAATGGTGAACACCCCCAACCTCATCCAAGTTAATAATAATGTTGTTATAAACATCTCCGTTCTCAGGAAGAGGCTTGCATTTAGCTAGGTTGTTTTGCCCAACAGGTTCTCTCATGGTTGGTTTATCACGAATCTTACCATTATAAATTTTAGGTCTGAGATGATAAGTTGATTGATTGGTTATGAGCTTAACTAGATTAATTATTTGAGAGCTTGGTTCCATATCAACTAATATTTTGACATTAGATGAAGATACCAAATTTTCTTCTAAACCTACAAATCTTCCTAAAAGATCCCCTATCTTTTTAAATATATGACTGTAGTAATTCAACAAGAAGATTAGGGATCATGATCCGTCTAGGTGTTTTAATACTGTTAAAATCTTTTGAATCAAAATTTGGCTTCGATTCAATTTTTTTTAGATTAAACCCTTTAAAGTAAATTGGATTGCCATCTAACAATCTATTTCTTAAAGAAATTTCCTTACAATCAATAAATAGAAAATTATTTTCAAGGGTAGTGATACTTACCTGTTCCTCAGATGACTCCTTAAGCCAATCCACAATGCTTTTCATAGAGGACCCATATCTACACTATTTAGTGAATACACCATGCACTTTACAATATTTCCCCAACCCATCTGTGTAGATATCACTGATAATTAGGGTATTTGCATCCTCATGGATGGAATTAGGGTTCTCTCTATGTGTTGTGTGCCTAAGTGAACCTAGGGGTTTTTTTAGATTGTAGTGAATATGATCTATTGGAACTTTGGGGGGCTCCGACTGCAAATTGTTGCCAAAGTGAAAGGATGAGAGTGGCAAACCAGGTCGAGGAGATCAAACAGCCTTATTGGAGAGATTAAACACCAGATCAGAGGAGATTTTGATGGGTTGTGGTTAAACCAAAGGAGATTTGCCCAAAGGGATTTTATTAGCCCCTGAGGCCTAGGATGGAAGCTTGCTTGTGATGGGTATTACCCATATTCCATTCCTTCTTTTGCTTTATTGAAAGCTTCTCTAGCACTAATATTCCTCTTCCCCTTGTGACTTTTGACCCATTTCTAGCCATCCTCTTCAACTGTAAAAGAGTTTGCCCTAGAATTTTTAGCTCTAGGGTTTTTTTCGCCCACAATTCCAACCCGTGGTTCTACTTGTAGATTTAGACCATACTTGTCTCTTTTCAAGCCGATGTAACTTCTTTCTAGATGGTTGAGGAAACGGAACCCTAGGCCTCTTATATCTAGTCGAAATATCCTCCCGATATGGAGGATCAAAATTTTTTGAGACAGTGAAGTTAAACCCATCCTTCAAATTGACATGCTCCCTAGGTGATGGATATGCCTGAGAGCCAAGCACAAAGAAAGGGTCATTGCATGGAAAACCCTAAAAATCCTTGCAAAAGTATTTAGTTTTGCAAAAGAAATCATATTGCTTCCTAGAGTTTGAATTCACGTTCACATATATTCACAAAGCCATTTTTTCCCTTCCTACAGATCATTTGTGTAAAGGGATCAATTACTCCTAGTTATTACATGTTAAATTATCTCACCCTAATAATTGAATATTATGTATGTATGTATGTATGTATGTATATATGTGTATGTATGTATATATATGATATGTATGTATGTATCTATGTATGTCTATGTATGTATACATATGTACATTACATGTATTTGTATGTGTGTATCTATGTATGTCTATGTATGTATATATATGTACATGTACATGTACATGTATATGTGTGTGTATTCTTAGTTATGGTTGCAAGGTCTAAATCAAGGCTCATATTGTTTAAAGGAGATATTTTACTTGGTAAACATATAAACCTAACTCATAACTTGTTGCAATTGGGAATTCTAGGGTAAATCTAGAAGTGGACATTACAATTGGTATTAAAGCAACAACCCTGCCATCATGCATGACAAATTAACTTTAATCGCCATCTAATTAGGGTTACTTATTCATCCCTTTTCTTAAGTAGGTCAAAAATTAAATTGAGTCTAGATCAACATTACATTTCTAAATGTACATGATCATTTAACTACTTCAGGTCTAATATAAGCATTCTTACTCCATGTCTATTTTGTATGCTTTCCCTTCACATGTATGCCTTATGTTTTCTTTAGAACTAATAGATTTCAAGATGTCTACTCCATGAGAACATTCCTCATGTATGCTTTGTGCCTTCATGTATTTCTTCATGCCTTACATGTGTGATGTGTATTGCTTAATGCCTTACATATTTGACATGTATTTATGTGTATTTCTTCATACCTTACATGTCTAACATTTATTTATGTGTATTGCTTCATCTCTTACACATTTGACATATATTAATGCATATCACTTCATGACTTACATGTCCGACATATATACTTGATGTGTATTTCTTCATGCCTTACATGTCCGACATATATACTTCATGTGTATTGTTTCATGCCTTACATATATTCATGCCTTATGTGTATGATTCATGCCTTGTATTCATGTGTATGATTCGTGTCATATGCATATTCATGTGTATGCTTCCACCTTAAGTGTATACTCCATGCCTTACAAATATTTATGTTTATTCTTCATGTGTATTTATGGATATATGCTTCACATCTTGTGTGAATTTATATGTTTGCTTCATGTTTGAGGTGTTTTCAACATGATTACTTCATGGGTGTGTGCACTTTCCTAATGTATGCTTGATGTGTTTTTAGTAAATTATTCCATGTGTCAATTCTATAATTGCTTCTAGATCCATATTCTTGCATTCAAATTAAAAATAAGGTGCACATGCTCTCTTCTTAATACACACAACATTCTAGATGTGTGTCATGCTTCTAATTCTCATCTTTATATAAAATTTTGTTCATGTTGTTGAGAATTAATAAGACATCCTACTGGGAGTAAAGATAAAAGCATATCTTGGTTCAAATTTCATGTTGATTTGATGTCAAAGTTGCGCAATATAAGATAATTATATTTCGTGGAGGATTTAAGGATGAAAAATCCCCAAGGGTTAGTTTAGGGACCTTCACTAATGATATGCTCGCTAAAGTGGGAGAAAAATGTAATGTCGTAAATTACACCCCATGTAATTCTTCATCACATAATGCCTTTGCTTTGGCCAAAAATTGAAATTCCACCTAAGTTTACATCTCATCATGCTTTCCTTGGCATCTCTCTTGTTTGAATTCTCGACTACATGAACTATTTGGTTCAAGATGCATGCATGTTGTGGAGACATCCACATGGTGTGCATTTGTCACACTAATTTGCAAATTGAAGGTGGTCATTGGGACATTACACCTATTGCTTTTGGTAGTGTAACACCTCCATAGACAGTCCATTGATGTTGGGAATCTGTTGACCTTCTTTAAACTCCATTTTTTTCTTCAATTTTCCCTCTCTTTGCATATTCTTGGCTATTCAAATCAATCTCACACTCTTAGCATTTTCGTCACTCTCTTGAGTTCTCTTTGTCTCTACCATTGTAGATAGTTTTGCAAATTGTTGATATCATTGTATCACTACTCCAACACTCTTCTTCACACACACAAGCCCATTCTCACCTTCAACCCATCAAGCTTTGACTTATTGGCTTTGAAGGGGAGTGAACTTACATCCATTTACTTTCATTTGATTTGACATATCATAGTTATTATTCATTTCTATCTTTTTTATTATCATTTATTATTTATTTCTTTATCTATTATCATATCTATATCTATTTAGCTGTCTATGGAGATGGAAACACAAAAATAGGGGTTTGACTTAGGAAAACCTCTAAAAAAAGAACCTGACATTTTTCCTTGTCATTCCGTGTGCAAGATGGAAGGAGGGAATGACTTAGCATCTTGTGATTCTTACCTCTAGTTGTAAGATTCCCTTTTGCTTCTTCCTAGCTTTAAAATAGTTATTTCACTTCATAGTTTACTTTTTGTCATTTACATTCACTACACTTTTAGTTATGTTAGCTTAGTCACTATTTTTTTATCTTTCTAGTGATAATCTCTAAACCATGTCCATACAGGATACACGATCTGCTTTGTAGTCTTATACTCTAATGGAATAATATGCAAATATGTGTTTAAGAGATATATTGTCACATATTTGAGAGGTGTGATGTCATTGATGTCAACATATTTCTCTTTAGTGATAGTGTTGTTGTGAAGTTCAGTAAGTTCATTTGTTCGATGTGGCATGTGTTGAAGATCATATTTTATGGATGTACGCATTTGTCAAAGGGTTTTATGTAATTGATTCAATTCAACTTTCAGAGGTTCACATGAAGATTTGAGTGAGCTATGTGCATCTGTGTTGTGATTGGTTTTCTTAGTTGTTCAAAGATGAAAGGGTGACAATATTTTGATCTTCATTGCTCCGCATTGTAATATTTTTCTTCGTAGATTTGGTGGCATGTTTGGGACATTGATGTGTGTCCTCAACTCAATTGGTTCATGATTTGGAGGCCCATAAGCTATTTTTCAAGGTTGACAATCGTTGTTGTTGGTATCCTCGAGTTTTGGTATAATGTTGTTGGTGATTCCAGAATTTATATTGATGTAGATGTTTTTGTGGTAATTTATTATGCTTGTGGATGTTTCTAGATTGTGTGTTTCTTGTGTTGTTGGTTAGCATTGGTCGTTGTGCTTGGAATTGGTGATTTCAATTGGTGTATTGGTGTTCTTTATGTTCTTGGCTGATCTGATGATTGTAGAATGTTGTAGATGTTCGAGGCATAATCCATGGAGCTTTTTTGTGTTCGAGGATGAAATTTTTGGTCCATGCTATGTCTTAGTCAACATTGCTTGGTCCACATTTAATATTGTAATCAAGTGTGGTTATATTTTTTGTAATTAGGTGGTGAGTGTTTGGCTGACCTTAATGATTTTTCTAAGGTTGATGACATGTATAAATGAATGTAAGGATCTTGTATTAGTGTGTGGATCATGTGAATAAGTGGATGTGTGAGTGAGCTGAAGGTATACATATTTTGAAGGCAGTGAGAAAGTGTGTAAAAGAAAGTTGTATTTGTGCTTTAGTGGAATTGATTCAAGCATGATGAAGATGCTATTGTATAGTTAATGATTTGTGGATGTAATCCAAATTTGTTGTAAGGTAGCGAGACTTCCTTAGGCAGTAAGCTTCTTTATGTCAAGTAGTGATCTCTAGGGAGTGTGCTTGAATGCATGTGCATTCCCATTGTAATACTCCTAATAGGGTTTAATACTTTTAACCGAGTATATCATCTTGTGGGTTCATCCCCATTATGGTTTTTCCCTTAACTGGGTTCCTAGGCAAAAAATATTGGTGTTATGTGTTCTTGATGTGTTGTGTATCTATGCTTGCATGTTTAATTATTATATCTGAGATTAAGGTTTAAGTTTTGCAAGTTCATGTGACAACTAATTCATTCGCTCCCCTCTTAGTTGTTTGCTTCCTTGTTTCCATCAATTGGTATTAGAGCCTAGTTCCTCTAAAGGAAGCTTATCCTCTTGAGGTAATCTAGGATGACAACTTAAAAGAAGGATAGTCTAAGATTTGATAGTACTGGGAGATTACCGAGAAGCCCTATAATCCTCCTACAACTCCTACTACTCTTGATGAGAAAAAGAAGGTTGAATACAATATCAGAGCTAAGGAAGTGTTGTTGAGTGCCTTGACTGATACTGAGATGAAAAATGTTATGGAATTGAAGATTGCTCATGAGATCTAGATGAAGTTGGAAACCTTATATGAAGGAGATCCTTATGTGAAGCTTGCAAACTTGTAGATCCTATAGGGCCCGTTTGTTTGCCAAAATTGGAATTTGAGTCAAAACCTGATTATCTCAAAACCAAGTTTTAATTTTGAATTCCACCTCTTTGGTGGGAAGATGGATATGCTCATTTATGCCCATTTTGGTGGTATATTCGGGTTTTGATGGTATAACCCGATTTTGAAATAAGCGTTCCAAACAGTGGAGAATGGTCAAAACATGATTATCATCTTCCAATTCCTACCATCTTCCAGCAAACAAACGGGCCCATGGGACATTGAGGATGAGTGAGGATGAGAACGTTACTTCTTACATGCGAAAGGTGAATGAACTTGTGTGCAGTATCAAATACATCAATGGATAGTTGGATGAATTAGAGATTGTTGTTAAAGAGCCTAGATCATTTCCTCCTTCCTACAAACATAATGTTGCTTTTGTTGAGGAAATCAAAACTATGACAAATGTGACTAGAGACATGTCAATTAGTATGCTTTCAACTTTTGAGATGAGTGAATTTGGTGATGCCCTTCCTTAGGTAGAATTTGCATTCAAGGCTACTATTTCAAAGGACAAGCAAAGATATGATCTAGGAGAAAGTTCTTCATGAAGTACATCTAGATATGCAAGGGAGATGAAAGAGATTGAAGATGAAGAACACGAGCTTCAGGAACTTGAATCCCTTATTGCAAAGAAATTTCCCAAAGGTGTTGGTAAGTATGAAGGGAAGTTTCCTCTTAAATGTTTTTCTTGCAATAGGATTGGTCATTTTGTATCAAGGTGTCTGGAAAGAGTCCCTAAAGATAGACCTAGGAAACCTAGATTTCAGAATAAGTTTTATTATGTTGATGGTGTGACAGATCATGAATATGATAAAGATGGTACAAGTGACAGTGAATAGGCATTTATTACTATCGAAGAAGATGAAGACTCTACTAGTTGCATGAATCAAGAAAAATCTTTGGCCACAAAAGTTGAAGAGAAAGATGAATGGGTGATTGACAATAGATGTTCACATCATGTGACTAGTGATAAGAGAAAGTTTGTAAGTTTGGAAAGGTATGATTGTGGTGTAGTAAGATTTGGAGATGATACAATTTGTCTAATCCATGGTAGAGGATCCATTACTCTTGATGGTAAGAATAATATTGATGATTTTTTGTATGTAGAAGGTCTAAAGCATAATTTGTTGAGTGTTGGATAGTTAGTTGACAAGGGTTATGATCTACAATTTAAGAATGAGAAATGTAGAATCTTGGGTTGCTTCGATATTGAAATTGCTTTAGGTACAAAAACTAAAGATAATGTCTTTCATTTGAATAGTACAGAGAAAAGATGTTTGATTGCTCAAATTGATGAAAGTTGGTTATGGCATAAAATGATGTGTCATGTGAAATTTGATAATATTGTTAAGATAAGTTCTATTCAAGTTGTGAGAGATCTTCCTAGATTGAAGAAACTTGATAATACTATGTGCAAGGAATGACAATTGGGAAAGCTAACTAGATCTACTTTCAAAAGTAAGAATTATTGTTCAAATAGAATATTGGATCTTTTTCATACTAATTTATGTGGTCCTTCTAGAGTGATTTTTTTTAGGGAGATAGATATTTCATGTTGTTGATTCATGATACTCCTATGGTGACCAGATGTAAGTTGACTAAGGATGATGATTCGCCTAAGGCAAATCAAACCAAATACCAATCTATGATAGTTGGATTGTTATATTTGACTCAGACCAGACCTGATATCATGAGTGCTATTTGCATTATTGCTAGATTTCAAGCCGATCCTAAGGAATCTCATGTTGTAGTTGTTACAATAATTTTTAGATATTTGAGAGGGATAGTTAATTATGGTTTATGATATCCTAAAGATGATGATTTTATTTTGAGTGTCTTTATTGGTGCTGATTGGGTAGGAAATGTGGATGACGAGAAGAGTATGAGTTGTGGTGCATTTTTCTTGGGAAAAGAAAATGGTTTCATGGTTAAGCAAAAAGAAGAATTGTACTTCTCAATCTAGTACATAGGTAGAATATGTTGCTACTGTTGTAATAAATTGTACTTAGGTGGTATGGATGAAACATATGTTGAAGGATATCATAGTTGTATATGATGAAACCTATTGCTATTTATTGTGATAATTCAAGTGCAATTAACATTTATAAGAATCTAGTGCTACATTCAAAGACTAAATATATATCAATCAAGTTTCACTTTTTGAGAGATAAGGTTAATGAGAAAGAAGTCAAATTGGAGTATGTGGCTACTAAGGAATAGATTGCAAATATTTTCCTGAAGCCTTTGCATAATGACACTTTTTAGTATCCCAAATGGAAGCTAGGGGCAATTTCCCTCTTGATTAGAACCAAGGTGAATTGGTATGCATCAATATGATGCATTTATAGACATATCTTGTGGTCCAGATTGATGAGTGGTGACTACTACTTGGGGGGAGTAATCAGTCTTATTTTTGTGAATCATATGTTCAAATTTGGGGAGAGATTTAGTGTTTTTCAATTATGTGTTTTTCCATTGATGTCAAAGGGGGAGAGAGATTCATGTGAAAAACTAGTGAAGTATTGGGGGAGAGTCATGAAGGGTTGTGTGCAAGATCTTAGGTAGAGATTGTTGATCTCTTTGTCGATTTCTTTTTCATTGATTATTTTTAACATCATATGTTTCCATCAATGCGAAAAGGAGAGATTAATGGAATAATACACAAATATGTGCTTAAGAGATGTATTGTCACATATTTGAGAGGTGTGATGTCATTGATGTCAACATATTTGTCTATCTATGATAGTGTTATAGTGAAATTCAGTAAGTTCATTTGTTCGGTGTGACATGTGTGTTGAAAATCAAAATTTGTGGATGTATGATTTTGTTAGAGGGTTATATATAGTTGATTCAATTCAAATTTTAGAGGTTCTCATGAATATTTGAGTGAGCTATGTTCATCTATATTGTGACTATTTATTTTAGTTGTTCAGAGGTGGCAGAGTGACTATTTTGATCTGCATTGCTCCGCATTATAATATTTTTCTTTGTAGATCTAGTGGCATGTTTGGGACATTGATGTGCATCCTCAACTCAATTGGTTCATGATTTGGAGGCCCACAAGCTATTTTTCATGGTTGACAGTTGTTATTGTTGGTGTTCCTGAGTTTTAGTATAATGTTGCTGATGATTCTAGAATTCATGTTGACACAGATGTTTCTTTGATAATTCATGATGCTTATGGATGTTTCTAGATTGTGTGATTCTTGTGTTATTGGTTTGCATTGGTCATTGCGCTTGTAATTGGTGATTCCAGTCAGTGTATTGGTTTTCTTCATGTTCTTGGATGACTTGATGATTGTAGCTTGTTGTAGATGTTTGAGGCCTAATTTGTGGAGGTGTTTCTTGTTCGAGGATGAATATTTTGGTCTATGCTATGTCTTAACCAACATTGCTTGGTCCACATTTAATATTGTAAACAAGTGTGGTTATAATTTTTGCAATTAGGTGGTGAATGTTTGGCCATCCTTGTTGATTTTTCCAAGGTTGAGGACATGTATAAATGAATGTAAATATCTTGTATTCATGTGTCTGGATCATGTAGATAAGTGGATGTGTGAGTGAGCTGAAGGTATACATCTTTTGAAGGCAGTGAGAAAGTGTAGAAAACAAGTTGTATTTATGATTCAATGGAACTGGTCCAGGCATGATGATGATGCTATTGTACAGTTCATGATCTGTGGATGTAATCCAATTTTTTTGTAAGGTAGTGAGCTTTCCCTGGGCAATAAGCCTCTTCATTTCGAGCATCGAGCTCTAGGAAGTGTGCCTGAATGCATGTGCAATCCCATTGTAATACTCCTAACAAGGTATAATACTTTTAACAGAGTATATCATCTTGTGGGTTCATCCTCACCGTGGTTTTTCCCTTAATTGGGTTTCCACACAATTTTTTTTGGTGCTATGTGTTCTTGATGTGTTGTGGATCTATGCTTGCATGTTTAATTTTTAGATCTAAGATTAAGGTTTAAGTTTTGCAATTTTGTGTGACAATTGATTCACCCCCCTCTCAATTGTCTGTTACCCTATTTACATTATATTTGTGTTGACATCCAGAACAATGAGTTAGTGGATTTCATAAGGTATCTTGATCAACACCTCTTTTACTTCCAATAGTTAAAACATTTTTATTGGTTTGTAGTATAAAGTTATTTTCATTTAATTGCATTCACATAAAAAATTTAAATCTTGGTTTAAATAATTGATCTCCCTAGCTCAATAGAGTGCTAGTTAAGTGAGGTGACACAAGGGTTGATTCATTCCTTGTGATTTCATCAGTCTCAAGGGTGGTGAATTCCCTTTTCCATGTGAATTTACCATCAAATAAGGTAAAATTTATCAAGACTATCTTTAGGATTTGAGAAACAAGTTTCCACAAACATATGTGAATGTTTGGTAAGTATAGCTCCCAATGAAGTGGATCCTACACACATGAAGAAACTTGTTGTAGGTAATCTCTAGAATCCTTCAAAGAAGAAAACCTAAACTTTGTAGTAATAACTAGAGAATTTGGATGTAGAATGACTTCCACTATATATATGTCATCAAAGTATGCCAAATATATAAAATTATCATCCCATGAGGATGTGTCCACACAATTTACCAAAATAGGGGTGTTTGGACCTTAGAGGTGCAATGATGAGGTTTATTTGGCCTAAAAGCACCTCATTTTAAAGTTGTTTCAAAATTAAAGTTTTAAAAACACTCATGTTATCATGTCAAATAGTTTTTGATAGATGAAATAATGTCAAATCCAACATTTTTTAGCCTCTCAAATGTATTAGAGCAACTTAAGCACTACTAGTATAATTGAAAGAGCCATATGTTACCATGTTAGAGAAAAGACACATGTACTACAAAGGTTATAAATATCTCTTTAAACCTCTTCAATTATCTAGATCTCAAAGATTGAAGAGAAAATTATACTAAATTTTCAAAAAACTAACATGAAAACTTGATTATCCTTTCAAATTTGTTAAATGTGGAAACTATAAATAATTTATACCAACACTCATGCTCCAATACCATGCTAGAATCTATCTTAAAATTTATAACTAGGATGTAGTGCTTAGAAAAAGTCTAAATTAAATAGAAATTAAATTACAAAGAAATAGTTAAGTCTCTAGGAATTGAAAGAGCTCAAGTTGATTTCTTCAATATATATGAAAAATAAGGAGTGAGGGTTATAATTATATAGCCTTATAGTTTCCAAATATACAAGAGTAAGGACAAGGAATTGTTGTGACCTATTCACACCATCGTCTTATTGCAAATGGGGACCCCATTTTTGGGGGGCAGTAGGAGTAGTGGTCTTAGTTAGCCTTGGTGACAATTTCAGAGTCTTTAAGTCTTTGAGTCAATGAGATGAGTTTGAGAAAGATACAGGTGAATCCTTTTTTTTCAAGTAGGAGTCAAGGCCATAGTGAAAGATGAACCAAGGCACCCAGTACTTAGATTTTGATGATGAAAAAAACTTAGAAGAGGATTGACATAGAGGATTAGAGATGCTAAATAACAGATATCAATGTTGATCTTTGAAGAAGATGAAGTGTGATGCTATGGAGAACGAAGTTTGATGCAGATTGGAAGGAATAAAAGGCCATTAAGAGAAAAGAAAGAAGTTAAGAAGCTAAATTACTGATCATAAAGAAAAGGTCAAATTATGACTGATGACAAAATTAGAGGAAATGTCAATTGATTTGCTGGTGAAAAATGGATGAAATTGCAAAGGGGAAGGCTTTGGTTTTAATGAGCAAAGACTTGGAGACAACCCTTGGAAATCTTTTCCCAAGGTAGGTCAAAATCTAGCCTCATCTTTGATAGGGTTGTCCAAGGGGGGCTTAGAATCCAACCTCCTTATGGGCATGCTTGCCCAATGAACCTCAAATTTATGCCCTCCAATGTAGGTGAAATGCCTACTCCTTGTTGATTTTTGCAAGAGAATATGAACATTTCAAGGTACAACTCAACCTCTTCATCCAAGAAAATTTGATCTAGTTAGGTAGGAAGATCAACATGCACAAAGGGCATATATCTAATCAAGGAGATAATTTATGATATGACCTCAAATTTTCAAAGAGAGATCAACATCAAGCCATCATATCTTGATTGAAGAGAGGTTTTAGAGAGATGAAAATGAGAAATGTTAAACTGGAGTGAAGTTGGTTGAAAGAATGAAGACATGATAATTTCAATGAAACACAACATATAGTTGGGACATAGAGAGGGTGGATTTTGACCTCACCAAGTCCAAGTTGTATGTTCAACCCCCAAAAATTCTTCCCTTAAGGAGAGGCCACATTTAGACATCATGCCAACTTCCAATACAAGTATGAGCATTTAAAACCATGTTAAGTCAATTCTTAGCTTTTAAAAAGGGAAATTTTTTCATCTAAAGGATGAAATTAGACCTTAAGAGCAAGGAATTCATGATTCAATCTATGATTTTAAACTAAAACCCAATCCAAAACCATCATATTCCAAGAAAAGGGGAGGATTTCAAGTCATAAAGAAAATAAGGCAATGTAAAAAGGATGAAAGTTCAAATGGGGCTTGTACTTAGAGAGGTCAAATTTTGACCCCTCCATGTACAACTTGGACTTGGATAGGTCAAAATCCAACCACTTCGAGTCTCAGCCAGGACTTCAACCCCTTGATTTTCACTAGCCTTTGAATTGGTAGTTCAAAATTGAAACTACGTTGCACTCGTCAAATTCACTACCCCTATCAAATTCACTAAACCCCCATCAAATTCACTTTTTTCTAATAAATGCATGTTGAAATGGTTTACAATTGAGCTAAAGATAGAATTTTCAAGTTAATTTCAACTATTAAATTTTAAAATTTGAGGGTGAAAATGCAAAGTTCTGATTAATGGAAAAACATCTTTCGAATGGGCCCCGAAACCATATACAATCAGTTTTTGAAGGGAATTGTAACCCTATGCAAGATTGAAGGAGAATAGGAAGAATTAGCACAGATCTAAGTGAGATAACGGGGGGGAAAAAAAAAACCTTACAGAGCCCCCCCAACACAGAATGCCAGTAGAGCCACCAACAACTCTAAACCAGTAGAACAACAACATCGAAAAGGAAGATACACACTAGAATTCACACTACTCAAACCAAAAGTGTAAAGCCAACACTTTACATTAACATCAAATAGCTAGGGTTTTTAGGCTCCCTAAATCATAAATATGGGTTTTGATGGCTCCCATAACCAGACTGGGTTTTAACTTGGGACCCAAAACCATCATGGGGATAGAGATGATTCCCCTTACAATAACCAACTGATCTAATAGATAGAACAATCCACCCTGTCAGAACCAGATCACAGAAAAAATAACCGCTTAGACATATAAGCAAGTTAAACTTCAGCTGCACCATGATTTCAAGGTTTTGAAAGGTTCCCCCAACCTTCAACAAGGAGATGGGGATAAGGATAAATCCCCAAACCACCAAACCACAATCTGCCTGGAAAAAGAAAGAACCGACAAAGATCTTTGACAGAACTAAATCCCTCAAGCAAAGGTCGAGCTCACCAATAGTACTCCATCCCACCTCTTTCATCCTACAATGAGCCACTTCAATAGGCTAAGTCTCCACCTCAAAAGGCACTTCCACCTCGATAAGAAGCGGGAAATAAGTATTAAGAGGGAAAGAAGCCTTCCCCTCGAAAAGAGCTTCCACCTCAATAGGAAGCAGGGAAGAGGAGTAAAGAAGGGGAAGCTCGAGAGTGAAACCCCACCTCAATAGGGATCTCACTCTGAACAACACCAGAAGAGCCATCACCACTCTCCCACACAAAAGAAGAGAGATGAGAACCCCAAAAAGAGGCCCACACGAGAGGGTCCCAGGAAGAGGCCATCACAAAAGGACCCTAGAAGAGGATCCATCACAACCACCCACCATCTCTAGATTTTAGATGTAGAAAAGAGCATCTCCTCACCAAAGAGAGTGGAGGGAAACCCCCCTCAAGCCCACACCATCGAAGAACACCATGGCCCTAGGATTGAGAAGCTCTAGGATAGAAGGGAGAGAGCTCCCAACGCGAGATCTGCAACCTCCCACCGAGAAACCCCGTAGATCCTCATGTGGGTCACCATCACCATCTGCAGAATCACTCTCCTCCTCATCGAAATCAAAGACCCTAGCCGCTCTCGTCCTACTCGCTTTGCACCTGCCCGCATCCTCTTTGCGCCTACTCTGCCCTAGCTCTGCTCTTCTCTTGCTCGCGCATGACATCATGCACACAGTTCAGGTGAAAATGCAAATTTTATAAGAGGTTTCATATCTATTTCATGGACTCAATGCAATTATTTCTTTTTTTTTTCTAGGTTTGATGGAGGAGAAGAACTATAACAAAGGTCAAGTTCCATAATTAAAGCAAGAGGATGGTTCAAGATTGAGGAAAAACCAAAGATGCCAATCTAAGTTCAAGACTAGATTCTTAAGATAGAATTCAAAGAACAAGTTGCACAAATAATATGAACATGTATACAAGTGAAGGAGAATCATCAAAAACTTTAATTTCCTTTGGAAATCCAAGTTTTATTGGATCAAGTGGAAAAATCCAATTACATGAAGTACCTTATCACTTTTAGAATTTTAAGGTCAAGAAGCCAAAAATGAGAATATTTCAAGAGAATAAAAAAAATTCATGATGATGAAACAACTTTGGTCTTCACAATCAATTAAAGCCTTGCTCATATTGAGTATCAAGAGACATGTCTTCATCTCCAAGGAATATATAAAGTTTATAAGATAAGCATGTTGAGGTCGCGTCGACTCATCTTCAACGAATCAAAAGGTATCAATTACATGTGTCTAGGAACATCCAATCACATCATTACAAGTGTACATATGGAGTCCACCTAATGTCTCTACCTAACCAATTTTTTCATTGGTCCATAAAAGTAATGTAATTTTTTCATTGCCCCATCAGGTGGCTCTTCATTGTAATTGGTCAAGCATTTAGTGCTTGTAGCTAGTAATTATCCTAGGGATATGTTGGCATAATTTTTTCCCTTGATCTTGAATCAATATTGACCCTCATTGTACTTGAACAACTATAAAAGGTAAGACCTTATCATTTGTAAAAGGATGGACTTGGAGAGATTGTTGCCATAATGCTACCAAAATTATTCTTTCTTTCATTGTTGTTATCATGGTGAATGCTTGTGAATTTTTGGAGTATTGCACGATTTCTACATTTCCTCACTTAGAGTAGGATGTCATTTATGTTGAGTAGAAGTAGAAGTAGAAGTATATGAATGGAAGATATTAATGTTGATGAGTCATGGTGAAACTAGTGTCCATACCTATTAATGCTTGTTGATTGCAAGTATTAGTGTAAGGTTAGTATGGGCCTCCTTGCAAGGATTTAACTTCAATTGGAAATATTCATTTGGATTATGCCATAATTATATATTTGAATGAGTGTTGACAATATGAAAATCATTCCCACATACTTAGAAGTAAGCTCCTTCCCTAGCGTAGTTGATTTGGCAAATCAAGGGTTGGTTAGATTTTCACCTCATCTTCAATGATCTCTTGCATTGTTAGAGTTAAATTAGACTTCCTAAACCCTTTATCTATTTGAAATTTATTTTGTTAGAAGTATTTGAAGAGCCATAATTGTGAAATCATTCACATTTACAAAGTTGATATCCATTGAATGAACATCATAAGTCCCCAAGTGATTACTAACAAATCATATCATAAAATTGAGTTAAGTCCACAATTAGAAGGAACCTTAGGTTGTCTTAGTTGATCACACAATAATATACATTGTTTATCATCTAAGCTTCCTTATTCAAGAGAGGATATGATATTTGGTATTCCAACCTGAGATACTAAGTGTTACATCTTGCATGTTGAAGTGGTTACAAAACTTGCATCAATATAGTTAGTGCTAGGAGGGATTGAATTAATTTATTCATGGAAGTATCAACAAGTATGAGCTTTGGGTTTTCTCCCTAGTTGTCTTGAGTTTTACTCCAAACCTTGAACTCACTTTATGCTCTTGGCTTGTGGAAAGCTTGGTACATCCCTATAATATTAGTCTCGCCTTGGCTTGAGCCTTGACATGAAGTAGAGTTGGCTTGAACATTGGCTTTCCTTCGTAGTGGTATTAACTTTGAATCCAAAGCCTAGACTCGCCTGATACACCTAGCTTGTTGGCAGCTTGCTACATCGTCAAATGATTTGTCTTGCCCCAGCTCATCCCATCCCGACCCAACTTGGTAGTAAGTAAGACCAAGGTAAGGTGGGTTGGGCATTGGGATGGGTCATGGGGATATCTCTAGCATAACAAAAAGAAAAGTATGAGTTTTCAAGTTCAAATTACATTTGAGATAATAAGATCTCTTTTATGTTGAAAAAATCCAAGAAAAGTGAAAACAATGAAAAAAAAGGATTGAAAATTTAGAAAATCCAAAAAAAAGGGGTCTCAAATGGATGGCTAATGATCTCATGGTCAAGGAATTCGTCAAGTTGATATTTATCAATTTCACTAGGCTTTGAATGCACAATTACATCCACAAAGTTTGTCCAAATTGGCATCACCAAGGGTGTGTAGGATTCATTGGACAACCAAACATGATGAGATAAATTGTTTGACATTTCTATCAAGGGTAAAGCTAATATTACAAGGAAGGATGTTCCTTTGGGATATCATCAAATTGATACCATTTGTTGAATACAATGATAGATTTAACATGTTTTCCAATAATTTCAAGGAAATAATCAACAAAAGATTAAGAGAAGAGTCATGTGTAGAAAGTTTGTTGCGCTCTTGTTGGTGTAGAATACACAATGTGACACACTCAGAATTCACTTGTCTACCATGCCAAAATATCATCAAGCAAGACAAGCGTGAGATGAGATGGTTTGATCTTGAGTCAAGTACATACAAAATTTGGAGTACATGCCTTGAACAAATGAGTTTGGCATCAAAATAGGAGCATGTTGCATCAAAATCGAAATAAGAGGAAAGCAAGTTACAAGAAGATAGTTTGGTTGAGCTTAACAACCAAGGTACATAAGTGGAGGATGAACTTTCATACATGACATCACAAGAGGAATGTTTTGGGAGGAAAATCAAGTAGGAAATGGAATACATGCATAGAAGAGAGATAGTACCAAGTGAAGATCAATCTTTGGAAATGCTTGAGAATGAAAGGTTGCAAGTCATTGTCTCGAAAGAAGATTATCAAAGATTTAGAGTAAGAGATTCATCACAAAAAGGAGAAAGTGATTTCAATATGCCTCAAGACAGTGAAATCCTTGGTGAATATTTGCTCATGCTACAAAAGGAGATTATAAAAAATGAATTGCTAGAGATTTTAAGAATCCATGGATAGGAAGACAATCAAGAGGAATTGTTGAATGTAGAATTGCAAGTTATCTCAAATCAGCCTAAGTATGAGGAACAATTTGGCAGGGCACTGGACAATGTCATCACCACAATGTTTTTTGAGGGGGTATTGAAGGACATCATGAAGAAGTAAAAAAAGTGTCATTTCCAAAGATATCCCAAGACAAATGAGTTGTTGCAAGGGGCATGATTCATCATTAACTTCGCCGTCCCATTGCATTGCTGCTTGAGATTAAATTCAATGAACAACTCATGAAGATGTTTGAAGATCCACATATTATTGAATCCATGGCTTTCAAAGACACAATCCTTGACAAACATTCAGCCACACAACAAAAGGAATGTCCAAATGTAGAATCGCAAGATGTTCCTACAAAGAAATCAATTGGTAAGCCCATTCCAAATGAAGAAACCTCAAGTGCCTTTGGTAAGAGTTTGCAAAATATGAAAGATAATGAACAAATTTCTACCATGGAAGAGAAGGATATAGAGAAATTTTGGGGAGGGGGGGGGTTGCTACAATTCAATATTTCATCTGATGAGAAACTTGAGAAATATTTGAAGGGACCAACTCCTCAAAGAATCCTTGGTTTTTTAGGACATTCTTACAAAGTTACACAAGGATGCGTGGTTTGTGCTACACAAGGATAAACAAATGGAGGATATTTTCCATGGACCTAAGTTCACATTGTTGACTCACAAGTTCAATTTCATTTTCTAGTGAAAGGATACACCATCATCTTCGACCTCCTGAAGCCATGGATGATCAATAAGAATTTGAAAAATAATTTCCACTTGAAGCTCACTAGATTGTTTCTTTTCTTACTCCTAATTTTGAAAGTTATTATTTTGACTATGGTGATTTAGGAAGACAAGTTGCATTTGGATTGATCGTGGACATAATGAATTGCTTCAGTTGTTAATTTTGCACGATGAATTTCCTGAATTTGAGTATGAGGTGACAAATTTTCTATAAAAATACAAGGATAAATTTGCAAGATTAAGAACCATCACCCAACCCTTGTTTTTATTGAACATTTTGAGAAATCATGTTAGATCATGTATATATGTGGTCATGTTAGGCTCAAGCAATACTGAGAGGGGGGGCAGGTGAATTAGTATTATAATACTTGTATTCCTTTTAAGCCAATTCAAACTTAACCACACATAAAGTAAACAACTCATAACACCATGATTTGTTCCCGAGGAAACCCTAGCTAAGGGAAAACCTCAGTGGGGATGATACCCACAAATGATGCACTAAAAGTATTGTGTCCTTGTTAGGAGACCTTGCCATATTAGGAGAAGAATATTACATTAGTACAAGTACTTGTTAGAGAACATACATTATTAGGAGTCTATAATCCTGTTAGGGGTGAATACAAAATGGAGCTTACTGCTCTTACAATCGACTCATTATCCAGTATTACCAAAGTATCTTGTAGCAACAAAAATGAACTAAAAAAACATTTTTATGCCAAAGTAGTTCCAGTAATAGCTTGCAACAACCTTTTCATTATTCTAACATCCCAATGCATTCCACCACACCTTCATAACTTCACATCTTAAAACAGATATACTCGATCTCATAATCTTCCCAGTTAGCTCAAAAATACATCACAAAATGTGTTCAACACATATTTAAATAGCAAGTATATAATCGATGATCATACATTCAAAAAGATAGGGTAGCAACCAAACAAAATTCAAGGTACCACCTAAGGATTTCACACATTACTCCCTTAATCATCACAACCACTCATTTACTCTGTTTGACTGTTGTACTATCTTCACGTACCCAGATAATGTTGTAACTTTCTTTAGTCAACTCCAAAATACAAGTGACCTTAACTAAATGTCTATTACATCTCATAATAGATTCCTTTAAGCTCACAAGACTTGGCTCATCACATACTGTGTTTGCCAGGAAAAATTGTTCAAATGTACCATGTCAACTACTTCCTAGACTTAGTCATTTTTCAAATGCGAACATTCAAAACTGAATTGAACTTCAAGCGATCATGCCAATGAGTAGTGTTTCCATAAATGACAACTTATATGGTATAATCATCAGGCCACTTGCCAACAATCTCCCCCTTTTGCATTGATTGCGAAGAGGACCCAAAAATCTTCGCCAAGTTGTAAAAAGTCTTCTCATCATTATGAATTATTCCCACTATATCTTGTACAAACCTAGAAGGATTTATGCAAGCTGCATACCTTATTCCCATGCTCAATGCAAGACCTTATTCCAGAGATAGTGGTATCTAGTATGCCTAAATCTGACTTTATTGACTTGCATATCTCATCAAACTTCTCCATGAATTCTTTTTCAACCTTCATAGTTGTAGCCTTCTCCAAAGAAGTGAAGTGCATATCAAGGTCATCAAGAAAATTTACCAAGTTGTTTGTTGCACCATTACCTTGAAAGGTGAGAGGTATGGGTAATATCTTATTGATTTTGTCCACTGGCCTATCCATTACCTTGATGTTCTTCTCAATTTTATGCTCAGATCTTTCCCTAGCCTTAACAAAGGCCATAAGTGATAGCTTCATTAGCTAATTGTCATTCATTTCTGATGCAAGGGCATCCAAGGTTAAGGCAGGGAATTCTTTATCCTCGGTGAAACTACATGGAGTGTTAGTATTTTGGCCGGTGTTACTCGGTTGCAGCCTTGACTGATGGTCTCCGTCATTGAAGGAAGCTCGGTCACTTAAGGAACTCAGTAGTCCCTGGCGCTCGGTGAAGTGTTACTCAGTCATGTTTGTGGTGTTCAGTCGACACTGGTGCTCGATGATGCCTGGTGTGCTTGGTTAATTTACTGTCGATCGGTAGTTTTGGTTTACCGACTGGAGTTCTGTGTGATTTGTTAAGCCGACTTGGTGAATTTATTGTTGGTAGCCATTGTTATGGGCCAACATGCTGAATTAAATGTTTGTATACATTTGTAAGCCGACTTGTATGGCATTTAATTATTTGTTTTGGGGAGTTAAGGGTTTCATCTTGCCAACTTGTGGCTGATGATTAGTATTTAAGGAGTGCTTGGGTAGATGTTTAAAGGAAATGGATTGAGCAGATCTGGGATATCAGATGTGAAGCTTGCGAGCTGAAGTTAGGGAAGTTTTGGAAAAGTTCTTGATGAGCTTGTAGATCAAATTGTAATCTGATAGTTGTTTGTAGCAGAGCTAGGGTTTGCATACTTGGGAATAAGGAGATTGCTTGGAGGCTTGCAAGCTCAAGTTTAGATCTGCCTTAGGGTTTCCATCAGCTTCTGATTGTCTTCAGAGTTGAACTAGTTGAGATTGTATTGCATCTGGTTGTGGATCTAGCAAAATTGTTTTCTGATTGTAATTGGCCCTAACCTGGAAGGCCTTACAGTCGGGCATGTTAATGAGAATTAGTGTTAAACAATTACTTTGTGTTGCATTGTTGAGTAATTCGCTATGTAATTCTATTGGCTACAAGGTTTGGACTGTCCTTCATTGGATCCACCATCCTTGACTGCATCAGGTGGTATCAGAGCGAGAGTTTGATCTTGTTGAAGCAGAAGGTTGACCTAGCAAGGCTGATCTTGCGAAGTTGATCTTGTTGGCGAAAGGATTGTACACAATCTAGATTGTAGATCTGAAGCACTAAACTTGTGGAATTGTGCCCTAGTTGTTTGCAAGATTGCAGGTTGAGATCTGACTTGTTACAACTTGGAAATTGTCACAAGGTGGTCGGTGAGGGTTTGTTGCAGTGGGTTTCTCTTATTTTTAAGGATGCCTCCGAGAAGATTGGACCCTAGAGTTATTTTTGATCTTTGTGATACTGTTGAATCCCGGATCACAAAGAAGGTGAAATCAGATTTTAGATCTGAGATGGAATTGATGAAGAATGATATGGTCGCCGAGATCATGAGAACTGTTGTTGGTATACCTCAGAATGTTGGTACTGAGGATGGCTATGAAGAAGCTGCTGAAGAATTTGAAATTGTTGGATCTAGTGGTGATGACTGGAGGAACAGATCTGGTGAAGACATAATTGCTCGGTTACCTAGATCTACTGCTTGGTTTAGTAATTACCGAATGGAAGTTTCTACTTTCTCTAGTACTTTGAAGCCCGACAATCTGATTGATTGGATTGGTGAACTTGAAGATTTCTTTGAGCTGGAAGAAATTGAAGATCCTCTTCGGGTGAGATTAGCACAGACAAAGTTGAAAGGGCATGTTGCTCTTTGGTGGAAGGAACTACAAAGAGACTGAGAAGATGAAGGTGAAACAAAAATCAATCAGTGGAGATTGATGGTGACTAAGTTGAAGGCTAAGTTCATACCGGCTGACTATGAGCTTGACTTGTTTAAGAAGTTGTAGAATCTGAAACAGAAGGATTTGTCTGTTGAACATTATACCAAGGAGTTCTATGAACTTACTATTCGGTCTGGACACGGAGAGCTTGGTAAGGAAAAGGTAGCTTGGTATGTGAATGGTCTGAGATTCAACATTTAGGATGAGATTGGTATGCTGAAAATTGATTTTGTTGAAGATTCTTATCAATATGCTATGAGGGTAGAAGATAAGTTGAAGAGGAAACAACCTAGTAACTCCTAAGGGAAGGAAAAGATTGATCACTCGGTGAAGGATAAACCGACTGATGTAGAAGATGAACAAAAAATTGTGGAACTGTAGAAGAAGACAAGTAGAGTTATCTTTAAGGGTACTTGCTATAACTGTGAAGAGGAAGGACACCGTTCTTTTGAGTGTACACAGAAGAAGGTTGACCGATGAACTCCTATGATGAACGAGAACATTCTAAATGCACCCAAATCAGAGAATTTGCTGCTTCGGCAAACATTGCTCGATACAAATTAAGGATGAACCTTGTTAGAGGAGTAACTTGTTTAGGACCCGATGCAAGATTGAAGTTAAACTCTGTGATGTTATTGTTGATAGTGGTAGTATTGATAACCTTGTTGCTGAGGACCTGGTTTAGAAACTTGGTTTGAGTAGAATGAAGCATCCTTGTCCTTTTAGGCTTGGCTCGTTGCAAGATGTTCATGCTTTGGAAGTTAAAGAACAATGGTTCATTGATGTTTAGATTGGCCAGTACAAGGATCTTGTGCTTTGTGACATTGTGAAGATGAATAGCTGTGATATATTGCTTGGTAGACCTTGGCAATATGATTGCAGAGCTATTTATGACTGTGTCCAGAATGTGTTTATTAGTTGAGAAGAATGACATGAATTTTTCACCGATGCCTTTGATGGATACAATGCTCAATAGGAGAAGCCTGAGTATTGGTAGCCGAGTTAAGATTGTGGATCCGGAGAAAATGAATGATCAGTATGGAGAACCGACTTGTACATTGTCAAGAAAAAACTTGAAGAGATAGAGGAAACTGAAGTGGAATAATTTGCAAGAAGAAAAGGTGGAGGAATTGTATGTGAAGAACTTGTTCGGGATTTATGTGCTAAATCCTGAAAGATGTTCTTCTCACACATGAACATCTTTTGGAACCTGGGGTGTTTGATGTCGGGGCATCCAAGGCTAAGGTAGGGCATTATGTCTCCTCAGTGAAACTGCATAGAGTGTTAGTATTTTGGCCGGTGTTACTCAGTTGTAGCCTTGACCGACAATCTGGGTCATTGAAGGAAGCTCGGTCACTTAAGGAACTTGGTAGTCCCTGGCGCTCAGTGAAGTGTTACTCGGTCATGCCTGCAGTGCTCGGTTGACACTAGTGCTTAGCGATGCCTAGCGTGCTCGGTAGTTCTGGTTTACCGACTAGAGTTCTATGTGATTTGTTGAGCCGACTTGGTAAATTTATTGTTGGTAGCCATTGTTATGGGCCAACGTGCTAAATTAAATGTTTGTATACATTTGTAAGCTGACTTCTATGGCATTTAATTATTTGTTTTGGGGAGTTAAGGGTTTCATCTTGCCGACTTGTGGTTGATGATTAGTATTTAAGGAGTGCTTGGGTAGATGTTTAAAGGAAAGGGACTGAGCAGATCTGGGATATCAGATGTGAAGCTTGCGAGCTGAAGTTAGCGAAGTTGTGGAAAAGTTCTTGATGAGCTTGCATATCAAATTGTAATCTACTACTTGTTTGTAGCAGAGCTAGGGTTTGCATACTTGGGAACAAGGATATTTCTTGGAGGCTTGTGAGCTCAAGTTTAGATCTTCCTTAGGGTTTCCATCAGCTTTTGATTGTCTTCAAAGCTGAACTAGTTGAGATTGTATTGGATCTAGTTGTGGATCTTGTAGAATTATTTTCTGATTGTAATTGGCCCTAACCCAGAAGGCCTTATAGTCGGGTATGTTAATGAGAATCAGTGTTAAACAATTACTTTGTGTTGCATTGTTGAGTAATCCGCTATCTAATTCTGTTGGCTGCAAGGTTTGGATTGTCCTTCATTGGATCCACCATCCTTGACTGCATCAATTTCATTGACATTGTTGATCAAAAGCTTACTTTCACTTGCCAAAAACTAAGATGCGGAGATTGATTCCTCCTTAATACGATTAGATATAATAATAAAGATGGGTACTTTTGTCTCTTCTATTTCTATATCCTTCTTTTCTTCAGCCATAACTTCTTTCATTTCATCTTCGGTTATAGTACCAAGATCTGTCACTTTTACTGTGCTCTGTGCATTATTATCGTCTTCCTTAGGATCATTATCAACATTTTCTTGAAAGGGATCATCAATATCCTACAAAGTGTCCAAAGACAAAGGTATACTTTCCATAAAGAAATCTAGCCACTTTACTGTGCTATAGAATTGTTCAAATCCTTCATCTTCCTTACATTTTCCATCTTATGCTCTAATTTATTTAGATGATTCTCCTATCATTAAAATTTTTGGTTTGGTTCCCTTAGAGGGATTAGGTTTTTCCATCCCTTCTTCAAGTAGCAACATGTCTATGGCCTTTTGTGTATCTTCTTCTACTTCTTGATATTTTCTTTCCATTATTTTGATCAATCTTATTTTTGTTCTCAATAAAGGTTTCACCTTTTTCAAGATTCTTTCAATCTCCTTATGAGAGATAACCGGATGCATATCCTCTATTACCTTTACTCGAATCTTACTGTCTTCTTCTAGGGCTCTTTGTTTTCTAACCTCTAATCTATCAAACAAATTCTTTTGTATGCTCCCTTCTAGTTCAATGAGATTCTTTTTGAAAACTAACATGTGATTTATTACAATATCTTCAATTTTGACTTTATCAACATTATCATACCTTTCATAATATCTAGGTGATTGATTAAGCTTTCCCTGCTCTACTATCCTCTTTGCTAACATCTTTAAGTCGGGTTTCCATAATTATCTCTCAGTAGGCTTATCTTGAATGAGTTCTTCTTTCTTATCTTCTTTCCTTTTCTTTGTAGGTGATTCTTCCTTGGGTGGAGTGACCAAGCTTTTCCTTTTAGGACTGGGCCTAGAACTTATCATCTTGGGTCTAGAGGACCTTGTTGTCCTCACATATGCTTCTTCTCCCTTTTCTTCAGTTTTGTCTATTGTAGTCCTCTGCGATATTCTCCTAGCATGGGTAGGAGATTTCACTTGTGTTGCAACCACTTTTGGAGGTGAATCAACAACGTCTACAACTTCAGGAGGTGGAAGGGTTGCAAAAGTAGTTCTCTCCAATCCTTAAGGTCCTTCTTCTATCTTCCTTCTTACCTCTTTCATTTCTTCTCGGCTCATATCTGCCAACTCTACAAGATTGTCAACTATTTACTCAATCTTTCTCTTCCTCACTACCCTTGATTGTTCATCTCTAATTTTAACAGATTTTTCTTCATAAGTGCCCCATCTTTCTTCAATAGGATCAATCTTATAAGAAAGAACATGATCTATTTGCATAGTAAGAACCTCTGCACTGACCTCATAACCCATAGGGTAACTCCACTTCTTTCTAGGTTCAACTGCCTCGAAACATACACAATCAATTTCAACCATGAAATAAATTGTATCTTTGTACTTCTCTACCATTTCCTTTGGAGTTCTCATCCTTTCCTTCATTTTCCTTTGAAGAAATTTGAACATGGCAAAGAGCTCTCCATCCACCCATGTACTATTCTGTCTTTGATAACTATTAGACACTTGAATACTTGTGTGTTCACTATCTTTCCACACCCTAGGGTGCATTCCAGGAAACTTATAAACTATGTGAATGTAGATATGTATCAATAAAGATCCAAACCTAAATGCATTTGATTTGTCATGCTTGATCTTCTTAACATTCTCCAGGAATTGTTATCTTAGTACTTCACACAAGTTGTACTTCACATTTTCCTTCACCATTTTATAAGACATCATGATAACACCCACATAAACTGAATTAGGGAAGCTATTGTAATGAAGTTTATATCTTAAAACCATAGAAATCAATCTCACATCTTGCTGAAAGATGTCAACAATTGTCATTTCCCTCTTATCCGACTTGGAATGTGTTAGGGTTTCTACCTACTTTTTCCTGTTCTTCTTTGCAGTAGGGATAATGCCAGCATTGTCCAATCCAGTTACATCATGAATTATCTCATTGGAAATCTTAACAGGTTGCTCTCCTATCCATAAGAATTGATCATGAAATCTTCTAAGGACAATCTTGATCCATTCTTCCTCATCAAACTCGCAGAGTTTCGTCATTCATATGATTCTAAGTTTTTGTAAATGAGAGAACTCATCCTTCCAAGTTCCATAATCTTTTAACATGTCTTTCATTTCCTTGAGGATTTCAAACTCCTCCAAAGTCTCATACTTGAAATGTATGTATGCCCTAATAACTTCCACATGAAGCACATTGTGAGGGGTTTGTGAAAATTGTTGGCATTAAGTGATGATAACTGATAAGACTGTCACCGGTACTCGTGTTGTCATTGATTGGCACAAAGAGCATAGAGATTTTCCATCTCTATAAAGTCCACAAAACCAAACAGATCTATATGAAAGAAGGATGGTTTGGCCAATGATGTCAATATAAAAGAATGTTATGACTACATGCATGTACCACCGGTCACTATACCATCCTTAGCCATCAAGCTATGTACACAATAAAGGAAAAGTGGATTCTAGCATTAGCTGAGGACCGTGCTGCAACCGGTAACCAATCAAGGATGGAGCACCCGGTAAGACGAGTTAAGAATAGCAAATTGAGGACTGTAGAAATCGGTAAGCCAAGAAAGAGACAACAACAGGTCAAAGACTCTTACCTGTTTATAGCATGAAGAACTCAACCGATATATTATAAGACTCTGGTATAAACCGAGGAAGTCGTAGTCAACTATCTGTTTCAACCAACTCTTTTTGACCAAGATTTATTGCAGTGAATCCGGGTTACTTTGAGTTATCTTGGTGATCAGTTTGAGGTGCAGCTAAAGGATTTAAAGCCAGAATTAATTGCTTTTTGAGGTGTGGTTGAAGGATTTAAAACTGACATCAGTGGCTTTAAATCAAAGTGTTATATCTTGTGAAGGAAAGTTGCATGGCATGCAACTACTGTCTTCTTCATTAGGTAGATAAAGCAAGGGCATGCATCAACTGTTTCCTTAGATAACTAACACTTCATTACATGATGAATCCGATAAGGATCTGAAGTTAGGTCATGCAAGATGAGCACAATTAGGGTTTGAACGCTATATATTCTTCTGCATAAGGCAAATAAAAGTTGCCTTCATTCTGCCGAGAAAAAGAGTGAACTTGTAAGCTGTTGAAGCTAGGGTGAAATAGAAAGAAGAAGTGAAAAAGAAGAACTGTGCAGAGAAGCACATAAGTAGAGAAGAAGACACCTGCACCGACCGGTGTTACTTCTAAGTTGAGCACGAATAGAGATCTTATCAGACTGTGTGTAGTCAACTGTAAAAGGACATTCACTCTATTGTTTTCTAGCAAACTACAATAGTTAAATCCCAAAATTTGGGTGGACTCTAATAGGTCCCTTATATCAAATCCCTTAATCGGGTGACATCCTTCAAAGTGTTCAAAGTCCTCTAACCAGGTAGGTCCTAACAGACCTTATTGTAACAAATCCCTTAGTTGGGTCACATCTAGAAAATGCATTATTATCCTCTAACCGGGAAGGCTCCTAACAAGGCGTACTCCAGAAGAGTACAAATTTTGTGAGGTCTACTCACACCATGGTTTTCACCGTAATTGGGTTTCCACATGATAAATTTGGTGTCACTATGTGAAATGGTTGCTTACTGTTATTATATGCATGAATCTATTTTCCTTTGAGTTGTAAGTTAACTTCATCAGATCTATAGAGTAAAGTTTTAGAGGTGCTAATTCACCCCTCCTCTCTCAGCACCAGTTGGGACTGACAATTGGTATCAGATCCTCGTCTTGTTTTCTTCGTAGCTTAACTGCACAAAGAAAAAGTCAAGATGATGAGAAAGGAAGGACCAAAGTTTTCTAAGGAAAACTTCACCTTGTTGTATAGTAGAATGAAGCTGTTTATGAAGACCACCGATGATCAGTACTGGAATCATGTTACTTCTGATTACAGTGAGGCTACTGGCACTGTAACACCTGATTAGCTAAAGATCAAGACCGATCACACAGTATCCATGGATATGATAGCTAGCACGCTACCTGATCATGTTTATGTTGAGATAGAACATCTTGACTCTAGCTACAAGATGTGGGGCAAGCTGCAAACGGTTTATGGAAGAGAACCCAATGTTCAAAGATCCAAGGTCGAAAGCCTCCGAGGAAAGTACGACGATATGAGGATGAATGAAGGAGAAGACATTGAGCAATGTAGCAACCAGATCAAAGAGGTGATCAACTCCATCAGATGTGCTGGAGGAAAGCTCACTGAAGATGAGGTGGTTAGCAAAATACTGAGAACTCTCAGACCTCAGTATGCCATCAAGATCTCTGTCATTAAAGAGCTCATATTGGTGACCAAAGATCAAGTCACCCTTGACTCCTTAATCGGTAAGTTGGCTGCCTTCAAATTAAGTAATTTTGATAATAGCTTATCTATTCAGGAAGCCGCATTTAAGTCTTCTGTCAACATCTCTTCCACCAAAAAGAGAAGAGAAACTAGTAATTTCTCTACCAAAAAGAATGGCAACCTTGTTGAGAATATACTCTCAGAGGAGATGGAGCAAGATGAGTTTGAAGCACTCATTGCTAGAAGATTCCCCAGAGGAAAAGAGAAGTACAAGGGAAAACTTTTCTTGAAATGCTTCTCTTGCAATAAGATAGGACACATTGCTACAAGGTGTCCTAACAATGAATCTAAAGATAAAAGAGACTGGTTCAAGAGTAAAGAAAAGAAGGAATGCTATCTTGCGGAGGAAGGAGTTACAAACAATGAGTCTGAAGACTTAGAGGATCCAGAAATTGCATTCGTTGCAATAAAGGAGGAGAGCCCAATTGTGAATGAAGTTGCACTCATATCCTGATCTCATCAACATGATGACTGGATAATTGATAGTGGATGCACTCACCACATGACCGGTGACAAGGACAAGTTCACCAACCTGGAGCTTAATGATAGCGGATCGGTTACCTTTGGAAAAAATGCCCCCTGCCTCATTAAAGGAAAAGGTACTATTTCTCTCTGCAACAATGATGTCTATGAAGATGAGTGCTGGGTTGAAGGACTCAAGTACAACTTGATGAGTATTGCACAATTGAATAACAAGGATTCCTGCTGGAATTTGAACAAGGTTCCTGTATAGTGAAGAATCAATCCAAGACTCATGTCGCAACCTATAGACAAAGCAAAGGTAATCTTTTCTATCTTGACTCAATGGAAGGAGCTTGTCTCATAGCCTCGGTCAAAGGAGAATCAAGCAAAATATGTCTTACGACCAAAGAGGACAACAACTGGTTATGGCACAAGAGGCTCTACCACATAAACTTTGACAGTATTGTCAAATTAAGAAAAAAGAAAATGGTAAGAGGACTTCCTGAGATTACCAAACCCATCAAAGGTATCTGTAAAGATTGTCAGTTAGGAAAGATGACCGGAACATCTTTTAACAACAAGTCCTTCTCTATTGAGAATGTTCTAGACCTGGTGCACACTGACCTGTGTGGACCAATGAGAACAAAAAGCTACCATGGAGATCGACACTTTATGCTCTTTGTAGACGACTTCTCTAAGATGATGTGGCCGGACACTCTTTCTTAAGGAGAAATCAAAAGCTTTCCACATGTTCAAAATCTACAAAGCTAGAGTGGAAAAAGAAACCGGTAAAAGCTTGAAGTGTCTGAGATCAGATAGAGGAGGTGAATATACCTCTCAAGAGTTCACTCATTATTGTGAGGAACATGGAATAAAAAGGTAGCTATCTGGACCAAGGACTCAGCAAAATGGAGTAGCAGAAAGAAGAAACAAGATGTTGATCGATTGTGCTAGAACCCTGCTGATCCAGAAGGATCTGCCTCATCACTTCTGGAGGGAAGCTATCAATACTGTGGTCTACACACTCAATCGAATCCAAGTCAAGAAGGGAACCAGTAAGAATCCTTAAGAACTATGGTTTAAGCATTCTCCCAGTGTAAGCTACTTCAAAATATTTGGTAGCAAATGTTACATCAAAAGAGATATGTACTCTGGAAAGCTTGATCCTAAGAGTGACAAAGGAACATTTTTGGGCTACTAAGGCCTATCGATGTCTAAACAAAAGAACATGCAAGATAGTTGAAAGCATCAATGTAAAAGTTGATGAATCTTCATAACCAGATAAGAAGACCAGTCATGAGGATCATGACAATCTTGAGGGCCTAAATGAAGGAAATGCCTTTGAGTTCAATGAAGCCATGATAGAAGATGCAGGAGGAGTACACATGGATAGAATTCTAGACTAGGAGATTGTTCCTGAACCCAACAGGCCAATGCAGAATGATAAACAAGTGGATGCCTAGAACCATGATGTGGATAATGCTTAACCAGAAGAACTTGACCAGGAACAGAGACCGGTTCTTCCAAGGTATGTCACATATCATTCCCCTGACAATATAATCGGTGACAAACATGCAAATATCTTAACTAGGAAAAAGGCTAGAGAGAATATCTGCTTACTTTCCTGTGTAGAGTCCAAATCCACGAGAGAAGCTCTAGAAGATGACAATTGGGTCAAGGCCATGGAGGAAGAAATTGAGTAGATTGAAAAGAATGAAACATGGGAACTTGTGCCAAGACCTAAGGACAAAAATGTCATAGGAACCAAGTGGGTCTTGAAGAACAAGTTGAATGAGGATGGAAAAGTAATAAGAAATAAGGCAAGATTGGTCTGCAAAGGATATGCCTAGGAAGCTGGACTGGACTATGGAGAAACCTTTTCTCTAGTAGCAAGACTGGAAGGAGTAAGAATTCTACTTGCCTATGCTTCTCACAAGGGATTCAAAGTTTATTAAATGGATGTTAAGTCCACATTCCTAAATGGAATACTGGAGGAAGAAGTCTACATTGAATGATCGAAAGGCTTCACATCTGCACATAAGGATGGAATGGTCTATAAATTGAAGAAAGCTCTTTATGGGCTTAAGCAAGCTCCAAGGGCTTGGTATGAGAGGTTGCACTCATACCTTCTGACCATAGGATTCACAAGAACCGGGAACAACATCAATATGTATCTCAAGATTGGAGAAGACGAAAATCTAATTGCTGAAATATTCATTGATGACATCATCTTTGGAGGAGATGATAGGATGAGAAAAGCCTTTACTGAAGAGATGAAGAAAGAATTTGAGATGTCTATGATAGGCGCAATAAAATTCTTCATTGGACTACAGGTCCATCAGCTGAAAGAATGAATTTTTATTTCTCAGTCCAAATATATCAAAGAAATTCTTAAGACCTTTGGACTTGATGATTCCAAACCAGTTGGAACCCCAATGATAACTAACCTCAAGTTATCAAAGGAGGATGATGCTAAAGAAGTACATGAAACAATGTATCGGTCCATGATAGGTAAACTATCGTATGTCGTTCATAGTAGACCAGACATTGCTCATGCAGTTGGCATAGTGGCAAGATTCTTTGCAAATCCAAAAGAGACACATCTAATAGCAATAAAGAGAATCTTCAGATATCTAAGAGGAACTGAGGATTATGGTTTATGGTTTCCTCACAAGGGAGGATTCAAAATAAAAGTATACATTGATGCAGATTGAGCAGGAAACATTGAGGACAGAAAGAGCACAAGTGGTGGTGCATTCTTTCTCGGTCGAAGAATTGTTTCCTGGACAAGCAAGAAATAGAACTGCATATCCCAATCTACTGCAGAAGCCAAATATGTTGCTGCAACAATCAATTGCACATAGGTGATTTGTATAAAACAACTATTAGAAGGAATTAAAGAACGGGTACCTGAACCAATAGTTATCTATTGTGATAGCACCAATGCAATCAACATATCCAAAAACCCTGTCATGCACTCCAAGACAAAGCATATTGCTATCAAGTATCATTACTTGAGAGAGATTGTACAAGACAAGGAAGTGAGATTAGAGTATGTTCCCACCAAGGAACAAATTGTAGATATCTTCACTAAGTCTTTACCAAAAAGTACTTTCGAGTATCTCAGAGGTAAACTAGGGGTAATACCCCTTCATGATCTTCAGTAAACCTGAAAAGGTGGTCATCAGTTCATTGTGCTTCAACAGAGGGTTATACCTCATCTTTTCTGGACTGATGAAGAAGGAATGTTGCTCATAGGAGGAAAAGATTAGACAAAGGTAGTCTCTCTAACTAAGCCTTTGGCATCCTTGTCAAAAAAGGGGGAGAATTTGGCAATAACCAAAGGACTAACCAGAGGACTATAGCAGTTGCAAATGTACCATACTAAGGTGATTTCCCATCATAGTTTTGCCATCAATGCCAAAGGGGGAGATTGTTGGCATTAAGTGATGATAACTAGTAAAACTGTCATCGGTACTGGTGTTGTCATTGATTGGCACAAAGAGCATAGAGATTTGTCATCTCTATAAAGTCCACAGAACCAAACAGATCTATATGAAAGAAGGATGGTTTGGCCGATGATGTCAATATACAAGAACGTTATGACTACATGCATATACCACTGGTCACTATACACATCCTTATCCACCAGGCTATGTATACAATAAAGGAAAAGTGGATTCCAGCATCAGCTGAGGACCGTGCTGCAACTAGTAACCAACTGAGGATGGAACAACCGGTAAGCCGAGCTAAGAATAGCAAACCGATGACTATAGAAACAAGTAAGCCAAGAAAGAGACAACAACAAGTCAAAGACTCTTACCTGTTTACAGCATGAAGAACTCAACTAATATATTATAAGACTCCAGTATGAATCGAGGAAGTCGTAGTCAACTGTCTATTCCAACCAACTCTTTTTTACCAGGATTTATTGTAGTGAATTTGGGTGACTTTGAGTTATCTTGGTGATCAATTTGAGGTGCAACTGAAGGATTTAAAGCCAGAATCAGTGGCTTTTTGAGGCATGGTTGAAGGATTTAAAATTGACATCAGCAGCTTTAAATAAAAGTGTTATCTCATGTGAAGGAAAGTTGCCTGGCACACAACTACTATCTTCTTCATTAGGCATATAAACAAAGGGCATGCTTCAATTGTTTCCTTAGATAACTGACACTTCATTACATGATGAATCCGATAAGGATCTAAAGTTAGGTCATGCAAGATGAGCACAATTAGGGTTTGAACCCTATATATTCTTTTGCCTAAGGCAAGTAAAAGTTGCCTTCATTCTGTCGAGAAAAAGAGTGAACTTGTAAGCTGTTGAAGCCAGGGTGAAATAGAAAGAAGTGAAAAAGAAGAACTATGCAGAGAAGCACAGAAGTAGAGGAGAAGACACCTGCACCAACCGGTGTTACGTCTCAATTGAGCATGAATAGAGATCTTATCAGACTGTGTGTAGTCAACTGTAAAAGGTCATTCACTGTATTGTTTTCTAGCAAACAACAATAGTTAAATCCTAGAATTTAGGTGGACTCTAACAGGTCCATTGTATCAAATCCCTTAACCGAGTGACATGCTTCAAGGTGTTCAAAGTCCTCTAACTAGGCAGGTCCTAACAAGCCTTATTGTAACAAATCTCTTAACCGACTCGCATCTAGCAAATGCGTTATTATCCTCTAACTGAGAAGGCTCCTAATAGGGCATACTCTAGAAGAGTTCAAATTTTGTGAGGTTACCTCACACCGTGGTTTTCACCCTAATAAGATTTCCACCTGATAAATCTAGTGTCACTGTGTGAATAGTTGTTTACTGTTATTATATGCATGAATCTATTTTCCTTTGAGTTGTAAGTTAACTTCATCAGATCTATAGAGTAAATTTTTGGAGGTGCTGATTCACCCCTCCCCTCTTAGCACCGGTTGGGACTATCAAAAATGTGCCTTCAAGATCATCCTGTGTGTATTTGTAACGGTGTTTCTTAAACTTGTATCTCAACCTCTCACTAACATCAAAAATCAATGGAGTATCCATAAAAAATAAAACTTTGTAGAGGAGAAAAATGCCTTTTACCCAATGAATCAGGGTATGCACACTCAATGATCACATAAATATTCTAGCTCCTCCTTGCTCCTCTAGTCTCCTTTAGGTCATCTCGAATGGTGATCAAAATGACTAAGATATTTCACTTAAATAACTTCGCTAAGTATTTCAGAGAGATCATCTTAAAAATATGTTTCAAGACCAATTACCCATTCAACAACAGGCAATCACTCTATAGTAACTTTCAAACCTTACGAGTTTATATATATTACCAACATACACTTATGTAACTGCACACAACTTCACAGATTGTGAATCTGCATATTAGGGGCTGGATAATTAACTAATGAGTTCCTTCAATGCTCCCTCTAAGGCCATGCTTGGCCATTTAGGTTGAAATAGAGACATTAGCATCAGGCAAAGATCTATTAGCATCTATAGCTTCACCTTGATCCTTGGTTTTAGTCTAATTCTTCTCCATCCATACTTTGTCACTAACCTTGATTCCTTCTTTTCCAAAGCGACGATTAAACTCTCACATACTCTGTAAATATTTTTCCAATGTCACCAATATTTTTCTTTATTTTTGTAGGTTATAATTTGTTTCCAATGGGTCCATTATATTTGCAGTACTTGGCTATATGCTCCTCATTGTTGCACTTGAAATATGTAAAAGGTGGTCTCACAGGCTGTGACCTGCTTAGATTAGTCTGCATCTTATAGTTACCTGCAATGTGCCCAAAATTGTTGCATTTGTGATAAATGATCTTATTGAATGTAGTGGGATGTCTAGTATAGTTTTGACTCTTCCATCTTTTATTGGTTTTCTACACTCATTTCTTCTATGACCATATGCCCAACAATTAAAGCAATAACCCGAAAAAGGTTTCGAAACATTCTTACCTTTACAACCCTTCTTCATGCGACCAAATTTGTTGCATCCAAAAAATTTCCCTTTGAAAGGTTTGATCTGCTCCCTAGTTTGCTCCTTTTGATTAGGTTCTTCTTGTTGATTAGGTGTCTCATCTGTCCTACCTTTAGAATTCTTTTTCTTAAGATTTGGAACATTCAGCTTCATTGAAGCCAACTCCTATCTTGTCACCTTTAATTTTTTGTCTCTCTAAAGGTTCATTAATTTTGTTACTACTCACATGAAGTTTTTCAATGCAATTCCTTTCCTGCACAAGCTCTTCTTTAATGATGATATTGTACTTCTCCAGTTCTTCATAATTGGTTTTGACATCATTAATTTCTAGATGCATTCTTTCCATCTGTACATTTGCACTTTCCAAGTCTTCTTTAAGTTTTCTCTTTTCTTCTTTCCCTTGTTGAATTTCTTTAGTCATTTACATAGCGATGATCTCATATTCATTCTTGATTGCATCCTTTTCATGTTCGAGTTTTTCGATCAGATTAGATGAATCATTCTTGATATATTTTTCAGTTTTCTTTATCTTATATTTTAATTCAACATTTTCAGCATTAGCCTTATCTAGGTCTTCTAGTGCTGCCTCAATATTTTCTTCCAAACTGCTTGAATCCATCTAGATCTCCCTTAAGCTATTGGGATTTATCTTCAAGGGGCTTGCGCTCTGATACCAATTGTTAGGATCAAGTAATATTGATAGGGCGAGGTGAATCAGTATTGTAGTACTTGTATTCCTTTTAACCCAATTTAAACTTAACCACACATAAAGTACACAACTCATAACACCATGATTTGTTCCTGAGGAAATCTTGGCTAAGGGAAAACCTCGGTGGGGATGATATCCATAAATGATGCACTAAAAGTATTGTGTTGCTATTAGTAGACCTTACCCTATTAGGAGCATAATATTACATTCACTAGTATATTTGAGACCTTTTTCCGATGGTTGACCGTCTAAATTTGGACACTATACTATCGATCATGCGACACCAACCGTCGTTGCAATTTTGCAGTAAAAAAAATGACGGCTATGATGGACGTCGTAATTGCGACAACCACGATCGTTAGAATATCCATCCAAAAAGGGGCTGCCAACATGGCGAACATACTGTTGGTCTATTTGTCGCTATCGCAATTTCAACGAGCATGCGTCAGAGATGCTGAACATGCAACGGCTTACTATCGGACGTTTTCGATAGATAGCTGTCATTTGTAGTTTTTTAACCGTTGATGATCGCTGTCGTAATTCTGACGAGCATGCGTCGAAGATGCTGAACATGCGACGACTAGCTATCAGACATTTCTGATAGATAGGTATCATTTTTAGTTTTTTGCCGATGGCGATGTTGTACATGCGATGACTAGTTGTCGGACGTTTCTGACAGATAGTTGTCATTTGGAGTTTTTTGCTGATGGTGGTGCTGTACATGTGACAACTAGCTATCAAATGTTTTTGACAGATAGCCGTCGCTTTTAGTTTTTTGCCAACGACAGTGCTGTACATGCGATGACTAGTTGGATGTTTCCGACAGATAGTCGTCGCTTTTAGTTTGGTCGTTGTAGTTGCGATGACAATCACTATTTTTAAAAAATATATATATATATATATATATATATATATATATATATATATATATATATATATATATATATATATATATATATATATATTTGTCGATCGAGGTTGGTATTGCTTTAGAACGATGTTCTTGCAAATCTGGTTCAAGTTGGTTGTAGATCTGATATTAGGGGTGCAATTCTTGTTGGTGACTTGAGCTATTTTGTTGCGGCATGTTCTATGCGGATTTGGGGTATGGAAGGATTGTCTTGACATGGATGGGATTTCCTTGTAGCAGATCAGATCAAGTTGATTCTTGTGCGATATGGAGCCGAAGCAGACATCTCAGGGAGATGGATCGTGGTAGTGATTTGAGTTCGACATGGAGATCTGTGATTTATTTGATGCCTGATTTCACTGAAGAGCAGATGAAATTTAATGTAGTGCAGACTGGATGTTGGATCCAGATGCGTCAACTTGAGACCCATGATTTGTTTCGAGAGGCCAAGAAGTAGATATATTCTTTGGGGGAGTTAGATCCGAAGTTTGGAGCTGAGTTGTTCAGTGATGTGAGATCGTGGAATGCAGATCATTGTATTACTTTTGGATCTGAACTTGCAAGGTGGTTTGGTGCATTGAGGTCTTTTATTCCTGCTCGTGATTTGGTTGTCATTTGGAGATGACTTTGTAGTAGATTCTATAGCGGCTCGTGGATTATTGAGTTGAGTCTGGAGACTTGGATTTGGACTAGATCCAACCGAATTGAGATTTGTGACAGTGACTGCTCCAACACAAGAAGCTAGTGCGGCGATTAGAGATGCATTCTTCCTGATGTGTTCATGGGATGCACACTTGATTGCATTCGAATTTGATTCGAGTGACTTCTTGACATAGGCAGTGTTTGGTTTAATTTGGATACTCTTCTTTGGTCTGAATTGGATGTGCTTTGTTCCTACAGAGTGTAGCAGTGACTTGACTTGGATTTTGAGTAGACTTTGCATTAATTGGCTTGAAGATAGAATGAAGCTACTCTTTGCGTTGCTATTGAGATCGGGGTGTGATGGATCACTTGGATTGTCTACCATTTTTTCCACAGTTTCAAATGAGTTATATGTGATGTCGAGAGAGCGACTTGCACAACTTGCACATTGGAGATTCGTAGATCACTATGGTGTCTGTGATGACTTGGGAGAAGTCTTCTTCTTGGTGAACCGAGATGAGAGACTTGGATTACAGATCGGGTCATTTGATGCGACTTATGAGACATTGGATGCCTCTTCACAATGGGTTTGCGGTGTGGTCTGTGGTGTTTCTTTGCGACTGGGTTTTTGGTAGAGATTCGTTGATTTGGTAGCCATTCAGATGGATCGATATGACTTGATCTTGGGTCAAGACTTCTTGAGGTGAGCTGAAGTGATCATTGCTCCTTGAAGTGATTGATGTTTCCAATAGATAGCCATCGCTTTTAGTTTTTTCGTCGGTTATTTTGTGGTTTCCATCGTAATTGCAATGGCTCACACTATTTTTTTTAAAATATATATATTTTTGTCGTACGTGGATTTAGATCTTAAATTATTGAGCTTCTCTTTGTTTCAAGAATAGTTTAACATTCTCTACTTAATAGGGACTGTTGGCACCTGAAAATTCAGGCCAAAATACATGCAAAATTGTTAGGGAAGTATGATCTTAATTTTCAGTTTTATATAATTTCCCTATGTTTAAAAAATTAAAATGATAAAAGAGCATATATGTTTATTGCTTTCTATTTTTATTTATTAGGTTGTTAATTGTTTTATTCTAATTTATTTAGTGCATATTTGTTTTGATTAAATAATAATTCTGAAAAATTAAAAATAAAATAGGTTGAACAAAAGGCAGCAAGAGGGAGTTGAACACTCGACCTTTCTCCTACCTATCTACCCTCCTACCCACTAACAAATTACTCTATATGTTTTCTTCGAGAGGAATAGGAGGAGATATTTATTTATCTTTGTTTTTATGTGCAGGTGAGAAATAAAGTGCAACCTCTTACACATGGAGTAATTTCTTTCCTAATTAAATTTCAAATTAAATAAGAATTTATTTATACATTTATTTATTTTTCCGATTTTAGGAAAAAGAATGGGGAGAGGGAGTTGAACACTCAACCTCTCGACCCATTCCTTTTCCTAACTACTCAAACCTACCCCCTTTACCGATTGCTCTATGTTATTCCTTGAAAGCTTAAGCTAAAATAAAATATATATCCTTGTTATTGTGGGGTAAAATAATATTGTGATTGCATTTTTTTATATGAAGAACTTCATGGGATTCCAATTAAAGTGAAAATATGTTTTGGCTTAAAAATGTCATATATTCTTTTTGATTATTTTTACCTTACATTATTAGTTGTGAATTTTTATTAACGTAAAGCAAATTTTCAAAAGCATAAATATTTATCGTATATAGGTGATTTATTGAGGATTGAGTCTTTTGTTACTAATTGTTTTGATTACATAAAAATAGGTTTTGAAAGGACCCGAAACCTTATACAAGAGCATAGACATATTTTGCAATTAAGAACCAATACAAATGTGGTCCCCCACAAAACAAACAGGAGGAACAGACCAATGTTCCTACCAAGTGGACAGAAGCCCACACCCAAAACCAAACAAGGGCAATCAGGATTTACATTTTTGCCCGTTCTTATGTGAACGTAAGTTCATATCAAAAGGAGTGGAAGGATTAAATTTTTTTCCCTTCACTCTTGTCCATCCATCCTCCACCTTTCTGGCTTCCTTTTGCCAAACCAAAGAAGAGCTAGACAAGCCCACAAAAGGGCTGGTCACAGGAGAGCGCACAGCTCCCGCACCAAAAGTAGCATCAGGACCAAAGACAGCAACAACGTCCGTGGACAAGGCTGCAGAAACAGAGACAGCACCAATGGACTAGACAGGGGCATCAACAACATTCTGGACATGGGCATCATCAACAGTCTGGACAGGGGAAGTAGAGGTAGCACCAGGAAGGACAACAACTACCTCATGAGATAGAGCCACATCAGAGCCAACCCCAGCAGCAACAGAGACAGCATCAGAAGCAGTTGAAGTGTCGACTGAAACACCATCCAAAGCTTGATCATTCCGAGATGGGCTTGAACTCGAGCCCCCCTCCTTAGAGGATTTCTGAACAGTATAGTGGTGATCCAAGGCCCCCGCCCACCAAGAGGGCAACTTATTTGATTTTCTTTTGTTAGATAAGCACCGAGTGGCAAGGTGTCTAGTCTTGTGACACTTTCTACATCTAAATGGAATATTCTCATAATCCAAATTTTGAATCCAAGAGCCCATAGGAGAATCCAAAGCAATCTGCTCAGGGAGACCCTTAAAAAAACATTGATCTCCACTAGAATGCGAGCATAAGTATTCCTAAAAATTTCAGAGGAATTCGAGTCCACCATTTGGAAGTCCCCTAAAGCCTCACCCACAGTTTCCAAAACTGAATCCAGCCAGAGGTGGAGGGGAAGATTCGGCAACCTTACCCAAATGAGTATTTTATTGAAGGTTTCTGAAAGAGGATCAAACCCCTGATACCAGGGTTTGGCCATCAAGGGAAAATGCTCCTCCCAAGTGAAATATATATTTAGGGTTTCTTTAAGTATTTTGTTACTAATTGTTACCCTATGAAATGTTCATGCAATATATATTTAGGGTTTATTTAAGTAATGTTATAGTTTACCTTGTAATATATATTTTTTGAGATAATAACTATAAAGGTAAATCATAAAAATATTAATCCTTAGAATGAAAAATTAGAAGTAAATTATTTCCTAAGGATTAATTATTTTTATCAAAAGATAATTTTGATATAGTGGAATCATAATGCTTAATTATGTTTCTATATGCAGGAGGATTATTAAATGATAAATGAAACAGGTTATCCAAGAACTAAATATTGCAAAGATGGATATTTGTTATGCGGCAAAATGCTTTGCAAGATGAACGACATATTATTATTACAAGAGCATTAATCAAAGATTTATTTATTAAGTATATTAGCCTTATGGTTAATATTTTATTTTGTAGATATTTATTAATGTTGCACTTTGTTGAAATTGGATTTTAGTTATGAACAGACGCATTGGTCTGAAGCTTGTGTGCATCCCCTGAACTTTATAAAAATGAGATACCAAGACCAATGCAGGGACAATTACAAGAATTTCAATTTTCATAGGATAGGATTGTTCAACAATTGCAACATGGATTCTAGTGTACCAATTTTTTAATATCAATAAAAGATAAGTTGTTTTTGTTTTCCATCTGTGCATTGGTTTTCAATTCCCTCAACTAGTCCCTTGGATAAATCAATCTTGATTTCTTTATTGTGATCTTACTGCATTTTGATTTATTAATTGGTCTGCTCATTTTGTATGGTTAAGAATCCTTTTTGATTTGTGGCCAAAGTCAATTGGGCTGTCATTTGAGGAGTTAAATTCAGTTAATTGTCTACAATAGTTCACACACATATGAATGCAAATCAAAGTGATGAGTTTTTTATGACTTGTCTTTAAAATTCGATGTATGTTTCAATATTTTGAAAATTGTCCTCTGAAGCAAATCCTTCCAATTTTCTTTGAAATGTAAAACTATCTCTAAGGTTTTACATAGGGTTGAGGATTGGATTGACTCCATTGCCCAGGGTGAAACAGGCACTGGTCTTATTGATAAATGGAATTTGGTCATCTAATCATTTGTTGCTAGTTTTGGCATCCTATTACTTTAATTTCATTTTACATATCCTATTTGTTATCTTCTTTACAAAGCATTCAATTAGGTTTAGCATTACTTTCTAGCCTTAGTTTAGATTTTAAGTTATCTGACAATTAGGATATTAGGTTGTTTTTCCTCCAAGGACTATTAACCCCTTTGGAAGGAATTTTGGTTGTTTATGCACGTGTTTGTGCAGTTAGGAAGCACATTTGATTTAGGCCTACCAGCCTTGGCTAAATCGAGCTAGAATTGCAGAGGCTCTTGTTGTGCTTGTCAGTTGGTCTCAAAATGGTCCAACATTTTTGGGCACCAATATGGCCAACCACATGAAGGTGGAAGCTCATATGGCCCCTCCTAGGATCCTCTTATGACCCTTTACGACACTTTAAGACCTCTAAGATGTATTCTTAAAGATCGTAAAGGGTCATAAAGGGTCGTAAAGGGTCCTGGGACACAATAGCTGAGAAACATAAATATATGCATCATGGTCACAATTGTTTGGAGACACAACATAATTGAATGTTATATCCAGATGATGCAACACAACCACTACTCCACCAGTTCTAAGTCGACATTGTGGGATCCAAAAACCAAAGATAAGGAATAAATTTGGAGAGCGTAGGAGGGAAATAACGATTGAAATAGTATAGGGACCCCTATATTATTTTGGTCGTTATGACCCTCCTCTACTCTCTAAATTTATTCCTTATCTATATATGGTTTTTGGATCCCGTGGTGTCAACTTAGAACTGGAGGAGTGGTGGTTGTGTTGCATCGTCTGGGTATAGCATTCAAGTATGTTGTGTCTCCAAACAATTGTGACCATGATGCATACATTTATGTTTCTCAACTGTTGTGATATCTACATTTATGTTTTCCACTTTGAATCGAGAATGCATGTGTAACACAACCACAATATGCACAGATAGCGGGTGGAGTTGAGAAGACACATCACGTTTACATTTTTTTAATAGGTCAAAATTACAATGTTCACGATGGTCTATAACTTAAAATATACAATTAAAGACCTCTATAAAAAATGCAAACCTATTGTTGTAGACACTCAAAATTGGACAAGTGCTTTTAAATCAATCAAATGGCAAAATCTTATCAAAATGCTACAATTCTCGTCAAAAAGGATCAAATCAATTTTTAAATGGACATTTATTAATCAAAATTGGAAAAAATCAATAAAATCAAAGAAAAAATTAAATAATGACATTAAATAATTAAATACAAGCTTAAAGGGATGAAAAACACTATATAATTGGTTTTAATTAATTAATTGTATAGTTGTTAAATCAAAAATCAAATTGAACCTATTCCCTTACATGACTAATTTAATTAATTAATGGAATTTAATTAATCGTAATATCTTTCAACAACAATTTGAACAACCAATGAGAATTGAGGAACAAAAGCACATGGATCACTCCAAAATAGTTGAATCTCAATCACACATTTCAACTTTGAATCTCATCCACTCAAATTTGTCTTTTTGTCCAAACTTTTGAGACAAACATTTAAATTGTCCCCCCATTTAAAAACATTGTTTTTGAATCAACCAAGGCTAAATCATGATTAAATAACTCTACCCCTTACCCTTGGGATTTTACTATAAATGAGAGGCATTTTGAGAGCAATAATCATCTTAGAAATTCATTTGCAAAACATCACCATTATAGGCAATTTCATAGCAATTGAGAGCATTTGAATTATCTTTGTATCAATTTGAGAGTTTGAGAGGTAGATTAAGCATTTGTACTATCATATTTCTCATTCTAGGATTGTCACTAGTGGAGAATAGGCTGAGAGCTTCACTTACCAAACTTAGATAGAGAACCATGAGATGTCATGGATGTTAATTTCAATTCTTAGCTTAAATTTGCATTGTATTTTTCTAGAATTATAGTTGATTATCCTAATTTCATGAAGGTGTTAAACTTACACAAACAAATGACACCCACCGTGGGGCCTTGAGCCTCACTTCTAACATTTTTATCAAATTTTGTGTGTTTTGTCTTCACTTTTCCATGAATTTTTGCAGAAAACTCAAGAAATGACGCCTATGAAGGATTTAATGATGTGTATCAGCATGCTGCCGACACCTGACAGTAGTTGACAGACACCTGAGTGATTTCTTCTATTTTGTCTTTTATTCTCTCTGATGCCAGTGAAATAAAGTGTTACGCCTGCAAGCGTAAAGTGATGCATGTGATCTGAGAACTAACGCCTATCAGCTAAACTTTGCCACCTATGATGACTTCTACTATGCAATTTACTGTGATTTGTCATGCCTAGTATTCTTTAATTGATGCTTAGTAGTTTTTATTTTCCACTTTGAATAATTTATCGTACACAATTTTCAAAACTTTTAATGCCTGTCAGTTAAAGTGTCACGCTTACTGATCTTTAAAATCCACTTGAGTCACTAGAAAGTGACACCTGTGAATTTTAAAGTCACTCCTGCTAATTGTTAATTGATGCACTTTAGCTGATAAATGACGCTTAGCATTTTTCATTTAAATTTGCTATCAGATTATTAAATTTGGTTTTCTAACTCTCTGTCTATATTTTTTTTTTTTTCCTCCAAATGAGCAAACACAGGAAATTCAGGAAATCAAAAAGTAGAGTCACTCAAGCAAGCAAAGAGGTAAGAATCCAAATTAAATGTGAAAAAGAGATTCATAGTGCTGCAATTTTAGAGAGTTTGGGATTAGAAGAGAAATTGTATGCTCATTACATTAAAGTATTAAACGCTTACAAGAATAAATTCCCTACTTTGGATTAAAATTGCTTGCATTAAGTTGTTGGAATTTCTTGGAAAAATCTTGTCAAAATACTTAATTTGCAATTTCAATTGTTCTTTTGATTTCCCTCATTTTGTATGGCTGTGTTGGACTAACTTATTGGAGGGAGCAGGAATGATCGCCACTAGGTGAGTGAGCAAATTAAAAAGCCAAAAAACCCCATAAAAGCACCTAGCCATTTCTAGCTACAAAAGGAGGTATTCATCAAATCAAGCTTGCATTTGCTTAAATTGTGGCCATGCATTGAATCTAGTTTAATAGAGAAACCTTACTATTTGTCAAATTGAACAAGCATTAAGCATATGCTCTCCAATTTTTGAAGTGGATCAAAAAGCCAAGCATGTTAGTTCAATCTGGTAGAGAGGATGGGGGGAATTAACCATACACTTCGTTTATTAAGAATATCCTTGTCAAGAGATTGAAAAAGAACAAAATCCAGGATTGAAGTGTTTGGAACAAAGAACAACAATAGGGATATGCTCTTCACTTTCTATGTGAACCAAATTTCTAAACTTGTTGAACTAAGTTCAAATTCTTTCTTTTCTATACATGCTAGTTAAAATAGAGAAATAGAGGGCCTGCCTCCCAAGATTTTCCCTATGAGGACAGTGAGAGGGAATGACCCAAGTGGGAGACAATCGCTTTAGCTACAGTACTATCCAACCCACTATAAAAAAATACACTCTTCCTTAATAGGGGAGTGACTAGGTTGTGTGCAAGTTTCTTCACTTCCTCTAGTAGTCCTTTTGGATTGCACCAAATCATGCTTTTGTGCGTGTGGGAAGCCCACAAGTGGGAAAAAAAATTTGACATGATTTAGAACAGAAGTATTCATTAAATCCTGATAAGTAGTAAGCTGCCTTGTAGAGCCACATGTGTTTAAAAGCCAAATCTGACTCTAGGTAGTTTTCTTGGAAGACTTTCTTGTTCAATACTTGTGGAAAACGACCGAGAACATACACTTTTAGTGTGGGTTTAGGGACATGGTGCAAATTTGATGTGTGTGTTGCATTTGTACTTCATTTTCAAGCAAGAAAATTTCCTAGACCTAATCTTACAATTTTTAAAATTTCTAATTTACAACTTGGTCTGTAAAGTGCCGCCTGCACATAGAGAAAAACCACGTATGCACAGTAAAGTCATGCTTGTGACTATTTAGAAAATGCCTATCAATATTGAAGTCATGCCTGTGACAGTTTAAGTGACGCTTGGAAAGATTTAAATTATGCTTATCAATAAGAAAAAGTCACCCGCTTACTTGCAGAGTGCCACCTAAGAATATTCCAGTCACCATGTAATAAACTTAAAGTCACGTCTACACACAGGCAAGTGACACCTGTGTGTGTGAAAATTGTACCTGATCTGTAGACACAACACTCAGTAAAACATTAGAGGTTAGTGATAATCAAAATCGTGCAAAATTGAAAGCTATCTAACCAAGCGATTTACTGCCTTCTAATAGGTGCGAGATTAATGTTCTCAGACTGTAATCGAGATCAGTGACCTAGACGACACCTAAATGAAGAATTTGAATGAAATTGATCTAGATATGAGATTGAATGCAATTATTCTATTTTTTTGGATTTTTCTATGCAATAAGAATGATAAAAACTTGATATAAATCTATGCTATTGAAAACTGATATGCTATGAATCTAACAATGATATGTAATATGAATGCAAAAATAAGATTGATCTCACAAAGATGTCGATTCGCAAGAGCTTTGATTCTTCAATTCCAATTCTCCAGCGTGATTGTGCAAAATATGAGATGAGTTATGAAGAGCTGAGCCTTGTTTTTATAGAAATCCAAGGCTTTGGAGGTGCATGAGAAAAAGCCATAAATCACTCAAATAACTCAACTTGATTTTTGAGTTATTTTTAAATAAAAGATAATTAACTCACAAAAATCATGCAAAAGCACAGTTCAACTTGAATTAGAAGTTTAGATCAACTTTAAAACTCGAAAAGATGTTGAGTTTCAAAAAGCTAACAACTTGCATTGATTTTCCAATTTTGAGTTTAACTGGGTCTTGAATGTGCACATGGATAATTATGATTTAATAAATAAATAAAGTGATTTATTCTCAACTTAACTGCTTTTTGAAATAAAATAATTAATTTATGGGTTAATTAACTATTTTACCAAACTTTTATTAAAAATTATATTATTAAATAATGACAACATGCTTTAATTAATTAAATAAGAATTTAATCAATTAAAGATAGGAATTTTGATTTATTGTCAAAATTAAATAATACAATTAATAATAGATAGAATTAAATTTAATTAAACAATTAAGTGGCAAATATTAAATCTAATTAATTAAATATGCAAAATATTTAATTAATCAAATTTTAGGATAAATGTGATTTATTGCCAAATAATCATTAAATTAAAGATAATTAAGATGATTAGAAATATTACTAGGAATATTCTCCGATGCAAAATTTAAGATAATCAATTATGATTTGATGATGTTAGATGTGCCTTAGGTTAGGACTTTGATGTCGATTTCGTATGATTTGATGATATAGGAGGTTAATGAACTTATAGCCCATTTTTGGGGTATTACATTTTGCCCCTCTTTGAATTACTGTGTGAAGCGCAGTGGTTCAAAGATAGTCTGTGTTTGATAAAGATATGAAACTGATTCAAAAGATAAACCGATTGAAAGATATTGAGATAGGAGGTCCTGAATGACCAGAGATAATGTTCACTATAGCAGCAATGAACCGATGATTGCGAAAAAGTGTCAAAATGCCTGATTCTGAACCTTAGGATTGATAAGAAGTGAGTGACCCGTTCTAGACTCGATTGTCTTAGCAAAACTAGCAGGTATCACATCCAAATCCTTTAGTTGCCGAAGAACCAAGGAAATAACACTATGATCTGATGGTTGCAAAAACTGATACAGATTACAAGATTAAGAGAATAACAGATTGATATGGATCGATGAATCTGATATGCCCCAAGTGATGATAGATTTGCCCCGAGCGATGAGGACTTTTGATGAATCAGTAACTAGATGTGATTGTTTGTCTTGATCACTGATGAAAGATATTGATAGACTTGATCGATAGAATTTGATTTACAGACTTTGAATGATGTGCAATACCATGCCCCCTTCGGGATTAAAATTGAAATCTGACAAGAAAAGTCAGTGTTATAGTTTAGAAGCATGTTAATTGATTTGAGAAGTGGTTATATACGTCCGAGAACGCATTCTGCATCGTTGGGAGGTCCAAAAGACCAAATTTGACTAGGTTTGACCATGAGTTGACCATAGTTGAAATGTCGATAGTTTGATGTAAGATAATCAGTTAAGTTGAATACTAGATTTCTGTGATGATTGAAGGTCGAATATGCAAGTAGTTAATAATATGAATGATCTCAGATTTGAATTTTGATCCCGAAAAAGGATACTACTTGCTATTTCATTGGAGGAACCTCCGTGTTAGATTCAGCTCTTGTTAGACTTGAAGATGCGATTTGAAGAATCATTTAAGCATTGAAGTTCATTTAATCATTGTGAGATCATGCAAACATGCAAAATGCAATGAGACATGCAAAATGAAATGCAACCTAAGACCTAGGACCTAGTCACTGATCATATGTCGATTTGTTATCATCATTGAACTTTTAGGTAACTGGATAAATCAATACAATGCCCACTAGCCATGAAACCATAGACATATGAATATCAATTTGTATGCGCAAGAATCAATACAACACTCACTGGTCAAACAACCATGGATATATGAATATTGATTTTGTTTTCGAAATGTCAGATTAGATATAAGCACCAAGGCACAAGCGCCAGGATGACCTAAATATTATGTCCATTTTGATATAGCAATTTGTACAAGCATCAAAACATACACGTCGTGATGACCTGAGTATGCCTTGCATTGCAAACACATCAAACAATCAAGAGATCATTCTAAATCCAATGTGAATTACCCGTAGTGACCCTTTATCGTTCACATCCTTAGGCAAGATTGCGTTCCACAGTAGGAGAAAGAACTTACTCAAAAAGATAATAGTTAGATCAAACTTCCTTGAATTGTCTGGGTATCAATGGTCGAGGTACGCATGGCCATCCAATTCGAGATAGAGGCTCTTACAGTCGGACACCATTTCAATCCAGAAGTTCCAAAGATGTTAGATTTTTACATACAAGCAGAAGACAAAGAAAAAAATTATGCCCCCAGTCATCACTCTCTAAATCCTATAAAGGACATCATTGAAGAGCTCGAAGGGACACAATATGCAAAAATCTCAATGCGAATCAGTAAGCCTACAAGGAGATAAAAGCATGAAAAGCACAGATTGTTTTCAGTTGAGTTTTGATGTTTGATTGTTGTTGATGCAAAATCCTTTCTGGAGACGAGACTGATTGACTGACTCAACTTGAAGCTTCAAAGGACTCTGAGTGGATATGACACGTCTAAGATACATGGGAGACCATAGGATATGACATTGATTGCCCCCAAGTGTGAACATTGATAGGATGCAGACGCTTGAGCTGGTTGGTGTACAGGCCGACTTATTGAAACCAGGATATGCAGAAACAAACCGAGGGATATGTACAAACTAAAGCAAGACTGAAAGCTGGGAAAGACCAAGATTGTGCTGATAGATGGAGCATTTGGAACAAGTGGTGCCCGTTTGCCGAGTTTTCACCATCTTGGTAGAGATTCTATTTTTGCTACCGAGGTGCCTGTTTCCAGGTTTTCACCAAGGCACTTTTTTTTTTTCTTTTTTTTTTTTTTTTTGGTATTTTTTTCATTTTTTCTTTTTTTTTTGTACTTTTGATATTTTTCATATTTTTTTATATTTTTCACATTTTTTTGATTTTTTTTTGTGAATCATCAAGGCGCCTATTGCTAGGTTTTCACCAAGATGTTCATTTTTTCAGGACTTTTTCCGATTTTTAAGATTTTTTTCAGGACATTTACCAAGCACCGAATGCCTTAGGCATAGAATTTCTTTAGATGGAGAACGTTGATTGGTTCTCGGAGCCGTTCTCCTTCAATTGTTGAGAGTTGATAGGCACCAGAGCCAAAAGTAGCAGTGATAACAAAGGGACCCAGCCAGTTGGGTTCGAACTTCCCCTTGTGTTCTCGATGTGATTGATTTTTAGGATTTTCTCTCAACACTAGATCACCAACCTGAAATTCTCTATGTCTGACTTTCTTGTTGTAGCCTCTAGACATTCTTTTCTGATACACTCTGAGATGATCATACGCTGCTTGTCTGCGCTCATCTAGTAGTTCAAGTTCTTGTAACCTCGACACTCTGTAGTCTTCATCAGTGACAAGTCCATGCATTTTGATTCTGAGTGATGGGATTTCAACCTCAATAGGCAATACCGCTTCAGACCCATAAACTAAAGCGAAAGGTGTAGCCCCTGTAGGCATTCTGATACTAGTTCTGTATGCCCAGAGAGCTGGATTGATCATCAGATGCCAGTCTCTTCCTGTTTTATTCACTGTTCTGTGCAAGATCTTCAGGAGATTTTTTTTTGAAGCCTCAGCTTGTCCGTTCCCTTGAGGATAGTAGATAGATGACCAATGTTGAGTAATTTTGAACCTGGCACATAAGTCATCTAGATCCTTATTTTTGAATTGTCCCCCGTTATCTGTGATTATAGAGTGAGGGATCCCATATCTGCAAATGATGTAATTCAGGATGAACATAGAGATCTGTTTCCCCGTTGCTTGTGTTAGAGGAACTGCTTCTACCCATTTTGTAAAATAATCTGTAGCTGTGATTATATGGGTATGTCCATTAGAAGAGTGCGGATGGATAGCACCTATGAGATCAAATGCCCATTGTTGAAAAGGCCATTGTGTAGTAAAGGGAATCAGATCTCTCCCTGGAGCATGAATCAAGTTGCCATGTACTTGACACTGTTGACAGTTTTTAGCAAATTTAATAGCTTCTTTTTCCATTTCAGGCCAATAATACCCAGCCCTAATAAGTTTTCGAGCTAACGTTAAACCGTTCGAGTGTGACCCACATATACCCTCGTGGACTTCCTCTAATGCACGTTGAGACTCTTCTCGTTCTAAACATCTAAGCAGTGTACCATCTAGACCTCGTTTGTACAGATCATTACCAATGATGACATATCGGGATGCGGATCGGATAAGGTTTCGTTTCTCAAAACGGTTAAAGGACTCAGGGATGATTTGGTCATGGAGATAGGAGAATAGATTTTTGTAGCGAGATGAGTCATAACCTACAACGTTGCAGATCATGCGGGTTTCAGGGGAGTCATATGCAGGATAGGATAGGGCTTCCACCAGGAACTCGTAGCGTAGTTCATGTTCGGGCTGCTGTAAAAGAGTAGATAATGTCGCCATTGCGTCAGCAGCCTTATTCTCCGTTCTGGGTATTTGCTCAAACGTGATAGAGATGAAGTATTTCTTTAAATCATCGACCATTCTCTTGTAAGGAATGAGCTTTTCATCTTTGGTTTGGTACACATCATTGACCTGGTGGATGACCAGTTGTGAGTCTCCATGAATGTGCATCTCTGTAACTCTCCACTGTATTGCCATTTTCATACCATTGAGAAGTGCCTCATATTCAGCAATATTGTTTGTGCAAGGAAACTTTAATCTGAATGCTTTGGGTATCGAGTATCCTTGAGGAGTAATGAACAATATGCCTGCTCCGGATCCATTCTGTGTGTAGGAGCCATCAAAGAATAATCGCCATGCTCTAGAAGAGAGGTGCATGATAGAGGAATCGGGAAATTCCATTTGCATGGGTGTATCATCAAACAGTGGTGCTTCAGCTAACTGATCAGCAATGACCTGTCCTTTGATAGCTTTTCTTTCAACATATTCAATGTCAAATTCGCTCAAGAGCATGACCCATTTAGCTAGTCTACCTGTGAGGGCAGCTTTGCTTAGGAGATATTTCAGTGGATCAATTTTAGCTACCAAATGAGTAGTATGAGCTAACATATAGTGTCTCAATTTCTGTGATGCAAAGATCACAGCGAGACATGCCTTCTCTATCATTGAGTAGTTCTTCTCATAGGCCACTAAAGTTCGGCTGATATAGTAGATGGCTCTTTCTTTCTTGTTCTCATCATGCTGTGCTAGCAATGCCCCCAGTGATGTATCTGTTGCGGAGACATATAATATTAATGGCTTCCCATGAATAGGAGGCATCAATATAGGTGGATTTGATAGATACTTCTTGATATGTTTAAAGTTGTTCTCACATTCTTCATTCCATGCAAAGGTCACACCTTTATGTAATGTTTTTGTAAAAGGCTGTGAGATGTCCGCTAGCTGTGATATGAATCTTCTGATAGATTGAACTCTGCCTTGCAACGTCCTCATTTGACTAATATTTGTGGGAGGTTGCATCTCTATTATAGCCTTGACCTTAGCTGGATCAACTTCAATGCCTTTCTTGGAGACGATGTATCCTAGGAGCTTTCCAGAAGTGACTCCAAAAGCACACTTTTTAGGATTTAGTCGAAGACTAAATTTTTCCATTCTGTCGAGGATCATGCTCAAGTCTGTTAGATGTTCAGTTCTAATCATGGATTTTGCCAAGGTATCATCTACATAATCCTCCATTGTTCTATGCATCATATCATGAAAAATAGATGTCATTGCTCTTTGATATGTAGCTCCAGCATTTTTGAGTCCGAATGGCATAACATTCCAACAGAAAGTTCCCCACGCACATGTGAAAGCTGTTTTCTCTTGATCTTCTGGAGCAATTTTGATTTGGTTGTATCCAGAAAAGCCATCCATTAAGGAATACATTTCATAGCCCGCAGTCATGTCCACTATCATATCAATGTTAGGTAGTGGGAAGTCATCCTTAGGGCATGCTCTGTTCACATCTCTAAAGTCCGTGCACACTCTGATTGAACCATCTGGTTTTGAAACAGGTACAATGTTGGAAATCCACTCAGCATAGTCGATGACACGGATGAATCCAGCTTTTAGGAGTTTTTCTAGTTCTGCTTTGACTAAGAGTGCGACATGAGGATGCATCTTTCTCAATTTTTGTTTGATTGGTTTTACTCTGGGAGCAATGGATAGATGGTGCATAATGAGATTGGGATCCAATCCTGGCATATCTGAATATTTCCATGCAAAGTTGATCTTTTTCTCTGATAAGAAGGTAGTGAAGTTTTGTTTCTCTTCATCTGATAGAGATTGTGCTACATGTACCAATTGTGGTTCCTCTGTTGTACCCAAATTGATGGATTGAGTTGGCTCAATCAGAACTGGAGATCTATCCTGTAAATGACTTGGAAGGACATCAAATATCTCATCCTTAGGTGCCTCAGAGAGGTTTTCACCTTCAGATACGTCTTTTCTTTTTACTTTTGTTGGTTCTGAGACTGCCACAAAGTGGTTTTCACCCTCAGAACTCTTTTTCTTTTTCTTTTTACTCTTGTTTTTCTGACTAAGATATTTGATGTCCGACTCGGTCATGCTGACACTCGGTTCACTGATGGAAGTACTCATAGGCTCAACTGCATTGAGGTAGCAGGCAAGGGCATAGTCATTTGGGAAGGTATACATACCATGGTTTGGGTTGGTGGAAGTTTGGTCGATAAGATCAGGGCGTTGGATAGTCAAAGCGGGAAAGGCTTGGGATATGGTGTTCACGGATGTGGATATGTCATCATTGGTCCTAACCTGACGCTCAAGTTCAAAGGTGATATTACAACTCAGAATGTTCAATTCGTGAATAGGCTCAACATCATCATAGGAGTCCTCTTCAGCCATAGGTGGATCAGACACGTTAAGTTCATTGTTTCGCTCTAGACCTACGTTGGGTTGAGAGACATATTGGTGAATAACATCAATAGATTTCTCTGTTATAAGCTCATCTTCTTCTGGAATGGCACCCCATTCATAATCATTTGACTCATCTTCTGATTCAGAATCTCTAGGAAATCTTAGAAAGTGCGTGAAATCAGGATGAATACCCCAAGAAGGATTACCCTCAGTCTCTGACTTGAATTCATATTCATGGGAATCAGTGTCAGAATAACTACCCCCTGCTTCTTGATCAGTTTGATTGCCTTCGAGATTGGCTGGTTCTTGTGGTACAACCATCTCTTGCGCTACAGTAGGTTCTTGTGTTTCTACTACATTAATTCTTCTGATAGGATCATCTGTATCATCAAGAAGATCTTTGATCTCTTTAGGCAATTTTTCATAGGGGATAAGCTCAGAGCTATCTGAATCATTATCAGAGGGTTCTGTTTCTTCTTTCTTAAGAAGGGGTTCTCCTAGTGCAATTTGTTCTATGACATGAGAACAACCACCTCTGAGATGATAGGGTTTCTTTTTAAACCCTATGCCACCAGTATCTTTTTTGGCTCGACCAATATGTGAAATGGGGGTCACAAGACCCTTTCCCCTAATTCCTAGAGGTCCTTGACCAGAATATCCCATCTTGGCTATCAATTTGTTTCCTGGACCATATGAATTAGAAGGGACTGTAGGTGCTATAGATTCACTAGGTTGAACAATTTTAGATTCAGAATCCTCTTTATATAGCCATGCCAGCACAGCTTCATCCTCTTCAAATTCTTGTTTAGATACTTGCTCCACCACAAAATGTCTTTTGTATGCTTCCATAGGTTCCTTAGGTTCTGATTTAGACTGCTTCAAGGATTGGCCATATGACTTAGGTGAGATTGGGAGAGATGTCAGAGACAAGACTGGCTCTATAGTGTATTCTCCCATCCCATTTTCTTTGATATTGATCTCTTTAGCAATGTCATCCATCTTAGATGTGGAAGCCACATTTTGTTGCTTGATGGAAGATTCTCTGTTATTGGGAACAAGTTTATCGGCACTTTCCTTCAATGTATTGCAAGTTGTACTCAGATCAGCTGGGATAGTAACCTCCACTCCTTCATAGGGAAATTTCAAGCATTGATGGTATGTTGAAGGAATAGCCTGCATTTCATGTATCCAGGGTCTCCCTAGAAGGATATTGTAAGCCAATGGTAGATTGAGCACCTGACATGTGGTATCTTTGATGACTGGACCCACCCGGATGGGCAAGACAATGGTGCCTTTAGAAGCTCTTTCTTGTTCATCATAGGCTTTTATGGTGATCTTCTTTCGAGGATCAATAGCCATCTCTGAGAATCCCAACTGTGTGATTAAGTTGTAAGAACAAATGTTGAGGCCTGCGCCCCCATCTATCAACACACGTTTGACTCGACGGTTCTGGATCAAGACTTCTATGTGCAAGGGCTGATTATGTGGGTGACTTAGGGAGTTGTCATCCTCTTCTGAAAAGGAGATATATTGCGGAGATGTTAGATGACCAACCATAGTCTGGAACCTGTCTAGATCTAGATCATCAGGAACATTAGAGCTGAGCAAAGCTTTGTCTAGGATATCTCGGTGAGCTGGAGATATTCGAAGTAACTCAAACATAGAGATTTTGGCATTGGTATGCTGGAGTTGTTGTACGATGCTGTAAGATGTAGGTCTGGTATCCTTTGGATTGGAAGATTTTGAGGCAACCTTCTGTTTAGAAGCAGATGTGAGATTGAAAGGTATCTTAGGGACATCAAATGAATTTGGTGTTTGTCCTTTCAGATGCGTCTGAGCTTGTGATCTGGTAACTGCATTAGCTGAGGAATGATTCCTATCTCTTCGTACAATCGTGATGACATTACAGCTCTCAGAAAGGCATGGTTCCACCATATTGATGACAGCATCGTTTCCAGGGTAGGCATAGTTGACTTTTGCCCCCATGTTAGGCTGAGAAGTGGAAACTCCCTTGCCATGTTGTGGAAAAGGTTCTGTAAATGCTGTGTGATCATTATTGCTGGTAGGATTATCGATTGTGATGTCCCCTTGATCTATCAAGTCTTGAATGGTATGCTTCAAATGGAAGCATCCATTAGTTCTGTGGCCTTTAGTTCGATGGAAAGCACAAAATTCATTATCTTTCCACCAACATGGTTTTGGATCCAGATCAGGTTTTCGGATTGGTGGTAAAGAGATCATGTTATCAGCTATCAGGGTCCTCAGAGCAGATTCCAAAGATTCTCCCAGGGGAGTAAACTTTCATTTATTATCCCATCGTTTGAATGGCTTCTTTGGAGATGGTTCAGCAGATTTTTTCTCTGAAGCTTCAATGGCTTTGGTGGCAAGGGTGAGATTGTAGGCCGGTGCCTTTGATGGGGTGTGGATAGTGTCAACAACACCATCAGAGATGATACCTTTGTTTCTATTCCAAGTCTTATTTTTATCTTTTGAGCTAGATCCTGATTCAGACTTGTCCTTTTGAAGTGTGATTTCTCCTTTCTTGACAAGTACTTTCTCAATCTTGATTGCATTATCCACCATTTTATCAAAAGATACATGATCTTGCATTTGCAATGGATAGTTGAGCTCTGGAACAAGGTTATTGATAAAGATTTCAAGTTTCTCCATTTCGGGAATTGGTCTAGCATATAAAGAAAACTTCTTTCGCCACCTCTTGAGAAAAGTTAGGAATGATTCCCCTGGATATTGCTTGAGGTTACAGATATCGATCATGGTAATCGGATGTTGAATATTGTAGGAATATTGTTGATAAAACAATTTAATCAATTCCTCAAAAGTTTTGATCGTAGAAGGTAATCTTGAAAACCACTGAATGGATGCTCCTCCCAAGGATCTAGGAAAAAGACGCATTAGATAATTCAGTTCATGCATGAATTCCATGGATTGCGTACAGAACTCTCTGACATGATCTTGAGGATCAGAGTGTCCGTCATATTTGTCATACTTTGGTATCTCCACTCTTTTTGGGAATGGAGGCATATACAATTCTTTGTCAAAAGGGAAAGGACAAAGGGCCTCCATGGAGAATTCCTTGGGTTCCTTCTCTTTCTCAATTTTATTCATTTTGACCTGCATAGCGTGCAGCTGGTTCATTATGGCCGTCATTGGAGTTTCTTCCTCATGCGTGATGATATCTTCGACATTGAAGTGAGGAGGAAGTTTAGCTCCTTCTTGGGCTAATTGCAAAAAGTATGCCTCTCTATCCATTTTCAAGAAATGCCTCATCATTCTTTTGAATTCATCGTCATTCTGACACCGATGGATTTCAGAGGGTGTAGGGTCTTGGTCGGCATTATGTTGAGAATGGTGTCCCTGGGATCCTCCTCCTAGAGAACCATGGTTTGTCCCTGCTTGAGACATGGTAGGAGTTTTTGGGCTCCCTGGAATAGATTGAGGAGGAGTTTGTTGATTACCTCTGTGAGTTGATAGAGGAGGTATGTAACCGGTTTTTAATCGAAAATTACCGAGACCGTCGTCTTCGTAGATACCTGACTTGATGAGTTGTTCAAGAGTTGGACCCGGGGTATTGGTCAAAAGTAAGTTCTGAGATGTTTCTTCTGATTTCTTGTGTGAAGAAGCTCTGGTCTCCACCATTAACTTTGAATGAAACAGAAGAAAAGGAGGAAGACAACTGAAGAACAATTTGATTCGAGAAAATCGGATGACGCAACCTTGTCAAGATTATGATAGTTTTGATGATCTAATGAGATGTGGGTGAAGGAAACTGTGCCCTGGATGTATGGGATAGATCGCCCAAAAGATAGCGGACATGAGTTCTCAACACTTAGTTTGTTTTTGAAGATTGATTGATTGAAGATTGATAGTTATGACAAGGTTTTGACACGAGATAAAAAGGACTCAAATTGATCAAACAGAAGACTAGATCGGATTCAAAAGATCAAACTCAGAAAATGGTAGAATGCTCAATAGCTACTGCTCTGTTCCTGACACAATCATATTTTTGACAGATTCTGGAACTAGGCTGGAAACATTGGATATCTTGCAATTTGACAATTTCTGACAACTTTCTCAAATTTTTCCAAACGACACTCTGCAGACTCGTACGACACTGGGTAGTCTATGAAATGATAGTTGCTAAACTCATACGACAGTTGGGTAATACTGAAATGACACTTGACAAAACTCGTACGACTTTTGACTTCCTAAAATGACTTTTGACTCCAGAAAAGATTTTACGTCAATTTTTGCAAAATGTAAGGTCTTCAGTTTTGGATTGTTTGCAAATTGTATTGTCCAGATTTTGAAGGTTATACCAGATTTGATCATTTTTAATAGCCAAGTAGATAAATAAGCACGCAGAATAGCAAGCAAGTGATTCCAAGCACGTCTGAAAACAATGAACAAGGGCAAAAGCAACCTTGCGCATGAACAATCAAGTGACCAAATTGTGCTAATCCCTGAGAGTACTAATTGTGTATGTTCTGAAAAAGTTTTGCAATAACACACATATACCTGAAAGTAAAAAATTGGCCTCTCTAGGGTTTTTAGTAATGGTTTGACTCTGCAACTTTTATGATTCAAAGGGGTGAACTCCAATCCCGGCGCACCAGGGTTTTGACACAGTCTGAGAACTTAATCTTCAAGAGCTGCTAGGGAGATCTGACAACCCAACAATGAACCATACCCATGGAGATTTCTTCCACAAGGACATTTATATAGCGGCTGTCACTACCACGGTGAAAATGGCTATGACCGCTTGAGGTTCCGTCAACGCAGTTTGCCCTGTGAAGGGATTGTCCGCTACGGTTAACCCTCTCTAAAGATGACTCACAGATTTATACCACAAGGGGACTTGGCTCCAGATTCAAGGTTTTGACACCTCTTCACTTTTAACCCAAACAAAGCAAGCAGATTAATCCGACACGCTAAGACAAAGTTTTGTTCCACCAAGGTCTGTGATATCAACTCCACGTGATCTATCAACCTCTCCGGGGAGAGAATGTATCAATCAATAAGAGAAGACGCACTAACCAATTTTGATTCACCAAAGCTTGTGATATCAACCCTACGTGATCTATCAACCTCTTCGGAGAGAGAATGTGTCGATCAATAAGAGAAGATGCACTAACCAAGTTGAATGTGAAATGCACTAAGTATCCTCCCTACCTACAAGGATTCTATCGTCAAGAAGGATTTCACTGGGAATCCAATCTTTCAAGAATCACGAATAGTGTTCATAGGGCCTAATTACTATGTGAGCATAGATATATGTTCTGAAAGTAAATCTACCAAAAGCATTCAAAAAGTAGAAAGAAGAACACTTAACGCTTAAAGAAAATATGAGATGAGTCCACAAGGTGGAACACTTAACACCTCACACAAGCTAAAAATGAGTCCCCAACTTAGAAAACAAGTGAGGTCCTAAAAGCACAAAAGGGTTGCCAAGTGGAACATTTAACGCTTCTGTCCTGTTGACCCCTCCCTTTTATGGTGCTGAGATTGCAACCACGGGGCGGAAATAAGGGGCCGGCGGATTAGCGAGTCCAATAACCCAAGATAGCAATCAAGATCAATCACAAGTATTCTAAGACTACTTAATGAATCCTTAAGGGTTCACAACCTAGTATCAATTATGCAAGTGTGTAGAAATAGATCAAAAGCATGAAAAGATGCACACAAGCTTGACACATAAGAGATTTATTTTAAGTCCCAAATCAAAATATTATTAAATGAAGGAGAATACCTGGGATCCTTGCAACGCACTTAGTAGATTTTGCTTGATTTTTAGCAATTTTTGTTGAGCTTTTCCATGCAAGCAAGTGACGAACTCTCCAACAAGCAAATAAGCAAACAAGCAAACAAGATATGCAAAATATATTCAACTTATGAAAACCATAGGGTTAGCTCTAAAAATCAATTATTATCAGTAATAATAACCAGCAATCAACCCAAATGACAACTCATATCATTCATTGAACCATGTAAAAAAAATAAGTGCATACCCATCACAAAACTTTATTTTTTTTTTTTGCATTTGACCTAGTCAACAAGATCTAATTTTTTTGATATGATTTTGGCCACAAAAATAGAAATTCAGAATAGAGACCCCTACTAAAAAACAGAGAGCTTTCCAAAAATGCAAAAATTTTAGAAAAACCTCTTCATTTGTGCCCTAGAGACCCATTTTATCAAAACAGACCAGTTTTTGTAAATTGACTATTTGAGCTATGATATCATGTCCAAATTTAAAACACAAAGAATGGACCCCCTGTAGAATTTAAAGAGATTTCCGAAAATATAAAAATTTTTGAAAAATATGCTGATTTGCGTCAGATATGAATTTTTTCCGGAATTTCAAGAAAAAATTATTAAAAATTCAAAACATCTCATAAAATTCTAAATTTTTTACTGTAGCTTCCATGACATGTCACCAACCCGCAAAAAAAATTTCAGACCAAAATTCAAAGCCGTTTGGGAGATAAAATTAAATCTTTGAAACTTTGGGGTTTTAGCTCCCAAAAAAATCAAAACCAGCATGCAAAGGTGGGTTGCCCCACGGTGGGCGCCAGAAATGTGTGTGTGAAAATTGTACTTGATCTGTAGACACAACACTCAGTAAAACATTAGAGGTTAGTGATAATCAAAATCGTGCAAAATTGAAAGCTATCTAACCAAGCGATTTACTGCCTTCTAATAGGTGCGAGATTAATGTTCTCAGACTGTAATCGAGATCAGTGACCTAGACGACACCTAAATGAAGAATTTGAATGAAATTGATCTAGATATGAGATTGAATGCAATTATTCTATTTTTTTGGATTTTTCTATGCAATAAGAATGATAAAAACTTGATATGAATCTATGCTATTGAAAACTGATATGCTATGAATCTAACAATGATATGTAATATGAATGCAAAAATAAGATTGATCTCACAAAGATGTCGATTCGCAAGAGCTTTGATTCTTCAATTCCAATTCTCCAGCGTGATTGTGCAAAATATGAGATGAGTTATGAAGAGCTGAGCCTTGTTTTTATAGAAATCCAAGGCTTTGGAGGTGCATGAGAAAAAGCCATAAATCACTCAAATAACTCAACTTGATTTTTGAGTTATTTTTAAATAAAAGATAATTAACTCACAAAAATCATGCAAAAGCACAGTTCAACTTGAATTAGAAGTTTAGATCAACTTTAAAACTCGAAAAGATGTTGAGTTTCAAAAAGCTAACAACTTGCATTGATTTTCCAATTTTGAGTTTAACTGGTCCTTGAATGTGCACATGGATAATTATGATTTAATAAATAAATAAAGTGATTTATTCTCAACTTAACTGCTTTTTGAAATAAAATAATTAATTTATGGGTTAATTAACTATTTTACCAAACTTTTATTAAAAATTATATTATTAAATAATGACAACATGCTTTAATTAATTAAATAAGAATTTAATCAATTAAAGATAGGAATTTTGATTTATTGTCAAAATTAAATAATACAATTAATAATAGATAGAATTAAATTTAATTAAACAATTAAGTGGCAAATATTAAATCTAATTAATTAAATATGCAAAATATTTAATTAATCAAATTTTAGGATAAATGTGATTTATTGCCAAATAATCATTAAATTAAAGATAATTAAGATGATTAGAAATATTACTAGGAATATTCTCCGATGCAAAATTTAAGATAATCAATTATGATTTGATGATGTTAGATGTGCCTTAGGTTAGGACTTTGATGTCGATTTCGTATGATTTGATGATATAGGAGGTTAATGAACTTATAGCCCATTTTTGGGGTATTACAACACCCAAAATTAAAGAAGGGAAAATAGAGAGCATTTCCTGAGGGTCTCAAATTTTTTTGATTTCATATTTAGATACCCTTTTGGCTATTTTATTTATTCCGGTATCCTGCCTGGTCAAAAATCCTAGTTTTGAGCAATTTTGAAATTTTCATAAGGATTTGGCCACAAGCAAGTAAGATCAAGCCCATATCTAAGAGCTTGTATGCTCATGTCAGCTTTCACTTGATCATATTACGTAAAGAAAACCTTGCAAGCAGATGAAACTTATCTAAGGCAAGAGCTTCCTTTCTTCAGTGATACTTTTACCACCCTAAGAGTACCACAAGAACCACCCGTTCAAGAAGCGGAAACCAACAGGATGTACTCCAGTAGCTTGGGTAATAACAACAATGGAGATATTGACCCAAACAATCAGGGTAATACCAATAATGGAGGAATAGACCCTAACAGTCAAGGGATTAACAACAATAAAATGGGGGCAATGGTGAACCAACCGCTAATGATGCAATCGATGAGAAGGTTAGTGAAGCTATACAAAGCTCGTACCTTTTGAAACTCATGGAGAAAGCATTGGAGAGAGACAAGGAAAAGTACTTACTAGACCTAGCCCGAGCAGGTCTTAAACTTCCTCACGACTATGATGTTAATCAACTTAAGCAACCGGAAGTTGAAGAGAGCCCGATCGATATCATGAATAAACAATTTAAGTTATTTCAAATGCAATTGGACACAATAAAGAAAAGTGGGGCTCCAAAACCCTTTTCAATAGAAGCATTATGTCCTTTTCCATTTGACAAGAGTCTAGTCATGGTACCATTCCCTATCAACGTAGTATTTCCTAAGTATGATGAATACAAAGGAACATCTAATTGTCAAGATCATCTACGGGAATTTTGTGCATTGAGCTTAGAGTTCATGCATGATACAACTTATTTAACAAGATTATTTCCTAGGAGTTTGGGAGGTATGGCCATGTAATGGTTTTCGAAATTACTTTCCGGCATTCAAACTTTTGAAGAGCTAGCTTTTAAATTTGTAGCACACTTCATACAATATCAAACACGAAGTTACAATTATCACCGTATGTAATACCAAGAAAAAAGAAGGAGAAGGATTCCTAATCTTCCTACAAAGATGGAGGATGGTATTTGCTAGATACCCTTGGAGTGTACCAAAAAAAGAAAAGATGGATATCTTTATCAATAGCTTGAGTAATGAGATGAATTATTGGTTGAGAATGCAATGTCCTAAGACCTTCCAAGATCTTATAAAAAATGGAGTGACTACAGAGGAGGTATTAGTTAAGAGTGGAGAGTTAAAACTTTACAAAGACAATAAGAATTACAATAACAATACCTCCAACAACAACTATAACAACCAAAATAAGAACTTTTCTAACAGCTATAATCGGTTTGGGTTGAAGAACAACAATAAAGGAGTGGTCAATGATGGTGTTGTTGATGCTAATAATTTAAAAGTAACTCCTTTTTCTCTTACAAGAACACCTAATCAGGTGAACAATGCAAATCAAACTCCCAAAGTGCCTTTCAACAACAATACCAACAATAATAACTTTGGGAACAATCAAGGAGGTAACAAGTTTAAGCAGTTATTGACACCATCTCCCAAGAGAACATTCACACCTTTGGGTGAACCTCTTGAGAAGGTATTAAGGACCCTCATTGCTAATAAGATCATTGATCTACCTAGACCTCAAGCCTATGAGCCACAAAACAAGCCCAGCTGGTGGAGTGAGAACAATTGTTGTGAATACCATCGAAATAGAGGACATACCACAAATGATTGTTTACAGCTGAAGAACATGGTACAAGATCTGATTGATAATGGTGTGATCTCTATAGAAGGGCCTCAAAGTAATGAAGATCACACAACATTTAAGTAACCTTTTTATAACCATGAGAAAGGTGAATCGTCCAATGGGAATAAGAAAAGCAGCAACAATATTAATTTTGCTCCTCATTATGATAACGTCATCAATACATCATCCAAGGATGAGCATGTTGTAAATACTTTTGTGATCAAGGAACAACCCAAAGAAGAAACATTAAATGCTATCACTAGGGGGAAGACTTCAAGGATTACCCTACAAGGGGTTAATCCAAAACCTATTGGTCCTCCACAATCTAGCATTTTGGCTAAACAATTGTCTACAACAGCGAAGCCATATAGTTTGGTAGATCAACTACAAAAGACTCCAGCACAAATTTCTATTTTGGAGTTATTAAAATTATCTCCAAATCACAAGGAGATCTTAGAGAAAGCTCTAGTGGAAACTAATGCTTCTATCAACTTGGAAGAGGATAAGTTTCAGAATATGGTAGGGTACCTCATCGCACCGCATTGTCTTTCATTTTTAGACCATGATGACATGTCCATGACCCATCCCCAAAATATGTCACTGCATATAGAAGTCTTGATTGAAGGACATAGGGTCAAGATAGCTCTCATAGATGGGGGAGCTGGTCTTAATATTTTTACTTTGAGCCTTGTCAAGTCTTTAGGATTATCCGAGTCATGTATTGATCCTACAAAGAGAATTACCATAAAAGCTTATGATGAGGCAGAGAGGTCTTTGAAAAGTATGATTATATTGCCCATTCAAGTTGGACCTGTCAAAAAGGACACATAATGCCAAGTCTTAGATATGAAATTAACTTATAATATCTTATTGGGGAGGTCATGGATACATGAGATGCAAGTGGTTCCTTCCACGTATCATCAATGTATCAAATTTCCATACAGGGGTGAGGAAATGACAATTGGAGGGGATTCAAATCCTTTCCAATATTGCAATGCACTAAAGCCACTCCACGAGTTTTTTATTCCTCATAATAGAGAAGGGATTATTCCAAGGGCTACCATTGAAGACATTAAAGTGGATGATTCTAAGTTAACATTAAGTGCTATTTCTACTTCAAACCCTCCTCAAACTAACTCAACTACATCAACTAAAGGAAAGGAAAAAGTGAGTTATGAGGGTCTAAACTCAAATGAAAATTCAGAAAAAGCATTTGCACTAGAAGTAGAACTTTTCAAACCCACCAAAGAGGAGAAATACAAAGTTAAAGAGGATCATTACAAACATATGAGTGAGATGATGCACACATTTGAAAAGAAATGTAAAATCAATTCCAAGGGAGTAGGGGAATATTCTATTTCCCTATTTGATTTACCTACATCTCCAAGAACACATGGGAAACCTTCTAAGGAACATCTTCCTCACAAATATAACTCTTATTTTGTAAGAGAAAGTGACAAGGAAAAATTTGACAAAGAAGAAGATGAAGTTCTCCAATGGTTCTATCAAGATGAAAATGATACCTCAAATACCCCCGTGGAGAGAATTCAACACATTAACATTCGAACCGACCAATATGGAAAAGGGTTTGAACTAATGCAAAAAATGGGGTATAAGGGAAGAGGACCCTTAGGTAAAAGAAATAGAGGTTTTCTAGAGCCTATTGAACCTTCTTGGAGGTCAAAATAAGAAAAATTAGGGGTAGGTTACTAGCACAAAGGAGAAAGTTCCAGCCCCATGCATGATTCCTATCCACAAGTGAACACGGTGGAATTTGATGTTGATAGTGATGATTCATGAGAATATGAGTGGGACACTTTATCCGAAGACTCATGCCATGATAAAGAGATCGTTGAAATACATTCTTTTGCTAATGTCCCTAAAGTGCAAATTCAAGATAGTGAAGATTCAGAGACACCTTCTACATACATACAGCCTGGTCTACAAGAATCTAACATAGGGCAAGCACATATTAATCATTCATGGGTAAGGGAACCTCGGGTACCTTTGTGGGCAAGTGATTTGAATGTTAATTTTAACCCACATGCATTATTTCCCGTACAAGTCTTAGAGGACAATACTCAAGACAACACTCAAGAACATACTCAAATTAATGAAGATCCAGAGACACTTCCCATAGGGCAAGCACATAATTATCAGGGGGTAGGTGAACCTTATATACCTTTGTGGTGGGATGATTCATATGGTAGGTTTACCCCACATTTTTTCTCTCTTGGAGAAGTCTTTGAGGACTCAAGTGAAGAGAACTTTGATCCTTCTTCCATGGACCATCTTGAGTAAGCTCACGTTATTGACCTTAATGATACAATGTATGAACCATCTAATGAGATCATGTCCTTAAACCCAGTTGATGACACTTTTCCCATTGAATCTCTATCCTTGATGCACCCCGACCTTATTGATTGGGAACTAACCGAACCAAGTGACCTACTATATTTTCCCAATGACCAAGTAATGACCCAATACTTAAATGCGGTTGAGCCCTCTTTCACCAATGAGTTTAATCTGAACATGATGAGAATAGTGGGGGTCCAACCTTTTAATCCAAAAAGAGAAAAAATGAAAAAAAATAATAAAAAAATGAAAAGTTCTAGTGGTGAAAACCACCATGTGGTAGTACTAGAACCAAAAAAAAGTAAAGATAAAGGATGTTTCCTATGGTGAAAACCCAATTGTGGCACCAAAGGAAGAGAGGTTGGATACCCTACCGGCACATGAGGAAGAAAGGTCACCAATTCTCATAGAGCCAATGAAGAAGGTCAACATTGGAACAAAATTGGATCCTAAATTCATACACCTAGCAGCTTCACTTACACCTTTAGAAAGAAAGGATTTTATCAAGTTTTTCCAAGAAAAACAAGTGAACTTTGCATGGTCTTATGCCGACATGCCAAGATTGGATCCCGATTTCATCATGCACCATTTGAATGTTAAACTAGGGGTTAAGCCCATCAAGTAGAAGTTGAGAAAGATGCACCCACATATAGCTCTCCTAGTTAAAGCAAAATTGGAGAAATTGTTGAAGGTGGGGTTTATAAGAGAAATTGCCTATGCTGAATGGATATCCAATATTGTATCGGTCACCAAGCATGAAAAATCCATTTGCGTATGCACAAACTTTAGAGACTTGAATCTTGCATGTCCTAAAGATGACTTCCCACTTCCAAGCATAGATGCAATAGTGGACTTAACAACTAGTCACTCTATGTGTTTATTGATGGACGGTTTTATCAGATACAATCATATTAAAATTGCACCCAAAGACCAAGAAAAGACATCATTCACATGCCCTTGGGGAACTTTTTGTTGGAATGTAATGCCATTCGGCCTCAAAAATGCTGGAGCTACTTACCAAAGGGCAATGACCCTTATTTTCCATGATATGATGCACACCTTTTTAGAGGATTATGTGGATGACATATTGGCAAAGTCACATCAAAGAGAAGATCACCTACAAATTCTGGAAAAGATATTTACCCAAGTGGAACAATTCAAAGTGAGGCTTAATCCAAAAAAATGTGCCTTTGGTGTTCAATCCGGTAAATTATTAGGCTACATAGTTTCTGCAAAAGGCATTGAAGTGGATCCCGAAAAGGTTCAAGCAATAATGGATATGGAAACTCCAAAGAACATAAGCCAAATGAGGTCTCTTCAAGGGAAACTACAATCAATAAGGAGATTTATTTCTCAATTGGTGGAAAAATGTCATTCATTCACAAGATTGCTACACAAAGATACCATTTTCATATGGGATGAAGAATGTGACAAAGCCTTCACTTTGTTGAAAACTTATTTAATAAATCCACCAATTCTAATGCCTCCTATCAAAGGAAAACCATTTTTGTTGTACATATCTGCAACCGAGAGGTCTTTAGTAGTTCTTTTGGCACAAGAAGATGATCAAGGAAAAGAAAGAGAAATCTACTATTTGAGCCAAACATTGATCAAGTATGAATTGAACTACACATTCATGGAAAGAGCATGTTTAGCAATTGTTTTCACTTCACAAAAATTGAGACATTACATGTTGATGCACAAGGTGAAGCTTATTGCAAAGATTGACCCTCTAAAATACTTGCTTAGCAAAACTGCATTAACGGGTAAAATAGCAAAATGGGTCATGATATTAAGTGAGTTTGACATTGAGTATGTGGATAGGAAGACCATTAAAGGATAGGTGATAGCAGACCACTTAGTGGAAAATCTATTGATTTCTATGCAAACCATTCAAGTGGAGTTTCTGGATGCAGCAATTGTCAACATAGAAGCCAAGACATGGAAGTTGTACTTTGACGGATTGTATACACAAGGAGGTTTCGGGGCTGGCATATTATTGATTACCCCTCAAGGGTATACTATTCCCAAGTCATACAAACTGTTATTCCCATGTGTTGATATTTGTAGCATTGGTCAGATAAAAAATATTGACTATATGATTATTATGAGAAATTATTTATTATATATATTCATATATATCAATATATATAATAATTGATATTACTAAATACATTGATATATGTATATATAAAGTTAGATTATAATTATTCTCATAATAACTAAATAATTAAATTGATAAAATAATAATAATTATTATAATACTCAAGAGATATTATATATATATATATATATATATATATATATATATATATATATATATATATATATATATATATATATATATATATATATATATATATATATATATATATATATAAATTACAAAATAATGATTAAACATGTCCCATGAAGGGACATGTCTCTTCTTGGATCATTCTCAATATAAATGCAAGAGATTGTTGCATTTGGAAAACACATACAATGAGATAGTGCTATTACATTCGCAATGATCCTAAAAACTTAACATGGTATCAGAGCCAAGTTGCAAATGTAAGAGAGTAGTTTATTGATGGTGAATGTGTGAGTGTCTCAGAAAATGCAGTCTTGATACAAGGACCATATCTCACAAATGCATTGTTGGATTTTGCTAAATTTTGGATATGTTAGTGATAAACAAATTTAAAAGAATCTCACTAGAGCTATTGAAGAGAAAATTTCAGGTTCAAAAGTTATGATGGCCGACTATGTACAGGTCTATAAAAAAAAAATTGTAAAAGAGTGAGGTTCCTTCTTTATAAGCTGAACCATTTGAAGAGAGATCCGATCAAATTGAAAGTTTTAATAGTGTATAGAACCTTTTGATATTGAAGACAAGTCATGTGAATAATTCAAGTAATGTTCGAGAATGACGAAATCATTCTTTGAATTTGCATGATATTTTCTATATGGGCTCACCTTACATAATGAAATACTTGAAATTTATAAAAGATAAGTATTTCATGTTTTATTAATGCACATAATTTTTGAGTTTGTAATTCATGCTATACTATTGGTTAGTAAAATATTGTATGCTTCTATCATTGGTATTTTCGGTCGAGATAGTTTAGTGAGCTATTTGTAATATATCTCTAACATACCTTCAAGATAGAAGCACACAATAATTACATTCAAGGGAGAAATAACTTGATGCCTGTAAATGAACTGTTGATTGAGAGGGAGTTCACTATAAGGTGAAACACTTATGAGGTAATATTGATATAATTGATTATTATACTAATGAATCGTGAATGTTTTTAATGGGCCTACCCCTTGTGTAAATCATGAGGAAGTGATGACTTCCAAATGATTATCACTTGTATTTGTTAAAATTATTGTAAGGTGACGATCTTACAATAACTTGACCTTCTATTGTGATAGACATCTTATGATGACTAAAAATGATCATAATAGATAGAACTTGTCGATAGAATCATCGATAGAGGCAATCCAGACCAAAGCTTGTGAGTTTGTGAATAGAATCGCCGATGGAGGAAATTCACATGAGAGCTTGTGGATAGAATCGCCGATGGAGGAAATCCACACCAAAGCTCGTGAGTTTGTGAATAGAATCACCAATGGAGGCAATTTACACGAGAGCTTGTGGATAGAATCACCAATGGACGCAATCCACACCAAAGCTCATGAGTTTTTGAATAGAATTGCCGATGGAGGCAATCCACACTAAAGCTCATGAGTTTGTGAATAGAATTGCCGATGGAGGCAATTCACATGAGAGGTTGTGGATAGAATTACCGATGGAGGCAATCGACACCAAAGCTCATGAGTTTGTGGATTGAATCGCTGATGGAGGCAATCCACATGAGAGCTTGTGGATCAAATCACTGATGGAGGCAATCCACACGAGAGCTTGTGGATCAAATCACCGATGGAGGCAATCCACTTGAGACTTGTAGATAGAATCATCGATAGAGGCAATCCACCTGAGAACTTGTGGATAGAATCACCAATGGAGGAAATCCACATATTGAGACTATGTTTCTATTGACTACATCTTGAGGATGATGCCTTTATTTCTTAAATCATATGATTGATGTTTCCAAGTGTCATAAGTGTTGACATTGGATTGATATATCCCACCTAGCTAAGAGGGAGTGTTGATATTTTTAGCATTGGTCAGATAAATAATATTGACTATGTGATTATTATGAGAAATTATTTATTACATATATTCATATATATCAATATATATAATAATTAATATTACTATATACATTGATATATATGTATATATAAAGTTAGATTATAATTATTCTCATAATAACTAAATAGCTAAATTGATAAAATTATTATTATTATTATTATGTAAATATTAGATAAATTAATATAATACTCAAGATATATATATATATATATATATATATATATATATATATATATATATATATATATATATATATATATATATATATATATGTATGTATGTATGTATGTATGTATGTATGTATGTATATATGTGTGTGTATATATATATATATGTGTGTGTACATACATACATACACACACACACACACACACACACACATATATATATATATATATATAATCATAATTTTCATTATATTAATTACAAAATAATGAATAGACATGTCCCATGAAGGGACATGTCTCTTCTTGGATCATTCTCAATATAAATGCAAGAGATTGTTGCATTTGGAAAAAACATACAATGAGATAGTGCTATTACATTTGCAATGATCCTAAAAACTTAACACCATGTACAAACAACATAGCTGAATATGAAGCTTTAGTCATTGGTATCAAGATGGATTTATAATGGAACATCACCGAGCTACAAGTATATGGAGACTCTCAATTAGTAATCAATCAAGTCAATGATGAATATATATAATACAAAAGTTGAAAAGCTACTACCATACAAGACAATGATTGATGCTTGGAAAAAATACTTTGCATTGATAACTTTTGAACAAATTCCAAGAGAGAAGAACAGAGCAGCTGATGCAATGGCTACCTTGGCTTTATTACTACAAAAAATTGATCAGAATGAGAGATACAAATTCTTGGTGGAAGAGTTGGCAAAATCGGCATTTGACCTTCCTGATACCCAAATTGTTGCCTTACTCAATGGACATGACTCATCTTGGTACGGCCCTATATATACATATCTCAAAGACCAAGTGTTACCTTTAGACCAATCCCGAGCCCAAAAATGAAATTTCATTTGACAATCAGCCTATTACATTATTCTTTCCAACACATTGTATCATAAGGGTCTTGACAGGACTTTACTTAGATGTCTAGATGAAGAAGAGTCTAAGGTAGCTTTACGTGAGGTTCACGAGGGCATTTACGGGTCGCATTCAAGTGGTTTAAACCTAGCTAAGAAGATCCTTCACATGGTGTATTTTTGGAAAACCTTAGAGAAATACGCTTGTCACTTTGTTAACATATGCAGCAAATGTCAATACCATGGCGACATGATACATGTACCGGCACAAGAGTTACATCCTTTTGTTACACCTTGGTCATTCTATCAATGGTGATTTGACTTGATTGGCATAATTTATCCACCATCTTCCAATGGGCACAAGTACATCATCACTGCTACGGAGTATTTCACTAAATGGGTAGATGTCATTCCTTTGGTTACCGCAACGGGCAAACAAATCTCCATGTTCATTCTCAATCACATCATTTGCAGATATGGTATTCCTCATGCCATCATCACCGACAATGGATCACAATTCAAGAACAAATATGTGGATGAACTTTGTGACACTTTCCACATTACCCATCACTCTTCTTCCATTTATTATCCACAAGGAAATGGACAAGCCAAAGCTACTAATAAGAACATTTTGAAAATCTTGAAAAGATCGGTAAACAAATCAGGAAGAGATTGGCATGTGCAAATCATCCTGGCATTATGGGCCTATAGAACTAGCATCTGAACACCTACAAGAGCTACACCATATTCATTGGTTTATGGAGCCGAAGGTGTTCTACCTTTGGAGGTTGAAATCCCATCTTTGCAAGTATCATTGCAAGGACTAATAATAGATGAGGATTATAGAGTTGCCTGACTTCAACAATTGGAATTGTTAGAAGAACATCAAGCACAAGCCTATGAACATTTGAAAGTCTATCAAAATAGGATCTCAAGAAACTACAATAAGCACATCAAACCAAGAGTCTTTCAAGTAGGTGACTTAGTCCTAAGAGAAAACCCTAAAAATCAGGCTGAAAGGGAGAAGAAGGGTAAATGGGAAGCAAATTGGCTTGGTCCTTTTGTCATTGTTTCTTCATTCAGAATGGGGACTTACAAATTAGCCAATTGTAATGGGGAAGAATTACAAGAGCCCATTAATAGCATCCATTTAAAAAGGTTTTATACCTAATCAAATGAGAGAGTATTAGAAGAAAGAATATCAAACGAGTGGGTATCCGATGACTCAAGGATCACTTTTGTACATGAGAAAATCAAAAAGATAAAAAAACATTGAGAAAAATTTCAAAATCCAAAAAAATTAAAATAAAATGAAAAAAATGAAAATAGAGCAATAAACCCAAAAGGTGAAAACTTGGCAATCAAGCACCTTTTGTTCCCTTAAGTCTTCCTGAGTTGCATGTGTACATATTGCATTTCCATCATCTTACTTATAAATCTTCATTGCATTCGTCATTTGTGCATAGTCATCAACTCCATTGTTGCATTGCCTATTTTCCCTAAGTTTGTCACACGACAACATTTATCACTTGGGGGCAAGGAGAGGATTGGATTTTTGGTACAAGTGGATTCAATAGTGCACATTCGGTCACAACATTAGAGAGAGAATTATCAGAGCTTCATAAGAGAGAGATTTTTGTTGAACCTTTGATGGATATCATTGTTCACACCCAAGTATTTTGATTCCACAACTTGATCCTTGAGCCTTCATTGACTTTATTATTCGGGATTAAAAATTGACAACACTTAAAAGATTAGAATGTTTGGAAATTATTTTTGAAAATATTGATACATTGCAAAATACCTGGAGTTTTTTTTAATAATCTTTATTGAATTGACATTTATTGTGTCTTTTTAGCTAATCGATGATGTTTCGACCAGATTGGCCATGATGGAGACATGATATTTTTCTTGCCTTTGAGTGACTATCTTGAGGGAGATCCATCAACTTATGTGAATTCATCTAACGACATGGTCATCAAAGAACCATCGAGGACTATCATATAAGGTGGAGCATTAACCTTTGCTTGTTTACGCAAATGAATACCTTGGCTATTTAGATCTTCCATATCTTAATACCAAAATCCACTTGCAACATTGAATCCATTGAAACCGGTATCCATACTCCCATAGTTGGTCATTCAACTAGTGAGGGTTGTACTAGTTTCCTAAGGGGTTACCAAAAATGATATAAAGGGGTATTCATATCATCATGATGTGGTCAGTGATGGTTGTACTTTCTTTCCATTCCTACAATGCTCAATGATGAAAATATTTCTCCATGACATTTCTTTGCTAAAAGCTAGTGACAATTAGTTGCATTGCATTGCATTTTCTTGTTTGATTAAGTGCATTGGTTTGTAGTTATTTTTCTAATGGAAAAGGGGTTCAATTAATCAGCTTGATCAAAACAAGAAAAGAAGGGGGTTCAATTAAACATCATCATCCTTGGTTTAAATCAATCATGTGAGATTATTTTTTGCATTCATTCATAGCATTACTCATTAGTCATTATCCTTATATCAAAAAAGCAAAAGAGAAAAGATTCATTACTCATACATCATTTGCATACATTTAGTTAAAGAGTTGCATACATCAACAAAATAAAAAACATAGTTTCATTATATCCATACTTTCCACAATAAAACATTTCCATCCATACATTGAGAATTAGAAAAGCATATAAAAAATTACATGATCATTTGCATTCATCTATCTATATCATATATAAGATACATTGCATCCAAAGAATAATTAAAAGTAAATGCATCATAAAACATCACATATAGCTACATATAAAGATAATATCACATGTACACATCACAAGAATCAAGGAAAGTATATCATCATATAAATGTTCATAACATCAATGATCCAAAAAATCTGTATATCAGAGATACAATGTCATCAACAAAGTGGTATATCAAAGTTCTGATCAATAAGCATCAACATGATACAAATCATCAAAATGAGAAGATCCATAAATCAATAATCATGATCCTATGGCACCACCCAATCCATCACCAACACTTGATCCATCCAGACCCCTTTCACCTGGTCTATCCTATGTAGGAGGACCTTGACTATTGCTAGCAATACTAGGTCTCTAAGTCATAATGGTCATAAATTTTTGTATCATAGTCACTACCTGATCTAATCTACCAACAACTGCTGATAAACCTACTTGTAAAGTCCTCACACCCTGTGATAGAGTATCCATGCTAGGAGCAGTCTACGATGTCTGACCTATATCCTAAGAACTAGGTATCTATGGGGGCACCTACCATGCCAAAATTTGTGTCTATTGATCTATTGAAGCCTGATGTAACTGAACCAAAGGATCCTTTCGACCAGGAACCTATCTAGTAGCATCAATATGCACCTATCTCTTGACTCTCTGCTGTCTCTGTTATCTCTCCACTGCTGCAGCTCTAGTAAAAAAAAACCTAGGTCCCTGATCTAGCTGAACTTGTCTGGTAGCCCTATCTCTAACATGTCCACCTCATACCCATGGCCCAAGTCATCCTCTGCCCATAGCTCTAGGAGATCTCTATCCTCTATGCACTCGACATCATCTAGGTCTTCCACCATCATCCCCACCATCATCTCCCCTGTCATCATCAAATTGCTCATCTCTATCTGGGATAGGCTCTACAGGATCTATAAATCTCAAGAATCTATTCCATGACCACCAATCTCAGTACTCTACAGACATCCCAACATCTATTGCATGCTCTAATATATCCCATCTACAAAACATCATCCTGGAAATCTGATCACAAGAAGACTAAAAATCAATCTGAGCTCCCCACATCGATCGCTCTGCCTGAACGTGAGCATACAAGGCCATATCCAACGACATATCCTGAACCCTATCATACTATCTGGAAACTCGATCGAAGAAAAATATCTCTATCACAAGGGTCGATTGACCAATCATCGAACATGGAGAAAACATATAAGGGAGCTCATCATCATCCTCCCTCCAACCCTCGCAACCCAAATATGGTCTCCAAATGACCTAATCCATATCATCAATCCTACGGCGCCAGTACTCTAACTTGCCCAAATGATGTTGGATAACCATGCCGCTATATAGAAATGCATAAGGAAAACCATTATGTTTGATACAATCTGATAATGGTCTCGTAATGGAAAGATGCTCCCATACCCACAACTACAAAATCATAGCACCTGCTAACAAGGAAGCACTTGATCTATACACCACCTCATGCAAATCATGGTATAGTTGTGCTAGGATGCAAGAGCCCCAATTGAAATGCTGAGTCTGTGCAAGAAAATCCTTGAGAGTACGGCCCCATCCAACAAAAAAACCATGACCTCACCAGTCGGGAAGTAGCAATCCGCTTATCAAAGCACCCAAAACTGCTGGCAAAGTGGGAAATGAAGCAAACTGCACCCAAGTAATAGTGTCATCATCAATGGTGTTATCTCCAAACACCCATCTACAAACTGTGCTATCATAGAATGAATCATAATATACCATCTCACCCCAAGTCAGAATGCACAGCAATATGTACACATCCTCTGGAGTGATGGTCATCTCCCCAAAAGGTAAATGAAAGGTATTATGGTCAGAGTGCCATTGCTCTGCCATAGTTGTAAGAAGACCATGGTTCAATTGAAACCACTGGATATCAAGGAAGAAACTCAAGCCACACATCTCAATGATGTGGTACTCTGCTGGGGTCAAAGCCTGACCTAGATCTATAACCCAGGATGCAATGGTTCGTATGTAAAGCTTATGAAAATGTGCCTGTTTGGCAAATCAAGGGAATCATATCAGTGTTCTATATCAGTGAATCATTTTAAGTCAATTAGTCCTATCAAAGAATCAAAGTATCAAGCTTTCAAACCTAGTACCATTTTTTCTTATCTTTATGTCCTGAGAGCGAATTATCAATATCAATCCTATCAATATCCTACTATCAATTTTTCTATCCTATCAAATTGACAAATCAAACATTCATTGGTACCATTATCCTGATATCCTAATCACTTATTTTTCTTAACTACAATAGACCTATCTATCTAGGAAATCCAATCAATCGTCCAAAGACATCAAATTTTAATCAGAAAATCAAGTTTGAGTTTCAAAATTTCAAAATCCTTTAGGCGTCATTTGCCTATTAGGAGGCAGCATTTTACCTTAGGCAGTTCAAAAAATTGCAAATGTGGCTTTTTATTACTCATACACTGTACTTCACATTTCACGCATCATTTTAAAGCTCTAGGTGACATTTTATCATGCCTAGGTGTCATTTAAAACCTACGGTTTCTCAAGCGGAATATCATCTATAAATTGGCATTAAAACCCTAGTTCTACGTGGGTTGAAATTTTACACAGGTGGCATTTTAATCTATCCTAAGTAGCATTTAACTATGCGGAGGTGTCATTTGAATGCACAAATGCATTGTTTTAAGGTCCTATGCGACATTTAACCTATTCTACATGACATTTTGCAAATTTTAAACTAAACATCATGAAATTTAATGTAATAAATGCTAAAAAATTGCAATAAATGCACAAAAGAGGTTCAAAATCACTCACAAGAGGTCCATAGTTTGGTGGTCTCTAATAATGGTGACACCTCTTGAACCGATGCTCTTGAATAGGCACAACCATCATGATCAGCTATCTCAGGATCAGAGGAAAATCTCAACAGTGAAAAGTGAAAATGAATGGTAAATTTAAGTTTTTCAACCTATTTATGCTAATTTGACCTAATTTTAGAGGTAATTTTTCACCTATTGACCTATATCAACATATCAATCAAACTAGGGCATTTGTTGAACTAGGAATATCATCAATGTTTTTCAGAAATGAAAACATATTGGATCAATTATCAATCAATTTCATCATATTTTGTTATCAAGCAATCAATCTATTTTCATTTCTGAGGGGGCATCATAAGAGTATCAAATTGGCATCAAATATCATTGAATCTGGGGCATCAAATTTTTTTGAATTATTATCAGTGGGGCATATCATATCAATTTTTGAAGCATATCAGGCAGTATCATCAATCATATCAGGTATCAAATCAGGACCTAAATCAGTTGTGTATCAAATTAGTTAATCAGGACCTAAAAGTGATCAGGACTTAAAATTTTCTTTGAATCAATGCTCTACGAACATCAATTCAAAGAGGGGCATTTGTAGACACTCAAAATTTGACAAGTTCTTTTAATTCAATCAAATGGCAAAATCTTATCAAAATGCTACAATTCTCATAAAAAAGGATCAACTCAATTTTTAAATGGACATTTATTAATCAAAATTGGACAAAATCAATAAAATCAAAGGAAAAATCAAATAATGACATTAAATAATTAAATACAAGTTTAAAGGGGTGAAAAACACTATATAATTGATTTTAATTAATTAATTGTATAGTTGTTAAATCAAAAATCAAATTGAACATATTCCCTTACATGGCTAATTTAATTAATTAATGAAATTTAATTAATCCTAATATCTTTCAACAACAATTTGAGCAACCAATGAGAATTGAGGAACAAAAGCACATGGATCACTCCAAAATACTTGAATCTCAATCACACATTTCAACTTTGAATCTCATCCACTCAAATTTATCTTTTTGTCCAAACCTTTGAGACAAACATTTAAATTGTCCCCCATTTAAAAACATTGAAAAGTTTTTGACTCAACCAAGGCTAAATCATGATTAAATAACTCTACCCCTTACCCTTGGGATTTTACTATAAATGAGAGGCATTTTGAGAGCAATAATCATCTTAGAAATTCATTTGCAAAGCATCACCATCATAGGCAATTTCATAGCAATTGAGAGCATTTGAATTATCTTTGTATCAATTTGAGAGTTTGAGAGGTAGATTAAGCATTTGTACTATCATATTTCTCATTCTATGATTGTCACTAGTGGAGAATAGGCTGAGAGCTTCACTTACCAAACTTAGATAGAGAACCATGGGATGTCATGGATGTTAATTTCAATTCTTAGCTTAAATTTGCATTGTATTTTTTTAGAATTGTAGTTGATTATCCTAATTTCATGAAGGTATTAAACTTACACACACAGTTGTGTCTTTCAACTCCACCTAATATCCTATGTATATGAATTGAGATTGCATATTGGACTAGGCGTCTCCTTCTGCATTGCCTGAAATGAAGAGATTGCCATAGTTAACATCTAAAACCATTATTGAACTTTTGTTATTATTAAAAAGTACACTAGCACTTGCACCGAAAGAAAGTGCAAGGGATACGCAGATGATTTGGATGTAAATTATTGTTGTACTATACTCTTTGTAGGACCTATACAAAAAATAAACTATATTCTTGAAATGCAATGGAACAAATAAGGAAATGGTGTATGTGTTACAAGTAGTGGTTGTCGTTGCACCAAAAGATCAACTTGTTAATGTCTGATACAACCACTAGACTTATAGAAGACACAGGAGGCGGTTAAACCATGTCGCAAATCCTAAGGGGAGCGCTGACTATTTTGCCAACAATCTTCCCCTCAGCCTTACCCGAGGGGATTCAAACTTGTGACCAAGCTCTGATACCACTTGTTACAAGTAGTGGTTGTCGTTGCACCAAAAGATCGACCTGTTAATGCCCGATACAACCACTAGACTTATAGAAGACACAGGAGGTGATTAAACCATATTGCAAATCCTAAGGGGAGTGCTGACTATTTTGCCAATGGTATGAGTATCAATGAATAGCATGTGTTTCATCCTTTTTGGTCAGCTAGCATGAAACTATACAAGAGAAAAAGTTTAAATTATCAAGAAAAAGTGGATATTATTCTTTATAGTTGCCTTATTTAGCATCCTATAGTCAATGCACATGCACAAATTAAAGTCTCATCCTTCTTCTTCACATAGATGATTGGTACCACCCATAATGACACTCTAGGTATAATAAACCCTTGGTTCAAATCTCATATGATTCAACCTTCAATTCATGCATCTTTGTAGTGCTCATCTTATAGGTAGCCTTTGACTATGATTCAATTCTAGGTAGCATTCATGCTCCTTTGTTTCCTGTAAACCATCTTTGTCGGCAAGTTTCTTCATGGATGGCCTCCACTTTCTTCCCCACTACACTTGTAACCACTATTCATTCTCCTGCTGTCATTATTATCTTCTTTATTGATCAGACCTCCACTACAATTTCTCTGATGATAATTTTCAAATTCACTACTTGGTATTCCTTCATCTCCCCTCAACTCCATCACGTATGGTTACAAATCAAGTTCCAAGAATTAGAATGGTGTGTCTCATCATCACAACTAATCCACCTTTAATAATTGATTAACCATTCTAGACAAGATGATGATTTAAGGTTTTTTGTGAAGCTTCTAACTCAGTGTTTCTAGTAGCGATAAATAGATTTTTTGAGAACAGTACAAGAAACAATAATAGAAACAATACACTTGGAGGGAGAAAACTGTAAAGACTTACAATATACCTCTGTATGCAACCCATTAACATTTCAAATGCAAGAATGAAAGAAAACATGGAACTAAGCTCAAACACATGTAAATAAACATCAGTCATTATCAAATAAACATTGAGAAATAAATATCAATCATTATCAAATAAACATCGAGAAATAAATATCAATCATTATCAAATAAGTTGCATATATGAGAATCACTTTTTTTTTGCTTTTTCTTTTTTTCTACTTCCCTATATTGTTGTAGAGGCATATCCATGTCGACATCATCATTTCTTCTTGGCTGTGCACATGATCTCACTGTCCTTTGTAAAGGTGGGTCCTTTCCAATAACAAATAAAAGGCTTCAATTAAAAACATATTATTATAATTGGGGTTAATTTAAAAACATATTCATTATTGTTACAAGTGTACACACTCAAATGGTGCACTTCTCTAAGTCATTATATCCAAGGGAATCCATGAAGAGGAAACCTTAGAAAGTGACCTAGAGCTCTCTATGCATGGAGTTGTAGGATTATTTGAAGTTCTCTCCCAGCTAGAGCTATAAAGCTTATGACCTTGCTAGTCAACCACACAATGAGAGATTCAAATGAAGACAAGGGCAAGAATGCCAATATCTCTAAGAATCAAAATGCAATGCAATGCAAAGCTATACTATGAATGAAAATGCAAACTATGCAAGCTAAGCTATGAAAGGAAATATGCAAGCTATGCTATGAAAATGAAAGAACAAGTATTACAAAGCCCCCTAGTTAAGCTAGATGAAGTAATCTAAAGCATAAAGGAAACTGAGCTAATATGAAGCTATGAATGCCATGAAAATGCAAGAAATGAAACTATGATAGCATGTAGATGCAAAAGCCAAGAATGCTCCAAATCTTCAAAAGCTCCAAAGTGACCTAGAAAACCTACAGCATAACATTAGCATAAAAAGATTGATCTGCAAATGAGGAAGAGAGCTCTTCTTTTATAGGAAATGAGAAACAACGGACGATGGAGATTAAGAGGCAAAAGTCTTAATCGGGGGTGGAGTTTGAAAGAGGAGCAATCCATGTGCACAAATATCCTCCAATGAGAAAATAAGAGTTGACTTTTGTGTCCATATGAGACAAAAAGTGTTTTTTCCCTTTTTATAAAATAAGAATAATGTTTTATTTGTGCAACTTAGGATAAGAGGAAAAGTGGGGGCTTTTTTATTTAATAAAAGGGGAGGAAATTCTTTTTTAAATAAATAAAGACTTTAGGATAAAATGGTTAGCCCAAGGCAAATAATCGAAAATGATAAAATAGGACTTGATCAAAGAAATTGATATAATTGATAAAATGTTGATTTTTGAAAATATTGATTCAGGGATTTGATAAATTGCTGAATGGGGGCCCAAAGTCTAGGCGACCATTTTAGGGTGCATACATTTGCCCCTCTTTGACTAATGTGTGATCGTTCTGGGAACACATGTGGTCAAAGAAGAATTGAAATGTGAGATCGATTTGGGATCACAAAACAATCCAGATGTGTGATCATTCTGGGAACATGCTAGGACAAAAATAAACTGACTGAAAGACAAGACCAACACCGTTGATGTTAAGTGATAGTCAAGTCTCCAAATAAGAGATAAGAATCAAAAGACAAGATCAACACCATTCCTGTTAAGTGATAATCAAGTCTCAAAATAAGAATCTCAAGCTGAACTGAATGATAGAGTTGAATCAAAGATTAAAGCTGATAGGTACTGCCCCCTCGGAGTTGAAATCAAAATCAGGTAGAGGAGAAACAACAAATCGACCAACTTGATCAAAGCACTAGAAATCATAATCAAGGATGAAACATGATAGGATAATCATCAAGTAGGAAAGACATGCCCTAGTTTGACTGAAAAGATGAAGTCAAACCTCAAAGAGATGAAGCAAGTGAAAATAAATGAAAGACTAGGAGTTTGGAAGAGATGGGGGTGAAGAAATGAAGGTGCCCCAATGAAGATCGAAGGATCGGGCCTCAAATGGTCAGCCAACTGCGCAGAAGAAGGACAAAATTTGAAATGTGATTTTGACTATGAAGATTAACTCAGATTTCAATTTCAAGTCTGAAAATGGATCTAGATTATCAAAATTAGCTAGGGGTGCAATTTTCATGCAATTTTGAGGTGTTTTGAAAATTAGGTCAAAAATTCAAAATGCTATATAAGGGGTAAAAAGGTCATTTTTAAAAATCATTTGTCTTTTAGTGATTTGAGAATTTTGAGAGCTTAGAGAGAGAAAATGGCCTAGCAAGTAGCAGTTTCGGTTCACGGGCATCGATTTGAGTGCTCCCGATTGCACAACCGGCCTCCACACTATGGTGCCCTGGTATGTTTTCAAAAAAACTTGCTCATTTTTGAGTCATTATGAGCATTTAATGCATTTTAAAACATGTTTTAAAAATTTGCAAATTTGCAAATTTTAGACTTAGGTGAAAAGTCGCACGATACTTTACATGTATTGCCCCCTTTGAGAGTATCTATTGTGCGATACTTTGTAGGTCCATATAGTATCGCGTGGGTATGCAAGCCAGTATCACATGATAACTAACAAACTATTGCATGATCTTATGCGAAGTATCACCTGAGAAGATATTATTGCACTGTTATTTAAGAAAGTATCACACGATACTTTAGCAAAAAATAGTATCGCCTAGTGTAAAACATGTTTTAGCATTTTTGAGAAAAATGACATGGGTCTAGACAATGTTTACTTTTTAAGATGTTTTGTACTAATTCTTAGACATCCATCATGATATGTACTGACATCTAGCTTGGGTTAATGGTTTGCAAGAGGTCTTTTCGGCATTACTCATTAGAGCGTCGAAGGTGACAGGGTTATGTTTTGTCTGAGATTTGGATGATCCAGGCAAGGTAAATCTAAGGGCTATGGGCTTCGGGTACTTACTACAGTTGCCCTATATTCGAGCAGACCATGGGTTGTTGACTATGCTAGCTGAGATATGGCATAGCAAGCACAACACCTTCCATCTGCCTACTGGAGAGGCATCGATCACACTGGAGGACATCTATCAAATTCTTCGAGTGCCTAGCCATGGTGATCCTATAAGTATAATCATGTTTATGGATAGTCATAAATGCAAAGTTTCCATATAATAGAAACTAACATGATTGTTTGATGACGTAGGTATACTATGATCAGGATGCTACCGAGGGATGATGGGCCATCCAGGGCATGTTCTAGGATGTCACCATTATAGATAGACATGTGAGCTAGGATCGATTGATGGATGATTTTGGCAGGGACTTCCAAGTACCTTGCATTGTTGTGTCTATTATTGCACAGGCCCTTATTACTGACAAGAGTCAGAAGGGTTTTCACATGGATGGGGCAGGTTGTTGGCAGATCTAGTAGCACACCCATGTCAGATGGCATGGGGCCTGGCCATATTGGCCGATATGTACCACGAGCTCCATGAGATTGTTTATCAGGAGAGCAGGACCTAGGCATGCGGTGCTATTCTAGCACAGGTGTGGGCATGGGAGCACATTCCTATGGTGCACCCCTGAGTATAGCTGAGGGAGAGGAGACATCCCTTTATCTATAGATATGCAAGATTCTTGTCATAGCCTCACAGCAGAGATGTGACATACTATAAGAGGATACTAGATGAGCTTACCTCATTCCAGCGGAGGCCATACAGAGTTGTGGAGGTATGGGGAGATGCAGATGATGAGCTTAGTTATATGCTATGTAGCTGGCCACTGGTAGGTCAGCATACAGAGATTGTGGAGAGATTTGTTATCACTCAGGTCTGGAGGCAGTTTGATCACCAACAGCGAGTATCTACTGAGACCATGACTTATGCACAGGCCAGGGATGAGAAGGGTTAGGTTTGGCTACCGATGTTAGATTACCAACAGGTAGTACAGGATACATCTGTGATCCGGAGAGAGCCCTGGGAGTATCTCCCAGACATGGCAGATGCAGGGGCTGACGTAGCCTACAAAGTAGAGTAGTGAAGGGTTCCATTCCCTTGATTCACCGTTCTAGATGCACATCCAACAGCGCAGGGGGATGATGATGATGATAGTGGGGATGGAGGAGATGGTGGAGGGAGAGGGAGAGGGAGAGTGAGGGAGATAGGGGAGGGCTCTTGATCAAGTGGACTTAAATGGTCATGGGTGCAGAGCTCTTCTGATGAGAGTGAGGATGCAGTGAGATCAGTTCGTCGATAGGTAGAGGCTACACAGGATCAGCCTGCAGGAGGAGAGGACCTGAGAGCCAGGATATAGGCTCTAGAGATAGAGATGTGGTAGCTTAGGATCACGATAGCTGTTAGAGAGCATCAATTGATGGATCTGAGGGTGGAGAGAGATTAGTAGCTATTTGATCTCAGGGTAGAGATAGCATGCCAGGAAAGAGCAGCACAGGCAGATGCACTAGAGATCTGACGAGAGGTAGCAAGAGCTATGTACTATCATGGGCTCTATCTTCAGGCTATTTTGGAGGGTCAGAGAGCACCAGCATACTCTCAGAGGGTAGGGATTTTTGATATGGTACTAGACAAGATAGCGGCAACACCTCCTCCTCCACCAGCTCCACATGATGGTGCTAGCGAGTCCTAGGTTTAGGGTTAGGTTTTAGATGTTGTAGACATATCATGAGACTTTGATCCAGATTTTTGGATCTCATTTTGTATATTGTACCATGTCATTCATATATGAGATTATTGGATTTGTGATGTATTTGTGTTATTTGTCTCACTTGTGATGGATGTTTCAATTTTTATATTGTCTTGTCATAATGCTCAAAATGTATGTTTATATGCTCATGTATGATCTCTCTCCTAGATGTATGTTTAATTCTCATGTGTATGATATAGACTCGCATTTTTGAAAATGATCTCTTTTTGATATAGATATGATGATAAGATTAACTCCTTGTGATGACAGGAAAAAGGATGTGATGTGAAAGACAAGGAGTGAAAGATATGATCAAGAATAGGAAAGGTGAGCACAGTTGATCGACTAGTCTGTGAAACATTAAAGGAGAGCTCTCTCCATATGCAAGGTGCAAGACTAATCTAACATTAACCTAAAAATGCAAGCTACTATGAAAATTGGTTGACTTGCAAGGTCACAATGCCAATAGACATCTAATAATCATCATCGAGCTTTATTGGTAGCGTCGCAAGATAATACAATACACACTAGTATAACTATGTGAATCTGAATATGATCTATATCAAATAGGAATGTGGGAATCCCACCTAGCCATCAAAGATGTGTAGGTCATGATGACTAGTGCAGTGAGATTACCTATGTTTAATATAGCAAGATTATACTTGCATCGAGACACAAGGAAAGTCAAGATGACTATAAGTATGCACTTGCACAAATAGTCAAGGATAATACTCTATAGGTGCCAATGTCAAGTGGATCAAGCATAAATGCTAATGATGGTGAGAACCAACAAAATATACCCACAAGTAGAAAAAACAATAAAACATGTCCTCATGCCCTTAGTCTTCTAGCTATGCATCATCGAAAACTACCATAGGGAGAGAACATTCATCAAAGAAATCATCATAGACAGCACACAAGGAAAACAAAGTCAAACAAGTCTCAGCAAGTCAAGTGTTTAAGTGCATGTGTGTAGGTCATAGAATCAATCTTTGAGTATCACATCTGGTAGTGGGAGATATCATATCATGCTAAACTATAGGGTAGGATATCTGATAAGTGTTGAGAAACACTTGACGCTAGGGTAGTGTTGAAAAACATTGTTTGGGTGGTGTTGAAAAACACCATTTGCAAGATGTCCTAAAGATTTATGCATCCTAGAGACCAAAGTTAACATAGTTATGCCCCCTAGACAAAGAAAAAGACCAATTCCAAACCAAGGCAACAAGGTCAAGGCATGATGGAGAAAGGTTGTGTCAAGGATGTGTACTAAGAAATAGGGGTGCAAACGCCTCAAGTAGTGCCTGTTTCCAGGTTTTCACCACTTGGAGATTTTTTTGTTTTTTTAATTTTTTTGTTTTTTTGCTACCAAGGTGCCTGTTTCCAGGTTTTCACCAAGGTACTTTTTCTATTTTTTTGAATTTTTTCATTTTTTTGTATTTTTTCAGGACTTTATATGCTTTTTAGGATTTTTTCAGCATCATATATGAATTTTTTTGGAAATTTTTCAGGATCAATAAGAATATGTACAAATAATTCCCCCAGACAGACTAGGCATCATGGATAGAACTTCTTGAGGTGCAACACATTGATAGGATCAGGGAGCTACTCTCCCTTTTCATCAGATAGTAAGTAAGCACCTGTACCAAAAGCAGTAGTAATAATGTGTGGTCCAAGCCAATTAGGTTCAAACTTCCCTTTTTGTTCTCTATTTTGTTGGTTCTTAGGGTTTTCTCTTAGGACAAGATCCCCCACTTGAAATTCTCTAGGGAAAACCTTCTTGTTGAATGCTTTGGACATACACTTTTGGTAAACTCTCATGTGATCAAAAGATGCCTTACGCTTTTCATCTAGAAGTTTTAGTTCTTGTAACCTCATGGCGCGGTAGTCTTCATCTATCACTAAACCTTTGAGAGATACTCTAAGTGAAGGGATCTCTACCTCTAAAGGTAACACTGCTTCAGCACCATAAGTGAGGGCAAAAGGAGTAGCCCCTATTGCAGTACGAATACTCATTCTGTAGGCCCACAAGGCCGAATTTATCTGTAGATGCCAATCTCTACCATTCTTATGAACTGTTCTATGGAGTATTTTGAGAATGGTCTTATTCGAAGCCTCTGCTTGTCCATTTTCTTGCAGGAAGTAAATGGAGGAGCAATGTTGTTTTATCTTGAATTTCTTGCAGAGATGCTTAAGGTCCTTATTTTTAAACTGACCCCCATTTTCAGTGATTATCTTAGAAGCCACTCCATACCGACAGATGATATGATTCAAAATTAAAAAAAGGAACTATCTTGCCTGAGGCAACAGAAAGTGGGACAACTTCTACCCATTTGGTAAAGTAATTAGTAGCAGTAATAATGAATTTGTGTCCACCTAATGAGTTGGGATGAATCTTCCCAACAAGGTCAAAGGCCCAGCGCTGAAATGGCCAATGAGAAATTGAAGGAATAAGCTCCCTACCTAGAGCATGTATCAGGTTTCCATGTTTCTGACATTTTTCACAAGATTTGGCAAAAGCTACTATATCTATCTGCGTGGTAGGCCAATAGTACCCCACCCTAAGCAACCTTCAGGCCATGGCAAGACCACTAGAATATCCTCTACAAATGCCCTCATGAATGTCAACTACCACTTGGTTGGACTCATCCTTTTATAAACACCTAAGAAGTGTCCCATCTAAACCCCTCCTATACAGATCACTAGAGATAAGGGTATGGCAAGAGGCATTACGAACAAGGGTTCTTCTTTCAGAACGGTTGAAGGTTTCAGGAATAATGCCATCATAGAGATATGAATAAATGGCACTGTAGCAGGCTGACTCATGGCTAACCAAGGTACAAATGACATGGCTTTCTAAGGAGTCAAAAATAGGGTAACATAGCTCTTCCACTAGGAATTCAAATTTGGACTCATGTTATTCTAGCTGAAGAAGTGAAGCTAATGTAGCCATAGCATCAACTACTTTATTTTCTTCTCTAGGGATTTGTTGAAATGTAACAAAGGTAAAGTATTGGTGCAATGAATCAACCATCTTCTTATAGGGTATTAGTTTTCCATCCTTTGTTTGATATTCTTCATTAACTTGGTTGATAATCAATTGTGAATCCCCATAAATGTGCAGTTCTATAATTCCCCATTCTATGACTATTTTCAATCCATTTGTCAAGGCCTCATATTCAGCAATGTTGTTTGTGCATGGGAACAATAACTTATAGGACTTAGGAATAGTATACCCATGAGGAGAGACAAACAACACTCTAGCGCCTGAACCATTTTGCATGAAAGAACCATCAAAGAACATCTTCCATGTTCTTGTAGTCATATACATGATGTGCTCGTCTAGAAATTCAACTTGAATGGGTATACTATCTTGAATGGGAAAATCAGCTAGTTGATAAGTGATAGCTTGTCCTTTTATGGCTTTATGCTCAACATACTCGATGTCAAATTCTGAAAGAATTGTCATCCATTTAGCAAGTTTACCCATGAGAGCAGCCTTGCCGAGAAAATACTTAAGAGGATCAATTTTGGCTATGAGGTGTATTGTATGTGCAAGCATGTAATGTCGCAACTTTTGGGAAGCAAACACCACCGCAAGGCAAGATTTTTCAATACTAGTGTAGTTGACCTCATATGAAACAAGTGTTCAGCTGATGTAATATATGGCTCTTTCTTTTCCAGTATCATCAAGCTAAGCCAATAATGTCCCCAGGGAAGATTCTGTTGTTGAAACATACAATATGAGTGGTTTTCCCGGGATGGGAGGCATTAAAACTGGAGGATTGGCCAAGTATTGTTTAATTTGATCCATGATTTTCTAACAATCCTCATTCCAGACACATTTAACCCCTTTATGCAAAGTTTTATTAAAGGGTTGAGCTCTATTAGCCAGTTGTGAAATAAACCTCCATATAGACTAAAGGCATCCTTGAAGACCCCTCATTTGACTGATGTTTGTGGGAGGTGGCATATCCATTATTGCTTGAACTTTTTCTGGGTCCACCTCTATTCTTTTAGCTGAAATGATAAATCCTAAGAGTTTGCCAGAGGTAACTCCAAATGCACACTTTTTTGGATTTAACCTGAGTTGAAACTATTCCATACGATCTAGAATTACTTCCAAATCGGCAAGGTGTGTATCCCTTTTCTTGGATTTTTCCAAGGTTTCATCCACATAGTCTTCCATATTCTTATGCATCATGTCATGGAAGATAGTAGTCATAGCTCTTTGATATGTAGCTCTGACATTTTTTAATCCAAATGGCATGACATTCCAGCAATAGGTTCCCCATGCACAAGTGAATGCAGTTTTCTCTTGGTCTTCAGGAGCTATTTTGATTTGATTATACCTAGAAAAGCCATCCATTAAAGAATAGATCTCATAGCCCGCAGTCATGTCCACTATCATGTCTATGTTTGGAAATGCAAAATCATCCTTGGGGCATGCTTTATTAAGATCTCTAAAGTCTGTGCAAACACGAATGGACTCGTCATGTTTTGAAACTGGTACAATAGTAGATATCCATTCAGCATAATCAATGGCTCTCATGATTCCTGCACTGAGGAGTTTTTCTAATTCAACTTTGACAAGGAGAGCTATGTGAGGATGCATTTTCCTCAATTTTTGTTTTACTGGTTTTATTCCTGGAGCTATGGAAAAATGATGCATAATGAGACTAGTGTCCAATCCTGGCATGTCTGAGTAGTTCCAAACAAAATTGATTTTCTTTCTTTGTAGGAATTTGGTATATGCCTCTTTTTCTTGTCTTGACAATGATCGAGCCAAGTGAACTATTTGTGGAGCCTCTGGTGTATTCAAATTAACTAGCTATGTAGGCTCAATAAGCACTGATGACATGTCTTGAAAATAACTGGGAAGATGATCAAGTACCCCATCCTTAGGCACCTCGGGGAGGTTTTCACCTTCGGATATGTCTTTTATCTTTACTTTTTTCAGTTCTGACATTGCCACATAGTGGTTTTCACCATCAGAACTTTTATTTTTTGTTTCTTTTCTTTTTATTTTTTGACTGAGGTACTTGATATCCGGCTCTATCATACTTTTAGTTGGTTCACTGGTGGAAGAGACTACAGGCTCAAGGGCATTTAGGTAGCATGCTATTTCATAGTCATTTTGAAAATTTAGGAGCTAAGGCTCTTGATAGCACTGAGACCAATCAATTAAGTGAGGATTGGCAAGGGGTAGGTCAATGACTGGTTCAATATTGTGTATGTGAATGGTATCATATCTGGTGATTTTAGAGTTGGGATCCATCAATTATCGCTCTAAGGTATCCAAATCAGGACTTATCCTACTAAGCGAAGCATCATCCACTAAAGTGACTCATGGATTCCAATCTTCTAATCCCACACTAGACTCGTTAGCTACCTCGGATTGGGAACTATATGTATGGACAATAGCAATGTCCATGTCAACTATAGAACAATCAGAAAGAGTCTCCCACTCATACTCATGTGAGTCTGTATCTGAATCCCAACTGGGATGCTTACACCAACCATATTTTTGAGGCCTTGAGGTAGAAGTGTTGATGTCACCAAGGGTAACACCCTCTTGAATGCCATTTATGTATTGAATAGGACCCTCAATATGATCTTCAATAGTGGATTGTTCTTGTTCTAGTTCTGAAACTATTGGATTATCAATTGTAGTATCTAAATCTCCCCAAAGGAGATTGGTGGAAGGGACCCAATCTTCACACCTATCTTGTTGATTTTGCAAATTGGGTATGTATTCATCATCACTATTTTTTGTAGCTAGGATAGGGGTAACTTTCTTGTTCTAAGTTTCAAAACCTAGGCCAACTGTTGTCTTAGATCTGCATCCAAAAAAAGCATGATTGAGTGGTTCAGCCTTAGCATCTAGTATATGACTGAGAGGACCATGACCTAGGTAACCCATATTTTTGACCAAATTATATCCTCTCCCATAAACCTTAGGAGATGGAGAGAAATTTTCATTGTGCTTGTATTTTTCCTCTTTGTAAATCCAGTCTCTAATAGCTACTTCTTCTTGCTCATCCTGTATGGGCATTGAGGACTCTACAAACGTATCAAACAGAGTCATTGCTAAAGATGAGGGATGCATTTCTTGTGAAGGCTTACCATAGGACTTAGGTGAGACTAGCAACTTTATGAAGGAGTCAATGTGATAACCCCCCATACCAAGGTCTATGGTTTTGAACTTATTCTGACATTGTGCCAAAGTTGCATCAAAATTTTCTTCTTCCCGATTAAGAGGAACATGGGTCCTTGCTGAAATTTCATTAACAGATAATGTGCTATCCCTGGGTATACAAACTTCTACTCCATTATAGGGGAACTTGACACATTGGTGGTAGGTGGATGGCACCACTTGCATGTCATGGATCCACGGTCTACCAAAAAGAATATTATAGGCTAAAGGACCAGCATCAACAATTTGGAACAAGATGTCCTTTTCAATGGGGCCATTCCTGAGAGGAAGGACAGCCAAGCCTTTGGAGCTTCTCTCTGCCTCATCATAGGCTTTGATGGTTATTTTCTTGCGAGTATCAATAACTTTCTCTGAGTAACCCAATATTTTCAGCAAACTCAAGGAACAAATATTGAGCCCAGCACCCCCATCAATCAACACACGCTTGACACGGGTCTTGTGAATCATGACTTCAATATGAGGGCAAGATTATGCAGATGGCTCAAGGCTTTTTCATCTTCTTTTGAGAATGTGAGGTATTGTGGGCTGGCAAGGTGGTTAACCATATTTTGAAATTGGTCAACGTCTATGTTGTTAGGAACATTGGTTGTACGCAAAGCATCCTCAAGGACACGCTTATGTCGTGGAGACAATTCCAAGAGTTCAAAGAGTGAGATTTGAGCTGGTGTTCTTGTAACTGATCAACAAGATTGTAGCTCATTTCTGGATTGATGACTGACTTGGTGGTGACATTCTTGGATGTCACTTCCTTTGGTTTACTAGACTAGTTAGAATTAGGACCTCTAATGACCACAGGACCTTGACCTTGGCTTTTGGTGACAGCATTGAGAGCTTTGGATGACCTTTGGGAGTGAGGACCTCTAAGCACCACCACGGGTTCTTCATCAAACATAGAAGGAGAGTCCACATCATGACTATAAGAATCTTTGTTTTGCATCATGTTGACATTTTCATCCACAACTTCAAGCATATTGATAACATTCTCTACAGACATATAGGTGTAGTTGATTGTAGCTTTGCCATCTTTGGGTTTAGAGGTTTCCCCCTTATCATATTTAGGCAAAGGTTCCTTAAACACTTTGTGATCTGCATTGGTTTTCAATCCATCAATCTCAAGCTTTCCATTTTCAATAAGATCTTGAATGAGATGTTTAAGTTTCCAGTAGTGCTCTCTGTCATGACCAATGCCATTATGAAATATGCAATATGTTTTATCATTCCACCAATATGGCTTAATGTCAGGTATGTGAAATTTTGCTGGATCTTGTGGTTGTGCAAGATTGTTATCAATAAGCATTTTGAAAACATCCTCATAGGAATCTCCAAGTTTAGAGAACTGTCGCTTTTCCTTTTTTTATTTGTCTTGATATCTTTGTTTATTCTCTTGTTGGTTAGAGGATGTGTTAAGCTTCATAGCTTGAACCGAGCTGGACAAATGAAGGACACCTTGATCCTTTGGTTGGGAAGAGTCAATAACTCCATCATTGACTACTTGCTTATTTTTATTCCAATGCGAATTCTTGCCTTTGTCCTTATGTGAGTGGTTATTATTTTGACTATTGTTATTATTTTGTTTAGTCAAAATACCTTGCTCTTTTAAGACATCCTCTATTCTGCATGCGGTTTTGACCATGGTGTCAAATGAATCAAAGACCATCTTCTGAACCTCATACCGCATCTCAGGTATTAAATTGCTCACAATGATATCAATTCTCTCATGTTCAAGAATTGTCCTAGAATACCAAGAGCACAACCATCTCCACCTTTGTAGAAATGTAACAAAGGATTCCCCTTGATTCTATTTCAAATTACACAAATCAAGCATGGTGACTAATCTTGATAGGTTGTAAGCAAAATGGTGCACAAATCTATGGACCAGTTCTTTAAAATTTTTGATGGGAGGGGTTATGTTGGTAAACCACTCCATAGCTTGACCTTTTAGACTCCTTGCGAATAATCTCATTAGATAGGAATCCTCATGGTGGAATTCAAAACTCATGGTATAAAACTGACGCACATAATCATGTGGGTCACCATTACCGGCATATTTGTCATATTGGGGAAATTCAATTTTCCTAGGGAAATCCTTCATGCTCACACTCCTATCAAAAGGATTAGGACAAATAGAATCAAGAATGAAGGAACTCTTAGGAGCCATTATTTTCTCCATCATCTTCTTGATTTGCTTAATCTCCTCTTCTTGTGAGGGACTCTAGTTCTTTATTTTCTTATCCACATCAAAGTTATAAGGGACCCTCACACCCTTGTTGATTAAGCTCTCTAAGAACTTATCTTTATTTTTCTCAACATATTTCTCCACATATTGTTGGAAAAGTGGTTCTTATTGCACTCTCATAAAGTCTTGAGCTTCATAATTTGCACTACTTCCTCCATGTTGAGAGCCATGATCAGCTCGTTGGGAGGGTTGTCTTGAGTTCATTGGAGGCGTCTATCTCCTATAGTGAGCATGTTGTAAAGTCCTTCCTCTAGGACTAGGAGATCTTGATGGTGACCTTGAATATTTTTAGCCTCGTGGTGTGCCCAAGGGAGTAGATGGTGGGGAGTTGGTCCCAGTGTTGGTACCCCTATTGTTGAATTGTGCATTAAGTTGTTAGGCTAGGAGCCTATCTTGTTCTTCTTGTGTGGCCCTTCTCTCTATGTCCAACAAGGCTCGTTGTTCCTCTTCTAGGAGCCTAAATTTTTCTTCTTTTGCAGCTTGTTCATTCAAGAAGGCTTGTTTTTTCTGGCTCAATACTTTTTAGCCTCTCACTTGTATATCTTGAGGTTATTTTTAGTGGAGAGCTTGGGCTTGAATGCTTGAACAAGTTAGCTACATTCACATGAGCATCACAAGACTGGTTGTTTTGGTCTTCATGTTGTGACCGTGCATCTTTATGAGCTTGTGCATAGTGTCTCTCAGCTCGTTGATGAGCATCCATATATCTTGAGTTAATAGGGGGTGATTCAAGTTGATTATCATCATTGAATGACATGTTACCCCTATGCCTCTGAAAAATGTCATCAGGAGTTTGATCTATTGTTTCTCTTTATCTCCTAGTCAAAGTGTAGCTCATGTCCATATTTGATTGAGAGGATGGTACAGAAGTACTCAACTCACTAAAGCTACTCCTAGGCTCAAACCAAACTTCTGAAGCACTCCTAGGAGATTGATCGAAGATGGGTTCCTTCCCCTTTCACTTTTGACAAGTTTGGACTAAAGATACTTGTTCAAAAACTACTTGAGGTTGTTTTCCTTGACCCACTTGGTATCTTGTTGTAATCGGCATGAAAGAAAAGACCCTTAGTGATAAGATAACCTTATGAATTGCTAATTGTCAAACTAGGATAGTGAAACTATTCAATTGTCCAAAAGAGAGGTGATGAAATAGAAATTTGACAAAAAGGTATAAATCAACATTGCCACAATGGTGCATAACAAAAGGATTCCAGTATCCTAGCACATATGGATCAAGAGGATGATTTAACCAAAATATATTGAAATTGAATTCATATGAAGATGGATTTGGACAAAAGAGTACTCAAACTCTCCAAGTGTGCAATCAAAGAATCTAAAGGCAAATCTTGTCAACAAGGATGATTCCTAACTTGCTAATAACAAGCAAACTCTTTGGTGAAGTCAAAGGTCACTAACTCAAGATGTCTAGAGCCAAAAACTTGAGGTACAAACAAGCTTTCAGTTGCAGGGTATGAAACTTAATAAAATTTGGTCAACTAAGAGAAGGCTGAAAATTGCATGAATTAGGTAGACAAGAAAAAGATTATGGGCGACAGTTCGCATTAAGAAGGGTGATAATTTTAGACCAGGTGATACTTCACATTAAGCAGGGCGATACTTTCCAGGCATCCCGGGCGATACTTTCCAGGCAAGCGGGGCGATAGTCTTCCAGTGGTGAACTATTGCAAATATATTTTCTAGGACAGGGAGCGATATTGTTCCAGTTTTGTATGATTCTTGACCAGTGAAGTGTAAAATCTCTATTTTAAGGACTGTTTGGTCTAAATTTCAATTTGAGGGTTGGTTTTTTCGATCTCAATCACAGTGACAATAATAAATTGACAGGTTTACAAACAGTAGGTGATCAAACATGTCTTCAAACACTTGAAACAAGGGCAAAAGCAACCTTGCCAAGGCAAAAAATTATGATATCAAAATTGAAAAAACTTCTATGAGCACTACCGAGATGTTGAATATGCAAGAACGTTTACACGGGTATATCACAACGAGAACACTTCAAGAAATTTTTAGCCTAAAAGGACAATGGCTCAATACTTAACAAATTGGCCCACACTTGATGCTCCATTGCCTCACACAAAGTGGTTGCCCACAATAGATATTGGCTTTGTCGTGGAAGTGCCAATGACACAACCAAAGGAACAAAGATGGTGAGTAATCTTGGGGTGATCCAGGTTATTCCACTTGGATCAATCCTTGTACCAAGAAGCTAAGTGGAAAAATAAGGTGGCCTCTATCTATGGTTCTTAGTAAGGGCTTCCATTCGTAATACCCCTCTTGCTCCCCAAAGGGACTCCTTACCTTGCGGCAAGTAACAGACCTCACGGCCACAAGAGTACCTTAAGCATTCTTGCTCAATATTTTTCTCATGGTCACAATCCCATAAGTACTCACATCAAGAGAAGACAAGTACTACATCTACCAAGGTTTTGTGTCCTTGATAGCCTTGAGTTTATAGTGGGTTGGAATAGCCAGCAAAAGGCTTGTCCCCACTTGGGTCATTTCTCTTGATTGCTCAAGAGCAGGTCCGCTAAAGGATTCTAAAGATCTAAATAAAGAGTGGATCAACTTATGAGATTCAAGATTTTTGTTTCACCACAAGGGTGAAGAGCATACTCCCCTATCTCAAATTTTTCTCCCAAACACACCAAGCAAATGTTCAATTACCCTCTTTCTTTCAAAATCCAAAGATGGATCAAGATTTTCTGGTTCACCACAAGGGTGAAGAGCATACTTCTACCACCCAAGAATTCTTACAACAAGATATTATGTTCCTATGAAATGAAACAACTAGTAATTGCCACACTTGAAAATGAAATAAACAACAAGTACTTGATTGGGTTTTTATGCTTTGGGCAGCCCTACAAAAATTGTTAGTAGCCCTTGTGCATTTGAAGCTTTGACATGCATTCTTTTAAGAAAATGATTAAGTAATGAGAGCACCTAAAAGCACAACTTGTTAGCCCCACAAGGTTAGCAAAATCAAAATCTAAATGAAATCTGCAAATTAAAGCTATCTAACCATAGCAAACTAAATCAGCAAGCTAACTAGATCCAAATTTGATAAGAAAAAACCAAAAAATAACTCACTGTTAGGTACAGGTGACAGTAAAGTCACTAGAAATATCACGCGATACTTTACAGTATACTGGGGTGATAATATATTTCTGGGTGATACTTTATTGTCCTACAGGCAACAAAATGTCTCAAACGGGGTGATACTTCAACTGGTAAAGTATTGCACCACCTTACGTGAACTATCGCGTGATACTGGAAAACTATCACACGATAATCTGAGATTGAAAAACTCAAGAGCTGAAAATGAAGCTAAAATTTGACAAAAAATTAACGAAAATGCAGCAAATCAAGGACAAAATAATAATGCTCTACCCCACGGTGGGAACCAAAAATGTACACACTCAAATGGTACACTTCTCTAAGTCATTATATCAAAGGGAATCTATGAAGAGGAAACCTTAGAAAGTGACCTAGAGCTCTCTATGCATGGAGTTGCAAGATTATTTGTAGTTTGCTCTCAGCTAGAGCTATAAAGCTTATGACCTTGCTAGTCAACCACACAATGAGAGATTCAAATGAAGACAATGGAAAGAATGCCAATATCTCCAAGAATCAAAATGAAATGCAATACAAAGCTATACTATAAATGAAAATGCAAACTATGCAAGCTAAGCTATAAAAGGAAATATGCAAGCTATGCTATGAAAATGAAAGAACGAGTATTACAAAGCCTCCTAGTTAAGCTAGTCTAAGTAATCTAAAGCATAAAGGAAACTAAGCTAATATGAAGCTATGAATTCCATGACAATTCAAGAAATGAAACTATGATAGCATGTAGATGCAAAAGCCAAGAATGCTCCAAATCTTCAAAAGCTCCAAAGTGACCTAGAAAACCTATAGCATAACATTAGCATAAAAAGATTGATCTGCAAATGAGGAAGAGAGCTCTTCTTTTATAGGAAATGAGAAACAATGGATGATAGAGATTAAGAGGCAAAAGTATTAATCAAGGGTGGAGCTTGAAAGAGGAGCAATCCATGTGCACAAATATCCTCCAATGAGAAAATAAGAGTTGACTTTTGTGTCTATATGAGACAAAAAGTGTTTTTTCTTTTTTTATAAAATAAGAATAATGCTTTATTTGTGCAACTTAGGATAAAAGGAAAAGTGGGGGTTTTTTTATTTAATAAAAGGGGAGGAAATTTTTTTTTAAATAAATAAAGACTTTAGGATAAAATGGTTAGCCCAAGGCAAATAATCGAAAATGATAAAATAGGACTTGATCAAGGAAATTGATATAATTGATAAAATGCTGATTTTTGAAAATATTGATTCAAGGATTTGATAAATTGCTGAATGGGGGCCCAAATTCTAGGTGACCATTTTAGGGTGCATACAACAACCATTTCAATACTTTAAAAAACATAAACATGACGCTCTTTACCTTGTCCAACCACATCATCTTGCTCGGTGGCTTGAAACTCAACATGCTCATCGGGAACAACCTCTAGATCCCCTACAAGTGCAATAAAAAGTGTTTTATTAATCCCGACACATTATAATTAAATTTTTTTTACTACGCCAAACTCAATTTAACATGTTTACATGTATTAAATATTCATTAATCAAAATTTGAAAAGAAAATGTATACCTTGAGTACTATAATTCACATTCAAATCGACACCTCTGTTGTGCTCGGATGGTGCAGTATCAATATCGGCAGGCTGCATTCCAATGTAAATAATTAGTGCATTTATTGACAACATATACATATAAATACAAGACAAATATAGAGAAATGTTAATCATTCAGTTTAATATAGATAAATATATTCACTTTAAAGTTTTAAACAAATATATAATCATTATTTCCTTACTTAAAACAAATATATTCACTTTATGTTGGAACTTAACATCAAATATAGTAATTGGTAAACTATTCGACTTGAAATAAAAATGAAATGGCTTCTTTACTTGATCAATAGATCCAACAGAAGAACCTTGTGCACTCATTGCTCGGTATCATTCAGCCACGACTGTATAGCCTTGTTTGTAGCCTATTTTCTTGTCCTCTTCTATAATCAATTTTTTGAACTCTAAGGCCTACATTTTTGCTTAGTATCATGAATTTTTATTGTAGTGAATTTCACCAAAACTAAATTGATTTCAATTTATAAATATTTGCATACGATTTTTCATTTACTAATACATACAACTCGTGCAGCAAGTTTTGAATATCCACCCGAGCCAAGCTTGTGTTTCCTGTGCTTTTGTTCTCTTTCTTCTGTCGTCTTTGATGTGTCAGGCAACCTATGTGATGTTTGAAATATGTTAGAACACATAAGTATAAAGAGTAGAAAGTACATAATTTTATTATTAAGATTATCATGTACCTTCTTTCCTCGGGTGATAGTATTTGTCCACTATCTCTTGCACTTCTCTCAAGTGCATCCTTTTTAAGATTCTCCCACTCATTAATAGGAATATAGGGAGGTCACTCATAATAAGGGTTGCATCCTATTTGGGACCTATATTTTTCCCTAATATACTTCAAAACTTGGCCTGCTTTGTCAAGGTGTTTAACTCTTTGAAAGACGTCAGGTCCAAAAACTGATGTCATAGAGTCAATGAGTTTATTATTTAACCTTTTATCTTGTAATTGCCACCTTTTAAGAAAAAAAATTGTTAGATTCATAAATGAAGTGAAGCTACCTTTTAATATACTTGAAGAAAGGGATGAAATGAAATCTGATCTTGCAATGAAATCAAAATATGATACCATGTGTGTATGGTTGCCCAAAAATGCACAACTATTCATCATTAAGTTTTTCATAAAATAGATTATTCCCTGCAAGATAATAATGAGATTATTATAATTAGTTATTGCAAGGGACTACACAGGGGGTTAGTGCATTACATTATGAGTATAATATTGTATAGTAAAAGAAAGGATCAATCTTTAAAGTACCTAGAAACTGGGCTACTCTCAAGGGAAGTCCATCTTCATTGCTCACAAGCAATTGATCACAATTTTGTGTTGTTCCTGTACATTTAACATGAGCACATCTAGGAATTGTGTCATCGAGTCCTACATAAAATGAATTCAATATTACAAAATGCCCCCTAAGAAAGAATATATAGTTCAAGTGAAATAAACACATGATAAATGAGAGAGAAAAAGAGGAATCTACTTACCAATAATAGGTGTTGCCATCGCATCTGTGGTCATGCTATGTGTTGCCGACATTGTAGGTGATAGTACATCTGTGGATATGATCCTTGTAGTAGGCGGTGTACTCAACATAGGATCAATAGTAGGTGCTGAACAAAAATATTGTTAGAGCATAAAAAAATATGGACAACCATGGACAAGATGGAGGATAGAACATGCGATGTACTTGAACCACTTGAAGTATTTGCATTTGAGGCATCTCCTTTTAATGTATTTAGCATCCTCTGTAAAGAGAACACATATATATTTTATTAAATGACATAAATAAAATAGTATACTATAAAAATCATTATTGAACTTTTGTTATAATTAAAAACTACATTAATACTTATTGTATAATTCCAAAAATGGTGAATCAACACATCCTCTCTCATCTTTATTTGAGGAGTGTGAGGTTGAATATCTGCCATTCGAGCTAACTCTTTTGATATTGCACGAAGGACCTTATGCAGTGCAAGCACATGATCAACATTTGATAAAAAATAAACATTGAATGGATCCTGCTCATCCTGCAGCTCCTTATGGACTACTTGTTCCTTTCTCTTTTTCTGATCAACACTCGTTTGTGAGAACAATATTATTATCACTTTGTTTAAAAATAATCCAAAATAGTAGAACAATAAAAAATACGCATTAACATAACAAAAAATATGCATTAACATTTTTCTTGTATGTGCATTTGTACAACAACAATGAGTTTTACCTGTTGAGAAGAAGAAGTCCAATGAGAACTATCATCATCGTGCATATCATGTGGCTGTTAATCCATACTATAACCCTATATTTCAAAAAAAAAATCATTCAAACATGTTAAAACACGTGTTCTTATTCTAAGTTATGTTGAATAATAGACAATTATCAAAATGCGCACCACCTCATCCATGATATTGATGGGTTTTTGTATCTATGTGATACAAATTGTAATCAATAAACAACTCCTTGCCTCCATGTATTGATTTGATCGCACATACAAATACGTGATTTCCCTTGCGCACCTTATTATGCAATTGGGTTGCTTCTTAGTTGATGCAGGTCATGTACTATTTATAAAACCTCCAATATTCTCTGATGTTTTTGGCCTTCTGTCAACGTATATAGCTACTTTTTTAATTTGTTCACTAACTTTTTATTGTATATAATTTTCCACGAGTGCATACCTACACACTTTTTTTATATTTAACAATATGCATCCAACTACTGTAATCATAACAAGGTCTGACATACTCCATCAATTTGACAACTTTGTTGTAAGAGACCTTTATGCCATCAATAGAAAATGGGCCCAAACCATGTAATGAAGGTGGTGTTATGCAATGTATCATCTCTTTAACACAAAAATCAATGTTTATTGAAGGAAGTTCATTGGGGACCCATTGTTTCTATAGATGTTTGTACCTAAAGGGCACCTCGGAGTCACCTTTTTTCTCATCATCATAAGAAAATGACCCCCTTTGAGCAAGAAAAAATTTCATCCATTTTTTAATTCCTTTCTGATATTTTGACCTCGAGTAGATCTCATTGATTTAGACATACTAAATGTCTCACTTTCTTCTTCCATTCCTACATTTTTCTCACTCAAGGAAGACAAATCTGACAAATACCTATTCACTAGTACCTTCACTTCATGTAATGAGAGAGACAAGTGGCAATGAGAGAGATATTTTACAAATGGTAAAAGACATTAATTTCTATGAGGTGTATTGACTTGTACTTGACAATCCATGAGACTGTGTGGGATACCTCACATAAGATAATAGTTATATAATCAAACAAACATAGTTCACCTAATAGTTTTCATTATATCTTGTGAAAGACATTATACATTGTTAAAATTATCTATTTATGCAACAATATTTTGAATATCTCAGCATTGCATATAACTAAACATCTCAGCATTGCATAAGACACCACTAATGTGGCATTTCGTCAAACAGTTCTCGTGTTTTGCCAATGTTTTTATTACATCTTGTGAAGGACTTTATACATTGTTAAAATTATCTATTTATACTTTCAAAATTAGCTCACTCCATTGCAGGGAACAAAGAGAATCCCCTGTGATTTAACATCATTGATGTGCAAGGAAATAGAAAATTATCAAAAGCAAATCTCATAAGATAGTATTTAGATTAAATGCATTGATATAAAAAAATACCCTGAAAAATTATAAAAAAAGGTATTTTGCTTAATCACATCATTAATTTGTGCATGTATAAATACTCATGTCTTTCAAGTGATTTGATTCTTGTCATGCCCACTACAAATGAGAACAGTCTTAACTAGTGAGGTTGTTTAAGCATATAAAGATTAAATACACTCTTTTAGAATAAAATTTCTCTTAACAAAAGATCAAAGATATAAGTAGGACATATAAAACAAGGTGAATAAGAGTAGTACATATAAAACAATCATTATAACATGCCAAACATCTGGCATAATTGTACATTTCATTCATGTCATTGATATTCTTCTTCATCCATCTCATCATGAAGATCATCGTCGATGACGACATCATCACCACCACTATCATCGGCATTGGCATTGTCATCATCATCATCCTCATCATCATCATCATCAGTAGCAACATCATCATCATCTTCTTCTTCATATTCTTCTTCAACTACCTCTCGATCATGATCATCATCTACATCATCTTCCACTTCTTCATCTTCCTTGGTATCTTCTTCCATCACATTATACTTTATTGGCCTTCCTCTTGGATCATGTCTAATAAGAAATGACCAACCTGGTTTATGTAGATCCTCTGAGTAAAATACATGTTCACATTGGATTGGAAGAACATAGGGCTCTTCTTTAACTGGCTCAAACAATCTTATATTAATCATTGGAAATCTTTTGTCATGTTCAATAACAATTCTATCAGGATCATTTTTATTAAGTCATAGTCTATACCATTTCACAACGAAAAGAACTAATTTGAAGGAATTAAAGTCACGGTCAAGTATATCAACCAAAATACCATAGTATCAATTTTAGGACTCTCGATGATGTAAGTCATTTCTAGATGAAATATTAGTCTCTTTGTGTCATCCAACTTTTTGATGTGAAATTTATAACCATTGCATAACATAGTCTCTTTGTGTCATCCAACTTTTTGATGTGCCAAGTCTACATTTATTGATGGTGGGTGGGTAGAAATTGGAGGCCTTTTTAGAAGTCCTTGGTAGATTTAGTGGGTGTTCACCCACTCTCTACTTTTAGAGACATTAGGGTTTGGATTGAGAAAGGATAAGGGGATTAGCTCTTCTCAAATTTTATTTTCCATAACACTTGTGAAGGTTGGTTACTCACTTCCATGGAAGTTTTCTTATTTGTTCAATAGATTAGCATGTGTTCTTGCTCTCTCATGCATATGAATTCTATTCTTATTGTGATATTGTGTTGTATGGGATGGGATTTGGGTTTTGATTTCATGTTATGGTTTTATTTTTGCTTGAATGAAGGAGTTCTTGTTCATGGGAGTGAGGCATTACTCACCTTTGGGAAGGGAAGAAGTGGCCTTTGAATGAGGGGGTTAGTTGGACTCTTTATGTGGTGAGAGTCTCTTCTCTTGGAGAAGAGGGACAAATTCATGGTGTATGGGCACCTTGAAGCCATTGGTATCCTTGCATCTTGAGGATGTAGATGAACAAATTATGTGTATGGAGGTTTTGTTTATGTAGCCTTGAAGAGGCAATGAAATACTCATGTTGAGAAATGTTGAATACCATGGCATTCTCCCCTTGGAAAAGTCCACCTTCACCCTCTTTCAATGAGCTTGTAAGACTCATTTGTGTAGCCTTGGGAGGGATTAAATTGTTGTTGTATATGCATATGTGTATTATTGTGAGCATCTTGTTTGTTTGAAGCATACCCATTTAGCCTTGGTTCTCCAAGCTCGGGGGTGGTCTCATAGAGACCTAGGTTGGGAGGTGAGCATCCCATGGTTCTCCCTTTTTTATTGCAAGTTTTGATGTGTTGATAGGATAGTTAGTAGGTTAGAAATTAGCTTTTATTTTTGTTTAAAAAATTGTTGCATTTTTGGTTAGTAATTTTTGGGCATGACAATGTTTCACCTACCATAATGTCAAACATGTATAAATTATTGCATCACGAGTTAAAAAATATGCGGTTGATTAATTAACAAATTTATAAGTACCTGGTGATCTCTTAAACCATAAGCTAAATCTATTTTCTTTTGTGTATCATTGGGATCTTCATTACGATGAGCTTGTATAACCAATGAAGACACAGATTCCCATGTTAATCTATGACCATCATGTTGACATCTTTCAATCCATACCGTCATCCAATCTTGATTGTTTGCAATAAACAAATGTATTGCATCTCACTCTTTAACAATTGTACAAAAGTAAATAGATGACTTACAACATATTTATTTTGAAGATTAAGAATTAATTAACTACAATAACATCTCATAATTTATTACCTTTCAGTTTTCTAAATCTATTGTTGCCCACCAATTACCCCCCTTCAAATTTTTTAATGGAGTCGAGATCCCAAATGCAATCTGTATGGGTCTTTGCTGCAAGATTAGAAAGATATTGAGTAACATACACCATCATCTGGTATACCATATATTCCTCAACCATAAAACCCTCGAGACATGCTCTTTGTCGTACCAAACCCTTAAAAAATTTCAAGTGTCTCTCAACCATCCATATTGACCTAGCATGTACATGTCCACACAATTCAATATCCTCAACTTGGTGTATGAGGTAGTGGTCTTGTGCATTGAAAAAAGTTGAAGGTAAACACTTTTTCATTTCACACATTAGTCAACAAATTCTTTTCTTCTAATATTTAATATCTTCTTTATGGATTTCTTTAGATGACAACCACCTACACTAGATTCAAGACACATAAATATATAAATACGAGACTTTACAATATATTACTTGTTTGATATTATTATTTGATATATTGAACAAATATCACTGCTTACCTCATGTATATTTCAAGATCATATATCACTTGTTTGATATTATTGTTGAAGTTCTCTGGGAGAGATAAGGGTAGCAAATACTACAAAAATTGTCAACTGATCATTTCATATAATAAAAATTGAATACAGTTACACAAATATATTGTAAATACAAAAGACTACGACTTACCTTGGTGAAGGTATGCCAATCATGCGTTTTCATCCCTGACCCAAAATTATTTTTCTTTGATATGATATTGCTTATATCCGTAACAAATCCTATAGGAAATTGATTTTTTTAGATGACTTCTTTTATGGCATTACTTTGTTTCTCTATTAATAACCAAGGAAGAGCACTTGCATTAATTTGGTCTCCATTGCTATTTGATTCAATGATATTTTTCATTGCATGATTGGAATCATGAATGTCACTACAAATTTTGTCAAGATTTTCTTTGTCACGCCTTCCATCCAATATTTTTCACAGTGTCTGTTACATTCTTTCCAATATGCATAATATCAAACAAATGCACAATTTATAGCTGTTTGTAGTAGGGCAGCCTACTAAATTCTCTGAGATAACATTTTAGTCCCTTTGGAAGCTGGTCGATAATGCTTTCACGACCTTTAAGATAATCAACTACATAATTAGCCAACAAAAAACAATCAAAATATATAATTTTCAAATATCAACCATTAGGTGGAATGATATTACTTCAAATTCTATTATATTCCAATTTCCATAAGTGAGGTTTCATTCTTTGAGACTTTGATGTAGTTTCTTCTTTCCCATTAAAAAGATGTCTTTCTACACTTCGATACTTATGATTTCTAGGGAGGAAGTGCCTATACTCATCAAACACCTACTTTCTTAAACTTTTGGAATGACGAAATTTCATCTTTGGACCACACATTGGACACATAAATTTTTCCTTTGTTTGAAGACCTACAAGATAATGATAAAATTAGATTAAATATGTAAATTTTTAGAATTTGAATTATCACGTACAACTAGAATTCACCATAACATACCACAAAAATGTGTCAATCCTGGAGCATCATAAATTGTCCACACAAGCATTGCATGGAATTGAAATTGTCTTTGTCCAATTGGTCTAAATATGTCATACATAGTGAAATCATTCCATAACACCAACAACTCGTCGATAAGAGGTGCAATATATACATGCATATCTTTCACTTGGTACTTACCTAGTTGAATTAACAACAACATCAGATAATTATTATGGCCATTTCACTCAAAGACTTATAATTACATGTAGATAACTATAAAATAATAAGATACCTGGAAAAATCATTGCCAACATAATGTGCTCTCTCTTTATCAACATCTATGGAGGAAGGTTATTGTTTATAACAAAAATAGGCCACACCGAGTAAACAAATCTCATCTCTCCATGTAGATTGACATCGTCTGCTACTAGAGAAAGCCTAAGATTTCAAGGTTCTTCTTTAAAGTGTCACCACTTTTCCTTTATGTCCATAAATGATGAACCATTCATAGACATTTGAATAATGTCATCTTGACTCCTGCTGCATGTACGGTAATCCATAAATTGTGCCAACCTATTGTACCTGAATAATCATTTGAGGCGTGGAATAATGGGGATGTAACGAAGAACCTTACGAGACACCTTTTTTATCATTTGATCATCTTGATATCTGCTTGTATGGCATTCAAGGCATTCTGTTGCATTTTCATGTTCTTTATGATAAATAATATGATCTTCAGGACAAGCATCTATTGCTTGATACTCCATTAGATGACACATAATTCTCGGTGTTAGAATAACTGAGAGGGGGGGTGAATCAGTTATCCACAGTCCCAAATACAAAATGTATATCCAAAAACAATTTACATAAACTTATGTAGCTCGGTAACATAAATTAGTAAACTGACTCTACTTTTACCAATTACAAGTTATGACTTATAGTGATTACCGATCAAATCCAATATGCAATATGTAAAGTATGGCAGTCAAACAATCACCTCAATGAACACATAACACAAAAATTGTTCACTCTTCTGAAGTGAGGTCGGTGAAGACCCAACCCTGTTAAAGGTTACAAAACACACTGTAAGGTGTGACCTTGTTAGAAAATTTAACACTAATCGTTATTGTCCAGCCAGCATTCACTATGGGGTTGACAAGATAACAAATGTACACTCTATGAATGATATTATAAGACTTTCAAGTCCACTTGGTTAAGAGATTTATCTGTTTACAATAATTAAACTGTAACAGTAGGAGATCTGATTACAATACAACTTCTATTGCAGATGTTCAGATCTATATTATGCTCATTCAAATCCTCTGATCAATATATCACTTATGTTTCAACAATAATCAATGACTTACTGTCTCTCAGTTATAGCTTTATGACACTCAGTAAACTCTGCAATTCGGTTCTCCTTAACCAGTCTAATTAGGCATGCATGAAGCTCTGTTCACATGATAGTTCTGCAGTCTCATTCTTTCAACATAAGTTTCATAATTAAACCCTAGTCTCTTAAATAGATAAGTAAACCATTTTCTTCATCCATCAAATTTTGCTACTTATTCTCCTTCGTTCATTTTTCTGCTTAAACCTTCCTCGGTTGATGTGTCAATAATAGGTTTTGTTTCCATCATTTAGATCTTATTCAAATTTTGTTAGTCGTTGATCTTCATAACAAACTTTATCTCGAACCTCGAACTCACACACTTTCCAACTCATCAATTTCCATCAGCTAAACTAATCATTTAGTTCTTTTGTCCATGCTTAGTTAACAAAGAAATGCATTGGTGAACACAAGCTATAACGCCCCGCAAGGGAACCCAAGAGAAGTTAACCTATAACTTGCTACTAAGTTTGGTGAATTTTTTTTTTTTTTAAAGTTAACATACAAGATAATAAAACAGTGTGGAAGCAATTACCATTTACTCACATTGAAACAACATCCAACATAGATTACAAAACTCGAGGGTCCCATGACGTAGAATTACTTAAGAACAAATAAAATAACTAAAGAAAGATAACAAAAGATTCCATATCATAAATGATACAATAACAACTTACATCAATTAATACAATCCTCATGGACATCCATGATAACTAATAAACTATCATCCATTGCACATGTTGTAGGGTATGTAATAATAAATCTAACAAGGAAGTACAATGTCCATATTAAGTATCACATGTGATACTCCAATGTAGGACTACATAAATGAAGGTATGAAAAGAAACCAATCAATGAAGAACAATGAAGAATCAAGAAGGCATCCAATTGCAGTAGTATCAATAGCACCGGCACTAGGACGTCGAATCTCAAATGGTAAAGAATCACTACCACCCATCTGTGTAGAACCACTAAGGTCTACCCCACCGTGCTGAGGAGATAACCACAAACCCCAATCTGATGACCAAAACCAAACAAGGATAAAACCACTGAGCAAGGAATCCTAAAAGCTCTCTACTCAAGGTGCACAATAATAAAGAGAAAGGTGGAACACACTAATCCAGAGACATAAACAGAAAACTTAGGAGATGATCTAGGCTACATGCTATGGGAGTGTCATCACATGTATATCTACTTAAAATACACTAGACTGGTCACTCTGGACCCCGGACCCTCAAGTATTGAGCTACCCTAGACTGGCCACTCTGGGCCCCGGACCCTCAATACAATCCATGTGAGACTAGAATACTCTCTCTCACAAATGAGGAATTCTATTCATAACCATACTCTATATTATCTTTTTAATGATCTCTGCACATTTTAATTACTATGTTATCACTTAATTACATAACTTACGATAGGTTGCCTAGGTACAGACCACTTTGGGTCCCGACCCCTATTGTAAGCCACTCCCCTAAGATGCACTTAATCAATCTCCCCTAGGCTCATAATCACATAAATATTCAACAGGTATACTACCAATTATCCTAGATGCAGTTTCACACACAAGAAACTGACATGATTACAATGATACCATAAACAAATTATAACCAACAAGAGCCCATAAGGTTGAAACATAGATGAAAATTAGAATAAGCACACACATCAAACATCATGCTGAAAACAAATCCAACTGACAAAGATCCGTGCCTCTGTTTCCCCTAGGTCATTCTAATGCCCGTCATCACATAAAGTACAAGAATATAGTTCAGGCACGAAGAAGAAACAATTATATTTAAGGAAACCGAAAGGGAACCATAATCATTTAAAACTTCATAATGAATATAATCCACACAGAACATAGATCGCACAATTCTGATCAAAGAATATTGACAAAATCATCATATTAATGTTACTAATAAAAGAAATGTTCCCTTTTAACATTCTAGGAGATCAATAGAATAATTGCTCAATTTTGGTACATGCATGAGCATTTATCAAATAATTGTTTCTATAAAAGAAACGTTCTACTTTCATCAATATTAATTTCCAATTAATTCAATCTAATATTCTATTAAATCCATATGCCATAGTAAGAAAATTGTTTTTAAAAGAATCAAAACATAATTCCATTCAATCTAAAATAATTAACAAAATATTTCTTACCTATAATTGTCAATCTTTTAAATCAAACCAATATTAATTAATTGATTAAATAAAACTTAATAAAAACAACATATAAAATTGATTTAATTAAACAAATTTATTTATGCCCAAATAATCTACAAGTTTAAACGATAATAACAATATCATTAATTTAATTAAACTATATTTAATTAAATAAATTTAAAATAAAATAACATAAATTAAACTAATTTAATGAAAATTAAATTAATTTAATGCAATGATTAAAAATTTAAATAAAATAAAATTAACATAAAATAACATTAATAAACATAAACTATTATAATTTTAAATTAACAAAACAAATAAGTTTTAGCAAAAATTAAAAACATATTAATCAAATGCTAATAACAAAATAAAATAACATATGCCCCCCAACCGCTTTCCAAGACTTGCGCACTTTCTAATGCGCCCTCCCCCGCACGTCTCTGTCACCATCGCGGCAGAAGTACTGCCTACGGCAGTACTCTCTGTCTTCGGCAGTGTAGTACTGCCGTAGCAGTACTACCTGCTACGATCGGCAGAGGGAGGGGGTAGGGGATAGTGGTCCCCACCCTCAATACATTTTAATATATTTTTTTTTAAACATTATTTCATTGATAACCCTCAAAACAATTTCAAAACTTTCAAAATGTAAGTTTTTTTTAATTCAAAACAAATTTCAATGCAAATTCAATATATATAATTTTAAAAATAAATTAACGAATATAAGAGAAATTATTAACTATCACACAATTTGTTTGTTTAAACAAATGGAATTAATATTCTTCTCAAAGAGAATATATTCCTTATTAAGATTAAGATATACCCATCAAATTTATCTATTAAAACTATGCCATATAAAGACTTTCTTTTTTTGACAGGGCTTTTTGTTTGACTGTAATTTTTTTTTTTGTAACAGAGATTAAATTATAGTTTTTCCAAAATTGATTCTTGTACTCAAATTGGGTTTTATACACAAATTGGTTTTCTTCTTCAAGGAGATTAAATTTTCTACAAGCTCTATAGTTCAACTATACAACAGGATTTATTTATCGATTTATAGGCAAACCATGAAAAATTAATTAACAAAATTTTGCCAGCATAATGGTACGATGCCAAGTAATAATAAAATACAAGAATCAACTATATCAGGGTTTCAAAATACCCAGATCTAATAAAACAAAGATCTACCAACTAAAAACTATAGAAAACCATTAAAACACAGAAAGATAAACAGATGTAGAAATAGATCTGACAAACAAATCCAAAGCCTACCTCAGATCCAATGCCAGAAATGGATTAAAAATGAAAACCCCTGTAGATCTGAGAACCAAATTCTCTCCAAATTTAAACACAACCTGCAGATCTGAAAGATAATTTACAACCAGGTGCCCAATCCAAATGCACAGAGAAATTCAAATCAACAAATAGCCACAACAATCCACCATTCTCCAAATTTCCAAAAACACAAGCCTTCTACAAAATTCCTCTCCAAAACCTGTCTCCCCCAAAAATGAATGCAAAAATCTCCTAATAGGAATTCCATTCCAAAATCCAAGCAATCACAGAAGACAACTCAACAGCTAACTCAAAGTTCAACTCAAATCAGAAAAGTGACTCATAAGACGACTCCTAATTCAACTCAAATTCTAAAATTGAAAGTAATTACAATTAATTAATTAAAAATATCTTTTAATATGCACAACTCAACTTGACTTTTGAAAGCTAGTTGTCTTTTTGAAAACAAACTCTTTTTACCAATTTGCACATGTTATAAATAAAATTCATTTATTAATTAAATTAAATAATCAATGCATCACAAATTCATGCAATTAATTATTTAATTATTTAATAATATAAACAAGCATAAGTCTAAACATTTACCATTAAAGCACAAGTTAATAATTAAAACCCAAATTAAATAAATTAAATATTTAATACATCCTAAAGCATGTAATTAAATATTCAATTATTTAATAATACACTCAAACATAATTAATCCTAATTACGATTACATAATCAAATAATTCCAATAAATCAAATATTTGACTTTAGATAATTTTTCAAATTAAATACAAGAACATAATTAAATCATTAAATTCAACTATAATCCTAACATTGATAATCATATAAAATCACCTGAATAATCATAAATCAACTTAATCAAGCACAAACAAATTCAAGCAAACTGAAAACATGCACAGACTCAAGAATGGAATCCACGAATTCATACCAAGTAGGTGAATTCGGGTAGGGTAGTCAAACAGACACTTGTCCATCCTAGGACAATTAGGCTAGGGTTAGGGTTTTGGGTCTGTGTATTATCTCCCCTCTTTACCATTGAGATAAATGTTTGTGGGCATGCTCACTCCCGCCAATTCAAGGAAGACAATGCCCTATACCTGCAAACCTGTCATCAAAAGATGAAGCATGTGTTGGGAGTTCCCTTTGATCTTCACTTGCAGATTTATACTTTGATGGATAACTTTTAAAATAACCTTGACTCTATCACCACTCCAAAGTCTACAAGAAAGAGGGCCAATTAACAAGGATCAAGAGAGATCCTCCTACACTTTGAGCCTTAATGCTCAGGCGGGTGTACCCTTGATTCACTTCTTGAAAGGAATCACTAAATGATATACAACTATATACTCTTTACTAACTGCTTTAAGATTTTATCATTTGAATGTTTGTGTGTGTGGTTGATGACAATAAAATGCCTCCAGAGGATGGACTAGTGCCTTAACCTAGGGCGAAGAGTCACCCAATTACATACATCAACTGAAAATCTTAACTCAAACATAATTGAATCCATGATAAGTGCTTTGCCTATTACCCCTCTCCCTCAGACACAAGGACATCAGATTCCTGCTTGGTTGGAAACTCACTGAACCCACCCAAAAGACTTTAATCCTAACTTTGTTAGGAACTCAGAGATGACTTCACAATACTCTTTGTTTACCATATGCTAACACACTTTGTGACATTAACATATATGAGCTTAGAACCGAAATAAGAAGACATACACAAATGCAAGATTGGAAATCAATAGTATTTTCATTAACATATTCAGGATCAATATACAATCAGAACAACACAAGCATAGGAAAAGATACAAAATCTAGCTCCTCTATCAGTAAAACACCATGGACAACTAGCTTGGGACCAAAGAAAGTTTTGGAACCCCTACTCAGTCAAAATTTTGCAACTTATACTCCCTAGTCATCTTGGAATTCTCAAAGAGAATGCAGCAAGCTACAGATGACTTAGGGTTAGGGTTTCAACCACCCAACCAACTAGAAATGGTCATAAAGTTATTACAGGGGTGGAAACCCAGGTAGCCAGGAGAAAGAAAATCTTGGAATGATCCTCAATCATGAAAAATTCTCTAAGAAGGTACTGAGAATCATGAACAACGCTCAAAATGTCAACCTTGCAACACACCTTGAGCACAAAACCACACAGTACAAACCTTATAGACGATCAAAGAACACCCTGGACCACACTGCAATAGCAAGCATCACCAAACCAATCGAAATCAGCTACTAAAACCATAAATTCTGGTACTTCCTATCACTGGAAACCCTTCTGCAAATTCAAATTTGAAATCAAATAGCTGCATTCAAACACCAACAGTGAATCAATGGTCGATATTTAAATCTCCATCAATTTTAAGTCATGACTGTCCAATTCCTATGTTTCGCGGGCTTTATGACTTATCTCTTAAAAGGGCTCTAGTCAAATTTAGTGAATTGGTGACAAAGGTTTCCACCAGTTCGCAGAACACTTTAAGTCACCACTAAAATATTTAGTGATCACGCAACCTTCCTTCGCTAAATTGCCAGACCTTTAGAACATCACCATTTTATCATGCGAATGAGCGAACCACTTGACTTTATCGGCACTGCTAAAAACTTTATCCGCTCCGCTAAACCTCTGAGAAAATTTAACTGGGCCCACATCAAGAAGATCGATGGCCGTCTGAAGTTCGCATACCCATTCGAGATTCTATCAGAACATACGCCATCCGTCGATTAAGAATCTTACCTTGCTTGAAAGAAAACCGGCCCCACTGACATAATATAGTTAGCAACACGCGGACCAATCAAAACACTCCGAATCAGCTCCACCTGACACCAGGACCACCACCAAAAATTTATTTGATACAAATGAGATCAATGGCTGACGTAAGATCTCATAGGTCTGACAGATTCCATGAGAACTTACGCTCGTCATTGGATGGATTACGGATGTTAGGACCCACTGACCCATCGGAAAATCAAGTCCCACTAACATGTCCAAGTAAGATTTGAAATCAACAAATGGCGCATGATCTCAAAGGGGAAGAATATTCCTTAAGATCATGCGCCGACCGTAGATTGAAAAGCCTTCACTATAGGCCCCACTGATAGGATCCCTCTTAGCAACACACTGACCAATGAGAGAACGCCAACTGTGCCAACATGGCAGTGGACCCGTGCGAAAAGAAAAGCTATGTCATCAGGAAAAATCAACGATCGACGTAAGATCTCAAGCGTCTGACACAGTCTATGAGAACTTATGCTGACCGTCGGATGGAAATGTTGTCAAAAGACCGAGCCCAGAAAACACTAAGGCCGAAACATAAGAAAAATTAAAGCTCAGACTTAGGAAAATTTAAAACCACTGGGTGCTGGGAACTTAGGAAAGATTAACTGGTGACTTAGGAAATATTTAAAGGGGACCCGCCGACACATGAAACCTAACTGCGCGACACAGTAAAGTTGGTCATTTTAAATGACACATGCAAAATATAAGGTTTTAAGTGACCTGTGAAAAGGTAACGTGAAAATAAAACAAGGCCAGGGCAATTTTAAATTTAAGGACCCAACGGCTATAATTTAAAAAAAAATTTGCCAAGGGTTTAGCCGAAAACATGAAAAACATTGCAGAGACCAGGGGAAGAGAACTAGAGCCATGAAATTTTTTGCATGTGCTAACAGCATGTACATATAATAAATAGTAGACAATGATAGGGTACAATCAAACGTGTGGATCTCAACTATGCGAGTAACTACACCTCCATCCTCTACCACACAAACACATCAAACAAATACAGACACATAATCACCATACACATGCAAGTATGGGGTAAGTACATCGTAATCAATATAAACATGTAATCTATCATCATAAAACATCATCATCTAATCTATGCATACACCTAATAAACATATGATAATAATCCATAATCATCATTAATGAAACAATAATCGATCACATGAAAAGTGACCTAAAAGAATTCGATCAATCATCTAAAACATGAAGCAACCTAAAAACAACCTACAGGTGGGTATTACATTCACCCCCCCTAGGATTAGGCTTACTCCTGGAAGCCTAAAACAAGTAGGGATATAAGTCCCATGAAACTCTCTGCACCGAAAAGAAAACATAATCACAAAGCAATGGTCTGCAAATAAAATATTTTATGTTTATGTTTAGTTTCAACTTTAGACCACACAAAATTTAATAGGCGTACATACCTAGAGTTCCCAATGTAGAAACTCTTCTCTGATACCAGATGTAACGCCCCACCAGGGAACCCAAGAGAATTTAACCTATAACTTGCTACTAAGTTTGGTGACCATTTTTTTTTAAAATTTAACATACAAGATAATACAACAGTGCGGAAACAATTACTATTTACTCACATTGAAACAACATCCAACATAGATTACAAAACTCAAGGGTCCCATGACATAGAATTACTTAAGAACAAATAAAATAACTAAAGAAAGATAACAAAAGATTCCATATCATAAATGATACAATAACAACTTACATCAATTAATACAATCCTCATGGACATCCATGATAACTAATAAACTGTCATCCATTGCACATGTTGCAGGGTATGTAATAATAAATCTAACAAGGAAGTACAATGTCCATATTAAGTATCACATGCAATACTCTAATGCAGGGCTACATAAATGAAGGTATGAAAAGAAACCAATCAATGAAGAACAATGAAGAATCAAGAAGGCATCCAACTGCAGTAGTATCAACAGCACCAGCACCGGAACGTCGAATCTCAAATGGTAAAGAATCACTACCACCCGTCCGTGTAGAACCACTGATGTAACGCCTCGCCAGGGAACCCAAGAGAAGTTAACCTATAACTTTCTACTAAGTTTGGTGAATATTTTTTTTTTGTAAAGTTAACATACAAGATAATACAATAGTGCGGAAGCAATTACCATTTACTCACATTGAAACAACATCCAACATACATTACAAAACTTGAGGGTCCCATGACGTAGAATTAATTAAGAACAAATAAAATAACTAAAGAAAGATAGCAAAAGATTCCATATCATAAATGATACAATAACAACTTACATCAATTAATACAATCCTCATGGACATCCATGATAACTAATAAACTATCATCCATTGCACATGTTGCAGGGTATGTAATAATAAATCTAACAAGGAAGTACAATGTCCATATTAAGTATCACATGCGATACTCTAATGTAGGACTACATAAATGAAGGTATGAAAAGAAACCAATCAATGAAGAACAATAAAGAATCAAGAAGGCATCCAACTGCAGTAGTATCAACAGCACCGGCACCAGGACGTTGAATCTCAAATGGTAAAGAATCACTACCACCCGTCCGTGTAGAACCACTAAGGTCTACCCCACCGTGCTGAGGAGATAACCACAAATCCCAATCGGATGACCAAAACCAAACAAGGATAAAACCACTGAGCAAGGAATCCTAAAAGCTCTCTACTCAAGGTGCACAACAATAAAGAGAAAGGTGGAACATACTAATCCAGAGGCATAAATAGAAAACTTAGGAGATGATCTAGGCTACATGCTATGGGAGTGTCATCACATGTCTATCTACTTGAGTTACCCTAGACTGGTCACTCTGGACCCCAGACCCTCAAGCATTGAGTTACCTTGGACTGGCCACTCTGGGCCCCGGACCCTCAATACAATCCATGTGGGACTAGAATACTCTCTCTCAGAAATGAGGAATCCTATTCATAACCATACTCTATATTATCTTTTTAATGATCTCTGCACATTTTAATTACTATGTTATCACTTAATTACATAACTTACGATAAGTTACCCAGGTACTGACCACTTTGGGTCCCATCCCCTATTGTAAGCCACTCCCCTAAGATGCACTTAATCAATCTCCCCTAGGCTCGTAATCACATAAACATTCAACAGGTATACTACCAGTAATCCTAGATTCAGTTTCACACACAAGAAACTGACATGATTACAATGATACCATAAACAAATTATAACCAACAAGAGCCCATAAGGTCGAAACATAGATGAAAATTAGAATAAGCACACACATCAAACATGATGCTGAAAACAAATACAACTGACAAAGATCCCTGCCTCTATTTCCCCTAGGTCATTCTAATGCCCGTCATCACATAAAGTACAAGAATATAGTTCAGGCACGAAGAAGAAACAATTATATTTAAGGAAACCGAAAGGGAACCATAATCATTTAAAACTTCATAATGAATATAATCCACACAGAACATAGATCACACAATTCTCATCAGAGAATATTGACAAAATCATCATATTAATGTTACTAATAAAATAAATGTTCCCTTTTAACATTCTAGGAGATCAATAGAATAATTGTTCAATTTTGGTACATGCATGAGCATTTATCAAATAATTGTTTCTATAAAAGAAACGTTCTACTTTCATCAATATTAATTTCCAATTAATTCAATCTAATATTCTATTAAATCCATATGCCATAGTAAGAAAATTGTTTTTAAAAGAATTAAAATATAATTCCATTCAATCTAAAATAATTAACAAAATATTTCTTACCTATAATTGTCAATCTTTTAAATCAAACCAATATTAATGAATTGATTAAATAAAACTTAATAAACACAACATATAAAATTGATTTAATTAAACAAATGTATTTATGCCCAAATAATCTACAAGTTTAAACGATAATAACAATATCATTAATTTAATTAAACTATATTTAATTAAATAAATTTAAAATAAAATAACAGAAATTAAACTAATTTAATGAAAATTTAATTGATTTAATGCAATGATTAAAAATTTAAATAAAATAAAATTAACATAAAATAACATTAATAAACATAAACTATTATAATTTTAAATTAACAAAACAAATAAGTTTTAGCAAAAATTAAAAACATATTAATCAAATGCTAATAACAAAATAAAATAACATATGCCCCCCAACTACTTTCCAAGACTGGCACACTTTCTAATGTGCCCTCCCCCGCACGTCGCGGTAGAAGTACTGCCTACGGCAGTACTCTCTGTCTTCGGCAGTGTAGTACTGTCGTAGCAGTACTACTTGCTACGATCGGCAGAGGGAGGGGGTAGGGGACAGTGGTCCCCGCCCTCAATACATTTTAATATATTGTTTTTAAAACATTATTTCATTAATAACCCTCAAAACAATTTCAAAACTTTCAAAATGTAATTTTTTTTAATTCAAAACAAATTTCAATGCAAATTCAATATATATAATTTTAAAAATAAATTAACGAATATAAGAGAAATTATTAACTATCACACAATTTGTTTGTTTAAACAAATGCAATTAATATTCTTCTCAAAGAGAATATATTCCTTCTTAAGATTAAGATATACCCATCAAATTTATCTACTAAAACTATGCCATATAAAGACTTTCTTTTTCTAACTGGTCTTTTTGTTTGACTGTAATTTTTTTTTTTTTAACAAAGATTAAATTATAGTTTTTCCAAAATTGATTCTTGTACCCAAATTGGGTTTTCTACACAAATTGGTTTTCTTCTTCAAGGAGATTAAATTTTCTACAAGCTCTATAGTTCAACTATACAATAGGATTGATTTATCAATTTATAGGCAAACCATGAAGAATTAATTAAATTTTGTTAGCATAATGGTATGATGCCAAGTAATAATAAAATACAAGAATCAACTCTACCAGGGTTTCAAAATACCCAGATCTAATAAAACAAAGATCTACCAACTAAAAACTATAGAAAACCATTAAAACACAGAAAGATAAACAGATGTAGAAATAAATCTGACAAATAAATCCAATGCCTACCTCAGATCCAATGCCAGAAACGGATTAAAAATGGAAACCCCTGTAGATCTGAGAACCAAATTCTCTCCAAATTTAAACACAACCTGCAGATCTGAAAGATAATTTGCAACCAGGTGCCCAATCCAAATGCACAGAGAAATTCAAATCAACAAATAGCCACAACAATCCACCATTCTCCAAATTGCCAAAAACACAAGCCTTCTACAAAATTCCTCTCCAAAACCTGTCTCCCCCAAAAATGAATGCAAAAATCTCCTAATAGGAATTCCATTCCAAAATCCAAGCAATCACAGAAGACAACTCAACAGCTAACTCAAAGTTCAACTCAAATCAGAAAAGTGACTCATAAGACAACTCCTAATTCAACTCAAATTCCAAAATTGAAAGTAATTACAATTAATTAATTAAAAATATCTTTTAATATGGACAACTCAACTTGACTTTTGAAAGCTAGTTGTCTTTTTGAAAACAAACTCTTTTTACCAATTTGCACATGTTATAAATAAAATTCATTTATTAATTAAATTAAATAATCAATGCATCACAAATTCATGCAATTAATTATTTAATTATTTGATAATATAAACAAGCATAATTCTAAACATTTACCATTAAAGCACAAGTTAATAATTAAAACCCAAATTAAATAAATTAAATATTTAATACATCCTAAAGCATGTAATTAAATATTCAATTATTTAATAATACACTCAAACATAATTAATCCTAATTACGATTACATAATCAAATAATTCCAATAAATCAAATATTTGACTTTAGATAATTTTTCAAATTAAATACAAGAACATAATTAAATCATTAAATTCAACTATAATCCTAACATTGATAATCATATAAAATCACCTGAATAATCATAAATCAACTTAATCAAGCACAAACAAATTCAAGCAAACTGAAAACATGCACAGACTCAAGAACGGAATCCGTGAATTCATACCAAGCAGGTGAATTCGGGTAGGGTAGTCAAACAGACACTTGTCCATCCTAGGACAATTAGGTTAGGGTTTTGGGTTTGTGTATTATCTCCCCTCTTTACCATTGAGATGAATGTTTGTGGGCACACTCACTCCTGCCAATTCAGAGAAGACGATGCCCTGTACCTGCAAACCTATCATCAAAAGATGAAGCATGTACATACAATAAATAGCAGACAATGATAGGGTACAGTCAAACATGTGGATCTCAACTATGCGAGTAACTACGCCTCTGTCCTCTACCACACAAACACGTCAAACAGATACAGACACATAATCACCATATACATACAAGTATGGGGTAAGTACATTGTAATCAATATAAAACATGTAATCTATCATCATAAAACATCATCATCTAATCTATGCATACACCTGATAAACATATGATAATAATCCATAATCATCATTAATGAAACAATAATCGATCACATGAAAAGTGACCTAAAAGAATTCAATCAATCACCTAAAACATGAAGCAACCTAAAAACAACCTACGGGTGGGTATTACACAAGCTCGGTTTATACTGTGTTCAGTATAGACTACACTTCTCGATGTATAATGGAATCCTTCATTAACCGACCACGCTGCTTTATAACAATTTTCTTCTATCTCCATAATAGATTAATGTAACATAATCAAGTCAACAATATGAAGTCATAGACTCATCAATAAGTTATTAAGAGTATTCCTTATCCTCATCTATCCTATCCATCTTCCTCAATGTAGATATCTTGGTTCTTCATCTTTCTCTTCTCTTCTACAGATGTGTTAGATATTTGTAACTACCATGATAAGTACTGTCAAAACTAGTTGACATCAATGACAACATAAAACTAATTCAATTATCTTACATAACACTTCAGTGTTTGGTGATCTCTAATCACTTGTAGTTCTTCAATCAAGTTCTCAATCAGTTGTAGTTCATCACTTGGTATAAGCGAGGGGGAACATTTGATTATGGTAGTAGAAACTCACCTATCAATCTTCAACAAATAATATAAGTCGTTACTATAAACAATCTTAATGGTACATGTTTCACCTTTTATAGAATATAATGACATATATGACAAACCTTAGCATACATGACATTGTTATGTTGGATAAACCATTCATAACCTTCAAATTCACCAATGAAAATACAACAAAGAGAAGAGTAGATTGAGAACCTTCGTAAAGGTTCATGTTCACCTTCTCAAGTAGAGGTATATCATGGACAACGTCAATATCATCCTCATCATAATCATCATCATCATTAGCATGAGCACCAGTACCAAATGTTTCAATGATCAATGCATTCATACCATCATCTTCAAATGTGTTTTCTGGCACATGATCATCATCTTCCATGGGATCATGATCTTCAGCTTCAATACCCAAACCTTCACGTTCTTCTATATTCACACTGTGGAGATCGACCTATATAAAAATGATGATAATCAAACCCCCCTTCAATGTGATAATCAAATCTCCTTCCATGGTTCATATGTATATTAATTGTGAAAACAATATAACAAATAACTTACCACTAGATGATAATCAAAGCCCCCTTCAATGTGACCATTTTCCCTACAATGTCTCTTTGCTATTTTGATTTTGATTCTTCTTGTCTTTAAGCCATTACAACTCTTGCATTGACAATAACATTTGTCATCACCTTCTCTTTGAAAGTTAGACAACAATCTAGGGAGTTTCTCCCTATTTTGATCAAATTCTCTTGTATTATTTGACATGATACTTAATGTGTATATCTGCAAAAAAAAATTTGGACATGTCCTTAATGTCATAGCTTCCTATGTGTTTCATCCTTCATGTATACACTTACTTCGAGCAAACTCTTAATTTTCTGACAGATTTTGCCAAATGCTTTGTAGGAAACCAAGTAAGGGGTATTCTTGAGTTCAAATAACAAGTTATGATCTATTGAAACTACTCTAAAAATATTTCTCCTACCTACAAAATTGTTCAAATTCTAAGGGCATGATTTCACATGCATTCTAGAGCTAGAGGTCAATGCTAGCCATGGTTGTTGCATTGTTTGCTACTTTTAATGTTCACATTTAGTTGAAAATTGCAAGTCATGCTTTTACAAGAATTAGAAGCTTTTAAAACAGTTGAAACCATGTCATGACTTGAGAACTTGAAACCACTCACAACAGTTGAAACCATGTCATGACTTGAGAACTTGATCAGAGGGATCAAGAACATATGCTTTAACTTATAAAATATTTTAGATAAGAGATTTAGCATTAATTAGTTATTGGTTTAACTTATAAAATATTTTAGATAAGAGAATGACATAACTTTTTTTGAAAACCACAAATTGTCTACATTAAAAGCAACTATACTGCAAGTTTCTATGAATAAGAAAATAAAATTTAAAATTCATTTCTTGCAAATACAACATTAGAGAAAAGTTGAATTTTATTTATGTCTTGATGGATATCTTCCTTGTACCACAAAAAAAACTGTGTGATAACTATGTCTACTCCAACCTTAATTGTTTAAGAATTCATCATATCAGATAAAGTATGTTTAAGAATTGTTGGGACTAGTCCTTTGGCGTGTATTAAACATAATAGAATTTTCAGCATATTATTATCATCCTATTGCTTTGTTGTAAACATGCCATTGGTTCAGTTTTGTAAATTCTTTTTGTGTTAAATGCATTTTAAATAAAGGTCTAATTCTGTAGACTGCTAGCACGAAGGAAGATTTGACCTAGTAGTCTACAAAATTTGACCTCTATCTATAGCTTTGTCTAATTCTATAGATTGCTAGTAGCCTATAGAATATTATCATGCATTTAATCTTTTAAAATCATCAATTCTTAAGCATTAAGCATAGTAATAGGTCAATCTTCATTGTCTTCATTGTGGGGGACAATAAAGATTTGTCTGATAAATAGCAGGTCTTCTTTAGTATCTTAAAATAATAAGCTGAAAATCCTTAATCTATTTAAACAATTCATATAGATTAGAATTACAACATATTGGCTGACAAACAAAGTAGGTTCAATTTTAAGATAAAGTATGTTCAGATAAAGAATAGAATTTACAATTAATACCCAATTATCTAATTCAATAGTCTACTCTTAAAGCATATAAAGTAGTTTCAGTTACTTCAAATAAAGTATGTTTAATCTAGTTTAATACTTTATTAACTATGTCTACTCCAACCTTAATTGTTTAAGAATTCATCATATCAGATAACATATGTTTAAGAATTGTTGGGACTAGTCCTTTGGCGTGTATTAAATAGAATAAAATTTTCAGCATATTATTATCATTCTACTTCTTTGTTGTAAACATGTCATTGGTTCAGTTTTGTAAATTCTTTTTGTGTTAAATGCATTTAAAATAAAGGTCTAATTCTGTAGACTGCTAGCACCAAGGAAGATTTGACCTAGCAGTCTACAAAATATTATCATGCATTTAATCTTATAAAATCGTCAATTCTTAAGCATTAAGCATAGTAATAGGTCAATCTTCATTGTCTTCATTATGGGGGACAATGAAGATTTGTCTGATAAATAGCAGGTTTTCTTTAGTATCTTATAATAATATGCTGAAAATTCTTAATCTATTTAAACAATTCTTATAGATTAGAATTACAACATATTGGTTGACAAACAAAGTAGGTTCAGTTTTAAGATAAAGTATGTTTAGATAAAGAGTAGAATTTACAATTGATACCCAATTGTCTAATTCAATAGTCTACTCTTAAAGTGCATATAAAGTAGGTTCAGTTACTTCAAATAAAGTATGTTTAATCTAGTTTAATACTTTATTAACTATGTCTACTCCAACCTTAATTGTTTAAGAATTTATCATATCAGATAAAGTATGTTTAAGAATTGTTGGGACTGGTCCTTTGGCGTGTATTAAACATAATAGAATTTAATCTGTAGACATAGTTAATGTGTCATATTAGATAAAGTAGGTTCTATCACTAGAAAGGTCCTTGTACCACACAAAAAAGGAATTCAATAGATTAACTAAGTAGGACCAGTCTTGACATGACTGCTAGTCCCAACAATTCTATATATACTTTATAGTTCTATTAATATGCCATTAATATGCATTACTTTAAACCTTAAGTAATGCAATAACTTTATTAGTTTAACAATGAATTACAGAGAAGGACAATAGCCTTATAACTTTTTACTATTAGAATCTTCATTATCCCCCACAAAAAACTAAGCAATAACTACTCCACCCTTAATAGTGATGAAATAAAGAATTAATGTATATTTTAATTTATTACTACTTTAAATTAGATTATAAGACAATAGTTATCTTAATCTAATCTGTATGACATTCTTAGTTACTTCAGATTAAACCATCAATTCAATAGTAATTACAAACGACTTTATCTATTAGTTTATATTAGTGTATTAAACTGATATTAGCAATTTACAATTAATGTTGTGTGATAGAGCCTACTTTATCTAATATGGTGCATTGTGAGTTTGAAGAGAGTCTGTGCCATGTGTGATAGAACCTACTTCACACAATGTTGTGCACTATTAAAAAAATAAGGGTGGAGTAGTTATTACTTAGTTTTTGTGGGGGACAATAAAGATTTGTCTGACAAATGCATGCCATTGGTTCAGTTTTGTAATTTTTTTTACAAAAGAAAAAAAGAAGAAAAAGAAATGCTCATTTAAAATTTTTGTGAGCTACGAAGAGGGCACCATGCACAAAGAGGGAAGAGGGCACTGCACTTTTTCTTGCGAGCTAGGAAGAGGGCATCCATTTCATAGAGGTTGTGAGTGTTTTATTCATTTTTTTATTAGTAATTGGCAGATTAAATGCAGATAACACCTTTATCAGTTTAGCATGTTTAATGCATAGTAATTACAAATTGATTCTTATCTGCATTATTATAAGATGCACTTCTTGGAATGAATTATAGAGAAGGACAATAACCTTATACCAATGCATCTTATAACCTTATGCATTCCAAGAAGTGCATCTTATAACAATGCAAATAAGAATCAATTTGTAATTACTATGCTTTAAACATGCTAAACTAATAAAGGTGTTATCTGCATTTAATCTACCAATCACTAATAGATTAAGCATATTATTAGTATGCTTAATGTTCCATTTAAATGCATTTAACACAATTTTTTTTTACAAAACTGAACCAATGGCATGTTTACAATAAAGGTCTAATAGAACTCCCAACAATTCTTAAACATACTTTATCTAATATGATGAATTCTTATACAATTAAGGTTGGCGTAGACATAGTTATCACACATTTTTTTGTGTGGTACAAGGAAGATTTGGCTAGGTCAAATCTTTCTTCGTGCTAGCAGTCTACAGAATTAGACCTTTATTAATAATTCATCATATCAAATAAAGTATGTTTAAGAATTGTGGGGACTGGTCCTTTGGTGTGTATTAAAGAGAATAGAATTTTCAGCATATTATTATCATTCTATTTCTTTGTTGTAAACATGCCATTGGTTCAGTTTTGTAATTTTTTTTGTGTTAAATGCATTTAAAATAAAGGTCTAATTCTGTAGACTATTGGTCAGACAAATTTTCATTGTCTTTTGATTGTCTTCTTTATATACTAGCAGGTATTAATTGGCTGACAAATAAAGAAGCATTTAGACAATCAAAAGACAATGAAGATAATTTTAAATACATTTAACACAAAAAAATTTACAAAACTGAACCAATGACATGTTTACAACAAAGAAATAGAATGATAATAATATGCTGAAAATTGTATTCTGTTTAATACATGCCAAAGGACCAGTCCCAACAATTCTTAAACATACTTTATCTGATATGATGAATTCTTAAACAATTAAGGTTGGAGTAGACATAGTTATCACACAGTTTTTTGTGTGGTACAAGGAAGATTTGACTGATTAAGAGTGAGGCCTTCTTTAGAATCTCATGAGTTTTGTACTACACATGCAAGGCATTATGAGTTTGAAGAGAGTCTGTGCCATGTGTGATAGAACCTACTTTATCTAATATGGTGCATTGTTAAAGAAATTAAGGGTGGAGTAGTTATTACTTAGTTTTTTGAGGGGGACATTGAAGATTTGTCTCACAAATAGTAGGTCTTCTTTAGTATCTCATGAATTTTTACCACATATGCATGAAACAAATATGTTATTTTTCATCTCCAATTAGTTAATGCTTTATAGCAACTCTGAAAGTGTATTTAGGAGTTCCCTAGGTGACTTCTTGGAATGAATTGTAGAGAAGGACAATAGCCTTATAACTCAAAATTTTAGGAGTGCAAGGCCTTTCAATCATCACTAGATTCATATGGAATTCTAAAATTATCAACTTTATATGGAAAAGGAAGAAACAAAATTGATTATTGTTGTAATTGTTTATAATATATATAACTGAATAGAACAGTGACCAAATTTACATCATGTCCATATCAAAACTCATGGGCCCCAAGTAGTGAGTAAACAAGTAATAAACGGATGCCCTAGCTTCAAACCAGTGAAATACAATGCAATAAAACCAAGTAACAAAAAATACATGGCCAAGTCCGTGCGCACAAGAAAAAGTATTTCAGTTAATTCTTGTAATATTCTTATACATGTAAACAAATAAAAATGAATAAAACACTCACAACCTCTATGAAATGGATGCCCTAGCTTTAAACTAGTGATATACAATGATAAAACCAAATAACAAAAAATACATGGCCAAGTTTCAACATGCAAACAAAATTCCAATTCGGGCCTACCTCAAATTTGTGTAGAGTTAGGGCCAAGTTCGCGCACGCAGGCAAAACTCTAGTGCCCTCTTCGCACACACAAGCAAAAGTCCAGTGCCCTATTCCCTCTTCGCAGCCCACAAGCAAAATTCCAGTGCCCTCTTCCCTCTTCGCACACAAAAGCAAAAGTCCAGTGCCCTATTCCCTCTTCGCAACCCGCAAGCAAAAGTCCAGTGCCCTCTTCCCTCTTCACGCACGGTGCCCTCTTCATAGCTCATGAAAATTACAAATGAGCATTTATTTTTCTTTTTTTTTGTTTATAATCACGCGGGTGTCAAAATTATGATGGCACTGTCACTATTATGACACCATCGGGAACACCTGCAAAAAAAAAACACAAAAAACACAGACAAATGGTACTGCCGTCGAAATTGGCATCGAAATTTGACCCCAAATGTTGTAGTGATTAGTACAAGTCCTTGTTAGAGGACAGACCCTATTAGGAGTCTATAACCCTATTAGGGGTGAATATAAAATTGAGCTTATTGCTCTTACAATGGACTCACTGTCCAGTATTACCAAAGTATCATGTAGCAACAAAAATGAACTAAAACAACATTTGTTATGCCAAAGTAGTTCCAGTAATAGCTCGTAACATGCTCTGCATTATTCTAACATCCCAATGTATTCCACTACACCTTCATAACTTTGCATCTTAAAACATATATACTCGATCTCATAATTTTTCTAGTCGTCTCACAAATACATCAAAAAATGTGTTCATCACATATTTAAATAGAAAGTATATAGTCGAAGATCATACATTTGTGAAGATAGGATAGCACCCAAACAAAATTTAAGGTAGCACCTCTAGATTCCACATGTTACTCCCTTAATCATCATGACCACTCATTTACCCTGTTTGACTGCATTTACCTTGAGTATTAGTTTCTAGATTCGATTGTGTGAGTTTTTTAGCATCGACATTTCAGATCACACTTTGTGATCCATCATCAGGAATAAAGAATGTAAGAACAAAAAGTAAAAATGCAGACTAAGCCTCTCACAAGAGATATAAGAAGAGGTGGGGAAGGAGCAACATGCAAACCTAAGAAGAGAATAAAACTTAAAAAGGGGGACTCAAACATATCAAAAATGAAAAGTAACCAAAAAAGGAGGAACCCAAAAAGACAAGACACAAGCCAACAAAAAACTAAGTGTAACTGATAACACAATTAAATAGGTTAAAAATGTAAAACTAATAAAAGACGACAATAAAATGAAAGACATAAGTAAAATAAAATGAAAAGGAATGAGAAATAAAATAACAACAATACAATAGTAAGAAAGAGCCCAATGACAAAAAAGGGAATGCAAGCAAAAAAATGGGACAACACTATATATATATATATATATATATATATATATATATATATATATATATGAAAATGTATACAAATAAGTGAGAATTGAATATATAAATTTATGTATAAATGTCAACATAGATACATAAGTTTATGTATGAATTAATATGTAGGTTAATAACTAAATATCAATATAAACTTATGTATGTACGTAAACATATATAGATCGGATAATATAAATGCAAACTAAGATGTAAACAAAGAAACAAGGGAAAAAAATATATCAACTGATGCAGGAAAGTGAGTATATGAGAGAGAGAGAGAGAGAGAGAGAGAGTGTGTGTGTATATACACACACACACACATATATCTAAATATACATATATATATATATATATATATATATATATATATATATATATATATATATATATATATATATATATATATATATATATATATATATATATATATATATATATATATATATATATATATATATATATATATATATATATATATATATGTCTATATACATGTATATATAAATAACTAAAAATCTAAATAAACTAATGCATGAACGAAAACAAAAATAGACAAGATTTAATAAAAATAAAAATAAACTAAGAGGTAAACAAATAAGCAAAGGGAAAAATTATAAACTAATATACAAGTGCGAACATATATATATATATATATATATATATATATATATATATATATATATATATATATATATATATATATATATATATATTCTTTTATTTTGCATTTCTTTATAGATATATATATATGCACAAGAGGTATACAACAGTATATATCTATAAAGAAATACAAAATAAAAGAATATATATATATATATATATATATATATATATATATATATATATATATATATATATATATATATATATATATATATATATATATATATATATATATATATATATGTATGTATGTATGTATGTATGTATGTATGTATGCATAAATACATATAAATATCTAAAAATGTACCTATATACCTATATATACATATATATGTGAATCTATGTATATATGTACATATAAGTATGTGTGTATATATATGCACAAAAAAAGGGCACCGAAAAGGAACACAAAGAAAAAGAAAAAGGGGAAAAGAGTAGGGGAGTGAATGCGCTAGAGAGTCACAATAGACACGAGGGAAAAAGACCAAGCCTAAGAGAACAAGCAAAAAGAAACAACAATGACCAAGGGCAAAAAAACCCCAGAGAGGCCAAAGGGGGCTACAAGATGAGAAAGGGGAAGGAACCTAAACAACAGAGAAAGCAAGCAAGATAAAGAGGGAAGAGGGGGGGGGGAGGGGGACAATCAAGGGTGGCAGTGGTTATCAAGAGTGCCTAACAGGGGTTTCCAAGAAAGGCTCAAAGACCACCCATCATCTCGGTTGAGGTTAGTGGGATGGTAGTGAATTTCAATGGCCTCCTTGAGCTTCCTCCTGAAATAGTTATCCTCCTTGGAGAGAATTTGCACACTATCCAAAAAAATATGATGTTTGGTAGAGGAGGAGTGCTCAGCTAGAGTGGATTTGTTTACCCTATCATGCTCAATGTCTACACAATGCTCACGAATTCTGGTGTGGAAAGAGCGACCTGTTTCGCCAATATAGGGGCTTCCACATGAGCATGATATCATATAGACTCTAGAGCCTAGAAATAGGTCTTTGGAGTCCTTGAGAGGGGGTACACGATTCCTTAACCGGGAAAGGGGTTTTAAAGCAACCTGAAGGCCCTTTCTAGTTAAGATTTTGGCAATTTTTTGGGAGATGCCATCCACAAAAGAGAGGGAAGAAAACAAATGAGGTTGGGATAGGGCAGGCTGAGGATTGGAGTTGGCAAGAAAGAAAGACTTGGCTTGGTTAAGAGCCTTGGAAATTTACCTTGTTTGATTGTTGTACTATCTTCGCATACCCAGATCAGGTTGTAACTTTCTCCAGTTAACTCCAAAATAAAAGATACCTTAACTAAAGGTCTATTACATCTCATAATAGATTCCTCTAAGCTCGCAAGACTTGGTTCATCAAATACTATGTTCGCTAGGCAAAATTGTTCAAATGTACCCTATCAACTGCTTCCTGAACTTAGTCATTTTTCCAATGCAGAGATTCAAAACTAAACTAGACTTCAAACGATCATACCAATGAGTAGTGTTGTCATAATTGACAACCTCTATGTTGTAATCATCATGCCACTTTCCAACATTCTCTCCCTTTGGCATTTATGTCAACACTTAGTGAAAAATGACTAAGTGTCCAATACCAAACTACTGTTTATACACCTTATATTTTTCACAACTGCTACTCCCCCTTTGACATCAATAGAAAAGGTACATACAAAAGTGTATTTATATTCAAGAAAATTTTTTTGGGACTCCTTATCAAAACTTACACCATGTGAAGTATGTCTTGGAAAGAGGTTTCCAAGATCTTTACATATGCTTCCCATGTTGTCTTCAATGTCTGACCAATGTGAATGAGACCATTTAATGCTAAAGATGAGATCTTAGGATCCTTTATTACTTTAGGCATATATTCATCAAAAGATTTCTTCGTTGTCTCCATATCCTCAAGATGCTTCTCCAAAATTGACAGTTTAGGAATAATCAAACTCAACTCACCAAATCTTCCCAACACTCTTTTCTTCTCAGTGTGTAGCATACTTATTTTATCCAATGATTTGGACACTTCCCTGTCCAACTCATTAATTGATTGTGAAGAGGACCCACAAGTCTTTGCCAAGTTATCCAAAGTCTTCTCATCATTATAAATTATTCCCACTATATCTTTCACAAACCTAGAAGGATTTATGCAATAGTTGTATACCTTCTTCCCATGCTCAATGCAAGACATTATTCTAGAGATAGTGGTATCTAGTATGCATGAGTACCAATTTATTGACTTGCATGTCTCATTAAACTTCTTTTACATGAATTCTTTTTCAACCTTCACAACTGCAACCTTCTCCAAATAAGCCAAGTGCATATCAAGGTCATCAAGAACTTTTCCCAATTTGTTTTATGTATCATTTCCTTGAAAGGTGAGAGGTATGGGTAAAATCTTATTGATTTTGTCCACTTCCTTGTCCATTACCCTAATTTTCTTCTCAGTGTAATGTTGAACTTGAGACTACAAAGTTGTAGTATGTTGAACTTGAGAAGTACAATACAATTGTGAAAGGAGAACTAACTCAATCCAAGCAACATCTTGAGAAACTGTATTCCAACAGTGAAAAGATTGATGAATAGATTTCTTATCAGAAACCTTCTTATGGTAAAACTGGTCTTGGATATTTCAAAGAAAAATTCTCAAAGAAGACTGAAGAATGTAAAGAACCAAATCTGGAAATTCAACAACCTGAGAACAAAGAAGAAGAAAAAAAAAACAAAGTTGAGTCTAACCAATTTGAAGATGTACCTAAACAACATAAGCAAGATTAAACACCTAAAGAAATGTGAAATGAATTCAAAGGTAGATGTTTTACATGCAATTCATTTGGACACATGAAAAGAGATTGTACATGTAAGCAATTCAAACCTATCTCTGGTTATTGCTATAATTGTCATGGTTTTGGTCATAGAGCTATTGATTGTAAGAAACCTAGATCTATTAATAAAGATAATAGTAGAATGTTTATAAATACTAACCCTACAAATAAAAGACCTACTGGAGCAACAAACAATATAAGAAATGGAGTTGTGTGTTATAGATGCAACAATTTTGAATATATTGCCAGAAATCACAGATCACATATCAGTCAGTCAAGACCGAGATATGGAAACAATGTCATAGTTTGTTAGATTTGTAATAACATGGGTCACACAACAAGATATTATAGAATGAAAAACATGAGGAATCCTAATCCTAGAAGAAATGTGAACTACACTAGAAGAAATATGGATATCAAGTAATTGAAACTATGCTAACCAGGCGATTTACTGCCTTCTAGTAGGTGTGAGTATGATGTTCTCAGATTGGAATCGAGATCAGTGATAATGCAACATCTAAATGAAGGATTTGAATGCAAAGAATTGAAAAACTATATGAATGTAGATTTAATCTATATTTTTGTATTTTATATGCAATAAGAATGAGAAACTGTATGAAATTAATCTAGAATGAATGAAATTGAGATTGAATGCAGATTTAATCTAAGAATGCTATGAATGAATATGAAAACTATGATATGAAACTATGAATTCTCAAAACAATAAATGAAAATCTCACAATAGCCTTGATTCGCAAAAGATTGATTCTTCAGTCACAAATTCGCCAAAGTGAGGATGCAATTTCGAGGATCTCATGATGAAGAGATGAGCCTTGATTTTATAGAAATCCAGGGCTTTGAGGATGCAAGAGAAAAGCCATAAATCACTTGATAAACTCAGGTTGATTTTTGAGTTATCAGGAAATTAGAGATAATTAACTTACAAAAATCATGCAAAAGCAGTGTTTAACTCAAAATAGAGTTTTAGATAAAATTTCAACTCATCATCAGATGTTGAGTTTAGAAAGTTAACAAATTGAAATTGATAATTGATTTAAAGTTGACTGCTTTTCTAATTGTGCATGATTTAATTATAAATTAATTTAAAAATAAAGTGATTTGTTCTCAACTTAACTGATTTTTGAATTAAAACAATTGATTTATGGGTTAATCAATTATTAAATCAAACTTTATTCAAAAACTATATTATTAAAAATTGACAATTGACATTAATTAATTAAATAAAAATTTAATCAAGTAGTCATGAGATTTTAGATTTATTGTCAAAATTAAATAATACAATTTAGGAATAATTTAATTAAATTCAATTTAATAATTAAGTGGCAGTATTAAATCTAATTAATTAAATATTTGGGATATTCAATTAATCAAACATTAGGATAAATAAGATTTATGACCAAATAATTATTAAATTAAAGATCATTAGGATAAATAAGAATATTGCTAGGAATATTCCCTGATTCGAAAATTTAGGATAAAATCAATTAGGATTCGATAATGTGCAAATGGGCCTTAGGTTAGGACTTTGATGTCGATTTCATTCAAATTTGAAGATGTAGAAGGTTAATGAACCTATAGCCCATTTTTGGGGTATTACATTTTGCCCCTCTTTGAATCATTGTGCAAAGCGTAGTGGTTCAAAGAATAGTCTGTGTATGATATACGTATATGAAATTGATTTGAAAGATGAAAGATTAACCGATTCCAAGACAGAAACTAATTGAAAGATTGGAAAAAGAGATACCAACCCAGGCCCAGAATGACCAGGAATCGAGATGATGCTAGCTATATCAACAATGAACCGGTGATTATGAAAAAGTGCCAAAATGCCTGATTTCAAACCTTATGATTACGAAGAAGTGAGTGGCTGATTCTAGACCTGAATGTCCTTGTATTCATCATATTGGTATCACATCCTAAACCCATCAGTTACAAAGAACCAAGGAAATGACGCTAATGAACCAATAGTTACGAAACTTTGATATAGTTTACAAAATAGATTTAGGATACCAGATTGTAATAGATTTGCCCCAAGCGATGAGGACTTTAGATGAATCAGCAACTAGATGTGGTTGTTGTCTTGATTACTGAGAGAAAGATTTGATTGACAAAATTGAGTTACAGACTTTGAATGATGTGCAATACCATGCCCCCTTGGGGATGAAAATCAAAATCTGACAAGAAAAGTCATTGTTGAATAGTTTAGAAGCATATTAATTGATTTGAGAAGTGGTTGTACACATTCGAGAATGTGTTCTGTATCGTTTAGAGGTCCTAGAGACCAAGTTTGACTAGGTTAAACCATGAGTTGACCATAGTTGACCAAGTTGAAATTTTGATGGTTTGATGTAAGATAATCAATTGAATTCTAGATTTCTATGATGATTGAAGGTTGATTATGCAAGTAGTGAATAATATAAATGATCTTAGATTTTGATTTTGATCCCGAAAAAGGATTCTACTTGATGTTTCGTTGGAAGAACCTTCATGTGAGATTCAGCTCTTGTGTCATTTTTTTTTTTGAAGAATAATTTAAGTGTTCAAGAAATTTGTGAGATCATGCAAAGTGCAAAATGAAATGCAGAATGAAATGCAAGCCTAGGACCTAGGACCTAGGACCTAGTCATTGATCATGTGTCGATTTGTTATCATCATTGAACTTTTTAGGTAACCGGATACATCAATACAACATCCGCTAGTCATGAAACTATAGACATATGAATATTGATTTGTATGTGCAAGAATCAATACAACGCCCACTGGCTAAACAACCATGGACATATGAATATTGATTTTGTTTTCAGAATGTCAGATTAGATATAAGCATCAAGGCATAAACGCCAGGATGACCTGAATATCATGTCCATTTTGATATAGCAATTTGTATAAGCATCAAAACATAGATGTCATGATGACCAGAATACACCTTGCATAACAAACACATCAAGCAGTCAAGAGATCATCCTAAATCCAATGTGAATTACCCGTAGTGACCCTTTATTGTTCATATCCTTAGGTAAGATCGCACTTCACAGTAGGAGAAAGAACTCACTCAAAAAGATAATAGTTAGATCAAACTTCCTTGAATTTTTTGGGTATCAATGGTCGAGGTACTCATGACCATCTAATTTGAGATAGAGGCTCTTACAGACAGACACCATTTCAATCTAGAATTTCCAAAGTTGTTAGATTTTCACATATAAGCAAAAAACAAAAAAAAGATTATGCCCCCAGTCATCACTCTCTAAATCTTGTAAAGGACATCATCAAAGAGCTCAAAGGACACAATATGAAAAAATCTCAATGCAAATCAGTAAGCATAGAAGGAGATAAAAGCATGTAAAAGCATAGATTGTTTTTAGTTTGATGTTTGATTGCGTTGTTGTAGATGCAAAATCCTTTCTGGAGACAAGATAGGCTAACTAACTCAAACGAAGCTTCAAAGGACTCTGACTAGATATGACACATCTAAGATACATTGGAGGCCATAGGATATGACATTGATTGCCCCCAAATTTGGAACATTGATAGGATACAGACGCTTGAACCGATTGGTGTACCAACCATCTTATTAAAAATAGGAATGCATGAACAAACCAAGAGATATGTACAAACTAAAGCAAGACTGAAAGCTGGGAAAGACCAAGATTGCATTGATAGATGGACCATTTTGAACAAGTGGTGCCCATTTGTCAGGTTTTCACCATCTTGACAAAGATTCTATTTTTGCTACCAAGGTGCCTATTTCCAGGTTTTCACCAAGCCACTTTTTTCTTTTTCTCATTTTTTTGTATTTTTCATTTTTTCAATTTTTTTTTGTTTTTGTACTTTTGATATTTTAAAATTTTTTTTATACTTTTGATATTTTTCAATTTTTTTGTGAATCATCAAGGTGCCCATTGCTAGGTTTTCACCAAGATGTTCATTTTTTTAGGATTTTTTAAGATTTTTAAGATTTTTTCAGGACATTTTACCATAGACTGAATGCCTTAGGCATAGAATTTCTTCAGATGGAGAACGTTGATTGGTTCTCAAAGCTATTCTCCTTTAGTCATTGAGAGTTGATAGGCACCAGAGCCAAAAGTAGTAGTGATTACAAAGGGACCCAGCCAGTTGGGTTCAAACTTCCCCTTGCGCTCTCTATGTGATTGATTTTTAGGATTCTCTCTCAATACTAGATCGCCAACCTAAAATTCTCTGTGTCTAACTTTCTTGTTATAGCCTCTAGACATTCTCTTCTGATACACTCTGAGATGATCATATGCTACTTGTCTGCACTCATCTAGTAGTTCAAGTTCTTGCAACCTAGACACTATGTAGTCATCATCAGTTACTAGACCGTGCATTCTGATTCTTAGTGATGGGATTTCAACCTTAATAGGTAGTACCGCTACAGACCCATAAACTAAAGTGAATAGTGTAGCCCCAGTGGGCGTTCTGATACTTTTTCTATAAGCCCAGAGAGCTGGATTGATCATGAAATGCCAGTCTATTCCTATTTTATTAACTGTACGGTGCAAGATTTTCAATAGATTCTTGTTTGAAGCCTCTACTTGTCCATTCCCTTCAGGATAGTAGATAGATGACCAATGTTGTATAATCTTGAATTTGGCACATAGATCATCTAAGTCTTTATTTTTAAATTGTCCACCATTATCTATGACTATAGAATGTGGAATACCATACCGGCATATGATGTAGTTCAAGATGAACATAAATATTCGCTTATCAGTTGCTTGTGTTAATAGGACTGCTTCTACCCATTTTGTGAAATAATTTGTAGCTGTAATAATGTGGGTAAGCCCATTAGAAGAATGATGATGTATGGATCCTATATGATCAAATGCCTAATGGTGAAAAGGTCATTGTGTAGTGAAGGGAATCAGATCTCTCCCTAGAGCATGAATTAAGTTTCCATGCACTTGGCACTTTTGACAGTTCTTAGCAAACTTGATGGAGTCTTTCTCCATTTCCGGCCAATAGTACCTAGCCCTAATAAGTTTTCAGGCTAGTGTTAAACTATTCGAGTGTGACCCACAAATACCTTCATGGACTTCCTCTAAGGCATGTTGAGACTCTTCCCATTCTAAACATCTAAGTAGCATACCATCTAGACCTCATTTGTATAGATCGTGACCAATGATAGCATATCAAGAGGCATTGTGGATAAGGTATCTCTTTTCATGGTGGTTAAAGGTATCAGGAATGATTTGGTCTTTGAGATAGGAGAATAGGTTTTTATATCGGGATGAATCATGACCTACAATAGTGAAAATCATGCAAGTATCAAGGGAGTCATATGCAAGATAAGATAGTGCTTCCACTAGGAACTTGTAGCGTAGCTCATGTTCAGGCTACTGTAAAAAAGTAGATAATGTTGCCATTGCATCGACAACCTTATTCTTTGTTCTAGGTATTTTCTCAAATGTGATAGATATGAAGTATTTCTTTAGATCATCTACCATTCTCTTGTATGGAATGATCTTTTAATCCTTTGTTTGGTACACATCATTGACTTGATGGATTACAAGTTGTGAGTCTCCATGAATGTGTAATTTTGTTACTCTCCACTCAATTGCTATTTTCATACTATTTAAAAGGGCTTCATATTCAGCAATATTGTTCATAAAAGGAAATTTGATTCTAAATGCCTTAGGAATTGAGTATCCTTGAGGTGTGATAAACAAAATGCCTACTCCAGATCCATTTTGTGTATAGGAGCCATCAAAGAACAATTGTCATTCTCTAGAAGAAAGATTCATGATAGAGGAATCTAGAAATTCCATTTGCATTAGTGTGTCATCGGATAGAGGTGCATCTGCTAACTAATCAGCAATAACTTGGCCTTTAATAGCTTTTCTTTCAACATATTCAATGTCAAATTCACTTAAGAACATGACCCATTTGGCTAATCTACCCGTGAGGGCAGCTTTGCTTAGTAGGTACTTTAGTGTATCAATCTTAGCTACTAAATGTGTGGTATGAGCCAACATATAATGTCTTAGTTTCTGTGATGCAAAGATCCCAACTAGACAATCCTTTTCAATCATAGAATAGTTTTTTTTGTATGCCACCAAAATTCTACTGATATAGTATATAGCTCTTTCTTTCTTGTTCTCATCATGCTATGCAAGCAGTGCCCCCAATGATGTATCTGTAGCAGAGACATATAATACCAAAGGCTTCCCATGAATAGGAGGCATCAAGATAGGAGGATTTGATAGATTGATGCAGAAGCATCTTGGGTGTAAGAGCAATCTTGCATCACCCAAAAATATTTCTATTTTTGTATTCAATAAGGGCTATTTTGTGCAGAGCTGCTATTTATGGAAAGTTACTATTTTTGGTAATTTTTGTATGTGCTTAGAATGATCTTATTTCTTTCTTGGAGGTTCATTTTGGTCATATAAGTCTGCCAGTAAAGTTTCATTGCCAGATCAAGTGTATATTGGAAGATATTGAAGATTTTCGGTATTGGCAGTAGGGTACAGAAACTTTGAACTCAGTTTTGAAAGCTTTAGAGGCCCTGGATGAGGTCAAAAATTTGAGTGATGGGCGCTTGCGCCGGTCAAGCCTGTAGAGTGCTTCGTGGCATTTCTGAAATGGGGTTATAATAGCCGAGCGGGTCAACTGGTGATGACTTATGGTCTTCGGAAGTTGGACCACCTGAAATGGCAGAAAATAATTTTCTTCAAAATTTCTGTTCGGGTTTCAAAAGTTATCTTGAGCCGACTATGATGTAATAAAATGTAAAATAAAATAATTCTAAGTTGGTCGGCCTTATTGGCTAAAATTTTGGAACCTTCCCAGGCGGTGGAAAATTGCCTATATAAGGAAGGCTGTATTATTGTCTTAGGCAGTTCAGAATAGTTCTGGGTAGTAGATTTGGGTATTGATTTGAGGCTTTGTCCTAAAGAATATTGTAAGGGAATGCCCATGTGGCTTTGCATATTGTAATTCTGAAAGTTTGTAATTCCACATTTGTGGAGATAATACGAAGCCAATTTTCTGTTCTTGCATATTATTGTTGTTGTTTCTCTATTTTTGTTATGTGTTTGTGGCATTAAAGGGAGCACCCTTCATCAGGTGGTATCAGAGCAGGAGTTCTTGAGTGTGTAAATAGATCACCGAATGTGAGGCAGTTTGCACCAGGACCGTGGCTAGGGTTTCAGCGCGCATCGCGAAAATGCCTCCATGAAGCGAACGTGGCAGAAGAGCTGGTGTTGTAACACCTGAGGTTAGAGAGCTGCAGAGACAAGTGTGAGCATTACAAGAAGAGATTCGTAGAGGAATGAATCTTAATGTCAGAGACAAAAGCGAGGATGAAGCCGAAGAAGAATATCAAGAAGGAGAAGCTGAAATTGTGAACCAGGAGGAAGAAAGACTTTTTCGGGCGATTTCCAAGATTGGGAAAAGACCTAAGATTGAGGTTCTTACATTTTCTGGAATTCTTAACCTAGAGGAATTGATCGACTGGATCAACGAATGTGAGGAATATTTTGAGTATGAAGATGTTGAGGATCCTGATAGGGTCAAATTTGCGAAGGCCAGACTGAAAGGTCATGCAAAAATCTAGTGGCAAGAAATTCAATTGGAGCGAAATAGAAGAGGGAAAGATAAAATCACAAGATGGGATCGGATGGTGGATAAATTGAAGTGACAGTTCATTCCTGTTGATTATGAGCTTGATCTACTAAAGAAAATGAAAAGTTTGAAGCAAGCAGGAAGATCTGTTCAGGAGTATACAAAGGAGTTCTATCGACTCCTCATCAGAATAGGCCATATAGAAGCTGATAAGGAGAAAGTTGCCCGATACCTTAATGGGTTAAGGCCAAGCATTCAAGAGGAGTTGAATCTGGTTCGAATGAGCAGTATTAAGGAGGCATACCAATTTGCCCTAAAAGTAGAGGAAAAGTTGAACAAGAAGTTTGAGAGCAGACAAAACGGAAGAGGTCGCAGTGGACAATCTGGTGGACGGTCATATGGTGGCCGAAATAAAGATCTGAAAAAGAAGGATGAGGCCAGTAGCAGTCAGAATCAGCGTGGAAATAATTCCAATCGCCTCCAGGATCAGAATAATAGAGATCAGAGAGGAAGAGGAAGAGGACAAGGATCTGGAAGAGGAGGCTTCCGTGGAACACGTTTTCACTATGGAGAAGAAGGTCATAGGGCATTTGAATGTCCTCAGTGCCAAGGTAGAACAGACAAAAGAAATGAAGGCTAGGCCAGAGTTGCACATGTAGATGAAGATGCCAGATCATCAAATTCTGAAGATGCTGAAAGAGGAGAAACGTTGATTAACAGAAGAGTCCTGTTGAGTGGTGAGAATGAACCTGAGCAAAGGAGGAGCCTGTTTCGCACCAGGTGCAAGTGTGAAGGTAAATGTTGTGATGTGATCATTGATAGTGGGAGCACTGACAATTTGGTGTCAGAAGAGATGGTGACAAAGTTGAAGCTCAAGAGACAGAAACACCCACATCCATATCGGATTGCCTGGGTACAGGATGACCACAAGGTCATGGTCAATGAACAATGCCTGGTGAAGTTCAAGATTGGCGGATACCAAGATGAGGTATTGTGTGATATCATATCTATGGATGCATGTCATATGTTGTTGGGTAGACCATGGCAGTTTGACAGATGTTGTACATGATGGTCGTGCGAATACCTATTCCCTGACAAAGGATGGAGTGCGGCATAAGCTAAAACCATTGAAGGAGACTGAAGAAAAGGTATGTGGTAATGCAAGGATAACTTTTGTTGATGGAAGAAATTTATTAGATGGTATGAGGCATGAGCATGTATGTTTTGCTTTAATTCCAAAAGCTGGTAAAGAGAAAGTAGAAGATGTTCCTGTAGAAGTTGCAGATTTGTTGAATGAGTTTCAGGATATTGTATCCGATAACGTGCCTGATGGATTACCACCAGTCAAGAAGATTAGTCATCAGATGGACTTGATCCCAGGAGCGAGTTTTCCAAATAAGGCAGCACACAGAATGACACCTGCAGAAAGTGAGGAGTTGAACAGACAAGTACATGAACTGTTACAGAAAGGATTGATCCGTGAGAGTCTGAGTCCCTGTGCTGTACCAGTGGTATTAGCACCAAAGAAGAATGGAGAATGGAGGATGTGTACAGATTCCAGAGCAATAAACAAGATCACAATCAAGTATAAGTTTCCATTGCCACGAATGGATGATATTATGGACTGTTTGAGTGGAGCTGTGTATTTCTCAAAGATAGATCTGAAGAGTGGATATCACCAGATTCGGATCAGAGAAGGAGATGAATGGAAGACTGCCTTCAAGACAAAGGAAGGACTATATGAGTGGTTAGTCATGCCTTTTGGGCTAACCAATGCACCGAGCACTTTCATGCGGCTCATGAACGAGGTTCTGAAAGAATTTCTGGGTAAGTTTGTCATTATTTACCTAGATGATATTTTGATCTTTAGTAAGACATTGGATGAGCATATGATGCATATTCGTATGGTATTTGAGAAGTTGAGAGAAGAGAAATTGTTGATTAATTTGAAGAAGTGCAGTTTTGTGAAGAAAGAGTTAGTGTATTTGGGATTTGTAGTTTTAGCAGAAGGTCTAAAAATGGACCCAGAGAAGGTACAGGCTATCCTTGAATGGCCTACTCCAAGGAGTGCTACTGAGGTAAGATCTTTTCATGGTCTAGCTAGCTTTTACAGAAAGTTTATCAGAAATTTTAGCAGTATTTGTGGACCCTTGACTGAAACAATGAGAGGGGATAGAAAAGAGTTTAAGTGGACTAAAGGAGCATAAAAGAGTTTTCAATTATTGAAACAAAAAGTTACAGAACAACCTGTTTTAGCACTTCCAGATTTCAATAAGGTGTTTCAAGTAGATTGTGATGCTAGTGGTACTGCAATAGGAGCTGTTATGAGCCAAGAAGGTAAACCTGTTGCTTATTTCAGTGAGAAGTTAAATGATGCCAAGAGGAAATATTCTGTTTATGATCAAAAATTTTATGCTATAGTTCAGGTATTAAAGAAGTGGAGACATTATCTACTTCCTAAGGAGTTTGTTTTGTATACTGATCATCAAGCTTTGCAATATTTGAATAGTCAAGGAAAATTGAATCAAAGACATTTGAAATGGGTTGAGTTTTTGCAAAGTTATACATTTGTTTTGAAACACAGGAGTGGAAAGTCTAATAGGGTTGTAGATGCTCTTAGCAGAAGGCAACTATTGCTGACAGAAATGCAGATTGAAGTGGTTGGGTTCAAGGAACTCAAGAATTTGTATCCAGAGGATCCTGATTTTGGTGAAGCTTGGAAAGCTTGTACAGAACCTGTTACTCTAGACAGGACAAAATGGTTGGATTTCATCATCCAGGATGATATGCTATTCAGAGGGAGTCAGTTGTGCATTCCATGAAGTTCTATGAGGGAGAATCTCATCAAGGAGAAGCATAGCGGAGGATTGGCTGGACATTTTGGTCGTGACAAAACCCTTGGTTTGGTTAGTGAGAATTATTATTGACCACAGTTGCAGCAAGATGTGAAGAAGTTTGTACAGAGTTGCAGAGTATGTCAGATGGCAAAAGGAGTGAAGCAGAATACAGGGTTGTATCAGCCATTATCTGTACCAGAGAAGCCTTGGGAGGATATCAGCGTGGACTTTGTTCTTGGTTTACCGAGGACACAGCGGGGACACGATTCAATTTTTGTGGTAGTTGATAGATTTTTAAAGATGGCACATTTTATTCCCTGCAAGAAGACTAATGATGTTGTTCATGTAGCAGAATTATTTTTCAGAGAAGTAGTGAGACTTCATGGTTTGCCAAAGACCATAGTTTCAGATCAGGACACTAAGTTTGTTGGATATTTCTGGCGTACATTGTGGAAGAAGTTGAAGACAGATTTGAAGTTTAGTTCATCACATCATCCACAGACTGATGGACAGACAGAGGTGGTGAATAGGAGCTTGGGAAATTTGCTGAGATGTTTGGTTGGAGATAAGCCAACAGGATGGGATTTAATTTTATCACAGGCAGAATTTGCATACAATAATTCTGTCAATAGAAGCACTGGTAAATCACCATTCCAGATTGTATATGGAAGTAGTCCAAGAAATGCATCTGAATTGAGGAAAATAGATAAAGGAGAAATAAGTAGTGCTGAAGCTGAGGATTTTGCAGAACACTTGAAGAACATCCATGAGGAGGTGAGGAAGCATATTACCAAGATGAATGCATAGTATAAGGCTAAGGCAGATGAGAAAAGGAGGTATAAGAAATTTCAGGTTGGTGATGAAGTCATGGTTCATTTGCGGAAGGAGCGGTTTCCAGTTGGTGCATATAACAAGCTAAAAATGAAGAAGTTTGGACCATGTAGGATACTGAAGAAACATGATTCAGGAAACGCATATGAGGTAGAATTACCTACTGAGCTAAATATTTCGTCAGTGTTTAACATTTCAGATCTGACAGAGTATCATGAAGGAGGTGTTGAAGATGAGATCACAGCAGCACAGTGGAGTATTCCAGCAACTAGTTTAGACACTAAGGAGATCGAAGATATACTGGACAGTCGTGTTGGCAGAAGCACAAGGAACATGACATATGAAGAATATTTGGTCAAATGGAAAGGATGACCTATTGAAGATTCATCATGGCTGACAAAAGAGGAGGTTAGCCGTCTTGGTTTTCCTCTGCACACCTGAGTTGTGACAGGGTCACTTCTCAAATTACCCCGGGTGTCTGATGCAGGAGCATCCTGGGTGTAAGAGCAATCTTGCATCACCCAAAAATATTTCTATTTTTGTATTCAATAAGGGCTATTTTGTGCAGAGCTGCTATTTATGGAAAGTTACTATTTTTGGTAATTTTTGTATGTGCTCAGAATGATCTTATTTCTTTCTTGGAGGTTCATTTTGGTCATATAAGTCTGCCAGTAAAGTTTCATTGCCAGATCAAGTGTATATTGGAAGATATTGAAGATTTTCGATATTGGCAGCAGGGTACAGAAACTTTGAACTCAGTTTTGAAGGCTTTAGAGGCCCCGGATGAGGTCAAAAATTTGGGTGACGAGTGCTTGCACCGGTCAAGCCTGTAGAGCGCTTCGTGGCGTTTTCGAAATGGGGTTATAATAGCCGAGCGGGTCAACTGGTGATGACTTATGGTCTTCGAAAGTTGGACCACCTGAAATGGCAGAAAATAATTTTCTTCAAAATTTCTGTTCGGATTTCAAAGGTTATCTTGAGCCGACTATGATGTAATAAAATGTAAAATAAAATAATTCTAAGTTGGTCGGCCTTATTGGCTAAAATTCTGGAACTTTCCCAGGCGGTGGAAAATTGCCTATATAAGGAAGGCTGTATTATTGTCTTAGGCAGTTCAGAATAGTTTTGGGTAGTAGATCTGGATATTGATTCGAGGCTTTGTCCTAAAGAATATTGTAAGGGAATGCCCATGTGGCTTTGCATATTGTAATTCTGAAAGTTTGTAATTCCACATTTGTGGAGATAATAAAAAGCCAATTTTCTGTTCTTGCATATTATTGTTGTTGTTTCTCTATTTCTGTTATGTGTTTGTGGCATTAAGGGGAGTACCCTTCATCATAGATATTTCTTGATATGATTAAAATTCTTTTCACATTCCTCACTCCATGTAAAGGTCACACCTTTATGTAATGTCTTTGTAAAAGGTTCTGATATGTCTACTAGCTATGATATGAAGCGTCTGATAGATTGAACTCTCCCTTGTAATGTTCTCATTTGACTGATATTCTTGGGAGGTTGCATCTCCATGATAGCCTTTACTTTAGCTGGATCAACTTCAATTCCTTTCTTTGAAACTATGTATCCTAAGAGCTTTCCAGAAGTGACACCAAAAGCACACTTCTTAGGGTTCAGTCTAAGACAAAATTTTTCCATTATGTCTAGTATCTTGCTCAAGTCATTTAGATGTTCAGCTCTAATCATAGATTTTTCTAAAGCATCATCAACATAATCCTCCATAGTTTGATGCATCATGTCATGAAATAGATGTCATAGCTCTCTGATATGTAGCACCAGCAATTTTAAGCTCAAATGGCATGACATTCCAATAGAAGGTACCCCATGCACATGTAAAAGCAGTTTTCTCTTGATCCTCTTGAGCAATTTTTATTTGATTATATCTAGAAAAACTTTCTATTAAAGAATACATCTCAAAGCCCGCAATCATGTCCACTATCATATCAATGTTAGGTAATGGAAAATCATCCTTAGGGCATGCTTTGTTCACATCTCTAAAGTCTGTGCACACCCTAATTGATTTATCTGGTTTAGAAATAGGTACAATATTAGAGATCCATTCAGCATAGTCAATAACACGGATGAATCCAGCTTTTAGTAGCTTCTCTAATTCAGCTTTTACCAAGAGTGCAACATGAGGATGCATTTTTCTCAACTTTTTCTTAACAGGTTTGATGTTTGGAGCTATAGATAAATGGTGCATTATAAGATCAAGATCCAACCTTGGCATATCTAAATATTTCCATGCAAAGTTGATCTTTTTCTCTGTTAAGAATGTTGTAAATTTTTGCTTTTCTTCTTCTAATAAGGATTGTGCTACATAGATCAACTATGGTTCTTCTGTTGTTCCCAAGTTGATAGATTGAGTGGGCTCAATTAGAACTGGAGATCTATCCTTTAAATGAGTCAGAAGGACATAATATATCTCATCCTTAGGCACCTCAGAGAGGTTTTCACCTTTGGATACATCTTTTATTTTAACTTTTGTAGATTCTGAGATTGCCACAAAGTGGTTTTCACCCCCAAAACTCCTTTTCTTTTAATTCATATTCTTATTTTTCTGACTAAGATACTTGATGTCTGACTTCGTCATGCTAATGCTTGATTCACTGATGGAAGTCCTCATAGGCTCAACTATATTTAGGTAGCAAGCAAGGGCATAGTCATTGGGAAAGGTATAATTACCTTGGCTCATATTTGTAGAGGTTTGGTCAAGAAGTTTAGGATTTTGGATAGTCAAAGTCGTGAAAGATTGGGAAATAGTGTTTACGGATATGGATATGTCATCATTGGTCCTAACCTGATGCTCGAGTTCAAAGGTGATATTACAACTTAAGACATTCAATTCGTGAATAGGTTCAATGTCATTGTGGAAGTCCAGTTTAGCCATCGGTGGATCAGACTCATTAAGTTCATCATTTCACTCTAGACTTATGTTGGGTTTAGGTGCATATTGGTGAATAACATCAACATGCTTTTTTGTAATAAGCTCATCTTCTTCTAGAATGGATCCCCATTCATAGTCATTAGATTCTTCATCTATGCCTCTAGGAAATCTAAGAACATGAGTAAAGTCGGGATGAATACCCTAAGAAGGGTTACCCTCATATTCTGATTTGAATTCATACTCATGGGAATCTATCTCAGAATAACTACCACCTTCCTCTCTGTCTATTTGATTGTCTTCGAGATTATCTGGTTCTTGTGTCGCAACTATCTCTTTCTCTATAGTAGGTTCTTGTGTTTCTACTGCATTAATTATTTTTATTGGATCATCTTCAGCTTCAAGGAGGTCTTTTATTTCTTTAGGAAAATGTTCATAAGGAATAAGATCTTCAGTGGTGTCTGAATCATCACTATCAGATTGTTCTATTGTTTCTTCTTTTAGTTGATTTGATGTGGATGGCTCAATATGTTCTAAGACATGTGGGGAGTTCTTGCTAAGACAAAAAGGATTCTTCTTATATCCTAGACCTATTGTATTCTTGTTTTCTTGGCCACAATGATCAAGAGATGACAAAAGACCTTTACCATGTAGTCCTAGAGGTCCTTTTCCAGTACATCCCATTTTTGTGATCAATTTGTCTCCTGGGCCATATGACTTAGAAGGGATATACGGTGTTTTAGCATCTCATTTTTTAGCAACTTGATATTTGGGTTCATCTTTGTATAGCCATGCAAGCACAGCTTCATCCTCTTCAAACTCCTATTTAGATACTTGTTCTACAACAAAATTTCCTTTATATGCTTCAAGAAGTTCTTTAGACTCCTTTTTAGACTGTTTTAGAGTTTGTCCATAAGACTTAGGTGAGATAGGGAGAGATGTCAAAGATAAGACTAGCTCTATAGTATATTCTCCCATACCATTTTCTTTGATCTTAACCTCTTTAGCAATGTCTTCCATCTTGGATGTTGAAGCAATGTCTAGTTGCTTAGTGGAAGATTCCCTATTATTAGGAACAAGTTTATCAGCACTCTTTTTTAATGTATTGCAAGTTGTATATAGATCAACTGGGATCATCACCTTTACTCCTTCATAAGGAAATTTCAAACACTGATGGTACATAGAAGGAATTTCTTTCATTTTATGTATCCAAGGTCTCCCTAGAAGGATGTTGTAAGCCAAAGGTAGATCAAGAACTTGACATATATAGTATCTCTGATGACAGGACCTGCTCTGATAGGTAAGACAATTGTTCCTTTGGAAGATCTTTCTTTCTCATCATATGCTTTGATAGTTATCTCCTTTCTAGGATCAATGGCCATTTCTGAAAATCCCAATTGTGTAATCAAGCTAAAAGAACAAATGTTTAGACTAGCGCCCCCATCTATCAACACACGTTTGACATGACGGTTTTGGATCAAGACTTCAATATGCAAGGGCTGGTTATGTGGATGACTCAAGGAGTTATCATCTTCCTCTGAAAAGGAGATATACTGTAGAGACATAAGATGACCAACCATAGTCTGAAATCTATCTAAATCAAGGTTATCGGGAACATTGGATCCAAGCAAAGCTTTGTCTAGAATGGCTCTATGAGCTAGAGATATCTGAAGCAACTCAAACATGGAGATTTTTGCATTTGTATGCTGGAGTTGCTGGACAATACTATATGATGTAGGCCTCGTGTCTTTAAGATTTGAAGATTTAGATGTAGCCTTCTGTTTAGAAGCATATGAAAGATCGAAAGGCACCTTAGGGGCATTGGATGAATTTGGTATTTGTCCTTGTAGGTGTGCCTGAGCTTGTGATCAAGTAACTACATTAGCTGATTGATTTTCTCTATCTTTTCTCACAATTGTGATGACATTGCAACAGTCAGATCGACATGGTTCAACCATATTGATGACAACATTGTTTTCAGAGTAGGCATAATTGACTTTAGCACCCATATTAGGCTGAGAAGAAGAATCTTCTTTACCATGTTTAGGAAATGGTTCTGTGAATGTTGTATGATCATTATTTCTCTTATGATTGTCAACCGTGATGTCTCCATTATCAATTTTGTCTTTTATGATGTGCTTCAAGTGAATGCAGTTATTAGTCTTATGACCTTTATTGTGATGGAATTCACAGAAATCATTCTCTCTCCACCATTTCAGTTTAGGTTCAGGATCAAAGACTTTCTTCTCAAGAAAGTAGATGATTTTATTTGCCAATAGAGTTTTCATGGAAAATTCCAAGGACTCTCCAAGAGGAGTGAATTTCCAATTAGGATCTGTAGCCCAAGGCCTATAGTCAGATGACTTTTTGTTAGATTCAGATGTTCTAGCTTCAGAGGCTTTGATGGCTTGAGTGCCAACAGTGAGATTGAAAGTGGGTGCCTTAGATGGGGCACAGATAGTATCAACAATGACATCTATGACAATGCCTTTATTCTTGTTCTAGTTTTTGTTCTTGTCCTTAGAATTAGATCTAGATTCATACTTGTCCTTTTGAAGTGATATGTCCCCTTTTTGCACAAGTACTTTCTCAATTTTGATCGCATTATCTACCATCTTGTCAAAGGATGTATGATTTTGCATTTGTAAAGGGTAGTTGAGTTCTGGAACAAGGTTATTGATGAAGATTTCCAGTTTCTCAGTTTTTGGGATAGGTCTAGCATATAGAGAGAATTTCTTTCACCATCTTTTGAGAAATGTCAAGAATGGTTCTCCTAGATATTGTTTGAGATTGCAGATATTGATCATGGTGACCAGATGTTGGATGTTATAGGAGTATTATTGATAGAACAATTTGATCAACTCCTCAAAGGTTTTGATTATAGGAGGCATTCTAGAGAACCAATGAATGGTTGATCCTCCCATAGATCGAGGGAAAAGATGCATTAAGTAAGTTGGTCCGTGCATAAAATCCATAGACTGAGTACAGAATTCTCTGACATGATCTTGAGGATCAGAGTTTCCATCATACTTATCATATTTAGGCATCTCCACTCTTTTAGGGAATGGTGACATGTACAAGTCTTTATCAAATGGAAAAGGACATAGAGCTTCCATGGAGAACTCCTTAGGTTCCTTTTCTTTTTCAAGTTTGTTAAGTTTGACTTGCATGGCATGCATTTGTTTCATCATAGCCATGATAGGGGTTTCTTCCTCATGTGTAATGATATCTTCAACATTAAAGTTTGGAGGAAATTTAGCTCCTTGATGAGCTAACTCTAGAAAGTATGCCTCTCTATCTTCTCTTAAGAAATGTCTCATCATTTTCTTGAAGTCATCATTATTTTGATATCGAGCAATTTTAGAAGGTGTAGGTTCCTGATCCATACCATGTTGAGATTGATGTCCTTGAGACCCGTGTTGTGTTCCTCCATGAGACATGTTAGGAGTTTTAGGACTCCATGGGATAGTGTGAGGAGGAGTTTGTTGATTACCTCCATGGGTTGATGGAGGGGTTACGTAACCAGTTTTCAATCAAAAGTTGCCAAGACCGTCATCTTCATAAAGACCAAAATTATAGAGTTTCTCAAGAGTTGGACCCTTGTGAGTAGTCAAAGGTACAATGTTAAGTGCTTCTCCAGATTTCTTGTGAGAGGAAACTCTAGTTTCCACCATTAACCTTGGGTGAAGCAAAAGAATAAGATGAAGACAAATGAAGAATGAATTGATTCAAGAAGATTGAATGATGCAACCTTGTCAAGATTGAAGTGATTAAAGATTAGATCGGACGTAAGTGAAGGATACTACGTCATAGTAGTGTGGGTAGACGCCCAATAGATGGCAGGCACAAGCTCACAATACTTAGCCGTTTAGTTAAAAGATTGAATTTTGAAGATAATTTTGACAAGGTTTTGACACAAGATGAAAAAGACTCAAATTGATAAATCAAAAGGTTAAATCAGAATCAAGAGACCACTTTAGGAAAATGAATGGATTTTTTATAAGTTGTGCTCTGTTTTTGACACAATGATTTGTTTGACAGATTCCAAGATTTGTTTCTCAACTCTAGACATGCAGTTTCAAATAGTGTGCAACAAGAAAAAAGGCATATAGACCCTAGACAAAAATTAGAATTGATGGAAAGTTGACCAACTAGCAGTAACAAGCTCTCTATTTTGCAAATTTCAAGACAGGTTTGTGTGAGAGAATGTTGTTTTGTGCGAGGAAGTACCAGGCTGTGCTTGAGAATGCATTGTCTCGCATGAAATAATGCTCAGAAAGTGAAATCTCGTGCGATAAAAGGACATAATTCGATAGTTCTAGCACAGATTTGGAGGCATAGATTTCAAGATAGAGATTTCGAGACACAACACTAGTTGTTCTCTGATGGAATATTTAGTTCTCACTCTAGGAAAGGATTTTTACTCAGATTTTGCAATTTTTGAGTGTTTTAGTATCAAATTGTTATGTAAATTTTGAAGATCTGTGTAACAGTTCATTTCAAGTAACCAAGAAGATATCAAGCACACAAAATAGCAAGCAAGGGAAGCAAGCAATCATCTGAAAACAATGAACAAGGGAAAAAACAACCTTGCACATGAACAAGCAATAGTGACTTATTGTGCTAATCCCTAGAAATACTACTTGTGTATGTTCCAAAAAGTTTTTCAATAATGCACATATTCCTAGAAAAAGAAAAATTTGGCCTCACTAGGGTTTGTAGTAATGGTCTGACTCTACAACTTTTGTGATCTCAAGAGGGAAAACTCCAATCCAGGCACACCGGGGTTTTGACACAGTCTAAGAAATTGATCAATCAGGAGTTGCTAGGGAGATCTGATAGCCCAACAAGAGACCACAATTGCAAAGATTTCCTCCACAAGGACATTTATATAACGGTTGCTGCTACCATGACAAAAATGACTATTACCGCTTGAGGTTTTGTCCATGTGGTTGACCCAATTAAGGGAATGTCCACTATAGTTAACCCTCTCTAAAGGTGACTCACAAAAGATACCACACGGGGACTAGATTGGATTCAAGGATCTGGGTTTTTGGTACTATCCAAAAAGGAAGTAGAGCATAATCCCCTAGCCTCTTCACTTCACCAAAAAAAAGTAGATAGATTAATCCGACACACTAAGACCAAGATTATCTCACAAAGATCTATGATGTCAACCGCTTATGATCTATCAACCTCTCCGGAGAGAGAATGTATCAATCAAAAGTTGAAGATGCACAAATCTAGTAGAACGTGAGACACTCTCAGTACCTTTCCTACCTACAAGGGGATCCTTCATCAAGAGGAGCTTCGCATGAATAAATAAGAAAAAGAAGTTCAATCTCTCAAGATCATTCGCAAATAGTGTTCATAGAGCCTATTTACTATGTGTAACAGATATGCAGAAAGCAAATCTACATTCGTTTTATAGCCCAAAATGAAGTCTATGATATGAAAGCAAGAAAAGTCACACAAGCTTGACACATGAGTGTTCATTTTAATCCAAATTGAAATATTATCAGCTTGAGAAGAATACCTTAGGTCTAATGCTCTGCAATCTAGAATTTAGCACACATCCAAAAGTACAAAATCAAGAAAATCAACAGCAAATAGTAAGCGTTAAGAAATCAATAATTTGAAAGTATGAATCTACAAATTCTGTGTGTCTATAGAAAAATATCATGTGAGTTAGGATGTGGTCCCGTGCGAGGAAGTATGATCTCACGCCACGAAGGATAAAATTTCACGCGAGGAAGTGCTGAAACCAGCAAAACTTCACGCAGCGTGATGAAAAATCTCACGTGAGAATTTGTGCAGAGATGAATGGAAGTACGGATAAAAAATTAAAAATCACAGTTTTGATAGAAAAAGTATAACGTCCTACAGAGAATACCAGATTTGAAAAAAAAACTTGAAACCCTTAACCTCAAAAGACATAAAAAGATAGAAAATTGATAGAAATGAAGGGAAACCTATTTCAGGGCCCCACGATGGGCGCTAGAAATGTGTGTGTGAATTTTGTACCTATTTGTAGACACAACACTTCAGTAAAACATTAGAGGTTAGCAAAAACTGAAATCTGCAAGTAATTGAAACTATGCTAACCAGACGATTTACTGCCTTCTAGTAGGTACGAGTATGATGTTCTCAGATTGGAATCGAGATCAGTGACAATGCAACACCTAAATGAAAGATTTGAATGCAAAGAATTGAAAAACTATATGAATGTAGATTTAATCTATACTTTTTTATTTTCTATGCAATAAGAATGAGAAACTGTATGAAATTAATCTAGAATGAATGAAATTGAGATTGAATGCAGATTTAATCTAAAAATGCTATGAATGAATATGAAAACTATGATATGAAACTATGAATTCTCAAAACAATAAATGAAAATCTCACAATAGCCTTGATTCACAAAAGATTGATTCTTCAGTCACAAATTCGCCAAAGTGAGGATGCAATTTTGAGGATCTCATTATGAAGAGCTGAGCCTTAATTTTATAGAAATCTAGAGCTTTGAGGATGCAAGAGAAAAGCCATAAATCACTCTAGATAAACTCAAGTTGATTTTTGAGTTATCAGGAAATTAGAGATAATTAACTTACAAAAATCATGCAAAAGCAGTGTTTAACTCAAAATAGAGTTTTAGATAAAATTTCAACTCATCATCAGATGTTGAGTTTAGAAAGTTAACAAATTGAAATTGATAATTGATTTAAAGTTGACTACTTTTCAAATTGTGCATGATTTAATTATAAATTAATTCAAAAATAAAGTGATGTATTCTCAACTTAACTGATTTTTGAATTAAAACAATTGATTTATGGTTTAATCAATTATTAAATCAAATTTTATTCAAAAACTATATTATTAAAATTGACAATTAACATTAATTAATTAAATAAAAATTTAATCAATTAGTCATGAGATTTTAGATTTATTGTCAAAATTAAAGAATATAATTTAGGAATAATTTAATTAAATTCAATTAAATAATTAAGTGGCAGTATTAAATCTAATTAATTAAATATTCAGAATATTCAATTAATCAAACTTTAGGATAAATAAGATTTATGGCCAAATAATTATTAAATTAAAGATAATTAGGATAAATAAGAATATTGCTAGGAATATTCCCCGATGTAGAATTTAGGATAAAATCAATTAGGATTCGATAATGTGCAAATGTGCCTTAGGTTAGGACTTTGATGTCGATTTCATTCAAATTTGAAGATGTAGGAGGTTAATGAACCTATAGCCCATTTTTGGGGTATTACAGAATCAATCCTTGCGAAGTTAATATGTGATAGAAAGTGATGTAAGGAACCTATGGTTAAGAGCACAGAGAATTTTGAGCATGTATGAAAGCACACGGAGTGAAAGAAGTTTGCAAACAACTAGGAACAACTTTTTGGCATGAATACAGTTATGCAATTAATGTGATGACAATGTCTTGAAGGATTTGATAGATAAAAGTGGTTTATTGGATATCATTTGATCATTTATGAGTTTACAAGAGTTTTAGAGAACTAGTTAGTGCAGATTGAAAGCAGTTTGAAGGATTTGGATACGGATTTTCGCTAGATCTACGCGGAAGCCCTAATTTGGGATTCTAAGGTATTTTACTAAGTGCTTACTATTAGAGCAGTTATTTTTTAGTGTAATCATGGATGTATCCCTAGTTCACAACATTAATGACACACCTAGACCTAAGGTGAGAAAGGAACCAATAGAACCTATTGAGGATGATCCTAGCTTAGCTTTAACATCTATACTAGGTGAAGTATTGCAGTTGGAAGATGTAAAAGGATATTTGAAGTGCAAATTTGAGACTATAGGAGACTGTAGTATGACCAAAGAGTATGATGAAATCTACAACCAAGACATGACCTATAAGGAAGGGTATAAAAATTTAGGTCAACTGGATATCATCAAGTATATGTTTCACTGCGAGTTCTAGAATGATGAATGGAATAAGATTATTTTAAGCATAATTCATGATGGAAATTTTTGGTTGGATGATACTAGAGTGATAGACATCACAACTGATTTGATTCATGAAGTAACAGGTTTATCCAACAAAGGTGCAATTCCTCTAAATGAGAAAAATGTGAAGAAAACAATCCTAGACAACACTAAGTCTTCATACAATGGAAGATGTATTGTAATAAGTAAAATTGAGAAAAATGATGTTAGGTATGTTTGTAAGATAATGACTACCAAGTTATGTACCACTTCTAGAGAAGATGATATAGCATCAGGTATGGCAAAAGCAACCTATCTTATGTGTGTTGATAAAGTTGATGTTGACATGAGTGAAATTTTGAGGATTCAATTGATTGAAAATTTTGAGAAGATAAAAAAGACAAAGAATTCACAATTCAAATTTTCATCCTTAATCACCTATATGTTTTTCCACCTTTTAAGGAGATTTCCTTACACTATAGGAGCTGATTATAATGATGAGAGAAGTATAATGGAAAGAATTAACAAGGTGTATCTTAGACACCCAATTGATAAAGTAAATGAGAGTGCCACACTTGTTATTAAGACTTTTCAGAATGAAATGAAGAAAAGGTCAAGAATTCCACCCTCAATGGTTGAGAAATACAAAAGTGAGATATGTTTTTTGGTTGATACAGACTTTACATACATTGAAGCGGTAGAACCAAGAACTGAATTCATAGACCCTTTAGATTATGAAGTAACTGAAGAGGCAATTGAAGGTTATGTGAGCAGAATTCTTAAATGCAGATTAGATTCCAAAAGTCCTAGATTTGCAACATTTGAGGAAATTTCAAGCACAACACACCAATCATAGTTGCAGAAGTCAGCTAAGAAAAGGGTAGACATAACTATTAAGAAGATATTAAAGGAAACAAGTATGACTGAAGATGAGTTTAACATTGCGAAGTAGGAAACAACAACTATGAGAGGTATTGGTCAGAAGGAGGTGTTAACTGTACCACCTTTGGAATCCAAAGAAACCCTTGTATTTGATGTTCAAAATATTGATGAAGATGTCACTGAGCCTAGTGAAATGAGTATATCACTGGATAAGCCACCAATAGCAGCCACAAGAAAATCTACAAGATCTACTTCCACTACACTAGCTAAGAGAGTAAAAGAAATGGCTAGTGGACCAGGAAAAAGGTAGAAAACTATATTTTCTCTTGTGAAAAAAAAAGAAGAGCACAAGAAGAAGAATCCACACCCATTATGAAAATGAGAGGTCAAGTTCCAAGTCAATCTCAAGAAGAAGAGGCATGTAGTAGCAAAAAGAAACAATCGAAGCCTAAGATTGAGAAAGTGAATCCTTTAATCATAAATGATGGAGATTTCACTAAACTAAATAAATACTATCATGTGTACAACACTTTTGAGAAACTAAATCTTGAGAATGTAGTTGTCAGGCACATGATCCTTTCTGACAAGAAATTTGAAAATTTTAAAGATAAGATACCAAGTGATCTTTATAATAAACTGATTAACAGGAACAAGAGAGCAATAGAAGATAAAGGTATAAGAGAGAGGTTTGTAAGAAAAATCTATGTAATCAATGATGAAGAACACTTCAAGGAGATAATGAAGAGTCTCAACACCCATTTGAGAAGAAAAAGAAGAACTGTTCTAATTATGGGAGGAAACTATGAGGAAGTTAACAAGGAAACATAGGAAGCAGTTATAAAAGTAATGACTTCAATACTAGGAGAAGCCTTAAGTGAATCCGAACAAGTCATTCCAATAATAGAAGAAGCTACACAAATGTAAGAATCACCACCTTTGAGAGAAACCACAGTTACACCACCTACCATACTAATTGATGATGAAACCATGCATGTAGAAGGCACTAGTAGCACCATTGACAAAGGAGAAGATCCTTTTGAAGATCAAGGAGAGGATGTTGGCAATTTGGGAAAGATGGTAAATGAGGAAGAAGATGAGGAAGAAGTAAAGGGAGATGATAAGGAAGAAGAAACAAAGGCATTAGAGGAGACACAAATAGAAGTCATAGAACAAACAGTGCAAGAGGAAGAAGGTAAAGAAAAAGAGGTAAAACATATAGATATTATACCTCAACACATTTAGTTAGTCACATTGTAGAAGGCCACAACAAAAATTTCATCTAAGTCACCTATTGAATTAGTATTAGTGAATTTGGGAGCTGAAGTTGATGATGATGATCAAATAGAGTTGATTTCATCCCTGAATAAGATCATTGGAAAGAACAAGAAAGTAAAGAGTTTGGAGGGATCACTACTTGAGGTAACAAATAAGATTCAAAATGTTATATCTACTCAGATTAGTGAAGTTGATCCTCAAACTAAGGAAAAAGAAGTAATCAAAGCTTTTGAAAGTGAATTCACCACATTATCTGACATTGCATTAGTGAAAGAACAAATACTTCATGATGCATAGTTATTTCAATCCACTTGTCAAAATATTAAGAATGATTTACATAACCTTGATGTTTGCACTAAGGATTTGAGAAAATGTTTGGAGAGAGGAAGCGCATTGTATAGTCAGTGTGCCTTATCACACAATCATATCTCATACATTTTAGAGAAGTTGAAGAATAAAGAAGTAGAACTACAAGTCACAGTGAATGAGCTACAAAATCCTAGCATGAAAATCACAGATACAGAGAAGAAAGTTAGCAAGATACATAATGAGATAAGATTATTAGAGAATGAAAAGGAAAGAAAGTTGAAGAGGTTTGCACTACTCAGAGAGCACTCAACTTTGAAGATCAAGAATGTGCATAATCAACTGGAAGAATGTCTTTCCTTAGACATCATATGGTAAATTTGTCTATCCTAATCTTAGAGCAGTTGAGATAACATCTTATGAGTTATGTGCACTACTTAGTGTATCAGATTCTGTTAAGGTTACATGGGATAAAGAGATTGAAAATTTGAAGGCAAACTTCACAGATTGCATTCCAAGCCTTCTATCTTTACAAAATTGAAGACAAAAGGTATATCAAAATTTTTGACCTATATATATATATATATACATACATACATATTTTGACACCTTTGTCATTGTTGTCAAAGGGGGAGTAATAGTATGAGAAAATTTCTTATATGTACAAGGTATAGATATATGTGAATAAGGATATATCATAATCAAAGGGGGAGTATCCCTATGGCAGAATAAGTTAAGTAGATATGTATGATCTAAAGACTTTTGCAAATCTTCTAATGGCCATGTAACACAATGTTATAGAATGTTGCAAGTTTGTTATGGAAATTTTTGTTGTAAGTTTTTGGGACTTAGCCAATTTTTCCATACGTTTCCACCAATGACAAAGGAGGAGATTGTTGGAAATTTGGATGAGTAGGATATCATGATGTTGTCATTATGGAAACATATATTCAGCATTAGGACAACATGATCTGAGGATGAAGTTCTAGATGAGAACTTAAGAAAATTGTCTAAGTATAACAGTGTTTATCTGTCTACATAGATACTATTTTGATCAATGAAGTTCATAGAAGTATTTTCAGTGCATGCGAACTTGAGAAAAGATTATATGAGGTATGTTGAAGTTACATCTAAGAGTGCAAGACTGTACAATATGTATGGATTAAGATATTAATATTTTACAGAATCAGTGTTGAGCTGACTGGAACAAGGTAGCGATTAGTAAATGATTATTTTGAGTTAAGGGATTATTTTTTTTATCAAAATAATGACTTAACTAATTAGGGATGACATCCTAAATGTTAACCCTAAGACAACAAGAGTTAATATTATGTTTTGATAACTTGGAAGCCGATTGGAAAGCTATATTTGAGATAGCAGGTATAAATGAAAGTATTATGCAATACGAAAAAAAGAGAGACACTAATGCGAAGTTGTAAGAAAGATTTTGTATTGATGTATTGATGTTGTATTATGCGAAATTTGATATATGATCAAAACAGAGTGAATTGATAGCAAGTTTTGCGAAGAGCCTACAAGCCAGATCAGAATATTGAAGATATTCAGCATCAGTAAAATGTTTTTGTATTCTATCTTTTGTACTAAAGATTATTATTGTATATTGCATGTTTGGACATAGGGCTCATCTTGCATACATTCATATTTTGTAATAACAACTCTTAACAGGGTTGAGGCTTCTAACAAGGCCTAAAGTCCTCTAACAAGGAACGAGATACTATATAGATGTAATAGATTCCCAACAGGGTCAATATTTTTAATCAGATACTTTTGATTAGTGGATCATTTATGGTTATCATCCCCACTGGGGTTTTCCCTTGGCTAGGGTTTCCTCGAGAAAAAATATGGTGTTACAAGTTCCTTTATTTTATGGGGACTTTAGGCCTTATTAGAAGCCTCAACCCTGTTAGGAGTTGGTATTACAAAATATGAATGTATGCAAGATGAGCCCTTTGTCCAAACATGCAATATACAATAATAATCTTTAGTACAAAAGATAGAATACAAAAACCTTCTACTGATGTTGAATATCTTCAATATTCTGATCTAGCTTGTAGGCTCTTCGCAACACTTGCTATCAATTCACACTGTTCTGATCATATATCAAATTTCGCATAATACAAAATCAATACATCAATACAAAATCTTTCTTATGAGTTCTTTTATTTTATGGGTTTATTATTCATTTTAGTTTCTTATGCAAGTTACAAGTTAATTACATATATCTATAAGTGGGCAAAAGTAAAAGTTTGTGAAATACTAATCCACTCCCCCCTCTTAGTATTTCCTATGTCTAACAAATGTCCCTTATATGATTGTCATAGTTTCACCTCCTACTTCTTCCCCACCTTGTGGGTGTAGGCATGGTCATAGTTAACTCACTAGAAGAAATCAATGATTCCAATCTCAAGGGTCTCTACCTCAATGCTTTAGAGATCATAAAGCCCACGGTTGGATTCAACCTTCTTTGTTGTCTTCTCCCTCTTCTCGTTGACATGGTGCTCTTGGTTGGCTAAATTCTAGCAAGTTTCCTCACATGGAGCTGGCTATTTCTTTTGTTTGTACTCAACAAATTGTAGATAAAGACAAGGAGGATGAAGGTTCTCTCATTGGTTGAAAGTTCTTTTACAATGGTTTCATCGTTGTTGATGTATAGTGTAAACTAGATGATTTTAGGCTCCCACTTGCTAATGCCACCCTATTGCATAAAGGATTTTAATGTTTATTGATGTTCAAACTTGATGATATTTAAATGTCTTTGTCTTTTATTTAAAACTTGATCCCACTTAAAATATAAGAATTTACCATGGAGGTTTTGCAAATGGGGTTACAAGAAGAGTGGGTTTAACCATGGAGGAAACTCTGTAGTTAAGCACACTTGAGCTAGAGTAGTACTAGGATGGGTGACCTCTTGGGAAGTCCCAATGCTTCACCTCTATGAGCATCACCTAGATCCAATGAGTGCTAAGTGTTCCATTCATTCTCATGAGAGATGGGTTCATGTGAACCACTACTCATGAAACATTGGTCAATGAGTTTGACTAAAAAAACTACACAATTGAATCTTGATGCAATATCACAATTTGACTTGTTGTGGAAAATATCTCCTACTTACCAATTGATGAGCTTAAGGGGATTTCTAATGAATGGTTCATAAGGCACAACACTTGGTGAAGGTTTTGCAAATGGGGTTGCAAGCAAAATGGGTTTAACCATGGAGGAAACTCTGTAGTTAAACACACTTGAGTTGGAGTAGTACTGGGATGGGTGACCTCTTGGGAAGTTTTGGTGCTTCACCTTTGTGAGAATCACCTAGATCCAATGAGTGCTAAGTGTTCCATTCATTCTCATGAGAGATGGGTTCATGTGAGCCACTACTCATGAAACATTGGTCAACGAGTTTGACTAAAAAAACTACATAGTTGAATCTTGATAACAATATCACAATTTGACTTTCTATAGAAAATATCTCCTACTTATCAATTGATGAGCTTAAAGGGGCTTTCTAATGAATGGTTCATAAGGCACAACACTTGGTGAAGGTTTTGCAAATAGGGTTGCAAGCAAAGTGGGTTTAACCATGGAGGAAACTCTGTAGTTGTGCACTTGACTTGGAGTAGTACTGGGATGGGTGACCTCCCGGGAAGTTCTGAAGCTTCACCTAAGTGAACATCACCTAGATCCAATGAGTGCTAAGTGTTCCATTCATTCTCATGAGAGATGGGTTTGTGTGAACCACTACTCATGAAACATTGGTCAATGAGTTTGACTAAAAAAACTACACAGTCGAATCTTGATAATGAAATCACAATGAATTTACCTTTCTACCACCCTTTTTTTTGATAATATATTAGTATATTTTTAATTCTTAACAAAATAGAAAACCTCTTTTCATCTTAAAATGAATAAAAGGTGTATCGTTTGATATTATAAAGACAACGAGAATATACTATGGGAGAGGGCCTTATAGTGGAGCATGGTGTTATAGTGGGTATACGAGTAACCACAATTGGCCCATTGGTGGAGCACTAAATAATCATATAATATTCAACTTATCCCCAAAAAGTATTCCTTAGATCTAAAAAGAAACCAAGTATGCGTTGTAACATTAGTGCACCATAAAACATGACTCGTGCATAATTACTGCTCTCTTCTACTTAGAACTATTTTGAACTCCTCAATAAAAAGTACAATGATGTGGTATCATATTTTGAACATGTGAACACAAATTTTACAATAAGGGAGTTTACTAGCAAGTTGCTATACAAAAAACCAAATTTATAAGCAAGGAACTTGTAAAAGAAGTTGCTATACAAAATTGAGGGATTTGAAATATCCACATAAGATTTTGAAAAATAGAAATTAAAATGCTCCACTATAAGACCCTCTTCACTATATAAACATATGATCTTAAACTTTTTAAAATTGTATTACCTAATTGGGTTGAATGGTAGTTATAAACTTATAAGAGGAGTTGGGTACCGCTAGGTCATACACATTCTTGTATTCTTCTTGATATCTCTTGTGAGGCTCAGTAATTTGTTTGCTAATGTAGAATCATTTCGAAGGATTCTTTGACAGGCAGTAATCGTACAAATAATTAATAGAATGTGTTCTGATTTTGAGAGACAAGAAGTTAGGGGGCTCCTCTCCCCTATATAAACACGTGATCTCAAACTTTTTAAAATTGTTTTAATTGAATTGAATGGCAGTTCGAGCTGGGATTTGGGTTACAGCCAGAGTTTATGCACACTCTTGTATATTCCGCGATGTATATTACGAGAGTATTAATGATTTGTTTAATCTCGGTTGAGACTCAATAATTTGTTTATGTGCATCAGCAATAGACAATGCAAAATTATTGGTAAGGATTCTAAAGTCTGTAATTTCACAGATAATTCATGGGTGTGTGTGTGTTTCGACTTAGCTGTATTCCATGGCTTCTGTTGCGATTTTATCCGCCCAAAATCTGTTATGGATAAGTATGTAGATCAATACAAATTCAGAACTGTTAGTAGCAGATCTTATCAAATGCGAATTCTGCAACAACAGCAAAAATGAAGTTCTGCGTACCCATTCTGATTGCGATCATCATTTTGCCATTAATTACATTTGGCAATGCAGGCAGTTCAATGAAATTCGCCTGCAATCCTCGGAATGCTGCCACCAAATCATACGATTTCTGCAACACTTCATTGCCCGTAAAAACCCGCGTGGAAGACGTCGTAAGACGGTTGACATTGAAGGAAAAAGTGGCACAGTTATACACTTCGGCAGAGGGAATACAGAGGCTCGGGATTCCTGCATATGAATGGTGGTCAGAGTCCCTGCACGGCCTTGCGCCGAATGGGCCGGGCGTCCGCTTCAATGGGAGCATAAAGGCGGCCACTATGTTTCCTCAAGTCATTCTCACCGCCGCCTCTTTCAATGAAACACTGTGGTCTGCTATTGCAGGAGCTGTGGCCGTTGAAGCTCGGGCCATGTACAATTCTGGCCAGGCCGGCCTTACTTTCTGGGCACCCAATATTAATATATTCAGAGACCCTCGTTGGGGTCGCGGCCAAGAGACTCCTGGTGAAGATCCCCTTGTTACCAGCAGATATGCTGTTGTCTATGTTACATCATTTCAAGGGGAACAAGAAAAAGCTCAACAGCCCAGTAGCTTGATGCTGTCTGCTTGCTGTAAGCATTTCACTGCCTATGATTTGGAAAAATGGCATAACTTTTCTCGCTATTCTTTCAATGCCGTGGTAAGGACTACTCCTGCTTTTTGTTCTATGTTTGAACTTTTTTGTTCTTAGCATGTTTATAGGTTTTCCAGGTTGATTTTTTTAATTTTACAACCAATCAGTAATGCCTATATTGGCTAGTTATGGTTGGTTTTTAGCTAAGGGGGATGGTGTTTGGATAGGGGAGAGGATTCAGTACTTGAATAGCAGCTGTTGATTTAACATTCACACTTGTTGATTTGATACTCATACTTGTTGATTTAATGTCTAATATTTTTGACAATATTGTACCAATAATTGTAACTTTAAAGTTGTTATTGCCGATGATGACTGCCCATAGTTGAATGAAACACATCCCTTATTCTAAAAACAACCAATAATGTGATGCCACACCAGCTGCACAAGCATGGGTGTCCATTTTGCATGACCATTGATCTCACTTTTTGGGGGCTGTTTTGGACACCTTGGCAAAAGCGTGCTGATGTGGCATTATATTTGATGATGTGCCCCTGAAACTTTAGTTATAAGTAGGGAACTTGCCAAGTAAGCTATTGTCAAAAATTGGGAGTGATTTGAAATTTTCACGTAGGACTTTGAGAAGTGTGAAATTAGAATGCCCAACTGCTGGATCCTCTTCCCTAATTATAGTCTTTGCAAATTGAAATTTTTAAGTTTACAATCAATAGGTAAAGCATATATTGGCTTGTTATGGTGGGTATGTTAGCTACAGGGAAATGGGATTTGAATAGTATTGCAAGTTATCAAAATGGATGGCAATGGCTTTTGGGTTTACTATTCTACAATCCTACATAACCCTGGCATGTAAGGATGGTGCCTATTCCAAATGCTGTGTGCCACTTTTACAAATTTTTTTTTAAAAAGGATGGCTTTCATGTACAGTTGATCCGGGCACCAATTTGGCATGTGATCATGAGAACCCGTTGTGGAAGGCTACAGGGAATTTCAGTTTCATGACCAAGCTGAAGAGTAAACCAAACCCTGCCAATCCACCTACACTGAGAGTACAACTTAGTCGAGTCATAACATAGTCAGCAACCTGTTTCATGGAAACAAGGGAATACTGTCATTTTACATTGTGTCGCCTTGGTTTTTACCTCATGAGCAAGCCCCTAAATAGACAAGGTCTTTGCCAGGCCATCTAACTCGGGAATACTTTTCAGCAAAATTTTCTCTATGGATTCGTGTGGGATTATTGCAGGAAAGAATCTGGCCTCGGATAAAATTAATTATCACAGTAAAACAGAAAAAACCCTCAGTAGGGTTTTGGATGCCTACATGCTTGATGCCATGGCGATCCCAACCATGTTTAAGCTAGGTAGTAAGAGATTGCTTTGAGGGAATTCAGTCAACATAGTAAGGACTTAAAAGTATAATTTTCATACCACTAATAAAAGCAATCAACGACATAATTGAACAAACAAACATTATGTTCTAAACAGAGCTAACATGGTCATTACCTTTTTATAAACTTAGGGGACAAGTTTCCTTGCTCTCTGCCATTCACAACCAAAGTTACAGGATCCTGCACAAGAGCTATATTTAAAGCCTTAATCTGTACTGAGGGTGGCATCAATGGCAAATTCAATGCAATAACCTTTGAATGTGACGCTGAATGGTAGGACAAGATGGCAATCCTGACCTAGAAACCCTAAATCTGTAGAAAAGCCAAACCATAATTTTTTTGGACAAAGCTTCCTAAAAAATCTACATATATGTCGAGACTTTGAGTGAATCTGTTCTAAAATCTTCTGATTATGCTTTCAAGTTCAATTCTCTTTTAAGCTGGCAGAGCTCACAACCAGCCTAGATTGACTACCAATCTAGATTATTCACTTGTACCATGAAAAAGTTCCAAGGATTTTATCCCCAAGATTTCCCTATTAGTGTTGGTTGACTCTTGATTTTTCCCCAGTTTAGACTCAACAATTGCAAATTTTGTTAGAGGAATTCCGATTCTCAAGTGGTACATTTCCAGTTGCGAGTCTGCAATAAATATTGCCACCGAATTGACTAAAGATGCTTAATAGCACTGTAAAAGTTGAGTTTATACTGTAATGCTTAAAATGTGAATGCAAAATGGAACAAACAAACTGCATGTAAGTAGCAAACCAAATCAAGCAAAACTTCTAGATGAAGCTTACAATGAAATTTCAAAACAACATAATAACATTAGATAAACTCGAATGTTACCATAAGCTCCAACACGATTTGATTTACTCCAATTTTATAATGGATATGTGGATGCTCCTTTGCTTGAAGGCTGATGGCATCTACTTAGCAAAATGATAATGCATGGAAAATGAATAGGAATGCCTGAATTTATAGATTTTGAAAGGATAAATGGCAAAGATCTGAAAATAAGATTGAGAGGATTCCTAGGATAAGGAGGGAATGGAGGGATGAGATGGAGGTAGTTAGAATATGAATAGTTATGATTGACTTACTAAATTTAGTAAGTTGTTTTGATCATGAGAAGAAAAAGGAACATGTGCATTGAAGCTAAATTCTTGGACTCGTTAGATTGTGTTGAGGGAATATAGGCATAATGAAATAATAAATAATAATATTATTTAATTATTTTAGCCACATTTGAGGTGGATAACAGGTGGAAATAAATAAATATTTATTTATTTACTTTATTGTGAGGAGATGGAAAAGATATTTAATTTTACAATATAAATTATTTAATTCAATGTGAACTTAGGTGAAGGGGAATTAGACTAAGTGATGAAATGAACTAGGTGATGGAAATGGATTGGATCAGGTGATAAATTAGAGGATGGATTTGATTGATTAGGTCAAAGGAAATATTTAGGTATCTAAGTTACCACTTATGGGACTTAACTCAGCTAGAACTGTCAATTAAGAAATCTTCTACATTAACGTTTATGTGAATTTCATTACCAGTTCAAAATTCCATGGGGAGTTTCTCTGCTCATCTTTAGATCTCATACAAACTTAGGGGTCATAGGATTGTTGGCAAGTGGCTAACATATGAGCACATGGATGTTGTCATTATTGGCAACACTTAGCTCTCAGATCATTGCAAGGCATTCTTATACTATTTTGGTAATCAATGATGTGAAAAATGCCCAAGTCCACAGTCAGTTCCTGGCAGACAGTCTCGGTATTTTGGTCAGCGAATATGGTACAGACAAAGTTAATCTATGCGAAGTTATATTTGGGTAGACAGATGTATGGAGGATACTGAGGCAAGATTGCAAGTGTTTTGGGTGCAAGATGACAGAGATCCAACTCTCTGAGTGCATGCAAAGACAGGAAACAGTGCAACAGGGCAAGCGAAGAAGTATAAGTTTTGGCCGACTTATGTTATGATATTTTGTATTTATTGAGGGCCCAATGATATTGTAACGTGGGCAAAGCCGTACAGTGTAATTTGTATTTTGTAAATATCTAAGGACATGATAGAAGGCCAACCCCAAGGATTATACTCTTAATTGAGTATAAGTATGTGATGATATTTTGTATTTGAAAAAGGAGATAGAGGATGCGAATATGATCAACAAAGTGCAGGCTGAGCAGAGAGTGAGAACAAAGATTGCATGATATGCAGAAGTGAAGTTCTCATGTATTTATTGTATTATCTTCTGTAATACTGGACAGGAAGTCCAATTTTGTTAGTGTAGTGTGCACAACTTTTGTCTACCCCTAACAGAGTTTATCAGTCCTCTAACAAGGACCTGCCTATTGTAATACTTAGTTCGTGACAGGGCTAGGACTCCTAACAGGGTCACAATACTTATAGTGCAAACATTTGTGGGCACCATCCCCACCAGGGTTTTCCCTTGGTCAGGGTTTCCTCATAAACAAATTATGGTGTTATGAGTACTCTTGTGTGTGTACTTATTGTGGATTATTGGATTAACTTTGTTATTTGCTAATTGGTTAAGAAAGAATATAAACTAGTGTGATACTGATTCACCCCCCCTCTTAGTATCACTTAATCCTAACAATTGGTATTAGAGCATCAGGCCCTTGGAAGAAAAGCCTAACAGCTTAAGGGAGATCCAGATTTTAGCAGTTTAAAGAACTATGAAGCAGCACTGGAAGATCTTGATTAGGCTAATGCAGATTTGAAATTCAAGTTAAGAGGGGTAGAAGATTTCATCAAGAAACTCAAGGAGCAGTTGAATCATGCAAGAAGTTTAAGGGAAGAACTTGTCAAAATTCAAGGTGAACCAGACAAAGAGCATTCTGATTCAGAATAGGTTGAAAAGCTTAAGGAAGAAAATGAAGCACTCAAGGATGAATATGAGATCTCAAAGCTACATCTGATTAAGGAGCTTGATGAAGAAAAAGATGAAAAGAGGAAAATGAAAGACGAGTTACATTCAGTGAAGACAAAGGCAACAAGACTTGAATTGTAGTTGGAAGAAATGAAAGAAAAATATCAAAAGATTGAGAAATACAATATCTTGGTGACTGACAAACTTGAAGAAGCAAAGGAACTTATGAAGAAACTACATAAGAACAGTTTGAAGATTGATGAACAATTTAACATGTAGAAACTAGTTGGAGATAAGACTGGAGTTGGATTTGTGGAAGACATATCTCAGAATAAGGATCATGCAGTCATCAATGTTGACTTACCTAAGAAAGATGGATCCAAAGCTGAAGGATCTAAGCAGGAACAAATCAAACCCTCAGATGACAAGTGCCATGAATGCAATCATGAAGGACACATGGAGCAAAATTGTAAAGGTACAAGCGGTAATAAACCCTTTTCTGGTTATTGCTTTAATTACTTTAATTATGGTCATAATGTGAAGGATTGTAGAAAACCAGACATGAGATCCAGAAGGCTAAGTTATTCTAATTTGAAAAAGAATGTTGAGAAAGAAGAGGAAACTAGTAAGCCATACGAAATTGTGAAAGTAGATGAGAAACAGGTTAGGCAACTTGATGCGAACAAACTTGAGGAAAGTGAGCAAGATGCGAAGAGATCTAATGGAAAACCTAAGAGGATTGTCTGTTACAAGTGTAATGTCTTTGGACACATCGCAAGGTTCTGTAAATTGCAGATTTATTATAGTCAACTCAGATCTAAAAGGAAAGTTACATGTTACAAGTGCAACAATGATATACACATTGCGAAGTATTGCAGATTCAATAGACCAGTAAAAATGACATTTAGACCCTTGGCAAGGAAAAGGGAACCCAGTGAAGATGAGAAAACCTTTGAAGAAATGAAGGAACAATACAAAGAGAAGTGGGTCAAGAGTAGCGACCTAAAGCAAAACAATAATGAGCCAAACAAAGGAGCAGCGAGCAATCAGGGAGACTCAGTAGACCCTATTGGATCTTCACATGAGGTTAATGCCTCTTCATCAGCATGAAGGGCCATGCAAGGCCTTAGGGGGAGCATTGGAATATAACACCAGTATCTCATATTGCCCCTAGAGTGCAAAATAGAGTTGTGCGAGCTCGTTTGGAGTTGTGTATGGACTTATAGTGACTTCAGTTATCATTGCATGGATCTATGTTGTTGGATCTGTGATCGCAAGTGATTGGCAGATTACCTGAAAGTTATCAGCTTTATGGTTGCATAGGGTTTTGTGCATTGCGAACTATAAATTGTTATACTTAGAAGTTTTTGGCACCATTTCGATCAAAGAGCAATAGAGACCTGAGCTTTGGAGCTAGATTTGTGAAGTGCTTGTGAGCTTGTTCATGAAGATTGAAGGCAAACCCTAGACTCCACCGGTTGCATACAAGGTATTTGTGAATCTCTTTCAGATCTTGCAAAATTGTTCTTCTGAGCACATAGAGATGGATGCACCTAAGCTATATGATATCAAGGATAGGAACAGGTATGAATTTAAGAAACATTTGTATAAGTCTATGGAGGATGACCCTGCAGGTGCATTCTCGCACACTTTGCACAGAGTTCTTCATGTAGAGGATATTAGGGCTTACATCTATTGTAAGTATGAGAACATAGGCTCATTGGAGATACTTAATGAAATAACAGATATGCTTGATGATGATGAGAAGCTTAACCTTGAATTCGCCCATTTGGAAAACCTAAACCTATTGGACTATGCAAAACACTTTGAGTTTGAGGAAGAAGAGTGGATTAAGATTGTATTGAGAAGATTTCATGACCAGTTCTTTTGGTTGGGAGACAATCCTATAATGGTCACCAAGGATTTGATTCATGCAGTAATAGGGTTACCTACTGGAGATAAGTTGTTAATCTCCACAAAGAATACCAAGAAGAAGGTAGAAACCCTAACTGGATGCAAATGGAATAGGAGAGACATGACAGTCAGGGATTTATTACAAAAGGATGTAAGAGACATTTCTATGATTCTTGGTTACAAAATGTAGTATAGCAGCAGATTAAACTCAGTTTCTGCAGGTTTTATTGACATGGCATATCAAATTGTAGTTTCTGCAGGTTTTATTGACATGGCATATCAAATTGTTAAATAAGGTGAACAATATGATGTATGTGAAATATTGAGACAATAGTTGATGGCAAACATTAGAGCGATAAAGAAGAACAAAACAACTACCTCATTCAGATTTGGATCATTAATCCTTTACATTTTCTTTCATATAACAATGGAAGAGCAATGTATCAACAATGCAGCAGATCAGTGAAGCATACAAAAAATAGGTGAGGTGCAGAGGTATAGAAACCTTTCAGGTATATTCAAGGGATTTCAAAGGCAGATGAATGAGAGGGAAAGGATCCCTAGAACACTTGTAGAGAAGTATAAGGATACCATTTGCTTTATGGTTGAGATAGATAATACTTTCTTTGAGGCTGTAGAGCCTAGGACCATTTGGAGTACACCTATGGGATATGAGGTTGATGATAACCTCTTGACAATTCATGTTGAACATGTGCTTGCAGAACCTAGGGACCCCAATGCAGAGAGTTGGGGAACATACTTTGAGAAATCCCAATTTGTACAAGAAGAGCTCACAAAGAGGAAGAGAGAGAAGAAAGTTGAGACCTTTGTTGATAAACTAGCTGGAGAATAGGGCATAATCAAGGAAGAGATGGCAGAATTGAAGAAGAAGACAATTGAGTTAAGGGCTGCGACTGGTACTTCTGGCAGCAATACTGAACCTGAGAAGGCAAGACCTTCTATTTCACCTGTACCAGTGGTCACAGTTGAAGAATCCTCTCCTACACCCCCTGGGAGAACATCGTAGAGGCAAGCAACAACAACAACAACGAAGAAGGAATCACCCAGTTCAGGAAGGTTGAGACCTAAGGCAAAAGCCACCAGACCATAGCAGAAGAGGAAAGAAAATGAATCACCTCCAAAACAAACTTCGCAAAAGAAGAAGGGAGATGAAGATAAGATGAAAGAAGAAGAAGAGGAGGCAGAACATAAGAAGGAAGAAGATAAACCAGAAAACAAGTGGTAGCCAAACCTTCCCATGCTAGCAAAAATAACAGTTGGTGAAGGTAAGTTAGTTTCAATTGACAGATATTATGAAAGATATAATGAAAAAGATAAGGTCAGCATAGAAGAAATGATGATTAGGTACATGTTGGCTTTCAAGAAGAATTTAATTGAACTTGAAGGAAGTATTCCTAAGGAGCTATTTGACAAATTAGAGGCTAGGAAAAGAAGAGCCATAGATGAAGATTCTAAGATAAGGCAAGATGCCTTAAGTAAAAAAAATCTAGTGATAACACTGGAAGAAAACCAAAGGCTACTTGAAAAGATTAAGCCTCACTTAAGAGCTAAACTAAGAATAGTCAAGATAATGACTAAGAAGTATGAGGAGGTTATTGAAGAAACACATAAGGCGATTGATAAGGTGATACTGTAGGATAGACCTGATGTGAATAAGCTGCACTATTCCCACTAAGCCCAAAGACATTGGAATTGGTGAATCTTCAAAGGCAGCAGATACACAAACTGAAGACAAAGCAGAGAAAGATAAACCAAAAGAAAAGACAAAAGAAACAACAGAGGTAAGGGAAGAGAAAGAAGACAGCCCGGTGAAAAACCTTGCACTTGATTTCTTTATTGATAATGTTGGCATTTCTCTGAACCCATCATTGGATGAAAAAGATCCATTTGAGACATTGGCGAAGGCCGCAAACCTTGTTGGAAATCTAAGTGCAGAAGAGCTCAAGGATGGGTTACAGGCCATGGAGGTAGAAGGAGACAAGGGGACTCCTCAACAGGAGGCAGATACAGATAAATCTCAAGCTGAGAAGACAGAGGAAGACAAGGCAACAAAAGAGGAACCTCGTAGAGGTGAGGCCACCATGGTAGGCAAGGAACAACCTCTTGTTCTTACCTCGCCATTGTTGGCAAGTGGGTCTAGACCACTGACTTCCAACATAGAATACATGGAAGAAGATGATCTAATGAAATTATCCATTTTGGCCTTTGAGAAGGCAAATGAGAGGTCAATACAAAATTCTGACAAGAGAACAAAGGTAATGAACAAGGCTATTACAGTTTTGAGCAGAGTTCTATCATCGCCACCTACTAGCAGTGAGGCACCTCAACAGATCAACTAGAACAAATTTTGGACAGTTTTGATGCAAGCTTCAAAACACTTGAGGGAGCTGTGAAGATAAAAGTTGTTAAGAAATTTGAAGAGAAGAGGTTGGCAGAGTTAAATGAAGGGTTGAACAAAGACATGAAGACCCTAGATCTGACTGAGAAGGCAGTCAATGTATGTTTGAAAAAAGGTAAAGAATTGTATAATACTTGTATAGATTCATTTAGACATGTAAAGAATATAACTGACATAATAAAGAAGGAGGAAGCATTCGCTAAGTTATCCAAGGATAGTGCAGGAAGAAAAGTAACTGATGTGAATAAAGAAGTTAGCCAGATTTTTGACAAGATCAGTCTATTATTAGAATTGGAGAAAGGGAGAGTTCTTAGCAGATTCAACAAGCTTAGGAACCTACTTGTTCCTAAGATAGTAATTTTGGAGACTACATTGGCAGACTTGGAGCTTGGTATCAAGTCTTATATTGGATTCACACCCATGGACCTACACAGTGCAGAGATATTAGGTCATGCCATAAATGGGTTACTACATGTGGCTGGGATAGTAAAGGAGAGCTGGGAGATTGATCTTCAAGCCTTGAAGATCAACTTTAGAGATGTACTTCAAACTGTAAGTACATAGGTATGCCATACAATTTTGCTTGTACATACATTTTTGACACCTTTGCCATTGATGTCAAAGGGGGAGTAGTAGGCAGTGTTAAATGAGAGTAATGTAGATAGAAGAAAGGGGGAGTATATACACTATATAGGCAGTTATAAGGAGTTAGCCAATTTTGAATTTTTGAGTTTGGGTTGATGTTCTACACTTAGTCATTTTTCACTAAGTGTTGCCATCAATGCAAAAGAGGGAGATTGTTGGCAAGTGGCTAACATATGAGAATATGGATGTTGTCATTATTGGCAACACTTAGCCCTTAGATCATCACAAGACATTCTGATACTATTTTGGTAATCAATGATGTGAAAAATGCCTAAGTCCACAGTCGGTTCTTGGTAGACAGTCTTAGTATTTTGGTCAGCGAACATGGTACAAACAGAGTTAAGCTATGCGAAGTTATATTTGGGTAGATAGATGTATGGAGGATACTCAGGCAAGATCGCAAGCGTTTTGGATGTGAGATGACAGAGATACAGTTCTCTGAGTGCATGTGAAGACAAGAAACAGTGCAACAGGGCTAGTGGAGAAGTATAAGTTTTGGCTAACTTATGTTATGATATTTTGTATTTGTTGAGGGCCCAATGATATTGTAACGTGGGCAAAGCCACACAGTGTAATTTGTATTTTGTAAATGTCTAAGGGTATGATAGAAGGCCGACCCCAGGGATTATACTCTTAATCGGGTGTAAGTATGTGATGATATTTTGTATTTGAAAAAGGAGATAGAGGATGTAAATATGATCAGCAAAGTGCAGGCTGAGCAGAGAGTGAGAACAAAGATTGCATGATATGCAGAAGTGAAGTTCTCATGTATTTATTGTATTATTTCTGTAATACTGGACAAGAAGTCTAATTTTGTTAGTGCAGTGTGCACAACTTTTGTATACCCCTAATAGGGTTTATCAGTCCTCTAACAAGGACCTTCCTATTGTAATACTTGGCTCCTAACAGGGTCACAATACTTACAGTGCAAACATTTGTGGGTACCATCCCCAGCGGGGTTTTCCCTTGGCCAGGGTTTCTTCGAAAACAAATTATGGTGTTATGAGTAATCTTGTGTGTGCGTGTGTGTACTTATTATGGATTATTGGATTAACTTTGTATTTGTTAATTGGTTAAGTAAGAATATAAACTGCTGTGATACTGATTCACCCCCCCTCTCAGTATCACTTAATCCTAACAAGGATCCTTTAAAGTAAAGAATTGGTATGGATGTAGAAATGGAAAAATGTTTGGACAGCCAGAATGCTGGTGTGTAGAAAATTTGTAATGACAAACATTAATAAGTTAATAACATAAGTCTGATGGCAGATGTATATGAGCTGGACTGATGAAATCTGAAAGGTACTATCCTTTCTGAAGTGAGAATTCCAATTTCAAAATTTTTCAATGGGAATTCACATCAGGCTTCATGGCTACCTGTAAACAAATTCTGGGTATCAGGTTTAGACAACTAGGGCAGTATGCACCATGTAAAGTGCAACCCCATTGGCTCTTTTCTTGGACTAAATAGATGGGCAGGGCAGTTTTCCAACCTGCAGATAAGTAGTGTTGGATGGTTACTGGTGGGCAAAAGAATCGAATTTTGCTCTTCTACTCCCGCTTCTTGTGCCTGGAATTACGTTGTAGAGTATACTAGGAACCTTAAGAATGTTAAAGAATATAGTCAAACAAAACGATAGAAAATTTATTATTTACAATGGTTAAATTGATGAATTGCTGTTGACATATAATTTTCATTCTCTTGTTTGTCATGGATCAACGAGGCTTGTTTTTTGTTTGGTCCATGGATTAAATCCAAAAACCCATTTATTTGGTTTCTAAATATGTATAGCACGATTCTCTGATCTTCCTGATCTTATTTCCTTAGAGCTAAATCTACTATGCGCATACTTGCTTAGTGTATCATCTATTCTGTATTAGGTCCTATTTAAATTGCTTATACTTGCAGGTTAATCAACAAGACTTGATGGATACTTTCCAACCACCCTTCGAGAGCTGTGTGAAAGAAGGTCATGCAAGTTGTATGATGTGCTCCTACAATCAGGTAAATGGAGTCCCAGCTTGTGCAAATCACGACTTCCTTTCCAAATTGATAAGATCTGAGTGGCAATTTGAAGGGTGAGTTCTAATGGTATTTTATTGATTCTTGGACCAGAACTCAGTGGCACCGACTTAAACTACTTATTTGGAAATAATTATTACATAGATTATGAAATATTTTATATATGCTACTGAAATTTTTCTCAGCTGCAGAAGCACTTATCTTCTTAATTAAACGGTTCAGGTACATTACTTCTGACTGTGATGCTGTTGCAGTCATTTTTGAGAATCAGAAGTATGTAGATACTCCTGAAGATGCAGTTGCAGATGTCTTGAAGGCAGGTAGGATCAGCAGTTATTCTATTAAGGTCTGAAGCTTTACTGCCTTTATGATTTTGAAGGTGCCTTACTGAATTTAGGCTTGTTTGGTACCTCGTTGTTACACCTGGATGAACCAGTTGGTGCATCTGGCTAGCATGTTTTTATACAGGACACATAAAGTATGAAGGTTGACATAAGTGTAGCTCTGATTAAAACATTGTCATGTGTGGCATTTTCTCTATTTGCAGGAATGGATATTAACTGTGGAACATATTTGCTTCGTCACACATTATTGGCAATTCAAAAGGGGAAGCTTCATGAGTCATATATTGACCGAGCCCTTTCTAATTTATTTTCTGTGCAAATTCGCCTTGGTCTCTTTGATGGTGACCCCAACTCTCAAACATATGCTTATCTGAAGGGCCAAGATGTATGTTCTGATGAGCATCGTCACCTGGCACTAGAAGCTGCTAGACAAGGGATAGTGCTTTTGAAGAACAAGGACAACACTTTGCCATTATTGAAGTCAAAAATAGCCTCTCTAGCACTAATAGGACCTAATGCAAATGCATTAAATACATCACTCGGAGATTATGCAGGTATGTTACAGAATTTCATATTTGTGGTTGAGGTTTTTAAATTTTGTTGAGGCTCAGGGTTCAGACACTGGCCCCTGCTTGGTAGGATATCTGATTTCAAAGCTCACCTGGGAATACATTTTCTAGCAGGGCCATGCAATTGATATCCATTCCAGACAGGAGACCTTTGCATTGTCATTGCACCCAATTAGTAAGAGGAATCACCCCAGCTCTGGGAATTGTAGAAGTCCATTAGTCTTACCTCAGGGTACCCTGCAAGAGAGTTTTCCAAGCCAGAATGAATCACACAGTAGTAAAATGCACAAGCGCCCCTTCTATCATAAACTCAGATTCTGAATTATTAATGAGGATGTTTGTCTTTGACCTTGTAGGTACTCCTTGCAAAATCATAACTCCCCTTATAGGCCTTAAGAGTTACATCAAGAAAATATCATATTCTCCGGGATGCCAGTTTGTGAATTGTACTTCCAGTGATGGATTTGAAGCAGCAGAAAGGATTGCAGCACAAGCTGATGCTGTAATCATGGTTATGGGATTGGACCAAACAGAGGAAACAGAAGATCATGATCGTGTAGATCTCACTCTTCCTGGAAAGCAACAAAAACTAGTCTCTAAAGTTGCAGGGGCTTCTAAAGGACCAGTGATACTTGTTCTCATGTGTGGAGGGCCTGTGGATGTCTCATTTGCAAAAGAAGATCCTCGCATATCTAGTATTTTGTGGATTGGTTACCCAGGAGAAGCTGGTGGCCAAGCACTAGCTGAAGTTATTTTTGGAGAGTACAATCCAGGTTGGTCCAAGTCACCCTTTCTTGAATATCTTCACATTTAGATGCTTGCTTATTCAATTTTACCTCAATGCTCTATTGAGCTCAGAACTAATTAAAAAGTGTGAGTTGAAGTTTGTTATTTACCATATACGACGGCTAGGATTTCTCCTTGAGTAATCTGTTTGAGGAAGAAAAGATAACAAAATTTGACGATTTCTTGATCAAGATATACAGTAGAAGATCCAAGATATAGAAGGAAAAAGAAATTAAGTAGGTGAGGTGTTACCGGGCTGTTGTGGGTTTCATTCATTGCCTCACATGACTCTAAATACTTTTTTTTGTTTGAATCTCTCACCTCTTCTTTATGGTGTTGGAAACCTTTTTACATTATTAAATTAAAATTTCTTTTACCATTAGGGCAATAAATAACTAATAGCATGTATATATATACTAACCGAATGGATTGCAAATGATTCTTCATCCCTTCAATCCTTACCATAATGTATGCTACATCATAGAAACTGATGTTTTAGTTGTGCAAGAAAATTAACTTTAAAAGATTGCAGGTGGCAGGTTGCCTATTACATGGTACCCTCAAGACTTCACCAAAGTGCCCATGAACAATATGAATATGCGTCCTAATTCTTCTACAGGATACCCAGGTCGAACATATCGATTCTATACAGGGAAAACGGTCTTCAAATATGGTTATGGACTGAGTTATTCAAATTATTCTTATAAATTGGTATCATCAAGCAAGCAACTTTTCATCCCCAGGGTTTTTGAGAACCGTGTTTATTCACTTTCAGAGGTGGTTTCCCCAGAGACCAAAGTGGAATCCCCACACATTTATGTCGACGAGTATACAGCTTGCCAAAAACTCAAGTTTGCATTGCAGGTATTGGTTTATAACCACGGAAGCATGGATGGAAGTCATGTTATGCTCTTATACTCTAAACCTCCTGCAACTCACAGAGGGGTGCCACAGAAACAACTGATTGGTTTTACTAGGGTTCATGTGGCATCTGCGAAATCTATGAATGCTGAGTTTGTTGTGAGTCCATGTGAGCATCTGAGCACTGTGGGAGAGGACGGTAGAAGGCTCTTGTCTATTGGACTTCACACTTTGATCATAGGAGATTCTCAACTCAATCTTTCTCTCACGACACACATTGACTCATGAAATAAGACATTTGGGTGCACTCTGAGCGGCAATAATTCACCCAAATCTAGCAGGGTTGAATGTTTCTTCTATGGATTTTTAAAATATCTCTCATTATCGATTCCTTTTGAATGTTCTTCGATGGACTTTTAAGATATCTCTGGTTATTGATTCCTTTTGAATGCATGTGAACGGAGCATCATATGCCACTGGGTACATCATACTTCTACCCCTGAATTTTTAATTTCTTAACTGTTCTCTTGTTTGGAACTTTGGAAAGGTAGGATTCAAAAGATAAGCAATCATGGTCAAATGTGTTTCCAGAATGTTAAATAGATGCTGTCTTAGGTTAGGGAACATTGTTTTGGTCTAATAATGTCTTTATCTTATCAGTTTTGTGAATAGCTAATGTCTATTTAGTATTTAATATTTACATTTAATTGTATTTATTAATTAATTGAAATTCAAAATAATATATAAGAAAATTTTCAATTAATTAAAAAATATGATCAAATATGGATTCAGAATGCTGAGTAGATATTACACTGTTCTACTATATCAAGATAGAGTGTGTCATTTATTAAGTAAATAAGTTTTAAGTTTAATAAATGATAAAAAATGTAATTATTTGATCATCTAATTATTTAGGATAAAAATAGTATTTTTATCTTTTAATATTTAAAATTTTTTATTCGAAGTTATATGAATTGAATCTTAAAAATAATTCACACCTATCATATCAAATTAAGAATATTTTAGATGTTATACAATTTTTCATGATTGATATTGTATTGTATTAATATATAAATATTTGAAGTATATAGTTAAATTAATATCATTATAAATTATAATTATTAATTTATTTAACTAGTATAACTTTTGTTCAATAATTTATTTTTGTTTTTCAAATAATTAATAATACATGTCAAATTATTAAAATTCTAATATATAACTAATCTAGTCCTCAAAAAACATCTTTATTTACAAAAGGGAGGCTTGAATTTGTTTAATTAATCTTGATTGAAACTATTGCTTGACTAATAAATTTTAAAGGGAATGAGAAAAGAGTAATTCATCAGTTCAAAAAGATGAAAATTAAGTATTCGTACCTTTAATTTTAAATTGTCATAATTTTCAAATATTAAACAAGATGAAGATAAAATAGTTTTGCAAAAACTTGGTAAGGAGAGGGAAATTGTCCTTGTTAGGTTTTTTTTTTAAATTATTTTTTTCTATCTTTCATACTTTTTTTTGTCATTGTTATCCTTCCTTGCATCATAGTGCATTAACTGTTGAGGTTTTAGTGTTATAATGGCCTTAGTCAGCTTCAAACCAGTAGTTGTTGGTGTTGATGTTTTGGCGTCTAGTGACAATGGCTCCTTTGAACAAGTGCCCTAAAATTCACATGGAAAGTCTTTCACTAAGTATGCTTTTTGATACTCCCATGGATGTGGGTTGACCCATTTTAGAACTTGATTCTATATATCAATGGTTAGATTAGTGCACTCTTATGAGGTATTTCGATGGGAGGGTCACTTTTGAAAGCGTACTATGAAATTGGGATTCCAAGTTTTGGGCCTCTCATGAAGTCCATCTTGATAGAGTCCAAAACCTCACCAAAGTTTTTTTTTTCTATTTCATTGAAATTAATCATGTTTATACTTTCTTTTAGCATGGCCATTGGTATGTCAGGTCATCTTTGTTCGTTTTCCAACCTTAGTTTTGAGAGTTTTCCATCTATGTTGACAAGAAGCTCCTTGTGCCTATTTGGCTTGAGTTTTTGGGTCTTACGTTGCCATCTTGACATTTCCTTCCAGCTATTGTTTCCTTGCTGGGAAATGTTATCTATGTTGAATCCGACCATTTTTACCATGCTCTACTCCAGAAACAGGTATGGGTCAAAGTGGATTTGTCTTTTGACCTCAAAGACACTTTTGATATTTAGATATGAGGTATTGGTTATACCCAATGTGTGCTCTATCTGAATTTATCAAATAAGTGCTTCTTGCATCAATCTTCATAGTATAAAATTAAGGATTGCTTGTTGGTTGATCTAGGGTTTAAGCCCCCTCTAAGGATTCATAATCCTCAGTGTACTCTTGAGGCTTCTAAACTAGAGGAGAAATGGATGATAGTGACTCATAAGGGGAAGATTGGACTATTTGGTAGTATTCCAAGCAAACCCCAAGAGCTTGTTGTATCACAGTTGCAACATGTTGATTCAAATCCTTCCTTGAAGAGGAAATATAATGCCATTTCTACAAACACTAAGGTTCTTTTTTGTCCAAATTTTGGGCAAACACCTTAGTCAACTTTGGTTCTTTATTTTCAATCACTTAGTTTGTGTTTCTCTTATAGCCCTTCTAAGTGTATGGAGGAAGGCAAGATTGTTCCAAAAAGTGAAGGAATGGGTTCCTTGGTTTTCAAAAGGCTTCAATTTTTTCGCAAAATCAGTACTCCTTAGAGGATGAGGATGATATGCATGATTTTCATTCATGAATTTTATTTCATGGAATGTTTGAGGTCTCACTAACAACATCAAAAGTATTCCATGAGGGGTGCTCAACATAATTATCTTGTTATTGATGTGTTATGTCTTCAGGAATTGAGATTTCTTCTTTCATCCTTAATGTTGTATGCTAGGTTGTTTGGGCAGTTGGTTTAGTTTTTGCCTCCAATCATGAGGCTAGTTATAGATGGGTTGTTACCCTTCTTGCACCACAATGGAATTCTTGTGTAATCAATAATCATTCTTTTGGGATAATTAATATTTATGCTTCCAATGATGTTGTTAAGAGATATACTCCTTGATGGTGGATTCTAAGTTGAATGCCTCTAACCATTTGGGTTTTGTGTGGAGATTTTAATATAGCTATGGTGGCTTTTGATAAATAAGGGTCATTGCCTTTTCGTTAGACAGTTGGTGAGTGAGACATGTGGTTTTATATGGCAATACATTGGGTTTTTATGATCCCAATACAATCTGTTGCCACGCTTAAGTTGTTTGGCACATGTGGAACAATTTCCAGGTAGACAATCACAAAGTCCTTACAAGACTTGACTGCGCCATGATAATGGCATAATATTTTCTCTTTTTCTCGTTGCCAAGATCTTTTAGTGATGCCTCTTCTTGAGGTCAACTTATCATACCGCTTTTTTATAAAGTTCAACATTAACTGGCAAGTGGGCTTGGAACAACCCTTTAGAACCTAGTTTTTTTAATATGCCTTTGTTGAGTCACTAGCCCACACTAGCCCATTGATGCAAAAGTAAAAATTCACACAAACCATATATGTAAATCAAATAAGGATTTGACTTTGAATCTTAAACAAATCTCATATAAAATTAGTCCACATTTAAATAAGAACAATGAGGAGAAACTATCCCCTTTCTCTCAAGTTTCTACTACAATCTAACTTCCCAATTACATAGTTGTTGTAAATCATCACATGACCACATGGTCATCAAATAAACATCTCCAATCTAATATAAATTAGAAAATAAGCAAGAGAAAACTACAAGGAATTCATCCTACATTTGAGCTACAATTGCACTCTAATCTTTATCCTTCAACTTGTAATCATCAAACTAAATCCTCCAACACATGTCTTCAAATTATGAAATGTGATGTGAATGCTATCATAGTGCCGCACAAGTCCACCTCAACTTCCAGAAAATGAAAAATAACATAAATTATTAATGCAAAATTAGATTTAGTCCAAATACCACATCCAAATAAGGAGACCACCATAAAATAATAAATAGAATGCAAGATGCTCCATAAATGTTGTCATAAGCCACCTCCTTTAGCATCTAATCAAATTGGTCAACTATGACAACTCCATAACTCCAGAAGAATTTGTAGTAAGACATGCATTGCCACTTGTCACTTGGATACCCACCTGTAAAGAGATGATATTTAAACATAACAAGTGTTATACTTCAAAATATTTACTATCTAGTAATTGCTACCACCAATAGCCAACGTGGAAGATTTGAAGAATATGCTAAGAAGATGGTGTCGACGTGTTTCAAAATCCTATGCTAGACTAAACCTTAGGACTTGGTCAAGAGAGTTATCAAATATTTTAGGCCTTACTACATCAAATTTATTCACCAAAACATTTAAAATTAAACTATTGAAAAAATTAAATAATAATTTTTTTGTTGATGCAAGATTGCTCCCATATCCCAGGATGCTTTTCCATCATACGCTTGGGATAGAAAAAAATTGTGAACATGGATTCACAAAATAGAGTTGAATGGTAGTGCCACCCTTTCAGATTGCAAGCAATCCTTTTAAAACTCCATCACTAAAATTGGTACCTCTGATAACTTATTTCTCCTCTTCCAACATCTAACTAAAACAAACATCCTTCTCTACCAACTTTGTTATGCACTCCACCTCCTCAATGAGGAATCAACTTTAGCATAAACTAACTACCTTCTCCAAGTGTAACTCTTTCTCTCCTCTAATCTTGTTAGATTCAACCCACCATTATCTAACCACCTCCACCAAAATGCACCTATATTAAAATATGGAACACCATACAAATATTTCTCTGTATACCACACATCAATAGAAAAACTTCTCGAACTAACTCACCCATAACTTGCAAATCATTATCATTCTCAAATTTAATAGAACATGATTCACCATTCTCTTCTTTTGCAACCTCATCATACTCACATCCTTCTTCAGAATAATATTCTTTTTTTTACCTTAGTTCCATTTAGTGTTGTAACTTTAAATTTTTCTTCATAATATGTCACTATTTTTACGCCTTCTAAAAGACATATTGTTTTCGCAAACTAATCTTCCACATTCAAAACAACATCAGAACAATAATTTTGAGATTCATCATCCTCATTCTCTAACAAAAGATTAATCTCTTTAACTAGAAAATATTCATCTTCACTACTTTCAAACACATAATCATTGCAAAACTCCTCCTTGATGTCCACGTCTTGTTCCTCAATTTAAACATTCTCAAAAAGATTTATTGTTGCAACAAATATTTCTCCATTTCTATATTCTTATCTCCATCCAAGAAAATATTAGAATTGGATTCTACCTCATTACCTTTTGATGCAACTTCTCCTCCACCCACAATAAGTTTATTATGTTCTCCTTCAATCTTAACAAGTAAATTATCCTTCTCAACTTCATTTGTATCCTTTGAAGAATTCTCTATTGTTTGCTGCCATTTCTGTAAACCCATTCTCCATGTCTTCTAATAGACATTCCTCAACTTCATGTTCATTAATTTCTTCATAGTCATGCTCTTCTTCTTTTGTGCCACATGCATGACACTCTACTACATCTTTCCTTCATGTATTCAAATTATCATTAGAAAAATAAATAGAATTACCATCAACTCTTTTTTGATGAAGTGCTCTCTCTCTCTCTCTCTCTCTCTCCAAAGTCTTTGATTTTATCAAGTTCATGAATCCTAAGAATCCATCCAAACACAAAATTCATTTTCCTCTTTCTTTTTTCCATACTCAAGGCATTACAAAGCCTCAACATAAATTCTCTTATCAACATTTTTATGTTTTGTTTACAATCTGCCTCACATTTGGGGTTTTGTTTGCAAACTCAAGAAAATCTTCCCAACAAATCCTCTAAGTAGATCCTCTTTCAAGTTTCAAGTACATATGCAACAAACTCATACACACTCCACCCTAAGAACTTGGTGCAAACTACCTCACATTTGGTGCTCTACTTGCATATTCAGGTCACTAGCTTTGATACCACTGATGCAAAAATGAAAATCCACACAAACAAATCAAATAAGGATTTGACATAAAATCTGAAACAAATATCATATAAAATTAGGCCACATGCAAATAAGAACAATGAAGAGAAACTATCTCCTTTCTCTCAAGATTCTACTACTCTACCTTCTTAATTACATAGCTATTGTGAGTCATCATGTGACCACAAGGTCATCAAATAAACATCTCTAATTTGATATAAATCAGAAAATAAGCAAGAGGAAACTCCAAGGAATTCATCCCACAGTTGAGCTACGATTGCACTCCAATATTTGTCCTTCAATCCACAACTGTGAAACTAAAACCTCTAACTCTTGTCTTCAATTTTATGAAATGTGATGCCTAGAATAGTTCTTTTTGTATTGAATATTTTCATAATGTTACAAAAGCCCACCTAAACTCCCAGAAAATGAAAATAACATAAATTATTAATATAAAATTAAATTTACTCCAAATATCACATCCAAACAAGGAGGCTACCATAAAATAATACATAGAATGCAAGATACTTCTTAAATTTTGTCATAAGCCACCTTTAACAACCAACCAATCTGGTCAACTATGACAACTCCACAACTCCACAAGAATCCGTTGTAAGACGTGCATTGCCACTTGTCACCTAGATACCACCTATGAAGAGACTTTCTTTAAACATAGAAAATATAAAATTTTAAAGTATTTACTATCTAGCAATTTCCATAGCCAAAGTGGAAGATTCCAAGAATATGCCAAGAAGATATTGTTGATATGTGTCAAAATCCTATGCTATATTAAAGCTTAGGACATGGTTAAATTATTTATCAAATATTTTAGGCCTTACTACATCAGATTTATTCACCAAAACATTGAGAATTAAACTGTTGCAAAAATTAAATGAAGATTTTTTTTTGATTGAGGCAAGGTAGCTTTCACATCCTAGGATGCTCCTACATCATCCACATCCATAGGGTTTGGAACCTAGAGTATCATATTGCTCAATAGTTTGGGTGGCTATCTTGATGGATCTATGCTGTTCAATGCATGTCCTTCTACCTTCACATCTATGGTCAATAGTTAGCCATTTTCCACCAATGGTCCTATGAGGTTGCCACCTCAAATCTCTTAAATTGCACAAAGTTTCTATATGCAAACTCATTCTCTCCCAATTCCAAGTTTGTGACACCCACCTTTGTGAATGGGAGAAGATTTTTGACAATCATGCAACACAAGGGGGGGTTCAATTCAAGGCTAGAATGTAGTAGGTAAAGGTGGATGCTTAATCCTCTAAGGAATTTTTCTTAGCTCTTCATGTTTATCATTCCACACTAGCCATAAACAAGATCAAGGCCAAGCAATTCTCTCTAAGCTACTAGACATTCTTCAATCTTTTATTCATAGTTATGAAAGCCTTTCCACTACTCATGCTATTTCTCTAAAGAGAAATGAATCTCTTTAAGAGTGCCTTCAATTTGTCTCAGGTAGGATTTTTGAGGTTTTCTTGAGTTGTCTCCATTGAGGATTTGAAGGAGTTTATTATCTCTATGGATGACAACAAAGCACTAGGATGTGATGGCTTCCCTTATGAATTCTACAAATCTCTTTGGCCTTGTATGAGCTAATACCTTCATAAAGTCTATCTTGATGTATTTCATAATTAGTCATTAGGTAAATTGATCAACAAAGTTATCATAAAATTCAAACCTAAACCAAGAGACTCTAAGGACATCTGTAATTGGTGGACGATCACACTATTGAATGTTTTATAATAGATTATAGCTAGGGCATTAGCTTTGAATATCTTTAATATGTTTCCCAAATTTTTTTTCCTGAGCAAGATGGTTTTATTTAATCTAGATTCATCCTAGACAATATCATTTCCCTTTGGGAGGGTATGGAATGGGCTTGATGCTCTCAATAATAAGCCCTCTTTCTAAATATTGACTTCGCTAGGCTTACAATTGCATTTAATGGCCCATCATTTTGGCTATTCTTGGTTTTTTGGGTTTTGGATCTAATTTCACTGTCTCCTTTAGGAGATTCATTTTAATTTCCAAGGCTATATCATCTAACTAGTTGGTTAAAAGTCATTTTACGAATGACTCTTTTTCTACGCTTATTGAAGGATAGAAAAATGTCAAAGTGGCCCTTCTATGCATCAATACTTTTTGTTTGGCTTCTAAGTCAACCATCTAGTGGCTTAAAACTTCTTTTTATTTTCAATAAATTCTTCCCATTGCTACTTGGCTTTTAAAATTGATTTATCCTTGAAATGTGATCCTTGGCATAATTGAAAAGAAGCTCTCTTATTGGATCAACAAGTTGTTATCATTGGCTAGTAAATTTCAGGTGTATTAAAAAACTCACATAGCCACTCACATGTATTACTCCTCTTTTTGGATCCCTCCCAATGCTTCTTACCTAAAGTTGGAGAAGCTTCTTTGAGATTTTCTATGGGCCTCTTCAAAAGACTACATAATTTTTCATTGTGTTACCTAGGATTTTTATTGTCTCTTGCGAGACTCATGTGATGTTGGACTTCTTTCTATGTAGAAAAAAATGACGATTCTTTGTGCTAAGTGGATTCTTTGTTCTATTTCTAGGAATGATTCCTAGAATCATCCTTATACATTTCATTTCCTTTGGGTTTTTGGCTAACTAGCTTGCTTGGAAAGGGATTGGCTTTTAAACCATTCTAGTCATGAAAGACTAGGCTCACATTAAGGGAACTTTTGTTTCCAAAAGCATTTAAAATTCTTGGGAAGTTGTCAAGCCTTGGCTTTGGTGGAATCATTCTAGTTTTTGAGATGGATTATATTTTAATCACCATAAGATTTGGTAGTCTTTTCTATTCAAGTTGAAGGCTTCCCTCTAGCTTTTTTATTTGGGTTCGAGCCTTGAGGTATCACAAAAAAAGGTATCTGTACTCCTTGAGATTCATTCTTGAAAGCCACCATAAATATTCTCTCTTGGGAATATTTTAAAATTTAGTACATGCTCTCTAGGTCAGATCAAAAAACATTTGACATTGTCATATCATCTCTTCCTCTTGAAATGGTTCACAAGATTAGCATTCACATTGTCAAATCCTAAGAGAAGGATTGGAATTAGTCTCCCAATATTTATTTTTGAATTAAATTCCATGTTTAGGATACTATTGGCTCTCTCAGCACCTTCCTATGGTGCCTTCATTGAACTTTTGGTGGCATTTGAAGTCACATTTGACATTTTTAAAAAGTTAGTTTCACAATATCTAGTAAACTGTCATTAAACCTAAGCTCACCTATTTTACCTGGTGTATTCTTTTCTAAGGCCTAGCTATGAGAACTTGCCTTTGGAAACTGGGTATTCTAAACCATTTTGTCCATTTTGTGGCCAACTCAATTCCTTCAAACATCTTGTAAGGTGGTGAATTAAGGTTTTCTAGCTTGTATGGACAAACTACGAAGCAAGATCTCTTTTCCATCAACAATGTAAAGGGAATAATCAACTTGGCACAATATATTTTTGCACATAGTGAATTTAGTGGTCCTTCATGATGACTTGACATTGACTATGTAATTGTGAAAGATGAATGCAATATCTAGGGTAAAATAGGGAGAAATGATGACTTAGTGGTGGGGTAACCTACCACCTTAGATTTATTACCTTGAGCCTTTAGTTCCTTCTTCTCTTATTCTGACTCTATTCCTTTAGCTTCTTCATGTCCTTATTTGTATTTCTTAGCTTTTTCTTTCTTTCTCTTTCCAACAACTTTTGTATCAGTAGCCTCTTTAGCTCTTGTAGGTTTAGATTGTGTCTTCTTGACTGAACTTCTAACTAGAATCATAAACTATTCCACTTCGTTTCTAACTTTCTTCTCAATAACCGGTTTCAACAATTCATTATGTGCTTGGAGTGACTTTTCTTGAAATGTCCCAAACCTTGGAGTCTTGGGATCTACTAGTTGAGCTAATAATTTTTTTGCATACATTTTTAGAATATCTCCATCCACTTCATAAACTATAGGAATCACTCATGAGGTCCTTGGCTCAACTACTTCCATCAGAAACGTGTCAGTATACCCCATAAAAAAATAGTGTCCTTGTACTTATCAACAATTTCAAAAGGTATACTCTCTTTTTCATGCATCTTCTTTTGAAATTCCTTGAAATAACCTCAAATCTTGCTAGTAAAATCACTTCCTAAGATTGTGATCATGTTTTTAATTTGAATAAAATTTGGAGTACCTACAATCTATACAACATCACCGATACTGAGAAACATATTTTGGAAATAGAAGAATAAGCACATAATCACATAACCATACTTGAATTTATGTCTCTTATCTTTCTTGATTTTCTCAAGATTCAACATTAACTTATCTCTCATTGCCTCAGCCAGATAATAGTTAGTTTTTTTCCTTGATCATCTTATATGTCATATGAATAGCACCACCAGGCATGATATTCAATTGACTAGAATGGTAGACCTTGTATCCTATGACCATAGATTCATATTTCATCTGTAATGTCATTTACAATCATCACACAACCATCCCACTTAGATTTAGTCAAATTGATTACTTCTTCTTTGGGTATAGTGCAAAGAAAAGGTACTTCACTGGTTGAACATAGACTAGTTAAAACATTAATTTCCTCCTTAGTAATATTATGTGGTCGGTCAAGCCACATGAACTGATCATGGATCCTTCTTAAAACATATTTGATTTGATCCTCTTCAAAATCATTAGGATAATTGACCACATGATGAAAACCTTTTTCTACAATGTGTTTGTGTTCATCTTTCAACACTAACCTATCATCACACAACTTCTTATACTGTTCAAAGATTTCTCCTAATCCTAGATCTTCCAACTTGCAATAAATATATTCTCTAGCATCCTCAATGTGTAGAACAACATAGGGCACACTGGTTAGGGCACCCGTTGGGTCATTTTCAGTTGATTTGAATAGATGTCTTTTGAACTCTGGTCTATGTATCTCAATTATATCAATCAAATTGGGAGTAACCATCTAATCTTTCAATCACAAATATACATAACAGATAAATACCTCAAACTATTCACAACTAGGGCTCTTATTGAATAACACAACCACAATGACAACCAACACCGATCAATTTTCTCTTCTAGATCACCACAAAAAATTCCTTCTTATCACTTGGATCTCTGCAAATAGCTCAAACAAAGCTTCTTTTTCTCCACAATAATTTTCAAAATGTGCAAGGTGAAAAATGAAATCCAAGAATGCATTTTTATATTCCTTAGCACATGTATTAAATGCTTTTATTGATAGAACATACATTTTCACCAATTGACCAAAAGATCATTACCGATGACCAAAACACCATTTAATCTAACAAAGTTTCACATTATTCTCCAAAATACTTTATTACATCTTTAAATGATGATAGATCTTATCGCACACCTATAGGGGGTTTGAAGATGGATTCAATAATACTTTCTCCCCCTAAGCCACATGAAGGCTTAGTTTGATTAAGAATTCTCCACAACTAATGGAGATGTAGATTCCCCTGATGAATTACTATCTTCCTTCTTCTTCCAAGTCTTTCTCATTTCTTTCCTAGTCTCTTCTACATTCACAATCTTCTTTCCTTTCCAGTTACTATACTAGTTTACCAATTGGTTCCTTAACATGTAATCTCTTTCTAGATGTCCAATCTTGTGACAGTGAAAACATGTCATCTTAGTTGATCCCCATGGTCCAACATTACCTCTTGTAGTCCCCATTCTACAATTCATAACAATATTTCCATAGTTACCACAAATTTAGCATGTGACATCAAATTGCCTCTCCCTTTGGTAAGGTGTATTATGGTTGATAGGTAACCTCTTATTTTTCACTCTTGACCTACACTCATCATCTTTGTGACCATATTTGTTGTAGTTGTAACAATGACCATCAAAGCTACTAGATATACTATAGGATCTAGATCTAAAATAATGAGAAATGTGACCATACTTATTACAGTTATAGAAATATCCATCAAAAGTGTGAGACCTATTTACAGATCTACTCCTACACATATTTATAGTATGACCTACCTTGTGACAATTAAAACATATAGGCTTGTAGGATTTCTTACCAGAAGTTCTTTGTGTTACCTTTGGTGAAGACTTTCCTTCTTGATTGATCTCTTTTATTCTAGATGATTCACCAACTTCTAAAGTAGTCAAATTGGTATATCCTAGATAGGCCTGTGGTCTCTTTGCTTCTTCTTTGATTTTGTTAGAAATAGGGAATACTGAGAGGGGGGGGGGGGGGGTGAATCAGTATTCTACAAAATTTATCTTTTGCCCAATTATGGATATAAAAGATTATCTTTATACATGCATAACGTAAGAAGCTAATCAACATGCATAGCAATAAAACTAAAGAACTCATAACACATGATATGTTCTCGAGGAAACCCTGGCCAAGGGAAAACCCTAGTGGGGATGGTACCCACAAAGATCCACTAATCAAAAGTATCTTGTTAAGGATATTGACCCTATTAGGAGTCTATTACAAGCATATAGTGTATCAGTCCTGATTAAGGGACTATAGGCCTTGTTAGAAGCCTCAACCCTGTTAGGAGTTGTTAATACAAAATCTTATTACCAGATGAGCCCACTGCCCAAACAAGTAATGTACAATGTATACTGATTAAAAAAATGGTTAAGGTACATAACCTTATGCTGCTTGCATCAATATCTTTTCACTGCTCTTATATTTGCATCATATCACTTTATCATATCATTACTATCTTACAATGTGCTCTACTTCTTACAATTTACAATTACATATATACAAGTTATTAAGGCTAATAAATTTTCATGGTCTACTTCCATACACCTTTATCCAAGGGTTAACATCTAGGATGTCATCCCTTTATATTGTTAAGTCATTATTTTGATAAACAAAATAATCCCTTAACTCTTTACCAATTCTGCCTTCATATTATGTCCTGTCGGCTTCACACTATCTTCGATAAAACTATCATAACTAATTTTGTACATGTCGTAATGACTTGTGCTCTGAGATGGGTCATCATTAGTCATCATAGAGTCTATGTTCAAGTGTGCAAGCATTGAACTCACTCTAGTCAATGTCGCAAACAAAAATGATATCTTGTTGCACTAGTGAAAACACTGTCTTACACTTAGACAAATTTGCAATGCGCTCTGCTATACTTGCTCTTTGACCTGTACGATCTTCATGTGGATCATATCTTTCCATAATGACAACATCTATGTACTCACTTCAGCCAAATTGCCAACAATCTCCCCCTTTGTCATTGGTGGCAACATATGAGAAAATTGGCTAAGTGTACAAGTCAAAATCTCAAAATTGTATCAAAATTGTGGGCATAGTATAGAATATGTATACTATCCTTATAACTCCTCAAAATATAATCTCTAATACACTGCTCCCCCTAAGGGTATCAATCCTTATCAAATATATCAATTTTCTGCTCTAATATCTTTCCCCCTTTGACAAAAATGACAAAATAAGGTAGGGAGGATTACAAAATTGTATCCCAAAAAGATTATACCTTCATTCTCTTATTGCAAAGCTGGTAGGCTTGCAACACAATCTGCAAAATCAACTTTCATAGCTTCTATCTCCTTCTCCCATGAATTCTTGATGGAATCTGCCACATTGAGTAATGTGCTCAGTCCATAAGTTGCTATTTGACAAGCTTGGAGGTTGTCAAATTTGAATTTTTGAAAGGATGTCTTAGTTGTAAGACATTCTTCTAACTTCTCTTCAATGATGCTCAACTTCATAGAGATGTGTTGTCTCAAAAGAGTGAGTCTCCTCATTTTTCTATTCCTCTCATCTTGTAATATCCTTATTTCATCATAAAGCTTCTGAACTTTCTTTTTAGCATCACATACCTTCACATTAGGTCTAGAAAGAAGGTTACATTCATTCTGAATCTTAGCTTCCTTCAACTTGATCTTTTGTTCCTCTTCTGCTGTCAAAATCTCTAGTTTTGTACACTATATGTACAATGATTTTCCTGTCTCCAAATGTTTCCTCAAGTTCTTGATACAAATATCAAGACTGCTAATATCATTTTTGATATTCTGAATGATGTTCACAAGCGTTTCAACTTCATCAGCTGCTTGAGCTCTCACTTTTGCAATATCAGCTAGGTTAGTGAATTCATTGTCAAAAGTGCTCATTACCTTCTTAGCTTTCTCCAAAGGGTCTGCCTCTGTGATTTGTGTAGTTACAATGCTTTGTAACTTCTTAGTAAGGTCCTTCAGACTCCCTTCAAGATTCTTCACTTTCTTGTTCTTGCTAATAATTTTATTCAAAGAAGTGATAAGTTCCAACTGATCATCATCATCAACTTCCTTTCCTAAATCTTCAAACAAAGATCCAATTTCTTTCTTCTTTCCAGTCTCAGGAGTAAGACTGACATCTTCTATGGTAGGAATGGGTGCATGAATCTTAGTCTCCTTAGGTTCTTCACTGATAGATTTAGTTTTCTCTGCTTCTTCAGTTCTAACCGGTTCATCAAGAGCTGAATTGTCAACAATGTTTGCCAAGTTCTTGAATACATTGTCATCAGTATCCAAGGTGACCTTAGTACCTTCTACATTCATAGTTTCATCTTCAATGTTAATAGCTAAAGGAGAGGGAATATCCTCTTGTTTAGCTTCAACTTCTTGCTCTGCTACAACCGATTTCTCTCCAACATTTTCTGCCACGACCCTGATTATTGCCTGCTCTGTATTTGCATTAACTTCTTCATATCTGCCTCCCATAATCAAAATGGTTCTCCTTTTGGTTCTTAAATGGGTGCTTAAAGCCTTTAATATCTACTTCAAGTGTTCATCATCTTTTACTTCACAAAGCTTCTTCACAAGATTCTTTCTGATATTAGTGTCTTCTTCAATTGCTCTCTGATTCCTATTTACAAGTTTGGTATACAACTCATCAGGTATTTGACCTTGAATAGAATCAAATTTATTTCTTGCCAAAATCATATGCTTCACAATAGAATTCTCCAAATTTAGTCTTTCTGAATAATCATAAAGTTTATAGTACTTGTTCATTTTAGTGAAATTTCCATCTTGTATGATTTCTTCATTCACTCTCTCAACTCTCAGTTTCCATGACTTCTTCTTAACTGTAGTGTCATCATCCCTTACTTCTACAATTTCTCTTGGTATTGGTTGAACTAAAGTCTTCAGTCTCTTTCCTAGTCCAGTAGTAATTTCTTTTATTCTCTTGCTAGTTGTGGAGGAAGTGGATCTAGTTGTTACTTGTTCCTTTTCTGGTTCCTCTACTTTCACCTTGACTTGTGTAGGTTCTTGTTGTACTGCATTGGATAACAAGGGTGGTACACTCAAGACTTCTTTTTGTCCAATATCCCTGATTGCTTCTGCTATTTGTTTTGCTATTAAGAATTCTTGTTCTGACATTCCTGAATCTTTTAGTATTCTCCTGATAGTGTTGTCAACTCTCATCTTAGATTGCTTCTCTTCAGTTATAACTTTTTCCGAGTTGAAGTTCTCTTCAAAAGTTCCAAATCTTCTGCACCGAGTGTCCAATTTACATTTAAGTAATCTGCCAACATATTCTTCTGTTTCAGCCTCAGATATCTCATAGCCAAGAGGGTCTATGAACTCAATCCTAGGTTCCACTGCTTCAATATACGTAAAGTTAGTGTCTACCATGAAACATATATCATTTTTATACTTCTTCACAAGTGACTGTGGAATTCTTGATCTGCTAGTTACCATGTTCTGAAATGTCTTCACTACTAACATAGCACTTTCATTTACTTTATCAATAACATGTCTCAAATATACTTTATTTATCCTTTCCATAGAAGTTTGTCCATCATTCCAATCAATTGCAATGGTGTACAGAAATATTCTCAATGAGTGGAAAAACATGTATGTGATTAAAGATGAAAATCTAAATTGTGCATACTTAGATTTCTTAATCTTCTCAGAGTTCTCAAACAATTGAATTCTCAAAATCTCACACATATCAACTAGCACCTTGTCAACACACATTAAATAGGCAATATGTACCATTCCAGCTGCCATATCATCTTCTCTAGAATTTGCACAAAACTTAGTGGTTAGGATCTTACATAGGTATCTCACATCATCTTGTTTGATTTTTCTAATCAAAATACCTCTAGCATTGTAGGATGAACCTATGTTGTCCATGACTATCTTTCTCATATTTTTCTCATTTAAAGGAATAGCACCAACTTTAGATAAACTTGTGACTTCATGAATCAAGTTAGCTGTAATGTCTATCACTCTATCCTCTAGCCAAAACTTCCCATTATGGATTCTGCTCAAAATAATCTTAGTGCATTCTTCATTGTCAAACTCATACTTCAAAGCATACTTAACAATCTCATTATCTTTCAAATGTTCATATCCTTGTTTCAATGACATATCATGGTTGTATATCTTCTGATATTCATTGGTAAAATCACTATCACTGAGGGTTTCTAATTTGCATCCAAGATAGCTCCTTACATTTTCTAAATGCAAAACTCTATCTGGTACAGATGATAATGCTAACCTAGGATCATCTTCTTCCAAGGGTTCTACTAGTTCCCTCTTCATTCTAGGTCTATTCTTATCTCTGACATTGTGAATTAAGGATACATCCATGACTACTTTAAATTCCTTATACCGATTCAAAGATCTACCAAGATAAATACCTCAAATTCATGATTCTAGGGCTCTCGCAGATTCGATGCTCAAATCTTTCACCAAATCACTGCAAAATGCTTCCAATATCTATTATTTTCTCTCCTAAACACTTCAATTCACTTTGATGATCATAACCTTTTATTACTTCAATCTCACTTAGATTTGACATTGCATTCAATTCTTTTGCCGCTTCTTTCCAAAAAGCTATTTCTGCTATCCTGCAAAACTTAAAACTTCTTGCGATCTCGCAAAACATAATATTTTCTTTTGCACTCTTAACCATAGCATTAGTACATCATAAATACCTTCCATTAACTACACAAGACTTAATTCATTGAAAATCTATTTCTACACTAATTCTAAGTTCCTAATCTACTACAATTTTCATAAATTAAGGGCTTAAAGATAGGTCAGGTAAGGATTCATTCTTACCACTTGATACTTCACCTTTCTGATTACCTTGAATGTTGAATATGTCTCCTTGATCTATGCCTTTGATAAACTTCACTTCATTTGCATTACTACAACAACCTTTCTGTCTGTTACCTGCATCTTCATTTCTTCTTGCATGATTTCTAGGGTTAGGGTTAGGATGAAAAACTCCATTGTTCATTCTGCAAAACCTTGCTATATGTCCAATCTTGTTACATATCTGACAAACAATTTCATTGTTCCCATATCTTGGTCCTTGCTGATTGATTTGTGATTTGCAATTTCTAGCAATGTGTCCAATCTTGTTGCATCTATAACATACTACTCCATTTCTTCTATTCATATCTTTAGTAGGTCTCTTATCTTCATTTTTAGTATTCCTAAACATTCTACTACCATAATTATTCTCAATAACTTTAGGTCTTCTACATTCAATATATCTATGTCCAAAACCATGACAATTATAACCATAACCATTAAGAGGTTTAAATTCTTTACCTATGCAATCTCTCTTCATGTGACCAATAGTATTACAACCAAAACATCTACCTTTGAATTCTCTTTGCATACCTTTGGGTGATTCCTCTTGCTTTGGTGATTCTTCTTCTTTAGGTGGTTCTTCTCCTTTAGGTGTGTCTTCAGATTTTTTGATCTCATCTGACTTCTTCTCATCTATGCTTTCCGATTCTTTCAGATCTGGTTCCTTGCTTTCATCATTTGTTCTGAATATATTAAATCCAAGTCCAGTCTTATCATAGGATGGTTTTCCATAAGATACTTGTTCATTGATCTTCTCACTATTTGAATATAGCCTTTCAAGTTGTTGTTTGGATTGAGTCAATTCACCTTTCACAATCTTATTGTATTTCTCAAGTTTTGCATGCTGCAAATTTACCTTCTCAAATTTAGATGTTACTTTGCCAAGTTTAGGTTTTAATTCTTCATTCTCAATCTTCAACCTTTCATTCTCAGATCTTAGATTTGCTTCATTTTTGTCATTTCCATCTTTCAAACTAAGTTTTAGTTTTGCTATCTTCAGTTCATGTTTAAGGATCACATTTTCTTTTTCTAAATTGTCATCACAATCTTCAATAAGAATTTCGGATTCCTTTTCAGATTTCAGATCTTCCAACTTCTTTTTCAGTTTCTCAATGAGATTCTTTGCATCATCATATTTCCTTTTCAGAGTATCTCTTTCATCAGTAAGCATATCAATCTATTCAAGAGCTTCATCAAGATTCTTCTGTAGTTGATCCATATCCATAGAGATCTTACTCAAGCTACTAGGCTTTCCTTGAATGATTATTCTCTGAGTAACTAAGCTCTGATACCAATTGTTAGAAATAGGGAATACTGAGAGGGGGGGGGGGGGGGGGGTGAATCAGTATTCTACAAACTTTATCTTTTTCCCAATTATGGATATAAAAGATTATCTTTATACATGCATAACATAAGAAGCTAATCAACATGCATAGCAATAAAACTAAAGAACTCATAACACATGATATGTTCTCGAGGAAACCCTGGCCAAGAGAAAACCCCGGTGGGGATGGTACCCACAAAGATCCACTAATCAAAAGTATCCTGTTAAGGATGTTGACCCTAGTAGGAGTCTATTACAAGCATATAGTGTATCAGTCCTGATTAAGGGACTATAGGCCTTGTTAGAAGCCTCAACCCTATTAGGAGTTGTCAATACAAAATTTGATTACTAGATGAGCCCACTACCCAAACAAGTAATGTACAATGTATACTGATTAAAAAAATGGTTAAGGTACATAACCTTATGCTACTTGCATCAATATCTTTTTTCTGCTCTTACATTCACATCATATCACTTTATCATATCATTACTATCTTACAACGTGCTCTACTCCTTACAATTTACAATTACATATATACAAGTTATTAAGGCTAATAACTTTGCATGGTCGGCTTCCATATACCTTTATCCAAGGGTTAACATCTAGGATGTCATCCCTTTATATTTTTAAGTCATTATTTTGATAAACAAAATAATCCCTTAACTCTTTACCAATTCTGCCTTCATATTCTGTCCTGTCGGCTTCACACTGTCTTCGGTAAAATTGTCATAGCTAATTCTGTACATGCCATACTAACTTGTGCTCTTTGATGGGTCATCATTAGTAATCATAGAGTCTATGTTCAAGTGCGCAAGCACTGAACTCAATCCAGTCAATGTCGCAAACAAAAATTGTATCCTGGTGCACTGGTGAAAACACTGTCTTACACTTAGACAAATTTGCAATGCGCTTTGCTATACTTGCTCTCTGACCTGTGTGATCTTCATGTGGATCATATGTTGCCATAATGAAAACATCTATGTACTCACTTTAGCCAAATTTCCAACATATTTATGAGTTTCTCATCAAGTTTTGTAGTGATTTCATTGAATTTATTCAAAAGATCATTTTCATTCTTTATTTCTCCCTTTAATTTCTCATTCTCATTTCTCAAGTTCTCATTCTTCCTTAGGAATTTTCCATTTTCCTCATTTGTGTCAGGCAGATGTTCATACAATGTTCCAACCTCTTGTTCTTGAAAAGTTTATCGTTTAGAGATTTTAGTTCTTCATCCTTGGCCATTAGGGCATCTTCTACATTTTTCTTTGTAGTCTCTTCAGATCTCCTTGCCTCAATCTCTTCACACATTTTGATTGATTGGGATTCAATGTCTCTCGTGATATTTTTCTTGTCTTTGTGTAATTTTTTATTCTCCTTAGCCATGACTTATAGGGCTACTTCAAATTCCTTAGATCCACTCTATTCAGACAATTTCTTAATGTAGTCTTGACTCTCATTCATTTGTTCAACAAGATCTTATCGCTTGGCCAGATATTGCTTCAACCGATCTTAAGCTCTTTGATAACCCTTCCAACATCATCAAGTTACATCTTATATTTCAAACCCCCCATATTTTCCTTAAGGATCTTCCCCAAGCTATTAGGCTTATTCAAGGGCACAAGGCTCTGACACCAATTGTTAGTATTATAAGACACTAAGAGTGGGGGGTGGGTGAGTCAGTGTATCCACAAATATGAAACTTTTAATAATTATCTTGATCTTTAATAACCAACATGAAAATTCTAATATAACAATGAAGCATAATAGATAAAGCATTCACACACAATGAACACAAGACACAATATTTCCATGGAAACCCTTATTAGAGGGAGAAAACCACGTGTGGAAATGATGCACACAAATTTCACTAGTGCATTGATAAAATCTTCCTTGTTAGGAGAAATTACAATAAACCCTTCTGAGTTTATGCCCGGTTAAGAGTACTTATAGCCCGATTAATAACTACAACATTTCTATTAAAGACTACCCTGTCAAGGAATTTAAAAATCCTTTTGAGAGTTCACCTTGTTAGAGGATTTATACTTTAATTCTTGTTAAATATCCTACTCAAGTTATTAGAAGTGACCTTGTTAAAGGATTTATCTTTCTAATCTATTAGATCAACAAGTAAAGAATGACCTGATGTTTGCACTCAATGCATGGAAGATCCAATGTAATCTTGATCAATTGCACTACTCTAAAAAATTTATTACCTATTTACTATCTTCAATAATCTCTATCAATCACCACATATCATTGCAACAACATACTTAATTTTCTTAACCATTTATATACTTGTTCTAGGTCAATGCTAGAACCCTAAAATGTTTTACAATTCGGCACCCAAATCCAACTTAACATATGAGAGAGAACATAAAAATCAAAATTCAACATCCTTAATGTCGGCCTAAAACAACTAAACTTGAAAACATGTCGGCCAACCACTTACATTTGACTACAACACCGATCTAACTAACTGCACTAACTGGTACTCTGTTCTAACTGCCAGTATCACTTAAATCCTTAATAAATCAGTCAAATATTCAAACTAAATGATGTGATCATAAAAGTAGTCAAATATACCTCTATAGATAATCTCTCTATGATCACATACCTTAACTCGATCTCCAACTCCAAGTCCAGTCTTCTGAATCCTGCATATTGTCTTCTTACTGATTGACTAAATACTTAGTTGCTTCTCTATTTGATCCTTCAATACCATCGGTAAATTTGATCTCTTAACATCAAAAGAACATGTTGCAAGAAATTAGAACACCACAATAAACTCATGTGATAAAAACTTATATCACCTTCATCAAAATGCCAACAGATTTTATGCCCATCCCTAGCATTTTTGGGTGCTAATTATGGAGCAAGATGACATGACTTAAGATCCTTGATCAAACAAGTTGACCATTGAGTAGTTTGAAATTGGATTTGAATTGGAAAGAGTGGAGTGCCCAAGGCACAATGCTCCCTCCAAATCAGGGCTAAATTGGGACATGGGGTCCAATTCTCAAGGAAGGCTGTAATTTCAATTAAAATTGACCTAGAATTATGAGACTAGATATGGGAGAACATGTATGCTAAAATAGGGCCTAAGTGAGAAAGAAATTGCACAAGGATGCAATTTACAATGCTATATTTAGCCCCCACTTTAGTGGGAGTATGAGCCTACACACATATAGTAAATGTGTGTGTGTGTGTGTGTGTGTGTGTGAGAGAGAGAGAGAGAGAGAGAGAGAGAGAGAGAGAGAGAGAGGACATCACTAAGCTCAATAGAAAAAGCTCCCAAATCCTAGGGTCTTAACTCATACAACAAAATACATGGTGTAGAAAGCAAAGAAAAAATTTAAAGGTCCAAGTAAAAAAGTTGAAGAGACCTTGATTATCAAAATTTATAAATCCTTAATACCATTTTTAGAAAGTTATTATAAGGCACAAGTGGTCAAATGGAAAGATAAAGAGAAAACACTAAAGATAAAATGATGCAGGAGCATCCTGGGTGTAAGAGCAATCTTGCATCACCCAAAAAAAAAAAATGTTTCTATTTTTATTTTCAATAAGGGCTATTTTAGTGCAGAGCTGCTATTTATGGAAAGTTACTATTTTTGGTAATTTTTGTATGTGCTCAGAATGATCTGATTTCTTTCTTGGAGGTTCATTTTGGTCATATAAGTCTGCCAGTAAAGTTTCATTGCCAGATCAAGTGTATATTGGAAGATATTGAAAATTTTCGGTATTGGCAGCAGGGTACAGAAACTTCGAACTCAGTTTTGAAGGCTTTAGAGGCCCCGGATGAGGTCGAATTTTGGGCTGAATGAAGCTTGCTTAATTTAGGCGTTGTAGAGCTCCTCGCGCCCTTTCCGAAATGGGGTTACAATAGTCAATCGGGTCAACTGGTGATGACTTATGGTCTTCGGAAGTTGGGTCACCTGAAATGGCGGAAAATGATCTTTCTTCAAAATTTCTATTCGGGTTTCAAATTTATTTTGAGCCGACTATGATGTAATGAAATGTAAAATAAAAAAAATAATTCTAAGTTCGGTCGGCCTTATTGGCTAAAATTCTGGAACCTTCCCAGGCGGTGGAAAATTGCCTATATAAGGAAGGCTGTATTATTGTCTTAGGGAGTTCAGAATAGTTCTGGGTAGTAGATCTGGGTATTGATTCGAGGCTTTGTCCTACAGAATATTGTAAGGGAATGCCCATGTGGCTTTGCATATTGTAATTCTGAAAGTTTGTAATTCCACATTTGTGGAGATAACAAGAAGCCAATTTTCTGTTCTTGCATATTGTTGTTGTTTTTCTATTTCTGTTATGTGTTTGTGGTATTAAGGGGAGCACCCTTCATCAAGTGGTATCAGAGCAGGAGTTCTTGAGTGTGTAAACAGATCGCCGACTGTGAGGCAGTTTGCACCAAGACCGTGGTTAGGGTTTCAGCGCGCATCACGAAAATGCCTCCACGAAGAGAACGTGGCGGAAGACCTGGTGTTGTGACACCTGAGGTTAGAGAGTTGCAGAGACAAGTGCGAGCATTGCAAGAAGAGATTCGTAGAGGAATGAATCTTAATGTCAGAGACGAAAGTGAGGATGAAGCCGAAGAAGAATATCAAGAAGGAGAAGTTGAAATTGTGAACCAGGAGGAAGAAAGACTTTTTCGGGCGATTTCCAAGATTGGGAAAAGACCTAAGATTGAGGTTCCTACATTTTCTAGAAATCTTAACCCAGAGGAATTGATCGACTGGATCAATGAATGTGAGGAATATTTTGAGTATGAAGATGTTGAAGATCCCGATAGGGTCAAATTTGCGAAGGCCAGATTGAAAGGTCATGCGAAGATCTGGTGGCAAGAGATTCAGTTGGAGCGAAATAGAAGGGGAAAGGAGAAAATCACGAGATGGGATCGAATGGTGGATAAATTAAAGCGACAGTTCATTCCTGTTGATTACGAGCTTGACCTACTGAAGAAAATGCAAAGTTTGAAGCAAGCAGGAAGATCTGTTCAGGAGTATACAGAGGAGTTCTATCGACTTCTCATCAGAACAGGCCATGCAGAAGCTGATAAGGAGAAAGTTGCCCGATACCTTAATGGGTTAAGGCCAAGCATTCAGGAGGAGCTGAATCTGGTTCGAATGAACAATATTGAGGAGGCATACCAGTTTGCCCTAAAAGTAGAGGAAAAACTAAACAAGAAGTTTGAGAGAAGACAAAACGGAAGAGGTCGCGGTGGACGATCTGGTGGACGGTCATATGGTGGCCGAAATGAAGATCCGAAAAAGAAGGATGAGGCTAGTAGCAGTCAGAATCAGCGAGGAAATAATTCCAATCGCTTCCAGGATCAGAATAATAGAGATCAAAGAGGAAGAGGAAGAGGACAAGGATCTGGAAGAGGTGGCTTCCGTGGAACATGTTTTCACTGTGGAGAAGAAGGTCATAGGGCATTTGAATGTCCTCAGCGCCAAGGCAGAACAGATAGGAGAAATGAAGGCCAGGCCAGAATTGCACATGTAGATGAAGATGCCAGATCATCAAATTCTGAAGATGCTGAAAGAGGAGAAACGTTGATTAACAGAAGAGTCCTGTTGAGTGGTGAGAATGAACCTGAGCAAAGGAGGAGCTTGTTTCGCACCAGGTGCAAGTGTGAAGGTAAATGTTGTGATGTGATTATCGATAGTGGAAGCACTGATAATTTGGTGTCAGAAGAGATGGTGACAAAGTTGAAGCTCAAGAGACAGAAACACCCACATCCATATTGGATTGCCTGGGTACAGGATGACCACAAGGTCATGGTCAATGAACAATGCCTGGTGAAGTTCAAGATTGGCGGATACCAAGATGAGGTATTGTGTGATATCATATCTATGGATGCATGTCATATGTTGTTGGGTAGACCATGGTAGTTTGACAGATGTGCTGTACATGATGGCCGTGCAAATACCTATTCCCTGACAAAGGATGGAGTGCGACATAAGCTAAAACCATTGAAGGAGACTGAAGAAAAGGTATGTGGTAATGCAAGAATAACATTTGTTGATGGAAGGAAATTCCTAGATGGTATGAGGCATGAGCATGTATGTTTTGCTTTAATTCCAAAAGCTGGTAAAGAGGAAGTAGAAGATGTTCCTGTAGAAGTTGCAGATTTGTTGAATGAGTTTTAGGATATTGTATCCGATAACGTGCCTGATGGATTACCACCAGTCAGGAAGATCAGTCATCAAATGGATTTGATCCCAGGAGCGAGTTTGCCGAATAAGGCAGCACACAGAATGACACCAGCAGAAAGTGAAGAGTTGAACAGACAAGTACACGAGTTGTTACAGAAAGGATTGATCCGTGAGAGTCTGAGTCCCTGTGCTGTACCAGCGGTATTAGCACCAAAGAAGAATGGAGAGTGGAGGATGTGTACAGATTCTAGGGCAATAAATAAGATCACAATCAAGTACAGGTTTCCATTGCCAAGAATGGATGATATTATGGACTGTTTGAGTGGAGCTGTGTATTTTTCAAAGATAGATCTGAAAAGTGGATATCATCAGATTCGGATCAGAGAAGGAGATGAATGGAAGACTACCTTCAAGACAAAGGAAGGACTATATGAGTGGTTAGTCATGCCTTTTGGGCTAACCAATGCACCGAGCACTTTCATGCGGCTCATGAACGAGGTTCTGAAAGAATTTTTGGGTAAGTTTGTCATTGTTTACCTAGATGATATTTTGATCTTTAGTAAGACATTGGATGAGCATATGATGCATATTCGTATGGTGTTTGAGAAGTTGAGAGAAGAGAAATTGTTGATTAATTTGAAGAAGTGCAGTTTTGTGAAGAAAGAGTTAGTGTATTTAGGATTTGTAGTTTCAGCAGAAGGTCTAAAAATGGACCCAGAGAAGGTACAGGCTATCCTTGAATGGCCTACTCCAAGGAGTGCTACTGAGGTAAGATCTTTTCATGGTTTGGCTAGCTTTTACAGAAAGTTTATCAGAAATTTTAGCAGTATTTATGGACCCTTGACTGAAACAATGAGAGGGGATAGAAAAGAGTTTAAGTGGACTAATGGGGCAGAAAAGAGTTTTCAATTATTGAAACAAAAAGTTACAGAACAACCTGTTTTAGCACCTCCAGATTTTAATAAGGTGTTTCAAGTAGATTGTGATGCTAGTGGCACTGCAATAGGAGCTGTTATGAGCCAAGAAGGTAAACCTATTGCTTATTTCAGTGAGAAGTTAAATGATGCCAAGAGGAAATATTCTGTTTATGATCAGGAATTTTATGCTATAGTTCAAGCATTAAAGAAGTGGAGACACTATTTGCTTCCTAAGGAGTTTGTTTTGTATACTGATCATCAAGCTTTGCAATATTTGAATAGTCAAGGAAAGTTGAATCAAAGGCATTTGAAGTGGGTTGAGTTTTTGCAGAGTTATACATTTGTTTTGAAACACAGGAGTGGAAAGTCTAACAGGGTTGCAGATGCTCTTAGCAGAAGGCAACTATTGCTGACAGAAATGCAGATTGAAGTGATTGGGTTCAAGGAGCTCAAGAATTTGTATCCAGAGGATCCTGATTTTGGTGAAGCTTGGAAAGCTTGTGCAGAACCTATTACTCTAGACAGGACAAAATGGCTGGATTTTATCATCCAAGATGATATGCTATTCAGAGGGAGTCAGTTGTGCATTCCACGAAGTTCTATGAGGGAGAATCTCATCAAGGAGAAGCATAGCGGAGGATTGGCTGGACATTTTGGTCGTGATAAAACCCTTTCCTTGGTTAGTGAGAATTATTATTGGCCACAGTTGTAGCAAGATGTGAAGAAGTTTGTACAGAGTTGTAGAGTATGTCAGATGGCGAAAGGAGTGAAGCAGAGTACAGGGTTGTATCAGCCATTACCTATACCAGAGAAGCCTTGGGAGGATATCAGTATGGACTTTGTTCTTGGTTTACCGAGGACACAGCGGGGACACGATTCAATTTTTGTGGTAGTTGACAGATTTTCAAAGATGACACATTTCATTCCCTGCAAGAAGACTAATGATGCTGTTCATGTAGCAGAATTGTTTTTCAGAGAAGTAGTGAGACTTCATGGTTTGCCAAAGACCATAGTTTCAGATCGGGACACTAAGTTTGTTGGATATTTCTGGCGTACATTGTGGAAGAAGTTAAAGACAGATTTGAAGTTCAGTTCATCACATCATCCACAGACTGATGGACAAACAGAGGTGGTGAATAGGAGTTTGGGAAATTTGCTGAGATGTTTGGTTGGAGATAAGCCAACAGGATGGGATTTGATTTTACCACAGGCAGAATTTGCATACAATAATTCTGTCAACATGAGCACTGGTAAATCACCATTCCAGATTGTATATGGAAGTAGTCCAAGAAATGCATCTGAGTTGAGAAAGATAGATAAAGGAGAAATAAGTAGTGCTGAGGCTGAGGATTTTGCAGAACATTTGAAGAACATCCATGGGGAGGTGAGGAAGCATATTACCAAGATGAATGCACAGTATAAGGCTAAGGCAGATGAGAAAATGAGGTATAAGGAATTTCAGGTTGGTGATGAAGTCATGGTTCATTTGCGGAAGGAGCGGTTTCCAGTTGGTACATATAACAAGCTGAAAATGAAAAAGTTTGGGCCATGTAAGATACTGAAGAAGCATGATTCAGGAAATGCATATGAGGTAGAATTGCCTAGTGAGCTGAATATTTCACCAGTGTTTAACATTTTAGATCTGACAGAGTATCATGAAGGAGGTGTTGAAGATGAGATCACAACAGCACAGTGGAGTATTTCAGCAACTAGTTCAGACACTAAGGAGATCGAAGATATACTGGATAGTCGTGTTGGCAGAAGCACAAGGAACAGGACATATGAAGAATATCTGGTCAAGTGGAAAGGACGACCTATTGAAGATTCATCATGGCTAACAAGGGTGGAGGTTAACCGTCTTGGTTTTCCTCTGCACACCTGAGTCGTGACAGGGTCACTTCTCAAATTACCCTGGGTGTCTGATGCAGGAGCATCCTGGGTGTAAGAGCAATCTTGCATCACCCAAAAAAAAAAAATGTTTCTATTTTTATTTTCAATAAGGGCTATTTTAGTGCAGAGCTGCTATTTATGGAAAGTTACTATTTTTGGTAATTTTTGTATGTGCTCAGAATGATCTGATTTCTTTCTTGGAGGTTCATTTTGGTCATATAAGTCTGCCAGTAAAGTTTCATTGCCAGATCAAGTGTATATTGGAAGATATTGAAGATTTTTGGTATTGGCAGCAGGGTACAGAAACTTCAAACTCAGTTTTGAAGGCTTTAGAGGCCCCGGATGAGGTCAAATTTTGGGCTGAATGAAGCTTGCTTATTCAAGCGTTGTAGAGCTCCTCGCGCCCTTTCCGAAATGGGGTTACAATAGTCAATCGGGTCAACTGGTGATGACTTATGGTCTTCGGAAGTTGGGTCACCTGAAATGGCGGAAAATGATCTTTCTTCAAAATTTCTGTTCAGGTTTCAAAATTTATTTTGAGCCGACTATGATGTAATGAAATGTAAAATAAAAAAAATAATTCTAAGTTCGGTCGGCCTTATTGGCTAAAATTCTGGAACCTTCCCAGGCGGTGGAAAATTGCCTATATAAGGAAGGCTGTATTATTGTCTTAGGGAGTTTAGAATAGTTCTAGGTAGTAGATCTGGGTATTGATTCGAGGCTTTGTCCTACAGAATATTGTAAGGGAATGCCCATGTGGCTTTGCATATTGTAATTCTGAAAGTTTGTAATTCCACATTTGTGGAGATAACAAGAAGCCAATTTTCTGTTCTTGCATATTGTTGTTGTTTTTCTATTTCTGTTATGTGTTTGTGGTATTAAGGGGAGCACCCTTCATCATAAAGCAAGACAACATGATCCAACCAACTAAGAATGTGTGTTATGCTATGAGATCATGGAGGAGAGAGAAAGAAAACCATGGATTCTATGGGATAGCAAGTTGCATTATGCTATCAATCCATGTGAAGAGAGGATGAAGAGTATAAATCAAGTGATGTTATTCTAGTGAACTTATCCCAAGAGAAAAATGTGGCACAAAGAGATAGGATGGGTCTAGAAAGTTGTATTTTTCTAATCAACTCATTTTGAAAATCTTCACAAAGGAGAGTTCAAATGGTCTCGCAAGTGGTGTTACACTAGTCAACCAATCCCATGGATAACCAAGGAAATATACTAAAATGGTGTGAAGGAGATTAATTTGTCCCCAACAAGTTCTATTATGCTAGTAGACAGTTGAAAATATGTTGAATAAGGATAAAGAAATAAAGCACTATGTGCATAAGGAAATACTATAACATAAGGATGCAAAAAAAAGTATGATGTTTGTAAAAAAAATATAGTACAGGGCCCTCACCATTTTAAATTTTGTTGTGTCATGCTCTAGATGAGCTTTGTAAAAACAATAAGGGTTTGAGGACTAGTTTGAGTGAATGACAATGTTAGTTGGGGTTTAGAGGTCCTAAAAGTCCTTTGGTTAGGCCTCAAGGCTAGCTAGGTACTTTTTGGCATGAAGTCATACTATAAGGATAGGGGTCTTTTAAAGACTTTTCAAAGTCATTTGAAGTTAGAAATAGGAATTCAATACCTAGGAGTCACCTGTCAATAGCCTTAGGAGGCTAAGAAATAGCAAGTTTGACAAGAGTTGTAAAAGTTGCAAAGTGCAACTTTACAATTTTGCAAATGTTGCTCACCCATCTCCTAAAATGGTGGAATTTGACTCTTATCCCTATAGGAACCATAAATGATGTAACCAAAGACCTAGGAGATCATTTTTAAACTAGGCAAACCCTAATATTGCCATAAGTGCATGAAATAGATAGTGTGCTGTAGAAGCTAGTCTGTATGTGAAGAAGAACAACAATGAATTAATGGAAGCTTTTGTGTGCTAAATTTGTTACTATAATTATTTGGCATTGTATTTTGGATTATTTAGAGTAGTTTTGATTCACTAGATTAGGTGTGTGTGAGTTTTTATTTCCAAGTTTGTAAATATTTTAGTTTTGCCAGTTCACTATCCTGAACCAGGTAGTTGGTCTTGAGAATCATGTAACTCACTATCCCACTGTAGAAATAGTATGACCTCTTCGGAATAGTGAGTGTACTCTATGTACTTGTTAATTGCAAGAGTAAGGGCCCTCAAAAGCCATGGAAGCATTTCTAAGCTCTTGCCCTAGGTGAGCCAGTGCATGCCCGGTTAGAGAAGAGTGAAGTTGCAGAGATTATAGAATGCAGGGTTGTGAAGATAATGAAGAAAGAAATCATGGAGTAGATATAGGGATGAATTAAGATACCTTGGAAAGAAGGAGAAGTTAATATCAATCTCAGAAGGCACCAAACTAAGTTAAGGAACATATAGGCCTAGGAAAGGCCTAGAAACCCTAAAAAACCCTCATATTGTGTAGAGCTACCGTACGACCATTCGGAGGCCCAAAACCTAGAAAATATGTGAGACCTAGATGAATGATTAGAAGTCTCTAAAGGAAGTTTTTATTGGTTAATGAAGAAATTTAGAGCTATACCATGATTTCTTGGAGTAGGAGGGCTAATTGGGGCACATCTCTAGTAGCCTTATTTTGGTGCAAAACTTTGGAATTGGTAAGGAAAATCAATGCTTTGGGTTATCTTAGGCATTGGAAGGAGTGTGTTCATAGGTCTTGAAGCATCTCCATGACCCTACAAGATGTGTGTAGAGATTTGACAAGATAGACCTTAGAAGAACTATGGAACCTAGAGTGTTCTTCATCAAGGATGAGGACTTATGAGTTGACAAAAGATAGGTTTTGCTTAAGACAGAAGAGTGGGGTTTGGATTAGGGGATCTCAAGAATAGGGAAGATCCTATAGGTCAAATTGGTGGTCTTGGAAGACACCTTAGGTCTCAGTGGAAGCCTAGAAGCATGAACTAGTGATTATTTCATCCCCTCTCCCTATCAAGTGGTATCAGAGCCTATAAAAGGTGTGGGAACAACAATTGAAGAGCAAGGTGAATGCTTTCACTAAATAAATCTAGTGGATCAAGAAAAATGGTGAGCAATGAAGAATTGGCCAAGAAAGTTGAAGAGTAAGAGGAGGACAATAAGTTATTGAGAGAAAAACTAGCACAACTTGATCAATTGTTGAATGATGTCCAAGACAAGGGAGATAGAGTCAAGGACAAGATGGAACAAAAAGAAGAGTAGGAAGCCAAGGAAAAGGAGATTGAGTTGGAGGAATAATCTCCAACACTAGACCCTATTATACTAGATGGGCCTTTCTTAAAGGCACTAAAGGCAATAAATAACAAAGCTTTGGAAGGCATTCCTTTGTTTAGTGGCAAGATGGATCCAGATCTCATCATGGATTGGATTGAAGGAATGGAGAAGCATTTTGAATGTGATGGTGTCTCTGATGATCAAAAGGTAAGGGTAGAAAATTCAAGGTTAAGAGGCTCTGCCTTAACTTGGTGGAAATTTGTCCAAATCGAAAGAGAGAAGGAAGGAAGGAGCCCCATAGTCTCTTGGAAAGGAATGGTGGCTAAAATCAAGCAGGCTTATATTCCTAATGAATATGAGATACAGCTGCATAGAAGAAGGCATAATCTTAGACTAAAGGAGATGGATGTACACTCCTACACTAAAGAATTTCAAAAACTATGCCTTAGGTCCAAGGTGGTGGAAGATGAAAGTATTAGGTTGGAAATATACTTGAATGGTCTTAAGTGGTCCATCCAAGAGGACATGAGTCTTGTCACTCCTAAAACAATCCATCAATGCTACCAAATAGCTTTAAAGGTGGAAGAGAAAGGAAAGAGGAAGCAAGACCAATCTTCAAAGAATAGCGGAAGAGGTAGAGATGGAAGAGGACATAGGGGAAGCTATGGAGGTAGATGCAATGATAGAAGACCCCAACGTGAGTCCAAGCTGACTGAACAAAGTGGAGAGACCTGTCAAAGAGGAGGTTCAAGCAGAGGTAGAGGATTTGGAGGAAGAGGTAGATCACATGGAGGAAGGGGACCATCTTATTATGCTAATATGAAGTATTATCACTGTCAGCAATTGGGGCATCTAGCCTATAGGTGCCCTAAAAAAGGATCAACATCATAAAGTGAAAATAAAGTGGCATATGTACATTAAGATACTTCAAGTGTGAAGTTGCCTGATATCCAATTGGATTCAAAGAGGTGAGAATTTTATGGTAAAGAGGATCCTAAGTAGGGAACCCGTCAAGGAGGAGCCCAAACAAAGGAGGTCACTCTTCAAGGTAAGGTGTAAGATTATGGGAAAGGTTTGTAAAGTTATCATAGACTCAGGGTCTACCGATAACATTATATGAGAAGAGGCCATAACTAAGCTTAAGATTCCCAAAATACCTCATAGCACTCCTTACAAAATCACTTGGTTAAACAAAGGATAGCATGTCTTGGTTAATGAGCAAGAATGGATTGAGTTCACCATAGGAGGTTATAAAGACAAGATTTTATGTGATGTTTTGCAAATGGATGCCTTGTTAGAATAACTGAGAGGGGGGGTGAATCAATTAATCACTGTCCCAACACAAAATGTATAATCCAAAAATAAATACTTCAATTTCTGCTGCTCGGTAACTTAAAATACTTTTACTGTCTATGTAGTTACCGATTAACAGTCTAAAAATTATAATAGTTACCAATCACATCAAATATGCATTATGTAAATATGAAATCAAAACAAACATCACAATCAACACATAACATAAGAGATTTAACATGGAAACCCTGTGAAGGGAAAAACCACCTGGGACCGGCAACCCAAAATATTCACTCTTCTGAAGTGAGGTTGGTGAATACCCAACCCTGTTAAAGGTTACAAACACACTATTAGGTGTAACCTTGTTAGAGGATTTAATACCAACCGTTATCATCCAACTAGCAGTCACTTTGGGGTTGACAGGATAACAATGTTCATTCTATGAATGATACACAATAAGAATTTCTTAGTCCACTCGGTTAAGAGATTTGATTGTGTACAATGGTTAAATATGTAATAGTAGGTGATCTAACTTAATACAACTTCAATTGCAAATTACAGATCAATGTTTAGCTCATACAAATCTTTTTGATCAATAAATCAATTCTGTCTCAACAATATATCAACTTACTGTCCGTCGATAATCACTCTTTGTCACTCGGTAATGCTCTATAGTAGGGTTCTCCTTAACCAGTATGATCAGAATGCATGAAAACTTGTTCATGTGATGATTCTATAGTCTCCTTATCTTTCGGCATCACCACTTTGTAGTGAAATCTCTAGTCTCTTATATAGACATGTAAACCATTTTCTTCTGCTCCATCATATTTTTCTGCTTAATCATATTCATTGATTTTGCCTCTTAAACATACCTCGGCACTTGTGTCAATAACACAGTTGATTCTTATCCTTTAGATCTTTCCTAAATTTTGTTAGCCGTTGATCTGTGTAACAAACTTTATTTGTTACCTCGTAATCATACACTTGCCAACTCATCAATCTTAGTGGATAAACTTGTCATTTAGTTCATTCTATTCTTCTTGGTTAACAAAGAAATGCATCGGTGAATACAAGCTCGGTTAACACTGTGCTCGGTATACACTACACTCCGTCGGTGTATACTAAATTGCTTCATCAACCGACAACACTGCTTTGTGTCTTTCAGCTCTTTTCCTCATCATAGATGAATGAGACATAATCAAGTCAATAACATGAAGTCATAGACTCATCAACAAGTTACTCAATGTATTCCTCATCCTCATCTGTCATATCCATCTTCCTCATGTAGATATTTCTGTTCTTCATCTCTTTCACTCCTTCACTACAGATGTTTTGGTATAGTAACTTACAAGATAAGTATTGTCAAACTAGTTGACATCAATGACAACATAATACTTATTTAATCATATTACATATCTAATCAATCTACTCGGTGATCTCAAATCATAGATTCTTAAATTAGGTTCTAAATTAGTTGTAGTTTGTCAATCTCTCCCTTTGGCATTGATGGCAACTCAAGTAATATGAAATATCCATACACATACCAAACATGTGTTCTAAAACTCTGTGAACAAATGTTGTACAAGCTCTCCCTAGCTTAATATGTTGAATCACTACGTTACTCAACATCATTACAAAATACAGCTTTGTCAATCTGCAAATATGATCTTTTCAGCTTGTCTCTCCCTCAGATAGTTCTCATTGGTGCATATTCAGATTATCTCTCCCTTTGTTTCATATTGTTTATCTCTCCCTTTGACAACAATTCCAAAGAAACAAATAAACAAATAGCTCTTCAGTATCCAAGTAACTCTCTGTTGTCTGGTGCATACTCTATATCTCTATATACTGATATGCCAATTTATTCTAGTACCTTTCACAACTTTAGACACGATCCAAAGTGTGAACTATCCTACATCAATATGTATGATCTTCTGATAAGATTAGGTTGATGCAACATCTGGATCACCTTAGTGACTGGTAGATAGGGGACAGACCCCAAGTCTAGTCCTCAAGTACTCAAATGTATCCTTCGGTAGAGATTTTGTAAATATATCTGCAAGTTATTCTTTTGATGTGACAAACTCTAACTTAACTTTCTTATCTTGTACTTGTTCTCTTAAGTAGTGATACTTGATTGCTATGTGCTTCATCTTAGAATGCATCATTGGATTCTTTGAATATTAATTTCACTGGTGTTATCATAGTATATAATCATTGGCTCAGTGATTATCTCATTCATACCTTCAAGAACTTGATTAATGTATGCAATGTTTGAACAGTTTGTAGCAGCAGCAACATACTCTACTTCGACTATAGATTGAGAAATGCAAGCCTGTTTCTTACTTGTCTAGGTAACAAGTCTTTCACCAAAGAAGAATGCTCCTTCGATGGTGCTTTTTCTGTCATCCACATTTCCAACCCAATTAGTGTCGGTATAGACTCTGAGTTCAAACTTGCCTTCCTTAGGATACCATAATCCATAGTCCTCTATTTTCTTTAGGTATCTTAAGATTCTTTTAGTAGCAATCATGTGTGATTCTCTAGGATTAGCAAAAAATATAGCAAATATTCCCACAACATGAGCTATGTCTGGTCTACTGTGAACTACATACATTAGCTTACCAATCATTGATCAGTATAGTGTCTAGTTTACCTCAATAGTTTCATCTTCATTAGTCAATTTGCAACCAGTAGCCATTAGTGTTCCCACAGGTTTAGCATCTTCCATGCCAAATTTTTTCAATACTTCTTTTATGTATTTAGATTGTGTGATGAATATCCCATCACTCAGCTGGATCACTTGTAGTCCAAGAAAGAACTTAATCTGTCCGAACATAGACATTTCAAACTCATTCCTTATATCATCAACAAAGGCTTTGTATATTTGATCTTGACCTCCAAATATGATATCATCCACAAATATCTCAGCAATAAGAATTGTATCATCAGTATCTCCTTTCATATATAGATTGTTGTTCTCACTTGCTCTAACAAATCCTATACTTAATAGATAAGTATGCAGCCTCTCATACTAGGCTCTCGGTGCTTGCTTCAAACCATATAAAGCTTTATGTAGTCTACATACCATGTCTTTCTTTTTTGGATCAATAAACCCTTTAGGCTATTCTATGTAGACTTCTTCAAGTATTCCATTCAGAGATGTTGACTTGACATCCATTTGATATACTTTGAATTTCTTGTGTGCAGCATATGCAAGTAGCATTCTAACTCCTTCCAATCTAGCAATAGGTGCAAAGGTTTCACCATAGTCTATGCCTTCCTCCCGTGCATATCCTTTGCATACCAATCTAGCTTTATTTCTGGTTACTTCTCCATTCTCATTCTGCTTGTTCCTGAATATCCACTTAGTACCGATAACATTCTTATTTTTAGGTTGGGGTACTAAGGTCTAGGTTTTGTTCTTTTCTATGTGTTCAATTTCTTCTTTCATTGCATTAACCCATTCATCATTCTCTAATGCAACTTTTACATTTTTTGGCTCATAATCACAAACTAGACATGTACCTTGTCTTGCTTTGCTCCTTGTCTGCATGCCAGCTTGTTTGTCTCCAATGATTTGTGATTCAGGATGGCATCTTCTAAAAACAATCACCAGTATCCTATCTCTCCTTTCCTATTCATCCTGTGTAGATTCATTTGCTTTCTCGATAGGGCCATTTTGCTCATCAATTTCTCTTTTCTATTGTTCGATATTATTTTCCTGTTGACTGGTTATCACAGGCTGTGGCTTCAGTAGATACTCTGGTTGTTCAATGTAAGTGAATCTACCATAGTCTTCTAGTTCCTTTGTACTTTCCTCTATGTTCTTTTCATCAAACTGATCAACACGGATGTTAGTGCTTTCAATCATTTTATTAGTAGTTTTATTCAGACATTTATATGCTTTTCTTTTACTAGAATATCCTAGAAATATTCCTTCATCACCTTTTGAGTCGAATTTACCATTTCTCTCATCTTTCAAAATAAAACATTTGCTTCCAAAGATTCTGAAGTAACTTACAGTAGGTTTGTGTCCAAACCACAACTCATAGGGTGTCTTGTTGGTGTCCTTTAGTTGCACTCAGTTCAATACATAAACTATTGTACTGACAGATTCCCTCTAGTATGTCTGAGCAACATTCTTTTATAGCATCAATGTTCTAGCACAGTCAACTATTGACTCATTCCTTCTTTTAGCAATCCCATTCTGCTAAGGTGTCCTCAGTGCAGATACCTGTCTTTTAATTCCATGCTCATTACAAAAATGAGTAAATTCATTAGAGATAAATTCACCTCCTCTATCAAATTTTAGGCATTTCAATTCATTACCAGTCTCTTTTTCTACCTTAGCCTTATACCACTTAAACATCTTAAATGCTTCAATTTTTTCTTTTAAGAACATAACTGTCATCAATCTAGTATAGTCATCAACAAAAAGAATAAAGTATTTATCACCATAATAACTCTGAGTTCTCATAGGACCACATAGGTCGGTATGAACCAACTCAAGTATCTTCTTTGTTGAGTAATCCTTACTTTTGAAACTAGATTTAGTCATCTTACCTTTCTGGCATTCATGAAACATAACATGATCTGGTTTTGACAAGTTAGGCAACCCTCTAACTGTTTTACTTTTACTGATCTTAATCATGTTATCAAAGTTCACATGGCATAAGCTTTTATGCCACAACCAAGCATCTTCATTTTTCATCATCAAGCAAGAGGACTCATCAACATCAAGATAGAATAGATTACCTCTTGATTGTGCTCTAGTTCCAACTAGTCTTCTTTCATCATCAAATATTTTCACTTTCTTGCTCTCAAAAGAAACTCAGTGACCTCAATTATTTAGTTGTGCCACACTTAACAAGTTATAGTTCAATTCATCTACCCAATAAACATTATCACATTTTATCATATCATTTATCATCAAGGTTCCTTTACCTCTTACCATATAGGGTGTGTCATTACCCATCTTAACTGAACCTCCATTGTATTCTTCAAGTAGATCAAACTTCTCCTCATCACCAGTCATGTGATGTGTACAACCACTGTCTATGATCCATGTATTATTTTTGTTAACTTTAGAGATCAGTGTTGTATCTTCATGTTTTTCTTCTTCTTCCTCTGAGTCATCTTTCATAGAAACAAATACAACTTCTACATCATCATCAGAATCAAATTCAGATTCATTATCTTGAGCTATGAAACATACCTTCTTTCCTTTGTCATTTCTGTCTCAGTTATCTTTTTTGTGTTGGTAGCCTCTGTTGAATCTTCTCCCATAGCTTCCTTCAGATCGGTCTTTGGTTCTATCATCATATTTCTTATGTGGACATCTAGTAGTGATGTGGCCAACCTCTTTACAATTAAAGCATGCCAAAGGTAGCTTACCTCTATACCTTCCTTTACCTTTGGGTAATTATCTGGCCATAAGAGCTTCAAGTTCATCAAGCTCATCATCAGTATTACTGTCACTATCATTTTTATTATTCCTGCTAGACTTACTACTCTTCAGAGAAGACATGAAAGTGGATTCCACAGATGGTATAACACTGTTATCAAAATTATTTAATTCAAAGGTTGTAAGTTTACCAATCATATTGTCAAGTGTAAGTACATTACCAGATGCAGACCTTGTCTCATGAATAGCTGATATTCTGATTGCGTAAACTGACAATAAGGTTCTGAGTATTTTGCTAACAACTATTTCTTCACTAATGACTCCATTAGATGCTCTAATAGCATGTACTACCTCTTTCAGTCTATTTGTATATTGCACAATATTCTCACCTTCTTTCATCTTCATATCATCAAATCAGCCTCTTAGGCTTTATGCTCTAGCTCTTTTGACATTTGCATCTCCACTATAAACTTGAGAAATTTTATCCCACACGGCTTTTGTAGTAGTGCAAATTTTGATATCTTCAAATTTGGCATCAGTGCAAGTAGCAACAAGTTCCATCGTAGTAACATTGTGTTCATGCCTATCTTTTAGTTGATCAAGTGTTAGGGGACCTCGTGTCAGTTCTATATAACCATTCTCCATCAATTCTAGTGTAGCATTCCCAATTCTAGATATGTGCAACTTCATCCGGCTCTGCCATACTATGAAGTTCTCTTTGTTCAGCTTTGGAACTTCCCTCTTATACATTTTGAGATCTTTTTACTGAACTCCTTAAAACTCTATTCAAAGAAACCAACGCTCTGATACCAATTGTTAGAATAACTGAGAGGGGGGGTGAATCAGTTAATCACTATCCCAACACAAAATGTATAATCCAAAAAAAAATACTTCAATTCCTGCTACTCGGTAACTTAAAATACTTTTACTGTCTGTGCAGTTACCGATTACCAGTCTAAAACTTATAACAATTATTGGTCAAATCAAATATGCAACATGTAAATATGACATAAAAAAAAACATCACAATCGACACATAACACAAGAGATTTAACGTGGAAACCTTGTGAAGGGAAAAACCACCTGGGACTGGCAACCCAAAATATTCACTCTTCTTAAGTGAGGTCGGTGAAGACCCAACCCTATTAAAGGTTACAAACACACTATTAGGTGTGACCTTGTTAGAGGATTTAAGACCAACCGTTATCATCCAACCAACAATCACTCTGGGGTTGACATGATAACAATGTTCATTCTATGAATGATAGATAATAAGACTTTCTTAGTGCACCCGGTTAAGAGATTTGACTATGTACAATGGTTAAATATGTAATAGTAGGTGATCTGACTTAACACAAATTCAATTGCAAATTATAGATCAATTTTTAGCTCATACAAATATTTCTAATCAATAAATCAATTCTATCTCAACAATATATCAACTTACTATCCATTGGTAATCACTCTCTGTCACTTGGTAATGCTCTACAGTAGGGTTCTCCTTAACTAGTATGATCAGAATGTATGAAAACTTGTTCACGTGATGATTCTGTAGTTTCCTTCTCTTCCGACATCACCACTTTGTAGTGAAATCTCTAGTCTCTTATATAGACATGTAAACCATTTTCTTCTGCTCTATAAGATTTTTCCTCTTAATCATATTCATTGATTTTTCCTCTTAAACATACCTTGGCACTTGTGTCAATAACATATTTTATTCTCATCCTTTAGATCTTTCCTAAATTTTGTTAGCCATTGATCTGTGTAACAAACTTTATCTATTACCTCGTAATCATACACTTGCTAGCTCATCAATCTTATCAGCTAAACTAGTCATTTAGTTCATTCTATTCTTCTTGGTTAACAAAGAAATGCGTCAGTGAACATAGGCTCGGTTAACATTGTGCTCGGTATACACTACACTCCATCAGTGTATACTAAATTGCTTCATCAACTAACAACACTGCTTTGTGTCTTTCAGCTCTTTTCCTCATCATAGATGAATGAAACATAATCAAGTCAATAACATGAAGTCATAGACTCATCAACAAGTTACTCAATGTATTCCTTATCCTTATCTATCATATCCATCTTCCTCATGTAGATATTTATGTTCTTTATCTCTTTCAATCCTTCACTATATATGTCTCGGTATAGTAACTTACAAGATAAGTATTGTCAAACTAGTTGACATCAATGACAACATAATACTTATTTAATCGTATTATATATCTAATCAATCTGCTCAATGATCTCAAATCATAGATTCTTCAATCAGGTTCTAAATTAGTTTTAGTTCATCATGCCTATCACCTATTACTAGGTAGGCCATGAAAATTTGATAGAAAGGCCATGCACAATGGTGAACTCAACTCATACAACCTTTTAAAGGATGGAGTGAGTTACAAAATTTAGTCACTTCTTGAACTAGATAGCCAAGGAAGTGGACCTAATGTGCTGATGTTGAAAGGGAAAGAGTTCATAAAAAATCTTGAAAAAGGAGTGGGATATGCCATTATAGTAAAACCAAAGGAGGAAACATAGAATAAGAAGGTATACATACCTCAAGAGGTGCAACAGATTTTGAAGAAGTTCAAAGGTATCATATCTGATGGAGCACCTGCAACCCTGCCACCCAAGAGAGAAATCAGCCATCAAATAGACTTGATTCTAGGGGTATCATTACCAAACAAAGAACCTTACAAGCTGACTCCAGAATAGAATAGGGAAGTTAAAAAACTAGTGCAAGAGTTGATGGACCAAGGGTTGATAAGAAAGAGCATTAGCCCATGTACTGTGCCTAGTATTTTGGCACTCAAGAAATTAGGAACATGGAGGTTGTGTATAGATTCCAGAGCTATCAACAAAATCACAATCCGGTATAGATTTCCAATACCTAGGATTGAAGACTTAATGGACTACCTAGGAGGGGCTAAATACTACACTAAGATAGACCTTAAAAGTGGTTATCATCAAATAAGGATAAAGGAGGGAGATGAGTGGAAGACAACTTTCAAAACCACTGAAGGACTCTATGAATGGCTAGTTCTGCTATTTGGCCTCTCAAATGCTCCAAGTACATTCATGAGGCTCATGAATGAGGTGTTGAAGGACTTTGTAGGTAAGTTTGTGGTGGTCTATTTGGATGATATATTAATTTTTAGTATGACTAAAGAGGAACACTTAATGCATCTCAAGAGTGTTTTATCCAAGTTGAAACATGAACACCTAACCATCAACCTAGATAAGTGTGATTTTATGAAGCAGGAACTAGTCTATTTAGGATTTTTTTCTATCTCAAGGAGATCTAAAGATGGATGAAACTAAGGTTGCAACCATACTAAGTTGGATAACTCCTAAGAATTCCAGTGAAGTGAGGCATTTCCATGGCCTAGCTCAATATTATAAGAAGTTCATCAGGAACTTTAGTGGGATATGTGCTCCCATGATGGAGACCATCAAGGGTGGATTGAAAACCAAATTTGTGTGGACACCAGTAGTAGATAAGGGATTTGAAACATTGAATAAAGAGGTAGCTACTAAGCCAATTTTAAGGTTGCCAACTTTTAATGAACTCTTTACCATAGAGTGTGATGCTAGTAACATAGCAGTAGGAGGGGTTCTAAGCCAAAGTAATAGACCAGTGGCTTTCTTTAGTGAAAAGCTAAATGTAGAAAAGCAAAAGTACTCTTCCTATGACCTATAACTATATGCACTTGTTCAATACCTTAGGAAGTGGAGGCATTATCTTTTGCCCAAGGAATTTGTAGTGTTCACTGATAATCAAGCTTTGATCTTTCTTAACTCCCAAGACAAGTTGAGTCATAGGCATGTCAAGCGGGTGATGTACTTGCAGTCATATACTTTCACCATAAAACACAAAAAAGGACAACTCAAAAAAGTAGCAGATGCTTTGAGTAGAAGGCTACTCACTATTCAAGAAATCCAAATGCAAAGCATAGGAGTGGATAACTTCAAGGAGCCGTACCAAACAAATGAATACTTTGTAGCAGCATACAAGGTGTGTCAAGATCATCTAAATCACTTTCATGGTGAGTTTTTAGAGCATACATTGTAGAATGGATTACTCTTTAAAGGATGGTAGTTGTGTGTTCCAAGAGGGTCCATGAGGGAGAACCTCATTCAAGAAAAACACAATGGGAGTTTGAGTGGCCATTTTGGCTTAAACAAGACCTTGGAATTGGTCCAAAGATACTGCTATTGGCCTAAAATGCAAAGAGATGTCTGAACCTATGTAGAGTAATGCATCATATGTCAAAGAGAAAAGGGTACTTCTACAAATGCATGACTTTATCAGCCTCTTCCAATACCAAGCAGACCATGGGAATGTGTAAGTATGGATTTTGTGGTTGGTTTACCTAGGACAAAGAGTGGATTTGATAGTATCTATGTGGTAGTAGATAGATTCAGTAAAATGAGTCATTTTATCCCATGTAAAGTCACTCATGATGCAAGTCATATTGCTTATTGTTTGTGAGGATTCATGGCTTTCCAAGTAGAATTGTATTTGACAAGGATAGAAAATTTATGAGACACTTTTGGAGGTCCTTATGGAAAAGGCTAGGTACCAATCTAGCATTTAGTTCAGCTTACCATCCTCAAATTGATGGTCAAACTGAGGTGGTCAATAGGACACTTGGTAATTTTTTGAGATGCTTAACCAAGGAATATGGTTTGACATGGGACTTAGTCATTCACCAAGTAGAGTTTTCCTATAATGACAACATTAATAGGACTACTAGAAAGAGTCCCTTTGAAATTGTCTATGGAATACATCCTAGGGGTGTATCTGAATTGAGAAATTGGGGAAATCAAGTTCCTAACAGTGGATATGCTAAAGATTTTAGTCAGTCTATGAAAGAGGTGCATGACCAAGTAAAATAGGCCCTCAATGAAAACACCAAGAAGTTTAAAGATAAAGTTGATCTTAAAAGAAGGAAAGTATAGTTTGGAGTAGGGGCCTTGGTCATGGTCCACCTAAAAAAATCAAGAATGGCAAAAGGAGTTCCCACCAAGCTGCATATGAGAAGAATTGGTCCATGTCCTATACTGGCCAAGTATGGACAAAATGCTTACAAAGTGGAGCTCCCTGCAGACCTAGCTATCTCTCCCATATTCAATGTTGTAGACCTAGTCAAGTATAGGGGACCCCTTACTGAGATGGATCAAAATGTGGAGGAAGCTAAGAAAGAGGCCCAAGCAGTAGATTTGCCTCCTAAATAGAAACTACAAGTAGAGAAGATACTAGACTCCTGGGTTCAAGAAAAGACCAGGCATAGTACTTACTGAGAGAACCTAATAAAATGGAGAGACAAACCAGACTCAGAGGCAACTTGGATCCCTGAGAACCAGTTCAAGCTGAAGGGAGTGGATCTCCACCTTTTGTCTCCAGAGGGGACTTAGTTTCTTTGTTGGGGAGTATGGTGCAAGGACAACTAGACAGTACAGGGCCCTCACCATTTGAAATTTTTTTGTGTCATGCTCTAGATGAGCTTTGTAAAAACAATAAGGGTCTGAGGACTAGTTTGAGTGAATGACAATGTTAGTTGGGGTTTAGAGGTCCTAGAAGTCCTTTGGTTAGGCCTCAAGGCTAGCTAGGTACTTTTTGGCATGAAGTCATACTGTAAGGACAGGGGTCTTTTAAAGACTTTTCAAAGTCATTTGAAGTTAGAAATAGGAATTAAATACCTAGGAGTCACCTAGGAAGAGTCAATAGCCTTAGGAGGCTAAGAAATAGCAAGTTTGACAAGAGTTGTAAAAAGTTGTAAAAGTTGCAAAGTGCAACTTTACAATTTTGCAAATGTTGCTCGTCCATCTCCTAAAATGGTGGAATTTGACTCTTAGCCCTATAGGAACCCTAAATAATGTAACTGAAGACCTAGGAGATCATTTTTAAACTGGGTAAACCTTAATATTGCCATAAGTGCATGAAACAGACAGTGTGCTGTAGAAGCTAGTCTGTATGTGAAGAACAACAACAGTGAATTAATGGAAGCTTTTGTGTGCTAAATTTGTTATTTTAATTATTTTGCATTGTATTTTGGTTTATTTAGAGTAGTTTTGATTCACTAGATTAGGTGTGTGTGAGTTTTCATTTCCAAGTTTGTAAATATTTTAGTTTTGCCAGTTCACTATCCTGAACCAGGCAATTGGTCTTGAGAATCATGTAACTCACTATCCCACTGTAGAAATAGTATGGCCTCTTGGGGATAGTGAGGGTACTCTATTTAGTTGTTACTTGTAGGAGGAAGGGCCCTCAAAAGCCATGTAAGCATTTCTAAGCTCTTTCCCTAGGTGAGCTAGTGCATGCCCGGTTAGGGAAGAGTGAAGTTGCAGAGATTATAGAATGCATGGTTGTGAAGATAATGAAGAAAGCAATAATGGAGTAGATATAGGGATGACTTAAGATCCCTTGGAAAGAAGGAGAAGTTCATATAAATCTCAGAAGGAACCAAACTAAGTTAAGGAATAGACAGGTCTAGGAAAGGCCTAGAAACCCTAAAAAACCCTCATATTGTGTGGAGGTACTGTACGACCATTTGGAGGCCCAAAACCTAGAAAATATGTGAGACCTAGATGAATGATTAGAAGTCTCTGAAGGAAGTTTTTATTGGTTAATGAAGAAATTTAGAGCTATACCATGATTTCTTGGAGTAGGAGGGCTAATTGGGCACATTTCTAGTAGCCCTATTTTTGTGCAAAACTTTGGAATCGGTAAGGGAGATCAATGCTTTGGGTTATCTTAGGCATTGGAAGGAGCGTGTTGATAGGTCTTGAAGCATCTCCATGACCCTACAAGATGTGTGTAGAGATTTGACAAGATAGACCTTAGAAGAACTAAGGAACCTAGAGTGTTCTTCATCAAGGATGAGGACTTAGAAGTTGACAAAAGATAGGTTTTGCTTAAGATAGAAGAGTGGGGTTTGGATAAGGGGATATCAAGCATAGGGAAGATCCTATAGGTCAAATTGGTGGTCTTGGAAGACACCTTAGGTCTCAGTGGAAGCCTAGAAGCATGAACTAGTGATTAGTTCATCCCCTCTCCCTATCAAAAAGCAAAGAGCTCATTTAAGAAACATAAGAGAAGATAAATATTGAAGAGATTTTTCAAAATTTGAAAATAATGAATTTCCAAAATTCAATTTTGAGAAAAGAGTTGAATTTTTATTTAAAGATGTTTTTCCAAAATGCAAATTGGAAAAAAAGAATTAATTTTTGTTTTAAAGATCTCTTTTTGCATTTTCAAAATTTTGAGAACACATAAGTTTGATTTTTCAGATTTAAGAGTTCTATGGATTTAAATTGATTTAATTTTTTTTTTACAAAAGATGAAATTAATCAGAATTAATGTAGAGTTAATTAGTAATTAGAATGAAATTAATTATAAATAAAATTAAATAGAAATTGAGATGAAATTAAATTAATTTAATTTAGAGGAATTAATTAGTTAATTTAATAATTAAAATTAATTATTTAAACTATAGGACTTTAGAAATTGAATTTAATTAAATAGTAAAGACTACTTAATTAAGGTTAATCAACCAAATAATGTTAATTATTTAATTAATATTGAGGATATGATTAAATGATGACAAAATTAGATTTAGAAGAATTTAAGATGATTAATAAACAATTAAATAATCACTTCAATAATAGATGAACAATTTTTAATTGATACAAACTCACACGACTGAGCCAATTTTGTTGTCTACATTTGCCCCCTTTGATACAATGTGATTTACAATGTTGTGTAAAAAAATATCTTAATTAGATCCTGTCCCAGCTTGCCTCCATGTTAGTAGGTGGATTTTATGCCCCCTCAAGAAATCAGGCGAAATTGTACAAGATGAGCATCAATTTATTGACAATGTTCTATTTCTATATGATGATGATGCAGGGAATGATGATATGATTTCTATATGCATATTGACATGATTCCTATATTTTTTTATATTTTCTATGCAATAGATTAACCATGTATGCAAGACCTATAATGAATGATTTGTTTGAGTAAGTGATCTTTGACTAATTTAGTTAGTTAGAAGAAGATTAATAAGAATAATGAATTAGAATAATCCATTAGTTGCAATCAAGATAGGTGACGACTTTGAGCCACTGTCAAATATTTTCAATGATATCATCATCACACCTTATTTGAAAAGAAAGATATATGGATGCACACCTAGATATTGACCATTTGGATACTACTACATTCTCTGTTTAAACAAGTAGATAGAAAATAGGGAATGCTATACTCCATTCTAGGGTTCATATGCTTGAAGTCGAGGTATGTGCAACGTATCACAATCAAAGGTATCTATTACAATGTGTTCTACAATTAGATGCTTGATAGATATGTGAAGGCTCTTATCACAGACACCCAAAACATATTTGTCACAGAACTTCATCAAAACACTCCACAAACAACAAACAAAGAAAATAAGATTATGATCCATCCTGGCCATTCTCACCACTCAGTGGTATCCTTGAGGAGCATAGGATCATAATCACAAAAGATATATTGATAACAAATTGACATGACTAAATTTTTCAATAACCTTACTGATCATTATTTGGATTGATGTTGATGTTTGATGTGTCTGGTTTCAAGAATGGACTACTTGTATAAGACTGATAAGTTTGGTTTCGAGTGCATCTGTCACCATATAAGACAATTATTTGATTGATTGATTTGATTGATGACATATTAGATTGTTGATAAAGGCAAGTCTTATGACTCTATTGCCAATTTATGAAGCTCATTGTTTTGATACAAGTTTAGATATTTTATGTCATTTTCTGCTTGTTTTGACATAGATGATTTTAATGCAATAGTTTTTGATTTATTGTGATTTTTTTGATTGGTTACTTCTGGACATTATTTTATGTTTTTGGTACATTGTAGGGTTATATGTGTGGATTTTAGGTATGTGTGGTGTATCACATACTTGATAGATATGTGAAGGCTCTTATCATAGACACCCCGAACATGGTCACCCTAAATGAATTTTTTTAATGTTTTACAATTTTTTGGATTATTTCAAGATCTTTTATGATGTTGTTGAAGTTTTATTTGGGAATTTTTCTGATGTTTTAGGAATTTTTCAAGACTTTAAGATCTTTTTATGGATTTTTTTAGGACATTATGCTCCTTTTTTTGGGAAAACATGTTTTGCATTGTACATCATTATTTTATATCAAGACCAAGAAAGGGCTTTGAAAAGGAAAATGATAGGACATGAAGATAGCAAGAAAGATCAAGAATGGACAAGGGGAACGTATATGGATTCAAGGTTGTGATAAGATAGGCAATATGGACCAAAGGGATGTGGATAAGATAAGTGATATGGATCAAAGGGGTGTGGACACCATGAAGTAGATAGGACATGTGATGCTTCTAGGGAGATCCCTAGCCTTGACAAGATCAAAGTTAGGAAAAAGGGAATATGGATGTTGATAAGATAAGGGATATGAGGGACATATGATAATGGAGGAAATGAAAGGCATACGATATGATAGGAAAATATCGATGAAACTTACCTCCAAGTATGGAATGCAAGATGTTAATGAATTACACATGATGCATGTTTTCTAGGTTTTCATCATGGTACTTTCCCAAAAAACCTACTTGCCAGATTTTCACAAGTGGACAAAATTATTTCTCTTTACTCTTTTTTTTGTGTTACCAAGATGTCTGTTTGCCAATGTTTCATTAAGGCAATGATTTTTTTTTGAATTTTTTCAAGTTTTTCATTTTTTGACTTTTTAGAAAGATAATAGATGCATGACATGACATGGATGAAGGACTCAAGCATATTTTTCTTTGTATGGTGCTCTTGAAGGACACACAATAAAGGATCATATATTTTGTTCGTATGCTTAGATACATTGGTAGGGTAATGAAAAAGGGAGCTAAAATAGATGGTTCGATGAAGTGGGATAAGGGTTTATGCCAAGGATTGGATAGGCTGGATGAAAGGTTGGAAAATATGTGTTAAATAATGGAGGGATTATGAGAAGAAAATTTATTGAGTGGATGAAAATGTGGGAAGGATCAACATTATTACAAACCTTCAGGGGTGATGGAGTGATGGAGGAAAAGTAGATTTGGAAGCTTTAGATCTTGATTGAGAAGTGAATGTGGATTCTGACTTTGGGAGATAAGGACCCAAAATGGATTTGGAATGTGGGAAACATTTAGATGGAGGGATAGAAATTTTGGATGCCAACTTGGATTTTTCTTTGGGACATTGTGCTTCAAGAAGCGTCTTGGGAATCCACATGGAATTTTATTATTTATTTTTTTGTGGATCCTTGGAACACATTATCTCTACAAGATATTTAGGAACCCATATTGTCTTTGACTTTATTTATTTCTCAAGAGGCCTTTGTGGTCTTTTGGACATTTATTTTTTTGGATCATATTCTTCTCTATTTTTACATGTTGATTAGACTAGACATGTTGATCCATGACTGCATATGGGCTTCTTGACTTATGGGCCTTATGCTTAGCATCAAAATTTATTGAATGGGGAATGAGATTCATGGGTGGATAGTAATGATATGGAGGCTTTTTGGATGGGTGGAAGGATCTCCAAGATGTGTTCCTTTTCTGATCTTGATTTAGGAAAGGATAAGTGGATTGTGAACTAGTGGATGGAGGAATATATGGACCTAAGATGGATGAAAGGGATGAAGGGGAAGGTATATGTTTGGATTTGGATTTGGAAGGGATATGAATGCCTTTAGAATGAGCTTTGTAACCAAGGCCATAGCCATCAGAATTTTCTTTTTCATGAAAGGGATTTAATATACATTTTTCATAGAGGTCTAACCCTTTGATTTGATAATACTTTTGACCAGAAGGATACTTGATACAAGACATGAGTCCATTTTAAGTTGGATATGATATGAAAGAAGAATAGGATCATAAAGTGGACCAGACCATATAGAAGTAGATTAACCCATTTGGCATTTGTGGGGTTCATGAAAAAATTATGCAAATGTGTTGGGATCGTGAGGGAGATTAGGAGGAATAATAGGATCTTGCAATAGAATGGGAGCAATGATAGGATCATCTAGTAGGATAGGATCTTGTGGAGAACATGGAGGATTAGGACATGGAGATGAAGCAATGGTAGGCTCATGAGGAGGATCTAGAGGGATGATGGGATCTTATGGTGGACATGAAGGTGAAGGGATACTTTGATCTTGACTTGGAAGGGGATCTTTGGAGTCCATTTTAAGGGTAGTTTTCTCTTGAATATGAATGGAATCATTTGGAAAAATGGATAGGATGTCATGATTGTGCTTAGGCATAGGAAGTGGAAGGTCAATAAGACTTGGAAGGACACTTTTATCTTAGGATCTCATTGATAGGATGGACATGGATGGTAGGATCATCATTAGATTCTAGGAAGATAAAAAATTTGGTCAACAGTTGTATGAGATTAGTCATTCTTGGTATCTTGATCTTGATTTATTTCACAACCACATGGGAATTTTCATTACAATATTCTACAAGCCAGAGCCACCATATACATCATTAGAACTTCCCTAGATGACCCTATGAATCTTCATTATATAGGGGAAAATTGAACCACCCTAGAAAGTTCTAGAAGTTCTAACCCTAAAATTTGAGGCTGAACATCCTTAAGATATTATTATTTATCTATTATTACATTGGAATAGATCCCAAACAACTTTTTGAGCTCAAATTAGTATTTGAAGGAATTTTATTTTTTCATCCTAGGTAGTGTAAATTCCAAAGACCATAACTCTTCACCCATTGCAATTATTGGCTATTATAACACCATTTTAGAAATGGCACAAAGTACTCTATAGTAGTGAATTTTGAATCGATGTTCATCCTAGGTCTAACCCCCTTTCAAAGCCTCTAAAGCCTTCAAAACTAAGTTCACTTTTTTTTACCCTTCTGCCAAAAGCAAAAAATTTCAATATCTTCAAAACTAGACTTGATATTGCAATAAAACTTTATTGGTAGGATGACATGACCAAAGTCAACCTCCAAGGAATGAATTAGAGCATTCTGGGCTCAAACAAACAACTTACTAAAAATAGTAAATTTCCAAAATTAGTAACTCTAGACAAAGATAACCCTTATTAACAAACCATACAATATTTTTGGGTGATGCGAGATTGCCCTTACACCCAGGATGCTCTTGCATCATAAATTTGAGGTAATTTTAAGAAGTGACCTTGTCACATCTCAAGTTTTTAGAGGAAAAACAAGGTGGTTAACCTCATCTTTTGACAACCACGATGAATCTTCAACATGCCTCCCTTTCCATTTGACCAAATACTCTTCATCTATTATATTTATTGTTCTTCTATTGGAATGACTATCCAAAATGTCTTCAATCTCCTTTGTAGCTGAAGTAGTTACTAGAATATTCCATTGTTCTTCTATTACCTCATCCTTAATACTTCCTTTATAATACTTTGTCAGATTTGAAATATTGAACTCTAGTGAAATATTGGACTCACTTGGAAACTCTACTTCATAAGCATTTCCTGAGTCATGCTTCTTCAATATTTTTCATGGCCCAAACTTCTTCATCTTCAATTTATTATATGTTCCCATTGGAAATATCTCCTTTCTCAAATGAACCATGACTTCATCTCCAATATGAAATTCCTTATGTCTCATTTTCTTATTTTCCTTAGCCTTGTACTATGTATTTATTTAATTAATATGCTTCCTCACCTTCTCATGTAAATTCTCCAAGTGGTCTACAAAGTCTTCAAATTTGGTAGTATGTGTCTCTCCTTTGTCCAACTTCCTTAATTCTGATGCATTTTTTGGGACTACTTCCATATACTATCTAGAATGGTGATTTACCAATGCTCCTATTGATAGAACTATTATATGAAAATTCTTGTTGTGGTAAAATCAAATCCCATCCCTTTGGTTTACCTCCAACTGAGAATCTCAACAGATTCCCCAAGCTCCTTTTCACCACTTCTATATATATATCATTTTGTGGATAATGTGCTGAGATGAAATTCAATTATCTCTTCAAATTCTTCCACAATGTTCTCCAAAAGCACCCAACAAACTTGGTGTCCTGATCTGAAACTATGCTCTTTGGTAGACCATGTAGTCTCACCACTTCTCTAAAAAATAATTCTACCACATAAACAACATCATTGGTCTTCATACAAGGAATGCAATGTGTCATCTTTAAAAACCTACCTACCACCACAAAAATGGAATCATGCCCTCTCCAAGTTCTTGGTAAGCCAAGAACAAAGTCCATACTAATGTCCTCTCATGGCTTCTTTGGTATAGGAAATGGCTGATAAAATCCTATATTCTTCTTTGTTCATTTTTCCATTTGACATATTCTACAACTATGTACAAACTTCTTAACATCTTGTCGCAACTGTGGCCTATAATAATTATCACCAACGAGAGCAATGGTTTTATCTTGACCAAAATGTCTAGCCAACCCTCCACTATGCTTCTCTTTGATGAGATTATCCCTCATGGAACTCCTTGGAATGCACAACTGAATACCTCTGAATGACATACCATCCTAGATTATAAATTCCAACCATCTGGTTCTGTCTAGAATAATAGGTTCAGTACAAGCTCTCCAAGCTTTGTTAGAATGAGCATCCTCTAGGTAGAAACTCTTGATTTCATTGAAACCAAAAACCTCAATCTACATCTCTTTCAACAAAATCTATCTCCTACTATGAGAATCTACAACCTTATTAGACTTTCCACTTCTGTGCTTCAAAACAAAAGTGTAACTTTACAAAAACTCAACCCATTTCAAATGCCACTAATTTAATTTTCCTTGACTATTCAAATATTGCAAAGCTTGATGATCAGTAAATAAAAAAATCTCTTTAGGAAAAATATAATGTCCCCACTTCCTCAATTATTGAACTATAGCATAGATCAGCTCTCGATCATAAAAAAAATACTTTCTTTTGGCATCATTCAAATTATCACTAAAATAAGCAATGGGTTTACCTTCCTAACTCAAAACAACTCCAATGACATTACCACTAGCATCACAATATACTTGAAATACTTTATTAAATATGGAAGTGCCAAAATGGGTTGTTATGTAGCTTTTCTTTTCCATAAATTAAAACTCTTTTCTACTCTTGTAGTCCACTTAAACTCTTTCCTATCGTATCTCTTTATTTCAATCAAGGGTCCAAAGATACTACTAAAATTTCTTATAAAATTTCTATAAAATCTAGCCAAACCATGAAAATATCTTACCTTAGTAGCACTCCTTGGGGTAGGCCATTCAAAGATAGACTTTACCTTCTCTTGGTCCATTTTAAGACCATCGATTGAAACTAGAAATTCCAAATACACTAAATCCCTCTTCACAAAATTGCACTTCTTTAGATTAATCAACAACTTATCTTCCCTTAATCTCTCAAAGACTCTATGAATATGCATATATGCTCTTCCAATGTATTACTGAAGATCAAAATATCATCCAAATAAAAAATGACAAACTTACCTAGAAATTCTATTAGTACCTTGTTCATGAGTTGCATGAATGTGCTTGATGTTTTGGTTATCCCAAAAGGCATGACTAACCACTCATAAAAGCCCTGCTTTATCTTTAAGTCTATCTTCCATTTGTCTCCTTCTCTAATCCATAATTTGGTGATATCCACAATTTAGATCTTTCTTTGTGATGGGAAATCCATAATATCATCAATCCTTGGCAAGAGAAATCTATACTTGATACTAATCTTGTTGATAGCCTGATAATCTATGCACATCCTCCATTCACCATTTTTATTTGGTGCTAGTACTGATGGTACAAAACATGGACTCAAACTTTCTTGAATCAACCCCTTTTGTAACAACTCTTGTACTTTCCTGTTCAAATCCTCACTCTTTCTTGGAGTCACTCTATGAGTTGTCTTATTTGGAAAACTCACTCTTGGAATCAATTCCATTTGATGAATAATGTTTCTCATTGGTGGTAATCCATCAAGTATATTATTAGACACAATATCTTGAAAATCATTCTATAAATTTGCAACTTCTATAGGTACATATTCTACCTACTCTTTACCAACTTCTTGAATTAAGGAAAAACATATATACTCATGTCTCATGTCTTCTTAAAACTTCCTTCCATCAACTAAACATATTATAGAACTACTACATACCTTTTCTTCCACCATCATTAGGGGTTTTAGCTTATGAAAAACTCCATCCTTTACTAGAGAATAGGTTTTTGTATGACCATCATGTATAGCACGCTTGCAAAACTACCATGACCTCCCCAACAACATATGACATGCATCCATGGGTATGATATGACAAAGTACCTCATCTCGATATCTCCCAATCTTGAACTTCACTAGGATCAACTACTCCTTGACCAATACCTTTTGGTCATCTTGCACCTAGGAAATTTGACATCAATGTGGGTGTCTCTCCCTCTTGAGCTTTAAATTTGTGACAATCTCTTTTGATACCAGATTATTAGTGCTTCCACTGTCAATAATTACATAACAACACTTATCCTCACACTTACACCTTGTGCAAAATAGGCTCTTCCTCTAACCTAACTCCTTTTCTTCATTTAATAGGGTTCTCCTAAAAACAAGGGTTTCTCCCCTCTCAGCATCATCTGAGTTCTCTAATTTAGCTTCTTTATCTACATGTGAAAATCATGTCCAACCTTTAGTCCTTCTATCCTTCCTTCCTTGGCATTATGGAGATTCATAGGCTCGATACCCTTTCTCACCACAATGAAAAAAAGTTCATATAAAACCACCTCTCCCAGATCATTGTCCAAGACTTCCTCTTCCTCTTCCTCTTTGTTCTACATACTTTTGATCACAAGAGTGATTGAAACCCTCATTTCTTAGATTTTAGTTGTTACCCACATCTTAATTTTTCCTTTGGTCCTCATTTCAATTCCCAAAGGATCTTCCACCGCCTCTTCCTCCTTAATTTCTCTCTCTTTTATTTACTTCAAATCTCTTTCTCAGCTTCCCTTCCACCCTTAAAGAAAATTGGTACACCTCTTTAATACTAATCATTCTAACTAGACTCAGCTCCTCTTGGATACTTGGCCTTAACCCATTAAGGTAATGGGAAAATTTTTCCTTGTTAGCTTCTGCATGACCTACTCTAATGATGACTCAATAGAACTCTTCTATATACTCCTAAACAAATATTCTCACTTTCTTAAACCCTTGCATTTTGTTGCGAAGGTCAAGCTCATTGTCAATGGGAATGAATTATCTCTTCAATTTCTCCACCATCCAGTCTCATCTTGTGATTTTCTCCTTTCCTTTTCTATTCCTCTCCAATTGAATCTCCTACCAACAAAATTTTGCTTGACCTTTTAGTTTGGCCTTTGAAAATATGACCCTCCCAGGATCTTCAACATCTACATACTCAAAATATTCTTCCAGATTATTGATCTAGTCAATTATTTCTTCTAGGTTAGGATTTCCCAAAAATGTAGGGACTTCAATCTTGGGTCTCTTTCCAATCCTATAAATAACCCTAAAAAATCTATCCTCCTCAGGATCTCTAGCCACTTCTAATGCTTATTGTTCAAATTTTCCTTCTTCAAATTGCTCCTCATTTTGATATCTTACCATAATATTCATTCCCCTATGCAGCTCCTCTTGCAATGCTTTCACTTGTCTCTAGAGGGCTCTAAATTCCTCTTTTCTCATACCCACAGTTCTCTCACCATGATTCCTTAGTGGAGGAAATTTTTTTCTACACTTATCTCTCAAACCTACAACCATAGTCCTAGTGTAAACTACCTCATAGTTGACGATCTGTCTACACACTCAAAAAATCTTTAGTGTAAACTACCTCATAGTTGACGATCTGTCTACACACTCAAAAAATCTTTCTCTGATACCAATTGATGAAGGGTGCTCCCCTTATAACATAAACACACACAACATAATAGAGAAATAAACAACAAATTGCTAGAATCAAATAATTATAAGAATAGGAAAAATTTCTTTTTATTCTCTTCAATAAAATGACATTACAATATTAAAAAAAATAACATGCACAACCACATGGGAATTTTAATTACAATATTTTGCAAGCCAAATCCACCCTATACATCATCAAAATTTCCCTAAATAACCCTACAGATCTTCATTATATAGGAGAAATTTAACCATCATAAAAAGTTCTATAAGTTCTAACCCTAAACTTTGAAGTTGACCATCCTTAAGATATTATTATTTCTCTTTTATTACATTGGAATAGACCCCAAACAAGTTTTGTAACTTACATGAGTATTTGAAGGACTTTTATTTTTCCATCCTAGGTAGTGCAACTTCCACAGATCACATCTCTTCACCCGTTGCCTTGATTTGCTATTATAACCTAATTTTAGAAATGGTGCAAAGTGTTCTACATTTGTGACCTATAAAGAGTTAGTCATATCAGGTTTGACCCCCTTTTGGAGCCTCTAAAGACTTCAAAATTGAGTTCAAAGTTTTTTACCCTTCAGCCAAAATCAAAATTTTTCAATATCTTCAAACCCAGACTTGATCTTGCAATGAAACTTTACTAGAAGGCTGACATGACCAAAGTGAACCTCCAAGGAATAAATTAGAACATTATAAGCTAAAATGAACAACTTCATAAAAATATTAAATTTCCAAAAATAGTAACTTTGCACAAAGATAGCCCTTATTGACAAGCCAGACAATATTTTTCGATGATTCAAGATTGTCCTTACACCCAGGATGCTCCTGCATCACTTCTTGAGGAAAAAAATCTTCATGGGAGGTGGATGTGTCATTGGTGTCATTATTTTTGAATGTGTCATTGCTAGACATGGGTATATGATTTTGATCTTGTTTAAAAATAGTATGATATTTGTGAACCAATTTTTGGAGCAAATGATTGAAAGGTTTAGATTGGAATTTTTGCTGGTTGCACGATCTTGTTGGTGATACATTAAAATTTTCATGTTGTGAAGAATTTATTGATTGAAAATGTGGTACAATAGTTTTCTTATTGATTATTCTTGATTGATGTCCAATGGATGAGACATTTGTAATTGTGTTTTTTTTGGAAATCCTCGATGGTGGATTTGAGAAAATAAGAGGATATTCATCAACATGTGATGTGATCAGATGCATTTAGATTGATTTATCATCAAGGTAGGGATACAATTTCTCTATAGTGTATGACTTTGGTTGAATCTAACTTTGAAGATCATCTAAATGGGTTTGTGGGTCTTGAAGTTGTTGCATGAGGATATCAGTTTTGTGATGGTGGAATGTTTCCAAAATTAGTAGATACATTAGCTTGAATTTGATACTAATGTTGTGATGTAGCCACATATGATTTGTTGTAGGTTTGATATTATGTTCTAGACTATGGTACATGTACTTGTTGAAAATGTAAGGCATTGAGATTTTATGATTGTTGATATTGGGGTTGGGGATTGTGAAGCATAGAGAGATCAAAGGGTGGTTGTGTCATCTTGAGGAAAATTTATGGATAGAATAAAGGGTTCATGTCATCATAAAGGTTAGGATTTTTTTATTCTCATGGAGGGAACATGTTGACATGTGAATAATCTAGGTGGTTCCTAGTTTGAGATATGGTTACAGGTCTATGACCAAAAGGGTATGGTGGGAGTGACATCTTGAAAAGGTATTTGATAACAAGATATGATGTGTCCAAACAAAAGGTGAAACCTCTTCTAACAAGTTTTGGTTCCTATTCATAAATAGAAAACTTAGGGACATAATTCAGTTTCTCTTGATCTTAGAGTTGGATAGGTTTGATATTGATTTGACTCTTTCTTTAGATGAAGCGTAGAGTCAAGGTTAATTTTTTGATAAGAAGGTGATATAGAGATCAAGAATAGTCTAATCACACTTTCCAAATTGGAAATCCTAAATAGTTACTTGGATGCAAAAGAGAGGTTTCCTAGTGTTTAAAATTTTGGTATAACCCTATTATGATTTGGGTATGATTTGGTGTAGAAGATTGAAGAAAAGATGTTCTAAAGGTTACAAACTAGTTGAAATGATTAGATGGAACATAAAGACTTGATGAAATGGAGAGTTTTGAAGAACAAGGATAGTAATCAACTACATAAAGATAACAACAATTACGATAGTAAAATAGATCGACTATGGAAGAATGCAAACAATTTTTAGATTGATGGTTGTTGGAAGATTTCAAATAGTTGTTAACAAAATATAGGTTTTAGTTTGAGTGATAGACAGTTTGTAGATTCCATATAACGGTTTTGATAGTTTTTAGTTTTAATTTGACAGAAAGACAATTTTCATATTCTACAGAATGGTTTTGATAGTTTTTAGTTTCACGATTTTGTTAGATAGTATGTAGTTTTAATAAATAATTTCAAGAGTTTGTCAGATAGTTTGCAGTTTTGAGAGAACAGTTTCAAGTGTTTGTCAGAATGTTTGCAATTTTGAGTTTGACCAATAGGTTGTTGACTTCCTAAGACATTAGTATGTTTTGAAAAGTAAAATATTTTTTTTGTAAAAATGTTCCTTCATTGAAAATACTAGACAAAAAACATAGAAGACATGATGTTTTATATGCTAGATTATCCAAATAGTATTCACAATCCTATGGCAAGCCAAGACAATATCTATTGAATCCTCACTGCAAATGAATCTTCATTGCACTTGTTCAAAGTAGATAGCCTAGAATTCTGGAGGTATGGGATCCTCCTTATGCAATGTTTGAATGATAAATTTATTAGTTATTTGCATTGTTTAGATATTTATTTCTTGTCTTTCTTTCGGTATGACTTTCATAACCTTGAGCCTTACATATATAACATACCCATGAGAAGAAGTTTTAGACTTATGGATTCCCTCAAAGATGTATATTTTGATTCCTCTAACATATTCCATGGGAATTTAGGTGATACCTCTATGCCTACCAAAGATATACCTAACATTTTTTAAAATCACTCTTCTCATACTACACATGATGAGGATGCATTCAACATAAGAGTTGATCTTATCCAAGTGGAAAATCTTGTTGACGATTTGGAAAATCTTGAATATTATATGGATCAAGAACATTCTAATAGTGAATTCATCCCCTTGATTGTAGAGTTGAGACACATGGTTTAAAATGATGAAATATTTGTTGACTTATAGTGTGGCATATCTCAAATCATTTATAGTAATCTCATGTCTATGAAACAATGTTCTCAAGCCCTTAATATTTCCAATCCTAATACCAATTTTGACAATTTAATTCATATTCCAACAATCTTAACTAATGTGCCTACCTATGGTACACCTGTCATTAATATATCTATTCAAAAAATACCCTACAAATGTTAGTCTTAGAGGAATTTGTAATCCTAATATAACTTCTCCTATGAGTGTTTCATGTATTTACCAACCATCATCCATACCTAATTACTAAAATGTACCATTATCATTTTCCAATGCTTCATCTATTTCCCATAACATTCCATATCCTTTGTTATCCAACATTTCCAATACTAACATATCACCAAAGAAATTGTTCACAACCTTGCCCAAGGTGTTTCGTATTTGCAACAACTTGCTTGCATCACCCAATTAATCAAAATGCAGCATCCCTACTTGTGACATTTTATAATCCATTATCCCATGATCTCATTCATGTAATTATCCCTCAATACATGGAAATACCTACCTTGGAGACATACAATGGAAAAGGTGATCCCTTGACTCATGTTAATACATTTAAAACATTGTGTAGTGACTTCTCTAATGTTCATAAGCTTATGGCTAAATTGTTTACTTAGACATTTAGAGATAAAATATTACAATGGTTTTGTCCTTTGCTTCCTTATTATATTGATTAATTTAAAAAACTTGCTAATTCTTTCATTCTATAGTTTTATAATAATATTGGCCCTCAAATTCCTTAAACTAGTTTGAGTCATTGTAACCAAAGTTGTAAGGAAAAAGTGAAATATTTTATTAGTAAATTCAAACATTTGCACTCTCGAATTTCTCATCTTGTGCTTGATATGGATGTTCAAATAATTTTTGTTTGTAATTTTCAAAAAGATTTTAGAGATAATTTTTTTTCTTTCTAAGTTTACCTCTTTTACCTAATTGTGTGCAATGCTTCATAATTATCATCTTGAAGTGAGCTAGTTTGAGTTATCCACTCCAATGGTTTATGTTGATAAGAATGATGCCTCTAAGAAAACTTCGTAAAAGTTCCAAAATCCCAATGAAGGTTTCATCAAGATCAATAACTATTCTAATAATATTGATGCACATGAGGTATTTGCAACATTAGGTGTGGCTCCTTTTTTATCTATTATTTTTAAACCATATTTTAATTTTACAACTCTTTCTAAATCTTTGCATAATGTTATGTTGAGCTTGATCTTAATGCTAATATTTTGAAACTTCCTCCTATTAAACCTATTGACCCTTCCAAACCATTTGCAGCTTCCTGTTATCCCCAATTCTTTTACTAATACCATCATTGACCTAGCCATGATACTAAGAAGTGTTATTTTTTAATCATATTATCCAAGACATCATAGATTCCAATACCATAATAGTTAAAGGTGTGAATGATAAAGGAAAAAAATCCATTGTACCCTCTAGCCAAAACTTCAAAATATATACCAATCTTTTTTCTTCACATTATACTAACAGAATTGAGAAAACCAATCCATTTCTTTCTTCTTCCACTGATATTGTTGGGCCTATTCTTCATAGTCCCATAGATGTTGATGATATATGTAGTGCAACCAACAATGTTGTCAATCTCATTGACCAATTCAAACCAAAACCAAAACCTAAGCTTTGCATTATGTTTTACCATAAGGAGACTATTAAGGCACCAAATGTTCCTCTTTACATTTTTGCAAAAATAAATGATAAGTTCTCTCAAGGAGTGCTTAATTATCCTACTTTCATGGTGAATGTTATAACTGAGAAATATATTTTTACAAGACAATTTCATCAAGACTCTTACAACAAATCAGATATGATGATTAAGACTTTTAATGGCTTTACTTGTCCTACCCATGGTTCCATTACCCTTTCATTGAAGTTGGTAAGAAATTATTAGATGTGACCTTTGTTACATCATCCAAAATTCTAATCAATTCTAAGTGAGACTTGGTCTTCATTAGCTCACTTGCATGAAATCTATTGGCTCTCCTATTTATAATTTTTTGAGATTTCCCCATAATGGAGAAATCATCATGATCAATCATAGTATCTACCGGTCTTCAATGAATTCTTGGAAATAAACCTTGACTTCTTTTGGCCTCAAATGTCTCAACCATTAAAACCTTGTCAATACATTTTCTTCCTATCTTTCTAAAATTACAAACACCAAATGATTTTCAAATTGATCAACCCTAAAGATATCCCATCAACTTATCTTGGACCTAGACTCCTCACATCTTCCATTTCTCCTATTTATGCTTCCATCCCCCCTCCTATATCCTAACAAAATTTAAAATCTTCTATCTCTCAAACTAGTTAGGTTCCTTGTGTTCTCCCTAATAAGGAAGAAAAGGATCCCATGTTGATTGATCCTAAATCTTCCCAAATCTCAAGAAAAACCAAACACAATTGATGTTCTTGTGATTGTCACTATAGATTTCATATTAGGGGACATGATATTTCTTCCCAAACCATTTCCTCCCTTAAGAAACCTCATGATGCTTTGATTCCTTTACACCAACCCACACATGGCCTAATGGAGGAAGTCAATCTTAAGAAAATTAATTTGTCTACACATGATAACAGTTCTTTTCATATTAAGGATCCTAGATTGTGATTAATTTATATGATGAAGATACTCTATATGATGGTACTAAAATTTTTAATGATGCAAATGATAATGATTCTAATGATTATTGATCATATTTACAAGGTTATTGAAATTATCTCCTTGCATGATAAAGTGATTCATCATTAGAGAATGGTCCTTGTTGGAACTTGTAGTAGCTCCATCTATCATTATTGATATTCATCCTCTCACATTTTGTCCACCTTCTCTAAATAATGTTCAGAAAGAAGGTTTGGTGGATGATACACTTCAATAGCTCCTCTTCTATGGTAGATTCTTTTGTGTGTTTCCTTGTTCATAATGTGTTTCCCCCATGATGTGTTTCTTGTTATATGTTATTGTTTTAAATTTATTTAGACAACCCTTGTTTCTCTATTCGCACAAGGTTATAAAGGAATTTGAACCTATCATAACATTCTTCTATTTATATCTCAATTATTCTATATATTGTATATATATTATGTTGTGCATGTGTTATTGTTGTAAATGTGGCTTTGTATTATCTACTTGGGGGTGAGACAAAGAGGTAGTACCCATCTATCTTTTTGGTTTCCACACTTATGTGCTCTTCTTCCATTATTGCATGTATTTATAATACCTTTGGGGATAAGATCAATTCATTATGATTATTGTTGATATACATGAGTTTTCACATATGCATACTGACCCCAGAGCTAGTAGATCCCTTTGTGCTCTTTTTTTCACATGCTTTATTTCCCTTGATTTGTCCTTACATGGAAGCATCTCATAGTGGAAACATTTTTGTCTTTTAGATGCATGTATGTTACCTTAAAGTCATTGCTCTGATTAAGAAAGACACAATTTCTTTAATGTGGGGGCATACACTCCACTCTTTGTTACACATTATACACAAACCACAAATCAAATTTTGTAGCCATTTTAGTCAAATTACTCAAAAAAATCTACATTTTTCTTTGTAATCTCCTCTAAGAAGATTCCTTTGGAGACAATGTTTTCCTTGGGGAAATCCTTTTACACTATTCTCTTAGAGGATTCCTTTGGAGACAATACTTTTGTCATGGAAATTCTTTTGCATTGTTTGTTTTCGTAGAATTTCCTTGCATACAATTCTTTTCTTGGTTATTATTTGGATGGATTAACTAGCATAACACAACTTTCTAGACCATAAAATTCATCTATTGCATCTCTCTCTTTCTCTTCACATGGCCCATAGTAAGTTTAACCTTACTAGGCTAGTATGCTCATGTTTTATTTTTTCTCTTCATGTGGATGTTCTTTTTGACTTACTTTTAGACTGGTAATTAATACATGGGTTGCTTGGGGGATTGGAATTTCTTTATCTCTTTCACCTTGATAAAATTTATTTCAGATGCTTTGATCTAGTTTACTTGAATATGTGTGTAGGCCTATTACAACTAGCAGTTGTCATTGCACCAAAAGATCGACCTATCAATACTTGATTTAACCACTATACTTATAGAATCCACAGGAGGCAGTTAGTCCCTTGTCACAAATCCCAAGGGGAGCGCTGACCATTTTTCCAACAATCTCCCCCTCAGTGTTACCTGAGGGGATTTGAACCTATGACCAAGCTCTGATACCACTTGTTACAACTAGCGGTTGTTGTTTTACCAAAAGATCAACCTATGAATGCCCGATACAACCACTAGACTTATAGAATCCATAGGAGGTGGTTAGTCTCTTGTCACAAATACTGAGGGGAGAGCTAACTATTTTTCCAACAAGGCCCATACTCCCACTAAAGTAGGGGATACATGTAGTGTCCTAAGTTGTAGATCTTACCTAGGATATTCAATTTTAGGCTTATTTAGCAAGTATTTTAGTGTGTGTTCATTCTTCCACGTGTCATTGGATTTCACAATGCAATCAATTAATAAATGTTTAAAATATCATCATTCTCTTAATTTAATTTCTATGAGGTCCCTTAATTAAAAGTGTGTTTCTTTAATTATTTCATTTCATGCATCACCAATTGCATACATAGGGCCTATTTTATTATGGATAGCCTTTTAAATTTATTCTGATATCAAACGTTGATTTAATGCATATTTTTTGAAACCCCATATCCTTATTGACCCTTACTCAAATATGATCTTGATATTGTCATTATAGGATGACTGAGTAAATATAGGGATAGTCAACTTTCCCTTTTCTTATGACTTGCCCCATGCTTTGTAATTTGGACCCAAATTTGAATTGAATAAAGGTCTACGCTTTTTAGCGGGATTCTTAAATCCCTATCAGATTTCTTTGAGCTTTGAGCTTCACAAATATCTAGGTGAGGTATAAAATAAAATCTACTGCCCTCATTTTTAATCCCTTATCATTCTATGCAATCAAGAACCAAAGCTTTTAATCCAAGGATAAATCAAGGCAATATATGTTGGAGATTTGCCAGCAAGCTAGTGTTGACTGTATGTTTTTCATTGATGACAACATATGATAAGTAGCATGCATGGAAGACTTATGTAGTAAGCCTTAAGTATATATAGCATGGACATGTTATCAGCATGATATCATGGACACAGAGGTTAACTGTTAGTACAGATAGTTATATAGCAGCTTATGTCAGTAGTGTTCCTGACGGAGTAACAGGAAGTGTTCTGTGTATGGTTGTTCATACAGTTATCATGGAGCCTTGAGCATTTGGATATTTGATGAAGATATGTTAGTGATGTTACATTCATGGATGTAGAGTCTAATGATCAGTAGAAGTGAAGTTATGTAGTTGCAATTCACCAGTAGCAGTTTCCTATGTTTGTTCAGAAGAGCCGACATAGATTATATTGATTCAGGAGTTGCGCCTATCATTTCAGTATGCACCCTTGGAATAGAGCTTGGAGAAGAGTTATTAATGTTTAGTTAAGAGTGCATGATGTAATTCAGCTTGAGGAGAAAGATCTAGTTAGTTTTGTAGAGCCAACAGTGTGTAGCGTGCATCTACAATTATCTTATTGGACAAGTCCCAAAATGTGTTGCGTGCATAGTAGAGCTGACTAAATTATTATTGGATTTTTTTATGGATTCTCTAATATGATTTCAAGGTGGTTCTAATAGGCTGACTTGATTATATCATTTAGAGGAAAGATATTTATAGGCAGTCATTTGTGATTGCTAGGGTGTGGTTCAAAGTTGATTGTGAAGAGTAGAGTAGAGTGTGTGAAGTGTTGAGCCATTAGAAGAAGGTCTATGTGACCAAGTAAAGTATTTATTCTACACATTGGAACTGATCCAGAAAGCAGGTCAAAGCACAGTTCACCAAGATCCAGATATAGTGTGTATTTTTCATTCAAAAGGTTGTAGCCTTCACCCATTTGAGCTGTGTACTCTCAAATAGTGCATCCTCACCCCTAACAGGGTTAATTGTAAAAGAATCCTAACAGGGTCCGACCCTTGACTAGGTCTACTATACTAAACATATTGTAAAGAAACTCCTAACAGGGTTAATGATCTTCTAACAAGGATCATAATACACTAGTACATAATATTAGTGGGTGTTAATTCCCATTGGGGTTTTTACCTGTTTGGGTTTCCTCTTAACCAAAATATTGTTGTTGTGTTCAAGTATTCTCTCATTATGTTTATTCTTTATGTTTAAGTATACTTAATTGGATAAAGAATTGAAACTCATAGATAACTGATTCACCCCCCCCTCCCTCTCAGTTATCTCTTGGGACTATTCCTAACAATTGGTATTAGAGCCAAGTGCCTCAGAGAGAAAGTTTAATAGCTTGAGGTTGATCAAATGACATTCTTTAGAAAAGAAAGTCCTAAGTTTGATGGAGAGAATTATCTTGACTGGAAGAACAAGATGGTGACACATTTGCAATGCATTGCTTTTGAAGTTTTTGTTGTAACTATCAAAGAAGTCAAGATACCTACTTTAGAAGACCTTACAAAGGATGATGCTAGTAAAAAACAAAAGGAATTGTTTCATCAAAATGAAATAGCCAAAGAAGCCCTTATCAGCACCCTATCTGATAGTGAGTTTTTAGAAATAAAGAAAGTAGATACAACCCACAAAATATGGAAGTACCTAGAAGACATATTTGAAGGAGACAAACAAGAAAAAGATGCACGCATAAAAACTTGGAAGAAAAGATACAATGCATTAGAGATGCTACCTGAAGAGAACATCAGAGCTTACAACCAAAGGATTAATGAAGTAGTTGCAGGAATCAGGAACAATGGTGGAGAGATCTCGGAAGAAGACATTATGGATAAATTGATGACCACTCTCACAACAGAGTATGAAAACAAAATCAATATACTTGATGAGACCATGCAGCTTACATCAAATTTCAAAAGAAAGACCTTGATCAGAAAAATTTCAGCTTTTGAGATTTCAAGATTGAAGACAGAACCTAAAAGTGAAACAACCTTCAAAGCATCAATCCATGGTAAGAAATCTGCAAATACCTCTAGTAATTTTGATGATGATGATGAAGAGAAAACACTAGATGATTTCATTGCTATGATTGCTAAAAGAGAAAAGAAAGGAAAAGGAAAATATGAAGGTCAATTACCATTCAAATTCTTTTCATGTAATAAGATTGGTCACTTTGCTTCTAAGTGTCCTACAAGAGTTAAAAAGTTCAACAATAAGTACAAGCCTAAGTATACAAAGGAATGTTACTATGCTGGAGATGGAGTATCAGATGAAGAATCAAGAGAAGAGGAGATTGGATTCATTTCTCTTGAAGATGAAAAGAATTCACAAGAATTATCATTGATTTCACAAGTAGACATCAGGACAGATTGGATCATTGAAAATGGTTGGTCACATCACATGATAGGTGAAAAAGATAGATTTGTTCATTTAGACAGATACAAAGGAGGCATGGTCAGATTTGGAGATAACACTCCTAAACCTATCATTGGTAGAGTATCCATCACCATGGATGGAAATAATAGCACTGATGATGTTCTTTATGTTGATGGTTTGAAACAAAACCTACTGAATGTTGGGTAGTTTCTTGAAAAAGGTTACAAATTGGAGTTCAATGGAAACAAGTGTATCATTAACAACAAGGAAGGAGAAATAATTGCATCAGGATCAAAAACTAAAGGTAATGTTTTTCAACTTAATCTAGAAGCAAGTTTTTTTGTTGCTAAAGTAGATGACATTTGGCTATGGCACAAAAGACTATGTCATATCAACTTTGATAATATAGTTAAGATCAGTAATGTTAAGGCAGTAGAGACCTACCTTGCATAGAAAAGCTAGTTGATACCATATGCATGGAATGTGTAATGGGAAAGCATGTGAGGAATTCATTCAGGAGCAAGCATAATTCAACAAAGAACAAGCTAGATTTGATTCATATAGACCTATGTGGACCAACTCAAACAAGATCATACTATGGTGAAAGGTATTTCATTTTGTTTGTAGATGATTATTCTAGAATGATGTGGGTTGCGTTCTTGAAAGATAAGTCAGAAGCATTTGAGAAGTTCAAAATATTCAAATCTAAGGTTGAGAATGAATCTAGACTTAAGCTAAAATGTCTAAGGTGGGATAGAGGAGGAGAATTCACCTCTAACAGATTCTATGATTACTATGAAGAACATGGCATAAAGAGATAGTTAAGTGCACCTAGAACACCTCAGCAAAATGGGATTGTAGAGAGAAGGAATAGGACCATCCTTGACACAGCGCGCACCATCATGATTAAAGGAAAAGTTGCACACTCCTATTGGAGGGATGCAGTCAATACAACAATCTATACAATCAATAGAATACAATTAAGGTCTGGCACTGACAAGACACCTTATGAGCTATGGTTTGGTAATGTTCCCATAGTGAAATACTTCAGAATATTTGGAAGCAAGTGCTACATAAAGAGGGATGAAGTAGTAGGCAAGTTTGATGCAAGAAGTGACAAAGGTATTTTCATTGGTTACTCTACTAAAAGTAAAGCTTATAGATGTTTTAACTTAAGATTGAAGAAGATCATTGAAAGTGCTCATGTTAAGATTGATGAAAATTTTATGGTTCAAGAAAGATATCATGATTAATCACCTATGATTGAAGAAGAACCTAGACCTTCCACTAGTGAGACAATTGTTGAAGAGATGTTTGACAGTATCAATGTATTATTCAATGAACCTGAAACAAGTGAAGAAGAAACTCAGAAGAAAGATGAGACAGTATCACCTAAAGTTCCAAAGTTTACATCTATAAACCATTCTAAGAATGACATCATTGGAGATCAGAGTGGCAAAGTCTTAACAAGATCACAAGCAAAGAATTCAGCTAGCAATGAGGTGGTATGTTTATTATCTCAGATAAACCTTTAAGTGTTGAAGATGCATGTAATGGTTCAGATTGGCATGATGCTATAGAAGAAGAACTAGATCAGATTATTAAGAATGACACTTGGGAACTGGTCCCAAGACCTAGTGATAAGAATGTGATTGGAATAAAGTGGATATTCAGAAACAAGATGAATGAAGATGGTATAGTGGTAAGAAATAAAGAAAGGTTAGTATGTAAGGGATATGCGCAAAGAGAAGGCATTGATTATTCAAACACATTTGCACCTGTGAGAAGATTAGAAGATATTAAGTTCTTTCTAGCTTATGCAGAAGTCAAAAAATTCAAAGTCTATTAGATTGATGTCAATTCAGCATTCTTGAATGGAGATTTGAAAGAAAAAGTATACATTGAGTAGCTAGAAGGATTCACCTTATCAGACATACCTAATATGGTATGTATATTGAAGAAGGCCCTCTATGGACTTAAGAAAGCCCATAGAGCATGGTATGAGAGACTAGATGGATATCTAACAAAGATTAGATTCAAGAAAGGAACAACAGACTGTAATATATTCATAAGAGAAACATCTAAAGGTTTACTACTTGTAGCTATATTTGTTGGTGACATTATCTTTGGAGGTAATGACAAACTTAGTGCTGAATTTTATAAGGAGATGCAAAGTGAATTTGAGATGAGCATGATTGGACCTATCAAATAATTTTTGGGATTAAATGTGTAGCAGACAGAGAAAGGTATTTTCATTAATCCGTCCAAGTATGTGAAAGAGATATTAAATAAATTCAAGATAGATGATTGCAAGCTAGTAGGGACACCTATGATAACTGGATGAAAGCTTACAAAAGTTGATGACTCACCAGTAGTAGATATAACATTGTACAAGTCTATGATTGGAAAACTCATTTATCTTACTCAAACTAGACCTAATATTTCCAATGCAGTTGGCATAGTTGAAAGATTTGCAACAGAGCCTAAACAAAGTCACCTCATGGTAGTAAAAAGAATATTTAGATACTTGCAAGGCACTATAGACTATGGTCTATGGTATCCCAATTTAGAAAATGTTGAGCTTCATGTATATATTGATGCATATTAGGCATGATCCGTTGATGATAGAAAATGTACATCAGGAGGAGCAGTGTTTCTTGGTGACAGACTTGTCACTTGGACAAGCAAGAAGCAAAATTGTATCCCTCTATCAACAATAGAAGTGGAGTATGTTGTAGCAGCCCTAAATTATTCTACAATTGTTTGGATCAAGAAAATGATAAAGGATTTTGGAATTCAGATTGACTATCCTATTGTTATACATTGTGATAACACCAGCACTATCAATATGTCAAAGAACCTTGTGATGCATGCAAAGAAAAAACACATTGAGATCAAGTATCACTTCCTAAGAGAGAAAGTAGCAGAAAAAGAAGTTAAGTTGGACTATGTACGTACTAAAGATCAGCTAGCAAACATATTCACAAAGTCCTTGCCAAAGGATACTTTTGAGTATCTCAGGGAGAAGTTGGGAGTAATCCCCTTCCTCGATTCTACCTAGAAGATTGAAGAAAGAGCATCAATCCTCAGGGATTGATGGATGGTTGACTACTCTACCTTAGGAGTAGTACTGATGCTTAAACTATTTGGTGCCCTTTTCCATTGATGTTAAAGGGGGAGTAATATATAGTCATGAAAAACAAAAGTAAAAAGAGTAATATACTAAGGGGGAGTAGTATTCAGTTATGGAAGCAATTCAGTTGAGGAAATGGAGAATGTTGAAGAATAGTGCAGCAGATGGAGGATTCATCCTTTGGGGATTTTTGATGAGGAAATGGAGAATGTTATAAAAGAAATGTTCATTTGGATTGGTGGAGTTTTTCATTGCATATGTTGCTATCAATGCCAAAGGGGGAGATTGTTGCAGATTTTCCAGCAAGCCAGTGTTGGTTGTATTTTTGTCATTTATGACAACATATGGTAAGTATCATGTGTGGAAGACTTATGTAGTAATCCTTAAGTATAAATAGCATGAACATGTTATCAGCATGATATCATGGACATAGAGGTTAACTGTTAGTATAGATAGTTATATAGAAACTTGTGTCAGGAGTGTTCTGTGTATGGTTGTCCATATAGTTATCATGGATCCTTGTGCATTTGGATATGTGATGAAGACATGTTATTGATGTTACATTTATGGACACAGAGTCTGATGATCAATAGAAGTGAATTTATGTAGTCGCTATTCACTAGTAGCAGTTTCTTGTGTTTGTTTAGAAGAGCCAACAAAGATTATGTTGGTTCATGAGTTGCACCTATCATTTTAGTATGCACCCTTGGAATAGAGAAAGAAGAGTTAGTAATGTTTAGTTAGGAGTGCATGATGTAATTCAAGTTGATGAGAAAGATCCAGTTATTTTTGTAGAGCCGACAGTGTGTAGCGCACATCTACAATTATCTTATTGGATAGGTCCCAGAATGTGTTGCGTGCATAGTATAGTTGATTGAATTATTATTGGAGTTTGTTATGGCTTCTCTAATATGATTTCAAGGTGGTTCTAATAGGCTGACTTGATTATATCACTTAGAGGAAATATATTTATAGGCATTCATTTGTGATTGCTAGGGTGTGGTTCAGAGTTGATTGTGAAGAGAAGAGCAGAGTGTGCGAACTGCTGAGCCATCAGAAGAAGGTCTATGTGACCAAGTAAAGTATTTATGCTATACTTTGGAACTGATCCAGATAGCAGGTCAAAGCGTAGTTCACCAAGACCTAGATATAGTGTGTATCTATCCTTCAAAAGGTTGTAGCCTTCACCCATTTGAGTAGTGTTCTCTCAGACAATGCATCCTCACCCCTAACATGGTTAATTGTAAAAGACTCCTAACAGGGTTTGACCCTTGAGTAGGTCTAGTGTACTAAACATATTGTAAAGCAACTCCTAATAGGGTTATGTTGGCAAAATGGTCAGCACTCCCCTCAGGATTTGTGATGTGGCTTAATTGCCTCCTGTGTCTTCTATAAGTCTAGTGGTTGTATTGGGCATTAACAGGTCAATCTTTTGGTGCAACGACAACCAGTACTTGTAACAAGTGGTATCAAAGCTTGGTCACAGGTTTGAATCCCCTTAGGTAACGCTAAGGGGGAGATTGTTGGAAAAATGGTTAGCACTCCCCTCAAGATTTGTGACATGGCTTAACCACCTCCTGTGTCTTCTATAAGTCTAGTGTTTGTATCAGGCATTAACAGGTTGATCTTTTGGTGCAACGACAACCACTACTTGTAATAGGTTAAGGATCTTCTAACAAGGATCATAATACACTAGTACATAATATTAGTGGGTGTCAATTCCCACCGAGGTTTTTACCTATTTGGGTTTCCCTGTAACAAAAATATTGTTGTTGTGTTCAAGTGTTATCTCATTGCATTTATGCTTTATGTTTAAGTATACTTAATTGGATAAAGAATTGAAACTTGTAGATAACTGATTCACCACCCCCCCCTCAGTTATCTCTTGGGACTATTCCTAACAATATATTCATATTAATATTCATCCATTCAATCATCAAGCATGGAAGATGAGTAATGTCTAAATCAAATCATATGTGAAGGCATCCATGTTATTTCCATCCTAGATCAAATTTCAAGATAACATCATAGATCACTTGCAAGAATCTTCATAATTGATTCAATACTATGAAGGTTTGTGAAGGTATTGCATCTTATCAAGCCTCTTCTACTAACAACACCCTTCCATTTTTAAACCATTTGAATTCAATTTAAAGGTTAATTCTTATACATAGGTTTGACCAAGGAAAACTGATTTTCCACATATTTCCCATTTTCTTTGTATAAGTGACATGTGACATAGTTGCAGAGATAGCTACAAGAAGGTCTCACAAAGAGATACAATTGATTGAAGCTTTATTAGATTTTGTCTAGTATAAGGTGAGTTGAATTTCCCTATACTTCCTACTCACCCCGAAACCTCAAAGGTGCCCTATACCTGTCATTTTGGACTACTATTTGAATCATAGGTTAGTTGTTCTAATTTTTTTGGATCTATTAATGGAATCAAATTTACAATATCTATCTGTCTACATGCTTAAAAATACTTCATTTCCCCTTTCTACTTTTTATAATGATCTTTCAACTCAATAGTGAATAAATCCTTGTATCATCTTAGGGCTTGATCTTCCTCGAGCCTAGTGGATCAACTCTCCTTCCAATGAGACGAAAGTAGATAGGTGTGAGCTTCCTAATTCATCCATTAATCCTAGTGATTTACCCTCACATATATTCCACCTAAATATTTTTTGTTTTACACTATTTAACATATCTAGAATCTAATTCTTGTAGCTACATAAATATTCTAATACTTGATTAATATATAAAATAAACTCCTTAGATAATAAATAAAATCTCCACTTCATGAAAGATTGTACAATTGCATAACATTTTTTCAATAATATATTGAACATTTCCTTTTAGCATCATTCAATGTTTCCTTGATATAAGCAATAGGTCATATAAATTTGATTTTATCACAAAAAAATTGGAAAACCATCAAAATTTGGTAAAGCGTGCACAAGTTGTTTAGTTATTTTCTTCTTCAATAATTCAAAACTTTTATTTGTTAAAATAATCCATTTGCAATCATTTTATTATTCCGAATGATACTAGTTGTTGGATCCTTAAAAGGTTTACACTACAAAATAGCTACCAAGATGATCTTTCAATTTCCTATGGAGATGCCAACTCCAATAATAAAAAATCTTAGAGACTTGGACCAATTGATAAGGATCTAGTAAATCCTTCTATACATTAGGCTCTACAAAACCAAGGCGGGTGTGTATGGTTGAATGTGGACCTCAAATCCAACACACACGCAACATAGTCCTTACTCACATGATTAAATTATGGGAAATAATATGAATTATTCAATCCAAAATCCATTGTGAAGTGACCTGTTGCCTCCTATGTAGTCAGGGTGTTTAAAATTGCTCTCAGATTGAAAGCCAACAACCATAAGACCGATTCTACAATGGAGGATTTAAAAGAAAAACATGAGCAAAAATGAAATTAAGCTAAGAATGAATGTAATTAATCTAGAAAGCTTTGAAAGAAATATGAAATGTAGATTTTTATTTGATTTTGAAATAAAGATGATATTAGACTAAGAACAAGTAAGAAAATTTAATCTAAATATGAAATGCAATTACACTAATATGAGAAATTAAACTAGTTGCAAATGAAAGCTTGAAAATAAAAAATTCGCTATAGTGCCTTTACTCTCAAAATTGTCATCCATGAATGAGAAAAAGAGGCTCATTAAATAGAAAAGCCCGGAGAGGAATGAAGAGTTTCTTGATTTGAAACTCATGACTCTTCATTCCCAAATGGAGACAAAAAGGCATGATTTATTTAATTAAAAGAATGGAATTTGCCACATGTGGGGAGGTGACCTTTTGAGTAATTTGAATTATTAAATTCAAATAAAGAGGTGTCCATTCAATTAACTAAATATTTATTAATTCCTTTCAAGGGTTTTTAGCTAATGGGGTGGATTTAATTTAATTAAAAAAGTACTTAGGACTTTATAATTAAATTAACTTATCATAGAGATTATTTAGCCAAATAAAGTCTAGGACTTAGGAATTAATTTAGCGTTTGATTATTGCAAATTGGTGTTTTTTGCATCTGACATCAAGTCAAGTAAAGTCGAGCATGAGAGATAAAATTGCTTAGTGAACTAGGACTTTGATGGCATAGAAAATTGAAGAAATGCACCAAAATTGATTGAAATGATTACATGCCAATTTTGGGGTATTACATTTGCCCCTCTTTGAATTGATGTGCAAACAGTGTGTTGATTCAAAGAATAGTCTGAAGTGACAGATGATGAGAATTTTCATAGTCCAAGTTAGATTGCGAAGACAACAGTCTTAGAAGAGAACTAGAATCTGGGTTAGATTGCCCCAATACCAATTGATGAAGATGTAGATTTAGGACTATCTCTGAATCAGGGTTAGATTGCCCCAATATGAAGCTTAGTCCTCTGAGAACTAGGTTAGATTGCCTAGATAACGGTCTTAGAAGATATTTTGAGAGCCATCTCCAGAATGAAGCTTGACTCCCACGGATTAGGGTTAGATTGCCCCAATACCTAAAAGATTTCAAGAACCATCTCCAGAACGAAGCTTGATTCTTGAGGATCCGAGTTAGATTGCTTAGATACCTAAGAGATAGATGATGAGATAAGAAGATGTGAGACATTGAGATGCCCCAAGCAATGAAAACTGATGATTTAGATCAGACTGATTCAAGAATTGATTTGATAAGATTCAATGATGTAATCATCTTGCCCCCTCAGGAGCGAAATCAAAAGATGGCACGTCAAAAGATGATTGATAGCAAGGGGTTGTAGATAAAGATAAGATTGAAGATCTAGAAGAATAAAGCAGATCAGAAGTAGTTTGAAGTGATCCAAAGGTCTTGCTGACCAAATTTGACTAGGTTGATCATGGTTGACTAAATTTGACTTGAGTTGACTATGATGAAAAGAGAAAAGATCTTGAGAACATGATGTAAAGATGAGGATCTGGCAAGAAAATGACGCCAGAAGGTTGACTGCACAAGCATCTGATCCCAAAGGATCACAGAATTTAAAACATGATTTCAAGCTATCTAGAGATGTTAGATTTTGATTTCGATCCCGAAAATGGATTCAGAACAGTCGATTTAGCCAAGGGTGTAATTTTTGCGCAAAACGGAGCAATTTTAAAAATTAGGTCAAAAGCTATATAAGGTCTAGAGGGGTCACTTTCAAATCATTATTCACCTTCATCTTCTAGTGATTCTGAGCTCTCAGATAGAGAAATGGAGGGTCTTCCATTGCATACACACCAATTTGAGCACTCCCAATGACATGCCCGGCAAGCGGAGTATGATGCACCTATAAGTAGTCGATAAACCTCCTTGCATTTGAATTCGTACAGCTTTAGAAGTCAGATTAAGATAATTGAGGCTAGTTTAGGAACAAGTTTATGGAATCTCACGCGAGAAAGTAGTTCTCTCACGCGAGGTTAGATTCCCTCTCGCACGAGCTTTTAGTTTCCTTGCGCATGCTAGCACAGACCTTGCCGAAAATCTCATGTGAGCCAAAACCTGGTCTCGCATGAGCTTTCACTTTATTCACATGAAAAAGTAGTTTTATCGCACGAACAAATAGTTTTTTCACGTGAAAGACTATTGCAGAATTTTCACTTTGTCCAAATTTTACCAAATTTGCATGAAATCAGCCAAGTAAAGCATTGTAGAGTCTTGTCTTAGGATAGATGCTTTGCTATAGTTGCTGTTGTAGTGTTGAAAACCATCATGATTGAGGTACTGACCCAGTGTCGTCACTTGCTTTGCAGGTTGACTTTCCAGATGTCGCATTTCGATCACACCACCCTATCTTCACTACATTAGTTCAAAGACTTACAGATGCTGAGAGTGCTCACATTAACGCTCTTGGATTGGGATATTTGCATGATTTACCTAACCTTCGGGTAAATCATAGCCTTCTTACTACACTAGTAGAGCATTTCCATTCGGAGACGAACACATTTCACTTTTCTATGGGGGAGATGACAGTGACCACTGAAGATATATATAGGATCCTGCAGATACCCATTCATGGTACTCGTGTTGAGTACAATACACAACCGTGATAGCGTATAGTGGCCTTGAGGACTATCTTCAGGGATGATCTTGTGACAGGCCAGGCCATCTCTTGGGAGGATCTGATGTGTAGATATGGTGGTGCTCATCCATTCCAAGTTTTTTTGGTGATGTTTCTGAGCTACTACCTTGTACCTGATCGAGGTCAGCATGGACTGGAGTGCGACTGGGGTACCATGCTGTAGAGGATGTTGGATAGACCAGCTATGAGATTTGGATGGGGAGAGTGTATGCTTGCACACATGTATCACAAGATGCATGAGATTGTTTACTGAGGTGCGCGATCGATGGCGGCAGGAGTCTTCATCTTGCAGATCTGGGGGTAGGAGCACCTCCCCATTTATAGACCCATTTTTCATGATACTCGATAGGCGTTGGAGCCGTACATATATAGGTACTCAAGTGTGATGACCCAGCCTTTGCTGGGTAAGACAGAGCAGTGGAGGGCATAGTTGGATGATATGGCTGCTATAGTTTGGAGACCCTAGGTAGCTACTGAGCCCTGGGATGATGCTTGGAGAGAGCTAGCTACCATGTTCATGTTGTGTCCACTGATTGGATGTACCATTCTTACCATTGAGAGATTCCTTGTTACACGAGTCCTGCACTAGTTTGGCAGATAGCAGGATATTTCACAAGAGTACTACCCTTATGCTCACTTCTTCAACAAGGAGAAGAAGGGGTGGCATGCACAATTGGATCCAGGGTGATGCGCTATAGAGGCACGCATCTCACCAGTATGATGAAACTACATGGTGGGTGTCACCGATGCAAGAGTGACACCTACATATAGGGATCAACTAATTGCACGACCTCATCCAAGATTTACAGATCTAGTTGGCGCAGCAAGCACAGCAGCAGCTAGTACAGCAGCAGGCATAGGATCAACAGGCACATGCAGAGCAGCCTATACAGCAGCAAGCTGCGCAGCAGTAGGCACCACAATAGAGACCTAGACAAAGATTTTTGAGGCCCTGATACGGATAGGTGAGCATCCTAGCTAGGACCATGGGTTTAGATCTAGGAGCTGGGAGTAGTGGGACCCAGCAGCGATCGACGAGATAGCGGACAAAGGACACATCCCAGTAGGTACCATAGGGGGATGATACTGATATGCCAGACATTATAGCTGGAGAAAATATAGTACAGTTATAGGAGGCTCTCAAGAAGAGCCATGAGAGAGTATGATAGGTGCAACATGAGCGTGATGATTTTCACACGCATTTTATCTGAGAGGAGACCCAAGTAGCAGATAGGGATGTAGAGATCAGATATCTATAGGCTGAGTTGGTACATTCAAGGTTAGAGATGAGATATGAGGCTGCCCAAGTAGCTTACTACTATGCAGCATATTGCGGAGCTATTCTGGATATATCAGAGTAGGTGCCTCCATTTGCCAAGTATGCTGGGGCTCCACAGCCACCTCCTCTAGTACCTCCACAGGTTCCACCACAGGCTCCTCCACAGGCTCCACAAGCTCCTTCGCAGCGACCCATGCCACCACCATAGAGACCGATACCACCTCCTTAGGCACCGACATAGCAGGCTCCTGCACCTCCACCCCCACCCAGTGGGAGTGGATCTTGATTGTATTATATCTCATTTTTGATACTGTGCTCGAGTAGCACCTCTCTTGTATATGAAATTTGGATCGAGAGATATATATATATAAATATATGAGATCGATGATTTTTTTGATATCATTGTACTTGTTGTAAATTTCTTGGATGTATGATGTTTATGAGATGTTCTCCTATATGCTTTAGATGTATGAATAGAAATGTATGAAATGTAGATGTTTCTTTTTTATGATGCAATATGAAATGCAGTGATAGATAGATAAATGTGAAGTGTATGATTTATGCTTATAGTGGATGCACATGTATATGCAGATGTAATGAATTTATGGATGCAAATGGAAATGAAATGCAATGGATATATAATGTATATGGTACTAATCATCTCATGCAGGATTGTAGCAATATATAACAAGTACTAATCAAAAGATAGATATGTTTGAAGATCGACAATGAGGACCAGACACTTGTGCAACTAAGAAGAACCCAAGACAATAGATGGGAACCTTTGATGAAGACAATTAAGAGAGAAAATAAGATATCATCTCAAATTCAAGCTGAGAATGCAAATGCAAGCTTAAAATGAAAATGCAAACCCTAGGACTTGGTTGTTGGACTCATCGTATTTATCATCATAAGGCCTTTCAAGTTCAGACAGTCGCAAGATGTCATACAATCCTCACTAATATCACTATCATGAGAATATGAATATGATATAAGTCTTAGGTTTGTCAGAATAAGATGTAAGCATTAAGGCACAAGAAGTCAAAATGACCTGAACACCTATTCCTTTTAATCTAGCAAGTTAACATAAGCATTAGAGCATAAATGCTAGAATGACCTGAATGTTGCTTGCAACAAACACACCAAACACATAGGAGTTCCTTCTTTTGCCAAAGATTGCTTGTAGTGACCCTTACATTCACTTAACAGGATGAGCGTTTACAATTTCACCAGTAGCAGAAAGAAGTCACTCAAAAGACAAGGAGAAGAACCAACCTCACCAAAGTGTTCATATAAAAGGAGTCGAGGTATGCATGGCCATCCAATATGAGATGGAGGCTCTTACAGACAGACACCCCTCTTATATGAATTCTTTGGATCATTGGAACTAAACCAACAAACATAAAGCAAAGAAAAAGCAAAGCAAACAAACAAGCACTCAAAGAAAACAAAGCTCAACATGCCTCAAAGGAACATACATTTAGTTTTAGTTTCAGTTTAAGTTCATGTTCAAGTGGATTGAAGTCGATTCAAAAAGATAATGTTCAAAGTCTCAAAAAGATAATGATAGCAGGCAGACGTAGTGAGAATCACTAGTGACCATTGCAAGAGACAAAGTCTCAAGAAAATATCAAGAAGCTAACGAAGTATCGGTAGGAAAACACAGTGAGAACCACTGGTGACCGATATGAGAGAGATCCTCAAAGTGAGAAATCTCATAGATACTAGCAAAACATCACTAGGAAGATGTAGTGAGAACCACTAGTGACTGATGTAAGGGAGAAATCCTGAAGAAGAGAGATCGAACGAAAGCTAGGTATCAGTAGGCAGGCACAGTGAGAACCATTGGTGACCGATGCTCAAAAAGATTTTCTGAAAGCAATAGGACAATGCCCCCTAGACCAGACAGATGCCCCCAAGTGTGAACCAGTTCCAATCTATGAAGAGTCGAACAAAATCTTGAAGAAACTGAAAGCAAAGGCATGAGATAGCAAACTAAAGCAGGAAACAAAGGAAGCAAACAAAAGCTGGAAAGCAAACTAAAGCAAGAAACTAAGAGCCAAGCGACACCAAGAGAAGATGCTACTTTAGGAAAACAAGAGGTGCCTGTTTACCAGGTTTTCACCATCTTGGTAGAGATCCTATTTTTTCTACCATGATGCCTGTTTACCAGGTTTTCATCAATGGCACATTTTTCCTTTTTCAATTTTTTTGTACTTTCCTCTTTTTTTGATTTTTTTGTATTTTTTTCAAATTTTCTATTTTTTTTGTGTATTATCAAGGTGCCTGTTTACCAGGTTTTCACCAGGATAATAGATACATCAAAGCACCCATTTGCCAGTTTTTCACTAAGATGATCATTTTTTCAAGACATTTTGCAATTTTTAGGATTTTTTGCAATATATCAATTTTAAGGATTTTTTCAGGATCAATAAGTATGTACATGAGCACATAGAGAATGTCAACTATAGAACTTCTTCAGATGAAGAGCATTGATAGGATCTTTGAGTTGCTCTCCTTCAGTGGTGGAGAGGCGGTAAGCACTAGATCCAAATGTTGTAGTAATAATGTATGGACCAAGCTAGTTTGGTTCAAACTTTCCTGTCTGGGCTCTTTGCTGCTGATTCTTGGGGTTCTCCCTCAAGATGAGGTCACCCACTTGGAATTCCCTTTGTATGACTTTCTTGTTATATGTTTTTGACATTCTCTTTTGATATGCTCGAAGATGATCGAATGCCACCCTCTGACGTTCATCTAATAGTTCAAGCTCTTGTAGCCTAGATATTCTGGTATCTTCATTAGTGATGAGGCCCTTCAGAGAGATTCACAATGTCATAATCTCAACCTCAATTGGTAATACCACTTCTGCCCCATAGACTAAGGCAAAAGGAGTGGCTCTCATTGGTGTTTGAATACTTGTTTTGTAAGCCCACAAAGCCAGATTAATCTGGAGATGCCAATGTCTACCAGATTTATGAACTATTTTGTGCAAAATTTTTAGGATTGTCTTATGAGAAGCTTCCACTTGTCCATTACCCTGAGGATAATAGATAGATGACCAATGCTGAATGATCCTAAATTTAGTGCATAAGTCTATCAGATCCTTGTTCTTGAACTATCCCCCATTGTCAGTGATAATAGATGAAGGTACACCATATCTACAAATAATATAGTTCAAAATGAACCTAGCAATAGTCTTTCCATCAGCTATGGTTAGAGGGACTACCTCGACCCATTTGGTAAAGTAATCTGTAGTAGTGATTATGAATTTATGTCCTCTTGAAGAAGAAGGATGTATCTGACCAACCAAGTCGAAAGCCCATTGTTGAAATGGCCAAAAACTAACGAGAGGACTGAGCTCTTTAGCAGGAGCATGGATCAGATTCCCGTGATATTGAAACTACTTGCAAGTCTTGACATATTGGATAGCTTCTTTTTCCATATCCGACCAGTAGTATCCAGCTCTAATAAGTTTATGAGCTAACGTCAAACCACTCGAATGAGAGCCACAAATACCTTTGTGTACCTCAGCTAACGCATGTTTGGACTCATCAGGTTCTAGACATCTAAGGAGAGTACCATCTAGACCTCATCTATACAAGTCATTTGCTATGAGGACATACTATGAAGTAGTACAAATGAGGTGATGTTTCTCATTCTGGGTATAGGTGTCGGGGATAATTTGGTCCCGAAGATAAGAGTAAATTTGGTGGTAGCATGATGAGTCATGTCCAATGACTTAATAGATCATCTTGGATTCAGGATTGTCATAGGCAGGGTAGCATAATGTTTCCACCAGGAATTTGTGCCTGAAGTCATTTTCTAGCATTTGTAATATTGAGGCCAAAGTAGCCATAGCATCAGCTACCTTATTATCTATTCTTGGAATCTGCTAGAAGGAAATGTGTGCAAAGTATAACTTGAGATCATCCACCATTATTTTGTAAGGTATTAGCTTGTCATCCTTTGTTTAATATACATTATTAACTTGATTAATGATCAATTGAGAATCTCCAAAGACCTTGAGCTCATCTATACGCCATTCAAGGGCTAATTTCATACCATTTATAAGAGCCTCATATTCAATTATGTTGTTGGTGCAAGGAAACATCATTTTGTAGGCCTTAGGAAATGAATAGCATTGAGGTATTATAAACACAATACCTGCACCTGATCCTTGTTGAGTGAATGATCCATCAAAGAACATGCTCCAAGACTGATGTGTGAGATGCATAATGGAGTCATCTGGAAATTCAATGCTCAAAGGCTGGCGATCATGTAGAGGAGCCTCCGCCAACTGATCAGCAATCACTTGTCCCTTAATAGCTTTCCTTTCCACATATTCAATATCAAACTCACTGAGGATCATGACCCATTTAGCTAATCTACCTATGAGGGCAGCCTTGCTTAATAAGTATTTTAGCGGATCAATTTTTGCAATAAGCTTTGTAGTGTGAGCCAACATATAATGTCGTAGTTTCTATGATGCAAACACTACAACTAGACAAGCTTTTTCAATAGTAGAGTAGTTCATTTCATAGGACACCAATATTCTGTTGATGTAATAAATAGCCCTCTCTTTGTTTTTCTGATCTTCTTGAGCTAAGAGAGCACCCAAAGATGTACTTGTGGCTAAAATATACAGTATAAGCGGCTTCCCATGAATAGGAGGCATCAAAATTGGTGGATTGGCAAGATATTTTTTTATTTGACTGAGTCCCTTGTCACATTCCCCATTCCATTCATAGGTGATACCTTTATGCAAAGTTTTAGTGAAAAGCTATGACTTATTAGCTAGCTATGAAATGAACCACTGAATGGATTGCAACCTTCCTTGTAGACCTCTCATCTGACTTATGTTCTTAGGAGGAGGCATGTCCATAATAGATTAAACTTTTTTTGGATCAACTTCTATGCCTTTGGCTGAGATAATGTAACCCAAGAGTTTTCCAGAAGTGACTCCAAATGCACATTTCTTGGGATTAAGTCTAAGGCTAAATTGTTCCATGCGGTCAAGGATGGGACCCAAATCTTCAAGGTGAGTTCTTCACTGCATACTCTTGGCTAAAGTATCATCCACATAGTCCTCCATAGTTTTATGCATCATATCATGGAAAATAGTAGTAACAGGTCTCTGATATGTTGCTCCAATGTTCTTAAGCCCAAAAGGCATAACATTCTAGTAGAAAGTTCCCCAGGCACATGTGAGGGAAATTTTTTCTTGATCTTCTGGCACAATTTTAATTTGATTATAGCTAGAGAAGCCATCCATCAAGGAGTACATCTCATATCCTACTATCATGTCTACTATTATATCAATATTAGGCAATGGGAAATCATCTTTTGGACATGCCTTATTGAGATCTCTAAAATCTGTACATACACGAATGGATTTATCATGTTTAGTAACTAGAACAATGTTTGAAATCCATTTGGCATAATCAATTGCTCTTATGAAACTAGCTTTAAGAAGCTTTTCTAGTTCAGCTTTAACCAAAAGTGCCACATGAGGGTGCATCTTTCGAAGCTTCTGCTTAACAGGTTTGACACCTGGTGCAATGGAAAAATGATGCATGATTAGATTGGAATACAATCTAGGCATATCAGAATAACCCCATGCAAATTTTATTTTCTTGCTTTGGAAGAATCTAGTGAACTCTTCTTTTTCTTCAGCAAATAATGACTGTGCTAAATGTATAATCTGTGGAGCAGCCTTCGTGCCCAAATTCACTGGCTGTGTCGGCTCAATCAAAATTGATGATCTTTCTTGAAAATGGCTTGGTAGAGTATCAAGTATCTCATCCTTGGGTGCCTCAGAGAGGTTTTCACCCTCAGATACGTCTTTTATTTTTACTATTTTTGGCTCTGATACTACCACAATGTGGTTTTCACCATCAGAGCTCCTATTTTTTCTTTTTTTAATTTTTTGACTAAGATACTTGATATCCCCCTCTGTCATGCTGACACTGTATTCGCTGGTGGAAGACATTACAAGTTCAATAGCATGGAGGTATCAGGCTAGTTCATAATCATTCTGGAACGTTAGGACTTCATTGGATGTGAGAGGGGAGTTCCAGTTTATGAGATCAGGATGGTGGAGTGAAAGGGAAGTAGTGGCTAGTTCAACTACATTCACGATATAACCCTCAAAAGTGTTGACGAGAAAGTCAAGACCTAGAGCGATCTCATCCAAAGGAGTGTTTGAATCCCTATGAGATCCTACGTCAGAAGCGAAAGACAAGTTGACATCTACAACATCAAATTCATGTGTTCTAGCACCAGACCCTTCACCTACTTTGAGGAGTCTTTCATACACATGAACAGTATCTATGTCCACATCAAATGTAGTAGTAGACAAAGAGTCAAACTCATATTCATGTGAGTCAGTACTTGATGTGGGAATTCCATTAGCACTAGCATCATCATCAAACTCATTATCATTTCTGGTGGCATTAACAACTTGCTGAAGTTTTTCTTGTTCATACCTCTTTTGAAAATGTGGGAATACATATTGTTCACTTGTAAAACATGAATCATTACTTAGTGATTCTTTCCATTGCTCATATGTGAATTCATGCAATGAAGAAGTCTTATCAGAACTATCCTCAAAATAGGTGTCAGTATCAGTCTCTACCATATGAACAGGTATGATAGGCTCATCAGGTTCTTCAAATAATGTAGCAAGATCTGGAGGTATGGGATAAGGAAAGACATCTTCATCAGAGCTGGCCTCTAGATTTATTTCTGGTATGATATCTTCGGATTCTAACTCAGGTTCAGGTTCAAGTGCTGACACAAATCTCTTTATCCCCAAATGGAAGGGAGTCTTTTTAAAGCCTAAGCAGTAGTGTCCTTTGGGTGATGACCCATAGCTTCAATAGGCTTCAACAATCCATTATCATTTATCCCTATAGGACCACTCCCCTTGTATCCAAAGCGATTCATGATTTTGAAACCTTCACTATAGGGTTCTTGTTCTAACTCTAGAGGAGTAGTTGTTTCAGATATCTCTTTCCCTTTGTAGATCCAAGCTTTGATAGCTCTTTCCTCATATTCATCTTCTAAAGGTGTGGAGGCTTGCACAAAAGCACCATCATAGATTGTTTGAGGAGGATTATCAAAAAGTCTATGATTTTCAGAAGTTCTCCCATAAGAGCGTGGAAAGGGAGGTAAAGCTGCTAGAGATAGAATAGGTTCCATTTGATACTCTCCCATGCCTGTATCTTTAATTTTCAAAGTTTGTTCCATTTCTCTAAGCTTAGTATCATAGAACTTAGTGGAGTCTCTATTTGTTGGAACCAAACTGTCAGCAGATTGTGCAAGAGTGTTGCAAGAATAATTGGTATTGGCAGGAACAGTGACTTCTGCACCATGAAAAGGGAACTTGATGCATTGATGATAAGTAGAAGGTACAGCCTGCATCTCATGAATCCATGGCCTACCCAACAAAATGTTGTATGCCAAAGGAATATCAAGCACTTGGAAAGTAACATCTCTCTCGAAAAGTCCTACATAGATAGGTAGCACAACTAAGCCTTGGGATTTGCATTCTTCTTCATTATAGGCTTTGATGGTAATCTTTTTGGAGGAGTCTATGTAATCCTCATCATAACCTAGCTGAGTGAGCAATTTAGCAGAACAAATGTTAAGACCAATTCCATTATCAATAAGCACATGATGGACACGTTTGGGACCTATCATAACCTCTATGTGCAAGGGAGCATTATGCGGGTGGCTCAAGGAATGATCATCCTCTTCAGAGAAGGACAAATAATGCGATGAAATTAAATGACCCACCATAGATTGGAACCAGTTAAGATCTAGATCCTTGGGAACATTTGCCTCAATGAGGGCTTTATCCAAAATCTGCCTATGAGCAGGTGAGATTTTCAACAACTCAAAAATAGTAATCTGAGCATTGGTTTGCTGGAGTTGATCTAAGATACTATAACTAGCAACGCCAGATGTAGGAGTCGATTTGGAAGCTTTTTTGGTAGGACCAGTGGTAGTCTTATCCATTGTATGTTTTAGAGAAACCTTATCTGCGCTTTGTTTTGAAGTATCCTTGTCTACAGTTTGCTTTGGAGGATCAGGACCTTTCAAAACAACTCTTCCACGTGATCGAGTGACAACATTTGCACAATCTTGAGTTTGTTCAAATTTAGATGAATGAGATGTAGAACTACGCAAGATGAAAGGAGTTTTAGGCTTGGGAGCATCACCACTCCCCTTAAAAGTGATCACATCACAATACTCAACTCCCATAGGTTCAATCATGTTAATGACATAATCAGTAGAAGTGTAAGTGTAATTCACCTTAGCATTGTTGTTCTTAGCTATGGAAGACTCTCCTTTCTCATGAGGAGGAAAAGGATCCTTAAATGCCTGATGATCAAAATTCTTATTATGACCATCCACAACAATGTCACCACTGTCAATCAAATCTTGGACTTTATGTCTCAACTGAAGACAAGTGGACGTCTTATAACCAATATTTTGATGATAGTTGCAATAATCATTGTCATTCCACTAGTGAGGTCTTGGTTGTGGGTCATAAGTTCACTTTTCCAAAGGAGTAAGAATCTGATTTTGTATGAGAGTTTTAAAGACTACATCAAGAGGCTCTCCCAAAGAGGTGAAATCACGCTTGGGTTGAGGAGCCCAAGGTTTGTTCCTAGAAAATCTTGAACTTTGTTGATTATCTATTGTAGTCTTTTCAACAGCCTTAGCCACTTGTATGCTAGAAGTAAGATTAAAGATAGGCTTTGAAGGCTTTGCGGTGACATTATCAACCACTCCATCATTTACCACCTCTCTATTCTTGTTTACAGACTTCCCTTATCCTTGTTCATTTAGAATCCTTGTTTATTGTCTTTATTCAGAGTTAACTCTCCCTTTTTAACCATAAAGGCTTCTATCCTTATAGCCTATTTGATCATGTTGTCAAATGTCAAAGGACCCTGTAGTTGTAATTGATATCCAAAGTTTGGGAGAAGATTGTCCAAAAAGATATCAAGTTTCTCAGATTCAGGCAATTTATGAGGATACTTTGTACAAAGTTGTCTCCACCTTTGGAGAAAAGACAAGAAAGGTTCTCCTTGTCATTGTTTCAAATTACACAAGTCACGAATGTTAATAGGGTGTTGAATATTGTGAGAATAATGATGAAGAAAAATATTGGCAATCTTGTCAAAAGTTTTAATACTAGGATGTAATCGACAAAACCATTCCATAGATGGCCCACCCAAGCTACTAGGGAAGAGTCTCATAAGATATGTTTGATCATGCATGAATTCCATAGACAGGGCACCAAAATCCCTTAGATGATCTTGAGGATCGGTTGTTCCCATGTACTTGTCATATTTGGGTAACTCTACTCCTCTTGGAAAAGGAGGCATGTGAACATTCTTATCAAAAGGAAAAGGACATATACTCTCCAATGTAAATTGTTGCATGGGCTTATCCTTTTCTTTTGTTAGTTGAGTAATTTGATCTTGCATACTTTGAATAATCTTTTGTAGCTTAGTGGTTTTAGTTTCTTCTTCTTTAGCTACAATAGTTTCCACTTGGAAATTCGGGGGTAGTTTGGCTCATTGTTTAGCCAACTCAAGAAAATACTTTTCCTTATCTACCAAAAGAATGATTTCCATCATTTTAATGAGACTCTTGTTAGCCTTCACAACATTTATATCATTTTGAGTAATTACATCATCCTCATTACCAAGAATCTCATATATGCTTGGCATTTGGTCTTGTTGATCATCTTGATTTTGATCATAAGGAGGAGGGTGATAGTTATGTGCTGCTTGTCGATCATCTTGAGTTTTGTTGTGAGATTGATTGATGTTATGATACTGATTGTGATGAGTCTAATTTTGGTCATGAGAAGATTGACCATGGTATTGATTATGAGTTTGGTCATATTGGCCTGATTGAAGGTCAAATGGGTTCTTGGTTCCCATCTTGTCAAGATGGATCTGTGCTGCAATCAAAGCTTTAGTAAAGTGATGAGAACAATGTCAAAAAGGTGCAACCAATGTAACCTTTGGTGTGTGAATAGTTTCAGATGAATCACTATCTTCAGCGGGATCAATGGTTTCAATAATAGGTTCCGTCCGAGGAAATGATCTTCCAAATCCACAAAACAATGAATTGTTTTGAAAATAGGAGTTGTCTTGTTCTTGGAGAGACAAACCAGATTGCAATTCAAATAAAGGATTAAAGCACTCTTGGAATACCAGAGGAGATGTTTGAGACAAATTATCTTGTGGAGTACTTAATGACGAATTTGAAGAACTCTCACAAAGTTTAGACTTCTCAACAAATTTGGAATGACCTATGTCTTGATTACGAGGTTTACTTTGATCTTGATCAGCATTTTGAATGGGAAAAGTCTTACCACTATGAGTCATGATAGTCATAGACAAAGATGTGACAAGCAAAGATTTGGGATAATGCTAGACTCTGTCTCTAGGATAACGTAAAGGAGATAAATGGCTAGAATAGCCAAGATGCAAGATGAACCAAGTATGAATCATCAAAAGAGGTGGCTAGAACAGTCGAGATAAGACTATCGCAACACAAGGTACAAAAGGCATAAAGAGATAAGATGAATAAATGAGAGATAATGTGAGTCAAAGTGGAGATCGATTGATTCCTAACTCGAGACTGTATACACCTAAAAATGGTCACCTAGACTATTAGCCCCTTTTGCTAAATCATAAATTTCCTATTCTTGATCAAATCCTAGTTCTATCATTTATTTGATTATTTTCTATGGGCTAACCATCTTATCCTAAGTCTTTATTTATTAAAAGGAATATTTCCTCCCCTTTTAATAAATAAAAGGCCCCCACTTTTCCTCTTATCCTAAGTTGCACAAATAAAGCATTATTCTTATTTTATAAAAAAGGGAAAAGCACTTTTTGTCTCATATGGACACAAAAGTCAACTCCTATTTTCTCATTGGAGGATATTTGTGCACATGGATTGCTCCTTTTTCAAGCTCCACCCTTGATTAAATCTTTTGCCTCTTAATCTCCATGGTCCATTCCTTCTCATTTCCTTTAAAAGGAGAGCTCTCTTCTTCATTCTAGATCCCCAACTTTTTATGCTAACTTTATGCTACAGGATTTCTAGGTCACTTTGGAGCTTTTGAAGATTTGGAGCATTCTTATCATCTACATCTCATTCTTGCATTCTTAGCTTAGCTTCATATTTATGCTTTCTTAGATTAGCTTCATTTCTATGCTCTAGATTAGCTCACATAGATTAATTAGCTTGGATTGTAACACTTGTTCTTTCCTTTCATAGCTTAGTTGCATTGTTCTTTCATTTTCATAGTCTAGCTTGCATTGCATTGCATTCATTTGATTCTTGGGGATATTGGCATTCTTGCCCTTGTCTTCATTGAATCTCCCATTGCATGGTTTACTAGCAAGGTTATTGGCTTAATAGCTCTAGCTGAGAGCATTCTTAAAAACCCTTGCACTCCATGCCTAGGGAGCTATGGATAGATTTGTGAGGGCTCATTCTTGAGTTTCCTTGCATGTAATGATCCATAGAAGTGTGACACATTTATAGCACATAGAGACAACTAGTTTCTGATGGTAAACAATAGGGAAGTAGAAAAATAGACCATAGGCAAAAAGCAGATAAGATAAAAAGTCAAGCAATCAACTACAAATAGGTCTCTATTTTGGAAAACTATGTTACAGGTTCACGCGAGAAAATGCCAGACCGTGCGATAAAACATAGATCTTCACACGAGAGAACAAAGTCTCACGCAAGGAAGTGCTCTGAAGCTGAAAGCTCACATGGGAAACAGGCAAAATCTGACAATTTTGACACAATTTTTGAGGTTGAGTTTGAATTTTGAAGTACAATTTGAACTAATGTCTGACATAAAATCTAGTTTCCTGATAGGTTTGCAAAATTGTTTAATCAACAAACTCATTTTAGGATTCCAAGCATTCGTTTAAAGACACAATGGTTTAGATCAAGCACTTGTGAAGCAAGAAGTAGTCGTTAACAGACCTATCAAGGACAAAGCAACTTGATAGGATCAGGGGAGTCTTTGTTTGATAATGTATGGACAATGTTTAAGACTCAATAACAAACACATAGCCTAGTCCTACAAAAAAAATGGTGAGAAGACAAAACCTTTCCCCCATTGCTTATGTGCATATGTGCACCTCACACAGCCGTGTCACCCCCTAGAGGGTGCCCATGTTTTTGGTGTTTCCAAGGACTCAACAATGTACGTTCAAAGGTTACCCTTGTAGTAGGGGCCAGTGTCACAACTGCCTCCAAACGTCTAGGTGTATGCCTATGATGGGAATCTATGAGAGAGATTCTTCCCCCTCCCTACGCAAAGATTATGACTTCTTTCAGAGGTGAACTGAGTAGGCCACTAGCTAAGCAAGGTTTTTAATAGGCTTCCATTCATGCTAACCTTTGGTGCCCCTGATATAGGGTTGAGGCCTCACAGCCACACCAACACCTGAAAGTTGTACACCCTCGCAAGCAGGGCTCGGAGTGGCACCGCTTAGTACAACAGACAGAGCCTTCTCAAGATGATAGTCAAAGTCTTGAGAAGGAAGCTAACATGGTTTTGGAGTCTTTAGACTCAACAAAACTTTCTTTATTATAGTGAGGTGGAATCACTGGCAATAGGTGTGTACTCACTTGGGTCGTTCCCGAAGGTTCAATACCGGCAGGCCCTCTAAAGGTGACACTGGACTTGGTTTAGATTCAGAGGTCTGATTTTTTGATTCTCCCAAAGGGAGAAGAGCATACTTCTCTATCCCGTTTCCTCACCCAAACACATCAAGAAAGTTCATCACCGAGTTAGTTTCACCTCACCAAATCTATACACTTTTGGGTTTCTGGTTCTCTCTCAAGGAGAGAAGAGCATAATCCCCTGACGAATAGAAGTGCTAAAGATTCGCTAAATTTCTCTGCTTCCCCAAGAATTTGTCATATTAGTAAGATCATTAGAATTCTAGGTTCATTCATAGTCATCACCTCCATGTAATGAAGAGCCAAAATTCCTACTCGCTATCGAAATTCTCAAGAAATTTTAATGGAGCCCTAATTAAACTAGTGAATAAAGCAGGAAACAAACACAATGTTTTAGCAATCTTCAACAATCGTCCTGCAATCAAACCATTAGTATGTTTTCAAATTCTTTGACAAGCGTCCTACAGAAACTATTATGCTAAAAAATATCAAAGAAATAAACAACAACATTTATTAGAAATTATCAGAAACTAGAAATAGGAAAGACAGAAACTACAAATTTAACAGCACTGGGATTGGGTCTCGCATGAGAAAGTACTAGTCCACGTGAGAAAATATAGTATCCGGGGTGAGATAATTGAAATATCATGCGAGAGAATAAAGGGTCTAGGCGAGATAATTGAAATCTCGCGTGAGATAGTACCACAGGGGTAAAACTTAACGGGGCTTGCTCTGGATTCTCACACAAAAATTCATACACAAATAGTATGAACACACAACAAAGCATAATTTACTTCCTAGAAAAGATAAAAATGAGGCCAGAAATCAGATTTTTTGCCCCACGGTGGGTGCCAAAATGTGTATGGTTGAATGTGGACCTCAAATCCAACACACATGCAACATAGTCCTTACTCACATGATTGAATTATGGGAAAGAATATGAATTATTCAATCTGAAATCCATTGTGAAGTGACCTGTTGCCTCCTATGTAGTTGGGGTGTTTAAAATTGCTCTCAGATTGAAAGCCAACAACCATAAGACCAATTCTACAATGGAGGATTTAAAAGAAAAACATGAGCAAAAATGAAATTAAGCTAAGAATGAATGCAATTAATCTAGAAAGCTTTGAAAGAAATATGAAATGCAGATTTTTATTTGATTTTGAAATAAAGATGATATTAGACTAAGAACAAGTAAGCAAATTTAATCTAAATGTGAAATGCAATTACACTAATATGAGAAATTAAACTAGTTGCAAATGAAAGCTTGAAAATCAAAAATTCGCTATAGTGCCTTTACTCTCAAAATTGCCATCCATGAATGAGAAAAAGAGGCTCATTAAATAGAAAAGCCCAGAGAGGAATGAAGAGTTTCTTGATTTGAAACTCATGACTCTTCATTCCCAAATTGAGATAAAAAGGCATGATTTATTTAATTAAAAGAATGGAATTTGCCACAGGTGGGGAGGTGACCTTTCGAGTAATTTGAATTATTAAATTCAAATAAAGAGTTGTCCATTCAATTAACTAAATATTTATTAATTCCTTTCAAGGGTATTTAGCTAATGGCGTGGATTTAATTTAATTAAAAAAGCACTTAGGACTTTATAATTAAATTAACTTATCATAGAGATTATTTAGCCAAATAAAGTCTAGGACTTAGGAATTAATTTAGCATTTGATTATTGCAAATTAGGGTTTTTATGCATCTAACATCAAGTCAAGTCAAGTAGGAGAGAGAAAATTTCTTAGTGAACTAGGACTTTGATGACATAGAAAATTGAAGAAATGCACCAAAATTGATTGAAATGATTAGGTGCCAATTTTGGGGTATTACAGTGGGTAGACCTTTAATGCCCTTTAATACACACTCTAAAGGCTCACAATTGACATTAATATGCAAAGAACATGATCTCATATAAGGCAATCAAGTTAACATGGAGATAATAGATAATGGATAATTATCCATTGAATGTCAACCTAAATGGAGCATGATATTTGGGTAATACAACAATAGAACATACTCAAAAGTAAAGGTATTCTGATTTAAATCATTTTTTTGCAGCATGGACCACTTGGATATGATCAACAACACATATGAAAATCCCACCACTAGCTAAGATTAGTATAATGACTTGCCTCAATTTTAGTTTTCAATCACTATCCTTTAACCCTCACACTTTATTTAGTCTAGTACATCTTGACTTCATGTTAAAATAATGTGTGATTAGACCATCCATCTTTTCCCTACTAGAAAAAAAAATGACAATCCTTGGTCCATTTTAATGTTGACCTCTAACATGGAACATGGACCAATAGATCAACACATAGAAAAACTCATGCCACCACCTCGTCATCCAACACCATCTTCAACAACATTGGCCAACCATGAACATGTGGTAAGATCTCATGATCTCGCGATAGATAAATTTGATTGAATTGGATTATAGGATCACGAGAATTTTTTAGCCCTTCCTCTCTTTAACCATCAATCACAATGCAAACTCATCCTTATAAAATAAAAGTTGATCACATTTTTTATTGGATCAAAACATTTTTCTAATTTTTTCCATGTGCTAACAGATTAGCATTTAAGTTGCAAATATTTTAATCAAAAATAGTTGGCAACTTCAACATTTAAACAATCTATTATTAAATTTGACTAATCAACTAGCTCCATCTATCACCAACTATAACACATATTGGTCCCATGGTCCCAATAACATATGGAACCAAGACACACGACATCATCTTGTGATCCCACACCAAATAATCTTTGAGAAAGTTTGATCACAAGATCACGAGGACCATTGATCTTTGGAGCACTTTATTCTCTGAGCACTAATGAGGAAAAGTATATGTCGAGCACCTTTTTAGATAGATTAAAGTATGTGTTGAAAGATGGATGTATTAGTAATATGGTCTTTAACCAAGAGGAACACTGAACATGACATAAGATATCAACATAAACCGTTGATCAATGAACAAGTGATAGATGGAAATACTTTCCATCCCACGATCAGCTAGGTCCATCCCATGACATCATCATGGGATTGGAGGGTGAATGAGACAACAACACATAGCCCACCGCTTGAAAAAATTAAAGGGTCCCGCCAAACATCAACGGTTAACCCATAAATCAATGAAAATAAAAAGGAAAGACTACAAGGCAAGACTAAGGATTAAAATTACAACTTGAGGCATGAAAGATTAAAAAAGGCCAATAATTAATCACTTATGGCACTAGGTTTTAACAAATTGGTCCCCTTTTTAATGACAAAAACACCTTTGGTCTTATGAGCCAAAAACGTAACGACATAAAATAACAACATAGGGTTTGTTGAAAAGATTTTAATTGATCCATAACCCTAAACCTTAATAGAAGAACAAGGGACTATAAATGATCATATGGGCTAAAATAAAGGTGGAGAACATACCTTTTCACATGATAAAGCATGAAAATCACAAGATATCTGAATGCATGAAGGCCAAAATAGGGAACTCACTCAAATTTTAAAAAGGCTCCCTCACAAAATTCAACATGGTAATCTCAATAAATTGAGAGTACCTACACTAGTAATGGTTGCATGATTTGCGTTTCATAATAATTTTATTTATTAATTATGGAATGCACACCAACTAATGGAAAATATACACAGACAAACAAAATATACAACTTTTTACACATTGCGAAGAGGCTTGATAGAATTTTTAGAAAACCAAGTTAGATCTCAAAATATGGCTATTATTCATTAGAAATTCTATCATATTATGGGTTAGATCATTTCCCTCTACAAGTCATTCTATCTCTTGTTCCACACAAAAAAACCTAAACCTTCATTTAAATTTGAGAAAATGTGGTTTAGAGACCTCCCATTTCTTTCTCTTTTGAAGTCATGGTGGAAAAGTTTGTCTTTCATCTTGGGTTCTAGGATATGCTAATTATGCAAGAGGTTTCTGTTAAAATGATTTAGAATAACTGAGAGTGGGGGTGAATCATTTATCCCCAGGTCTAGATGTACCAATTGAACTTTCTAGCACTTTAACAATCTTATATCTAATCAACTATTCAAATCCATCTCAATAGCATATATTAGAAACATATAACATGTAGTCCACTGTCCAAAAGTAATGATCTTGCAGAATATAAAAAAATTCACACAAGTATAACACCAGGATTTATAGTGGAAACCCAACTTGGGAAAAACCACTTTGTAACATGCTACTGATATTTCACTCTTCTGAAGTGAGCTCTATGAAAAGCCAACCCTGTTAAATGTTTACAAACACACTGTTAGCTATGACCCTATTAAAGGATTTATAATAATCTATAAAAAGTGGCCTGGTTAGAGGACTTAATAACATTCCATTAGAATGTCACCTTGATTAAAGGATTTATACAATGACTATTAGGTCAACCTTGATTAAAGGATTTAGACTGATACAATGGTTAGAAAGTAAGAGTAGTTTCTGATCTAAAAAACATAAAAATCATTTTGCAAATACAGATCCACTTCGCACATAAGCTGATTTACTGACTAATCTCCATTTTCATCTCCATCTCTGATCTGCTTAGAATTCACTTCAAGCAATCACAACTCTGTTCAGCTCCTTCACAATTTCACCTTCAACATTCTGCTTAGAGTTATCAATCAATAACATCAACCTCTTCATCACACTCCTTAACCTCACAATTAGGTTATCCTTTATACCTCTTTGATTAGGTAGATCCATCTTTTTTCACTTAATCTCTTTTGTAGATCTTAGGTTTAGGTCAAATTCATCGAATCCTTCCATCATTATATTCTTCATCCTTCCTTCTAGATACATCTCCAAACTTCTCTTTGAATCCATAAGAAAATGATTTACCATGCATTAAATGCTCCATACAATTCATTAATAATGTCAACACATTTTACATATCCTAAGAATTTAACTATGTCAGCTGGGAATCTTAACTCTTTCTCCAAATGTAATTTACTGACACTCGGTCAATACTATGTTCTTCTCCTCAGTCATCACTGTGTATCACAGTCACCTCTACAAACTGTCTTCCTTGACAAACACTTTCTTTACTCAGTAATTTCCTATCGCTCAATAATCACTAATGTTTGGTCAACACTAGATTTACTCAGAATATACTGGTGCTCGATTAACACTAACATCACTAGTCTTAAACTAGATTTCTTCACTTTTTCTCAGTTAAGCCTACCTCTCCAGTCTTTCTTCTTACTTAGATAAATAATACATTTTCTTATCAACATGCCAACTAATCAAGTACCCATTGAAGTATCAAATAACTCAACCTTTCCTTAGGTTCTCTTGTTATCTCCTTTCCCAAATCCTCTTTATCAATCTATAGATATGGTACTCTCCTAAATAGCAATTGTCTTACTGGTTAAGGTTTGACATCAATGACAATATAATAATTGTTTCAATTGCAGTTTCCAACAGCTTCAACTCATTAAGATAAAAAACAAAGAGTAGAACAAAAAGGTCTTCAAAAATATTTTTGCCTCCAAGGGTGACCTTGAAATCCACTAGTCCCAATTAAATGATGAGATTATCAAATATAACATTAATCTAACCTCTGATAATGAACAAAAAAGAATTCAAAAAAGTGTGCAGAGATCCATGCAAGAGAAGATATATTCTTGAGGAAAAAATCAAGAGAACTCTGGTTCAATAATGGAGATAGAAATATGTGGTTCTTTCACTCAAAATATAAAGCAAGATCTATATACAATTTGATTCTTTGAATATCAAATTCATCTGGGGTTGTCTTGATAGAATATGAGAAAATTCAGGAAAAGGCAATCCAATATTTCTCTTCTCTCTTCTCAACCCCAAACAAGATGAAATTTTAGTTGAAGAAAACCTTTAAGACCTTCTAAGAAACATTTTCCTAGTTGGTAAATTTCCAAGAAAATGTAGATCTACTAAAACCTTTCTCACTTGAAGAAGTTAGAGCTACAACTTTCTCTATGACCCCTAAAAAGGCCTTAAGACCATATGATCTTACAACCCTCTCCTTAAAAAAATGTTAGAAATTTATAGGATCAAATGTTTGGGCAGCATTAGAATCTAGAAAGAGTGGTAATATCCTCAAGCAATTTAACACTACCCTCATTTCTCTTATCCCAAAGAAGAGTAGCCAGATTTCATTTGATGATTATAGGCCCATCTTTCTTTGTAACTTGATATATAAGATATTAACTAAACTTATTTCATGCAAATTGGGAAAAATGATTCCTAAAATCCTATCAGAGAAACAAGGGGGATTTTTGATAAGAAAAGAGACCCTAGAGGGTGCACTAATTGCACGTGAAGTTCTTCATTCTATCAAGCACAAAAAACTAGAATCAATGATCATCAAACTTGGCATGCTCAAATCATATGAGATTCAATTGGAAATTTTTGCATCAGGTTCTCATTAAATTTGGCTTCTCACCCAAATGGTGTAAATGGATAATGGCATGTGTATCAGGAGAGAAAATTTTGGTTCTCATTAATGGGAATTCTTTTGGTTTTTCTCTCATTCTCGAGGGGTTAGATAGGGAGATCCCTTGTCTCTATACTCATTCCATCTTAGTTTTGGATAAATATTATGGGGTAACAAATAATAAAAACAATTTTTCCATATAAAAAATATTCCTTCAGAATTTCTCTCCTTTGGTCACTTTAACAATAATCAAGTATCTTGAATTCAAGAAGGAACCTTTACCCAACAAATATCTTGGTATCCCCCTATTTTCAAGTAGAAACAAGATCTCACTTTTGTATCCCATTATAAACTCTATCCAAAAAAATATATCTTCGTGGAAAAATTCTTGATTATCTCTAGCAGGAAGACTCCTTATGATCAAAATTATTTTGGCCAGCATCCCAAGCTATATTAAGTTTATTTCACCCATTCCAGAAGTGATATTGTTTGGCATAGAGTCAAAATTGAAAATATTTCTTTGGAAAGGAAACAAAGATCCCAAAGAAAAGATACATATACTCTCGTGTTATAAGGTTTTCTCGACCAAAAGTGTTGCAGTGCATGAATCCACAACTTGGAATGTAGAAACAAGTCTCTAGGGCCAAAACTAGTTTGGAAAATGTTTTCCAAAAATAGATCTAAATGGGAAACAATATTGAGAGACAAATATCTCAACTCAGAGACATCAAAGAGGATCATCACTGCCCTTAATCCACTGGCAGGGTCCCATATGTGGAATTTCATGATAAGTTGCAAAGTGGTGTTTCTTCCACACCTCACATGTATTATTAATAATGGAAAGAATGGTGCCTTCTAGGAGGACTTATGGAATGGATATCTGCAACTAAAACATTTGGATTCTCTATCTCAGACAAGGAATTCTTAAAACATCACATAGTACTAAATTTCAAGACTACTTCTACACTAAGGATCATAATTGGGTGAAAATTTCCATCTAGAAAGACCTTTCAAACTCCCACATTCTTGCAAATCACAAAAATATTTTCATAAAGGAACTTAATCAAAAAATTATCCACTACAAAGATACCTAGGATCACCTAATTTGGTCTTATTTAGCCTCAGGGTACTATTTAGTAGAGCAAGGATACAACATCCTAATAAATTCAACAAATATCACAAAAATAAGAGGATTGTCTCTTTTTTGTTCAAATGTTGGGGTCCCAAAGGTGAGATCCTTCGCATGGTTAGCTCAATAAGGTAGAATTCACATGAGTGATAGATGTTCACATCTTGGGAATCCACCTATCTTCACTTGTGGATTATGTGAATTAGAACTAGAAACAACAAATCACTTGCTTCTTAATTTTTCTTTTGCAAGCTCCTACTAGTCATTAGTCCAAGATAAGGTTCATTAGTGTGCACATATTAATGCATAACTTTTAGATGTATTTGAGTCTTGGCCTCTCCTCCATCAAAACACATTTTCTATAATAAAATTGAAGGTGGCTCCTACCATTCTAATTTGGAATATTTGGTGGGAGTGCAACCGACGCATATTCAGAAATGAGAAGAGCTACCTGGAATTTTTCATCCACAAAATTGAAGTTGGAATATCAAAGTAAATCCATGCATATTACATCAAGAATTTAAAAAAAAAACTCTTTCTTTACATTGGAAGATGCAAAAATCCTCCGAGAATGGAAATATATCTCTCTCCCATTCAATGATGGTCTTCTATATAACAAAACAAATAAAATTAAAAGGAAAAAGATCAAATGGAAACCCCCTGCTTCAAATTTTAAATTTTATCAAATTAAATTTTGACAGGTCATCAAAAGGAAACCCAAGATTGTTAGGAGTGATTTTTGTTTTGAGGGATTCAAAGGGAGTAGTAATTGTAGCACTTGTTGTGAGAGTATTGAATGAAACAAATAATGTTTTAGAGGCAAGGGTTCTACTGGTTGGGTTAAAGCTAGTTTCTAGATTCAAAGTGTCCAATCTAGAGATTGAAGATGACTCACAAAAAAATATATCAACATTCAAGAGAATTGAAACACCAAATTGGTGTATTAACTACATTCTTCAAGAAGCTTGGGACTGCTTACCGTATTTTTCCAACTATCAAATCTTCCATTGTTTTAGAGAAGCCAATTGGGTTGAAAATGGCCTTTCCAACAAAGGTTGTCTCTTGGAAGTAAATGAAGAATCCATCTTCAATAAAGAAATTTTGGAGGATCATTCATTTTCCCATATCATTTGCAATTATTTTACCCTCCAATTATCTTTGTTGTTGTCAATCTCTAGCCCTAGTACTAATATGATATTTTTTACCCTGTGATGTCCTTGGCCCTCTTTATCTCATCTTCATATACCTTTTCCTTGGTGGATATCTAGCACCCCCTCTCATTTCCTCCATTGGTCAAAGGTTGATTCTTAGGTATACCCAATGTTCATACTATAAGTGTCTTATTTTTTAACTATTTTTATTATTTTGCAAGATTTTGTTGTGAGTATCATTCTATTTATAGATGATATAATCTTAGGGAATAGTAGGCATAAAGTTCCTTGACTACTTGGAATTTTATAGTGTAATCACCTAAAATTGGTCTACTAGAACTTGATCCCCCCTTTTGATCAAATTGTATCTTTGCTAAGAATCATTATGTAGAGTAACCCTTTAAATCCCCTTTGCATATTTAAATAAAAATCTTATATCAAGCTTATACTATGGTCTAATTTCTAGAGCTTGCATATTTATTTAATTTCTAAAACCTTACTTTTAATATAATGTTCCTACACTTTTATTAAAAGAACACATTCACATGTGTGCACCTACTTAATTTTGATTAATTAGAAATTAAAAGGGATTTGTGCTTTCAAATGCTATTTTATCTTATCTTACCTAACATTTCCATTTTGCCTCTTAATCCTCACCACTCATCTCTACCTAACCTTGCATCTCCTTTCATCTCTTTTTGCCTCTTCATCTCATCTACTCATTCTTTTGACTCTTAATCTCCACCCTTCATTCTTGAGACAATTCCTTTAAAAGGAATATCTTCCTTGGCTAAAGGGTTCCATCTTAGCTTTTGGTCCTAATCTTAGAATCTTGCAATCTTGATCATTTTTTACATTCTCTTTCATTCTAGCATTCTCATTTTAGAATAATCTTACTAATTTGAATTCTTAGCCTAGCTTCATTTCTAGCTTAATCTTGCATTGTTAATCTAGTTTCTTTCTTGCATTGTTCTTGCATCTCATTCTTAGATTACTAATTGTTTCCATTTATCTTAGCTTAATCTCTCATTTTATTAGCTTGTATTCTTGCATCTTAGCTTCATTCTTAGATTTGAATCTTCTATTTTGGAGTATTCAAGTCATTGATCCTTCATGCCAATTTGATGAGCATCTTGAGAAGGATTAAACTTGCTTCAACTAGAAAGCTATGAGGTGATTCTTCAGATATACTCTTCCATGGGTTTCTCTCAAGAGTAATGGTTCATAGAAGTGTGTCACACTTTTGATAACACATCTTTGGCACCCACTATGGGGTTGAGCATCTATTTTCGGCTCCATTTCTTGTGCTTTTGGTTTCTTATTGTTGCAAGTTCAAAAATTTTGTTTTTTTAGGCTCAAGAGTTGTATGACATTTCTCATAATACCAAGGCGAAATTCCTTTATACTAATGTGTGATACTTAGAATTCTCTCAAGTGTCGTTCTTCCATATAAAAAAGTGTCGCATGACCTTACTATGAAGTGTCACACTGACATTATAAGGTATGTCACACTAGTTTGGAATGTCGCATAGCTTCTGTGAATTATGTCATACGATTTTATGATGGACTGATTAACTATCACCCATAATTTATCTTTGTCACAGTTTGAATTTTAGCTGAGATTGCTTGATTTTCTTTGCATTTTTTGATTTTCTGTTCTTCTAACTATTAGAAACTACAATTGAAACAATTTTTATATTTTCATTAATGTCAAACCTTAATTGGTGAGATAGTTTCTATCTAATAAAGTACGATATCTTTTGATTGATAAAGAGGATTTGAAAAGAGGAGATAACAAGAGGACCTAGTGAAAGGTTGAGTTATGAGATACTACAATGGGTATTTGATTAGTTGGCACATTGGAAAGGTAATGTGTTATTTATCTTTAACACTAAGTGAAAAATTTAGCTGATTTTGAGTATAGAAGAAATGAGGAAAGAAAGTCTGGAAGCATAGGCTTAATCAAGAAAAAGAGAAGAAATTCGGTTTAAGCCGAGTGATGCTAGTGTCGATTGAACGCCAATATAAGTTGAGTAAATTTTACTGTTGACCAATCATTAGTAATTGATGAGTATCGAAGAATTAACAGAGAAAAGATAATGATTTCTGAGAAGACAAGATTAGCGATGACCGAGTTATTCAGTGATGACTGAGTAGATGAACACAGTATTGACTGAGTGTCAATAATTTACAATTTGTGAAGGAATTGAGAATCCCAACCAACATAGTTGAATTCTTGGGATATGTAAAACGTGTTGACATTAAAGATGAATGACCTGGAAAATTTAATGCACAGTAAACCATTTTCTTATGGATTCAAGGAGAAGTTTTGAGAAGTATCTAGAAGGATAAGGAGGAGAAAAAATGATGGAAGGATTTGATGAATCTAACCTAAACCTAAGATCTATGGAAGAGATTAAGTGACAAAAGATTATTCTACCTAATCAAGGAGGTATAATGATGACCTAATTGTGGGATATGTAGTGTGTGGAAAGAGGTTGATGTTATTGATTGACAAACCTAAGTAGAAGGCTAAGAAGAGCTACAAAGAACTGAATAGAGTTGAGCTGATTGCTTGAAGGGATTTTCGAGTAGATCAAAGATCGAGATGGTAATGAAGGCCAATTAGTAAATCAACATATGAGCATATTGGACCTATATTTGCAAAGTGAGTTGTATATTTCAGATTAGAACCTACTATTATTTTCTAACCATTGTATCAGTTAAAATCCTTTAATCATGGTTGACCTAATAGTCATTTTGTAAACCCTTTAATCAAGGTAACATTCTAATGGGATATTCTTAAGCCCTCTAACCAAGCCACTCCTAACAGGGTGATTAAAGCCTTTAATAGGGTCACACTTAATAGTGTGTATTGTAACCTTTAACATGGTTGGCTTCTCATAGAGCTCACTTCAAAAGAGTGAAAATTTGGTAGCATGTTACAAGTGGTTTTTTCCCATATTGGGTTTCCATGTTAAATCCTGGTGTCATACTTGTGTGAATTTTATTTGATGTGTTATGTTGTGTTGGCGAACAGATTTGTTCTCTTATACTCTGATATGTATCCTCTGAATCTATGCCTCTAAAAACAAATCGTTTACACAACAGTTGGGTAAGCATTTACTTTGCTTCCTTCTGAATTTTACAAAAAGGTACAGCTCCCTTTATAAGATATTCAATGAATGGAAAAAGTAATTTTAACATACAAGCTTTTAACTGAAAAGCAGTAAAAAGACTCTCAACCGTTCCTAGACGGATGAGGTAGAACAACAAAAACTTGTAAAACCAATAGATGGAACAGAAGACTACCTTGCGAAAGAAAAATAAGCTTCAACGGCCATTCAGAGAAATTTAGACTAACTAACAAAAATGCATCTACAGAAAAATTATAACTCAGAGAACTATAATAAATGACTGAAACTGAATAGCACATACACAAGATCGATATATAATTCCCAAGGTAGAACATATATATTTCACTATTTGATTCAAAGATCAAAATATTTTCATGCACAAGTATTTAGGTAAGACTGGCCCAAAGTCCAGTTATCATCAGTCATTCAAACTGCTGCAAAAACAAAAAAAAATGAAAAGAACCTGTACTACTGCTTCTATTCCCTTCTATGTTTTTTTTTAATTCTAATCTATCCCCTTCCATGTCTTAAGCACCAGCTTAAATAGTTTAAACGGTCTGAGAAAGCCTCCCAAAAAATCCGACTTCTCGGACCCCATTAAAACAAGAAACCGCTAACAGTTTAAAACCAGTTTCTAAAGAAGAGTTAAGGTAGAGTCAATTGAGTAAACAAAACTGAATTTGATTCAATTTTCTTGAGCGTCCTTTGATGTGGCAACCTTTACGAGCTTCCAGGACTGGTAAACTCGGAGTAGCTCCTGAGTAGGCGGGGCGTGGAGGTTCTTCAACGCGATCAACTTGGCATGCGTTGCATTTTTCTCTCATCTCATCTCCTGAATTTTCTCCGCTTGCTTTGGCAATTGACCTCGGTTTAAGATAAGCATTGCTTCTATGTTGGCGGTCCTTGTGAGGTCATGAACCATCGACGCTTCACTTTCCTTGAAAGCGTTCATTTCATCCACAAAGGACTTCACTAATGCATCAACTCCTTGGTCTGCATCTTCCAATTGTAGAATACCTGAGGGATTTACTATTTTAATGTCCTTCAGGGTGTCAGAGTGAATCTCCTTCATGGCCTTTTCCATAACCCGCATCTGAGAAATGGCTGTCTCAAACAAAGTGTTCTTCTAGCTGAAGTTCTTCTTCAGGATGAACAACATACATGGGTCGACTAGCTTCATGGGGTTCTCTGTCAGAAATTGCTTCACTCCATAATCTTCAATTTCTTGTACTCTTTTCATGATCTCTGAACAACTTTCAGCTTCACTTTCCCATATTGGGATCAATGTCTGAATTTCCCCCAAGAGCGCTTCGCCGTCTGTACGGGTGCTCACGAACTCTTTTATGAAAACACTACCTTCCGCTATGATGCCATCTGTCCATGCCTTCATTACCTCTGTCCAAGTCCTCCCCTGCTGAACCTGCTTGAACAGCCTCTAACTTTCCGTCGAATTAGGGTTGAACCCCTGATGAGTCTGCGCTAGGGGTATTGCACTATTCTCAGCAAGCGAAGATAGGAATTTTTCCATGGTCGAAACTATCTGTTTCAACTCTCGCTTCTCTCTACCGTCCTTCTGCGACTGTCCGAGCATACGATCGGCAGAGAATTTGAAAATGTGATCACGGGAATCCCTGTTCAGTACTCCAAAATCCATCTTCATTATCTCATAATCCTCGGGCTCAGGATCTTGGGTATTTCCCATAGATCTCACTGTAGCAATTTCAGCAGTGACTTTCCCGGTAGAAGGATTTGTTATTAGCCTCGCATCACTCTTCATCCTTTTAGCTTTCAGAGTACGAGCTGCGTACCTCGTCACTATTTCTTTAACTGGCATAGATAGAGGCTTGAAGCTTTTCCTTTTATTAACCGATTCCGTGAGCCAAGGTGAGATTGTGCTGGACACCATTCGATTGTCAGGGGTCTTGACAAGTGCATCTGCATTCTGAGATAGGTCTTGGCAGTGCGTGAGACCTTCCTGCATCTTCCCCTTATGATCGGGGGTGAAGGTGAGATCTTCATCATTGAGGTCACCGACGTCATCCAGATAATCAAGCTCCTCTGAGGCCATTTGGATTTTCTTCTCAGATCTTGTCCTTGGTCTTAACCTTGGCGCGGTTGGATGTTTTACCGGGGCCGTTTTCTCCTTCACTAGTATTTTCTTACCTACATTTGATGACAAAAGAGATTTATTAGCAAGGGCTTGTGTTACACTCTTAATTGGCAAACCCGTGTTATGACTTGTATCTGTAAGAGGTTGAACATCTTTCTTCTTCACCACGATCCAGTTTTCTATTTCCTCAAAAATGCTGCGGGCCCGGAGTCTGATATCACTAGTCTCCTCTCTACTCCAATCGATGATCGAAACAGCATCCTCCTCGAAAAAGGTGGCGGATGGACGGGGAACCTCTAAATCATTATCTTCTATATTTCTGGTATCAAACTTCAACTGCAGCAGTTTAATCTGAGATACTGTAAGCCTGGTTCTATCTCATTCCCAGATCATTTTTTCATTGGCGAGATCTTCCCACAGGTCCTCCAGATGGTAACTTGGTGAAGGGCATTTTCCTAATCCCAGGGTCTATCTGGCAAAGCCTTTACTATCGAACCCTGTTCTTGGTTCATAGAAAGGCATGTGGAAGTTCAGTAAATTACTCCCACAACACATGCGTCCACCATGCTATTACAGATTAAGTGGCCTAACTTCACTGGGAACAGAGAGTTCCATTTATCTTCTAGGAGAGCTGTTTTAATGACAATGAACAACTGTCTGCAAACTTCTACAAGAATGAAACAGTCAAAAGTGTACCTAGGCAGCTTCAATGGTTCTTCTTCGAATCCTCCTACCCGAATATAAGTAAAACGGGGAAATTGAATATAAAAGCTGCCAAATACTTTAACTAATCTCTACGCATTGTCTGAAATCCTCTGGTTAGGCTTGCCAGCCAATTCCTGATGCAATTTCCCCCAGAACATATCATGTATTATTCTATAATCCTCCAAAACCTTATCTCTTCTCAGTAATGGACAGCACTCATAGATAAATAAATCTCCATTTCAGAGAGCTTTCTGAATAGGGTACAGGTCTTGAGTACAAGCCAAGCAATACATCAGGTATGAAGACATGTAAAATCCTTCCTTGGTCATCTAAGTTTGTCTGAGCTGGTCCCGAAGAAATGTGGCTATAATTTCAGCCCAGTCAATGTGTTGACTTCCTTCTAAGATGATTTCTACAAAATGATACATCCACTCATCAAAGGATAGGGCCTGTTCTGAACCTTTTAATCGGTGAAGGAGAACAACCAAATCATGTATTAGGGGGTTCATATGGTCCTTGGTGAGAGTTTTGGGTAACCGCAACCCTCCTTTATAGTTGGTCTTTGTCCACCTTCTCGCTATGTGACTCCTATTTTTATCAGCATTTTCTCTGAATTGGGCCAGAGACTGGGTAGGCATGAAGTTGACCAGACCTTCATTTGGTATTTTGAAGACTGCTGAAATCATTCTGCGGTTAACAGGGATTAGGGTTTGACCATCCGTGTTCAAAATACTCTTCAACTTTACATCGTATCTATTGATACATTCTTGCACCAATTCCGGACAAACAGTAGCCGGTGGGAAAGCAGCCGCTTCTAACAATCCTCTAGCCAGGACTTCTACAATGTACTCCTCGTCAACACAAGTTGAGAGTTTTGAAGGTATAGTATCAACTGAGACTCCTAAAAGATTCATGTCTGTTATGACCGGGGCCTTACATTCAAGATTCTTCACGTTGCCAAAGAAATGCATGACAGACCTCATGCTTGCCTAAAAATATGAAAGTCTACCAGCTCACTGCTTGAACTAATGAATTTGAAGGAATAACCGGAAATGAGAAGGTAGAGCTTGAAAGAAGCTACCTATATGCTTTGCACTTCGACCAGACCACCCTTCCAACGCCCAGACCTCGCAGTGTACAATAGGGAAAAAAAATGACTTACCCAGTTTCTATTTTTAGTTGCCACTTGAAGCACGAAATATACTCCGTTACGTGTTTATTAATAAATTTTTTGACACCAAGTGGTGATAAGCAATAAATGCCTTCAAATCAAATTAACTCTTCGAGATCCGCCACCTTTTCAATCATCATAATTCAATCTCAAACCAAATATTTCCCAATTGTGCAAGTGATTGCCTCATTTTCTGTGCACTAGCCCGTCCAATGAAATCACGCCAGGTCTACAGGGTGCGTCTTGTCAGGACATTCCATCATTATTGATCATGCCGGTAGTCTGTTTGAACTACTTTGAACTCCTTCGAGCTAGAGCTCGAAGAGGTTCAAACTCTCTCAAGAAGAAAATGCCGCTAGCCTTCCTGCATAACACATCGTTAGTAATAAAAGACTCAAGCCGCTTTTGAAGTCCTTCAAACTATTTCAAACCGGAGTTCGAAAAGGTTCGAAGTGATTCAAAAGCCTTAAAAGGATATGTTATTGGCTTAAAATGGGTCAAACCGATACAAACGACGTCGTAAGCTCAGTTTTGACAAATTCAAATGCGCGAAGACTCGTGGGAATACCAACAAGGTGGAAAAATGAACAGAGTGAAGCTTGACACGAGAACTTAAAAAGTTCAAAATGAGGTGACTCTTACTCACCCAACATCGGCTCTGACTGGGGACTGCAAACTTCCTAATTTGCAGAGAACTTCAGAAAACTGGTTCCGCAAACCAACCCAAGCAAATAGAAGGGAAAAGAAAAGAGGGACACAACCAAAACTGAAACACAGGAAACTAACTACTATTTACAAAGGGGACGAACCCGGACACTTAGAGTTTGCATAACTTCAGGTCTTGCCCATTATAGGTGAAGGGCAGATTAACACCATCTGGATATGATAGTTTAAAGGCATTTGAGCCTAGGTTTTCTGAGATGATGAACGGGCCTTTCCAAAGAGATTCTAACTTTCCATGTGCCCCCTTTGATGCTCTTCTCTTATCCCACAGCAGGACTTCATCTCCCACCATAAAATCGCGAGGCCTAGCTCTCATGTCAAAGATCTGTTTCACTTTCAGTTGATGTTCGGTAATATGGTCTACCATATTTTCCCTATCTTCCTCCAACTTACTTAGGTGCATTATGCGCCTCTCCAGGGGATTTTTAAAATATTCATCTTCAATAACTGCTTGAAGTTGTGCAGAGGATAGCTCGAGAGGCAGAGAAATATGAGCCCCGATCCCATACACCAATTCGAAGGGTGACATGCCAATGGCTCACTTCAAAGTAATCCTGTCTGCCCAAAGTGCCTCGTGGAGCTTCTTATGCCATTCTCTGGGATTATCATCCATCAACTTTTTCATTATGACGATCAGGTTTTTGTTGCTGGATTCTACTTGGCCATTTCCCTGCGGAAAATAATCCGAGGAATGAGCTAAGGCCACACCATGTTCATAGCAGAAGGTTGATATTTCTTCTGAAGAGAAATAAGTAGCGTTATCTACTATAATTTTAATTGGTACCCTAAACTTTACAAAAATAAAATTCATCAAAAAGTCACACACCACCTAAGAATTGGCTTTCTTCGTGGGTATTGCCTCCACCCATTTTGTGAAGTAATCGGTGGCAGTTAGAATGTAACTATCCCCGGCGCTAGATGGTGGGTTCAAGGGCCTGATGAAATCAATTCCCCACTGCTTGAATGGTTCTTCTACTATAACGGGCTTCAGAGGTAACACTGCTAGACAGGGTCTCCCGGAGAATAATTGACACTTGTCACAACTTCTTACATACTGGTAAGCATCTTTAAACATCCCTGGCCAGTAGAACCTGTTTCGAAGAATCTTATAAGTTGTCACGGTTGAGGAGTAATGCCCTCCACATGCTTCGTCATGAAATGCTCTTAACAATTATTTCCTTTGTCCTTCGTCCACGCACCTGAGGAAAGTGCCATCAACTCCCTTCTTAAACAAGGTGCCCTGGAAAATTACATATTTACTGGCTCTTAACCTTAGGTTCCGCCTCTCCTTTTGATTCAGATGATCTGGACACTCCCCATATGTCAAGAAGTAAGTAACATCTGAGAACCAAGGGTCAATTGAGCTAACCAGCAAGGCCATTGGTACTTCATCTATTTTTTCACAAATTTCGTTATCCTCTGCTATCAACTTGCACAAACCCTTGTCTCTCACCAAATTCATGGGCTTGATCGTCAGGTCATACTCCTGAATTTTTGCAATCCATACGGCTCTATTATTCATACCGATTTCTTTCTGAATCAAAATGCTTTTCACGGCAGTCTCCGGTACATATACGGTACTATGTGAGTGAAGGATATAATACCTGAAATGTTTTACTGCCTTCACCACCGCATAAGCATGTTTTTCTATTTGAGGATATTTAAGCTCGTGCTTCTTGAGAGGCACGCTCATGAAAGCTATGGGTGCTTCTTGCCCTTCTTTATCCTTCTGCGTGAGCATGCTTGAAAGGGTATGCTGGGAAGTATAACAATATATAATGAAGTCCTTTTTGAAATCAGGACTTTTCAGCACTGGTGCTTGGGATATGGCAGTTTTGACTTCCTCAAATGCTTTTTTTTCGTCATCATTCCATTTAAAAGGAACCTTCTCGCTCATCATCTCAATCATGTGTCTTGTTACCTCAGAGAATTTAGGGATGAAAGCTCGCAGAAAATTGATTTGCCCGAAGAAGGACTTCAGGACGATTCTGCTAGAGGGCAAGCTGAGCTGTTGGATTGCTTTGACCCGATCGGAATCTATTTTTATGCCATCTTTCGATACGATATGACTGAATAGTTTTCCCTCCTCTACAAAAAATATGGACTTTTTGGGGTTCAAGAAGATACCATGATCCCTGCACCGTTGCAAGACTCGTTCTACATCATTCAAGTGCTGATTCCTCTTTTTCGAGAAAACTGTAAGATCATCCAAATAGATCACTATGATGTTATTCCTGAGATCTTCAAATGAAGAGTTCATTGCCCTTTGGAAAGTGGCACCTGCATTTATTAACCCGAAGGGCATCCTGTTATAAGCGTAAGTACCCCATGGTGTGATGAAGGCTGTCTTATGCTGATCGGCCTTTGCCACGCCTATTTAATTATAACCTGAGTAGCCATCCAACATTGACATGACTTCCAAACCGAAAACTACCTGTAAAACATGTTCCATGACAGGCAGTGCATAATTGTCTTTTAGACTTGCCTGGTTCAGGTTACGAAAATTAACACAAATTCGCACTTCGCCATTCTTCTTCCTTACTGGGACTATGTTAGCTATCCACGTCGAATGGTGAATAGGGTAAATGATTCGGGCTTGTAACATTTTCTTAACTTCCTTCAGTATGGCTTCTGACACCTTGGGGTTATAGTTTCTTAGTTTCTGGCGAAAAGGAATAACCCCAGGCTTCAAAGGGATTTGATGCTCAAACTGACCACCTCTAAAAATCTTCAGATCTCCATAATCCCAAGCAAAAATATCTCTGTATTCTTTCAATAACTTCTTCCAATCTTCTTTCTCAGATTCAGTACAGCTTTGACCAATGGAGATCCACCTAGGGGAATCCTGATCACCTATATCGATCTTATCATACTCTTTTGGATTTGGGGCATGTGAGACTTTTTCTTTCGTCGTACTGTCATCTCTTCTTCTGAATAAGTGCTCCAGAGAAACCAAGCCTTTAGGGATCTTATTATTTTTTAGCTGAATTACCCCTGCATTATCATTCTCATCCTGGTAAAATTCTGTACATTCATTCTTTGAGCCTTCAAAATATGTCTCAGCAAATCTAGCAGCACACTCCAAGAATTCTTTAAGTTGTGCATCATCATCAAAAACTTGCCAGTTCTGGACATTGTCTGGTACCCTTGGCTTGTATATCATTTCAATCTGGTATTTTTTAGTTTTAAAATTAGGATGCGGCAAGAGCAAGGAGGCTGATACGGCCAAAGAATCTGCTCTAGTATTCTGATTTCTAAGGATATACTCAATGGAAAAAGTGTCAAAGGATTCTAGATCATTCCAGACTAAATTTCTGTAATGCTTTAATTTCTCATTCTTTACAGAAAACTGACCCCGAACCTGTTTAACTATTAATTCAACATCCCCTTTCACAATCAGCTTTTTAACCCTTCTCAACTTGCATTCCTCCAGGCCCAACAACAAGGCTTCATACTCTGCAGTGTTGTTGGTGTTTTTGAAATCCAATTTGAAAGAAAAAGGAATGCAGTCTCCATTCGGAGGGAAAAGGACCACTCCGGCACCCGAACCTGAGCTAGAACAGCTTCCATCGAATTCCATCTTCCAAATATCTTCTTCTCTATCGGGTTCGATCTGAACATCTTTATCTGGAGCAGATAGAATAACATAATTCTCGAAATTACATTCTTCGTACAGGATTTGGGCTCTGGGTTCAGCTGAAGGCATTACGGTATATTTATTCTTAGGTTCAGGTTCTAACTTTACTTTCCTTTTGCCTATGGGAATTGTAGCTTCGGACCAATCCATTTTTATATCCCCACCTAAGTCTTTACAGAAGGTTCTGCTGAGTAACATTCCGTAACTAGTAGGTATATCAGCTACTAAAATAGTGAGTTTTAGCTGCTTGTCCGGGTAGGCTACCAGAACAACCTGGCAGTCTTTGATCTGACCCTTTAATGGCACTTCTTTTCCATCCATAGAGTAACAATGGCCGAAGGTTTTAGTTAAGGGTAAGTCCAAGGCTTTAGCTACGGGGGCAGGCATTATGTTGTCAGAGGCACCAGAATCGATAATACAATTACTCAATTTTTAGCCATTCAAGAAGAGAGATACATAAAAAGGATTTGGCTTTTCCTCTTCAGACTCAGTTTCTACAGAGTTCGTGGATCGACATCCTTCTGGTACCTGGGGAGTATCTTGAGGTTGGAAAGCAAAAGATTCTTGAGTAGCAGAAGTTTCTCCTATAAAAAGTGTATCCACTTGAGGGCTTACATAATTTTCTCCTTTAACATATTTTACCAACCTATCCAGTTCTCCAGGGTTCATTCTCAAGAAATCAAGAGAGGAAATAGAAACTGTAGATGACTTACAAAACTCAACAAAATCAAAAGGAGAGGAAGGGGCAACTGCATTCTTGGAAAGAATTTTTACCTCTGAAATTTTTGAATTCGTACGTGTTTCTTCACCAGTAGGCTCTTTTCTTTTTGTATCTGTACTCGTGGCAGCTACACCTGGAACAAACTTCTGAGTTCATTGGTTCCTTGTTAAAATAGCGCAGGCTGGATCTTGTAGAGTTGCCAGCACACTTTCCCCTTGCTCTGCACCAGGTACATATTCAGAATAAAAAGATCCTGATGTACCCATGTCTTGAGAATCCTTTTCTTCATGAAATTGTTCATTATTCACCTCATCCCTGGTTGCATTTAGTTGTAAGTATCTCAACCATTCAGTGCATGTATCCCCATCATGGTCAGTGGTCAAATGGAACGAGCACATAGTTTCTTTGGGAGCAGCCTCTATCTGTAACCTTGGTTGAGGACTAGGTAACTGCAGCGCTTTCATCTGCTGTTGGGGCAGTTGTCTTCGACTTATATCTTGATAAGGAGCTGGATAAGTAGTCATTCTATTCTGTTGCCTTTTAAGCATTGCTATATCATTCATAACTCTCTGTATCATTGGATCTGTAGTTGCACTTGTCGAAGGGTTGCTAGGAGTTTGTGCTTCTCTCTTCCACTTGCCAGCTGTTATGAGAGTGTCTTCGAGCTCAATTGCTTTTGTTTGTGCATCTTCGAAGTCAGGCACTCCGTCTTTCAACAAATGAAATCTTATATCCGGTGGAACCACATTGAGGAAGTAAATCTTTTTGTTCTCATTGCTCGGAGCAGCAGTTGCGAGAATTCTTTGTAGAATTCTGTTAAATTTAGCCACGAACTCTCTCATTGGTTCATGTATCTCCTTCTTTAGCTGACTAAGTTGTATCAATAAAGAGACCTCATTGTCAAGCATTTTGAACCTTCTTTCGAAAGCCTGCTTCATGGTGTCCCAATTCGTAATAGATCCATTTGGCAAGTGGCTGAACCAATCGACAGCAGCATCTACTAGAGTTCTGACAAAGAGTCTCACTGCTACATCTTCGGTAGATACACTCATGATCCTACAAGTGGTTTGGAAGGCATTGAGATGATCATCTGAAGAGACTTTGTTGTCTCCGCTGAACTTAGGCAAAATTTGATTGGCTCCTTTAGGTAGATCAGCAGGTTGGTTAACCCCTAAGTTCAGAGGCCCAATGTGTTGACCCCAAGGTTTGTTTCCAGCCATGAATGGAAGTTAGAGATTCAAAGGTTGAATATTTAAGATAGTGGGAATTACAGTACCCGGAGAAATGATTGCTTGGACGGTTAAACGGACAGCTGGATTTCGCGAGGGAGATGAGGGTCGACTGACAGTTTGAGCTTTCTTCCTTCGGGAATGATTTGAATCTGGTTTAAAATTAAGGCTTTCCAACAGTTCAAAATCTTCATCCACCAATCCTCTACTACATTCCCCTCTCGTGTATCTTCTGGTTGCCAGTTCAAGAATCTATTCAAAACTTAGTTCCGCGGTTGACCTTGTGCAAGCCTGTTAACTACGACGGCTTCCCTAGCAATAAGAATACCCCTCAAGCGTTCACCAAGTTCTTCTTCTCTTTCAAGCACTTCTTGAACCCGCTGGAAATCTTGATTACTTCGTCTGAATCTCCAAGCGACTGCAGCTAGGTCTGAGATTAAATCCTCCTGTGTGTCTTGAAAACCTAAATTTGGCTGGAGCATAGGAAACACATTATCATTAGGTAACACCATTATGTGGCATTGCGATGGGAAGTGGACTAGTGCACTTGATTGGTCTTTCTCCAGTAGAGTCGCCAAAAATCTGTTGGCGAATAGATTTGTTCTCTTATACTCTGATATGTATCCTTCGACTCTATGTCTCTAAAAACAAATCATCTACACAACAGTTGGGTAAGCATTTACTTTGCTTCCCTCTGAATTTTACAAAAAGGTACAGCTCCCTTTATAAGATATTCAATGAATGGAAAAAGTAATTTTAACATACAAGCTTTTAACTGAAAAGCAGTAAAAGGACTCTCAACCATTCCTAAACGGATGAGGTAGAACAACAAAAACTTATAAAACTAATAGATGGAACAGAAGACTACCTTGCGAAAGAAAAATAAACTTCAGCGGCCATTCAGAGAAATTTAGACTAACTAACAAAAATGCATCTACAGAAAAACTATAACTCAGAGAACTATAATAAATGACTGAAACTGAATAGCACATACACAAGATCAATATATAATTCCCAAGGTAGAACATATATATTTCACTATTTGATTCAAAGATCAAAATATTTTCATGCACAAGTATTCAGGTAAGACTGGCCCAAAGTCCAGTTATCATCAGTCATTCAAACTGCTGTAAAAACAAAAAAAAATGAAAAGAACCTGTACTACTACTTCTATTCCCTTCTATGTTTTTTTTTAATTCTAATCTATCCCCTTCCATGTCTTAAGCACCAGCTTAAATAGTTTAAACGGTCTGAGAAAGCCTCTCGAAAAACCTGGCTTCTCGGACCCCATTAAAATAAGAAACCGCTAACAGTTTAAAACCAGTTTCTAAAGAAGAGTTAAGGTAGAGTCAATTGAGTAAACAAAACTGAATTTGATTCAGTTTTCTTGAGCGTCCTTTGATGTGGCAACCTTTACGAGCTTCCAGGACCGGTAAACTCGGAGTAGCTCCTGAGTAGGCGGGGCGTGCAGGTTCTTCAACGCGATCAACTTGGCATGCGTGGCATTTTTCTCCCATCTCATCTCCTGAATTTTCTCCGCTTGCTTTGGCAATTGACCTCAGTTTAAGATAAGCATTGCTTCTATGTTGGCGGTCCTTGTGAGGTCATGAACCATCGGCGCTTCACTTTCCTTGAAAGCGTTCATTTCATCCACAAAGGACTTCACTAATGCATCAACTCCCTGGTCTGCATCTTCCAATTGTAGAATACTTAAGGGATTTACCATTTTAATGTCCTTCAGGGTGTCAGAGTGAATCTCCTTCACGGCCTTTTCCATAACCCGCATCTGAGAAATGGCTATCTCAAACAAAGTGTTCTTCCAGCTGAAGTTCTTCTTCAGGATGAACAACATACATGGGTCAACTAGCTTCATGGGGTTCTCTGTCAGAAATTGCTTCACTCCATAATCTTCAATTTCTTGTACTCTTTTCAAGATCTCTGAACAACTTTCAGCTTCACTTTCCCATATTGGGATCAATGTCTGAATTTCTCCCAAGAGCGCTTCGCCGTCTGTACGGGTGCTCACGAACTCTTTTATGAAAGCACTGCCTTCCGCTATGATGCCATCTGTCCATGCCTTCATTACCTCTGTCCAAGTCCTCCCCTGCTGAACCTGCTTGAACAGCCTCTGACTTTCCGTCGAATTAGGGTCGAACCATTGATGAGTCTGCGCTAGGGGTATTGCACTATTCTCAGCAAGTGAAGATAGGAATTCCGCCATGGTCGAAACTATCTGTTTCAACTCCTGCTTCTCTCTGCCGTCCTTCTGCGACTGTCCGAGCATACGATCGGCAGAGAATTTGAAAATGTGATCACGGGAATCCCTGTTCAGTACTCCAAAATCCATCTTCGTTATCTCATAATCCTCAGGCTCAGGATCTTGGGTATTTCCCATAAATCTCACTGTAGCAATTTCAGTAGTGACTTTCCCGGTAGAAGGATCTGTTATTAGCCTTGCATCACTCTTCATCCTTTTAGCTTTCAGAGTACGAGCTGCGTACCTCGTCACTATTTCTTTAACTGGCATAGATAGAGGCTTGAAGCTTTTCCTTTTATTAACCGATTCTGTGAGCCAAGGTGAGATTGTGCTGGACACCATTCGATTGTCAGGGGTCTTGACAAGTGCATCTGCATTCTGAGATAGGTCTTGGCAGTGCGTGAGACCTTCCTGCATCTTCCCCTTATGATCGGGGGTGAAGGTGAGATCTTCATCGTTGAGGTCACCGACGTCATCCAGATAATCAGGCTCCTCTGAGGCCATTTGGATTTTCTTCTCAGATCTCATCCTTGGTCTTGACCTTGGCACGGTTGGATGTTTTACCGGGGCCGTTTTCTCCTTCACTAGTATTTTCTTACCTACATTTGATGACAAAAGAGATTTATTAGCAAAGGCTTGTGTTACACTCTTAATGGGTGAACCAGTGTTATGACTTGTATTTGTAAGAGGTTGAACATCTTTCTTCTTCGCCATGATCCAGTTTTCTATTTCTTCAAAAATGCTGCGGGCCCGGAGTCTGATATCACTAGTCTCCTCTCTACTCCAATCGATGATCGAAACAGCATCCTCCTCGGAAAAGGTGGCGGATGGACGGGGAACCTCTGAATCATTATCTTCTATATTTCTGGTATCAAACTTCAACTGCAGCAGTTTAATCTGAGATACTGTAAGCCTGGTTCTATCTCATTCCCAGATCATTTTTTCATTGGCGAGATCTTCCCACAGGTCCTCCAGATGGTAACTTGGTGAAGGGCATTTTCCTAATCCCAGGGTCTGTCTGGCAAAGCCTTTACTATCGAACCCTATTCTTGGTTCATAGAAAGGCATGTGGAAGTTCAGTAAATTACTCCCCACAATAGATGCGTCCACCATGCTGTTACAGATTAAGTGGCCTAACTTCACTGGGAACAGAGAGTTCCATTTATCTTCTGGGAGAGCTATTTTAATGACAATGAACAACTGTCTGCAAACTTCTGCAAGAATGAAATAGTCAAAAGCGTACCTAGGCAGCTTCAATGGTTCTTCTTCGAATCCTCCTACCCGAATATAAATAAAATGGGGAAATTGAATATAAAAGCTGCCAAATACTTTAACTAATCTCTGCGCATTGTCTGAAATCCTCTGGTTAGGCCTTCCAGCCAATTCCTGACGCAATTTCCCCCAGAACATATCATGTATTGTTCTATAATCCTCCAAAACCTTATCTCTTCTCAGTAATGGATAGCACTCATAGATAAATAAATCTCTATTCCAGGGAGCTTTCTGAATAGGGTACAAGTCTTGAGTATAGGGCAAGCAATACATCAGGTATGAAGACATGTAAAATCCTTCCTTGGTCATCTGAGTTTGTCTGAGCTGGTCCCGAAGAGATGTGGGTATAATTTCAACCCAGTCAATGTGTTGACTTCCTTCTAAGATGATTTCTACAAAATGATACATCCACTCATCAAAGGATAGGGCCTGTTCTGAACCTTTTAATCAGTGAAGGAGAACAACCAAATCATGTATTAGGGGGTTCATATGGTCCTTGGTGAGAGTTTTGGGTAACCGTGACCCTCCTTTATAGTTGGTCTTCATCCACCTTCTCGCTATGTGACTCCTATTTTTATCAGCATTTTCTCTGAATTGGGCCAGAGACTGGGTAGGCATGAAGTTGACCAGACTTTCATCTAGTATTTTGAAGACTGCTGAAATGGTTCTGCGGTTAATAGGGATTAGGGTTTGACCATCCGTGTTCAAAATACTCTTCAACTTTACATCGTATCTATTGATACATTCTTGCACCAATTCTGGACAAACAGTAGCCAGTGGGAAAGCAGCCGCTTCTAACAACCCACTAGCCAAGACTTCTGCAATGTACTCCTCGTCAACATGAGTTGAGAGTTTTAAAGGTATAGTATCAACTGAGACTCCTAAAAGATTTGTGTCTGTTATAACCGGGGCCTTACATTCAAGATTCTTCACGTTGCCAAAGAAATGCATGACAGACCTCATGCTTGCCTAAAAATATGAAAGTCTATCAGCTCACTGCTTGAACTAATGAATTTGAAGGAATAATCGAAAATGAGAAGGTAGAGCTTGAAAGAAGCTACCTGTACGCTTTGCACTTCGACCAGACCACCCTTCCAGCGCCCAGACCTCGCAGTGTACAATAGGGAAAAAAAATGACTTGCCCAGTTTCTGTTTTTAGTTGCCACTTGAAGCGCGAAATATACTCCATTACGTGTGTATTAATAAATTTTTTGACACCAAGTGGTGATAAGCAATAAATGCCTTCAAATCAAATTAACTCTTCAGGATCCGCCACCTTTTCAATCATCATAATTCAATCTCAAACCAAATATTTCTCAATCGTGCAAGTGATTGCCTCATTTTCTGCGCACTGGCCCATCCAATGAAATCACGCCAGGTCTACACGGCGCGTCTTGTCAGGACATTCCATCATTATTGATCACGCCGGTAGTCCGTTTGAACTACTTTGAACTCCTTCGAACTAGAGCTCGAAGAGGTTCAAACTCTCTCAAGAAGAAAATGCCGCTAGCCTTCCTGCATAACACATCGTTAGTAATAAAGGACTCAGGCCACTTTTGAACTCCTTCGAACTACTTCGAACCGGAGTTCAAAAAGGTTCGAAGTGATTCAAAAGCCTTAAAAAGATATGTTATTGGCTTAAAACAGGTCAAACCGATACAAACGATGTCGTAAGCTCAGTTTTGACAAATTCAAATGCGCGAAGACTCGTGGGAAGACCAACAAGGTGGAAAAATGAACAGAGTGAAGCTTGACACGAGAACTTGAAAAGTTTAAAATGAGGCGACTCTTACTCACCCAACATGTTGTTAAAAGTTGAATTAGTACATCTAGACTTGAGGATAACTGATTCACCCCCCTCTCAGTTATTCTAAAATTATTCTAATAGTTGGTATCGGAGCTTGTGGTTCTTGTAAGGAGAAATTTTAAAGGTACTTGAATCTAATGATCAAGATGTACAAAAAGGAGTTACCAAAGTTGAACAAGGAGAACTTCCCTACATGGAAGAGTTTGATGAAATTGCACCTAGTTGGAATTGGTGATTCAATGAAATAGTATGTGGAACATGATTATGTACTAGTTGATGCACCTATGATAGCCAAGGAGATGAAGGAAAAACAAGAACGCAACCAGGAAATGTTGGAAATTCCATCAGCCCTTAGTTATCCTGAATTTGAAGACATCGAGAACTATACTAATGTAAAGAAAATGTAGGACACACTGGTAGCTATCTATGGTGGGGACACAAATGTGCTGAGAGAAAAATCTGAAATCTTGAGAGGTAATTTTGATGAAATGAAAATGTTAGAAGGTTAAAACATTGTTCAATATTGTGGCAGAGTTAAAGAGGTAGTGAATGCTATTAGAGGATCTAATGGAAACATTGATGATGAGAAACTGTTATTAGCAAAGTTTTGAGAACCCTACTTCATATCTATGCTATTAGAGTTTTTGCAATACAAGAATCAATATGTGCTCATGGTAACATCCTAACTTTGGAAGGTCTTGTTAGTAGGCTTACTACTTTTGAATTGTCAAATTTTGATAATTTCACTACTCATAATATTGAATCTGCATTCAAGTCTCAAATGGTTCTTCATAAGTCTAAGAAAGGAAAAGAAATATGTGTGAATAGTGACAGTGATAGTAACAGTGATAGTGACACTTCTGATGATGATATACATGATCTTGAGGCACTTATGGCTAGAAGGCTACCGAGAGGAAAAGGAAAATTCAAAGGTAAAATTCCTATAGTCTATTTTTCATGTAACAAAGTTGGCCATATTGAAATAAGATGTCTTGATAGGAATGAAAAGGATGAGAGAAGGAAAAGAAAGTATAAAGACAAAAGGAATGACAGAGATCACATAAGGTATAAGGACTTCAAAGATAAAGGTAAGAAGTCTTTTTATATTACTGAAGAAGAAATTTATAGTGAATTTGATGATTGTGATGTAAAAGCTGTTTATGTTGCTATGAAAGATGATTTTGATGAAGATGAGAAAACTACACTTATTTCATATGTGAGTAAAGGTGATAAATGGATTATTGATAGTGGTTTCTCACATCACATGACTGGTGATAAACGTAAGTTTGAAACATTAAATCATTACAAAGGTAGAAGTGTTAAACTTGGTAACGATGCACCATGTGCCATGAAGGGAAAATGATCAATAAGATTAGATGTGATAATACTTATTGGGTTGAAGGTCTTAACTATAACTTTTTAAGTGTTACATAGTTGAATAGTATTGGTTATCAAGTTGAGTTCCATCACAAAAAGGCTAAAATATTTGATGCCATTGGTGAACTAATTGAAAGTGGAGAACAAACAAGAGGTAATTTGTTCTATCTAGACCTTTTTGAAGAAACATGTTTGTTTGCAAAATTTGATGATGTATGGTTATGGCATAAGAGGTTGTGTCATGTGAACTTTGACAATTTGGTAAACATTAGTAAGATGAAGAAAGATAGAGGTTTACCAAAATTGAAGAAACTTAATAATGTGATGTGTAAACAATGTCAATTGGGAAAAATGACAATGTCTAGTTTCAAGAGCAAGATATATACTTTTGATAATATTTTGGGATTGGTTCATACTAACCTTTGTGGACCTATTGGTGTGCAAAGTTATTGTGGTGATAAATATTTCATTTTGTTTATTAATTACTATTCTAGAATGATGAATGTGATGTTTCTGAAAGAAAAATTTGACGCCTTTAAGTTGTTTAAGTGGTATTTGGCAAAATTTGAGAAATAAATAGGTAAAATCTTGAAATGTCTGAGATTTGATAGAGGAGGAGAGTTCATATCAAATGAGTTCAACATTTTTGCAATGATAGAGGAATAAAAAGACAAATGTATGCACCAAGGACACCTCCGCAAAATGGTATAACAAAGAGAAGAAATAGATCAATTATGGATTGTGCTAGAGCTCTGATGATAGAGTAGAATGTTGTACAAAAATAATGGAGAAAAGCTATAAGTACAACTATTTATACCTTGAATTGAGTACAAATCAAGAAAGTTGTGGAAAGTGAAAATGTTAGAGTTGATGAATATGTAGAAAAGAATGAAGTTGAGTGAAAACAAGAACCTAAAGATTACAGATCTTTTGCATACATGGAAGAAGGAGAGGCAAGTGATATACCTAAACCAGAAAAAAAAAATGTCAAGAAAAAACATGAACCTACCGAGTCACAACAAGAAAATGTCGAGCATTAGGAGGATGTTGTTGAGAAATTGGGAGAGGAGGAAGAGAATCTACAAGATGAACTTGAAGATCAAGAACAAGAAGAAAGGAGATCTGAACCTACATTAGCACAATATGTGAGAAGACATGAGTCATGATAAGAAGTAAATTGAAAGATCAAACATGCTTGTTATGTGAGTTTGAGCCTAAGACAGTGAAAGATTCTTTGGATAATGAAGATTGGATTCAAGTCATGAATGAAGAAATTGAGAAGATAGAAAAGAATAAAACATGGACACTAGTGTCGAGACCATAGGAAAAGAATGTTATTGGAACAAAGTGGGTGTTCCAAAATAGGCTAAATGAAAATGTAGAAGTCACTAGGAACAAATATAGATTGGTATGCAAGGGATATGCACATGAAGAAGGCATTGACTATGGGGAGACATTTCCCCTAGTTGCTAGATTGGAAGGAGTGAGAGCTCTACTTGCATATGCATCTTATAAAGGATTCAAAGTGTATCAAATGGATGTCAAATCTATATTTTTGAATGAAATATTGGAAGAAGTATACATTGAAAAACCAAAAGGATTTGTTGATCCAAGAAAGAAGAACATGGTTTGTAAACTACACAAGGAACTGTATGGATTGAAACAAGCCCCCAAAGGATGGTATGAGAGATTGCACAACTACTTGATAAATATTGTATTTGTAAGAAAAAATGACAACAACAATCTATATTTGAAGACTGAAAAAGGTAAAGGAATATTGTTACCTGAAATATTTTTTGATAATATCATATTTGGAGGACAAGATGCCCTATGTCAAACATGTTCGAATGAGATACAAACTAAATTTGAGATATCTATGTTTGGAGAGATCAAATTCTTTGTTGGTTTGCAAGTTTATCAGATGAAGAAAGGTATCTATATTACACAATCTAAGTATGTCAAGGAGATACTAAATTTTTTTTGTATGGAGGACTCTAGACTAGTAAGTACAACCATGGCTACTAGACAAAAACCTTCAAAAAATGATGATATAGCAAAAGTGAATCAAACCTTGTACAGGTCTATGATTGGAAAGCTACAATATATTGTTCATAGTATACCTGATATTTCCCTAGCAGTTGGGATTGTTGCAATATTTTTTGCAAATCCTAAGGACATTCACCTGATGGCCATGAAAAGGATATTGAGATATCTGAAAGGAATAGAGGACTATGGACTGTATTATGAGAAGAATGACAAGTTGGAACTAAAAGTTTACATTGATGTAGATTGGGTAGGAAATGTGGATGATAAAAAGAGTACACGTGGTGGCACATTCTTTCTAGAAAAGAGATTAGTCTCTTGGACAAGGAAGAAATAGAATTGCATTTCCCAATCTACAGTAGAAGCTGAATATGTAGCAGCAATAGTGAATTGTTCAAATTTAGTGTTGATCAAGCAATTGTTGAAAGGTATGAAGGAAGAATTTATTGAGCCAGTTGTTATTTTATGTGATAACACAAGTTCTATCAATTTATCAAATAATCTTGTGATGCACACTAATATTAAGCATATTTCTATCAAGTATCATTACTTGAGAGAGCTATTTCAAGACAAAGAAGTGAGATTGGAGTATGTGAATACAAAGGAATAGTTAGCAGATATATTCACTAAGGCATTACCTAAGGATACTCATGAGTATCTAAGAAGTAAATTAGGGGTGATTCCCCTAACTGAGGCTACCTAGAATCATATAGAATCATTGCATCAAATATATTAATCAGAATATATGACAAATTGATGCAAAGGAGGTCACACTTTAGGAGTTGCCTAAAGTTGTGAAGAGTAAATCACAAGATGTTGATCAGTCATAAGAAAGATGACAGAGGGAGTATGAATTTCAGAGAACTAACATGAAGATATCTACATGGTGAAGATGAATGTCTTTGGCATTTTTTTCAAAGAAGGAGAGATTTAGTGAGCTTGAGGGAGAGATATAGGAAGAGGTTCAAAAGGAGTTACCCAATGAAAAGAGAGAGAGAGAGAGAGAGAGAGAGAGAGAGATTGAATAAGATGAGGGAGAGACTATTGAATAGACTAAAAGATAACTTTTTTGGATTGTATGGTGACTATGCATATGGAGTTTATGGTAGAACATGTAGTGTTTCCATCAATGCCAAAGAGGGAGATTGTTGAAAACTACAATTGAAAACAATTGTTATATTTTCATTGATGTCAAACCTTAATTGGTGAGTCAGTTTCTATCTAATAAAGTACCATATCTTTTGATTGATGAAGAGGATTTGAAAAGAGGGGATAAAAAGAGGACCTAGTGAAAGGTTGATTTATGAGATACTACAATGGGTATTTGATTAGTTGGCGCATTGGCAAGGTAATGTGTTCTTTATCTTTAACACTAAGTGAAGTAGTTAGTTGAATTGGAGTATAAAAGAAATAAGGAAAGAAAGTATGGAAGCATAGGCTTAAATGAGAAAAAGAGAAGAAATTAAATTTAAGCCGAGTGATGCTAGTGTTGACCGAGTGCCAGTATAAGCCGAGTAAATTTTAGTCTTGACCGATCATCAGTAATTGTCAAGTATCAGAGAATTAACCAAGAAAAGATAGTAATTTTTGAGAAGACAAGATTACTGATAACCAAGTTATTTAGTGATGACCAAGTAGATGAATACAATATTGATTGAGTATCAGTAATTTACAATTTGTGAAGGAATTGATAATCCTAGCCGACATAGTTGAATTCTTGGGATATGTAAAACATGTTGACATTAAAGATGAATGACCTGGAGCATTTAATGCATGGTAAACCATTTCCTTATGAATTCAAGGAGAAATTTTGAGAAGTATCTAGAAGGATAAGGAGGAGAACAAAATGATTGAAGGATTTGATGAATTTGACCTAAACCTAAGATCTACGGAAGAGATTAAGCAACAAAAGATTAATCTACCTAATCAAGGAGGTATAAGGATGACCTAATTTTGGGTTATGTATTGTTTGCAAAGAGGTTGATGTTATTGATTAGAGAACCTAAGAAGAAGGCTAAGAAGAGTTGTGAAGAGCTGAACAAAGTTGAGGTGATTTCTTGAAGATATTTTTGAGAAGATTAGAGATGGAGATGGTAATGAAGGTCAGTCTGTAAATCATCATATGAGTGTATTGGATTTGTATTTGCAAAGTGAGTTGTATATTTCATATCAGAACCTACTTTTATTTTTTAACTGTTGTATCAGTTAAAATCCTTTAATCAAGGTTGACCTAATGGTCATTTTGTAAACCCTTTAATCAAGGTGACATTTTAATGGGATGTTCTTAAGCCCTCTAACCAGGCCACTCCTAATAGTGTGATTAAATCCTTTAACAAGGTCACACTTAACAGTGTGTATTGTAACCTTTAATAGGGTTGGCTTCTCACAGAGCTCACTTCAAAAGAGTGAAAATTTGGTAGCATGTTACTAGTGGTTTTTTCCCATATTGGGTTTCCACATTAAATCCTAGTATCATACTTGTGTGAATGTTATTTGCTGTGTTATGTTGTTAAAAGTTGAATTGGTAAATCTGGACCCGAGGATAACTGATTCAACCCCCCTCTTAGTTATTCTAAAATTATTCTAACACTAACAATGACTAACAAGTAATCTTGTAGGGCTGTTACTTCATTTAGCATGATTTTTATGATCTAACTTGTGGTTTTCTAGGGCCTTGTTTATCAAAAGAGCTCAATTTCTTCATTCTTGCTAACATTTTGTGATGTAGGATCCACTTACCAAAGACTATATCTTAAAACTACTAATGTTTTGTCTTGTAGGTTTCCTTGTAGATAAAAATAATCTATGTGTTTTCTTAGATTTGATTTCTAGGCACCTAGATTAACTAGAAGGCTTATTGTTTTGGGATTGGTTAAGTAATAGGAGAGTATGCTCTTTTCCTCTTGGAAAATCATAAATCTAGACCTACTTGGTTGATTAATTGACATTTTTCTTGGATAAATGAACATGTTCTTGATGTGTTCTGGAGAAACTATGGAGTTGGAGACTATTCTCTTTTCCCTATGCAAAAATAAAAAATCTAGACCCCCACTAGCTATCCATCTTTACTTTCTTGCATTTACCTTTAGAGGGCCTACCAAAAGAGCAATATTTTGGGAATGACCAAAGTGGGGAACAAGAAAATCTAGCTACTCGACCCCATTATAATCAAAATATTATTTCAATCCAAAGAGAGAAAAGACCTGGTTTCTTTCTTGTAGGGCTCAAGGTCTAAATTTCACTTGCGAAACTACAAGGGAGGCCATGAGCGAAGGCCCTTACTAAAAGATTTAGGACTTATAGGCTATCTTTTTTGGCCATGTTGTTTCCTTTGTGCAAGGATTGATCCAAGTGGATTATCTAGATCACCCCAAGACACTCACCATATGTACTCCCTTGGATAAAAATCCATGACAAAGCCAACATCACTTTGTGTGAGGTGAAGGGGTACCAAGTTGTGGGAAAAGGTTGCAACACTAACCGCTTGACCTTAGGTAGCTTTCTTGATGTGTCTTCTTATGCTAGTACTTGTGGAAACACTTTTTGAACATACACATGATACACTTGGAATATTTGACACCTTACTGAGACTTCACAAATGCTTGTATTTGCAAGGTTGTTTTTCTCCTTGATGGATTGTCTTGAGACTATTGCTTGTTCACATCACATATTTTAAAAAAAACCTTATCTAGGGAATGCTTCAAACTTATTAATCACCTTACAATATTTTAAACTCAAATTCTTGGACTAGCCTTAAAATTTGTCAAAAATGCTTCTCCATTGCTACCCTTGACTTATATTATTATTTGGTACATTCCATCATGTTAGGCATTGTCCTTAGCTAGAAAATATTACTTTTGTCTCTTGACTACATTCTTGGCTAGTAGAATGCTCACTTATCTACCATCTCTTTGATCAACTCTATTGGATGCTCTATCCAACCTCTTTCTTTTTCAAAAGTGTCATACATAGGGATCTCCCCACATTTTGGACACTTTGTGGCAAGTTATGTTTTCTCTATCTCTCTTACACTATAACACTTTGGACAAGTGGACATCTTTACTTACCTAGCTTGAACATCAAGTCATCATAAGACATACTATTTGGCTTTTGACAAATTTCTTTCATGTTAGTCATAACTAGATCTTAGATCTTTGAGGGATTATAACCTGAAGCTATCTTTGACAATTCAACTAAATAAGGTCATGTGCCTTGGGGTTTCAATCCCTTTTCTAACATCTCCAATGAATCTACTCTATCCTCTCCTAAATTGGCACATAGTATTTCTTACACTCCAACCATGGATGAATGAAGTAAAAGGAATAGAGAATTCCTAAAAAAACTTAGTGATAAACACTTTGGACAAGAAAATCAAGAATGCCTTAACTCTAGACATGGATCACATGACTCACAAGGTGGTCATTCAGACACAAAATAACTCAGGAAGATATCTTACAATTTCAGCAAGATGAATGCTTACAAAGACTCATGAAGTTGACTCTAAGTCAAAAAAAAGACCAATACTTCTTGCACTTGGCCTCTCAAGGAATTAAACTACCCCACAACTTTGACGTTGATAACTTAATCAAGAAAGAAGAACCCTCTGAAATGGAAATCTTGAGGAAATAAATGGAAGACATGATGAAACATATGCAATGCTTGGAAAAAGAGAAAGAACCACCAAGAACATATTTCTCTCTTGAGGCTATATGTTCATTCCCTTTTGAAAAAGATCTATGCATGTCACCTTTTGCTAGAAAGGTTGAGTTTCCTAAATATGAAAAATACGATGGTAGAAAAGATCATCATGATCACATTAGAGAATTTTGAGCACTTAGCATGAAGTTCTTGCATGAACCCACTTATCTAATGAGGATATTTCCTAGGAGTCTTAGTAGTCAGGCTATGGAATGGTTCACTAAACTATCTCTCCCTCTCAAATATTTTGACCAACTAGTGCAATGATTTATCCAATAATATTCCTATAACATTCAACATGCTATCACCATGCTTGATCTTTGCAACATAAAACAACATCAAGGTGAATCCTTTGTGGTATTTCTTCAGCAATGGGGGAAGCTATACTCACACTATCCTCAAAAGATTCTTGAGACCGAAAAATTTGACATATTTATCAACTCTTTAGTTCCTGAAATGAATTATGCATTACAGATGCAAAATCATGCTTCATTCAACAAACTAGTTGAAACATCTATTCACATAGAGGATGTTCTTGTCCATAAGGGAAATATCACTTTTCAATCCAAGTCCTCTTCTAATAACCAATCTAAAAAAGACAAAAGAAAATTCTAGAACAAAACTAAGGATGTTGTAAATGATGAAATCATGGTTTCAACTTCACAATCTGCCACTACCAAAGAGACATCATTGAATCTATCTACTATTGTGAAGGCTAAAAATGATAAGCCTTGGGCTCCCAAGCCTAAAATAAATTTCACTCCTCTCAGAGAATCACTTGAGAATGCTTTGTAGAATCTTCTCACTAACAATATCATTGCTTTTCCTGATAATTCAAAACCTTATGATCTTGAAATCAAGCCTAAATGGTGGAAGGACAACCACTATTGTGATTATCATCACAACAAAGGACATAAAACCAATGAATGCATGAAACTCAAGAATATTATTCAGGATCTAATTGACAACAAGACCATTTTGGATGACTCGCCACAAGAAAATAGTGATCATAAGGCTTTTAAGGAGCCTTTTCCTAAGTTTGAGAAAAGGGAATCTTCCAAGGCAAAGGATAATAATTTTTCCTACACTTATGCTAATGATGAAAATGTGATCACATGCTTGAATCTTTTGATCATGCTAAAGGAAAAGATAAATTTGAATCACCTAACATGGCAACCAACTCTCAAGCTCCATTAGGAGAAGGTTCATCTTCCTCCTCTACTTCTAAGAAGATTTTAATCTCAACAACTCAACCAACTACCCTGTAGACTACACATGATCTTAATCTGGTTAACCAAATTCAACACTTTACAGCTCAGATCTCAAGGCTTGAGCTACTTGATGTCTCTCATCCTCACAAGAATATTCTTAATCAATCCCTTCTTCCTGAAAACATTCCTGGGGACCTAAACAATGACAAGTTCCAGTCCATGGTTGAACACCTCACTTCACCTCCTTCTCTCACTTTCTTAGAAAAAGATGACATCTCTATCAGTCACCCTCATAATCAAACCCTCCACATTGAATTCTCCATTCAAAAATTTAGATTCAAGAACATTTTGATAGATGGAGGCATGGGTTTAAACATCTATACTTTTAAACTGGTCAAATCTCTTGGGTTTTATGAACATGTTATCAATCCTAGATGAAAAATAACAATTACGGAATATGATAAAGAGGAACTCTCTTCTAAAGGAATGCTAGTCTTACCAATAAAAGTGGGTTTTGTTCAACGGGACATCATTTGCCAAGTCCTAAATATTCCTTTGGCTTATAACATACTCTTGGGTCATCCTTAGATCCATGCTATGCAAGAAGTCCCTTCAACATACCTTTGCTACATCAAATTACCATATGACAGAATTGAGGTCACTATTATTGTAGACTCAACATGTGCTCCTAATAGTCCTAAACAATTAGACGGTATGATTCCTCACAAAAAATAAGGATCACCTCTCAAAATAGAATCTCTATCAGATCATGGAAAAAGAATACTTGTCAGACCTATTGACATGGGAACCTATCGAGTGGACACTTTCCCTCTCTCTTTAAAAGATTATAGTAAATCATCCTCATCAACTTAAACACCTATTATTCATAAGGGTACTGGAATGATTAAAGCTATAATTCCTCTAGAACTAGAAAGATATGAAAATGCTACCTTACAATTCAAGAACAAAGAGCCTAAGCTAAAGGATAAACATACTAAAATCTCACGTTGAAAATATGGTATGGGCTATCATCTTATGCAAAAGGTGGGACATGATAGAAAAATCTCTCTTGGAAAAGGAAAAGTACTCCTTGAACCTATACACGCTGAATTTAGAGACCCTAATGACAAAATTGGTGTTGGTTATCATTAAAATAAGCTTAGCAAACCTAGCAATAGTACTAATGCACATAAGGACTCAGAAGATGAGGATGAAGCAAACATTCAACCTCTGACTTATGAAAGGCTCCTACTCATTTAGAATTCTAATCCAGATTATCAAGGAGAGCCTTACTTACCTACCCAAGTACCTCAAGGACATGACCTTGGTCCTGCCTAGGAAAATATTGTTTCAACTATTGAGCATACTACTGGGCCTAATTGGGGGAAACTAGGTGACACCTCCTACCTCTTAGATATGCCTTAGGGTATGCCCATTCTAGACTACTCTTTTTCTCCTTCTATTGAGAAAACTCTTTCTACTGAGAATACTACTCCTATGACAAATTATAATGATGAAGAAAATCTACCTCCCACAATGTCTTCAACTAACTACATCAGACAGTATCTTAATGGTGAGATAGACTCAAATGAATACAAGTGAGATTATTTATCTGATGCTACTAAAGATATACCAGTTGATGTTATACATAGATATTCTCCTCCCACCAATTTTTAATGAGAAAGGTCTAAATATCAGGATCCAGAAACTGATGATGATCCTTTCCACCCTTCTATGGAAATCATTCCTATAGCTCCTAGGCTACCTACTTCAAACAATGATTAAACTACTCCAGCAGATCATGGGTACATAAGATCCTATCTTGTCATAGTTTCATGGAATATAGGCATATCCTAGATTGAAATGGTTCCTATTCATGGACTCTTACCAATTCAGGAGAAGCGTAGCTCTCATAATCGACCATCTCAGTCAGGACCACATAATACTCCTCTAAACTCATCTAACTCTTCTAGGACAACTTGTGATCAACAATTTTATATGGAAGATAACTTTCTTGATCTATCTGATTCATTCATAAATGATGAGTATGATACTAGTATCTTTGTACTTGAACCTATTGACCCCTCTCCTCTCTTCCTCTCTAAGCTAAGTGGGTCACCCACTTCTCATCCATCCCTCCATATAAACCAATCATATCAGCCTCACTCATCCATAATTCCTAAGTCTTCTAGAAGTAACTTGGATTTGCATCACAAAAATTAAAATCCACTCATATCTAAAAGTCACCATGTCCCATCTAATCGACATATGACTATAAAGAAAAAAGCAATATTCAAAAGACCACAAAGGTCTTCAAAGAGAAAAAGAAAATCAAAGAAAAAATGGATCTCAAAATCCATCATAAAAGAATTATCAAAAGAGTTCCAAAGAAAAGAAAAATCAAAAGCTATGTGGATTCCCAAGCTAAAAGACTTGGATATAAAAGAAAAATCAAAGTTACTTTCCAAGCTTCTAGATTCCCACAAATCGCTCCATTCAACCATCCTTGCCTCTCATACTTCACAATCTTCACTCCATCTTGCCTTTCCAAAAAGTGCATATCAGTATCTCTATATTTCTAATAACATGACTAAGAGAAATCTAGAATGTACTCTCCCTAAGCATTTAGAACATGGGAAATCTAACAAAGAGTTAAGACATGTCCACAAGGATATTGGTGGGTCTCACTTAAATGATCATTCCTTGACTATGGAACTCTTGATAGTTGGACACTACTGGTTAGATCCTCTTATCATTACTACAACATCTAGTTCTACTTATGAAATTTCTCAGCAAGTTACTACTATGAATGGTAGTGTTCTCAAAGAGCTTTTCAACTCTCTTTCTCTACAATGGTTTTGTAGCTAAGATTTTTCATCCTATACAAAAATCTATGATCCTGAAAAATCCTTTAAAAATTTGTAAAATGTCTTGAAAAAATACAAAAAAATCAAATACATCAAAAATCCAAAAAAATCAGAAAAGTGAAAAATCATCCCAAGTGGTAAAACCTTGCAATTAGTGCTTCTTTTGTCAATGCATAGCTAAACTCTTGTATCCTTTCATCCATCTCTCTCTCTCTCTCTCTCTCTCTCTCTCTCTCTCTCTCTCTCTCTCTCTCTCTCTCTCTCTCTCTTTCTCTCTCTCTCTCTCTATTTCCTTATGTTGTCTTGGGCTAGAACTTATCTTTGTCTTGTCCTTGATTCATAGCTATCATCTAGGGGCAATCGTATGCTTGTGTGGGCTACTTGTGCTTTACCTCTTGGTCGACCTCTTGCACTTAACATGAGTTAGTTATCAGTCCTTTCCATTGGACACTTTCTCACTAACATCACTTGGTATTTCTCAACACTCTAATCCTTCAGTGTTTCTTAACACTACCCATTTGGACATCATTGTGTTTCTTAACACATATCAGATCTTGCACTATTCACTACGCACTTGCACTTTGACACTAGCACAAATGAGTTTTGTTAACACCCAACACCAACTTACATCCTAGAAAATTGAAAATGACTGAGCTATACTGAACTATTTTATTTTTTTTGTCTATTATCATTGATTTTCTCTTTCTATACCTTCTAAGGTCACTCAACGATGTCTACTTGACTAGAGATTCACAACTAGAGGCATAGCATCCTTTTTCTTTGATTTATGCTAGTGGTGTGATTTCAATGATCCTATGTTGTCTAATAATCTAGGTGTCTGTGGTAAGATCCTCCATCATGATTGGAACACCACACATACATTGACCCTCTTTATTTGGACACTTAGGTGAGGTTGGAATCATCTCCTTGTCTATTTCTTGTGCTATCTTACAACATTAACTTAGAAACCATGTTCAGGTCATCTCGACTCTTATGTCTTGATTCTTATGTGTGTTTCCTACATCTCATTCAATACAGTTGTATTCATATTTTCATTGTCACTCTCACACTAGTGAAGGTTATGTTGGTTCCTTTTCTTTCCACTTGCAAATTTATACTTTGATTTAACATATATTGTCAATGACTCTATCACCCCTCTAAACTCTGCAAGGAAAAGGGCCAATTAACAAGGATCAACAAGGATCCTCCTACATTTTGAGTCTAATACTTAGGAAGGTGTACCCTCTACTCACTTCTTGAAAGGATTCACAAAATATTATGCATTCATACTCTTTACAAACTGATTTAAAGATTTTATCATTTATATTTGTGATTGATGATGATGAATTGCTTCCAGAGAACAGATCAGTGTCTTACCCTAGGGTACAGAGTCACCAACAACATATATCAACTAAGATCCTAACTCCAACCCACCCAAATCCAGAATAACTGATTTGCCTATTATTCCTCTCAAATCTTATACCTAGACATCAAATTCTCATTTAACCATGGATTCTCTGAAATTACCTTTAAAGATTTAATCCTAACTTTGGAAGGAACTCAAAGACAATTTCAGAATATACTTTGTATACCATAGACTAATTCACTTTGTGACATTAATATATAAGAATGCAGGATCAAAATAAGAATACATACACAGGTTTAAGACCAGGATTCAAGTGCATTTTCATTAAAATATTAGAATCAATACATTGCAGAATGACAAAATACTAAGGAAATAAAACTCACAATCTGAGTGCTCCTTGTTCAATTTCTCAAGTGATCATTAACCCCTTTTATACATAAAATAGACATCAATATATAGTCACTAGCTACCTTGGAATCCTTTGGAAAGGATGCAACAAGCTTCAGATAGCTAGGATAGAATTAGGGTTTCAACTACCTCACCAACCAAATTCAATCAAAATTTACTGCAGGGGAGGAAACTGAGCAACCTCAAAGAAAAACAAATCCAAGAATGATCTTCATTGATGGCACTAACCCTGACTGGTATGCAAAAGATTGGAAATGCATCAAGTATACCCACTACAACTCTAACTGCAATGCGACTTGAATAACCATTTCACCTACAACCAAGGTGCGAACACCTTCCGCAGTTAATCATACCTCAGGCAATACTGTACTAGTGAGTGCAAAGTCATACCATGCAGATTGGCCATCAAAACATTGAATTTTCATTCCTTCTGTCACTGAGAAACCCTTGAAATATTCAAATTTTGGGTAGCAATGGTTAATCAGCTAGTTTAAAACACAACCGTCGATCTCACTCCCCAGCAGATCACGTGGTTCTCAAAAATCAATAAAATGGTTAATCAAACCCTTGAAAACAATTTTGCCCCATCAGCAACACCGCTACCAATAAGAATCATGCACGTCATAATCTCCTGGCATGCGAACCCACTTTTACTTCACGCCTTTCAAACAAGATCGAACGATTGTCACTATAGCACAAGCTTTAAACATCACGCATCTTATCCTAGCGGTATACCAACAATCATAAGATCTACTCAAGCTTTAATTGTCTGAGAAATCTAACCCCACTGCTCTACATCACCCAAGATAGGTGTCAAATAAAAGAACTTCCACATAAGAAAGACTATCAGAACACTGCAATGTCAAAAAGGATGTTGATCGGATGCTTGTCGCTAAAGCGTAATGATTAAAAGATAGTTATCTTGACCCAATTGTATAATGACAACCGTTGATTGATCCCAATGTTTAGTTGACAATAGGCTTTTGAAGATGGGCCCACTTGGATAGATGTCATCATGTCACCAAAGCGCATGTTGTAAATTCTGACAATCGGGAACTCAAGATTTAACGACAGCCACAAGTTCAAAAGCTAATCAGTTGAAAATATTAACAGAAAACTTAGGCTTTAAAGGAAATAAATAAAAAGGGAACCCCATTCGACAACCTAGTGGTATAACATGTAAAGTGGTTACTTCATGAGGTGTAAAAAGGAACACATGTTTATTTTGAATGTTAATGAGCAAAAAGGTCTTGCTCAAACATAACAATGTTAATACCAGACTAGGGTTTTAGCAAAATGCATGAGGCCAAACCCTTAGAACCATAATTCTCAAAATCTAAGAATGAGGATCAACATTTTAAAATAGTGCTAATAGTTGCTCAGTCTGGTGATGATGGGTAACTTTGTGCCCATGCAAGAATTCAAAATTTTTGAGAGAGCAGACCACCTACTGGAAAACAACTACAAAGAGCACCCAGACAACAAAAACCTACAAACTAAGGCAAAACCAAGCAGAAAGAAACACACCAGTATATACAAGCCTAACTACTGTTCATGGAATGGAATGTACTTCAACTGAAGTATTTCTTCAAGAACTGTCCATGAACTGGCAATTCTTGAATGTCGCCATTTAATTCTTTGACAATGTATGAATCTTGTCCCCATTTTTCATGAATCACATATGGCCCTAACCAGATTGGATCAAATTTTCCATGTTTTCCTTTATCTTCCAATCTCGCATTCCAAATTAACACCAAATCATCAGGTTCAAACCTCCTTTCTATTGATTTCTTTTCATAAAAACTCTTGACCTGCAACTGCAACGTAGCATTCTTTGAAGCTGATTCTCTTCTAGTTTTGTCAACCTGATTAAGTCCTCAATTCTCAACTGCATTTCATCCTCTAGATCCTCATCATATAACTGAACAAACCTGTACATCTCTAGAAATTTTTTCTGAGGCATCCTCACATGTATTCCATACACCAAATCAAATGGTGCACATCCAATTGCCTTTTTCACAATTAGTCTATCAGCCCATACAACTAATGGCAATTTTGAATTCCATGCCTTCTTATTCTTTTCAAGAATCCTCTTGAGAATCTTAATCAAACTTGTATTGGTTGATTCTACCTGTCCATTTCCTCGAGGATGATAAGGTGAGGAGTATGACCTCTAAATTCCTAAACCTTTTCAGAATTCTTTGTATTTAGTAGACTTGAAGCACATTGCGTTATCACTGACAATCCTTTTAGGACAACCAAATCTTGTAACAATATTATTCAATAGGAAATTAGTCACCACCCTACTTGTTGCATTCCTTATAGGAATAGCCTCTACCCATTTTTAAAAATAATTAGTGGCAACTAAGATCCAAGAGTGTCCTCCACTGGACTTGTTTGGGAATTCACCTATAAAATCCATTCCCCATTGTTGGAAAGGGACCTGCACTTTGACTGGATTTAATGGTACATTTCCTAAAAATTTGAGCTTACCAAAAAATCTTTGACAAGCACCACACTTTCTTACCAATTGTTCTGCATCCTTGAAGATTGTGGGCCACCAGAATCCTACTCTTAGAATCTTTTGAGTAGTAGTTTTTCCCATTAAATGTCCACCAAAAATCCCCTCATGCATTTCCTTCAACAATTTGCCAACTTGATCTTCATCAACACATTTCAAAAGTATGCAATCCAAATTCCTTTTATATAACTTGCATTTTATAATTACATACTTGATTGCCTGTAGTTTCAGTGCCCTCTTCTTATTGTCATCCATTGCTGCTGGACACTTCATATTTCTCAAATAATAGATAACATCTTGATACTAGATACAGTCATCCATATCACATGTGTAATCAATTTCAACTTGATTTATCTGATTTGCATCAAGATTCGATTGAGCCATTAATTTTGCCAATCCTTGACCTCTAACCAACTTGGTAATTTGAACATCAATGTTAAATTCCTGAATTCTATTGATCCACCTACATCTTCTCTGAAACACCTCCTGCTGTGAAAATATATCTTTTACTTCAGCACTCGACATGAAAGAAACCACAACTGCTCCCATCAGATAACACTTGAAAGCCTTCACTGCTTTCACAAGTGCATATGCTTATTTCTCATTTATGTCATACTTTAATTCAGTAGCCTGCAAAGATTTACTAAAGAATGCAATAGGTTGCTCAAAACCCTCCCTATTTTTCTACAACAAAACTGCAACAACAGTATGAAAAGATGCAAAAGAAAAAATGTGCATTGAGACATCATAATCAAGTGCCTTAAGCACAGGAGCATCTTTGATTGCCTGCTTATTTTTGAAAGCTTCATCAGGCTCACCTTCCCATTTAATCACAGATCCCTTCTTCAACATTTTGGATATTGGCCTAGTAAATTCAGAAAAATTTGTAACAAATCTTCTCAAGAAATGTACCTGGCCAAAGAAGGACCGGATTCCGTTCACATTTTTTGGTTTTTGAATCTTATCAATTGCCATCACTCTTTCTGGATCAAATCTTACCCCTTTCTTTCCAACTAAGTGGCCAAGCAACTTTCCCTCAATCACACCAAATACACATTTCCTTTGGTTTAATGAAATGCCATACTCCAAGGCTCTTAAAAATATCTTTTCTAAATGAGAAAAATGATCCTCTTCCTTCCAGGAATATGTAGTTAAGTCATCTTGATAAACAATAAGAAAATAATCTATAAAATCTGCAAAGGCAACATCCATTTCCCTTTGAAAAGTAGCACCAGCATTTGTGTGACCAAAAGGCATTCTCACATAAACATAAGTTCCCCAAGGTGTTGTGAAGGCTATCTTAAATTTTTCTAATTCTTTTACAATTACTTGATTGTAACCAAAAAAACCATCCATCATAGACATCAAATTAGACCCAGTTACTCTTTACAGCATAGCCTCCATATTAGGCAAGCATTAATTATCCTTAGAGAAGATACATTTAGGTTCCTGAAGTCCACACATAATCTAATATCTCCATTCTTCTTCTTGACAGGAACCAAATTTGACATCCAAGAAGAGTGCCTCATAGGCTTTATGATTCTAGCATCTCTCAACTTCATTAATTCTTCTTGCATCTTGGGTGCCAAGGTAGGATTAATTGGCCTTTGTTTTTTCCTAAAAGGTTTAGCATCCTCCTTCAAAGGAATAATATGTTGAAACAAGTCTTCTCTATAAACCTTTATAAGGTCATCATATGACCATGCAAAAACATGCCTGAATTTTCTTAACAATTCAATCAAAGACTTTCTTACCTTGTGAGACATCTCTCTTCCAATATTGACCTTCTTAGGTGCCTCTTGTGTACCAAGATTAATTTCATCCACATCCATTTGATCTTTCTTCCTAGTATCCATCTAAACTCTGTCCTGACTATCAAATACAGTTTCTAAAACAACAAGTCCCTTAGGAACCTTATTAGTCTTAAGCTGTAGGACCTCATTACCAAGGATAACCTCTCTTCCTTCTATAATCTCAACCAAGGCTAAGAAATCTAGTTCATGACCATGATATTGATCTTCATAATTCATAAATTTTAGAATATCCTGGTCATCTTCAAAGACCTGCCAATTTTCAACATTATCTAGTATAGTAGGCCTAGTTTGAATTTCAACCTTTGAGACACCAGCAAATGTAATGTCACTAGGATTGATTACTATATTGGCTAACAAATCAGCCATTTTATTGTTGCTCCTATCCTTCCATATAATATTGAAAGCATCAAAATATTCAATCATGTCCCAAACAATATTTCTATATTGTTTCAATCTCTTGTTCTTGGAAGCATATACTGATCTTACTTGGGAAACAACTAACTCTGAATCAACTACAACCTTTACATTCTTAATTCCATGCTTGTGCGCTAACCTCAATCCTATCAATAGTGACTCATATTCTACTATATTATTTTTACATGAGAAACTTAATGTGAAAGATAACTTGTAAGTATTTCCATTAGGAGAGATGAGTAAAATACCTGCTCCTAAACCATCTTTGCAGTTTACACCATCAAAGTAAATCACCTACAAATCACCCTCCTTAGATTTAGCATTTACCTCCATAGTGATAGGTGGCAACATAGATTCCCTCTCAAGCACAGTGACCTCTACCCTAAAAGCATTGATTTCAGTATCCACAAAACATGTAGTCTCATTATCAATATTCTTTTCAATCATGTGACATACTCTTGGCTCTCGCTCAATCTTAATAAACTGATCATCAATCTTGAAAGTTACATAGGACAAGTCACATTGTAAACTTCCACCCATGGCAGTACTTCACTTCCTAGATAAAGGCCCAACTTCTCTATGATTTTGAAAGGCATGATAGTATTTGAAGCACCTGAATCAATCATGTAGTTCCTTAAATTCATTCCATTCACAATGATACTTAGAAATAATGGTTCTATGTTCTCCAGGCTAGCATTGATAGAGCTATCCAAGTATATAGGTGGTATTTGAGACACTATTCCCTGAAATTCCATTCCTTTCATAACTTTATCCTGGGACTCATTTGCATTACAAGTAACATTTTTATCATGAACATTGTATACCCATGCAAGAGCTTTATCTTTATGCTCAGGGATCCTCAATAATTATGACAAAGGAACCTTGACAGTAATTTGAGATAATACAACCAACATGTCAATAGGGGCAAAAGAAGGAATCTCGATCTGCACTACTTTAGTAACCCTTTGTTTCTTTGATATGCTAGTTGTAGCTATCACCTTCAATTTCTTAGTTTTAGCCATTATGTTAACTAGCTTTTCTACTTCCTTTTGATCATTTTTGTCATGAGTGGTAGAGGTCTTTTCAGCTCCAACACCCCTAAGTTCCCATTTCTTACCTCCTTCATTTTTGAATTTCACTAAGGGATCATCCTTTAATTTATTTCCAGCAGGCTCCTTGGAACCGGTGTCTTTTATAAACATTCCCCTAGCTTTTTTAGTGGCATCATTTGCTGTAATACCTCTTGTTTTTACTTGAGCTACCATTTCTACAGCGATCCTAGCAATTTCTTCTTCTGAAGGTCTTCTTAAATTTACTAGCCCTAAAGAGGAATTCATGTTACATATCTTTTCATCAATGTCTTCATTATCAGAAAATACCTCTTGATGGAACAAAGCCTTGTTGTGTCTTTTCAGGCATACATAAATTTCTTCACCAATATTAGAATCATCTTCATATCCCAAATATGAAGATGTCATGTTACACCCAATACTATCATGAGTTCCTTCTTGATTAGGTTCATCAAAACTGTCATCTTGATATGCAACCATGGATTGTGCAACCACACAATGTTCTACAGAATGAGGAGACTGAAAAGAAACACACCATGGTGTGTCCTCCATGATATTTATAGAATCCTTGTGTAAAGGATCAGGGGAAACTTTGTCATTATTTCCTCTCATAGCAGGGACAATAGGTTTTCCATCCTCCATTGGGTGTTGTAAGGGTAATTTTGCAATCTATTATGCCTATTAAAATCATTGTTGAATTGAGGCTTTTCATTAGCAGGGATACTATTATTCCTATTTGCAGGTGCTTTCAAATCCTTTAGTGCATTCCACACCTTATCCAACTTATCTTCCTCTTTCTTCTTAATTCCAATATTTTTCTCATTATCCCTTTTGTATTTTTTATCCCCAAACAACTTAGGGTCATCTCTTTTTCCACCCAATTTTCTTGATATTTTCATGTTGTTTTCAATATTGACGGCAATCCTAAAAGCATCTCTGAGAGTTCTTGGTTCTTTGTCCCTCAAAAAGTATCCCATTTTTCCATCAAAAGCATTGAAATATGTGGTTAAGCAGACATTGTTATCTAACCTCATGACTTGAAACAATTTATGCATACATTTCTGAAATCTCATGTTGAACTCAGTTGTAGTCTCATTCTGATTTTTCCTTATGGTATTAAATTCATTCAACATAAAACTGACATTAGGCCTATCACCATATTGTTCCTTAAAGCATTTCTCAAAGGAATCCCATGTGTCAATACATCTATCAAGGAGTCTTTTGAACCAATCTCTAGCATCTTCCACCAAAGACTGAACAAACAATTTCATGACCACATCCTAATGTTCAACCTCATAGTCATTTAGCACATCGAAAAATAACCTAAGGTGCTCTTCACAACTAATGGCACTGTTACCAGAAAATTTAGGTATTTTGTCTCTTATATTAGTTGGGAAAGCATTGGGGTAACCTGGTATTCCATCAAAGGTAATTTGTCTATATCCCTCTAATTGCATAGGTCTCCTTTGAAAACTTAACCTAGTGTTTCCACTAGAATTAACATTCACATTTACATTTCCATCTACTTGTACATTTGACTGCTTCTTAGGGTCAACATTTATCTTGGTAGATGAAGTAAGCAATGGATTATGGGCTGTAGCATTACTAGATAGAGAAACATTAGAAGTTGTAGATGGCATACCTATTTCAGTAGTAGACGATCCAAGAGTATTTGCTGATGAAGCCCTCAAGAACTGGATCTTTCTCCTTTTTTCTACAATAGAAGCATCAATTTTAGCCTTTTCCAATTCTCTTAAAAGATCATCATCCTCCTTTCTCTTCTTTTCCATCTCTATATCCTTATTTGAAACATGAGGTGGTATTCTTGGTATTACCACTAGCTTGCTTATTTGGATTCCCACCATCTTTTGCTTTCCCTTCTCATTAGCAACAATAGTAGGTTTGGTAATTACACATTCATTTGTGTCTTTAGGTAGAGAATCATAGCTCTGAACCTATCTAATCATAGGGCCATCCTTATCAAATTCATGGTCTTGTAGTAAGTGCTCTCTTTCACTTCTCAAAGCATCAAGATCATTGAAGACATCATGCTATAAAGTTTTAGGAGAAAAAGCAAGCATCTTGTTTCTCTCCTTTAGCTCATTAATCTTTCTAGGTAGAGACTCTCTTTCTATTAATGCATTTATTTTTTCAGCCTCTCTTTCCTTTTGTAATCTCTTGTGTATGGCATCCTGATCTGCTAACTATAATCTCAATGCTCCCAAATCATTTGGGTCAATCATAATGTCTTCAAAGCTTGATGACACATCCACATTAGTAGGATTTTGATATGGGAAATGGACAAGCCTTGGTCCCATGGGTTGCCTTCTAAACATATCCTCATCGGGATCTAAATTTGGTCCAAAACCCATTTCTCTTTCTTGTACATCCCGATCTGTAGGATGTGAATCTTTGTCTTGAAATAATGCCTTTGGGGTATCATAAAAAATATCTCCAGAGCGACCACTATCAGATTTAGAACTTTTATATTGTGAACCATCCTCATTTGAAGATGCATGTGGTGCTCTATTTCTAGCATTATTTCATTCTCTTATAGGGGTACTAGTAGATTCCCCATCTCTTCTGATCCAACTCTTCTTTTCTGATCTAGGCAACTACTCTAGAATAACCTTTGGATGCTTCTTGACAAAAGACCCAGTATTCCTTCTTTTGTCCATGTTTTGTAATCTATAAACACTGGTTCTTAACCCTTTGAGTTGACACCCACTTTCAATGGGAATATCCTAAGGAACAAAACTTAAGAAGTCTAAAAGACAACACAAGCTGAAACTAGAGAAACACAGGAATATGCTAAAATTTCTTTTATCTCTAGAATCTCCTGAGCGGAGTCACCATTTTTTTGGTGACTCGGATGGGATGAATCAATCTGGGTAGTAAGCTATTGAAAGTTTGTAGTATAACCAGAGATTCTTAACTAATTTATTTCTTTGTTATGTTCTCTTCCCCAGTACAGTCACCATTTTATTGGTTCCTTTTCTTTCCACTTGTAGATTTACAATTTGATTTAACATATATTGTCAATGACTCTATCATCCCTCCAAAATCTACAAGGAAAAGGGCCAATTAGCAAGGATCAAACAAGGATCCTCATACACTTTGATTCTAATACTCATGCGGGTGTACCCTTGACTCACTTCTTGAAAGGAGTCACCAAATATTATGCGTTCATACTCTTTACAAACTGATTTAAAGATTTTATCATTTATATTTGTGATTGATGATGATGAATTACTATCGGAGAATAGATTAGTGTCTTACCATAGGGTAAAGAGTCACTAACAACATATATCAACTAAGATCCTAACTCCAACCCACCCAAATCCAGAATAAGTGCTTTTCCTATTATTACTCTCAAATCTTATACCTAGACATCAAATTCACATTTAACCATGGATTCTTTGAAATTACCTTTAAGGATTTAATCCTGACTTTGGCAATAACTCAAAGACAATTTCACAATATACTTTGTATACCATATACTAACTCACTTTGTGACATTAATATATAAGAATGTAGGATCAGAATAAGAAGACATACATAGTTTAAGACCAGAATTCAAGTGCATTTTCATTAAAATATCAGAATCAATACATTGTAGAATGACAAAATACTAAGGAAATAAAACTCACAATTTGAGCTCTCCTTGTTCAATTGCTGAAGTGATCATTAAACCCTTTTCTACATACAACAAACATCAATATATAGTCACTAGCTACATTGGAATCGTTTGGAAAGGATGCAACAAGCTTCAGATAGCTAGGACATAATTAGAGTTTCAACTACCTCACCAACTAGATTCAATCAAAATTTACTACAGGGGAGGAAATGAAGCAACCTCAGAGTAAAAAAAATCCAAGAATGATCTTCATTGATGGCACTAACCCTGACTAGTACGCAAAAGACTGGAAACACATCAAGTATACCCACTGCAACTCTAACTACAATGTGACTTGAATAACCATTTCACCTACAACCAAGGCACGAACACCTTCCGCAATCAATCATACCTCAGGCCATACTATACCAGTGAGCACAAAGTCATACCATGCAGATCAGTTGTCAAAACATTGAATTTTCAGTCCTTCTATCACTAAGAAGCCCTTAAAATATTTGAATTTTTGGTAGCAATGATTAATCAGCCAGTTTAAAACATGGCCATCGATCTCACTCCTTCTCGGTAGATCTTGTGGTTCTCAAAAATCAACAAAATGGTCAACCAAGTGCTTGAAAACAATTTTTCCCTATCAGCAACACCACTACCAATAAGAATCATGCACGTTGGCATCTCCTGGCACACAGACCCACTTTTACTTCACATCTTTCAAACAAGATTGAATGGTTGTCACTATACCATAAGCTTTAAACATCACACATCTTATCCTAGCGGTATACCGACAACCATAAGATCTACTCAAGCTTTAATTGTCTGAGAAATCTGACCCCACTGCTCTATGTCACCCAAGACAAGTGTCAAATAAAAGAACTACCACAGAAGAAAGACTGTCGAAACACTGTAATGTCAGAAAGGATGTTGATAAGATGCTTGTCACTAAAGCATAATGATTAAAAGATAGTTATCTTGACCCAATGGTATAATGACAACCGTTGATCAATCCCAATGTTTAGTCGACAACAAGCTTTTGAAGATGGGCCCACTTGGACAGATTTCATCATGTTGCCAAAGCGCATGTTAGAAATTCTGACAACTGCGAACTCAAGATTTAACGACAACCACAAGTTCAAAAAGCTAATCAGTTGGAAATATTAATGGAAAACTTAGGCTTTAAAGGAAATAAATAAAAAGGGGACCCCGTTCGACAACCTAGTGGTATAACATGTAAAGTGGTTACTTCATGAGGTGTGAAAAGGAACACATGTTTATTTTGAATGTTAATGAGCAAAAAGGTAATGCTCAAACATAACAATGTTAATACTAGACTAGGGTTTTAGCAAAATGCATGAGGCCAAACCCTTAGAACCATAATTCTCAAAATCTAAGAATGAGGATCAAAATTTTAAAATAGTACTAACAAGTTATAATAACCTCTAACATCCCAAATGCTCAAATGATGAAAACTAATGGTCTACAAGATCAGTGACTCGACTACTCCAAAGTCTTAGGGTGCATTGTTATTCTTAAGCTGCATTCTTAGGTTGCATTTCATTCTAGGACTACATTTTAGCTTTTCATTTCTAGTTCCCTTAAGCTATGCTTTCTTTTCACTTCTTCTTCTCTGTCAAGGTATTTGAATACAAACCTTATCATTGATCCTACTTTTCTAGATCAAAATCTAAATTCCAAATCTTCTAACATAGTTGATTGCTAATGCTATCATTTCCTACTTGCTTCCATCTTTATTTCTAGATCTTCTAAGCCTTATTTTCTCCCCTTGTACCTCATTTCTATTTCGATCCTAAGGGGGCATGACAATATGGAAAATATTTTCATCGATCAAATCTCCTAATCTGTAAATCTAGTAATTGAACCAAATCTTAAATCGATCAAGTCAATCACTAGGACTAAAATATCATCACTTGAGGCATCTCAACTTCATCGCTTCATATCAAGTTGAGATTCTCGACATCTTCTTTATGAAAGAGTGTTCTCATTTCTTCATATCAGTTCAATCAAATAGACCTCTCTTTGATCTCTCAGGGCATATCAGGCTCATCAGGATCCATATCAATCTGGTATTGTCTCTTAGATGATTAGCTATCTCAATCTCCTTGGATAGATACTTAGTCTCATCACTTCATATCAGGCTAGATGCTCTCATCTTACTTATATGTCTTCATTCAATTAGGTTGGAAGTTTGATCTCTATTGGCTATCCTTGACATCATCATTTTTTGACTCAATGTATTCCTAGATCACTCACACATTAGTCAAAGAAGGTAAAATATAATCACTTAAAATTGGTCTACTAGAACTTGAGCCTGCCTTTTGATCAAATCGTCTCTTTTCTAAGCATCATTATGCAGAGTAACCCTTAAAATCCCCTTTGCATAAATAAATAAAAATATTATATCAAGCTTATACTATGGTCTAATTTCTAGTGCTTACATATTTATTTAATTACTAAAACCTTACTTTTAATATAAAGTTCCTGCACTTTTATTAAAAGAACACATTCACATGTGTGCACCTACTTAATCTTGATTAATTAGCAATTAAAAGGGATTCCTTCTTTCAAATGCTATTTTATCTTATCTCACCTAACATTTCCCTTTTTCCTCTTAATCCTCACCACCCATCTCTACCTAACCTTGCATCTCCGTGCATCTCCTTTTGCCTCTACATCTCATCCACTCATTCTTTTACCTCTTAATCTCCACCCTTCATTCTTGAGTAAATTCCTTTAAAAGGAATCTCTTCCTTGGCTCAAGAGTTCCACCTTAGCTTTTGGTCCCAATCTTAGAATCTTGCAATATTGATCATTTTTTTACATTCTCTTGCATTCTAGCATTCTCATTTTATAATAATATTTCTAATTTTAATTCTTAGCCTAGCTTCATTTCTAGCTTAATCTTGTATTGTTAATCTAGTTTCTTTCTTGCATCTCATTCTTAGATTACTAATTGTGTGCATTCATCTTAGCTTAATCCCTCATTTTCTTAGCTTGCATACTTACATCTTAGCTTCATTATTATATTTGAATCTTCCATGTTGCAGTAGTCAAGTCACTAATCCTTCATTCCAATTTGATGAGCATCTTCAAAAGGATTAAACTCACTTCAACTAGGAAGCTATGAGCCACTTCATGGAATATCCTCTTCCATGGCTTTCTCTCAAGAGTAATGGTTCATAGAAGTGTGCCACACTTTTGATCACATAGATAGGTTTGCAGAGTATATAGTTAAAGCAAGGTCTTTGGGATATCACTTCTATTGTACTTACTCCAAAATATGGAATCCCCAAATTCCAAAAATTTAAATGCTTAAATATTTAGTATATTTTGCATGGTCTCCTAGTGTCTAACTTGCAATCTCATCAGATAGGACAAAAATTTCTCATCATCTCAGTCTATTCCTTTTTAATTAAAGGCACATGGGAGTACCTAAATCTCAAATTTTTAGTGCTCATATAATTACCATTTGTTTTGTGTGGGCCACCAGTGATAGTTTTGTATATTTCTTAGTTTGTGCAGAGTTTCCACATCATCTCAACATGATTTTCTCAGTCCACTAAAAAATGGGGTACCTTTATCAATTCTTATATTCTTTCATCTAAGATCCTAAATTCTTGGTTTATGGTCCATCACCAATAGTCAATATCAATAAGTGCCCAATGGTTAGTTACGCATCATTGTATAAAGGATGACATGCCATATAATACAAAGTAGAATCTGGTGTTGCACAAATACCCACATATCACTTGCAAATGATCATGGTCTTGCATGTCATTATTGTCCTTTTCTATCCTTTATTTATTCTCATAAATCTACTCCAAGGATGTATTGAGGACTAATAGAACTTGTAGTGAATTCCAATTTTTTGAGTTCAAAAAAGTGCATTAAGTGCTCTCTCAAGCCAAGAATGGATAATATATTTAGCATAGCCTATGAATGTCTAGAGGAAAAAGGAACATTAACAGGTTCATAATACACAAGTACAATTATTAGTGGGTATTAGTTCCCACGAGGGTTTTTCCTTTGGCCAAGGTTTCCCCATAATCATATCTGGTGTTAGGTGTTATGGTTGTTTACTTTACATGCTTTAATATTAATTTCAACAATTAAGTTATTGAGTTAATGTTGTAGGAGGGCACCTAGGCTAACCTCCATGGTTTAGATGTTTCTGCTTGTACCTAACATTAGCCAAGTCAGGGATGTTGAGTTTATTTTAGACCTTAGAAGGTCTTTTCTATTGTGGGCTAGGTGAGTTAGTCATTAGGACTAAGGTCACCAAAATAGCCATTGTTAGTAGTTTTTAAATTCTTAGTGTTAGAAGCTTAAAGTTTGAGTTAGAGTCTTAAATGTGTTCTAAGCACATAATGATGTTGGAAAGATTCCATGAGGCCATTTAATGAGTTGATCCTTGGAAATATAGGAGGTAGAGGTCCTAAGATATAGGATGAAGGCAAAAAGCAAAGATGCCAAAATGTTGTTAGGAAGTTGTCATGACAACATTTGCAATTATTGCAAATGTTGCATGCAACTTGGTTCCCTTGGAAGTGGCATAAAAAGTAATTTAAGGATCGAATCTCGAGGGGATTGATGCATTGTAATAGTTTGAGTACAGTAATACAGCTGTGCAACTCTATTTTAAGGAAGAACCTGAGCTTTTGTTGTGATAGTGACATGTAATGGATTGAAAGTCTCAATTTGGTGATTGTTTAGTGCTCTTTAGATTGTTCTAAGATTTTTTCATTTAGAAATCAAGTTGATTAGAGTAGTTTTAGTGTGTTGGATAAATTGTTTTTGGTTTAGAGTCTTCACTAGTCCTATCCTGACCAGTCTGTGAATTCATGGCTCCCCCATGAAATCTAGCCATGGGAATCTCCTAAGGATGGATGGATATGTTAGGGGATTCATTATTCTATATGTATTTAGGATTAGGAGTCTTAAGAAGGTGGAGAGCTATTTTTACTACTAAGCCCCAGGCGAGCAGATAGTGCTCGGTTAGAGGTTTAGGATTGAAGAAGAGAATATTTCTTGCAAGGTAGAGAGGTACTATATGGCACAGGTATAGTTCCAGGTAGGATTTTATCATATCCTAACATACTATGAGGATTGAGTTCATACCAATCCATTAGACCAAGTTTTGAGTGAGATTCAAACAAGGTTACAGTCAGTCCTAGAAAATAGGTCTTTTAGTCCTATTAGGCCTAGATTGTAGGAAGGTGGCGTACAGATGACCTAGGAAGGAAAAAATTGCAGAATCCTTTGTAAAATCTAAAAGGTTATCCAAATCCTTGATTGGTTTTGTGAGTGTTTTGGAAAGTTTGGTCAAGAATTGGCAAAAAGCCTCTATAAAAGGCTACAATAAATAGGCCTAATTAGGTCTCTTAATGGCGAATCCTTGAACCCGATAAGGATAAGCTTTCAGATCCTTCTAGATGGATCAAAATGGAAAAGATATGAATTTTTTTTAGATTATGCACATCCATGTAAAGAAATTTGAAGTTTTTGAAGAGTTGGCACTTAGAGCTTTCTAAGTGTAGGTGAAGAATAGAACTAACTAAAGGGTGTTAGTCTTTCAAGGTGAAGTACAAGGATATATAAATCTTGGAGAAGAGTTGGGATTGGGTCTTAGTTAATCATCTAAGCCTAATCAGGACCTAGAGGAGATTAGGTTCCTAGAAGAGAAAAACTAGGTCTCTTGGTAGATGTACAAGAAAGCCTTGGAACACTCACATCATATTGGTATCAGAGCTTGAATTGATTAGGCTTGTGGTTGATGTTGTAGCCTACTGAATAAGTAGGAGAAAATACACTAGTTGGATCAATGGAAGATAAAAACATGATAAATAATGTTGATTTAGCCAAGAAGGTTGAGGAACAAGAGGAGGATAACAAATTGCTAAGGCAAAGATTGGCTCAAATGGAGAAACTCTTGGGTGAAGTCCAAGACAAAGTTGATAAGGTCAAAGAGAAAATTGAACAAAAGGAAGAGAAAGAAGCAAGGGAAAAGGAATTAGAATTGGAAGAGGAAGCTCCAACCCCTAACCCTATTTGTACTGAAGAACCCTTCTTGAAGGCACTCAACATCTTAACTGGCAAGGCTTTGGAAGCTATATCACTATTTAGTGGATAAATAGATCCATATTTAGTCATGGACTAGATTGATAGCATAGAAAATCACTTTGAATGTGATGGAGTTACCCAGGAAAAGAAAGTAATGGTGGCCAAGTCTAGGTTAAGAGGTTCAACCCTCACCTGGTGGAAGTATGTCCAAACCAAAAGAGAGAAAGAGGGAAAGAGCCCTGTAGTTTCATGGAAGGGCATGCTGACTAAGATAAAGCAAACTTACCTGCCTAATGATTATGAAGTTCAACTACATAGAAGGAGGCACAATCTTAGATAAAAAGATTTGGATGTCCAAGCATACACTGAGGAGTTCCAAAAGTTATGTTTAAGGTCACAAGTGGTTGAGGGTGAAAGTATCAGACTAGCTAGATACTTGAATGGCCTCAAATGGTCTATTCAAGAAGAAATCAGTCTTGCAAACTTCAAAAACATCTGCCAATGTTATCAAATGGACTTGAAGATTGAAGATAAAGGCAAGAGAAAACAAGAGCAAACCTCCAAAAGTAGAGGTAAGGGAAAAGATAGAAGAGGACAAAGAGGTGGCTATGGTGGAAGAAGTTCTAAATCAAGAACTCAAGGACACATAAAATTCAGTGAGCAGCAAGAAGGAAGCTCAAGTAGATGTGGTAGAGGAAGGAGTTCTAACTCTAGCTTTAGAGGAAGAAGTGGTGTACAAGGAGGAAGAGGTAACTACTTTGCCAATATGAAATGCTACCATTGCAATCAAATGGGGCACCCTTCTTATAGATGTCCAGAGAAGGGTATTTCTTCACAAGGAGGTGATAAGAGAACTAATCTAGTTCATGATGAGACCAATGTAGTAGACAAGCATGTTGAAGTACCATTGAATTTAGAGGAAGGAGAGAACCTCATGATGAGAAGAACTTTGGTCAAGGAGCTGGTGAAGGAAGAGCCAAGCCAAAGGAGGTCTTTGTTTATGATAAAGTGTAAGATGGTGGGGAAAGTATGTAGAGTCATCATAGACTCAGGCTCTACTAACAATATTGTGTTAGAGGAATTAGTCAGCAAGCTAAAGTTGACAAGGATACCCCACACCAATCCTTACAATGTCACTTGGCTCAATAAAGGCCAACATGTGTTAGTAAATGAACAAGCATGGGTGGAGTTCTCCATTGGAAGGTACAAAGACAAAGTTTTTTGTGATGTGTTACCTATGGATGCATGTCATTTTCTCCTAGGTAGACCATGGAAATTTGACCACCAAGCCATACATAATGGAGGAAAGAACTCCTATACATTCAAGAAAGACAATGTGACTTTCAAAATTTAGTCATTTCTAGAGGATGTAGAGGTGAAGAAAATAGGTCCAAATGTGCTCATGGTTGGTGAAAAAGAGTTCTTAGAAGCTATGGAAGAAGGTGAGGGTGTTGGATATGCATTGGTGCTAAGACCAAGAGAGGTAGATGAAGACAAGGTGACTAAGAAGCTAGAGTTACCCAAGGAAATACAAAGCATGCTGCAGACTTATCAAGGTATAGTGAGTGATGGACAACCATCAACCTTACCCACTAAAAGAGCCATAAGTCATAGGATAGACCTTATCCCAAGAGCTACCCTACCTAATAAGGAAGCTTACAAAATAACCCCTCAACAAAATGAGGAAATTTCTAGGCAAATACAAGAACTCCTAAACTAAGGTCTCATTAGAAAGAGCATTAGTCCATGTGCCATACCCACTGTTCTTGCACCCAAGAAAGGAGGAACTCGGAGGCTTTGTACTGATTCAAGGGCTATTAATAGGATAACCATAAGGTATAGGTTCCCTATCCCAATGATTGAAGACCTAATGGATTGTCTAGGTGAAGCTAAGTACTATAGCAAGATAGACTTGAAGAGTGGCTATCACCAAATAAGGATACATGAAGGAGATGAGCGGAAAACAACCTTCAAGACCAATGAAGGTTTGTATGAATGGCTTGTCATGCCATTTGGATTATCCAATGCCCCCTCCACATTCATGAGGCTCATGAATGAAGTACTCAAAGACTACATAGGCAAGTTTGTAGTAGTATATCTTGATGATATACTGATTTATAACAAGACAAGAGGAGAGCACCTAGAACATCTTGAGACTATTTTCAAGAAGCTGAATGAGGAGAAGTTGATGATCAACTTTGAGAAGTGTGAGTTCATCAAAATAGAGTTAGTGTACCTTGGATTTGTTCTATCACATGGCAATATGAAAATGGATGTTAGCAAGGTAGAAGCCATCATAAATTGGCCTACTCCAAGGACAACAATAGAGGTAAGAAGTTTTCATGGCCTTGCTCAATACTATAGGAAATTCATAAGGTAATTTAGTGCAATTTGTGCTCCTATGTTGGATACTATTAAAGGAGGCATGAAGACTAAGTCTGTATGGAATGAGCATGCTAATAAGAGCTTTGAGTTTTTGAAGGAAAAGATAGCTACCCAACCTATTTTGGTCTTGCCAATCTTTTAGAAGCTTTTCACCATTGAATGTGATGCTAGCAATGTGGCTATTGGAGTTGTTTTAAGCCAAGAGGGTAGACCAGTGGCTTTTCATTTAGAAAACTTAAGTGAAGCCAAGAAGAAGTACTCTTCTTATGACCTTGAGATGTATGCATTGGTTCAAGATTTGAGGAAATGGAGGCACTACTTGCTTCCCAAGGAATTCATAGTGTATTCAGACAATGAAGCACAAAGTTTTCTAAATTCACAAGAGAAGGTGAGTCACAAGCACATGAATAGGGTTGAATACCTACAAGCTTATACCTTTAATATCAGGCACAAGAAAGGAGTACTCAACAAAGTGGTAGATGCATTATCTAGAAGAGCTCTCACTATCCAAGAGATTCAGTTGAAGAGCATGGGGATAGATCACTTCAAGGATCTATATGCTGATGATGAAGACTTTGCAGACATTTATAAGGTATGTGCTGAATATAGGAATCATTTTCATATTAAGTATTCTGAATATACTTTGCAAAGTGATCTCTTGTTTAAGGGGAATCAATTATGTGTTCCTAGAGGCTCTATTAGAGATAATTTGATACAAGAAAAGCATAATGGTTCTTTGAGTGGTCACTTTGGGATCACTAAGACTCAAGAACTTGTTCAAAGGTTCTATTATTGGCCAAGGATGAATCTTGATGTTAGGAGGTATGTGGAAAGTTGTATAGTGTGTCAAAAGTCCAAGGGCACTTCCTCAAATGCAGGCCTTTATCAACCACTACCTATTCCTACTAGGCCATGTGAATGCTTGAGTATGGATTTTGTAGTTGGGTTACCCAAGATAAGACAAGGCATGGATAGTGTTTATGTAGTTGTGGATAGATTTAGCAAGATGGCTCACTTTGTGCCATGTAAAAAAACTAATGATGCCAGCCAAATAGCATCTATTTTCTTCAAGGAGATAGTGAGAATTCATGGGTTACCTATGAGCATTGTGTCAGACAAAGACAACAAGTTTATGAGTTATTTCTAGAAGACTCTTTGGCAGAGATTGGGCACTAATTTATCTTTTGGATCAGCCTACCATCCTCAAATTGATGGTCAGACCGAGGTTGTCAATAGAAGCCTTGGAAATCCACTTAGGTGCTTGACCAAGGAGTATGGTCAACAATGGGATTAGTTGATTGGGCAAGCTAAATATGCCTACAATGACACCATAAATAGATCAATAGGGAAGAGTCCCTTTGAAATAGTCTATGGTTTACATCCTAGAGGAGTCTATGAGTTAAGAGATTTGAAGGATGGAGTGAAGGGAAGTGGATATGCTGATGATTTTGCATATGATATGCAAGAGATACATGATACAGTGAGAAAGACCTTGACAGAGAACACCATGAAGCATAAGGATAAGGTGGATGAGAGTAGAAGACAAGTCTAGTTTAATGTGGGGGACTTGGTTATGGTACATCTCAACAAGTCTAGACTTAAAAAGGGAGTCCCTCACAAGTTACAGATGAGAAGGATAGGCCCCTGTCCTATCTTGGAAAAGTATGGTCATAATGCATTCAGAGTAGAGCTACTGGAAGACAGTGGACTATCCCCTATTTTCAACATTACATACTTGGTCCATTACAAAGGACCACATCAAGACATGGACCAGAGTCTCATTGAAGTGATCAAAGATGTGGAAGACCTCCAACTACCCACTGCTATAGTCAAAGGAGCTGGCAGTTTATTGAATACTAGGGTCTATAAAAAGACTAGGACCAAGGAGTACAAAGAGTACCTAATAAAGAAGCATGATCAAATTTATGCTAATGCAGTATGGGTGAAGGAATAAGAATTAAAAAATATGGGTATTGATCCAAGCTTACTCAATCCAAGGGTGGATTGAACTTTTTTGTTTTGGGGAGGATGGTGCAGGAGCACACCTAGGCTAACCTCCATGGTTTAGATGTTTTGGCTTGTACCTGACATTAGCCAAGTCAAGGATGTTGACTTTTTTTTAGACCTTAGATGGTATTTTCTATTGTGGGATAGGTGTGTTAGTCATTAGGACTAAGGTCATGAAAATAGCCATTGTTAGTAGTTTTTAAATTCTTAGTTTTAGAAGCTTAAAGTTTGAGTTAGAGTCTTAAATGTGTTCTAAGCACATAATGATGTTGGAAAGATGCCATGAGGCCATTTAATGATTTGATCCTTGGAAATATAGGAGGTAGAGGTCCTAATAAATAGGATGAAGGCATAAATCAAATATGCCAAAATTTTGTTAGGAAGTTGTCATGACAACATTTGCAATTATTGCAAATGTTGCATGCAACTCAGTTACCTTGGATCCCCTAAAGAATAGGAACTGGGAGATTGACCAATAGGCCCTAGAAACATGGAAGTGGAATCAAAAGTAATGTAAGGCTCAAATCTCAAGGGGATTGATGCATTGTAATAGTTTGAGTATAGTAATACAACTCTGCAACTCTATTTTAAGGAAGAACCCGAGCTTTTGTTGTGACAGTGACATGTAATGGATTGAAAGCCTCAATTTGGTGATTGTTTAGTGTTCTTTATATTTTTCTAAGACTTTTTCATTTATAAATCAAGTTGATTAGAGTAGTTTTAGTGTGTTTGATAAATTGTTTTTGGTTTAGAGTCTTCACTGGTCCTGTCCTGACCAGTCTGTGAATTCACGGCTCCCCCATGAAATCTAGCCATGGGAATCTCCTAAGGATGGATGGATATGTTAGGGGAGTCATTACTTTGTATTTAATTAGGATTAGGAGTCTTTAGAAGATGGAGAGCTATTTTTACTACTAAGCCCTAGGTGAGTAGGCAATGCCCGGTTAGAAGTTTAGGATTGAAGAAGAGAAGATTTTTGCAAGGTAGAGAGGTACTGTATGGCACAGGTATAGGATTTTATCATATCCTAACATACGATGAGGATTGAGTTCATACCAATCCATTAGACCAAGTTTTGAGTGAGATTCAAACAAGGTTACAGTCAGTCCTAGAAAATAGGTCTTTTAGCCCTATTAGGCCTAGATTGTAGGAAGGTAGCGTACGAATGACCTGGGAAGGAAAAAATTGTAGAATCCTTTGTAAAATCCAAAAGGGTATCCAAATCCATGATTGGTTTTGTGAGTTTTTTTGGAAAGTTTGGTCAAGAATTGGCAAAAAGCCTCTGCAAAAGGCTACAAGAAATAGGCCTAATTAGGTCTCTTAATTGTGAATCCTTAAACCCGATAAGGATAAGCTTTCAGATCCTTCTAGATGGATCAAAATGGAAAAGATATGAATTTTTTCAAGATGATGGACATCCCTGCAAAGAAATTTGAAATTTGTGAAGAGTTTCCACTTAGAGCTTTCTAAGTGTAGGTGAAGAATAGAACTAACTAAAGGGTGTTAGTCTTTCAAGGTGAAGAAAAAGGATATAGAACTCTTGGAGAAGAGTTGGGATTGGGTCTTAGTTAATCATCTAAGCCTAATCAGGACCTAGAGGAGATTAGGTTCCTAGAAGAGACAAGCTAGGTCTCTTGGTAGATGTGCAAGAAAGCCTTGGAACACTCACATCAATTAAGTTTCAAGTATTGGAAATTAATATTATAGAACACGGATTCACCCCCCCTCCTCTCAGTGTTCCCATTCCTAACAATTGGTATAAGATCTTTGGTCCTCTGAAGATAAGTTTAACTACTTGAAGAGATCATGGATATAGGAGAAGTGAAACATTTGAAGAAGAATCTTGAAGAAGCTCTTGAAGATCTTGACAGATATAAAAAAGAAAGAGAAGAACTGAAATTGAAGGTCATTGGCACACAAGTATTCATCAAGAAACTCATAAAATATTTGAAAGATTGTTTAAACAATGATTTGGGAAAAATGGTCAAAACGCTGAATGAAGAAAACATGTCTCTGAAGGATTAGATTGAAGAATTGGATGAAAATTTAATCAATAAGCAAGAAGCCTATGATGAACAAGTCAAAGAAAATAAATAGCTAGATGAAGAACTTAGGCAAGAAAACATGAAAATCTTGGAGTTAGAAAACATCAAGAAAAAGGTGGAATCTGAATTGACTAAAGCAAAGAATCACATTGAAAAATTGCACACAAGTAAGGATCTAATAGAATCATAGTTATATGCACAAAAGATTAAAGGAGATACCACTGGTATTGGATTTAATGCAGCTCAAGTTTAGATTGATAGTATGCGAGATAGAATGAGAGCACCAGAACAATCTGCTGAAGCTAAAAAGACTAAAAATCAAACTGAAGCTAAAGCTGAACCATCTAAGGATGAGCACAAGTCAGTAAATTGAACTTGTTATGCCTATAAAAAGCATGGACATATAGCAAGAGATTGTAAAGAGGTAAGACCTTTCAATGGTTATTGTTATTCATGGAATAAATTTGGTCATAGACCTATGAATTGTAGATCAAATCAAAGAAGTCAGACTCAACATAATTAGAAAAATCATCCTCAGCAAAATATTAGAATTCCTCAGAACATTACATGTCAGATATGCAATTATAATGGTCATACAACTTGACAATATAGTATGGCAACTCACATCAATGTGCCAAGGAATATAAGGCCTCCAGTTATTTGTCACACTTGTAACAAGGCTGGAAAAATCTCAAATTTTTGCAGATCACAAGCGCAAAGACAAGAAAGACCTAATGAGTATCAAAAATCAATTTTGGATGAATCTAGAGAAGTCAAGTTTGTGAAAGCCACAGAAGATGAGAGCATGATTTGGAAAAAAGTAAAGAAATATAATGTTGATGACTATGTAGTGGATGCATCCGTAATGGATGCACCTTCTACTTCTGGATGAATGACCCTCATGGTCATAGGGGGAGCTAGATTAGCTCTAGACCCTTATGCAGTTGGTATACTTGCCCTCAGAGTATGTACCTTTGGTTTTAGATGTTTTGATACTTTTTGATGCTATATGCAAGTGTGCACAACTTAATTGTTAGCAAAAACAAAGATTGGAATTCTCTGTTATATTTTGTATTATGGCAGAAAGCATTAATGGTAGAAAGTTGTTTTTATATTCATCGAAGATCGATTATTCACACATTTTAATTTGAGTTTGAGCCTTTGGAGAGAACAGGAGATCAAAGCAGTTAGTTTTGAAAGATGGTAGTTGATTTCATTAGCAGAAGGAAGTTAAGATTGTTGTGGAACCCTAGTTCAGTCACAATAGTTCAGAAACCCTTTGGAAACCTATTTGAATGATTGATCAAGTAAGTAATGGACACTCCAATTTTGTTTGATGTTGTTGAAAGGAAGAGATACATTTTCAAGAAGCATCCCTTTAAGTCAATCCTAGATGATTTGGAAGGGGCATTCTCTAGAACTCCGATCGGAGTTATGCATGTAGAAGACATACGTGCATACACATATTGCAAGAAGGAACCCATGGGATTGGATAGGATTAGGTCAGACTTAGAGTCAATGATGAAACTAGACATGACATTCATGGATAAGTTCACGCACCTTGAAAATCACCCAATTATTGAGTATGTGACTGCATATGATTTCTATGAATCCGAATGGATTAAGATCCTATTGAGAATAATTCATGATGACCTATTTTGGATAGGAGAAGTTCCAGTTCACATTACTTTAGATCTTATTTATGAGATGACAGGACTATCCAAGACTAACACCATTCTTCCTATTGGCAAGGATGTCAAGAAAATAGTGGAGCAAGCTTGTAAGTCCCATAGTGACAAGTGTGGCATGACCATTGAGCCGATTGAGGAGAAGGACATAAAGTTAATGTCTATGATACTTGGTTATAAGTTACAACATGAAAATAGAGTGAATAGTGTGTCCATAGCCACTATTTTGGCAGCTATCAGAATTGTAAGGGAAAATGGAGAGTTTAAATTATGTAAGATCTTACACACATAGTTGATGGATAACATAAGGGCTATTAAGCATAAAAAGAGCAAGATATTCAGGTTTGTGTCACTGATCATCTATATGTACTTCCATATTATTGGTAAAGTATCAGATCTTTATCTTGATAGAAGTCTACCCAAAATGCCACAAATTTCATTCAAGGCATCATCTGAGAGCACCTTGAAAGATTACATGGAATTGGAAATCAAGACATTCAAAATTAAGATACAGAGAAGGTATAGGATACCTGAGAAAACTGTGGAAAAGTATAAGGACAACATTTGTTTCATGGTGGAGATAGACATCACATGCATGGAAGCTATAGAACCTAGAACTAAGTGGATTCATCCACTTGGTTATGAAGTAGAGGAACACATTCTAGAAGCCTATGCACAAGTTTTCTTATCTATTCCAAAAGATCCCGATGAACCAAGATGGGGCACTTATGAGGAGAAGATAAGACAAGTAGATTTAATCTTGTACAGTGTTCCGACCAAGAGAAAAGCATCAAATATCACCTCTGATATACTAAAAATTCATGATGTTACACAAGCAGACCTAGATAAGGCTAAGGAAGCCAAGATTGCAATGCAACTTGAGAGTGCACCCTCTTCTGAAGTGAAAATAGAGAAGTCTGATGATCCCAAGGAAAAGAGAAAAAGATAGAAGGAAACACTCATGTGCCCACAAATACTATTGATCTGGAGTCCACACCACCTCCTGAGCCTAGTAAGATGCCTAAGAGAAAGAATCAGATCAACGCAAGCCATCCATCATCTAGATCAACAAGAATCCAAAGAAGAAACACTCAAGCACCTCCTAAGGTAGGATTCAAACCAAATCTTGAAGTGTTGAAGACTAGAGTAGTAGATGAAGGCATAATTGATCAAATTGCTAAATTCAATGATAAATATCATGAGATAGATAAATCAGAGATTCACTCTATGATCATAAATCACATGATTAAGTTTAAGAATATAGTCTTGGAACTTAAGAAAGTAATTCCAGATAATGTTTGGAACATTCTGGATTCTTTAAAAAGATAGGTTATAGAAGAAGATTTCAGAATAAGGGAAAAGACACTAGATGATAACCTCCTAGTGTGTTTAGTTGAAGAGAAATCATTTTTGTTGGATTCGGTGTAGCCTCACCATAGAACCAAGCTGAGAACTCTATAGATTATGAATAAAGACTATGGGTTGGTTGCAAAGGAGACTGAAAAAGAATTTGAGAAGGTATTCATGGATAGACACATGTATCCATCTTTTGTGCCTGCAACTCAAGTTCCCTCTGAGAAAGAAAAGAAGTCAAAGATCTATGATTCACCGATGACAGGTCCACAAGAGTCTGCACCCATGACTGAAGCTAAGGATGACACTATCATGATTGATAATGTTAAAATATCAATAGAAGAAACATACAATAAACTGGATAAGTTTGAGGAAGCATTTGTGAGCACTGAAGAAGTAGAGATTCTATGTGTTGATGAATCTCAACAGCAAGAAGAAGTTCAGATTGAAGACATAACTGGACAAGAAGAAGAGGAAGAGAAGGAAGATGAACCTGCAAATGAGCCCTATGTTGAATTACTAGTGAAGGTAAAGATTGAATTAATGGACAACACACTTCTTACCCCTAAGCCCTCAATGTCATTGTTGTCAAGTTTGACCCCTAAAACAACCAATTTAGATTCATGGAGAGAAGAGGATCTGATGAAAATAAGTGTGTTAGCAATGGAGAAAGCAAAGGAGAAACAATTAATGAGGAACCCATTATTTGTTGAATCAGTAAGCATACTGAATAGTCTACTTCCTAAGGACAAGAAGGTATCAAATGTACATTAAGTGGATGATGCCAGCACCATCTTGACATGCTTCAAAGAAAATTTCTCAAGTCTTGAGGAATCAACATCCAAGATTGTAGAAGAGAAATATCTTAAGAAGAGGCTGAATGAATTGACAAGTGATTTTGCACTTGACCTCAATTCTCTTAAGGTTGGTCAAGCTATGTTAAAGGAGATAGAAGCAAAAGGAAGAGAAATAATTATTGATTTTATGAACAAAGACAAACTCACTTCAGACCTTAGGAAGAAGATTTAGGAAGTTGAATCCCTAATAGCAGCTGTGAGAAAATTAGTAGAAGACCCCTCCCAAGATATCAACACATGTAATAATGTATAACAAGGACAAATAGATAAGATTGAGAAGGTAGAGAAAGAGATAGAAAATATAAGAGCTAGGCAAGCATAGTTGAGACATGCCCTTGCACCCTCATTGGATGTACTCAATTAGAATATCAAAGAGATAGATGCCACAATTGTGACATATGATCAAGACCCATGTATAGAGTTAGAAAAGATGGAGAATTTAACCTATGCATTATGCGCCCATCTCCAAATAGTAGATGCACTCAAGGCATTTTGGCATCAAGAGAACCAAAATCTTAAGATTTCATACCTAGATGTACTTAGTATGTAAGTATTTGAAGATTCATTTTTGAGCACCTTTGTCATTAATGTCAAAGGGAGAGCAGAGAAGTATGGAGTAGTGTATATGATATAAAGGTGAGTAGAGTATATAGAAAAAGGGAGATAGAAGAATATATGATGTACAAAAAGAATAAGATAAAAGATAAGTTTTTTGTGTAAATGTAGTTTAGAAACTTCACCATATTCCGTTGTTGCCATTAATGACAAAGGGGGAGATTTTTGGCAAGTTGAATATACTAGTGTATATGACTAAGATTAGTGTTGTCATTATGGAAAAAAGACATGGATTTTTGGAGTCAGCACACTTACTTAGAAGATCAGAATTTGGCTAAGTATGGAAGACATGATAGTTAGTGAAGCACCTCATGAATAGAGCATCAATGCACATGCGTATGACCAAGTTTTGGTATGCACCCTTGGAGATAAGATTTTGAGTATGTAATCATGCTAAGTATAAGAATGCATGATCAGATGAGCTAGTATGAAGAAGTTGTAGTGAGTTGAAGTGACACAGTCAATGAGTGGTAGAATAGAACAAAGCATGCAGCCGACATGATGTATTTTGATTAGTAGTTATAATATTGTTTTGTAAAGGCTATGTGCCTATTGTAAATATGTTGTAAACATGTTAATAGTAATGTATGTAAACACGCTTGAGCCAATTCATTTGGAAGCATTGTATGTGATAGGTTATAGGCTGACTTAGTAAATAGTTTTGGTTGCGCCTATTTATAAGACATGGGCTTTTGTATTAGAGCATGAGATGGATAGAAAAGATGAAATAACAGAGCAAAAGTATGTGAAGTATGAGTCAAGATTGATAAGAATGTTATAGAGCTTTACAAGAGGTTAAAGCATCAGTGCACAAAAGGAACTGATCAGACAAGCAGTGTCATAGAAATAGTTCACCATTGCAGATATAGTGTATATCTGATATCTAGGAGGTTGTAGCCTTCTCTATTGAGTAGTGAGCTTTGGTAGTGAGCCATCCACCCCTAAAAAGGTTTTTTACTTCAAGACTCCTAACAAGGTCTGACCTTTGACAAGGTCATTGTAGTAAAGAATTGTAATGACTACTCCTAACAAGGAAAAAAAACATTAACAGATTCATAATACACAAGTACAATTATTAGTGGGTATTAATTTCCATTGTATTTTTTGCTTTGGCCAAGGTTTCCCCGTAATCATATCTGGTGTTAGGTGTTATAGTTGTTTATGTTACATGCTTTAATATTCAGTTCAATAATTAAGTTATTGAGTTAAGTTTCAAGTATCATAAATTAATATTATAGAACACTAATTCACCCCCCCTGCCCTCTCAATGTTCCCAGTCCTAACAAGTTTCTCATGGCATATAGATTTGTTGTCAGTTCTGTTGGTTCCCAAAATTGATGGATTGGAATCCTATGAATCTCACCAACTCGATGATAGGATATCCAACTAGTTGTGGCCAACTTGACGGAACCAAGGGATATTATTCTAGTTCCCTGCACTTCTGGCTCTGCAAGGCCAAGGTAGGTGCACCTGTTCCTGAACCAAAATACTCAAGCCCAGGACTCTTATAGAAAAATGGTTAAATTGCAAATATAATGAAAACTTATGAAATGGCAAGAATTATAGAAAGCTTTGTAAATTGTTAAATGATAACAAGAGTAAATAATTGTATAAATATAAGAATATTTTAAATAATAATTATGAATTAATGTCACAAATGAATATATTAAATCTTCAAAGGAGAGATAAATAATTGCCGGCATATGAATTACAAATTAAGAGTAATAAAAAGACCAATGTTTAATTAAATGGGCAAACAGAGTCAATATTATAAGGTTACTACGTACAACTTTATAAAATTTTAATGAATTTAAAACTATAAATAAATTAATAACCCAGATGCGACGGATCAATTATATGAATGCTATTTTAAACTAGTCTAGGATGTATTTTAACTCTTGTAGTGCGGAGACAAACTAGACATAAATATAGGAACACTTAAATATTTCACAATATCTATGTTTATCAAGTTTAAAATGCGATAATGATCGAGTCCACTTATCCGAATATTAAAATATTTATAGAAATCAATAAAATATTTATAAAGGACACAACTTAATAATAATTTTTAAAAACTCGAATACGCACAAATAAAATAGATACGCTTATAGATTTTGCGGAAAATAAAATTGCACTAGAGACACTCCTTACGGATAATCTATCCAGTGCAGTTTGACTTCAGAATCACATATAAATATATTTACTTTATAATCCAGAATTCACGAGCTTAGCTCAAAAATTCATTCCTCTGCCAATGAAAAATAATACATCCAAGTACATAGGTTTTTGAATAATTTTGAAAGTTATTTTTTACATGAATCCATCATCCCCCTTTGCTTTGATTTATATCATGTATTTATATTAGAAAGAAAAGGCATGCGGTTGTGTTTTTAAATGACACACTGCTTCATAAAATATATCTTATATCTATTTTTGTTGTAATTAGACTTTAACGGGATGAAACTTCCTCTTACGGGCATGGAGGCAAGCAACAAGTTGTGGTTGAAACACGTTGCTTCATAACAAGTAAGTACTACTTGTTAATTTATAACACCGGTTATTAATTAAATGCCAGTGATGATTGTGATGTGTTTGTTTCATTCACACTTTTGGGTATATTATGAAATCTATATCACCATTGTATTTTAGTTTCCGCAAACAGACACCTCTCGAATATCCCGTGTCTCTTTCACACCCTTTGCTCTGGTGAAACGCTATTGTCCTACTTGTCAACTCATTTGCGGTGGCCTGAACTATCCCGTGTTGAGTCATATTGCTTCTCTGTGCTTTTATTCACACCTGTGCTCTCACATTCTTTCATTGGCATGACTTCCTCCTTTCACATGTGACGCGGGCATATGAGCCAATAAAACCAATGACACATGTAATATTTGAACAGTTGCTCCAATTATATAAACTCTTGTGATTCACATTAGCACCATGTTTGTATGCTTCTTCCGCTTTTATTCTTCTTTGTTCAGGCAGAGCTCCTCCCTAAATCATCAAGGCTCGACTCCCTTAGGCTTCATTTTATATTGCAAGGTAAGAGATATGACTATCCACTGTGTGCGTATCTTTATCTTCTCTGCGTGAACACCTGTAACAAGCACTAAACATTATTAAATATTAATAATTAAACCAAAATAATTGATTCGGCTGCTAGCGCTTATATCTTGGCATCAAACTTTTGATGAAGGACTTCCAATAGACATTCAGGAATCTTCAGACTTTAATTGGAGCACTTCACCATCGAATACACTCCCATCTTCACTGTCCTATAAAAAAAAAGATATTCCACTATATTGTATCGCTGAAGAACTTATAATTACCACCTTTCTTTGTGTAGTATATTTGTTCCATTATACTTGATCATATATCCAAGCCGTCCTGTTGAGTCTAATTGCTGGAAACAACACTTGGTTCACTGTTGTTTTTATAATGATGCTTCACAATCTCATGACCATCACCATATTGTATTACTCTACGACATGAGTATTTCTTTAATACTTTGATAATTATGAGACCAGATATTCTTTTGTATAGCACTATTATATTGCACCTGAAATCATTATTTTGAACATCTACAACATGCTTCCAATTGTGCTCTGCACTTTTTGAAAATACACTGTCACTTGCGATAGTCATCACACAGAATCTCAAAAAGAATTCCTTTCATAGAGCTCTGATTATCCTTGAAACTGGCAATCTACTATCCCTTCTGATATTGATTGTCATTATTGACTATTCTAGATAGGGACATTCCAGAATTGCATCTTTCTTGGGCCCTACAATACAATTATTGTTGCGTAATAGTCTACAAAAATAAAAAACTATTACTTCATTATATCACACTGAGAACAATTGTCTGTGACATTATTGTCTATCTTTTTTTAGTTTTAACCTTTATATAACGAAAACATATTATCATAATCAATCTTTGTTACTTAAATGCTTTGAAAATTAATGCATGAAAATTTGCAATTTATATAAAATCTAAAATCCATTTATCATAACTTATGGGTATGTAAAACATATGCAAAAATCTTAACACATGAATAATCTAATTAATTATTAATGATAATTTTAAGAAAGAAAATGAGAGAAAGTAATCAAATGGAAGCCTTAATTTTTACAAATAAAGGCTCCATCAGTGGCTCTTGCTGGAGACACATGTTCCTTGCGAGCATGATGAGTATCCCAGTTATCTCTAGGGGAGTAGACCAAGCATCCTTGCTTCACATGATGCAAGGTGTAAATAGGGTGGCCCAGGCCCCCCCAAAAAAATGAACACCATGTCTTTCCTCTATCAAATACTTTATCTTGATCATGCAACACCTTGAATCTCCTGTATATGGTATCACATAGTTCCTTAATAAAATCTGATCCATTAACAAATGTTAGAAAAAAACCATTGCATAACATGTATTTTTCCTTCATTACTTGTCTAGAATTAAATTTTACCCTTGCTTTATCAACAAGATCTTTTAGAAAGAAATAAACTTCATTGTCTCTTAATCCTAGCATTTGATCCCCTGGTTGACTCATTTGATCAATGCACATTGAAGAAAAATCCTCAAAGGATTTATGATGAAAACTGAAAAATATTTCAACAAACATATCCTTAACAAATATTATCATAGAGTTCTTAGGGATACTTACCTTGGTATACTGTTCATACTTCATACCTGTGTCATCTGCATCACTCTTATGAGTAGTACTTACTGTCTCTACTTTATGAATACAATCCCTAGCATCTGACTTTTGTTTAGCTTTTGATAAATCCTCATGTGTTATGTGCTCTTCACTGAATGAAAGATCCCTATGCTTTTGATCAATCACACAAGCATCTAGATAAACCTTCTCTTCTGAATGCATATCATGAATTGTGTCAACTTCAAAATTGTCATTAGGTATGTTATGTTTGTCATAGTGTTGATATGAAAGATCTTCTTCAAACAATGAATTCAAGAAAATAGCAACCTTAGGAATATCTTTATGAGAACTTTCATCTAAAACCTCTTTATATTCATATGTTGTTTCAAATGTACTTTCTTCCTCTTCATGAATGTTCACATTCTCTTCCAGATCTAGAAGTGTATAAGGGCTATATTCTTCATTCTCTTCTGCTAGTCCATTGTATATGGGATTTGGAAACTCTTTGAAATTGTGTTCCCATAAATCTCTCTCTATACATAGATCACAATGCACATCTTCAACAAATATGTCAACCTCCTGAGAAATGTATGCTCTTTCTGGTTCATTGCTTTCCTCCTTACGAAAGCAATATGGATTAACTTCACAAGGTGCTTTATTTCTGGAAAGTAATTCTTCATGCCTTATAGGGAATAAATATGGCAAACTCTCAAGATCAATCATAGGTTCATCAAATATTATACCTTCTAGGGATTTATCAAACACTTTTTGAATATGTGTTGATCCACTATCCTGTTTTGAGAAAAAATTTTGGGCCATTCTTTTCAACATACATCTTATTTTCCATGTCCAATAAGGCTGAAATTTCATTTACACTAAGAAAATCTTCTTCCTCATTACTAAGATTTCCATCAAGTACAAGGCCTTGTTCAATCTAATCATAAGCTTCCTCTTCTTTGTCTTCATCATCTTCTTCTAATATCTGAAAAAGAAGCTTTAGATCAAGGTCACCTAACGAGATTCCCAAGTTTTTGACCTTTCTCATTATTTCTTTTTATGAAGGCATAATATCTGAAGGCACTTCTTGAAAAATATTCACCATCCTTGTGAAAAAATGTGTCAATGTCTCACCTTCATATCTTTCCAAATTGAAAAAGACATCAAGTGGAGACATGTTAGGATCCTCTTCCATGTTGCAGCTTTGGTCTTCACACCATTCATGACTCATGTCATCTTCCTCACTTGCATCATGAAATTCATATAGGAACCATTTTTCAAACTCTTTCCAAGATGAGATACATTGTGTAGGTAGTGCTTCATAAGCCTGTCTCACATTGTCCTTCAATGTTCTAACAAACAACTTCATCACCTGATCTTCTGCATCAACCTCATAGTCTTCTATGAATGTATAAAACGCATCCAAATGTTGAAGTGTGGAATCATCCCATTCTCCATGAAACTTTGGCACAAGTTGTGAAAGTTTTGGGGATAACTTACTAAGTTCATAATCAAACTTGCTGAAATCCAATGGCCTAATGCCATCTGGAATAAAAGTTTTTCTTTCAAATGATCGATACATTTTGAAAATGTATCCACCATCTCCTTTTGAGTCTTCTTCCCCAACAGAGCTACCAAATGAAAATTGTACTGAATAGAGTTGCCACCTCTTTCAAGGAATATGTTGATTTGTTGATCTTCCGAGTTCTCACTTCCAACAGAGTCACTTCCAAACAAATTGATTGAACTAATTTCAGATTCTGATCTGCAAAATTAGAAATCCTAGGTAACTTCACAATATCTATTATGAGCAACTCTCCCCAGTAGAGTCACCAATCTGTTGGTTCCCAAAACCGACGGATTGGAATCCTACGAATCTCACCAACTCGATGATAGGATATCCAACTAGTTGTGGCCAACTTGATGGAACCAAGGGATATTATTCCGGTTCCCTGCACTTCTGGCTCTGCAAGGCCAAGGCAGGTGCACCTGTTCATGAACCAAAATACTCAAGCCCAAGACTCTTATAGCAGAATGGTTAAATTGCAAATATAATGAAAACTTACGAAATGGCAAGAATTATAGAAAGCTTTGTAAATTGTTAAATGATAACAAGAGTAAATAATTGTATAAATATAAGAATATTTTAAATAATAATTATGAATTAATGTCACAAATGAATATATTAAATCTTCAAAGGAGAGATAAATAATTGCCGGCATATGAATTACAAATTAAGAGTAATAAAAAGACCAGTGTCTAATTAAATGGGCAAACATAGTCAATATTATAAGGTTACTACGTACAAATTTATAAAATTTTAATGAATTTAAAACTATAAATAAATTAATAACCCAGACGCGATGGATCAATTATATGAATGCTATTTTAAACTAGTCTAGGATGTATTTTAACTTCTGTAGTGCGGAGACAAACTAGACATAAATATAGGAACACTTAAATATTTCACAATATCTATGTTTATCAAGTTTAAAATGTGATAATGATCGAGTCCACTTATCTGAATATTAAAATATTTATAGAAATCAATAAAATATTTATAAAGGACACAACTTAATAATAATTTTTAAAAACTTCAATACGCACAAATAAAATAGATACGCTTACAGATTTTGTGGAAAATAAAATTGCACTAGAGACACTCCTTACAGATGATCTATCCAGTGCAGTTTGACTTCAGAATCACATATAAATATATTTACTTTATAATCCAGAATTCACAAGCTTAGTTCAAAATTTCATTCCTCTGCCAATGAAAAATAATACATCCAAGTACACAGGTTTTTGAATAATTTTGAAAGTTATTTTTTACATGAATCCATTGTCCCCCTTTGCTTTGATTTATATCATGTATTTATATTAGAAAGAAAAGGCATGTGGTTGTGTTTTTAAATGACACACCGCTTCATAAAATATATCTTATATCTGTTTTTGTTGTAATTAGACTTTAACGGGACCAAAATTCCTCTTACGGGCATGGAGGCAAGCAACAGGTGGCGGTTGAAACATGTTGCTTCATAAAAAGTAACTACTACTTGTTAATTTATAACACCGGTTATTAATTAAATGCCAGTGATGATTGTGATGTGTTTGTTTCATTCACACTTTTGGGTATATTATGAAATCTATATCACCATTGTATTTTAGTTTCTGTAAACAGACACCTCTCGAATATCCCTTGTCTCCTTCACACCCTCTGCTTTGGTGAAATGCTATTTTCCTACTTGTCAACTCATTTGTGGTGGCCTGAACTATCCCGTGTTGAGTCATATTGCTTCCATGTGCTTTTATTCACACCTGTGCTCTCACATTCTTTCATTGGCGTGACTTCCTCCTTTCACATGTGACACGGGCATATGAGCCAATAAAACCAATGACGCATTTAATATTTGAACAGTTGCTCCAATTATATAAACTCCCATGATTCACATTAGCACCATGTTCGTATGCTTCTTCCACTTTTATTCTTCTTTGTTCAGGCAGAGCTCCTCCCTAAATCATCAAGGCTCGACTCCCTTAGGCTTCATTTTATATTGCAAGGTAAGAGATACGACTATCCATTGTGTGCGTATCTTTATCTTCTCTGTGCGAACACCTGTAACAAGCACTAAACATTATTAAATATTGATAATTAAACCAAAACAATTGATTCAGCTGCTAGCGCTTATATCTTGGCATCAAACTTTTGATGAAGGACTTCTAATAGACATTTAGGAATCTTCAGACTTTAATTAGAGCACTTCACCATCGAATACACTCTCATCTTCACTGTCCTATAAAAAAAAGGTTTTTCCACTATATTGTATCACTGAAGAACTTATAATTACTGCCTTTCTCTATGTAGTATATTTGTTCCATTATACTTGATCATATATCCAAGCCGTCCTGTTGAGTCTAATTGCTGGAAACAACACTTGGTTCACTATTGTTTTTATAATGATGCTTCACAATCTCATGACCATCACCATATTGTATTACTCTATGGCATGAGCATTTCATTAATACTTTGATAATTCTGAGACCAGATATTCTTTTGTATAGCGCTGTTATATTGCACCTGAAATCATTATTTTGAACATCTACATCACGCTTCCAATTGTGCTCTGCACTTTTTGAAAATAGACTGTCACTTGCAATAGTCATCACACAAAATCTCAAAAAGAATTCCTTTCATAGAGCTCTGATTATACTTGAAACTGGCAGTCTACTATCCCTTCTGATATTGATTGTCATTATTGACTGTTCTAGACAGGGACATTCCAGAATTGCATCTTTCTTGGGCCCTACAATACAATGATTGCTGCGTAATAGTCTACAAAAATAAAAAACTATTACTTCATTATATCATGCTGAGAACAATTGTCTATGACATTATTGTCTATCTTTTTTTAGTTTTAACCTTTATATAACGAAAACATATTATCATAATCAATCTTTGTTACTTAAATGCTTTGAAAATTAATGCATGAAAATTTGCAATTTATATAAAATCTAAAATCCTTTTATCATAACTTATGGGTATGTAAAACATATGCAGAAATCTTAACACATGAATAATCTAATTAATTATTAATGATAATTTTAAGAAAGAAAATGAGAGAAAGTAATCAAATGGAAGCCTTAATTTTTACAAATTAAGGCTCCATCAAGTTCTTGTCTTCACTTTGTTGAGGTGTGGTTGACCATAGCTCTCATTTTGTGTGTTTTCATCTAGTGCTTACAAGCATCTTGTGTTCCTTTGTAGTGGTGTTTTAGGTGCAACGTTGCTCCCTAGCTCTTGTCATAACATTTTTGTATGTATTTTAAAATATGTACTTTATTAATTGAATATATTACATGCTTCATTTATTTTATCAAAAAAAATTATTGCTTTGGAATTTGTACACATTTTCTATTCTTTTTTTTTGGCGCTAAAATTGCTAGTAGCACACATGGACTCAAACTTTCTCTTATTAATACATTCATTTATAGTTTGTAACTTGTCTATTCAATTCTTCAAACCTTTTGTTGGTATCAAACTATGAGCTATGTTAATAGCTAAATTTGCTAGTAGAATCAAAATCATATAATGGCTCATTCTTATGAGTTGCAATCCTTTAGCAAAATTATTCAACCAACTTGACTTGAAAGTTTTAGGATGAAATATTACATCTTTTACATTTTGTAGTATCTTCTTTTCTCATAACAAGAAAGCAAAACTTGTATTTCTTAACAGTTTTCAAAAATATATTTCCATTCACTAAAATTACTCTTACAATACCATTCATACATTCATATTATTTTGTCAAATGTGATACTACATATTTTATTCAATTATTTACTAATTTGCAAGTACTTTTTCTTACATCATGTAAATCCTTGTTTTTAAACTACCATGGGCTATCCTTAAAAAATATGGCATATTGGCACTGCTAGGATTAGGTAATACTGAGAGGGGGGGTGAATTAGTATTACTACACTTTAATTTCAACTTCAACCAATTATAAATAAACCATAATAATTCTGAAATGAAAAGAACATATCATCACAACACATAACTCCTGACACCATGATTTGTTCTCCAGGAAACCCTAGCCAAGGAAAAACCCTGATGGGGATGATACCCACAACTATGTACTAAAATATTATATCACAATTAGAATATCCAGCCCTATTAGGAGCTGATTGTTACATAGTACATTTCCTTGCTAGAGGAATAAAAAACCCTATTAGGGGATACAAAACACCTGGTTAAAGGTGGTGAGCATACAACTCTTACAATTAAAATACTATCTCAAAAAGAGTTCTCAAAAAGAATAATACAAACACTTTTCTTGCTTAGATAGTTCTAGTTGTAGCTCTGTCAAACACTTATCTCAGATTTGGTCTCTGCTCTTAGATTTGTATCATCATATCATCATCATCATCATATCCATACATATCGCTTCCACAAAACACTCTATACTTATACACAATCTTCCATCCGAATGGCTTCACAAATATCATACAAAACATAATAATAAATTATTTAAATGATAAACATAGAGTCGGCAATCTTGTATTACCAAAAAATCTATAATATACTTTATCCATCTGACTTATCACATTACCATATCCACTATTCTTTCCTTAATCTTCGCAACTACTTATGTGCCCTATTACATTGATTCTCTATCTTTGCATACCTTCATATCATTAAATCTCATTGATCTGATCACCAAAACACATGTGAACTTAACCAAAGCATATACATATCCCAAAATACCTTCTACTAACTTTTCAAGCCATAATACATCATATCCTGTCATCGCTAACCAAAACTATTCCACAGTACACTATTGTCCTGATTCTGTACTTAGTCATTTTCATGACTATGACTCCAGTATCAAAAATCTTTGCATGCGATCACTCTAGCATAAGTGTTTCCATGAATGACAACCCTCAAGTGATCCCTAGTGCCCAAAAACACTACTTTCCAACAATCTCTCCGTTTGGCATTGATGGCAACACTTAGTGAATAATGACTCTAAGTGTTTAAAGCACTATCTACACATATTTCTTTTTCTCTTTTTCTCTTTTCTACTTTTTTTTTATTTACATCTTTACATTTTTCTCTTTCTCTTCCTCTCCCTTTGACATCAATGGCCAAGGTACTTACAAAATTTCAAAACTTCTAAGCACATAAAAGACTTAGTGCTTACTCACCAATTTTAGGATATCTTGGAAAGAGTTTTTCAAGGTCTTCACTTCCTCAGCCCATGATTTGATCAATAGCTCACTGGCATGGATCAATCCATTCAGTGCATATGATGTTTTCTTTGTTTCCTTAAGCTCAGTAGGTATAGACATAGACATTGATCCTTCCACCTTTTCCATCTCTGATAGATGTGTCTCAAGCATTGAAAGCTTAGGGGTTATCAGGCTCTTCAACAAGCCAAATCTATCTACCACTCTCCATTTCTCTATTTCCAGTGCACTAATATTATCCAAAAGTTTGGATGCTTGTTTATCCATTTCAATCATAGTTAGTGAAGATGTTTCACAACTATCCATCAGACTATCAAGTCTAGCCCTATCCTTGGCTATAATGTCTTCAATATTCTTTACATGTCTGTAGGGACTTATGTAGTAACTGTAAATCTTTCTACCTTGTGCTACACAACTCTTAGCCTTAAGAGTAGTAGCCTTGAGAATGTCTAAGTCCCATGAGATGGATTGACAAACTTCTCTTAGTTTCTTCTCTAATAACCTCTTCTCTACCTTGTCTTCTACTATCTTTAGTAGTGACTCAAAGTGATTGTCAAAGCTATCCAAAGCCATGCCTATGTTCTCTGCTTCATCCTTACCTTTAAAATCAATCAGTGTAGGAAGTAGCTTGTTTACTATCTCTACAACCCTAGTCATTATTTTTTCTCTTTTATCCTCTTTCTTCACTGAACTCTCCTTAGCCTTAGTGAAGGCCATGAAGGATAGCCTCATAAGCTCATCCTCATCCATGCTATCTACATTAGCACTTACTGATTTGGCCATGCTTTCCAACAATAAAGTAGAGGAGGTGTTAGGTTCTATCTTTTGTTCCATTCTAACCTCAACCACCTTTTCTGCTTCAGTCTCTTTTACCTTCCTTTCTTCTTTTTGAATTTACTTTTCCTGTAACTTCTCTTCTTGTTTCTCCTCTATTTTTTCTTCCTCTACCTGTCCTTGTACTTCACCTTCCATATCTTGTCATCCTCTTTGCTTTCTAATTTCTTGAAATGATTCCCAAATTCATCCATGTACTGATTAAGAATTTTTCCACTGTCACCAACATTCTTCCTTATAACCACATGAGGAGGTCCTCTTTGTTCTCTTGGTCCTCTTCTGTTGTTCTCTCCATTGTATCTAAAAAACTTTACTATGTGTCCAAGGTTTTTTCATTTGTAACATGTAGGTGGTCTCCTTCTTTCTTGATTTACTTATAGCTTACAATATCTTGCAGTATGCCCAAAGTTTTGCATTTAATAAATGTAACCTTGGTTGCTGACTCTTCTTTGACATAATCTTGTTTATACCTAGAATGATCTAGTTTTCTACAATCTCCTTTCTTATGTCCATAATCATAACAGTTATAATAGTAACTGGTAAACGGTTTAGAGGTACCTTTACTTCCACAATCTCTTTTCATGTGTCTAACTTTGTTGCATCCAAAGCATCTACCTCTAAAGGTTCTGATCTTTTCTTCAGGTTCTTCATGAGTAGGTCTTTCTTTAGTCTTCACTTTATTTGTGTCTTCATTGGACATAGAACATTATGCTTCATTGAATCCAACTCTAGTCATGTCTCCTTTAGGTTTCTGTCTTTCTCTTTGTTCATAAAGTTTATCACTGCTCATGTGCAACGTCTCAATGTGCAATTTGGATTGAGTGAGTTATCCTTTGATGATCTGATTGTACTTCTCCAATTCTTGACATTTATCCTTGTAGTGGTCAGGTTTAGTCTTCATTTGTCCTATCTTCTCATTTGCTTCTTTTAGTGACTCTTCAACTTTTTTCCTTGCATCCTTTTCATGTTGAATCTCTTTAATCATCAGAAGATTGATTTTCTCTTTTTCTTGCTCTAGCTTCTTTACTTGATCTGATGTATCAGTGTCTGAATCTTCTTGGATCTTGTCCATAAGGTCTTGTTTCTGATTTCTTGAAGTTTCAAGTTGTTCCTTTAGTTTCTTGATGAAACTTCTACTCTTCTCAGTTTGAATTTCAATATACCATTCTCAGCCTTCTCTTTGTCTAGATCTTCAAGTGTTGCTTCAAAGTTCTCTTGCAAACTTTTTGAATCCATTCTGATCTCCCTTAAACTGTTAGGCTTTCTCTCCAAGGGCTAAAAGATCTAATACCAATTGTTAGGATTAGGTAATACTGAGAGGGGGGGTGAATCAATATTACTGCACTTTAATTTAAACTTCAACCAATTATAAATAAACCATAATAATGCTGAAATGAAAAGAACATATAAGCACAATACATAACTCATGACACCATGATTTGTTCTCAAGGAAACCCTGGCCAAGGGAAAACCCCATTGGGGATGATACCCACAACTATGTACTAAAATATTATATCCATGTTGGGAGATCTAGCCATGTTAGGAGCTGATTGTTACATAGTACATATCCCTGCTAGAGGAATACAAAACCCTATTAGGGGATACAGAACACCTGGTTAAAGGTGGTGAGCATACAACTCTTACAATTAAAATACTATCTCAAAAGAGTTCTCAAAAAGAACAATACAAGCACTTTCCTTGCTTAGATAGTTCCAGTTGTAGCTCTATCACATAGTGATCTCACATCTAGTCTCTGCTCTTAGATTTGCATCATCATATCCATACATATCACTTCCACAAAACACTCTATACTTATACACAATCTTCCATCCAGTCGGCTTCATAAATACCATACTAAACATAATAATAAATTATGTAAATGATAAACATAGAGTCAACAATATTATATTATCTAAGAGTCAGCAATATACATTATCTATTTGACTTATCACGTTACCATATCCACTATTCTTGCCTTAATCTTTGCAACTACTTGTGTGCCCTATTACACTGATTCTCTATCTTCGCATACCTTCAAATCACTAAATCTCACTGATCTAATAAAAAAAACACATGTGAACTTAACCGAAGCATATACATATCCCAAAATATCTTCTACTAACTTCGCAAGCCATAATACATCATATACTGTCATCGCTAACGAAAACTATTCCACAGTACACTATTGTCCTGATTCTGTACTTAGTCATTTTCATGACTGTGACTCTAGTATCAAAACTCTCTGCATGTGATCACTCTAGCATAAGTTTTCCTATGAATGATAACCCTCAAGTGATCCCTAGTGCCCCAAAACACCACTTGCCAACAGGAACTATATATAGAAAAATTTATCTTCATATTCTAAAATTTTAAATTTCAATAAGAATTATGGTCCTTTTGCCATCATGATATCCTATAAGAATTAAGATGTTCTAATATTTTGAAATTTAGTTTCTCCACTATTTTCTTTTTGATCAATTAAGCAAAGATACAAGTATCAATAATTACTTTGCAATATTTACTTTTAGATTTGCATACATGTTAAAACAAAGTTGTTCTTTATTTTGTTTCACTCAAACTTTTAGAAGGATTTAATATATTTATTCTCAACAACAATGTTTCATTTTTTTCTAGCAGACGTGTTCCTTATTAGGAAAACAAATTTCTCATTTACATGTGTTTCTCTTACTCCACATAAGGAGAGTGTGATAGAAGATCTAAAAGTTTCATTTAGATCTAGGAGAAACTTACTGATTTGCATGTGTTGCTCGGTGACTTTCATCTCCACATTTTAAACAAATGATTCCTCTAGATGATTTTCCATTACCACTTCCACATCTATCTTAAACCCTTTAATAATTATGAAATCTACTACTATAGTTACTTTATAAACTCACAAATATTTTAGCACCATAATTATGTGTTCCTCTTCTAGTTCCTTGATTATTGCTCATACAAAATCTACCATTTCTTCCTTTCATATATTTCTTGGTTTGGCATCTAGAGTGTTGGTGCAATTAAAGCATTTTACGTTGGTTATTCTCACATAGGTCCTAATTACACTATACTTAAGCATACTTAGGAAATTGCATAGGATAGTTGGAGAATTTCCACTTTATGTGGACATATCATTATCATATCCACTTATAGTGGATGGATTTCTTCACCTTTGGTGGATGATCCACCTTTTGTGGTCTTATCACTTTATCATCTCCCACCTTTTAATTGGACATGGTAGAATTCAAGAATTGGTCAATTCCCACAAGCCCAATAATCACCTGCATGCAAATAACATGTCACATACAAGAGGAAATCCTCAAACAAGAAAGTGTATAAACAATTGGAATGAAGGAATAAGTGAGAATTGAATTAATCAAAATGATTTATTACAATGAGATAAATCCTTAATAAAGGAGATTAAAAACCCTAAAGGATGCATGTATAAAATAAAAAAATTTATTAAATACAAACTAAAGCTTCCTAAATTTAGTTTAAGTGAAAAAATATAAAAGGTGACTTAATTAATTAATCAATATGATTAAATTAATTAAGTTAAATAACCTTTTTACTCTAACATCCCCCCTTAAGATAAACTTAGGGAGTAGCTAAAAGGGTAAGTGCATGAATGTAATTACATGTAAGAAGGAAAACTTGGGTCCCAACAACAAGACCTAATGAGGTACCCAATCACAACCAAATCTTTGTAAAGAAAAGAAAAAGGAGAAAACCTAGTGGGAAAAAATTCCTCTCCAAAAAGAGATAAAAAAGGTACAAATGCAATGTCTCAAGAGACTCTCTTAAGAGCATAAGTACAATCGACCCCCCCATGAGAGAGGATCAAGACTCCAAAGCCCTCCCAGAGTGATAGAACCCCTATGTCGATGATCAAACTAATGTGGCTCCAATGCGGAAGAAACAAAGGCAACAAACAAAGAAGAGGAAACCATTGAATGTGAGGTGAAATTGGAAGGCCTAGATGATTCTCAAAGGAGAATGCATGAGAATATTCTAATGGAATCTCCAATGAAGGTGGGATAAAAAATTTGTTGAATCTTCCATCTAAGAGGATATGAATGTCCTGTGATATGTCCTCAACAACTACACTAGGTGGCTCTATGCATTGAGCTACAATGTTAGGAAAAGATGAAGAGGAATCTTGTTGAACAGATGCAAACTCAATAGGAGGTGGAGGTGTAGAAGTCACATCACTAGTCTCAAGAACAACATGATCTCATGAAGAAAGAGAGTGATTCTTTGATAGTTGAGATGGTGCACCAAAATGAGAGAAAGAGTAGAAGTGAGAAGAATGATCAATTATCCTCATTGCAACAATATTACATGTCTCACTGTATTTGATGTGCACTGAATCTCATGTGAACTCAATTGTCTTCCTTGTCCCACTGTGAGTAATATGATAGATAGAGAGAAGGTTAGAGGACAAATATGGAACACATTGTACATCATTGAATGAATCGTGGTCAATGTTAATAGAACATTTCCCACATACAATCATAACAATGTTCCCATCAAAATGTGTGGGGTAGGAGAAGCCTCAAAAGAAGAGAATAAATATTTAGAAGTTGTCATATGGTGTGAAGTACATGAATCTAGTAGCCATTTACAAGAGTGTGGACCAATGGTTGCACATAATGCATGACCCTTTCCTTTGTCTTGTCTATCTGTCTGGAATGATGATGATGAAGAAGACATGTAAGAAGTAGAAGAAGAAGGAATATAAATGTTTCTCTTCATAAGAAGAGCTATCAAATCTAAAACTTGTTTTTCATATCCATCTATCTTGTTCTCATAGAAATGAGACTCATCATGATTTGGCCTTTTACAATAAGCACAATTAGGTCTTTCTTTCTTTGATTTCTCCCCCTTAGCAGAAGGTGGGCCAGAGGGGTGCTGAGAATCCTACCTAGGCTCTATGGTATGTGGCTTCTTTTTCTATTCCTACTTACTTGGAGATGTCTCAACTACCAATGCTTGGTTCTTTGATCTTGGAAGAGAATCCAAATGTATGAGCTTGGAATACTCATGTCTCAATTGATCACAAAATACCTCAAAGGTAGGCATGAAAAATCATGGACCCAAAACATCCATGGTGGAATAGAATGTAGAAGAAAATATCTGAAATGAACCTCAAAGCTTAGAGAGAATTGGGTATATACACTTGGTGTCTATTTTGTTCTTACCACAACCCTCTAAAAATGATTGCGGTGATTTGAATTTCATCAAGTAATTCTCAATATAAGGAAAAGAATCAAGTGCCAAAGAGGTCAACTCTATCTCAATCTTAAGTTCCTTAAACTAATTGATGGTGCCAAAAAGATCATGAAACTTGGTCCACGTGTCTTGAGGTGTAGTGAAACCCTCGAGGTGAAACAAAAGACTATCTGAAAAATTTAGGGAAAGAATCCTCATGGCCTCATCCATTATGTTTTGGTGTTGCATGACTTTGAATAGGCAACTCAACTGAGGCTGAACCTCATCCAAATAGGACCATAACCCCCTTGACATGAGAAGGCAGGTCATAAGTGCCTTCTAGGTGTGATAATTGTGCAAAGTAAGCCTCTCAATAGAGGAAGGGTCTTCCATGTGAACAAGAGGTAAATACCCCCCCCCCCCCCCCCCACAATACAAGAACCCGAATCTTAGCACAAATCTTAAAGCTAGAAAGTGCAAGAAAGAAAAAAAAGACTAATTATTGATCTATGTGTACCTGGTGAAGAAAATTGATGAAATTAACTATAGATCTAGAAAGAGCATAGAAAAACCTTTCCAACGCTATTTTAAAAAAAAAAATAGAGTGGATGCAAAAGTTATGACTCTGGGAAGGAAAAAAGTAACTTCTGACTTTGACTGGTAGAAAACCTTGCAAAATGGCAAAATAAAAAAACCCCACCTACACCACTGGATTAGGCTTAGAGTCATATTTTTGGTGATATCTCGTTTGTCCAATTTTGACCCTGTATGACTCTTTATGACAAAAAAGGTCAAAGTGTGAGAGGTTGATGGCCGTCAAATTTTGGCTCGCGACATGTTGATACCAGAGCCTACACATGTAGGCGTACCTTCCTGCATAGTCAACATACTTCCCTGCACTGTCAGTGAAAAGGTACACAACTTTTTTAAAAAAACTGCTTCAACTTTTTATGGAAAATAATAAAGTTTTTTTTAAAAAAATTATTAAAAAGTCAATTTTAAAAAAAAAAACCATTGTGGGCTGATTTTTTTATTTTATTTTTGAAAATTGTGTATGTGTGTCTAGGAGAGCTTTGGTGACCGAAATGGGTCAAATTTTATATCAAAATTTATCAAATTGGCCTTTTGAAGATAATGTGAGGTCTATTTGGGACCAAAGCACTCCAAATTTTTTGGTACCCTTTGGAATAGAGAAAATCCTCGAACTTCAAACCATTGTGAAATTGACCTTGTATGTCTGATTCAAGTGAGACAAAAGGTGATTCTGACTATCTCAAACCTTCTATATCTAATTGTGAGATCCAAATTATCTAAGATGCACAAAAAGCCTTTCTATAAGAAATATCTCAAAATTGACGAAAAGAAGCGTCAGTCTGATGCTCTAATACCATGTTAGAATTCAAGAATTGGTAAATTTCCACAAGCCCAATAATCACCTACATGCAAATAACATGTCACGTACAAGAGAAGATCCTCAAAAAAGAAAGTGCCTAGACAATTGGAATGAAGGAATAAATTAGAATTGAATTAATCAGAATGATATCAATCCTTAATAAAGGAGATCAAAAACCCTAAAGGATGCATGCATAAAATAAAATAAAAGAATTAATTAAATGCAAACTAAAGCTTCCTAAATTTAGCTTAAGTGAATGGATTAAAAATGTGACTTAATTAATTAATCAATTTGATAAAATTAATTAAGTTAAATAACCTTTTTACTCTAACAAGACATGTTGCACAAACTTTATTACATATTAGAGGATGATCTAGCTCTAGTGGACATGTGATTCCACCATGGGTGGGTGATAAGTTGTCTCTTGATTATCATGTAATAAAAATGATGACACTTTGCATTGTCTCATTGACTCATTTGTACTCACCTTGGATATACAAGCAAGGGGACTCCTATTTAATATTGAATCGAATATTCAATTCCAATCCATCCATTGTATTGTATTCTTTATGAGAATACAGTTTAATCTTGTCATATTCTTTATTGTGCTTTCCATTGCCTCTAGATCTTGGGTTGTTATATCCATAGCCAAATCTTGCATGGTATCAAAGCCCATAGAGTTCCATTGGTTATCCATTTGAGAGGTTTGAGTGCATATTTAGGTGGATTTTGGTGCCAAAGGTTGATATAACATTGAGGAGGTCCAAAAACTCCAAGATCAACTCTTGTTTTATCCAAAGTGGACATCGAAGGCTAAATCTATAGTCATTTGAAGTTTAAAGTGTGGCAGCGATTCAGGGGTGATAATTACATGGACGATTTTCAAACAGTTATATCTCTATCATCCAAACTCCTTTTTTTGAACAATATTTTTTATTTGGGGTAGAATTTCATGCTCTATGTAGTGGTGTAGGTGGTTTCTAATATCTCTACTTGGTTTCTAATAAGAAAATTTGGGAGAGATATTTTTCCTTATCCACCTACCATACTTGTTGCAACGTTTTGTCTTCCAACCAAAAGCCAGGGGGGTCAATTATTCCTATATCATTTTGGCACATCAGTCCAATCGGAGGGCATCACAATTAATCATTTGCATCACATTCTTTTTGGCATCATTATTAGTTTATAGATTTTCATATTTTCCATGTGATGTTGTATTCTCTTGCATGAGCTATGTTGTACACATACTAATATAAAGTTTCATCCTTCTTTGTTCTTTTTCATTGATGACATATTTGATGTAATCCTTCTATACTTTGTAGATTAAAAAGTATCTTGTGAGACTTGGTGCATGGCTCTAGTCAAGACTTAGAATGTACCAATATGTTTTGGTGAGTATCTCATTAATTCTCAAGTAGGTGTCTCCATGCCCAATCTCTATCATATTGCAATGGGTGATTCATCATCAATTCTTCATCAACATTGGTACCTAGTTTTGTTGCACTTTGACATTGGTGCAACATTAGCTCTATTTTCTTTTTATGTAGAAGCATTGGTTGTCATCTTGGACCATCTTTATAGGAAATTTTACATTGAGGGGGGCATCATGGTCTCTCTTCTTCTCTCTCATTCATTATTGAGATAATTTTCATCTCTTTTGGAGGGTATTTTTCTCCCACATGGTTTTCTCTCTTTCTCTGTTTGTGAGAGATTGCATTACATTTGTACATGAGTACCTAACATGGCCTAGTAGTCGGGACCCATCTTGCATTGTTAGCTTTTATACATATTACCTAAGTTGCACATAGGAGGAGAGGGAGCATTGGTGTAATTAAGGCATTTTACCTTGGTTATTTCTCACCTAGGTCATAATTACACTTTATTTAAGTTTAGGAAATTTCATAGTAGTTGGAGACTTTCCACTTTATGTGGACTTATGATTATCATATCCACTAATAGTGGATGGTCTTTTTCACCTTTTGTGATCTTATCACTTTATCACCTTCCACCTTTGTTGCAAATATTACACAAACTTTATTACACATTGGAGGATGATTCACCTCTAGGACATGTGATTGCACCTTGGGTGGCTAATAAGTTGTCTCTTGATTATCATGTAATAAGACAATGACACTCGTCATTGTCTCATTCAATCCTTTGTACTCACCTTGGCTATATATGCAATGGGTCTCTTATATAATATTCAATTGAATTTTTCATTCCAATCTATCCATTGTATTGCATTATTAATGAAAATATAGTTTATTCTTGTCATATTTATTCTCTTTATTATGTTTTTCATTGCCTCTAGATCTTGGGTGGCTATCTCCATAGACAAATCTTACATACAATTCAACTTTTCCCCTACCTTTAGTGCAAATGGATGTGTTTCATCAAAGTAACTAGAGAAAATATTTATTTCCTCTTGGATAGATCCATTTATATAGGTGATGTATCTAGTTACTTTTATTTATGATCTTCATGACGATCTACCCTAGTAGATAACTTGTGATGCTTCTCAATATATTATTTCATGCTTTTGTCTTTTCATTTCAATTTCTATAAGCTCTCTAATATATCCAGGGGTTGATTTGTAAGAATAAACTTAGCTCTTAATGTCATTGTCATTCTATCACATTTTTCAATGTTTGACTTACCTTTCCTATTTCTCTCCAACTAAGTTTCTTTCCACTAGATTGTATGTCCTCTCAAATTTCCCTTTACAAACTTTACTATATGAGATTCAATAATTTTTCATTCAAAATATTCTTTAGATCAATAATCCAATCAATCAACTCTTAAGGATATATATTATCAAAACAATTATGCAAATCCACTTCACTTTTCTCACCAAGTTTGGGGAGAGATTTCAAGATTTTGGCATCTTTATCTTCTTCAAATACATATTCTTCAGCAAACCTTTGTTCTTGTTCTCCATCATCAATATCATCCAATGTAAGATTTGTAGGTATCCTTTTCTATCACATCTAATCAAGCTTGTACATTCCTCATCATAGTAAACATTTTCTCTTTTTTTTAGCTAAATTTTTTTGCCTTTATTCATCCAATATTAAGGAATATTGAGCCAAACACTCTCCTTTTAAAAGATTCATGATACACTTTTTTTTTTATAGAACTTAATTACCAACATCATGAAACCTATTCTAGATCAATCAGACACATTAATTGACACCTTAACTCATACCAATACTTTCTGATTTAGTCAAGGTTGGAGGATCCAGTTAAGGATTTTCCAACATTGTAGTAAACATGATCATTTAATCTACACTATTAATTGAACATCAAAATAGAAAACTATAGATAATTAACATCTTTATAAGTAGATTTGTTACAAGTTATAGATTTCAACCATGAAGTGCACCTAGGACTTATGATTTCCATTGATTCTTTCTTTCTTTTCATGCTCAAGTTCACTTTAGTGTATACAAAACCTTTTATGTCCCCTTTGCTCTTCTAAAAGATAGGTTGTTTCCTTTGATCACCTATCTTCATTATTTCCTAAAATCCTATCAATGCTCTCTCCTAATAAGAGATGGAAAATATAGTGCAATAGATGATACCATGACTCATGGCTAGATGAATCTCCAAATCAATTTTGGTTTCAATGTATAACTACTACTATGACCTATTATAAAGTAGGCAACAACAACAATTGTCAAGTACTTGTTGTATTAAGGACACACACTATTGATCTTAACTAATTTCTTTAACAAAGCAATGCATATGCAATGACCTTAATTAGATGTAAGGATCTAAATACATAATACCATCTATGATTCTAATTGCAACCAGTGATAATAAAATATGGTGATTTGCAGCACTTCTAATGATCTTGAAGTAGTAAATGTTAAGACCCAAACTTTTCAAATCCGAACATGGTAATATGCAATGCCTCAAACCTAACCTACATCACAACTACATAATCATATTTAATACTTGTAAAATAAATAAATGTTGAATTTTATTTTTTAATAAAAGCTTGGTCTTCCACCTTCTAGACACTTCACTTTTCCTAAAATTTAAAACTTTGATATTGAATATAATATTAGTTGGGAAGATGGTCCACCTTCTCTAGAATGTAGTTTAAAATATTTAAAATGTGTCTTGTTGATGCTAAAGAAATTATTTACAAACTAAACTCCAATTAGAAGCTTGACTGGTTTGTTCGCAAAAGATCTTGTATCCTTAATGTTGTTGGGTCTTATGTGGTTGAACCTAAGAAAGATTCTCCCATGTGGCTTTTATTTCCTCTAAAACCAGTTTTTTATTTTCATTTTTTGAACTATCAGTTTGAGTGCGTGAAATATAGGAGGATTATTATCAGTCTTGTGATTTGTAAAGGAGATTATCATCAAATGTATTATGTTTATTGTTGCTGGAAAAATATTGTTACAGAGACTGGTTTATTCTCACCTGGGAAAACTTCTGACATCAAGGTTTTGCAATTTTTTTATATTTGAAAACAAATTACTACGAAATTTATATTAGATTTTGTTTCTATATTAGGCAATCCATTGAGCGCGAAGATCTTTGTCAAACATATGTGAAGCTGCATTAAATGTTAGCAGCTTCTGAACTGACAAGGCTATTGGGGTTATGCGGTATTATCTACTCATGTAATTAAACACTTTCCTCACATTCTTTGTATATATAACACTCACACATACTCAGGGAGAACCTCCCTAAGTAATTTTCTTTACTTCTAGGCTTGCTTTATACACTTGTTCTAAGAGTTCAAATCTAGGACACACTGATTCTTTCAGGCATTTTGTGAAAAAAAAAAATGTAAATAAATATAATATAATCAAAATTTATAAGATAATATTATAGAAGTAATATTAAATATAAATTAGAGAAATATGTTTAAAAATTAAAAATATAGAAATAGAAAGTAGAAAAAGTCTATAAGAGTAAATTAAATATTTATTCTTATAAATTATTAACATAATGAAATGATATAAGTTTATTAAAAGTTAGAAATATTGATGATATTAATATTGTTGGTAATATATTGATTACAATTATATATATATATATATATATATATATATATATATATATATATATATATATATATATATATATATATATATATATATATATATATATATATATATATGGATAGTTGGTGGCTTACAATCTAGCCTATAAACAATGTCAACAATTTCACCAAGAGTTCTATTAAGAATTCTTGTCCATATGTTCATTATAAACATTGTCCTTTGCAAAGGAGTATATGTTTTTCTAGTTTTTCATCATCCATTACATTATTGTTTCCGACAATTTATTGTTGTACTTATTACAACTAAATGATTTAATGACTTCAACATATTTCTATTATGCCACTTTACTGAATCATTAGTAGTGAACAGATGTGTAGTACTATCAAATGCATTGTTTTTAGCCATTGTAAGGTGTATGTATGTATGAGTCATTAGAAGCTTCCAATCATCTTATTTTGGGTTTGCATCTCGTATACTTTGCAACAGTCAACAGAATTTTTCTCATGTGATGCTTTCACCTTCTTGTTGGAACAATGTTTGTAGAGTAACAATTGTTGTGAATTGAACCCACAACAACTTAGCATTAGAGTGTGAAGTATAGATTGGTTTATCCATAACAAACGGTAGTTGTGCTAGGTCCTCGAATAGTATAATTATTGATATTCTACCAAAATATTCATGTTGTCAATGGGGAAAGGCCTCATGTAGTCGACTATCAATTTTGAGTATCGTTGGTCCTATAAAGCTCATCTCATCTATAAGGATATACTTAATGTGTTTCAATTCTTCTTGGAATGTGGTTAACATATGGCTTTGTATCGGCTACATTTCTTTAAAAGAGATTCTAAGTTTTGAATGTATTGTTGATGTACGTATGTTGAATGCAGCAACCCCTATGGGGGCTCGTATTAGTAACTATCATTTTTGTTGGGGTATACTATTGTACAGTGTTTGTCTAATACAAGAAATTAAATAGGATTTCCCTGTACCCGTTGTTCCCTAAATGATCATGTGTACTGGTTTATGAGAGTAGCACATACTATGATACTAAATTATTTGAAGTCTAAACTTTTATTCCAGTGATAATGTGTAGGTATGGTGTTCGGAGCTTGTTGGCATAGTTTCATTATAGCTGCACGTTTTCTTGCCGTTTATAAAATGTGTAGTGATTTCATGTAAATGCAATGGGACTATAGTATAGTCTCATTTGTTGCTTGTATCAAATTTGTGCTTTCCAAGCATGTAAAGCTCATGTAGTGCCACAATACTCTTTGGTCCCATCTGTGAAAATAGCTCCCACTCATTGATGTCCATTGTCTTGTTTGTACTATTATCCATTGTATGTTCCTCTTCGTTCTCATCTTCATCAATGTTGTGAGTAGCATACCATACATTATATCTCATTGCATTCATTTGTGTCCAATTTGTGATTATTATCTCTTTAGTGAGCCATATCTTTGTTTATCGTCTTAAAATGGAAGCACTTCCATGTTAAGAGCATTTAGCCCTCCGAGTAGGTGGTTTGGGGTCATGTTAAGCACCTCGATCGGGTCTTTGCATGTATTTGGCTTTCTCCCCACATTCCACTTCTTCTCTGCGCTTGATTTCTCCATTCTAGGTGAAATTAAGGTTAAGGTCCTGAGGACTTTTCCTGATTTTTCCTCTTCCATGACTCTATTTTCTAGGTAGGGTTCAGAAATGAGACCTCCTAGTCCTTCATCATATCAATTAGGGGATTTTCTGTTCATTTCAGACACTGGGTCCTGTTTTGACATCAAATCCTGCATCTCTGACATCTCCTGGAACCTTTGCTGCAAAACCTAACAAAGTTAGGGTCTGAGGTCAAAGTCGACCTTGACCCTGACTAGATCAGGGTCGACCTCGACCCTGACCAGGTCAGGGTCGACTTGACCTCTTCTCGCCAGGATTTCAAATTTCAAATGTTTGCAGTTTGGCTTTCGAAAAAATTATTTCTCCGCTTCCAGGTCGGCTATTTCGGGCTTCGAAACGGTAAATCCTTTAATTGTATTTAATTAAGGTATATTTTCTAAAGGTGGGGACCTAATTGGGATTTAATTCTCCAAGTTGGCCCATCTAAAGGAGTGTGCCCTAGATCACTACAAAAGGAGGCCTTCCTCTCTCATTTTCACATCAAGTTTTCTCAATCAAGTATCTAGAGCTCTCAAGTGCAAGAAAGTCTTCAAGCATTCAAGTGTTCAAGCATTCATCCATCAAGGAGATCCATTGCTAGCCATTGAAATATTCAATCTCTTTGGATCCCCCCTTGAAGATTCACCCTTCTCCATTCATTCAAGCCTTTTCATATGCAAAGATCAAATCAAGATTGGTGTTGAAGATCAAAATACCATTGATTAGAGACATCTTGCCATCCATTGAAGCATTCTTACTTGTGGATTTGAGGATTCCAATCCTCTTCAAGGACTTCAACATAAGTGAGGTGATTTGTTTCAATTACTTTGTTTATGCGCAATATATTTCAATTCAATTTCAAGGTTAATTCCTAAACTGGGGTTTGACTAAGGCAAACCCCCCATACAACCAAAAACCCCCATTTTCTTGCAGGTATAGGTGCAAAATCTCAGATCTAAGAGCGAATTCGGATACCCTTTTTGGCAATATTTCAGGGTCTGCAAATAGAATCGGAATTGACCTTCAAATAAATAATGTGGTCTTTGACCTTTTAAAAGGTCAAAGTCGACCTGTGTGAATTTGGAGAAAAGATTTCTAGGTTTTGTCCGCCTCGACATTTCCAATCCAAAACAAGTGATAGAATCTTCAGAAAGTTCATACAGAAGCCAAAATTCAGTATTTTCTAGATCTACCCTAATTCAAGGTTAGTATTTGCACTTCAATTATTTCAATATCAAACATAACACATTTTACCTAGGGAAACATCAGATTTATTCTTTCTTTCATATTCTCCATCAAATTGATCTGATTCTGCATTAACCTCTTCGGTTGATCAAATTGGATCTCCTTGGTGGGAATTTGGGTTTGAGAATAGATCCCTTTTCCCCCCTAAATATTATAAATAGGGTTGAATACATTTTAACACCATATATTTTGGTGAACCCAACATACTTACTCTCTTTCTTTTTTTTTGGAATTGGATGCCCTATTGTGTTAGATTCCTCTTTACATTGTCTTGTTAGTATTAGATTTGTCCTTTGTGATTAATCTTGCATGCTAATTAGATTTCATATTCATGCTTTATGTGTTCTTAGTTTAGTTCATTTAGTTTATGAGCTTTACTACCACTAGTCCTACTTATAACATTCCGGTTAGAAGAAGTCGTAGACTCATGGGTGCCTTTGAGCCTAAATCTTCTGCTTTCCTTAGGATCCCTGATGATAACTTGATTCTTCATGATTCTAATCCTACTATGGAGCAAAACTCTTCTCACTCATCTCATGATGAGGATGATGCTTTTAGGGTTCCTCCTGAACAAGTCCAAAAAATTTCCATTGAACTTGATAAAATGGGTAATTGGCTTCTTCAAGAAAACCATAGTCAAGATTCTATTCAAGCTATAGAGGCTCTTAAGAAAGTTCTCTATGATCGTGATCAAGGTGTTAACCTCTTGCGTGGTATTACTCATCTTGTGCATTCCAATGTTAAACCTTTAACTCAAGAGGCTCAAGATTTAGGTTTCAGTGCTCCTATCACTAGTGTTGAACCTCCTTCTAATTCTTTACCTAGTATTCCTATCTATACTTCTCCTTTGGTGACCGTGACAGTTCCCTCTATTCCTATGAGTGTTCCTCCCATGTCCCTTCCTACATCACAACCTTCATATTATAATGTTCCTTTTACTTATTCCAATCCGCTTCCAACTGTAGTTCCTAGTGTTCCTCCAGTTGTGTCTTCTATTCCTATAGCTTCTTACAATTTACCTAGTGTGTCTAATGTTGCTACCCCTCCTATTTCCTCTAATAATTCAACGATCATCAGTTTGGCTCAAACTATATCCTCCCTACAACAACAGCTTGCTTCCTTAACTCAAAACAAGTTTAGTATTCCTACATGTGACATGGGAATTCCTTTGTCCCAGGATATTATCCGAAATCATGTTCCTCAACAAGGTGAGATGCCTTGTCTTGAGAACTATAATGGAAAAGGAGATCATGTTCATCATGTTAAAACATTCCAAATCCTTTGTAGTGATTATGCTCATGACCATAGGATTTTAGCCAAACTGTTTGCTAGAACATTTCATGACAAGGCCTTACAATGGTTTTGTTCCTTGCCTCCTTATTCAATTGATTCCTTCCCACAACTTGCTAATGTCTTTATTCAAAAATTTCAAAACAATATTGGCCCACAAGTGTCCTTGACTGATTTAATGCATTGTAAACAAAGTGCTAAAGAAAAATTGACTGAATTTATTGGTAGATTTAAGCATTTGCATGCTCAAATTTCTTATCCTGTTCCTGATATTGATATTCAACGTATGTTTATTTCCAATTTGCAAAAGGATATTAGAGATAAGATTTTGCTTACTGAATTTACCTCTTTTCAACAACTTTGTGCAGCACTTCATCATTATCAATTACAAGTGAGTCAATTTGAGAGAAACACTCCAATGGCTCCTGTTCAAGTTGATAAGAGTGATGCTACTCCTAATCCAAACAAGTTTAAAAAATTCAACAACTATGTCAAGATAAACAAACCAACGAATGTAGTTGTTGATCAAGTTGTTGTTGTATCTCACAATGCCGCTTCTGCATCTATTGCTCTTCGACTAAATCATATGTTTACACCTCTCTTTGAAACTTTACATGCTATTATGATTAGGTTGTTAGCTGCTAATATGATTACTTTACCTCCTATTCGACCTCTTTTACCTACTACGATTGCATCTAAATCTTTTGATCAAAATGCTTTTTGTCAATATCATCATCAGAATGGTCATGATATTGAGAAATGTTTTTCTTTAAAACTAAGGTCCAAGATCTCATTGATGCTAAGGGTTTATCTGTTGATAATCTGGATAGTAGTGGGAATCAATCTGTCTCTCCTCCTAATCAGAACCTTCAAATCTATACGAACCCTTTACCTACGCATGATACTAATACTATTGCTCAACCATCTACTATGGAAATTGTATATGATTCAAAGATGGATGATCTTAATCATGTTGTTAATCAAGTGGAGCATGTTGCTAAGCCTATATCTCCACCTCAACCTTCTCTTCAAGTTCTATCTCAACCTCAAGTTAAACCCAAACCTAAAGTGAAACCTCAACCTAAACGTTGACAATAATTTAAGGATAAAAGACCTCGGGAACTTTTGATTACCTTTGATGACTCTGAGATTATTAAGGCTCCTGATGGTCCCCTTTACATTGTTGCTAGGGTTGCTCAGATACCTACTCGTGGTTGTCTTGTTGATTCTACCTCCTTAGTCAATGTTATCACTGAAGAAAATCTTTTTATGAAAAGCTTACAATACGATTTCTATGATACATCGGATGTGTGGATTCAAACTTGTAATGGTTTTCTTTATCCCTCATTTGGTTCTATTACTTTACCGGTTGAACTTTTTGGAAAAACTGTGAATAGTACCTTCATTTTGGTTCCTACTTCTGATCAATTTCAAGTTAAGCTAGGTTTGCCTTGGTTGACTGCCATGCATGTTGTTGCTTCCCCTCTCCATAAGTGTCTTAAGTTCATTCATGATGGCGAAGTGAAGATGATCAATCATAGTCTATATCAACCTTCTAGGCCTAGAGATTGTGCTACTCTGGATTTCTTTTGGCCTTCATTACCTAATTCATGTCCTCCTCGCCCTGATAATCTTTTTCAATCATATCAAGCTTACAAGCATCATAAGATTCTTCAATTAAGCATCCCTCCTATGGATCTTAATCGTGGTCTTTTACCTACACCTTTGATATCTCCTTTAAGTATGGCTTCTAGTTCTATTAATCAAGTTCCTCCTACAAAACCTATCAAAGATCCTGTGATTGTTTCTCCTATGGTTGATAATCCTATTGATCTTCCTAAAGAACCTGTGAAGGATCCTGCGATTGTTCCTCCTAGTTCTCAACCTATTTCATATAAATCAAAACGTAACCGATCTACTAATGAACATCATAAAAAGTGTCATGCTCATGCTAAAGCTAAAAGATCTCTACTTTCTATGAATATAACTACACATAATGTATTAAAAAATGTTGTTACTAATAATGATGTTCACATGCATGATTATGATGATTCTATCCATATCTTAGATCCTATTTTGATTAATTTGGATGAAGAAGATACTCTTGATGATACTGATAATGTTAATGATGAATATGAGACTATTGACATTGACATTGATTTTCCAAATATGCTTTCATCTCAATTAACTCGTACACCTAGTGTCGAACATAGTGATTCTCAAGAGGATCCTTGTTTGGAACTGGCTATCATTCCTACTATATTGGATATAGTCCCTCTTGCGAGTTACCCACCTACCCTAAATGATATACAACGAGATGGGGAAAGTAGGCGGCATGCTTGATTGGCTTGTCCTTCATGGTAGCTTTGTTGTGTGTTTTCCTACTGTACTTCTCCTGTAATGTGATTGCTAAATGTTGTTAGATTCTTTTATACAATTCTTGTTACTCAGTTGGTGCAAGATGATGGAAGAATCAAAACTATTGTTCCATTCTTCTATATGTATCTCTATTCTTCTATATGTTGTTCAATGTTGTGTTGTAAATGTGCTATTGTTCGTAAATGTTTCCTTGTGTAATCTGCTTGGATTCGAGATATGGTAGCACTAAATCTTTTTGGTCTCCATGTCATGGTCTGAAAAGATTCTTCTTCGTATATCTTATGTGATCTTTCCTCCTCTGTGATTGTAGTTCTAATTTCTTTGGGGAATGATGTCAATTCATTTGCAATAATATCATATATATTATCTTATGATCATACTGACCCCATGGTAGGTAGATCCCTTTCATGTTCTCTGTATGTTTTTGTGATATTTCCCTTGATTTGTCTTCGTCTGGGGGCATCTTGACATGGAAATGTAATTAGTGGAGTTGTTTATGTTTCCATTAAAGCCATTGCTCCTGTTAAAGTGTTAGCAATGACTTTAACATGGGGGCATACGCTCTTCTCACTTATTACACACACACACTTATGAAAAATTCAAAACATGCTAAATCTTCTAAAGGTAACGCACATAAGTTGCTAAATCCTGAGGAAGATACGCACTTTAAATTTACTTTTCAACCTTTCTTTTTGCATTAAGAACTAATCCTTAAAGTATGGATTTATATTAGGATCTCTTGATCCCTCCAGTTTCAAGCACACATATATTTTTTATCCCTTAAGGTCGGAAGTGTCCTTAAGATTGGATCCCCTTTTTTTATTTTACTCTTATGGAATAGAATATTCCTAGGAATAAATTTTTTATGGGTTGACTAGTGAGTAGCCACATTCACTAGGTGGTTCAATTCCATCTGTCCAGTTGCACCTTTTCTTTCTTGTGTGATTCACAATGGGACATAGATTTTCATTGGCCAAGGTAATCACACTCTTTCTTTCTCTCTAGAGATGTCTCTCTTATATTTGATCTAAGATTCAATGAAGACTTGAGTCCTTGGGGGCTTGGGATTTCTCTTTGTCCCTTAGATTATGATAATATTATCTTGTTATTTCTATCTCCTTTACCAAGAGTTTGCATCGAGTCCATACTCTTGCTAAATTGGGGGCTTAATGTATCATCTTAAAATGGAAGCACTTTCATGTTAAGAGTGTTTAGCCCTCCGAGTAGGTGGTTTGGGGTCATGTTAAGCACCTTGATAGGGTCTTTGCATGTATTTGGCTTTCTCCCCACTTTCCACTTCTTCTCCGCGCTTGATTTCTCCATTCTAGGTGAAATTAGGGTTAAGGTCCTAAGGACTTTTCCTGATTTTTCCTCTTCCATGACTCTATTTTCTAGGTAGGGTTTAGAAATGAGACCTCCTAGTCCTTCATCATATCAATCAGGGGATTTTCTATTCGTTCCAGACACTAGATCCTGTTCTGACATCAAATCCTGCATCTTTGACATCTCTTGGAACCTCTACTACAAAACCTGACAAAGTTAGGGTCTGAGGTCAAAGTCGACCTCGAACTTGACTAGGTCAGGGTTGACCTTAACCTTGACTAGGTCAGGGTTGACCTCAACCCTAACCAGGTCAGGGTCGACCTTGACCTTGACCTCTTCCTACCAAGATTTCAAATTTTAAATGTTGGCAGTTTGGCTTTTGGGAAAATTATTTCTCTACTTCTGGGTCGGCTGTTTCAAGCTCCGAAATGGTAAATCCTTTAATTGTATTTAATTAAAGTATATTTTCTAAAGGTGAGGACCTAATTGGGATTTAATTCTCTAAGGTGGCCCATCTAGAGGAGTCTGCCCTAGATCACTATAAAAGGAGGCCTTCCTCTCTCATTTTCACATCAAGTTTTCTCAGTCAAGTATCTAGAGCTCTCAAGTGCAAGAAAGTCTTCAAGCATTCAAGTGTTCAAGCATTCATCCATCAAGGAGATCCATTGTTAGCCATTGAAATATTCAATCTCTTTGGAGCCCCCCTTGAAGATTCACCCTTCTCCATTCATTCAAGCCTTTTCATATGCAAAGATCAAATCAAGATTGGTGTTGAAGATCAAAATACCATTGATTAGAGACATCTTGCCATCCATTGAAGCATTCTTACTTGTGGATTTGAGGATTCGAATCCTCTTCAAGGACTTCAACATAAGCGAGGTGATTTGTTTCAATTACTTTGTTTATGCATAATATATTTCAATTCAATTTCAAGGTTAATTCCTAAACTAGGGTTTGACTAAGGCAAACCCCCCATACAACCAAAAACCCCCTTTTTCTTGCAGATACAGGTGTGAAATCTTAGATCTAAGAGGGAATTCGGATACCCTTTTCGGAAATCTTTTAGGATCTACGAACAGAATCGGAATTGGACTTCAAATTAATAATGTGGTCTTTGACCTTTTAAAAGGTCAAAGTCAACCTGTGTGAATTTGGAGAAAAGATTTCTGGGTTTTGTCTGCCTCGACATTTCCAGTTTAAAACAGGTGATGGAATCTTCAGAAAGTTCATACAGAAGCCAGAATTCAGTATTTTCCAGATCTGCCCTAATTCAAGGTTAGTATTTGCACTTCAATTATTTCAATATCAAACATAACACATTTTACCTAGGGAAACATCAGATTTATTCTTTCTTTCATATTCTCCATCAAATTGATTTGATTCTGCATTAACCTCTTCGGTTGATCAAATTGGATCTCCTTGGTGGGAGTTTGGGTTTGAGAATAGATCCCTTTCCCCCCCTAAATATTATAAATAGGGTTGAATACATTTTAACACTATATACTTTGTTTCTATATTACAGAAATGCTTATATAATAGTATTTCGCTCCAACAAAATGCTTCAAAGTGTTCTAAATTGGGTTCTAGGATGGTGTAGAACTTCAAGTTAACATTAACAATGGCTTTTACTGTTTGTTCCTTCCATTTGCATCCCTTGTGATTTGTAGCATATGAATAATTCCTTGCAGATTCAAGCAGTGTTATAGTTTCTAGCTCTGACGGAAGGTCTATATATAAGAATGTAGGTAGTTGGGTTGAATATGGTTTCTTTCTAGTGTTTTAATTATTCAATTAATCACTTTTCATCTGACATTCAAAGAGATGAAAGGTCTACTACAAACAACAAGTGGTAGTTTTTGCAACATGTGGTGTGTTTCTTGTTCTCCTATGTCACACTCTATAATAACTTTAGATGGGAATTTTCTATATGTCGTGAGGGTTGATGCATTTGCTTTTTGTGCTAGAGATATTCTTCTTAGCATATCAGAGCATGTCTCAGATCATTTCTCTACTTTTGTTGCATACTTTGCAATGTATTTCAGGACAAGTGTTTAGGAGATAATAGGTTGACAATCTATGTTGGCTCTCCATATTGAAAGCATCTTTGGATTGTGTATATTTAGCCTGTCATCATTTTTGGTAGGTTTATACTATTTCTTTCTAGTGCTATCATGAGAAAATTTGGATGTACCATTTTCTTTCCATGGAGCTTTGCATCTGCATTTTAACTTGTTCTTGTTCTTGCATAGACATGTACACTTAGCACATTTGGTGTTTCTCTGGACTCGATTGACCAACTCTTCATAATCATGTATGAGGTCTATAGAAAAAATCTCATGTGTGTCTAATAAGAAAGGATTTAAGAATATTTTTCTAAAACAAATATAAGATATGTCAATATGAATATTTTAATATTTATATTCTACTTTTAGAATATCAATATTCATTTGAGAAATAGAATTGTATTCTAATTTTAAAATACTTATTTTTAATGTCTAAAGTAGCATTTTTAAACACTAAGAGGAATATCTCCCTTTTTTTGCTTCAAATAAGTGGAAGAGATGAGTGTAATGATTGTTTCTAGTATCAGTACATTCAATACTAATGGCATGTACTCCCTACATTGGACAAGAACATGCTAATACTAGCACTTGCATCTTTGAAGGGTGTTGGTTAAGCTGATAGTATTATATATCTTAAATGATGTCATTTTATTGTTGATGTGGAAAGTTTGGTCATAATATTTTAGTTTTACAATTCCACCATTTGCAAAATGCTAACATAAAATTTATATTGAGCATCCAAAAGGAAAATTTGATGAGACATATCATGCTATACAATATTATTTGTTATTATAGAAATAATGATATCGAAATGATTACTATAGAACTGAAAATTGCTACCAACAGAAGAAATTTATAATTTTTCTCTCCATGGTTTTTTATTTGGTATAATATAATATAAGATGTTGTTATCTTATTTCTTTCAATTACTATATATTGCATAGTATACATGCTACATATTTGATAAAATTTTTGGCTTTAATTAGAGTTGAATAAGGATGTGAGGACGAGATGAGTAAAATATTAATGAACAATATATCAGAATCAAATCAAATCTACACATATGCAATCAAATTTATAGGCAAATTAATGAAGTATAGTGTCATTTGATAGGACTGGTGTATGGTAAAAATTTCCACAAGGGTAATTCATGTGGCAGTGTCCCAGTCTAATTGAACATGCATGTGAACATGGTAGAACTCAAAAATTGTATTAGCCAGTGCCTCAAGTATAATCATTGTCTATATATAGCATGCATCTTATTACCTACTCCTCACAACTTGCCAAAGATGTATAATTGGTTTCTATATATAGTAGGCATATAGACATATTAGTCTCAGCTCCAATTCTCCAATCACTTCCAACTGCAACTATTTGTCTCATGCACTTCAAGAGGTAATTTTATTGTCTATCTGTTCAATAACTTTAATTGATCTTATTTATATTATGAAAAGTTACATTTGAATGAATTCTATAATTGTTCTTATTCATATTTTGTAGGGTTACATTTGAATGAACTGTATAATTTATGTAGAGGTCGAGATCATTGCAGAATAGTTGAACATAAAATTATTCTCTTTTGAAATGAAATGATTATGGTTCATATGTAGGTTTGAATAAAATTGAACCATACCCATATATTTACGTTCTTCATCCCACCCCAATACTAATGAAAATAAATTTCAATCAAGGAAATAGTTCTCCTCTTTCTATCAAAAGGGAGCTCTATAGATAAATGATGATTCAAATAGAAAACTATGATAATTTAAATTTCATTGTGCCTAAGTACATTATTGGCTTAATCTCTTTGTGAATTATTATGCTTTCTTATCACCTTCGCTAGCATTATACGTACAACACGGTAATGTGACAAAGGGTTGATCATAATTCATCATTTCGTCCATTCTGAAAATGGTAAATATTTATTCTATTTTAATTGAGAATGATTTAAATCTCATTATCTATTTGAATTATAGTTTAGAGAAGCCTTTTAATGAAACTGTGAAATGAATACATGAATGAGAACTTTAGGTATTCCATGAGATGGCAGTGGATGAAATCAGGATTCACTGACTTTTTAGAAGATATGAAAATGAAATTATAAAACCATGGGATCTCTTCCTTGGCCTAAGACGCCCACCAAGGAAGAAGACACACAATCTCAATTAAGTTCCTTTTTGGATGAAGAAGAAAATGAGGAGAGCCAAGAAGAATTTGAGGCTTAGATGAATGAATTGCAGATGAGAATGGTGCAAATGCTACCAAATGGAAATTATTTCTTCATAGCCCTAGAAGATCAACTTGAAGGTGATCAAAACTAGCACTCAAAGTATCATGGTGGACTACATTATGGAGCATTGTTTAGATTTTGAACATTTCTTTTTTCAAGAAGATGAAATGACTTTTGAAGAATATTATGGAAAAATTGGCAAACCATTGTGAGCTTCATGCAACCTCCATGGTGACTCACACCAACATTCATGTGCACCATTTGAAGGGCCAAGTATCCTAGATCTATAATTTTGATAGCACAGATGCTCCTACACTTCATCTCTCATATCATGATGGAAACGACCACAACAATTTGTGCTTCATTAATGACAATGATAATGTTGTTGTTGCACCCATTCTTCTGGAGGAGGACAATAAATTCACAAGCCAATTGGACCAAGAGCTTGTGAAGTTTGTTGTGGATCAAACATAGTGGAGAGATATGGTAAAAATTATGGAGAAGACAATTTTATGAAAATAAAGGATGAGCCTCATCGAAGGAAAATTCTACCATGGTGTATTCCATGGGTACCAAGGAAGAAAGAACATGTAGGAAGAAACAATAGTGGTTTCAATGCAGTAGATACTGATGATTCTTAGCTTAGCTCCCTAGAATAACAATCATGAGATTGATGTAGAGAAGAATGTCAAAAGCAGGGTGGAATATCTCCATTCTGTTTGATTTTGGGACTGTTATAAAACTCTAAGGAATATTCATGTTCAATCATGTGGATAATCAAGTTGTGTTATTGTGCTTTTTAAAAGAACATCACTTGTTTTGTGTTACACTGTACTTTAAAATAGTGTCACATATTTTGTGTTACACTACATTTTAAATTTATGATCAAGCCCCCCATTCAACATGCTTATGAAGGAAAAGTACTAATGACATATCTAAACCACTAAAAAATTAATCCTATGTAAAATTGGTACTAAAAATAAGTGAAAATCTGATTACTAACGAAAGGATACTAATATTAACTATATTAGTATTATAGTAATATCATTTTTTTAACTCAACATAAATACAACATAATTTAGTCTAGAAACAAATGTCCTCATTGACGTGATTAAAAATTATTTACTGATATCAAGTTAAAAATTAGTTATGAATAACTTCAAAAGCTATACATATTAGGATGATTATCAATTACATTAGATTCACTCAACTTAAATATATAAATAATTTAGTCACTGTATTATTCCATAGATTTTAACCTCTATCCAAAATTATAGGGATAATTGCAAGCTGAGAAATAATATTAACATAACTAAATTAATTGCCAGAAAGAAGTAAAGTCTCAATGATGCTTTAAAAATATTTATACAACATTTTCCATAATCACACTTGTCTAGATTTTTGAACTGCACCATTTGTCATGGTGAATGACATCTTTGTTTCCTGCACAAAGTAGTGATTTTAATGTTCTTTACTTTCCTCTCATCCAAAATCTCGAGAGGTGTGGATTATCGCTACTACTGTCCAACATTTTGTACTAATTTCAATGCATCAAGATTTACTCCCCAACTTCAATGATCAACATCCTAATGATTTCCTGTATTCAAAGCACTTGGTTGTGTCCTAAATTGATGAACATTGGCCACAAATAAAATAAAATATATAAATGACATTGTTGTTGGCATTATGATGGATTTTGGAGAAGTTCATTTGATGAGTTTGATGTTTTGGAGTTTGTCACTGATGGCAACTCTATCAACTCTATTAGAATTGATGATACTGATTGACATGATGAATAGATAAAGGAAAATTATGCTAAGTATTTTGACCGGTAAATAGGAAGATAGTGTTAGAGAATGTTTTGAGTAGCAATCGAGTTAGAGGACGCGTTTGGAGATATGATCGTTCCTGGTGGTTTACCAATGTTAGAAAAGTATAGTTCTACAACCACAATCGTTAACTCTATGTTTTGGGTGAGTTAGCATTTTGGTGATGTGTTTAGTGTGAACCGATTGTGCTACCAATTGGTTCTTGTTGATCAAATGATCAAAGTGGTTGATTTATGGGTCGACATGTCAATATATTATGGTTAATATATTTTGGGCCGACATGTTAGTTATGGTTGATGTGGTTTTCTATGAGTTTGGTCAATTTGATGGACCAACTTGTAAAACATTTTCTAAGTCTTAGCCGACTTAAGAACATCAATAAATAGGTGGACTAAATCATTTGATTTGGGGTTGTGATCATGAATTTGAGTGTTGTGATCAAAGACAAAGATAAAGGCAATGTAATGCGCTAGAATTTAGAGATTACAAAGGATTTGATCAAGAAAAGGAGTTGCTAGATTTATAGATCAAGTTATTGTTGTATTCCTAACAGTTGCAACAAATTAAGTCCTTTAAGAGGGTGAATTTTAACGAGTCTTACTGTTAAATCCTTTAACCAGGTAGACTTTAACAAGTCTTATTGTTAAATCCTTTAACAAGGTGACTTCTTAATTTGAGTTTTAAATCCTCTAGTGAGGTAGATCTTAGCAGGTCTTTTTGTACTTCTAATAGGGTACTAGTCACTTTTAATAGGGTCAACCCTTAACCAGGTATTGTAAGCTTCTAACAAGACAAATCTTTATACTGCAGTTGAAGAGATTCGTGGGCACAATCTCCACCATGGTTTTCACCCTCTAATAAGGGTTTCCACAATAAAAATTTGTGGTGTTATGTGTTATGCTTTGTGGATGTTTAAATTGTTTTACTTCTATTGCATATTTATAATTACATGTGTGATTGCATGGAAGTTGTTTAAAATCATAATCAGATTATTGGTGGAATTAGTTCATTTCTTGTCTACACTAATTCACCCCCACCTCCCCCCCCACCCCCCCTTCTCAGTGTCTTCTATATCTAACAATTGGTATCAGAGCAAAGTTTCCTTAAAGAAACCTAACAACTTAGGAGAGATCCTTGAGGAAGACATGGAATCCTATAGAAGACAACTTGCAAATGTTGATGACATGATTGATAATTTGAAAGAGAAATTGAAGAAATATAGGATTAAAAGACAAGAACTGATTCAACAACTGAATGATAGCCAAGACCTAATTGAACACTTATTTGAACAAAGTGGATCTAAGGAATTTGAAGTAGCTCTAGAAGCCTTATCTCAAGAGAATGAGAAATTACTTAAGGACAACAAGGATATGCATAAGGAGATGGACAAGTTAAAGCAAGAAAAGAAAAACATGCAAAGAGAGTTAGGGAACTTTGGAATCATAATGGGTTAGGAGATTGAAGCTAAGAGACTAACTGATGAAGCTAAGAAGATTCCAGAAGATGCTCCCAAAGCCAAAGATGACACCTTAAAAGAAAAGATGGAAGAACTATTCAGATCTGAACAAAGAGTTGCTATTTTGAATGAACAACTACATGATACAAGCTTAGAAAATACCAATAGCCTAAGAGAAAATGAAAAGTTGAAAGGAGAACTAAAAACAACCATAGATATGTTGGATAAGCTAAATAAGAGTTCTGCTAAACTAGATGAACAACTCTCAAACTAAAGGAGAAACAATGAAAAATAAGGTTAAGGGTTTTCAAATGTTGAAGTCAGTGAGTCATCTGGTACCAAGAAGATCGATGCAAAGGAAGACAAATCAGCACCTAAGGTGAACAACAAAAAATCTAGTAAGAGGAATTACAGCCGGTATGTTTCAATTGTCACAAGGAAGGTCATGTTGCTAATGTATGTAGGTCTAAACCTATTGGACCTAATAGACCTAATGCACCTATTGCTAGATCTAAAAATTTATATGGTAGATCTAAAGGATACAGTGCTAGATCTAATGTCTTTCATGGTAATTGTTATCATTGCAACAAGTATGATCATAAGGCTAATGAGTACAGGACAAGAATCAACAATTAGAGGACATACAACCCTAACTGGTTGAGATCTAATCTTCAAGGAAACCGATTGGATGTTACTGTTCTATCTGCCACAAGTATGGATATATAGCAATCAATTGTAAGATGAGAACTAGTCGAGGAAATGTTGGAGCATGGAGACAAACTGGTATGGTGTGTTATTATTGCCATAAGATTGGACATCTTGCTAGATCTTGCAGAGCTAAGAGGAAGGATTGTGAAGTTTAACCAGTGAATAAGTTTGATAATGATAAAGGAAAGAAGATTGCAGATGTTGAAGGAATAATAAATCAAATGAAACAAACATGGGCTAAGAAAGGTGTACTCAATTCTTTTGAATTGAAAGTGAACTCCACAACACCAAGTAATGTGGAGAATTCTTCATTTGACTAAGTCAATTCTATTGACTTGGGGGGAGAAAATCAAGGAAGATCTATAACCAATCCCCTAAGATTAGTGTGTGGTAAGTTTGATAAGTATATTTAGATGCCTATTGATATTTTCAGATGAATTTGTTGAAGAATTTTGTATGTCATATGATTCTATGTGACCGCATAATGATTCTTATGGAAAAGTGACCAGTTGATGTTCTAACCGGTTGAAAATGGTAAAAGGCACTATTTGACTGTTTCTTATGAATGTAATGTTATAAAAGTTGAAAAGTGAAATTCATTTGTCACTTTTCTTACCACAAACTAAATTGTGCACTTTCAAGCAATTATAAGGCAATTTGAGCGACTGTGATCGATAGTTGTGATCTTGTGTTGAGATTGAAGTGGTATTTGAAGAACCCCAACTAGTGAGCAAAGAGGTACTTCTTTGTGTTGCAAAATTTTTATTTTGTGTTTCATGAAGCAAATCAGTGTTGGCATTATGGACACTCTAGTGTTGGTTGAAATTACTGAGGAACCAAGGCTTGTTTTCAAATTGAATCCTATGAATGTGGTAGATAATGATCTAATAGGCACTTTGTCTTCAATTCCCCATGATATATTATTGACTGAAGACATAAGATCATTTATCCATTGCAAGGTTGAAAATCTAGGCTTGAATGCTATATTCAAGGCTTATACCAAACTATGTGATAAATTTGGATTGAAGGATGAACACAAGCATTTTTCAGAAAAAGGTTTTACCTATATTGTCAAACTACCTGATGTTTTTGAGATTGAGTGGGTCAAATATGTATTGAGTCGAGTTCATGATCATTTTATCTAGTTAGATAAGCCACATAAGATTATTGAGTAGTTAATTCATGCAATAACTGGTTTATGCATGACCGGTGGTTTACTTGTTCTAAGGATGATACCAATAGATGAGGTTACTCATTTGACCAAGTCAAGAAAAGATTAGAGGGCCATGATGATCAATGATATTGAAGACATAGAGGTCAAGTTTGTGTCAATGGTAATCGGTTACAAGGTATATCAATCCAGCCCATTGAGTAGTGTACCCGGTGGAGTAATTAACATTTCTTACCGAATGGTGAAGGACAATGCTCAATATGACCTATGTGAGGTCATGAGGAGTCAATTCTTTGTCAATATGGAGAGGATAAAGAAAGACAAAAATCAAGTTTTCAAGTATGATTTTGTATTGGTATGTATATTTTTCTACCTACAAAATCATTTCCCTAGTATCGATAATATTCAATGGTTAACTGATAAACTGGTAATATTGCAAATTAATGAGTGTATAAGAATGTTAGGAAATAACTTTACTAGTGTCATGTGGGGTTATTTCAAAGACTTTCAGAAATGAATGCATGAGAGGGAAAGGATCATGACCGGTATAGTGGAAAAGTATAAGAAAGACATATGTTTCATTGTGAGTATAGATACATGTTTGATGTGGGCGGTACATCCAAGAACCTCTTGGGTTTTACCAATGGGATATGAAGTAGATGGTGATATTGTGTCACTTCATGCCGATGAATTATTGTCCAAGCTGATTGATGCAAGTACCCCCTGATTTGGTACTTATGAAGAAATTTTTTTAAAAATTCACTCACAACTGATGGAGCCAGTGATAGAAAGAAGAGTGAGGAAAAGATTGGATGACGTAGCCAACAAGAGTGGAATTACTAAGGAGATGATGGATAAGATCAAGTAGAAGTTTGTAATTGATGAAGCTAGTACTTCTGCTACTTCTGCTAAAGATGTAGAGGTAGAGGTTTTATCTTCTACAACTAGTAAGGCAACAAGGAGACAAACTAGAAGTTCTACGGTGAAAATAGAGACTCCTCATGTTACTAGAACTCAATCAAAGAGGAAAACATTATCACAGCCTAAAACATCAGTAACTAAGGAAAAGGAAAAGGTCAAATCACTTGTAATTGAGAAAAGGACTTATAAGAGAAAGAAGGAAACAACTCGTGGTTATAAAGAGTCAAAAGGTAAGAGGAGTAAGAAAGAAACAATATAGGAAGAAGAAGCCAAGACTGAATTAGAAAAAGATGAAGCAGAGTTGAGGGCCAGTGGTAAAAGTCAAAGGTTGTTGGGATGACAACTAAAAAATCAATCAAATCGGTGACAAGGAGATCTAATACAATAGACAACATAGTTGAAGAAATCAGAGATTATGGTAGTGTCACTAAGACAAGTGGATGGTATGAAAAATTTAATGAAGAGGATAATCAAAAGATTGAAGTTATTATAAACAACATGCATAAATTTTGCAGAGGACCTAGTGAGCTACATAACATGATACCTGAATCTCTATTCAAGAAGATTGATGCTAGATGGAGGTATGCTCTGAAAGCAGATAAAGAGATGTTGGAACAAGCATTGGTAGAACTGGAACCTAAATTTCTAGTTGAAGTTATGAAGAGTACAGTTGCTTTCCTAAGACCAAAATTCAGAGCAGGGAGAAGAGTTTGCAGGATACTAATTGGTGAATCTCAAGCAGTCTATGTGGAGACTCTGGACATCATAAAGAAGGAATTAGAGTAAGATGAACCGATGGATAGTGATGATGATGAGGAACAACAAGCTCAAAAACCTATCAATGAAGAGGTAATAATAGATGAGTTTGTTAGAGATAATCAAGTAATTGAAGAAATTACCAGTGATGTACCTTTTGAGACCCCCCAACAAGTTCCTATTATTTAAGTAGAAGATGTGCAAGGAAGATTTGAAACTCAAAAGGATCAGGCAACAAAGGTTGAGGTACTGATTAAACCTGCTACAGTTGCATAGAAGGAAGATGAAGTTGTTATTGTTGTTACAACTGATGGTGAATTTGGAAAAAGGAAAAAGGAAAAAAGGAAATTGGATCTAGGTGCAAGTTCAAGTCAGAAGAAGGAAAGAAGGTCAATATCTATTCTAGAGGAAGAACTTGGAGATGAAGATGCTAAGGTCATTCAAGGACCTATTGATGTTTCCAAGATGAGTCCAAGTGAATTAATGAGAATGTCAAAGATAGTTAAGATAAAAGCTAAAAGGGACAAGCTTAGAGAAGAAAAAAAAAAGCAAGAACAAGTACTTTTGTCTGCTAGGGACATTCTTGTAGATCTTGTATCTAAAGTTGATTATGATCCTACTGCTACACCAATTGAGCAGTTAGATACTTTGATCAATGCTATCACTGAGGAAGTTACAAGTTTGGAGGAAGTTGTTGAGAAGAGAGCTCAAATGAATTATGAGAAGAAGAGAATTGATAAGTTAATGGATTCCATTGTAGCAAATAAAGTGAAATTTACAGTTCATGTGGACCAAGTGAAAGAAACTTTGAAAGAGATTGGCAAGTTAGTAAAGTTTCAAATTTTTCTATGTTTACACATGATTTGGAGCTCAAGAGAACTAAAGCTCAACATGAGCTTAAATCTTTAATTGATAATTTTGATCCTATTTCACATTCTTCTACCACTTATGGATCACAAGTGAAGTTTATAAATCATAAGTTGAAGACTTTACAAGTAGAGTAGGATAAGAGGATATCTACATTGTTGGAGTTGAAAACTTATTTGATACCTTCAGTAGATGTTATGCAATAGATTGTTAGAGATTTAGAGCTATTACTTGAATTACCAATATGAATGTACTTGAGTCTATGGAGGAGTTAGCTTCTATGCTACATGGTCAAATTCAAGCCATAGAACACTTGCAGAAATCATGGAAAGATTCTTTGGAGTTAGCCAAAACAAACTTTAAAAGTGTTTTTGAATGACTATGATTGATAAGATGATTTCATTTTCAATATGAAATTTTGTATATTTGTCATTTTTGTCAAAGGGGGAGTGATTGGTGCAATGAAAATAGAGCTAAGGGAGAGTAGTGTATATATAGCAATTTTCACAATGTTTTGTCATCAATTCCAAAGGAGGAGATTGTTGGCATTATGATGGATTTTGGAGAAGTTGGTTTGATAAGTTTGATGTTTTGGAGTTTGTCATTGATGACAACTCTATCAACTCTATTAAATTGATGATGCCGATTGATAGGATGAGTAGGTAAAGGTAGATTATGCTAAGTGTTTTGACCGGTAAATAGGAAGACAGTGTCAGAGAATGTTTTGAGTAGTGATCGAGTTAGATGACATGTTTGGAGACGCGATCGTTCCTAGTGGTTTACCCAAGTTAGAAAAGTATAGTTCTACATCTGCAACCATTAACTCTATGTTTTGGGTGAGTTAGCATTTTGGTGATGTGTTTAGTGTGAACCAATTGTGCTACCAATTGGTTCTTGTTGATCAAATGATCAAGAAGGCTGATTTATGAGCTAACATGTCTATATTTTGGGTCGACATGTTAGTTATGATTAGCATGATTTTCTATGAGTTTGGTCAATTTGGTGGGCCAACTTGTAAAACATTTTCTAAGTCTTAGCTGGCTTAAGAATATCTGTATAGAGGAGGACTAAATCGTTTGATTTAGGATTGCGGTTGTGAATTTGGGTGTTGTGATCATAGATAGAGACAAAGGCAGTGTAGTGCACCAAAATTTAGAGATTACAAAGGATCTGATCAAGCAAAGGAGTTGCTACATTTATAGATCAAGTTATTATTGAATTCCTAAAAGTGGTAGCAAATTAAATCCTTTAACAGGGTGGACTTTAACAAGTCTTATTGCTAAATCTTTTAACAGGGTGACTTCTTAATTGAAGTTTCAAATCCTGTAGCAAGATAGATCTTAGAAAGTCTTTGTGTACTTATAACAAGGTACTAGTCACTTTTAACAGGGTCAACCCTTAACCGCGTATTGTAAGCTCCTAACAGGGAAAATATTTATACTGCAGTTGAAGACATTCATGTGTATCATCCCCACCGTGGTTTTCACCTTCTAACAAGGGTTTCCATGATAAAATTTGTGATGTTATGTGTTATGCTTTGTAGATGTTTAAATTGTTTTACTTATATTGCATAGTTACAATTACATGTGTGATTGCATGGAAGTTGTTTAAAAGCATAGAGATTGTAATGCTTATTGAAAATATAGAAATTTTTAATTCCATACAACAGTTGTGTATATTTTTCCCTTCCACATACCAATTACATGTATCCCATTTGCCTATAACATTTTCCTCTTTACAATTTGCACCTTCTAAGAAGTCGTTAAGAACTTTTTAACATCTACGCAAGTAAACAACTTTTGTAGTTTTCCAGTTTGCATGAAGCGCTATGCCAAACTTGGTATGCAAGATAATTATGGTCATTTCACCATTGACTATTATGCATACATTCTTAGAAGACTGAAATGAAAATATAGTATTAAAACCTAGAATCAAAACTAGCAAATACATTTTAGATAACCCTCAATGTAAACTTCTCGGGTAATATATTGGCTTGGTATTGCACCATGTTAATTATGAAGATCAGATGGAGAAACATAACTTCCATATTATAGTTGCATGCATGGATTATATAAAAACAATCTAATCCAACTTTATCATCATGGAAGGATTGAATTTGATGCAGAGGCCCCAATTCAATTGCTTGCTATTTGGTATGTTATGATTTTTCAAAAAAAGAAAATGAAGTATTCTTGACTATGATTCTGTAATTCTTGTTATTAAATTATGTTGACAACAAATTGGATTCAACTTCATTGCTGATTAGAGAAATGGAATTTAACTTTATCGATTTGGATGATACATTGTATCCTTCGAGCACAAGAATGGCCGCAGCCTGCCACAAGAATATTGATAGTTTGGAGGCTACTAAATTCAAAGTTTCAATAAAAATTCTCAAGAAAGCTATAATTCAGTTTGCTGTAATTGAATTGTGCGAATTAATAGCATGGATTTGGATTGTGTAGTAGAATTTCTATCAAAAAAACTTGCATTGAGCATTGACGTTGTCACAGAGATTCAATCCTGATTTTTTGCATGAAGGCCTTCAAATAACTTTTTTTTTGGACATTTCTTCGTTTCTATTCCCACTCGGAACTGGAAAGCTTCATAGAAAGCATGAATGCAAGTGTGTTTTTGATTTGTCTATAAAGTTTTTAATAGAATTATTTGTTTGTATATGCAAAATATCAAAAGAAAATTGCTGCATTGATGTACCAAAGAATCAGGAAGAGGGAAAAAGATATGCAGAACACGATGTGAGAAAGTACATGCGTGAAAGGGCCCTTGAGATTATGCCTACTATCAACTCATTTTTCAATTACACTTTTAAGTGAAGGTCAAATGGCACTAGCATAATATATTTGTAGTGGTGTTAACACCTTCCTTTTATTTATGCTGCAATATGTTATTCCTCATTTTTTTTTCTAAAATGTTTTTTTCTTATTACCAATCTGCCTTGCTTAATTTGATTTCCCCCTCTTAGGTTTCCTTCCTCCATTTGCTAAAAACTTTAGGCATCCATATTCCCCCTTTAGAGAAGGAACCAAATACATACATATGAGAACGCACAGACTAGGCAAGCATACCAGTCAAAACTTAAGAAAAAATCCAAAATTCACAGATTTTCCCCTAAATTTCATGAGTATCTCAACTAGAGTCTGAACACATAAGGAAAAATCATGTTAGTTCCCCTCCAAAATATGCATGAGATGTATTCCAACAACAACAATTATATACCAAAATTTTACAATCGTGTACTGTTTTCAATCCTAGGTCAGTCCAAAATACTCTTGCCATTCAAACCTTGGCTCCAGAATGCCCTCATGAATTCTTCAAATTTATATCCTCTGAAAAAAGCCAGATGTTCCTCATCTAAATGATCCATATTGAAATTAGGCGATACCCAGATAAAGAAAAAAGAACAAAAAAAATCTAGATATTTACCTAGAAGAAGCCATCCTCCTCGCATGGCCACCTAATATGATTGAGTGCCTTTATTCTATGAGGGCCATCTAAATATTTGAGGTATATAACTAGAAATGTATAAGAATGAAATCATAGTAGCAAACATTCATTTATTGGTTGAGAACCTAGTTTGGCTTAGGAGACTTTCTCCCATTTTCACTGCCCTATTTTTAATTACATACGACAATTATGTGTAGTTTTTCCTTCCACATACCATTTACATGCAAGGCAATTGTCATGTTACCTGCTCCAAAGATGGACAATCTGCAACTAAAACATCAGCAATGAAAATATTTTCAACCATCAAAAACTGGTATCAGTGGGAAAAAAATGGCGTAAGACAAGTCGAAATGTCAGAAACATTTTGACGAGACTCTCGCTTGAAATAAGCCTAGTGTTTGAATCTTGTTAAGTCTCTTGTTCTTTGTGATTAGGTTATGTGGTAGTGTGCCTGAGATGCATGGTAAAACACTTTTTCCCTCCACTTTGAACTGTTAGTTTGAGTGCATGAAATGGAGGATTATTATCATAGTCTTGTGATTTTTAAAGGAGATTATCATCAGATGTATTATGTTTATTGTTGCTGGAAAAATATTGTTATAGAGACTGGTTTATTTCTCACCTAGGAAAACTTGTCTAACGTTGGGAAATGATAGTTGTGAGTTCTTTTTTGGTTTGTTTATTAGGGTTCCCAAGTTTTAAAAACTACAGTAAATAGTGGCAGAAATTCCTTTTTATCAACCACCATGTCAAATGGTTCTGCAGATCAAGGTTTGCAAAATTTTTATATTTGAAAACAAATTACTATGATATTTCTATTAGATTTTGTTTTTACATTAAGCAAGCCATTAAGGGAAAAAATCTCTGTCAAAAATATGAAAAGCTACATTAAATGTTAGCAGACGCTGGGGTTATGTGGTACTATCTACTCATGTAATTGAACACTTTCTTCGCATTCTCTGTATATATAACACTCACACTTACTCAGGGAGCACAACCATAAGTAATTTTCTTCACTTCTAGGCTTTCTTTATACATCTTTTCTAAGAGTTTAGATCTTAACTCCCTTAACCTCCCTAGCTTATCAAGCAATTATAGTAGTCTAGGACACACCAAATCATTCACGCATTTTGTCAAACTTTTCACAAGTATCCTTTGTATGTAATTGATGTGTTCTATGAAGAGACAATCTCGATGGCATTTTATCAAATAGTTGGTGTGCATCCTTCAACCTTCTCTAGTTGGCATACATGTCAACTAGAGTCCCCAGAATCGCCATGAGTCACGCAAGTCAGCGAGCCGAGGCAGTCATGGAAAATTTTGTTGACTTGTCAACTTGGACTCATGAGTTTTAAGCATGACTCATCGAGTCATGCGAGTCATGCCAAAACTCATGAGTCCGAGCTTCATGACTTGTGTCATGGTAGTCAATTGTCATCAAGTTTTTTTAAAAAGAACACGCACATTTTTTCTTTCTTTTTTTTTAAAGTTATATGCTTTCTAATTTTTCCTAAATTTTTTTATATTTACTTGTTATGAGAAGAAGAGAGGAAAAGTGAGAGTGAGGAATGAAAAGGTTTGCAACCAACAGGGAAGAGGAGCATCAAGGAGACCACAAATCACAACCGGAAGGCCATAGGTTTGCGTTGAGAACATCAAGGAGTCCATAGTAAGACTTTTCAACTCATTTGATAGAGGTAAGTGTTAAATTTTGTAGATTTTGTTAGTTTTTTTTTGGTATGTTTATGGATTTTTCATTTGTTTGTTAAATTTTTTACTTTAACTTTCCAAATCTTGAACATTTTCTATTAAAATATAAATTACATATTTCAATGAGAGAAGTAGAATAATAGAAAAACCCTATAATTTTTTAGAAAAAATATGCATACATATATTTATAATTTTTTCTTTAAAAAATGTAGGGTTTGCTGATTTTTTTAATTAGTTTATAACTTCATAAAATTATCTTATTGCAGCAGCCTTCACGTTTTAAAAACATTCATTTTTCACAATGCCTAAAAAAGATGATGCTTGGAAATATATTGAAGAGTTTCCTGGAGGACAAAAAATCAAACAAAATGCATATTTTGTAAAGAAATAAATTTTGGTGGCATCAATAGATTTAAATATCATATTGATGTCATACCTAGCCATGAGATTGAGATATGTAAAAAACAAACTGCCGAGGTAGAATGTTTCTATTATGTCCAGATAGAAACACATGAACAGGAAAAGGAAACTAGGAAGAGGAAATTGAATGAATTAAATGCTATTGACTCTCATTCATTTGCATCTGCATCCACATATGCATGTTGTGTTGGAGAGGATTTTACCATGCCTCACTTTCATCCTAGTGCTTTTTCTAGTGCTAGTGCTTCTGCTTCTGCTCCTCCTAGTGGCACTCTTATCTTTGGCCCTAGACTTCGGCGATCCAAGTTGGATAGTTTTTTTGTGCCACACACTACTCCTGAGGCACAATCCTTGCTTAAGTGCATGAGTTGGTACTTTTGCAACATTTCATTTATTGTAGCCAGGTAATTCTTTTTTATTTGATTGCTTTAATTTTAAAAGTAAATATTAAAATTTATAGTTTGAAACTTTTTAAAGTTGAAATCTACTTTATTTAATCATAATCTATTTGTGATAGGTCTCCTTACTGACATGGCATGGTAGACTTTGTAACCATTTGTGGGTCAGGGTTTAAAGCTCCTATTGATCATGAGTTAAGTGGCCCCCTCTTGTTAGAAATGGTTGAGGACATGAAAGTTGATCTCAAGGTCCATCGAAAGTCTTGGAGGCAAAAGGGTTGAACCATCATGACAAATGGTTGAACGGATAGGAGCAATAGAACACTCCTAGATTTTCTTGTTTCCTACAAAGGTGATTGATCATTATACTTCCCTAAATGAATTGAATATCAATAATTTAAATTTTGGTTTGTTGATTGATCCATGATAATTGATAATTATTTTTCTTTATTTTCAAGAACAACCATGTACTTGATGTCCATTGATGCTTCCTCACATGTAAAAAATGTCACATAATTATGTGAGGCTATTGAGTAATTTATACATGAGGTGGGGGAAAAAAATGTGGTGCAAGTGATGATGGATAATGCAACAAGTTATGTTATTGCAAATAAACTTTTAACTTTTTAAGTTTTGATGGAGAGGCATTTATGAATTTATTTAAAATTTCTTTAACACATCTAAATTTATAATTAATTTAAAATTGTTGCAGGTAAACTTTTGATGGATAGGCACCCCAAAAAAATTGGTCTCCATGTGCGGCCCATTGCCTTGACCTTATGTTGGAGGATATTGGTAAGCTTGAATGGGTGAAAGCATACATTGAAAGGGCAAAAAATATTTTTAAATTTGTCTTCATGTATTGGTCCTTAACATTATGAGGCAATACACAGGGAAAAAGGAGTTGGCTCATCTTGGTATCATGAGATTTGCCTCAAATTTTCTCACACTAAAATCATTGATAAAATCAAAGGCAACTTTGAGACACATGTTTGTTGGTGAGAAGTGGACTTCCTCATCCTATGCTACGACCAGTGCAGGGAGGGATGTGGCAGATTGTATTTTTGATTAGTCATATTTTTAGACCCCTTGTACACAGATCATGCAGGTAAATTTATTACAATTTAACATTTAGTATTTAATTTTAATTTATTTGCATATTTTTTATTTGTTTGCAACTTTGCAATTTTTCTTATATTCATACACACTTGTGACTTAATTATTTTTGTTTAACATTATTTGTAGGTCACTGAGCCCCTAGTAGTTCTCCTATGAGTTGTTGATGGTGAGAAGTTGTCTATGGGCTATATATATGAGGGCATAGATAGGGCCAAGGAGGCCATTATATCCATATATGAAGGAGTTGAGGATAAGTATGACCCCATTTGGGAGATACTTGATAGGAGATGGAAAAACTAGCTTCACGGGCCCATCCATGTAGCAACTTATTTCCCTAATCTGACATTTGATTTCTGCAATGACTTCAAGGCAAATGAGGAGGTTCTTAGTGGCCTATATACAATTCTACAAAAGATGTCTAGTGATGGGAGTGGGACAACTACAATGCACGATATAGATGCATATAATAATGAACAAGGGGTGATTTTCACAAGCGAGATGTGCAAATACTCTTGGACAACATTGCAGCCAGGTAGAAATATATGTTAAACTTAAGATTCTTAAGTTTAAGTTTATGGCTTATGCATTTTGATTTTCATTTTATAATCTAGCCTTATAGTTTCCTTATTTCAGATAGATGGTGGCAAATGTTTGCAGCTACAACGCCAAACCTTCAACAACTTATCATTCAAATTTTGAGTCATCCATGTAGTGCTTCTGGATGTGAGCGCAATTGGTCCATGTTTGAGTACATCCACGCAAAGAGGCATAATAGTTTGTTTGTGAAGAGATTGAATAATCTTGTCTTTGTTCATTACAACCTTCGTCTTAGGAACAGACAAATTTTGGACACTGACTCCTCTCTGATCACTCTAGCAGAGATTGATCCAGAGTCCAAGTGGCTCACTGACTCTATCGATCCTATCTTCACTGAGGAGGACCATGAGTGGGTTGACCAGGAAGATAGAGATGTTGAGGTTGTGGCTATGGTAGAGGAGGATGATAGAGCACAATCCAAAAAAGGAACAACTGATGTTGATCATTTTGGCACCTCACACACGAAGATAATGGCTACTCAGTCATCCAAGACCTACCTTACACGCCTTTGTAGGAGGCGGACATACTACTCTGACGTTGAGCTAGAACCTGAGCCATAGACTTGTTTTTGTTTATAGTTACAATTATGTTTGGGAACATTTGATGTTATGGATTTCATGGATTTTATATACATTTGACAATATTTATAATTCTATATATCTATGTTTTCTATTTCCTTTACTACAATTCATGTTTGTAGTTGTACTTATGTGATGGATTGGGATGTATGTTTCATTGTTTAATAGTTTGACATTATGTAAGTGATCAAATTAGCTTGAATTGATTATGTTATTGTGCCTTTAAGTTTTATTCAATAATGGGTGCATGAACCAAGTTTTAAATCATTAAAAATTTCTAAATTTTTAGGGGTTTTTCATTTTGTTGAGTCATAGCCGAGTCACGAGTTGAGTCAGCTGAGCCAAGTCTGATTCTAGGAACTATGATGTCAACCATATGGTTTTTGAGAACAATTCCAGGGGACTACGTTGGTTTTATGATTTTATCATATAGGTAGGAACTATTTTTTCCTCTACTAAGGTTTCAATATAATGCATCTGTGAGGGAGACAACTTAGAGAGATGTTTGATTCCATGGTACCAACCATAGTTGGAACACTCACAGAGTAATCATCGAGTGGCATTTACTCGCCAAGTTTTTATGGCTCGTGAGTTTTTCCCAAAAAAAACTTGTAGGGAAAACTCGTCGAGTTTTTTGTAAAAACCTGTCAATTTTTTCATAAAAACCTGTCAATTTTTTGATGAGTTTTTACGATAAACTCGCCCATGCGTGACTTATAGTGCTAAAATGAAAAAAATGACACATTTCAATTTATTTATTTTTTTGCAGCGACTTGAGTGAAGAGTGGAGGAGGAAAGTGGACTTCCAAGCCCTTGTTAGGTGATTTTTTTGCTATTGGGGGCGGACTCGATTGAATTAAAGGCAGATTTCAACCTTTTTTCAAGAAAAAACATATTCCTAGGTAGGTTTGCTAAGTTTATTTTTATATTTTTACAAAACATTCCTTTTTTTTGTTAAATCTAAATGAATACAAAATCATTTCTAAGTACTTAGAAATGATTTTGTATTCATTTAGATTTAACAAAAAAAAGAATGTTTTGTAAAAATATAAAAATAAACTTAGCAAACCTAGTTAGAAATTATTTTGAATCATTAGAACAAGATTCAACACTATTTTTGACAAGTTTTTATTTATTTATTAAGGAAAAAAGGTTTTGAAGGGGCCCCGAAACCCTGTACATTTTGGTCAAATAAGATTTTCAAAGAAACACTCTAAAAAGGAATAGATCAAGACCACTGTGAGGGTTTTACAATAGGCTCCCACAACCTAGAGAAGAAATGATTCCAGAACATGGAGACTGGGACCCTGACATAAGAAGCCACTATGAAAAAGATAAAACTATTTAAAATCAGTAGCTCTAAAACTACCTGTGAACATCAAAGACTGACTGTTGAGATAGATTATTTTGTCCCCTTCTAGGAACGAAGGGACATATCGAAAGTGGGCAAATGTTTTGATCTTTTTTTACCTTTAACCGAAGTCCACTCATCTTTTGCATTTTTAGCTAAATCCTACCAAGATATTGAATCAAGAACCGAGGTGCCCAAAAATGGGGAATCCAAAGATTGTCCCAGGATAGGGCCATGATAATCCAAAGAAGTTGAATCGAGAGATGGATCAATAGCAACCATACTAGCGTAATCGATGAAGCACTGTCAGTAGGAGGGGCTGATACCTCACAACCAACAGGGGCTCAAACAATTGAATTTGAAATCAAAGATCTAGGGATGCAATCGACACCTGGGGGAGAGCCAGCGGCGTTAACAAGAGGTGCATGGGCCTCAGTGTAATACCCCAAAAATGGGCTATATGTTCGTTAATCTCCTACATTTTCAATTCGAACAAAATTGACATCAAAGTCCTAATCTAAGGCACATCTAAACATCATCGAATCATAATTGATTATCTTAAATTCTGCATCGGGGAATATTCTTAGTAATATTCCTAATCATCATAATTATCTTTAATTTTATAATTATTTGGCAATAAATCACATTTATCCTAAAGTTTGATTAATTGAATATTTTCATATTTAATTAATTAGATTTAATATGTTGCCACTTAATTGTGTAATTAAATTTAATTCTATCTATTATTAATTGTATTATTTAATTTTGACAATAAATCCAAATATCCTATGAATAATTGATTAAATTTTTATTTAATTAATTAAAGCAAGTTGTCATTATTTAATAATATAGTTTTTAATAAAAATTTGATTAAATAATTGATTAACCCATAAATCAATTATTTTATTTTTAAAAGCAGTTAAGTTGGAAATAAATCACTTTATTATTAAATTAATTCATAAATAAAACATGCACAATCATAAAAGCAAACAACTATCAATTATCAATTAAAGCTAAACTCTATTTTGAGTTAAAACTTAGCTTTTGCATGTTTTTGTGAGTTAATTATCCTTTATTTAAAAATAACTCAAAAATCAACTTGAGTTATTTGAGTGATTTATGGCTTTTTTTCATGCGCCTCCAAAGCCTTGGATTTCTATAAAAATAATGCTCAGCTCTTCATAATTCATCTCTCAATCATCTCGCAAATTGCAAACTTACTCTACAGGAATCATAGCATATCAGATTTGGAGAATTTGCACAATTGGAGCTTGAAAGAATCAACTTGCAAATTCAAAGCTTTGTGAGATCAATTTCAATTGCATAGTTTTTATATCTTAGCATAGAATTTCATAGTTTTCATATCATTGTTAGAATCTTCATTGTTAGATAATTTAGCATTCATTTCATATCAATTTTCAATAGCATTCATAGATTCATATCGGTTTTTATCATTCTTATTGCATAGAAAATATAAAAAATATAGATTAATTGCATTCAATTTCATATCCATCTTTTGCATTCAAATCCTTCATTTAGGTGTTGTCTAGGTCATTGATCTCGATTACAATCTGAGAACATCAATCTCGCACCTACTAGAAGGCAGTAAATCACTTGGTTAGATAGCTTTCAATTTTGCACGATTTTAATTATCACTAACCTCTAATGTTTTACTAAAGTGTTGTGTCTACAGATCAGGTACAATTTTCACACACACATTTCTGGCCCAAGAGCATGACCCATTTATCGAGTCTACCTGTGAGGGCAGCTTTGCTTAGGAGATATTTCAGTGGATCAATTTTAGCTACCAAATGAGTAGTATGAGCTAACATGTAGTGTCTCAGTTTCTATGATGCAAAGATCACAGCGAGACAAGCTTTCTCAATTATAGAATAGTTCTTTTCATATGCCACCAATGTTCTGCTTATATAGTAGATGGCTCTTTCTTTCTTGTCTTCATCATGTTGCGCTAGCAATGCCCCCAGTGATGTGGCTGTTGCAGAGACATAGAAGATCAATGGCTTCCCATGAATGGGAGGCATCAAGATAGGCGGATTTGATAGATACTTCTTGATATGGTTAAAGTTGTGCTCGCATTCTTCATTGCATGCAAAGGTCACGCCTTTATGTAATGTTTTTGTAAAAGGTTGTGATATGTCAGCTAACTGTGATATGAATCTCCTGATAGATTGCACTCTCCCTTGCAAAGTTCGCATTTGACTGATATTCTTGGGAGGTTGCATCTCGATGATAGCCTTGACTTTAGCTGGATCAACTTCAATGCCTTTCTTTGAAACTATGTATCCTAAGAGCTTTCCAGAAGTGACACCAAAAGCACACTTCTTAGGATTTAGTCGGAGACTAAACTGTTCCATTCTATCTAGGATCATGCTCAAGTCTGTTAGATGTTCAGTTCTAATCATGGATTTTGCCAAGGTATCATCCACGTAATCCTCCATTATTTTATGCATCATATCATGAAAAATAGATGTCATTTCTCTTTGATATGTAGCTCCAGCATTTTTGAGTCCGAATGGCATAACATTCCAACAGAAGGTTCCCCACGCACATGTGAAAGCTATTTTCTCTTGATCTTCTGGAGCAATTTTGATTTGGTTGTACCCAGAAAAGCCATCCATTAAGGAATACATTTCATAGCCCGCAGTCATGTCCACTATCATATCAATGTTAGGTAGTGGAAAGTCATCCTTAGGGCATGCTCTGTTCACATCTCTAAAGTCCGTGCACACTCTGATTGAACCGTCTAGTTTTGAAATAGGTACAATGTTAGAGATCCACTCAGCATAGTCTATGACATGGATGAATCCAGCTTTTAGGAGTTTTTCTAGTTCTGCTTTGACTAAGAGTGCAACATGAGGATGCATCTTTCTCAGTTTTTGTTTGATTGGTTTTACTCCAGGAGCAATGGATAGATGGTGCATAATGAGATTGGGATCCAATCCTGGCATATCTGAATATTTCCATGCAAAGTTGATCTTTTTGTCTGATAAGAATGTAGTGAATTTTTGTTTCTCTTCTTCTGATAGAGATTGTGCTACATGTACCAATTGTGGTTCCTCTGTTGTACCCAAATTGATGGATTGAGTTGGCTCAATCAGAACTGGAGATCTATCCTATAAATGACTCGGAAGGACATCAAATATCTCATCCTTAGGTGCCTCAGAGAGGTTTTCACCTTTAGATACATCTTTTCTTTTTACTTTTGTAGGTTCTGAGACTACCACAAAGTGGTTTTCACCCTCAAAACTCTTTTTCTTTTTATTTTTATTTTTGTTTTTCTGACTAAGAATTTGATGTCCGACTCGGTCATGCTGACACTCGATTCACTGATGGAAGTACTCATAGGCTCAACTGCATTGAGGTAGCAGGCAAGGGCATAGTCATTCGGGAAGGTATAAATACCATGGTTTGGGTTTGTGGAAGTTTGGTCGATAAGATTAGGGTGTTGGATAGTCAAAGCGGGAAAGGCTTGGGATATGGTGTTCACAGATGTGGAAATGTCATCATTGGCCCTAACCCAACGCTCAAGTTCAAAGGTGATATTACAGCTCAAAATGTTCAATTCGTGAATAGGCTCAACATCATCATGGGAGTCCTCTTCAGCCATAGGTGGATCTGACACGTTAAGTTCATTGTTTCGCTCTAGACCTACGTTGGGTTGAGATACATATTGGTGAATAACATCAATATATTTCTCTGTTATAAGCTCATCTTCTTTTGGAATGGCACCCCATTCATAGTCATTTGACTCAGCTTCTGATTCAAGATCTCTAGGAAATCTTAGAAAATGTGTGAAATCAGGATGAATACCCCAAGAAGGATTACCCTCAGTTTCTGACTTGAATTCATATTCATGGGAATCAGTGTCAGAATAACTACCCCCTTCTTCTTGATCAGTTTGATTGCCTTCGAGATTAGTTGGTTCTTGTGGTGCAACCATCTCTTGCGCTACAGTAGGTTCTTGTGTTTCTACTACATTAATTCTTCTGATAGGATCATCTTTATCATCAAGAAGATCTTTGATCTCTTTAGGTAATTTTTCATAGGGGATAAGCTCAGAGCTATCTGAATCATCATCAGAGGGTTCTATTTCTTCTTTCTTAAGAAGGGGTTCTCCTGGTGCAATTTGTTCTATGACATGAGAACAACCACCTTTGAGATGATAGGGTTTCTTCTTAAACCCTAGGCCACCAGTATCTTAGTTGGCTCTACCAATATGTGAAATGGGTGTCACAAGACCCTTTCCTCTGATTCCTAGAGGTCCTTGACCAGAATATCCCATCTCGGCTATCAAGTTGTTTCCTGGACCATATGAATTAGAAGGGATTGTAGGTGCTATAGATTCACTAGGTTGAACAATTTTAGATTCAGAATCCTCTTTATATAGCCATGCCAGCACAGCTTCATTCTCTTCAAATTCTTGTTTGGATACTTGCTCCACCACAAAATTTCTTTTGTATGCTTCCATAGGTTCCTTAGGTTCTGATTTAGACTGCTTCAAGGATTGTCCATATGACTTAGGTTAGATTGGGAGAGATGTCAGAGACAAGACTAGCTCTATAGTGTATTCTCCCATCCTATTTTCTTTGATATTGATCTCTTTAGTAATGTCGTCCATCTTAGATGTGGAAGCCACATTTTGTTGCTTGATGGAAGATTCTCTATTATTGGGAACAAGCTTATCGGCACTTTCTTTCAATGTATTACAAGTTGTACTCAGATCTACTGGGATAGTAACTTCTACCCCTTCATAGGGAAATTTCAAGCATTGATGGTACATAGAAGGAATGGCTTGCATTTCATGGATCCAGGGTCTCCCTAGAAGGATATTGTAAGCCAATGGTAGATCAAGCACCTGACATGTGGTATCTTTGATGACCGGACCCACTCGGATGGGTAAGACAATGGTGCCTTTAGAAGCTCTTTCTTGTTCATCATAGGCTTTTATGGTGATCTTCTTTCGAGGATCAATAGCCATCTCTGAGAATCCCAACTATGTGATTAAGTTGTAAGAACAAATGTTGAGGCCTACACCCCCATCTATCAACACACGTTTGACTCGACGATTCTGGATCAAGACTTCTATGTGTAAGGGCTGATTATGTGGGTGACTCAAAGAGTTGTCATCTTCCTCTGAAAAGGAGATATATTGCGGAGACGTTAGATGACCAACCATAGTTTGGAACCTATCTAGATCTAGATCATCAGGAACATTAGAGCCGAGCAAAGCTTTGTCTAGGATATCTCTGTGAGCTGGAGATATTCGAAGTAACTCAAACATAGAGATTTTGGCATTGGTATGCTAGAGTTGTTGGATGATGCTGTAAGATGTAGGTCTTGTATCCTTTGGATTGGAAGATTTCGAGGCAACCTTCTGTTTAGAAGCAGATGTGAGATTGAAAGGTATCTTAGGGACATTAGATGAACTTGGTGTTTGTCCTTTCAGATGAGCCTGAGCTTGTGATCTGGTAACCGCATTAGTTGAGGAATGATTTCTGTCTCTTCGTACAATCATGATGACATTGTAGCTCTCAGAGAGATATGGTTCAACCATATTGATGACAGCATTGTTTCTAGGGTAGGCATAGTTGACTTTTGCCCCCATGTTAGGCTGAGAAGTGGAAACTCCCTTGCCATGTTGTGGAAATGGTTTTGTAAATGTTGTGTGATCATTATTGCTGGTAGGATTATCAATCATGATGTCCCCTTGATCTATCAAGTCTTGAATGGTATGCTTCAAGTGGAAGCATCCATTAGTTCTGTGGCCTTTAGTCCGATGGAAAGCACAGAATGCATTATCTTTCCACCAATATGGTTTTGGATCCGGATCAGGGTTTCAGATTGGTGGTAAAGAGATCATGTTATCAGCTATCAGGGTTCTTAGGGAAGATTCCAAAGATTCTCCCAGGGGAGTAAACTTTCATTTATTATCCCATCGTTTGAATGGCTTCTTTGGAGATGGTTCAGCAGATTTTTTCTCTGAAGCTTCAATGGCTTTGGTGGTAAGGGTGAGATTGTAGGCTGGTGCCTTTGATGGGGTGCGGATAGTGTCAACAACACCATCAGAGATGATACCTTTGTTTCTATTCCAGCTCTTGTTTTTATCTTTTGAGCTAGATCTAGATTCAGACTTGTCCTTTTGAAGTGTGATTTCTCCTTTCTTGACAAGTACTTTCTCAATCTTGATTGCATTATCCACCATTTTATCAAAAGATACATGATCTTGCATTTGTAATGGATAATTGAGCTCTGGAACAAGGTTATTGATAAAGATTTCAAGTTTCTCCATTTTGGGAATTTGTCTAGCATATAGAGAGAACTTCTTTCTCCACCTCTTGAGAAAAGTTAGGAATGATTCCCCTGGATATTGCTTGAGGTTACAGATATCGATCATGGTGACCGGATGTTGAATATTGTAGGAATATTGTTGATAAAACAATTTAATCAATTCCTCAAAAGTTTTGATCGTAGAAGGTAATCTTGAAAACTACTGAATGGATGCTCCTCCCAAGGATCTAGGAAAAAGATGCATTAGATAAGTCGGTTCATGCATGAATTCCATGGATTGCATACAGAATTCTCTGACATGATCTTGAGGATCAGAGTGTCCGTCATATTTGTCATACTTTGGTATCTCCACTCTTTTTGGGAATGGTGGCATATACAAGTTTTTGTCGAACGGGAAAGGACATAGGGCCTCCATGGAGAACTTCTTGGGTTCCTTCTCCTTCTTAAGATTGTTAAATTCAACTTGTATAGCATGCATCTATTTTTTCATAGCTGTGAGTGGAGTTTCTTCCTCATGTGTGATTATATCATCAACGTTAAAGTTGGGAGGAAGCTTAGCCCCTTCCTGGGCTAATTGTAAAAAGTATACCTCTCTATCCACTTTCAAGAAATGCCTCATCATTCTCTGGAATTCATCGTCATTCTGACATCGATGGATTTTAGAGGGGGTAGGTTCTTTGTCAGCATTATGTTGAGAATGGTGTCCTTGGGACCCTCCTCCTAGAGAACCGTGGTTTGTCCCTGCTTGAGACATGATAGGAGTTTTTGGGCTCCCTGGAACAGATTGAGGAGGAGTTTGTTGATTACCTCTGTGAGTTGATAAAGGAGGTATGTAACCAGTTTTCAATCAAAAGTTACCGAGACCGTCATCTTCGTAAATACCTGACTTGATGAGTTGTTTAAGAGTTGGACCCGGGGTATTGGTCAAAAGTAAGTTCTGAGATATTTCTTCTGATTTCTTGTGTGAAGAAGCTCTGGTCTCCACCATTAACTTTGAATGAAACAAAAGAAAACGATGAAGACAACTGAAGAACAATTTGATTCGAGAAAATCGGATGACGCAACCTTGTCAAGATTATGATAGTTTGAAGATCTGATGAGATGTGGGTGAAGGAACTGTGCCCTGGATGTATGGGATAGATCACCCAAAAGATAGCGGACACGAGTTCTCAACACTTAGTCTATTTTTGAAGATTGATTGAAGATTGATAGTTATGACAAGGTTTTGACACGAGATAAAAAGGACTCAAATTGATCAAACAGAAGACTAGATCGGATTCAAAAGATCAAACTCAGAAAATGGTAGAATGCTCAATAGCTATTGCTCTGTGCCTGACACAATGATATTTTTGACAGATTCTGGAACTAGGCTGGAAACATTGGATATCTTGCAATTTGATAATTTCTAACAACTCTCTCAAATTTTTCCAAACGACACTCTGCAGACTCGTACAACACTGGGTAGTCTATGAAACGACAGTTGCTAAACTCGTACGACAGTTGGGTAGAAATGAAACGACAGTTGACAAAACTCATACGACAGTTGCTAACATGATTTTGACTTTCTTGAATTTGCTGGTTTGAAAACTCGTACGACACTAGGTTCTCAATCGTACGACAGATGGGCAATACTGAAATGACACTTGACAAAACTCATACGACTTTTGACTTTCTGAAATGACTTTTGACTCTAGAAAGAATTTACGTCAATTTTTGCAAAATTTAAGGTCTTCAGTTCTGGATTGTTTGCAAATTGTACTGTCCAGATTTTGAAGGTTATACCAGATTTGATCATTTTTAATAGCCAAGTAGATAAACAAGCACACAGAATAGCAAGCAAGTGATTCCAAGCACGTCTGAAAACAATAAACAAGGGAAAAAGCAACGTTGCGCATGAACAATCAAGTGACCAAATTATGCTAATCCCTGAGAGTACTAATTGTGTATGTTCTGAAAAGTTTTGCAATAACACACATATACCTGAAAGTGAAAAATTGGCCTCTCTAGGGTTTTTAGTAATGGTTTGACTCTGCAACTTTTATGATTCAAAGGGGTGAACTCCAATCCCGACGCACCAGGGTTTTGACACAGTCCGAGAACTTAATCTTCAAGAGCTGCTAGGGAGATCTAACAACCCAACAATGAACCATACCCATGGAGATTTCTTCCACAAGGACATTTATATAGCGGCTTTTACTACCATGGTGAAAATGGCTATTACCGCTTGAGGTTCCGTCAACGCAGTTTGCCCTATGAAGGGATTGTCTGCTATGGTTAACCCTCTCTAAAGATGACTCACAATAGTATACCACAAGGGGACTTGGCTCCAGATCCAAGGTTTTTGACACTTTTCACTTTTAACCTAAACAAAGAAAGCAGATTAATCCAACACGCTAAGACAAAGTTTTGTTCCACCAAGGTCTGTGATATCAACTCCATGTGATCTATCAACCTCTTCGGGGAGAGAATGTATCAATCAATAAGAGAAGACACACTAACCAATTTTGATTCACCAAAGCTCATGATATCAACCCCACGTGATCTATCAACCTCTCCGGAGAGAGAATGTGTTGATCAATAAGAGAAGACTCACTAACCAAGTTGAATGTGAAATGCACTAAGTATCCTCCCTACCTACAAGGATTCCATCATCAAGGAAGGATTTTGCTAGGAATCCAATCTCTCAAGAATCACAAATAGTGTTCATAGGGCCTAATTACTATGTGAGCATAGATATATTCCCGAAAGCAAATCTACCAAAAGTACCCAAAAAGCAGAAAGAGGAACACTTAACGCTTAAAGAAAATATGAGATGAGTCCAAAAGGTGGAACATTTAACACCTCACACAATCTGAAAATGAGTCCCCAACTTAGAAAACAAGTGAGTTCCTAAAAGCACAAAAGGGTTGCCAAGTTGAACACTTAACGCTTTTGTCCTGTTGACCCCTCCCCTTTATGGTGCTAAGAATGCAACCACGGGGTAGAAATGAGGGGCCGGTGGATTAGCGAGTCCAATAACCCAAGATAGCAATCAAGATCAATCACAAGTATTCTAAGACTACTTAATGAATCCTTAAGGGATCACAACCTAGTATCAAATTATGCAAGTGTGTAGAAATAGATCAAAAGAATGAAAAGATGCACACAAGCTTGACACGTGAGAGATTTATTTTAAGTCCAAATCAAAATGTTTTCAGAACAAGGAGAATACCTAGGATCCTTGCAACGCGTTTAGTAGATTTTACTTGATTTTTAGCAATTTTTGCGCTTTTCCATGCAAGCAAGTGACAAACTCCCCAACAAGCAAACAAGCAAACAAGATATGCAAAATATATTCAACTTATGAAAACCATAGGGTTAGCTCTAAAAATCAATTTTTAGGAGCAATAATAACCATAAATTAATCCAAATGACAACTCATATTATGCATTGAATCATATGAAAAATAAGTGCATACCCATCATAAAATTTTAATTTTTTTGCACTACATTTGACCTAGTCAACAAGATCTGATTTTTTTGATGTGATTTTGGCCACAAAAATAGAAATTCAGAATAGAGACCCCTACTAAAAAATAGAGAGCTTTCCAAAAAAGCAAAAATTTTAGAAAAATCTCTTCATTTGTGCCCTAGAGACCCATTTTATCAAAACAGACCAATTTTTGCAAATTGACTATTTGAGCTATTAAATTGCATCCAAATTTAAAACACAAATAATAGACCCCCTGTAGAATTTGAAGAGCTTTCCGAAAATGTAAAAATTTCAGGAAAATATGCTGATTTGCGTCAGATATTAATTTTTTATGAAAAATAAAAAAAAATTATTAAAAATTCAAAATAATTCAGAAAATTCTGAATTTCTTTTCGAAGCTTCCCTGATATGTCTCCAACCTGCAAAAAAAATTCAGACCAAAACTCCAAGCCATTTGGGAGATAAAATTAAATCTTTGAAACTTTAGGGTTTTAGCTCCAAGAATCAAAATCAGCATGCAAAGGTGGGTTGCCCCACGGTGGGCGCCAGAAATGTGTGTGTGAAAATTGTACCTGATCTATAGACACAACACTCAGTAAAACATTAGAGGTTAGTGATAATCAAAATCGTGCAAAATTGAAAGCTAAACTAACCAAGCGATTTACTGCCTTCTAATAGGTGCGAGATTAATGTTCTCAGATTGTAATCGAGATCAGTGACCTAGATGACACCTAAATGAAGGATTTGAATGCAAAAGATGGATATGAAATTGAATGCAATTAATCTATATTTTTGATATTCTCTATGCAATAAGAATGATAAACTGATATGCTATGGATGCTAAATGATCTAACAATGAAGATTCTAACAATGATATAAAAACTATGAAATTCTATGCTAAGATAAAAAAGCTATGCAATTGAAATTGATCTCACAAAGCTTTGAATTCGCAAGTTGATTCCTCAGCCTCCAATTCTCCAGCGTGATTGTGCAAAATATGAGATCCTGTGGATGCAAATTTGAGACATGAATTATGAAGAGTTGAGCCTTGTTTTATAGAAATCCAGGGCTTTGGAGGTGCATGGATAAAAGCCATAAATCACTCAAATAACTCAACTTGATTTTTGAGTTATTTTTAAATAAAGATAATTAAGTCATAAAAATCATGCAAAAGCACAGTTCAACTTGAATTAGAAGTTTAGATCAACTTTAAAACTCGAAAAGATGTTGAGTTTCAAAAAGCTAACAACTTGCATTGATTTTCCAATTTTGAGTTTAACTGGTCCTTGAATGTGCACATGGATAATTATGATTTAATAAATAAAGTGATTTATTCTCAACTTAACTGCTTTTTGAAATAAAATAATTAATTTATGGGTTAATTAACTATTTTACCAAACTTTTATTAAAAATTATATTATTAAATAATGACAACATGCTTTAATTAATTAAATAAGAATTTAATCAATTATTCATAGGAATTTTGATTTATTGTCAAAATTAAATAATACAATTAATAATAGATAGAATTAAATTTAATTAAACAATTAAGTGGCAAATATTAAATCTAATTAATTAAATATGTAAAATATTTAATTAATCAAATTTTAGGATAAATGTGATTTATTGCCAAATAATTATAAAATTAAAGATAATTATGATGATTAGGAATATTACTAGGAATATTCTCCGATGCAGAATTTAAGATAATCAATTATGATTCGATGATGTTTAGATGTGCCTTAGATTAGGACTTTGATGTCGATTTCATTCAAATTGTTGATATAGGAGGTTAATGAACTTATAGCCCATTTTTGGGGTATTACACTCAGAAGTCCACTGAGAAGAAGAAACAACATGAGAAAAGCTTTGAGAAGTCAAAGCCTTCACAACTATGTAATGTTGGGAAGAGGCTCCCTTCCACCAAGAAGCAGGTTTATTAACCTTTTCCAATCCACATTGATCCACTCAGTGACTAGTTTTAAAGCATCTCCTACATCTGAAAGGGAGACCCTCATAATCCAAAGATTGAATCCAGGATCATTTAGGGTGTTGTAGTTGTGTGTGTGATTTTGTGACCTACAACACATCACTTCAATATGATAATAAAATCACTTGTTAGAGAAAATAAGCATGTAATTGAAGAAACTAACAAGCAAAAGCATCCTATTGCTCTCTAGTTAGTGTGAGTATGGAATAAGGGTTAGTAGCTCTCAGATTTGACCCTTCAACAGTGACAATCTACACTAAAATGAGAGATTCAATGCAATATGTATGAAATCAAGATAGATATAAGAAATTCTCCATAATTGAGCATGAAAACATGAATTCTTTACTAGATAACCCAATTGAAAGATTGCTTAATTAGCTAGGGCATGAAATTAAGCATGAAAATCTAAGAACTATCAAAATTGAAGGATTAGTAAGCAAATTCCCAAGTATGAGAGTTCAATAATCAAAGATTATGAAGCCCCAAATTCACAATATCTATAACCTATAATTCCAAACATTGAGAAGCTAAAATCCAATTTCAATAAGGGAGAGTGAGCATTTGAAAATTCTCTTTTATAGAAGATTGAAGGAATTGAACGGTTGAGATGCATCTTTGCTTGATCCTAGATCCATGTGAGAGCCTCTTAATGATTAAGGTGTGTTTGTTTGATTTAAGAGTTATTTATGATTTTCTTTTAATTAATAACTCTAGCTATGCATTTGGTGGGATTGAATTAATTAAATAGGCCTAGAGTTATTTGACTTGATTTTGCTTGAAACCTTAGTGATAAATGCTTGATTTAGGATTTTATTGATTTTATTGAATTTTTAGGATTTAAGTTAATAATTTGGAATCAAATTAACATAATCAAGGCTATATGCCAAATTAAGGGCAAATAGGGCCTTAGGTTCTATTAGCCCAATTTTAGGTGATTGCATTTGCCCCTCTTTGAATTGCTTTGTGAACAGCACAAGGATTCAAAGAAAATCTGATTCAAAGCATGATCTAGGAGATTTAGAGAGCAACGAGAACTACTCTGAACTCAAGTGATTTAGAGAGCAGTGAGGACCACTCTGATTTTAGGGAGATTTAGAGAGCAGTGAACCCACTCTGAAAGATTTATAGAGCAGTAACGAGAACTACTCTAAATTTGAGAATTTTGAGCTTGATCGGACGAAATCCTACTTGATTTGAAAGCTATCAATTCTGGACTTGATTGAACAAGAATTAACACTATCGATTCTGAGCTTAATTGAATGAAAACCAATAGGATATTTTGAAAAGAATTTTAGGTTAAATTTGATCATACTGACAAGTAACTAATTTGATTTGAAGCGATGAAATTGATCAATGTCATAAAGATTAACAACCTCAACTTGATTGAAGAAAACTATCATGTCCCTAGTGTTGAAGAATATGATTCAAAGATGGTATTAATATGCCCCCTCAAGACCGAAAGTGAAATGATTTTGAATAAAGTCATTAGTTTCAAGCATTTATGAAGAATCATCATGATTAGACCTGATTAGGATCAAGCGTAGATCAATTTGAAAGAATTATCAAGCCATTTAGATCAATTTTAGTGCCCCAGAAGCACTGTTTGACCAATTTTGACCAAGAATTTGAGAGAGTTGACCAAGTTTGACTAATGTTTAAGCAATAACCTACCATAAAAATTTGATGCTATGGTGAGAAAATCACTTTCTGTAGCTTCTGACAAGCTTTCTATGCATTAATTATGCTTTGTTCAGCTCTGATTGAATGTGTTTGACTGAAGTTTGACTTTTGTTGACCATTAATCTAGCTGAAAATTATTTTTGTACTAATTTTCCTTGCTCATGGTATCATTTCTGCTTAGTTTGCCCCTATTTAACTGTGATTTGACCATGTTTGACTTTTGCACTCTGAAAGTTGACTTTGCTTTAGAACTCTATTTTTACTACCTCTAAGTGGTATAAATCACCTGTTTCAATTTTGGTCCCGATATCAAGCCTCGGTTATGTCTTAGCATTAATTGTCCCTTAGCATTCCGAAGCTCCCGGAAGGCTTAAATAGGTCAAACAGTCAATTTTTACTAGTGATTTTCACTTTTACCCTTTGAATATTTACTGAGCTCTGAGCAACAATGATGTTCCTAGCGGAGAAGTATCAATTAGAGATGGCTAGGCGATACGACCACCTGTGACATTACGCACCACCTATGAGTTCTTGTTAACTAACCCTGTCAATTTGAAAATTTTAAATTTCATGCATTTTTAGGCATTTTATAGCCATTTCAATTTTTAATCATATCCCGGATGCAGGATCACATCTGGTCAAACCTGTGTCACACCCTGCATCCTAGATCACATTAGAGATTTCCCGGATCGCACCCCTTCAGGTCGCATTTGGTAATATTTAGGTAAATTCAAATTTCTTTGTCCCTTTTTAGTTACAGGGTCGCATCCGAGATACTAGATCACCTCACAAATTTCCTGATCAACATCCAGGATTTCTTGAATCGCATCTAGTTTTAGGGTCAAACCCTAGATTTCTCAATCTGCATTTGAGATTCCTGGATAATTTTTTGTTTTTTTGTCCTTTTGATCCAAGTACACTTGTTTTTTTGATCTTTGAACAATTTCTCAGCCAATTTCTATTGTCTAATGCTGACATAGTGCCCCTATTTTTTGTTGTGCAGATTGATTTCGATGTCGTGTCTTTCAAATCTCCCAAGCTGGTTCAGGTGTTAGCTTTGCATAGTTAGCTGAGTCAGGAGGATCAGCATGTAGTTCTACAATGCAGACTCTGGAGCTTGGTGCATTTACCCAACATTTGGGTGAATTGCGGTCTTCTTATAGCCTTGGCAGAGCGGTGGCACTCTGAGCATAACACATTTCACCTACCCACAGGTGAGATGATTGTTACGCCAAAGGACATGTGGTAGATTCTACATGTTTATGTCATGGGCACATAGATAGAGTACGAGGCATCTGGGTTTGTGGTGATTGCCGACGCCAAGAGGGTGTTTTAGGATGATACCATTATAGGTTGATATTTGAGTTGGGACCACATGGTCACCAACTATGCCCCTCTTCTTGTATACTTAGTTGGTTGGATAGGTGGCTTGTTGATGTCTCATCAGGGCCAGCATGACTTTATGTGTGGCTAGTCGAGAGTGATCAGTCAGATGATCCAGTCCCTTGGTAGATATGCATGGGGTAGTTGTATTTTGGCTCACATGTACCATGAGCTTCATGAGATCATTTATTAGCACTCGCGGTCCATGACTGTTGGGAGCATAGTTTTGCAGATCTAGGCATGGGAGCACATCCCTGTGACCCGACCCATTGTTGATAGGCACCGCAATGCTGGACTACTGTATATATTCATGTATTCTGGCCTTATTTAGCAGCCCCATCTAGGCAAGTTGCAGTACTAGCATCATCTTCTGGATGATGTCACTGATGTAGTATGGAGGCTATATCTAGATTATGAGGCTTGGCCTTCAGATGCTAGGTAGATGCCTTATTTCTTTCAGACCAGATATCTTGTCTATCACACTAGATACATTGTGGAGTAGTTTCTGATTACTCAGGTATGTTGACAATATGGCAGAGTGCAGGGTATGTCTCATGAGACATGTCTATATGCTCGTATCAGGAGTGAGGAGGGCCATTGGGGAGCCCGATTGGTTTTTGAGACTGCAGTTCATGAGATCTCCTAGATGGCTCGTGTTGTCTAGGACTATCAGGTAGATGTCCATGATGCTGGTGTTATAGATGAGTATCATGCTCATTACCTCAGACATCCATATCCTAGATTTACTGCTCCAGAGGATTCTATCCCACATATTGAGGATGTGCTAGATTATGACCTTGATGATGATGTTGGTGGCTGGGGCCAAGCTACATGAGGTGCCGAAAAGGGTAGAGGACGAGATGGAGCCCAAAAAGGTAGAGGATATGGAGATGGGTCCCATGGAGGTAGAGGGGATGGTGGAGATGACAGGGGTGGTGGTGGTGGTGTGGTAGGGAGCAGCAGATGGTGGGCCTCCAGGGGAGAGTCTAGTCAACAAAGGCAGCAAAGAGCGTGGGTTACTCCTCCTCGGAGGGATATAGGGATTTTGTTGCATAGAGATGAGCATGCCTAGAGAGCTACAGGGGGAGGAGATCAAGATTAGCAGTAGCAATAGGCACCTAGGACCCACCTGCGGGTGGTGATGGAGATAGATTATCATAGTGTGTTGAGGAGAGAGCTGCATTGAGATTAGAGTTGGCAACCCTCTGAGCCCAATTATTAGAGTGGGATGCACAGTTGGTGCTTTTGAGGGTAGAGAGACACACATAGATGGTGCAACTAAGAGTGGATAGAGATGCCCAGTTAGCACAGCTGAGAATAGCTAGTGAGACACAGATAGCACAGTTGAGGGCACGCAGGGATACACAACTTGTGCAGCTGAGATGCGAGAGAGATAGATATGTGCACACAGCCACTCACTAAGGATAGAGGGCCACCTACTATTTCACTTTGTATTGTGTTGTAGTTCATGCTACCTAGAGGGATCCTCTCTATTCAGTTATTGCACAGCAGTCCGAGGGAGCCATGCCTCCTCCACCACCACCTGGCAGAGCAAATGCACCCCCTCCTGATCCTCCAGTAGAGGATGATGGGGCCAGTGAGGTGTAGATACCATGATTCATATTTGTATCCCTTGGACATATTGTACTTTATTGGATATCTTATACTTGTACCATTTTTTATTGATGTACTTTCTCATGTCCGATGGACTTTATACTTGTTGATACATTGTTTCATATGCTAATATGTGGATACTCTGATCCACTGGTGATTTGATATACTGATGTTGATACTTGCTTATGGACATTCTTGATGCTTTGTCATGGATATTTCTGATATTCTACTATGGTGATATATTGATGCTCTTGTTGATTCTGATATGGACATTTCATCTGATATTGTTGTTGCTTCATTTGATGTTTTCAATTTCTGCACATGTGATATGTCTGATGTTTGTTTTATGCTTTGGATATTGATGTGATTTTCATACTTTTCCATGATTAGATTAGGTGATGATAAAATGATGTCATGATATATTTCACTGATATATGTTCATGTTTTTTTTATTTTCAAAGCTTTTATGAATGTATGGATGTATGAGATGTATTGTGATGTGATGTATGGACATCTCACTTTTATTTATGTATGAATGATTATGGATGCAAAATGAAGATGGTTCTATGATATGAAATGAATTATGAATGCAAATGGATATCAGTGATTTATACTCAGTCATTTTAGTTTCAATTCTTTATGATTCCATGATGTACTTGGTCACACATGTAAAATGGTTAATACTTTCAAAAATTTTAGCTCACATCAAATATTTTAAATAGATTTTCAGCTTATATCAATGCTTCAGATAACTGAATCCACACTTTCATGCTTATGCAACTTAAAATGAATGCAACTAAATTAAAATGAATGCAATTTAAAATGAATTTCAATGCAACTAGGGACAATGAAATGCATCTAAATGAACCTAATACACATTAATATGAGATGCAACTAAAATGAACCTTAATGCAATTAAGATGAAATGCACCTAGACTAAGACACCTAGGACAGTCACTATTTATTCAAAGCGGGTTGTTTTTCATCATAGAGACTTTGTTAACTGGACCTCATTAGGATAGTACAATTTTCACTGATAGATTTAGCAATCTTGAAAATCTGAATACATCTTTTTTATTCGCCATGTTGAAAGATAACCTAAACATTAAAGCACATAGCTAGAATGTTTTGTTAGTTACTTCTTATTTGATATAAACCATTTCTTTTCTAGTGCATCATGTGTAAGTATATACTCGCAATGATCTTTTATTTTGTGTTCATATCCTAGGGTATAATCGGATTTACCATGCACTTTACTAGGAAGTAGTTTATCTTTGTTAGTTTTAAACAGGCAAGGAAATAGATCCAACCTCACTAAGGTTTTCATAGGAAATAGGTCGAGGTATACATGGCATTCCAATTGTGATAGAGGCACTTATAGTAGACACCCACTCTCCATGATTACCTTAGATCATCAGATTTATTACCACAAACAGAAGACAAATAAAATGCTATGCCCCCAGTCCTTGTTTCTCTAGTCCAGAGACATCATCGAGTCACTCGAGGAAACATAACAATCAAAAATTGATAATAAGAAAAGTTCATTATCCTTTAGCATGATCATTGTATTTGCATAAAAGAAATAGACAGTTGTGATTATAGTGTTTAAAAACACTCTTGATTAATCTTGCAAACACACGCATAAAATCATTACCAATCAAAGATTCATTTCTTCATCCATAAGTGTCTCACCTGTTTTAGTGTTTAGAAACACTCTTTTCATCATGGCGTTGTGTTGAGAAACACATTTCAGTCCAACTGGTTGGTGTTTAAAAACACCATTGTTCGTAGTTTATTGTCAACTGTGAATGAGGGTGGTATTGAAAAATACCATTGTTCATATTTTATTGTCAATTGTGGACTCAATATCTTGTCAAAAAATGTGATTTTGATCAAATGCCCCCTAGGGAAAATAGTTTACCTAGGACCCTAATGTGGATAGATTCCAAACTTAGGAAGACACATCTTTGGATAGTTCATTTTAGGATTTTGTGCATCATGAAAGTGACTGGAAGATATATACAAATAGATATTTACAGAGGCCAAATGTGCAAGCGTTGAGCATCGATTATAAGTAGTGCCTGTTTACTAGGTTTTCACCACTTGGCCAAACTTTTCTATTTTTGCTATCATGGCACCTGTTTACCAGGTTTTCACCAAGACACTTTTTATCTTTTCCAATTTTTTTGTTCTTTTTGATTTTCTAGTTTTTTGTATTTTTCTCTTTTTTGATTTTTTTTTGGACTCACCAGGGTGCCTATTTGCTAGGTTTTCACCAAGATGGTCATTTTTTAAGGACTTTTTTATTTTTTTAGGATCCATATTTGCTATTTTTTGAACTTTTTTTAGGACTCTTTTCACTGTATAGGAGCTATGCTCAAGAATGTCAGGTATAAAACCTCTTCAGATGTAGAGTGTTGATTGGATCTAGTAAAACATCTCTTTTAGGCGTAGCCAATTGATAGGCTCCTAATCCAAATGTTGCTATAATAAAAAAGGGACCCAACTAGTTGGGTTCAAACTTCCCATTTTGTTCTCGATTCTGTTGATTTTTAGAATTTTATCTTAGGAATAGATCTCCTATCTAAAAAATTCTTGGTTTTACTTTCTTGTTGTATCCTCTTGACATTATCTTTTGGTAAGATTTGAGATGATCAAATGCCTATTGCATGCACTCATCTAGCAATTTAAGTTCTTGTAGTCTAGAGATTCTATACTCCTCATCAGTGACTAGATGTATCAATGATACCCTCAGTGATGAAATCTCTACCTCAACTGGTAATACTACCTCTAATCCATAAACTAGTGCAAAAAGAGTTGCACCAGTTGGTGTTCTAATGCTTGTTCTATAAGCCCACAATGCTGGATTGATTTGCAAATGTCAATCCCTTCCTGATTTGTTTACTATCCTATGCAAGATTTTCAAAATGTATTTTTTTAATACTTTAGCCTATCTGTTACCTTGAGGGTAATAGATCGAAGAATAGTGGTGAGTGATTTTGAATTCAAGACACAACTCATCTATGTCTTTTTTTTTTAATTGACCCCCATTGTCAGTTACAATCGACGAGGGTACGCCATAATGGCAAATGATATAATTCAAGATAAACATGGAAACTTGTTTTCCAGTTGCATTGGATAGTGGGACAGCTTCCACCCATTTTGTGAAATACTCAGTTGCAATGATGATGTATTTGTGTCCATTAGATGAATTTGGGTAAATATGACCAACCAAATCAAAGGCCCATTGTTGAAATGGCCAATTTGTTATAAAGTGAATCAGCTCCCTAGCTAGTGCATGTATCAGGTTGCCATGGATATGGCATTTCTTACAAGTTTTTGCAAAGTGGATAGCATCTTTCTCCATAGTGGACCAATAGTACCCCACCCTTAGAAGTTTCTTAGCTAATGAAAAATCATTCAAGTGTGATCCACACACACCTTCATGAACTTCTTGTAATACACAATTACTCTTCATGTTCTAAACACCTAAGAAGTGTGCCATCTAGACTACGTCTAAGCAAGTCATTAGCAATGATTACGTAACATAATGCAACTCTTATGAGGGATCTCTTTTCATTTGTAGAATAGCCTTCAAGAATTGTTTGGTCTTTAAGATAGGAATAGATATGGGCATATCTAGACAACACTTGGGTTTCCAAGGCATAAACAATTTGGGATTTAGGTGAGTCATAAGTTGGGAAAGGGAGTTCTTCCACTAGGAAGTCATAGCGAAATTGGTGTTCCTCCAATTGTAACATGGATGCTAAAGTATCCATTGCATCAGCTGCCCTATTCTCTAATCTTGGAATTTGTTGAAATGTAATGAAGACAAAGTACTTTTTCAAGTCATCCACCATTGTTTTGTAGGGCATTAGATTTTCATCCTTAATCTGATAGTCACCATTTACGTGATTGATGATAAGTTTCGAGTCTCCATAGAAGTGCAATTCAATGATTTTCCACTCTATTGCAAGCTTGAGTCCATTAACAAGAGCTTCATATTCTGCTATGTTGTTGGTGCATGGAAAAATTATTTTGTATGCCTTGGGAATCTTATCCTTGTGATGTGATGAATAAGTGTAATCACCCAAAAATGGTAATCTAGACTATTAGCCCCTTTCTAGCATTATTTGCTAAATTTATCAATTGCTTATTCTTGATCAAATCCTAAATTTATCATTTATTCAATTATATTCTATGGATTAACCATTTTATCCTAAGTCTTTATTTAATTAAAATAAATTCTCTCTACTTTTATTAAATAAAAATCCTCCACTTACCTTTTATCCTAAGTTGCACAAATAAAGCATTATTCCTATTTAATAAATAAGAAGAAAAGGCTTTTTGTCTCACATGGGGCACAAAAGTCAACACTTCTTTCTCATTGGAGGAGACTTGTGCACAAGGATTTCTCCCACTTTCAAACTCCACCCTTGATCAAATATTTTTCTTCTTAATCTCCATGGTCCATTTATCTTTAAAAGGAGAGCTCTCTTCTCATTCTAGGACCCCCCACTCTTGATGCTAATGTTATTTTGCAGGTTTTCTTGGTGCCATTGGAGCTTTTGAAGAACTTGTTGCATTTTAGTCCTCATATTTGCATTGTAGCTTAGTTCTCATGGCATTCTTAGCTTAGTTTCCTTTCATGCTTTAGCTTAGTTCACATAGTTTAACAAGTAATGGCTTGTAACACTTATTTCCATAGTTTAGTTGCATTCTTGCATTCTCATTCTAGCATAGCTTGCATTGCATTTTTCATTGTGATTCTTGAAGATATTGGCATTCTTGCCCTTGTCTCTTTAAATCTCCCATTGCATGGTTTACTAGCAAGGTTGCATGCTCAATAGCTCTAGCTAAGAGCCCTCTAAACACCCTTGCACTCCATGCCTAGGGAGCTCTAGGTCGCTTTTCAAGGTTTCTAATTTATGGATGCCCTTGGAATCAATGGCTTAGAGAAGTGCACATTTTGAGTGTACATTTTTGGCACCCATCGTGGGGCAGAACAACTTTATTTTACCTTTCTTTTCTTGCATTTCCGCTACATTTTCGTCACTTTTATCTTCTTATTTTGGCTATTTTTAATATTTTCTAATAGAGTATCATATGACATTTTCTCAGTGTCGTACGATAATTTCTTTCATATCTGCGCGATAATTTTCTAGTAAAAAGTATCATACGTCCATACAGAACTCTGTCACCCAGTTATATAATATTCTGTCACCTGGGGTAGTGTGAAGTGTTGCTCAGAACAAAAGTATCGCACCCCTATACTACAAGGTATCATGCGAACCTCTTCCGGTAGAAATTGTCACCCAAGCCTGAAGGTGACTATTTTCGATTCTTTTTTTGCAAGATTTGGGTTTTCTACTTTCTAGTTTTTGATTTGTTGTGTTAAGACAGAGATTTATTTGCAAATTATACTTGGTTTTTTTGTACTAATCCTTGTGGGGCTAATGAGTTGTGCTTGTAGGTGTGCCCTAATTGCTTGCATGGTTTTCTAAAAGAACACATGTCAAAGCTTCAAATGCACAAGGACTGCTAATCTTTCTTGCAGGGCTGCCCAAAGCATAAAAACCAAACAACCAAGTGCTTGTTCTTTTCTTTCAATTTTAAGTGCGGCATTATACTAGTTCATTTTCTTGGGCACTTAATATCTTGTCATTAGAGTCTTTTGGTGGTAGGAAAGTATGCTTTTCATCCTTGTGGTGAACCAAAAATCTTGACCCACCTCTAGATTTCGAGAGAAAGAGGGTTAATTGAACACTGCTTGGGATGTTTGGAAAAGGCTTTTGAGATAGGAGAGTGTGCTCTTCACCCTTGTGGTGAACCAGAAATCTTGACTTTCAAAGGTTGATCCGCTTCTTGTTTAGTCTAGAGTCCTTTAGAGGACCTTCTTTTGAGCAATCAAGAGGAATGACCCAAGTGGGGACAAGCTAACACTCAGCTATTCCGACCCACTATAAACTCAAGGCTATCAAGGACACAAAACCTTGGAAGATGTAATACTTGTCTTCGCTTAGTATGAGTACTTGTGGGATTATGACCATGAGAAAAATTCTAAGCAAGAATGCTTAAGGTACTCTTGTGGCTATGAGGTCCATTACTTACTGCGAGGTAAGGAGTCCCTTCAAGGAGCAAGAGGGTTATTGCGAATGGAAGCCCTTATTATGAACCTTAGATAGAAGCTACCTGATTTTTTCGCTCAACATCTTGGTGCAAGGATCGATCCTAGTGGACGACCCGGATCAACCCAAGATTTTACACTCACCATCTATTTTCCTTTGGTTGTGTCATTGGCACTTCCACGACAAAGCCAATATCTATTGTGGGCAACCAATTTGTGTGAGGCAATGGGACATCAAGTGTGGGCTAAGTTGTTGAGTATTGAGACTTTGTCTTTCTAGGTTAGCAAGTGCTTGAATTTTCTTTGTTGTGATCTACTCGTGTAAACGTTCTTAAACATCAAACATCACGGTAGTGTTCATAGGATTTTTTGTTTTGATATCCCAAGTGCATGTCTTGCCAAGGTTGCTTTTTCCCTTGTTCAAGTGTTTTATGACACATTTTATCCCTCACTATTTGCAAAATTGAATGTTTTCTACTGTTACTGCATTCCAAACTGAGAAATTGAACTTATCAAACTGCAACTTTGATCAAATTACCTTCAAAACTGGGTTTTACACATTCACTGGTCAAACATCATGCGATACTGGATAATTATCGCACCACCTGCCTGAGTATTATAGTGCGATACTTCACTGCTAATTTTGTATCACTTGAATTTTATACATTCTATCCCATCTACTTCTTGGTTACTATCATACTTCTATGTGTGAAATATCATCTGGCCAAATTGTATCGTCCTGCTATCCTGCAAACTATCGCACAGAATCATTTTGTTGTCTTACTGTTGTCTACAATCCAAAGCTGTCAAATTTGAATCTTAGTTTGTCTCAAAGTGTCCTTTCCTATTCTTACCTGAATCTAGCCTGTTATTTGCATGTTCAATTTTTTTCTAGACTGAGAAAGATGAGTTAAAACTATTGGGTTTGAGACTAGAAAATGCTACTTTTGATCACTTGTCACACTACAGTTACCTCTCTAGCTATTTTCTAATCGAGCTTCTTTCTCATATCTCGGCTTGAGTATATTGACTGCTGTAAATTCTTGAGCACCTTTGACAAGCCATCTCTATTGTGCTATCTTGACAAGTGATCTTTATTGGCTTTTCTTATCTCAAAATCTAAGAAACTTTGCCTCATTCTATTAGTCAAACAATATTTCTTTTCATTTCAGTTACAACTCGGTTTCAGTTTGAGCAAGGGAGTCACCCTCCATTCAACTATATGCAGTTACCCTCTCCTACAAGATGCTCATGAGCACCAGTTAGTGATGATAGTTCTAGCCCAGACAAATCTAAGGATTCCAAGGATCCCAAGGTCACCCCATGGTATAAAGGAGGCTTCCTTTTTTTTTGCATTCAAGACCCCCAAAAACATGCATAGTGTCTCACTTACGATGACTGAACAAGAGAAATATCCTCATTTGCAAGAACACTTTGAGCATAGAGACAACCAAGCATGGTTAGATAAATAGCATAATAAAAACATAATGGATGGTGCTAGGTGCATGGCTTCAAGAGGAATGTTTCACGATCAACCCAAGACTAGTGGTTATGAAAATAGACCTCCTTTTGGTACTAGTGGCAATCATGGTAACAATATGCCACCAAGGTCCCCTCCAAGATGAACTTTTACTACACCACCTTCACCTCCTAAACCTCCTCCCTCTCATCATGAGGAGGCTGTATACACCTAAAAATGGTCATCTAGACTATTAGCCCCTTTTTGTTAAATCATCAATTGCTTATCCTTGATCAAATCCTAGTTCTATCATTTATTCGATTATTTTCTATGGGTTAACCATCTTATCCTAAGTCTTTATTTATTTTAAAATTTCCTCCTCTTTTAATTAAATAAAAAGCCTCCCACTTTTCCTCTTATCCTAAGTTGCACAAATAAAGCATTATTCTTATTTTACAAAAAGAAGAAAAGCACTTTTTGTCTCATATGGACACAAAAGTCAACTCTTATTTTCTCATTAGAGGATATTTGTGCACATGGATTGCTCCCCTTTGATGCTCCACCATTGATTAAATCTTTTGCATCTTAATCTCCATGATCCATTCTTTCTCATTTCTTATAAAAGGAGAGCCCTCTTCTTCATTCTAGATCCCCAACTTTTTATGCTAATGTTATGCTGCATTTTTCTAGATCACTTTGAAGCTTTTGAAAATTTGGAGCATTCTTGGCTTTTGCATCTACATGCTATCATAGTTTCATTTCTTGCATTTTCATGACATTCATAGCTTCATATTAGCTTAGTTTCCTTTATGCTTTAGATTACTTCATCTAGCTTAACTAGGAGGCTTTGTAATACTTCTATCTTTCATTTCCATAGTTTAGCTTGCATCTCTCATTTCTAGCCTACATATTTATCTTAATCTAGCTTGCATTGCATTTCATTTGATTCTTGAGGATATTGGCATTCTTTCCCTTGTCTTCATTTGAATCTCTCATTGCATAGTTTACTAGCAAGGTTAGTGGCTTAATAGCTCTAGCTGAGAGCACTCTTAAAACCCTTGCACTCCATGCCTAGGCAGCTCTAAATCAATTTCTCAAGGTTTCCAATCCATGGATTCTCTTGGAAGCAATGATTTAGGGAAGTGCACATCTCAGTGTGTACATTTTTTGCGCCCACCATGGGGCAGAACATTATTGTTTTGTCCTTAATTTGCTACATTTCCATTAATTTTTCATCAATTTTTAGTGTTGTTTTTGGCTCTCTATTTTTTTTTATTAGGCAATACTTCACTATTATCACGCGATACTTCACTCTGACTGGCGTGATACTTTACCAATTAAAAGTATCACTCACTATGAGAGGAACTATCGCTTTGTTTGGAACATTTTATCACCTGGTGTGGAATGAAGTATCGCCCAGAAATATAATATCACTCCTGTATATTGTAAAGTATCGCGTGATATTTTTGGTGTTTGTACTATCACCTATACCTGGCAGTGAGTTGTTTCTCACATTTTTTGGCTAAATTTAGACTTAATTAGCTTGCTGGTTTAGTTTGCTGCAATTAGATAGATTCCATTTTCAGATTTCATTTGGATTTTGGATTTTACTAACCTTGTGGGTCTAACAAGTTGTGCTTGTAGGTGCTCTCATTGCTTGAAATATTTTTCCAAAAGAATGCATGTCAAAGCTTCAAATGCACAAGGGCTACTAACGGTTTTTGTAGGGCTGCCCAAAGCATAAAAACCCAAAAAAGTGCTTGTTGTTTATTTCATTTTCAAGTGTGGCAATTACTAGTTGTTTCATTTCATAGGAACATAATATCTTGTCGTAGGAATTCTTGGATGGTAGGAGAAGTATTCTCTTCACCCTTGTGGTGAACAAGAAAATCTTGACCCATCTCTGGATTTTGAAAGCAAGAGGGTAATTGAACATTTCTTGGTGTGTTTGGGAGAAAACTTTGAGAGAAGGGAGTATGCTCTTCACCCTTGTGGTGAAACAAAATCCTTGAACCTCATAAGTTGATCCATTCTTTGTTTAGATCTTTAGAATCCTTTAGCGCGCCTGCTCTTAAGCAATCAAGAGGAACGACCCAAGTGGGGACAAGCTTATTGCCGACTATTCCAACCCACTATAATCTCAAGGCTATCAAGGACACAAAACCTTGGTAGATGTAGTGCTTGTCTTCACTTGATGTGAGTACTTGTGGGATTGTGACCATGAGGAAAATGTCAAGCAAGAATGCTTAAGGTACTCTTGAGGCCGCGAGGTCCTAGTCCTTTATGAGGAGCAAGAGGGGTGCTATGAACGGAAGCCCTTACTAAGAACCATTAGATAGAAGCCACCCTATTTTTGCTGCTTAGCTTCCTGGTGCAAGGATTGATCCAAGTGGAATAACCCGGATCACCCCAAGATTACTCACCATATGTGTTCATTTGGTTGTGTCTTTGGCACTTCCATGACAAAGCCAATATCTATTGTGGGTAATCACTTTATGTGAGGAAATGGAGCATCAAGTTGTGGGCTAAGTTGCTAAGTATTGAGCCTTGTCCTTCTAGGCTAGCAAGTGTTTGAAGTGTTTTCATTATGATATACCCGTGTAAACGTTCTTGAACATGAAAACATCATGGTAATGCGCATAGGATTTTTCATTTTGATATCATAATTGCTTGTCTTGGCAAGGTTGCTTTTTCCCTTGTGCAAGTGTTTGATGACATGTTTGATCCCATACTATTTGCAAACCTATCAATTTTCTGCTGTCATTATGATTGGAATTGAAAAATCAAACCTCAAACCGAAAATTTTGAACAAACAGTCCCAAAAACTAAGATTTTGCACTCCATTGGTCAAGAGTCATACAATTCTGCAATAGTATCGTGCCCTGTGGAGAAAAATATCATGCGATAGTTTGCCCTTGGTGGACTATCACCCCACCTACCTAGAAAGTATCGCCCGGGCTTATTGGGAACTATCGCCTGGCTTAAGGTAAAGTATCACCTCGCTATAAACTATCGCCCTTCTTGCCTAGAAAGTATTGCCCTGAGTCATTCTGTTGTCCTATCATTGTTGCAATCCAGAGCTGCTAAACTTGAGTTTTAACCAATCGTAGAGTGTCTTTTCTTGTTCTTATCTGAAGTTGGTTTTTTGTCTACATGCTTAGATTTGTGCTAGACTGAAAAAAAAATGAGTTAAAACTATTGGATTTGAGCCTATTAAATGCTACTCTTGATCACTTGTCACATTACGGTTACCGCTATAGCTACTTGCTAATTGAGCTTCTTGCTCATCTCTCAGCTTAAGTCAATTGATTGTTGTAAGTTCTTGAGCACTTTGACTAGCCATCTCTATTGTTCTATCTCGACAAGTGATCATCATTGGCTTTTGCTTATCTCAATATTCGAGAAACTTTGTCTCATTCTATTAGTCAACCAACAATTCTTTTTCATGCCAGTTACAACTCGGTCTCAATTTGAGAAGGAGAATCATCCTCCGTTCAATTACACTTAGTTACCTTCTCCTACTAGATGCTCACAAGCGCTTGTTAGCAATGCTAGTTCTAGTTCTGAGGATTCTAAGACTACCCCATGGTACAAAGGAGGCTTCCTCTTTTCTGCATTCAAAACTCCCAAAAACACAAATAGTGTCTCACTTACTATGAATGAACAAGAGAGATATCATCGTATGCAAGAACATTTTGAGCAAAGAGATAAACAAGCACTCTTGGATAGAGAGTATAGTAAAAGCTTAATGGAAGCTGCTAGGCACATGACTTCAATAGGGATGTCCCATGAACAACCCAGGACTAGTAGCTATGAAAATAGACCTTTCTTTGACACCAGTGGCAACAATGGAAACAACACGCCACCAAGGTCTCCTCTGAGATGAACTTTTGTTGTACCTTCTTCACCTCCTAGACCACCTCCCTCTCACCATGAGGCAGAGGCCGTTGACGATATTTCTAGTGAGGACCTTATCACATTTGAACAAGATGAGGACTCCCAACAAAAGATGCTTAAGCTTTTAGAGTGCAATGGCGACCAATATTTCCAATATATGACTTCTAGAGGATACAAGCTTCCTCCCGGCTATGATGTCAGACAAATTGTCCAACAAAGAGTACCAACTGAATTGGAAGTTCTTAAGGAAGAACTACGTCGGACAAATCAACGTCTTACCCAAATGGCAATAGAAAGAGAGCCTCCAAAGGTCTCCTTTGTAGAATCTATTTGTGCTCTTCCTTTTGATAAAATTCTATACATGGTCCCATTTCCTAGGGATATTGAGGTTCCTAAGTATGACAAGTATGATGGAAATAGTGACCCCCATGACCATGTGCATCACTTTTACACTCTTAGCATGGACTTCCTTCACAAAGACATATTTTTGCTATGATTATTCCCTCGGAGCTTAAGAGGACAAGCTTTAGAATGGTTTGCAAAGTTGACACCTCCTTTGAAGACTTTTGATGAGTTAGCTATGTGCTTCACACAACACTATTTGTACAACATTCAACAACCTATCACTATGATAGATCTAAGTGCTCTAAGGCAAAATCAAGGTGAGCCATTTGCCACTTACTTGCAATGTTGGAGGTCAATGTATTCCCGATATTCTCATTAGTTACCTGAAAGAGAAAAGATTGATATTTTTGTCAACACCCTAGAGCCAGAACTATATTATGATCTAAGGAAACAACTGTTCTCCTCTTTCAATGACATGGTTGAAAGTGCATATTGGATTGAGGATGTGGCCATAAGAAAGGGTGATATTGTTATCAATAAGGATACTAGAAACTATGGCAAAGACAAGAGAAAACCTTGGAATAGAAATAAGCATGTTGTCAATGATGGGGTTGTAGATGTCCCTAAAGCTAAAGAACCTACTTTCAACCTCTCTAATGCTATCTATGCAGCAAAACAACAAGAAGCTGCCAATGCTCAAAATGCTCCTAAGCCTCAATATGTTGATAAGCTGAAGAAGCAATTCCAATGATAGGTCTATACCCCATTGGCTGAACCATATGATGTGATTCTTAAGACTTTGGTTGCCAATAATTATCTTATGCTTCCTAAGAAAAATCATCCCTATGATCCACTAGTTAAGCCTGATTGGTGGAGAGAGGATCATTACTACCACTATCACAGAAACAAGGGACACAAGACTGACAATTGTTTCATGCTTAAAGATGCTATTCAAGATCTCAGTGATGGAGGTACAATTCTCATAGATGGCTTAGTTAAGAACTCTGATCACTAGGCTTTCAAAGATCCTCTACCTAAGTATGACAAAGGTGAAACCTCTCAAGCACATAAGAAGAATCATGATGCTAAGATCAACTATACATATACCTCTAATTTTCCTATGATCAACATGGTAGAGCCCGTTGAGAGTGTTCTTATGATGAGATCCCAAGATGATACTAAAGCCAATCATGGTATGCCAAAGTTGGTCTTGCAAACACATGGTAGTTCATCTTCCCAAAGTGAGGCACTGAATGTTGTTACTAGGGGGCAAGCTAAACTGGTCCTTAAAACTGCACCTAATCCCAAGCCAGCCTCATCTTCCAAACCAGTAGTTCCTTTAGCTCTGTCTAGCTATGATCTTTTCCACCAGTTGCAATGAACACCCACACAGATATCTATTTTTGAGTTGCTTGAGCTATCCCCTTTGCACAAGGAGATCCTTGAAAAGGCTTTACATACAGCTAATGTCCCTAATGACATTGACCTAGATAGGTTCCAGGCTATGGTCAACCACATCTCATCACCTCATTATCTATCCTTTTCTACAGAAGATGACGTATCTATTAGTCACCCTCACAATGTTGCCTTACATATTGAAGTTATGGTCTACCATACCCAAGTCCGCCGAGTCCTGATAGACAATGGTGCAGGGTTAAACATTGTTTCTTTCAATGTGGTGCAACAGTTGGGTTTATCAAAATTTGTTGTAGATCCTAAATGGAAAATCACTATAAAAGCATATGATGAAGTTGAAAGATCTTCCAAAGGTCTTGTCACGTTGCCTGTTCGAGTGGGCCCTGTCATGAAAGATATCATGTTCCAAGTGTTGGACATCCCACTTGCTTATAACATTCTTTTGGGTCATCCTTGGATCCATGACATGCAAGTTGTGCCTTCTACATACCATCAGTGTGTCAAATTCCCACATAATGGAGCTGAAATTGTTATTCCAAGGGATCATTCTATTGCTATTAATGCTCTTGTTGTTGCTGAAATGTTTGTTCCTCATAAAAAACCTTCTAATGATGCTACTGTATCCTTGGTTGCTACTAAGAAAACATTTAAGATGATGAGCCTTGGTATGGGTGAATACACACTGGATTCCCTTGCTGCTATGCCTACTTCTCCTAGATCATATGGGAGACCTTATGATAAGACAAAGCCTTCTACTTCTGCCATGACAATTTTTGGTAATTTTGTTCAAGCGTCCATACCCCTAGAGGTAGAAAGAGAAGAACAAGCTGTTAGAGAATGGATATATAGAGATGAAAAAGATAGTACCACTATTACTACTCCTATTTCTCCTAAGTGCTATGGTAAAGGCTATAAATTTTTGCAGAAAATGGGCTATCAAGGTCAAGGACCTATCAATGATAATGGACATGCCCTAGTCAAGCCTTTGAGTCATACTAATGGCCGACCCTCCAAGATTACAATAGGTCTAGGATATGGCACCGATGATGACCTCCCTACATGTTCTAGAAATGCTCCCATGATTAGTGATTCAGACACAAATACATATGAGTCACCACTGCACACTATGGCTCAAATGGGAGACAATCTTCCTTCTACTTCACTCCTTTGGGAAGGAGAATGCCTGTCTACTAATGATACAGCTAAAGCCTCCACATCTAGAAATTTTATACCTAATGAGTCATTGAGCTTTGATAGATAGCGTAGAAATATTGTACGCTTAATGAAAAGAGGAGATCTCACAAATAATGATGTTGAAGCCTCTACTTCTAAAGGTCGTAAACCTTCTTGGTGCAAGCATCCCAGTAGAAGCATAACAACAAATTCAAATGAATATGAATGGGATACTCTCTCCGACGGATCTTCCATAGTGGATATGGAAGTGGATGTGGTTCATACTTATGGTGACCAACCCAACGTAGTTGATGAGTCTCATGTAGGGTCTGATGAGTTTAATCCACGTATTGCTTTAGTGGACCACATTAGTCCTTCTATGACAAGTCTAGATCTTAACACTTTTGGATCTTACCCTATAGGCTCAACCTCTCTTGTCACCAGAGATGGCATCCCTCACATAAATGCTATTGAACTAGTCACTTTATTTCATCTCGCAAAATCAGATCTCATAGCTTGGTCCACCCAAGATCAACATGCCATTGAACTTGTTACTTCTTCCATCAGTGAATCAACAACAAAAAGGACTGAATCAAAAATCAAGTATCTCAATCATTGAATCAAAAGAAACAAGCAATGGTCAGATACCAAAAACCACATTGTGGAGGTATCCAAACCTAAAAAAAGTAAAAGTAAAGACCTGCTCAAAAATAATGATTATCAAATAAAAGATGAAAAGCTGATTCTTTACAAGAACATGGTGAACTTATCTAAAAATAAAATTTCTAATGTCATGGTTACGTTGACATCCATTTTACAATTAAAAAAGAATACATCACGCTTTAAGTTCCTGGTGGAAGAATTACACTATCTTGCTCATAGTCCTTACACTACCATCATATTTTCCTATCTCCAAGATCATGTTATTCCTAAAAATCTAACACGTAATATGAAGCGCCATCTTAGCCATCATGCCTCATACTTTACCCTCGTCTCTGGTGACTTGTATAGGAAGGGTCTAGATGGAACTCTCCTTAAGTGTCTAGAAATAGAGGAGCCAGACAAAGTGCTAGCTAAAGTCCACAATGGTATATGTGGATCACACTTTCACGACCTTGCGTTAGCTTGGAAATTGCTTAGGGATGGCTATTATTGGTTAGGACCTTATCTTATCACTGTAGCATTTGGGTCTAGGGCCTATCAGTTATCTACATCAAAGGGAAAAGAGCTTACTGGGCCTATCAATTATCTACATCTAAAGAAATACTATGTTTGAAGTTCTAGAGCTCTTTGTACATATTCTTATTGATCCTGAAAAAATTCCAAAAAAAATCATATATGATTCTGAAAAAATCTTAAAAAGCATAAAATGCCCTAAAAAATGAACATTCTAGTGAAAACCTAGCAATAGGCGCTTTGATGTCTCACCAAAAAAATCAAAAAATGCAAAAAAAAAAAAGAAAAAAAAAAGTGCCTTGGTGAGAACTTGGAAACAGGTGCCTTCGTAGCAAAAATACAAAAAAATTGCAAAAAGTCCTAAAAAAATCTTCCAAGTGGTGAAAACTTGGAAACAGGGGTTGCTTAAGACCCTTGCACCTATGTCTATCAGTCTTGTGTGGTGCTCCTTCGCTCCACTTTTTTCTTTGCCTCTCCTAGCCTAGAATTGACTCATGTCTTAGTCTAGGGGGCCTATGTTGTTCTAGCTTATTTTGGGTCTCTTTGTGCATCTGGGTTTCTTAGGCACTTTGCAAACAGTGTTTTTCAACACCACCCCAATAGTGTTTTTCAACACTACCCTAGCGTTGAGTGTTTTTTAACACTTATCAGATATCCTACCCGCAGTCTAACATGATATGGTATTTCTCACTACCAGATGTGATACTCAAATATTGATTCTATGACCTACACACACACACTTAAACACTTGACTCACTGAGACTTGCTTGACTTTATTTCTTTGTGTGTTGTCTACGATGATTTCTTTGATGAGTGTTCTCTCCCTATGATAGTTTTCGATGATGCATAGCTAGAAGACTAAGGGCAGGAGGACATGATTTATTGCTTTTTTTTCTCATGGGTATATTTTGTTAGTCCTAATTGTCATTAGCATTTATGCTTGATCCACTTGACACCTAGGATTTACAAGGTATTATCCTTGACTATTTCGCAACTGCATAGTTATAGTCATCTTGACTTTTCTTGTGTCTCGATGTGAGAATAATCTTGCTATATCAAACTTAGAAAATCTCACTGCACTAGTCATCTTGACTTATATGTCTTTGGTGCCTAGGTGGGATTTCCACATTCCTATCTGATATAGATCATTTTCAGATCCACATAGTTATACTAGTGTGTATTGTATGATCTTGTGACGCTACCAATAATGCTCAATGATGAATATTAGAGTCTAATAGCTTTGTGACCTTGCAAGAAAACCACTTTTCATAATAGCTTGCATTTTTAGGTTAATGTTAGTTTTGCATCTTGCATATGGAAAGAGCTCTCCTTTCATCTTTTGTGGACCTATCGGTCAATTGTGCTCACCTCTCACTTCTTCCTGATCATGTCTTTCACTTCTTGTCTTTCATATCACATCATTTTCTCTTCATTTCAGGATTGAAATCAAAATCCGAGTTCACCTTGATCATCCAAATCATGTTTCTCCTTCTTCCGCACAGTTGGTTGACCATTTGAGGCCCAATCCTTCGATCTTCACTGGGGCATCTTTTCCTTCGTTATCTCCATCTCTCTCACCATTCTATTCTTTTATTCATTTCATTTCATCTCTCTGAGGTCTTGACTGGGGTATATCTTCACTTCTTGATGGTTATTCTATCATCTTTTCATCTTTGATTATGATTTCTAGTGATTTGATCATGTTGCTCTTGCTTCTGCATTCCCTCTACCTAATTTCTCTTTTGATCCCGAGGGGGCAGACACATCATATCTTATTGGCTATTCTCCAGAGCATATGCTTGACCATTCCATTTTCTCTGATCGATCTATCTTTGCACTTGACATGTTAGTTCTCATCTCGAGTTCTGATATTGTCCATCTCTTTCCTAAGTGTTCAGTACTATCACTACCAGGCTGACCATGCAGGATTTGCTATCTCTCTGCACTTCATTCTTTGGAGTCAGATCTCTATTTCCTTCTTGGCTGATCTATTCTTTGATGTAATGTGTTCCCAGATTGATCACACATTAGTCAAAGAGGGGCAAATGTATACACCTAAAAATGGTCATCTAGACTATTAGCCCCTTTTTGCTAAATCATCAATTGCTTATCCTTGATCAAATCCTAGTTCTATCATTTATTCAATTATTTTCTATGGGTTAACCATCTTATCCTAAGTATTTATTTATTTTAAAAGGAATTTCCTCCTCTTTTAATTAAATAAAAAGCCTCCCACTTTTCCTCTTATCCTAAGTTGCACAAATAAAGCATTATTCTTATTTTACAAAAAGAAGAAAAGCACTTTTTGTCTTATATGGACACAAAAGTCAACTCTTATTTTCTCATTGGAGGATATTTGTGCACATGGATTGCTCCCCTTTGATGCTCCACCATTTATTAAATCTTTTGCCTTTTAATCTCTATGGTCCATTCTTTCTCATTTCTTATAAAAGGAGAGCTCTCTTCTTCATTCTAGATCCCTAGCTTTTTATGCTAATGTTATGCTACAGATTTTCTAGGTCACTTTGGAGCATTCTTGGCTTTTGCATCTACATGCTATCATAGTTTCATTTCTTACATTTTCATGACATTCATAGCTTCATATTAGCTTAGTTTCCTTTATGTTTTAGATTACTTCATCTAGCTTAACTAGGAGGCTTTGTAATACTTCTTTCATTTCCATAGTTTAGTTTGCATCTCTCATTTCTAGCTTGCATATTCATCTTAATCTAGCTTGCATTGCATTTCATTTGATTCTTGAGGATATTGTCATTCTTGCCCTTGTCTTCATTTGAATCTCACATTGCATAGTTTACTAGTAAGGTTATTGGCTTAATAGCTCTAGCTAAGAGCACTCTTAAAACCCTTGTACTCCATGTCTAGGGAGCTCTAAATCGATTTCTCAAGGTTTCCAATCCATGGATTCTCTTGGAAGAAATGATTTAGAGAAGTTCACATCTTAATATGTACAGAGGCCAATGATGATGTTTCTAGTGAAGAACTTATGAGGTTTGAACAAGATGAGGCTTCCCAACGTTTGATGCATAAAATTTTAGAGCATAATGGAAATAAATACTTTCAATACATGACTGCTAGAGGATACAAGCTCCCTTTTGGTTATGATGTCTTCCAAATCATTCAAGAAAGAGTGCCAACCGAGTATGAAATCCTTAGAGATGAATTACAATGAACGAATCATTGTCTTTCTCAACTTGCAATAGAAAAGGAACTTCCAAAGGTCTCTTTTGTAGAATCTATTTGTGCTCTTCCATTTGATATGAGTCTATACATGGTCCCATTTCCTAAGGATATTGAGGTTCCCAAATATGATAAGTATGATGGAAATGGTGATCCCCATGACCATGTGCATCATTTTTACCCTCTTAGCATGGACTTCCTTCAAGAGGACACATTTCTACTACGGTTGTTCCCTGGGAGTTTAAGAGGAAAATTTCTGGAATCGTTCACAAAATTGACACCCCCTCTCAAGACCTTTGATGAGTTGGCTAGGCATTTCACTCAACATTATTCGTACAAAATTCAAAGCCTATTACCATGATAGATCTAGGTGCTCTCAAGAAAAATCAAGGTGAACCATTCGCTACCTACTTGCAATGTTGGAGGTCATTATATTCTAGATATCCTCATCAACTACCCAAGAGGGAAAAGATCGACATCTTTGTCAACACTCGTGTACCTGAATTATACTACGATCTAAGGAAACAACTATTTTCCTCTTTCAACAACATGGTTGAAAGTGTGTACCATATTGAGGATGTTGCCATAAGGAAAGTTGATATTGTCATTAACAAAGATACCAGAGGTAATGGAAAGGACAAAAAAAAACCTTGGAACAAAAACAAATATGTTGTCAAGGATGGGGTTGTGGATGTTCCTAAAGCTAAAGAGCCCTCTTTCCACCTCTCCAATGCTATCTATGTAGCTAAAAAACAAGAGGCTTCCAACACTCAAAGTGCATCTAAACCTCAATATGTAGGCAAACCCAAGAAGTCATATCAATGGCGATTCTACACTAAGTTGGTTGCACCTTATGACATGATTCTTAAGACCTTGGTTGCCAACAAGTATCTTGCGCTTCCTGACAATTCTCATCCCTTCAATCCACCAATTAAGCCTGATTGGTGGAAAGGGGATCATTTCTATAATTACCATAGAAATAAGGGACACAACACAGATAATTATTTCAAGCTCAAAGATGCTATTCAAGATCTTATTGATGGAGGCGAAGTTCTCACAGATGGATTAGTTAAGAATTTTGATCACAAGGCTTTCAAAATCCCTCTACCTGAGTATGAAAAGGGGGAGTCCTCTCAAGCGAACAAGAAAAATCATGATGCCAAGATCAATTATACATATACTAACAATGAGAATGTGATCAATATGTTAGAGCCCGTTGAGAGTGTTTTCATGATGAGATCTCAAGGTAATAGTGATGTCAATCATGATACGCCTAAGTTGGTCTTGCAAACACTTGATGGTTTATCTTCCCGAAGTGAGACAATGAATTTTGTTACTAGGGGGCAAGCCAAAATCATCCGTCAAACTTCTCACGATACCAAACAAGCCTCATCTTCTAAACAAGTCACTCCTTTAGCCATATCTAGCTATGATCTTGTTTGCCAATTGCAATGAACACCGGCTCAAATATCCATTTTTGAGTTGCTTGAGCTATCCCCCTTGCACAAAGAGATCCTTGAAAAGGCTGTACGCACAGTGAATGTCCCTAATAACATTGATCCAAATAGGTTCCAGGCTATGGTCAATCATATCTCATCTCCTCACTATCTCTCATTTTCTGTAGAAGATGACATGTCCCTTAGTTACCCACATAATCTTGCTTTACATATTGAGGTCCAAGTCTACCATACTTGAGTTCGCCGAGTCCTAATAGACAATAGTGCGGGGTTGAATATTGTTTCCTTTCATGTTGTGCAACAATTGGGATTGTCCGAATTTGCTATAGATCCTAGGTGAAATATCACTATCAAAGAATACGATGAAGTGGAGAGGTCTTCAAAGGGTCTTATTGTGTTTTTTGTCTGAGTGGGTCCAGTTGTGAAAGATATTGTGTTTCAAGTATTATACATCCCACTTGCATACAACATTCTTCTAGGTCGTCCTTGGATACATGACATGCAAGTTGTTCCTTCTACCTACCATCAATGTGTCAAATTCCTGTACAATGGAGCTGAAATTGTGATTCCTCGGGACAATGCTATTTCTATTAATACTCTCACTGTTGTTGAAACATTTATCCCACATAATAAACATTCTCATGATCCTAGTGTGTCCCTTATTGTTGTTGAGAAGAAATTAAAAATGATGAGTATTGGTATGAGCGAATACACATTGGATTTTATTGCTGCTATGCCTATCTCTCCTAAGTCATATGGTAGACCTTCAGACAAGACAAAGCCTTTCGCTTCTGCCATGATAGTTTTTGGTACCTTTTTTCATGCATCCATACCCTTAGAGGTAGAAAAAGAAGAACAAGTTGTTAGAGATTGGATCTATAAAGTGGAAGAAGATAGTATGACAGTTGCTACTCCCATCTCCCCTAGAAGCTATTGTAAAGGCTACACACTTTTGTAGAAAATGGCCTATCAAGGTCAAGGACCTTTAATTAATAATGGACACACTCTAGTTGAACCTTTGATTCATACTATTGGTCAACACTCTAAGGATACCACGGGTCTAGGATATGGTGCCAAAGATGACCCCCTTGAATATTTCAGATATGCTCCCATGATTAGTGACATAGATATAGATATGGATGAATCACCACTATACACTATGGCCCAAATGGGAGATGGTCTCCCTTCTACTTCACTCCTTTGGGGAGAAGAATGCATACCTAATGATGACATAGTTGAAGCCTCTACGTCTAGAAATAATGTACCTAATGAATCTTACTTCTAAGGTAGGCAACGTAGAAATATTGTGTGGTTACTAGAAAGAGAAGGTCTCACACTTAATGGCATTGGTGCCTCTACTTCTAGGCATCCTAAACCTTCTTGGTGCAAACATCCCAATAGAAGTTCAAGGACAGATTCAAATGAGTACGAATGGGACACTCTCTCTGAAGGATCTTCCATAGTGGATATGGAAATTGATGTGATTCATACTTATAGTGCCCAACCTGATGTATTTGATGAGTATTGCATAGCGTCTGATGAGTTCGATCTATGTATTGCTTTAGTGAACCATGCTGGTCCTTCTATGCCAAATCTAGATCTTGATACTTTTGGAGCCTACTCTATAGGCTCAACTTATCTCGTCACCAGAGACGATACCTATCGCATCAATAACCTTGAACCTGTCACTTCACTTCCTCTCATACACCCAGATCTCATAGATTGGTCCACCTAGGATCAAAGATCTACATTGCCTTCCTTCCAAAATGACTATGAGATCGCTTGTTACCTCAATGTTGTTGAACCTGTTACCTCAATGCTATTGAACCTGTCACCTCTTCCACCAACGAACCAGCAACAAATATGACAGAATCATATATCAAGTACCTTAGTCATAAAATCAAAAGAAAAAATAAATGGTCAGATGGCGAAAACCACATTGTGGCGGTCTCTGAACCCCAAAATAGTAAAAATAAAGATGTATCTAAGGGTGAAAACCTCTCCGAGGCACCCAAGGATGAGGTACTTGGTAGTCTACCCAGCTACTTCTAGGAAAGATGTTCAGTTCTGATAGAACCTACACAACCAATCAACTTAGGGACAGAGGAGTCTCCTAAGATAATCCATGTAGCTCAATCCCTCTTGGCAGAGGAGAAAGAACAATTTACCACATTTTTTTAGGAGAAAAAGATCAATTTTTCATGGACATATTCAGACATTCCTGGTTTGGACACTGAGCTTATATGCACCACCTCTCTATTGCTCCAGGGGTAAAACCTGTCAAACAAAAACTCAGAAAGATGCATCCTCATGTAGCATTATTGGTTAAGGTTGAACTTGAGAAGCTTCTAAAAGATAACTCCATAAGAACTATTGACTACGCTAAATGGATTTCCAATATTGTTCCTATTTCCAAACACGATAAGTCCATTTGCATATGCACTGACTTCAGAGATCTAAACAAAGCATGCCCTAAGGATGATTTTCCACTTCCAAACATTGATATGATAGTGGACATGACAGTGGGCTATGAAATGTATTCCCTTATGGATGGCTTCTCTGGATATAACCAGATCAAAATCACCCCTGAAGACCAAGAGAAGATAGCTTTCACATGTGCATCGGGTACCTTTTGTTGGAATGTCATGCCATTTGGTCTTAAGAATGCTGATGCAACCTATCAGAGAGCTATGACTACCATATTCCATGATATGATGCATAAAAACATGGAAGACTATGTTGATGACACACTTGCTGAATCACAACAAAGAAGCACTCATTTATCCAATTTAAGTTTGATATTGGACCGCATGGAATGATTTCAACTCAGATTGAATCCTAAGAAATGTGTTTTTGGTGTCACTTCTGGGAAACTACTAGGCTATATCATATCAGCAAAAGGAATAGAGGTAGACCCAAAAAAGGTGCAAGCTATCATGGAGATGCCACCTCCTAGAAACATAAAAAAATTAAGGGGTCTCCAAGGCCGTCTCCAATATATTAGGTGGTTCATTTCTCAATTAGCTGACAGAGCTCAACCTTTCAACAAGAATATGCATAAAGGGGATACTTTCATATGGAATGAGGAGTGTCAAAAGAACTTGGACCAAATCAAGGATTACCTAGCAAAAACTCCTATTCTTATGCTGCCTATCCAAGGGAAACCTTTGATACTCTACATATCTGCTACAGTGAATTCTTTAGGAGCTCGCCTTACACAGCAAGATGATATGGGAAAATAACGAGCTATCTATTACATCAGTCACACCTTGGTTTCTTATGAGCTCAATTATACCAACATCAAAAAAGCTTGTCTAGCAGTAGTGTTTGCATCCCAAAAACTCAGACATTACATGCTCACACATACTATGCAATTGATCATCAAAAGTGATCCTTTAAAGTACATCTTAAGTAAAGTTGTGCTTACCGAACGACTTGTTGAATGGATGTTGATTCTTTCAAAGTTTGACATTCAGTAGGTCAAAAGGAAAGCCATTAAAGCACAAGCAATTGTGGATTAATTGGCCGAATTCCCCATGATTGATGATGCTTCTCTTCAGATAGACTTCCCAGATGCTTCGATCATGAATGTCATAGAGCATACGTAGAAAATGTTCTTTGATGGTTCTCATACACAGAATGGGGTTGGTGCTGGAATCTTATTTGTTACACCTCATGGATACATGATTCCTAAATCTTATAAGCTTCTCTTTCCATGCACCAATAATATAGCTGAATATGAAGCCCTTTTCAATGGTGTTAAGCTTTCCCTAGAATGGAGGATTACATAATTGCATATCTTTGGAGATTCACAGCTTGTCATAAATCAAGTGAACAATGATTACTAGACAAAGGATGACAAGTTGATTCCCTACAAGAAGATGATAGAATCTCTTAGGAATTATTTCACATCTGTTACATTCCAACAAATTCCTAGAGTTGAGAACAAAGCTATTAATGCCATGGTTACTTTGGCATCCATTCTATAGTTGGAAGAACATGAGTTGTGCTTTGAGTTCCTGGTGGAAGAGTTGCGTTATCCTGCCTATGATTCTCTTGATGACCGTGTTATTTACACTATGGTCGGTCATGATTCATCCCACTATGCTACTATATTTTCTTATGTCCAAGATCAGATTATTCCTTAAAATCTAACGCGCAATGAGAAGTGCCAACTCATCTGCAACGCCTCACATTTTACCCTAGTCTCTGGTGACTTGCATAGGAAGGGTCTAGATGGAACTCTCCTTAGGTGTCTAGAAATAGAGGAGTTAGAAAAAGCGCTAGCTGAAGTCCATGATGGCATATGTGGTTCACACTCTAATGGTCTTGCGTTAGCTCAAAAACTGCTTAGGGATGGTTACTATTGGCCTACTGTGCAAGCTGACATTGTTTGATATGCCAAGTCCTGCAAGAAATGTCAACTACACGGGAATCTCATTCATGCTCCTAGACGCGAGCTTATTCCCTCTGTTACATACTAGCCATTTCAACAATGGGCCTTTGACTTGGTAGGCAAGATTCATCATAGTTCTTCAAGTGGGCATAAGTTCATTATTACAACTATTGAATATTTTACCAAATGGGTTGAATCTATCCCACTATCTGTAGCTATGGGAAAGCATGTTGCCTTGTTTATCCTAAATCACATCATTTTCCTCTATGGTATTCCTTCTTCCATAGTCACAGATAATGGCGGCTAGTTCAAGAATAAAGACCTGAAACAATTGTGCAAGAAATTCAAAATTAAACAACATTGGTCTTCTATTTACTACCCTCAAGGGAACGGCCAAGCTGAGGCCTCAAATAAAACATTGTTGAAAATCCTTCATAGGATAGTGCACAAATCAAGCAAGGATTGACATCTACAGATCAATCCTACTCTATGGGCTTATAGAACTTCTATTCGCACTCCTACAGGTGCCACACTTTTTTCCTTGGTCTATGGTTCTGAGGCTGTCTTACCATTAGAGGTCGAAATACCATCACTGAGAGTCTTTCTACATGGTTTGATTACCAATGAATACCATAGGGCCATGAGAGTTCATGAGCTTACTACTTTGGAGGAATGCTACAAGGTCACCTTTGATCACATGCGCACTTATCAGAAGAGAATGTCTGCTGCCTATAATAAGAAGGTTCATCCTAGAGAGTTCCAAGTGGGCGAATTAGTCCTAAGAGAAAATCTTAAGAATTAGCAGAATAGAGAGCAGAAAGGCAAGTTCAAGCTGAATTGGTTAGGGTCTTACATCATCACGGTAGCATTTGGGTTCGGGGCCTATCAGTTATCTACACTTGAGGGAGAAGAGCTTGTCGAACCTATTAATGTTCTACATTTGAAGAAGTTCTATGCCTAAGGTTCTTGAGCTCTTTGTATATATCTTATCGATCCTAAAAAAATTCATATATGATGTTGAAAAAATCCTAAAAAGCATATAAAGTCCTGAAAAAAAGAGCATCCTAGTGAAAACCTAGCAATAGGCGCTTTGATGTCTCACCAAAAAAATTATATATTCCAAAAAGGAAAAATAAAAAATAAAAAGTCCTAAAAAAATCTGCCAAATAGTGAAAACCTGGAAACAGGCACTGCTTGGGACCCTTGCACCTATGTCTATCGGTCTTGTGTGGCGCTCATTCACTCCACTTCTCGCTTTGTCCCTCCTAGCCTGGAATTGACTCTTGTCTTAGTCTAGGGGGCATACGTTGTTTTAGCTTACCTTGGGTCTCTTTGTGCGTCGAGGTTTCTTGGGCAACTTAGTTCAAACAGTGTTTCTCAACACTTTCCAACTATATTTTTCAACACTTCCCTAGTGTCAAGTGTTTCTCAACACTTATCAAATATCCTATCCGCAGTCTAGAATGATACAATATTTCTCACCGAAAAATGCAATACTCAAAGTTTGACTCTATGACCTACACACACACACTTAAACACTTGACTCGCTAAGACTTGTTTGACTTTATTTCTCTGTGTGTTGTCTATGATGATTTCTTTTGATGAGTGTTCTCTCCCTAATAGTTTTCGATGATGCATAGCTAAAAGACTAGGGGCATGAGGACATGTTTTATCTATTTTTTCCATGTGGATATATCTTGTTGATCCTAACTGTCATGAGAATTTATGCTTGTTACACTTGACACTGAGGATCTACAATGTATTATCCTTGACTATTTTCCACAAGTGCATGCTTATGGTCATCTTGACTTTCTTGTGTCTCGATGCAAGCATAATCTTTCTATACTAAACTTAGGGAACCTCACTGCACTAGTCATCTTGACCTACATGTCTTTGATGCTTAGGTGGGATTCCCACATACCTATCTGATATAGATCATATTCATATACCCATAGTTATACTAGTGTGTATTGTATGATCTTGTGACGCTACCAATAAAGCTCAATGATGATTATTAGAGTCTAACAGCTTCGTAACCTTGCAAGTAAACCACTTTTCATAGTAGCTTGCATTCTTAAGTTCATGTTAGTTTAGTTTTGCATCTTGCATATGGAGAGAGCTCTCCTTTCATCTTTCATGGACTTGTCAGTCAACTATGCTCGCCTTTCGCTTCTTCTCGATCATGTCTTTCACTTTTTGTCTTTCATATCACATCCTTTTCTATTCCTATCATCAAAAGGGGTTAATCTTATCATCATATATAAAAAAGATCATTTTTTCAGAAACATGAATCTATATCATAACATGAGAACTAAACATACATCCATGAGAGAAACTATACATGAGCATTTATAAGCATATATCATATATTTGAGCAATATAACAAGACAATAATACTGAAACATCCATCACAATGAGACAAATACACAAGATATATCATAATCCAGTCATCTCAGATATATATATATATATATATATATATATATATATATATATATATATATATATATATCATGATACAAATACAATATGAGATCCAAAAACCTGGATCAAGTCTCAAGACATGTCTATACATCCAAAACCCTAAACCTAGGACTGGCTCTCCCCCTCATGTGTAGGAGGTGCTGGTGGAGCCGGTGGTCCCATCCTGTCGGCTGGCATGTTTGACCTCCCTACCCTCTTGGAGTAGAGTGGCAATCGCTGACCCTCAGGCGCGACTGCTATGTACAATCTATGGTAGTATTTTGCTCATGTTGCCTCCCTCTATATCTCTGTGGCATCATCCTGTGCCACTCTCTCTCACCAATCTATCTCGGCTCGTGCATCCATAAGTTGCTGATCATGAATAGCGATCATTGTCTGCAACTGCTGCACCTCGGCCTCTAAGGCCTAGACCCTAGCTTGGAGATCCTCTCCTCCTCCACTTGTTAGCGTGACCATTTGTAGCAACCCAATCAGGACCCCTGGCCTACCTTCGCTCTCCTACTGCCTCCCTCTCCTCCATCCCCTCCATCCCCGCCTGGTGCCTTTGGTTGTGCATCTGGGACTGTAAACCTCAAAAATGGACATCTCCAATGCTCCACTATGTACGTTGCATCTGCCATGTCCAACAGGTAGTCCCATGGCTCCCGCCGCAACCCTGATGTCTCCTATGCTGTCTGTTGGTAATCCAGCATCGGCAACCATCCCAGTGTATCCTCCTCCCATACCCTAGCATATGTAGTGGTCTCTACTGCCACTCTCTGCTGCTTGCCAAACTACCTCCACACTCAGGTAATCACAAAATGCTCCATAATCTCTGCATGCCTTCCTAGTAATGGTCGGTTGCATAGCATGTACCTGAGCTCCCAATCCTCATCCCTCCACCTCTCGTACTTCCTGTATGGCCTCCACTCAAACATCATCAGCTCATCTAACAGCCTCCTGTAATATGTAAGGTCCCCACTATGTGACTATGTGATGAAACCGGTATATCAATATATGTAGGGAGTCCTCTGCTCCCAAGGCTGTACCCATAGTTGCACAACAACTATGTGTTCCCATGCCCATATCTTCACCAGGACAGCCCCACATGCCCATGATTGGTTGTCCTTGTAGATGATCTTGTGCAGCTCATGATACATATCTGCAAGGATCGCTAGCCCCCATGCCATCTATCTAGGTCACGCCACTAGGTTTATGACCAGTCTCCCCCAACCTAATGGGAACCCTCTGACTCGGGTCAGTGATCAGAGCCTGTGCTACTATGGAGCACATGATGCATGGCACTGGATAGTCTCAACCGTACTCCTCTATTAGACGGTCCCAACTGAGATGTCTATCTAGGATGGTAACATCCTGGAAGAGGTCTTGAATGGCCTACCTCCCCTTTGTGGGAGTCTAATCATAGTATACCTATGCCAACAAAAAATCATGTCAATTTTCATCATATGGAAACACTACATTAAGGAACATCTCTACAAACATGATTATGCTCACCACATCTCCATGGCTTGGTACATGAAGGATTCAGTAGACATCCTCAAGTGTGATAGTGGCCTCTCCGGTCAGCAAGTGAAAGGTGTTATGCTCGCTATGCCAACTCTCTGCCAGTGCTGTCAGTAACCCATGGTTTGCCCATATATGGGGCATCTCCAACAAGTAGCTGAAACCCATCCGAGACAAAGCCGCTCTCCCTGGATCATCTAGATCTCAGACATAGTGCAATCCGACCACCCTCAGTGCTTTGATGATGAGCACCACCAAAACCTCCTGCAAGCCATAAACCTGCAAACTAGATGTCAGAACATGTCATGATGGATGTCCAAAATCAGTACGAGTAATCTCAAAAGAAAAAATTGTCTCTACACATGTTATATTGCTCAAATTAAAGTCATGCAATACTTCTTATTATATTGGTGCGACACTGTCTGTTGATACTATATCGTGCGATACTTTTGCTTCATGTGATAGTTTGCACCTAGTCACACGACATTTCATCTAGGCTCGTGCAATACTTTCCTAGACAGTCGTGCGACACTTTGTGACCCCAAGAAATATCACACGATAGAGTATACAGAAGGTGTGCAATACTTTTAAAAGTATCGCACGATGTTTTGCTAAAGCATAATTTGAAAATTCAAAAAAAAAATGCTTTAAATGCAAAAAATGACTCAAAATGGCTAGTTTTTATGAAAACTTACCAGGGCACCATATTGAGGAGGCCAGTTATGCAACCGACTACACTTGAATCAATGTGTGTGAACGGGAATGCCTGCCTGCTAATCCATAGTCTCTCTCAGATCTCTCAAAGTTCTCAAAGCTCACATAAGACAAATGAATTTGAAAATGACCTTTTCACCCCTTATATAGTATTTTGACCTAATAATGCATTTTGACCTAATTTTCAAAACATCTCAGAATTTTGCAAAAATTGCACCCCTAGCTAATTTTGATGTCCTAGATCCATTTTTGGGATCAAAATTGAAATCTGAGTTCATCTTGATGGTCAAAATTGCATTTTAAAAGTTCACCTTCTTCTGCACAGTTGGCTGACCGTTTGAGGCCTAGTCCTTCAATCTTTGCTGGGGCATCTTCATTTCTTCATCTCCATCTCTCTCAACCTTCTAGTCTCTCATTTATCTCCTTCACTTCATCTCTCTGAGGTTTTGACTTTATTTTTATCCTATATCTTTCTCAGTCAAACCTAGTCAAACTGGGGCATATTTTCACTGCTTGATGGTTATTCTATTATCTTTCATCTTCGATTATGATTTCTGGTGATTTGATCATGTTGCTCTCATCTTGCTTTTGCATTCCCTCTACCTCATTTTGATTTCGATCCCAAGGGGGTAGACATATTCTATCAGCTATTCTCTAGAGCATATGCTTGACCATTCCATTTTCTCTAATTGATCTATCTATCTATTGTGCTTGACATGTTAGTTCTCATCTTGAGTTCTGATACTATCCATCTCTCTCCTAAGTGTTCAGTACTATTGCTACCAGGCTGACCATGCAAGATTTGTTTTCTCTCTGCACTTCATTCTTTGGAGTCAAATCTATATCTATTGCATTCTTGGCTGATCTATTCTTTGATGTAATGTGTTCCCAGGTCGATCACACATTAGTCAAAGAGGGGAAAATGTAATCACCCAAAAATGGTCATCTAGACTATTAGCCTCTTTCTAGCATTATTTGCTAAATTTATCAATTGCTTATTCTTGATCAAATCCTAACTTTATCATTTATTCGATTATATTCTATGGATTAACTATATTAGCCTAAGTCTTTATTTAATTAAAAGGAATTCTCTCTCCTTTTATTAAATAAAAATCTCCCACTTACCTTTTATCCTAAGTTGCACAAATAAAGCATTATTCCTATTTAATAAATAAGAAGAAAAGGCTTTTTGTCTCACATGGGGCACAAAAGTCAACACTTCTTTCTCATTGGAGGAGACTTGTGCACAAGGATTTCTCCCACTTTCAAACTCCACCCTTGATCAAATCTTTTGCCTCTTAATCTCTATGGTCCATTTATCTTTAAAAAGAGAGCTATCTTCTCATTCTAGGACCCCCCACTCTTGATGCTAATGTTATTTTGTAGGTTTTCTTGGTGTCATTGGAGCTTTTGAAGAACTTGTTGCATTTTAGTCCTCATAATTGCATTGTAGCTTAGTTCTCATGGCATTATTAGCTTAGTTTCCTTTCATGCTTTAGCTTAGTTCACATAGTTTAACTAGTAATGACTTGTAACACTCTCATTTCCATATTTTAGTTGCATTCTTTCATTCTCATTCTAGCATAGCTTGCATTGCATTTTTCATTGTGATTCTTGAAGATATTGGCATTCTTGCCTTGTCTCTTTGAATCTCCCATTGCATGGTTTACTAGCAAGGTTGCATGCTCAATAGCTCTAGTTGAGATCCCTCTAAACACCCTTGCACTCCATGCTTAGGGAGCTCTAGGTCACTTTTCAAGGTTTCCAATTCATGGATGCCCTTGGAATCAATGGCTTAGAGAAGTGCAGATTTTGAGTGAAAATAAGCATCCAACTCCTGATCCTTTTTGTGTGAAGGAACCATCAAAGTACATTTTACAAAGATGTTCTGTTAAGTTCATGATAGATTCATCTGGAAACTCCACAAGTAAGGGCTTGTTATTAATCAATGGAGTGTCTGCAAGCTGATCAACGATCACTTGTCCCTTAATAGCTTTTCTGTCCACATACTCAATATCGAATTCACTTAGGATCAGGACCCACTTAGCTAGTCTTCCTATTAGCATTTCTTTGTTCAACAAGTATTTAAGCGAATCAATTTTAGCTACTAGCTTCACCTTGTGTGCTAACATGTAGTGTCTAAGCTTTTGATATGTGAACACCACTGCCAAGCATGCCTTTTTAATCATTGAATAGTTCAGCTCAAATGTGACTAAGGCCCTACTGATGTAATATATGGCTCTTTCTTTCTTTGCTTCATCTTCTTGTGCGAGTAAGACACCTATTGATGTATCTGTAGCTAATATGTAGAGAAATAGAGGTTTTCCATAAATTGGTGCCATTAGAATTGGAGGGTTCATCAGATATTTCTTAACTTGGGTAAAATTCTCTTCACATTGCTCATCCCAAGTGAATGTGGTTCCTTTCCGCATCAACTTTGTGAAGGGTTGTGCTTTATCTACCAGTTGAGAGATGAATCTTCTTATGGATTGTAGCTTTCCTTGTAGTGTTCTCATTTGACTAATGTTCCTTGGTGGTTGCATCTCTAGAATAGCTTTTACCTTTGTTAGATCCACTTCAATTCCCTTTGCTGAGACTATGAACCCTAATAGTTTTCCAGATGATACGCCAAATGTGCACTTCTTAGGATTAAGTCTTAATTGAAATTGCTCCATTTTGTCAAAGATTTTTCTTAGATCCTCTATATGTGTAGTCCTTATCTTTGACTTTGCCAAGGTGTCATCAACATAGTCCTTAATGTTCTTGTGCATCATGTCATGGAATATAGTGGTCATTTCTCTTTGATAAGTTGCACCTGTGTTCTTAAGACCAAATGGCATCACATTCCAATAGTAGGTTCCCCATGCGCATGTGAATGTTGTTTTCTCTTGATCTTCAGGAGCAATTTTGATCTGATTATATCCTGAAAATCCATCCATTAGGAAGTACATCTCATAGCCAGCTATTAGATCTACAATCATATCAATGTTTGGAAGTGGGAAATCATCTTTAGGACAAACCTTGTTTAGATCTCTAAAGTTTGTGCAAACTCTAATGGACTTATCCACCTTAGAAACAGGAACTATGTTTGAGATCCACTCCACATAATCAATAGCTCTAATGAATCTAGCTTTGAACAGTTTTTCCAACTCTGCTTTTACTAGCAATGCCACATGTGGGTTCATCTTTCTGAGTTTTTGCTTTACTAGTTTTACATCAAGTGAAATAGACAAGTGGTGCATGATCAAATCTGTGTCCAATCCAGGCATATCCAAATAAGACCAAGCAAAATTGATCTTCTTTTCTTTGAATAAATTGGTGAATTGGATCTTTTCATCTTATGTTAATGACTAAGCAATGTGTATTAGCTGAGGAGCTTCTGTTGTTCCCAAATTAATGGGTTGTGTAGGTTCAATAAAAATTGATGATCTTTCTTGAAAGTGATCTAGGAGGATATCAAGAATCCCATCCTTTGGTGCCTCAAGGAGGTTTTCACCATCGGATACATCCTTTTATTTTTCTCTTTTAGGATCTAATACTTCCACTAGGTGGTTTTCATCATTAGATCTCTTGTTCTTTTTCTTCTTCTTTATATTGTTTGAGACTGGGAAACTTGATATCCTCCTCAGTCATAGTTTCTTGCTTTACACTGGTGGAAGAAAGGAAGGGTTCACAAGCATTAAGATAACATGCTATGGAATAGTCATTGTCAAAGGATAGCAAGCTTGTGTTGGTAGGTTCATCCCAGTCTATCAAGTCAGGGTATTTCAAGGACAAAGATTTAGTAGGTTCAAGAGACAACACCGCGTTATTATCAACGTTATTAACATGTAAGATGTCATCTATTAAGTTTGCCTCTAAATATATGTTAGGATTATTATAGGCATGTTCGTTATTATTAGAGTTCACGTTAGTGTCATGTAAATCTAACTCTAGTGATCTAACATTTGAACTTTCTCCTTCTTCAATTAAGACTCTAGGTGCAAATTTGTGTATCACATCTATCTCTATGTCCATGGTAGCATTAGAAAGGGCATCACAATCATATTCATGTGAGTCTATCTGACTATAATTTGAAACCCCCAAGAAGTGGTAAATAGTCATGGGTACTTCATCTTCTTCATTAGCACGGTTTTCTTCTTCTTGCAATGGTTCTTGTGGAGTTGTCATTTCTGGTTCTTCATCAAAGTGAGGTGTGTCAAAAATAGGAACTCCTTGCTCTTGTTCCTCCTTAGTTTCGTTTGCTTGTTCTTCATTTGGTTCTTGTTCAACATTGGTACCAATTTCTGATAGTGGATCTCCTTGCAAGAGTAGAAACCTTTCATAGGAAATAGGTTGTCCTTCTACTTCTTCATCATCTAAGTCTCTTGATCTATCAAATACAGTACCACTTTCTGCTATAGGATGAAATCTTTCTTCTTTGAAACCCAATCCAGTCTTGTCTTTAGGATTTCTGAAATCCATGTGTAGGGGTTCCACTAGTCCTCTGTTGTGTTGTCCCAATGGTCCTTTTCCTTTGTAACCCATATATTTCATGATCTTGTATCCCTTTCCATATTTGTTAGGAGCTATTTCCACATGTTTTACATTCCCATCTTCTTTAGGTTCTTTATAAAGCCATTGCAAAATAGCCTTTTCTTCATTTTCTTCTTCAAGGGATATTTTTTGCTTTCACCATTCCAGTTCCTTCATGTATAGTTAGAGCGCTGCCATTGGAAGGTGTAAATGTTGATGAAGGTCTTCCTTGTGTTCTAGGAGATATGGGAAGATCTGTTAAAGACATTGCGGGGTCTATCTTGTATTCTCCCATGCTTGTTTCTTGGATGTCTATCTTTTTATCAAAGCTTTTCAAAACCATTTCTTTGGATGTTTCCACTTTGTGAGAGCTTTCCTTGTTATGAGGAACCATGCTTTCTATTTGCTTGAGATTATTGCAAGAATATGTAGTATCTGCTGGAATAGTGACCTCCACTCCATTATGAGTAAATTTTAGGCATTGATGGTATGTTGAAGGCACAACTTGCATTGAGTGTATCCATGGTCTTCCAAGAAGAATGTTGTAAGCAAGGGGTAGATCAAGAACTTGACATAGGACATCTTGTTCTACTGGTCCCACTCTGATAGGTAAAACAAATAATCCTTTGGATGATCTCTCTTCTTCATCATAAGCCTTGATAGTTATCTTTCTTCTAGGATCAATTGCATGTTCTGAGAAGCCCAATTGTTTTATCAAATTATATGTGCAAATGTTCAAACCAACACCTCCATCTATCAAGACACATTCGACTTGGTGTTTATGAATAAAGACTTCTAAATGTAAAGGTTGGTTATGTGGTTGGTTCAATGATTTGTCATCCTCTTCAGAAAAAGATAGGTAATGTGGGGAATTCAAGTGACCAACCATAGCTCGGAATCTATCCACATCTAGATCTTTTTGTATGTTAGTGCTAATTAGGGTTTGATCAAGAATCTCCCTATGACTAGGGGAGATTTTCAAGAACTCTAGGATAGATATTTGAGCGGGTGTCTTTTGTAATTGATCCACAAGATTAAACTTTGGTGGTAGCGCCACTTGCTTAGATGTTATTGTTGTTGTAGTTGGTTCTTTAGATGTTGAAGCCCCTTTGAGAGTGAGCTTGGCTTGACTTCGTGTTACAGAATTAAAGGATTCATCTTTTTTTTTAACTTCTCTTAGAGTGATCATATTGATGGAATGTTCGCATGGTTCCACCATATGAATTACATTGTCATTATCAGAATATGTGTAGTTGATTTTGTTACTCTTTGAAGATTCTCCTTTCTCATAGTTAGGTAATGGTGTTTGAAATGCTTTATGGTCATTGTTTGTGTGATGTCCATCTACCTTGACTTTGCCTTCTTCAATCAAATCTTGGATGACATGTCTCAACGTCATACAATTGTTGGTCTTGTGTCCCTTGTTACCATGAAAATCGCAGTAATCGTTATCGTTCCACCACTTGGGTTTTATTTCTAGTTCCCAAGGTTTAGAATCATGGTTTGTGATGATTTTGTTATCCACAAGTGACTTCAAGACCACTTCAAAGGTGTCTCCCAATGGTGTGAAGACCACTTCCAAGGTGTCTCACAATGGTGTGAATGTCCTCTTTGGTCTTGTTGCCTAAGGCTCTCTTCGAGGAGGAGGTTTGTCCAAAGTTTTATTAGCCATTGGAGTCATCACAGATTTTGAATTCTTGTTTTCTTGGAGGTTTGTTGTAAGATTAAAGACCTCTGGTTTTGGTTTGACATTAGGAGCATCAACAACTCCATCATTAACCACGTTCTTGTTGTTCTTGTTCCCATACTTGTATTTATCCTTGGAGGGATAATATTTGTCTTTATTCTCTTTGTGGATGGAGATTTCACCTTTCTTGATCAAGACCTCCTCAATTTTGATTGCACTGTCTATCATTTTCTCAAAACTTGGTGGTCCTTGCAATTGTATGGGAAAGTTCATTTCAAGAACCAAGTTAATAATGAAGATGTCCATTTTTTTCGTTTTCAGGCATCTGCCTAGCATATCGTGCAAATATTGTTCTCCATCATTGTAGGAAGTTCAAGAATGATTCTCCCATTTTATGCTTGGTGTTGCATAAATCCAACACTGTTATTGTGTGTTGGATGTTGTAGGAGTAGTGTTGTATGAATTTTTGCACGAGTTCATCAAATGTCTCGATTCCTATGGGTAACTTTGAGAACCAATCCATAGCTTGTCCACCTAAATTTTGTGGAAATAGTCTCATTAGATATGTTTGCTCATGCATGAACTCCATACTGATTGTGCAAAATTCCCTCACATGATCTTGAGGGTCTGAATTTCCCATGTATTTGTCATATGTTGGTATTGTGATGTTTCTAGGAAATGGAATCATTTTGAGTCCTTTGTCAAAAGGGAAAGGACATATATGTTCCAAGGAATACGATTGTTTTGGTTTGTCTTTTTCTTTTTTGAGTTCTTGGATTTCTACTCATAAAGAAGTTAGTTGCCTTGGTAGAATTGATAGAGGACTAAGGTCTTCCTTTTGCTTGAGTTGACCCACATCATAATCCTTTGGTAATTTCACACCTCGAGAAGCGAGTTCTAGGTAGTATTTTTCTTTGTTTTCTTCCAAAGTTCTTTCAAGTATTTTGTTGAATCATTTGTTGTTTACAACTTTTTGGTATTCTTTTTCAGTGGGATCTTCGGCATCATCATCATCATCATCATCATCCTGATATGTTTCATGGTATTGTATCTCTTTTTGTTGTTTATCATGTTCTTCTTGGTTATCTTGGTCATGGTATCTTTCATGCCATCGGTAATCGTCCTGGTTGTTCATGTTTATTTGTTCGGGTATCGTTGTATGAGTAGTGCTTGGTGTAGTGCCAAATAGGGGATTGATTCTTGAGGTCTCTCCTATTTCAAATGTGTGCAATTGTACTTCGTCTGCGAATGGGTTCCTTCCAAAATGGTAAGTTTTGTGCCTTGTAATAACCATGAAAACTAGATTGAGGAACCAATCGATGTCTTGTGTTTAAAAGTGGGTCTGATTGTTTGCAATGTCTGATTGTGGATCCAAGGATGCAAGAGTGGGTTTGAAATGTTGTTTTATGGATCCAACGTCAAAGGGTGTCAAAGTGCCATGTTTGTGAGTTGGGAACCAAAGTGCAAGTGAGTCTGATTGTGTGAAAGTTTCAACGTCAAAGGGTGTCAAAGTACCCTGTTTATGAGCTGAGAACTTGGTTGTAGCTGATTGGATAAACTGACTCCACAATTGGACAATGCAGATTTGGACCATGCAAGGTGACAAGACGTTTTCAAAGATGACTCTCTCTGGTTATCAAATGACTGTATTTTGGCAACAAGAACTTACTAATGGGCCAAATGGGTATTTGAAAATATGAAAATTTTGGTTCTGGCATGTACGGAAGTACTCTCTGTCCCAGATGTGATCCTATACAATGACTGGTAAACAATTTGGAACCCCTCGATGCGACTTAGGAAATACCATACGTGACTCAAGAAATGGAATATTCACTGGATCCGACCCAGGAAATGGTGTGACTACCAGATGCGACCTAGGTTTGAATAGATGAGATCCGGGATGTGGGGTGTGACTCAGGAATATAGGATGCGATCTTCTGATGTTAGGATTTTTGCAATTTCAGTATTTTTTGAAAAATGGGTCATGTCTATCAGATTCCAGTGATTGTCAGGTGTTGGTAAATGCTTTGTGCTTGCTCATTTGGGGGTGATTATTTGAATTTGTATTTAGGACACACCAAGCAATCGTATTAATCAGACACACCTATCCTACCTTATACTAGGTAGAGATTGAAACCACTTGTTCACGGACTTAGGAACACACCCAAAGACTCCTCAAAATATCGCAGTCCAATAACACAATGGATATTGGAGGCCATATTTGTCAAGTGTTAACGTCGATGGGGGCTCGATATGGTGAATTTCTTGGGGCAGTTACTATTTACCTCGCAATTACTATTTGCCTCACACAAGTGATAACAACCTTTCGGGGGTGATCTGGGTAGCATCTAACATAAGGCTTTTAATGAAGGCATCTGTTCACAACCATCTCCCATAGTCCCGCAAGCAGGATTGAAGTTGTTAACCCTATAGGAACTTGAAAGTGTATAGTTTCACAAGCAAGATTTAAGCGGCTCCGCTCTACACAAAATCCAAGTCTGTCATTGGAATTGATCATCAATCTCCCAAGACAAGATAGATCATGTCTTCCGAGGCTTTAGCCTCAAGGAAGTGTCAAATTTTATAGTGGGGTGGAAGAGTTGGCGTAAGACTTGTCCCCACTTGGGTCATTCCTGAGAGATTTTTTCCTCAACCGGTAGGTCCTCTAAAAGTGTACAATAAAGCAAATGGATAAATGATGGTAAGCTCTGGATTTTTGATTCTCCATGAAGGAGAAGAGCATAATCTCCTAACTCACACCAAGAATCCCAAACACATCATGTAATTTAAGATTCAATTACTCCAATTTGATGCTAACTAACAAGCCAATGTTTGAGTTTTTTATTTTCCCTCAAGGGGAAAAGAGCATAATCCTCTAATTGATTTATAACTTGATCTCAAATTGTTTTAATATTCCTAGAAAAACCAAGCATGAAGTTTTGTTTTGAATTTTCTTTAGAGGCAACCTACATGACAAGGATTAGTAGTCTTTTAATTTTGTCTTGGGAAAATGACTTGCAAACCATTGTTAGGCTTTTCAAAGTCACACAAAAACATCAAGTTCACCCATTAGCTTGTTAGCTTGTTAGAAATCCAAAATCCAAAGATAATGCTTTAAGGAAAATTGAATATGCAATTGTTATCATTCATTCCTCAATTTAACTCCAAGGTGTAAACCAACTTTTGAGTTTCTGATTTTCCCTCAAGGGGAAAAGAGCATATTCCTCTGATTGGTTTACAAGGTGAAATTAAATTGTACTTAAATGCTTAAAAACAAATGCATTAAGTTCATTTTATCATTTGAAAGAAAATTATAAACAATCGTTAGCATTTGGGTTTCTATCTTTTGACCTGCAAACCACAGTTAAGCTGCCAAAAACCAGAGAAATCAACAAACAAACTTGTTAGGAGTCAAAAAACCCAAGATTGCAATTTAAATCCCCAGATGCGATCCTAAATTTTACCACATGCGATCCTATTTCCCATAAACGACCCAATTTCCCATATGCGATCCAGATGACCAAATGCGATCCTAGATTTTACCAAATGTGACCCTATTACCAGAAATGATTCGTGAATCCGGGATGCAATCCAAGAAATGTTGTATGCGATTGTGCTTCCTGGATGTGATCCTCTAACAAAAAAAGGCACGTCAAAAGTTAGTTTAAAATGCAAGAAAATTAGGAAATTCGGGGCTATGCCCCACAATGGGCGCCATAAATGTGTATGTGAGTTTGTGACCTGCAACACAGCACTTCAATAGGATAATAACATCACTTGTTAGAGAAAATAAGCATGTAATTGAAGAAACTAACAAGCAAAAGCATCTTATTGCTCTCTAGTTAGTGTGAGTATGGAATAAGGGTTAGTAGCTCTCAGATTTGACCCTTAAACAATGACAATCTACACTAAAATGAGAGATTCAATGCAATATGTATGAAATCAAACTAGATATAAGAAATTCTCCATAATTGAGCATGAAAACATGAATTCTTTACTAGATAACCCAATTAAAAGATTGCTTAATTCGCTAGGGCATGAAATTAAGCATGAAAACCTAAGAACAACTATCAAAATTGAAGCATTAGTAAGCGAATTCCCAAATATGAGAGTTCAATAATCAAAGATTATGAAGCCTCAAATTCACAATATCCATAAGCTAGAATTCCAAACATTGAGAAGCTAAAATCCAATTTCAAGAAGGGAGAGTGAGCATTTGAAAATTCTCTTTTATAGAATATTGAAGGAATTGAACGTTGGAGATGCATCTGTGAGGAGTGGTTGAGATGCATCTTGGCTTGATCCTTGATCCATGTGAGAGCCTCTTAATGATTAAGGTGTATTTGTTTGATTTAAGAGGTATTTATGATTTTCTTTTAATTAATAACTCTAGCTATGCATTTAGTGGGATTGAATTAATTAAATAGGCCTAGAGTTATTTGACTTGATTTTGCTTGAAACCTTAGTGATAAATGCTTGATTTAGGATTTGATTGATTTTATTAAATGTTTAGGATTTATGTTAATGATCAAGAATTGAATTAACATAATCAAGGCTATATGTCGAATTAAGGGCAAATAGGGCCTTAGGTTCTATTAGCCCGATTTAAGGTGATTACAATAGTTTTATCTTTTTCGGGAGACCCTTGGAAGAATCTAAATCAACTAGAATCCTAGCATATGTGAAATGAGGAATGTCGTTCGATTCCTCATCTGCCGTCAGAAAATCCCGAAGAGCCTCCCCCATAGCCTCAAACAGAGAATCAACCCAAAAGTGAAGAGGGAGGTTGGGAAGCCTAACCCAAGTGGGGACCTTGGAAAAAGTCTCTGTAGAGGCATCAAAATCAAGGTGCCATGACTTCACCATGAGCATGAATTGGGTGTCCCAGCTAAAAAAGTGATCACAAAGAATCAGTTTGCTATCAGCTAGATGCTCAAACTTAGCTATGAAAAAACCCCTCACAAGGGGGAATATATGAATTGTTCCTAAAATAATGGGTTCCCACTGGCGGGTGATCCAAGCGTGCAGATCTGGGAGGCTCAGCCAAAAGCCCTTGAACCTGCAGATAAGACCATGATCCGTGAAATCTGAAGAGGCTGCATCAATATCTTTCACTACCTCGTCCTCCAAAGGGAGGATTAGAGGGGAAGAGACATAGGTAGGGACGACACTCTGAGACCGAAAGCCGACTGCCTAGAGGTTGCAGGCTTGAGCAAAGAGGAGCTCCCGAGAGCGGCAGTAGCAAAAATAGGAGGACCAGCAGCACCAGGGGAGCCGACATCCCCATCCAACTGAGCCCTACCAGGCGCAGTAAGCACAGGCTGCAAGGAAACATCAGCCACACACCCCTCAGGACCTAGAGCTGTCGAGGAAAGGCTGCAGGGAAGAGGAATGGCGATTGCTGACAAAGTGGCGGCAGTTGAAGGAACATCATGAGTCATAGACGCAGAGGCAAGAGCCCTAGACGCATTGGGAGCGAAAGCAGGAGCCCTAGCTGCAGGAGCCCTGGTCGCAAAGGCGACAAGAACCCTAGCCGCAGTGGGAGCGGAAGACATTTCGAATAATACCAACACATATGAAGTTATGTTGAATGATGAATCTATGACTTTTTTTAAAGTGATGAATCTATCACTATTTTTGACAAGTTTCGTTGAATGATGAATCTATCACTATTTTTTAAAAGAATATCTAATTTTTTAAAAAATATAAAACCCTACCAGTTTGTTTAGTTTTTTTTTTCTAACTTTGAATGATGTCTAAAAATATTGAAACTAATTTAAATAGTTTCTAACTTTGTTTAATTCTTTTTCTAAAATATTTATTTTACGTTTTTAATTTCTGTGTAGGGCAACAATTAATGATTAACAATTAAATCAGCATGACAAATTCAGAGGAAGTGTGGCCACTAACACCATGCCCTTCTGGATTTATAGACACCCGACCTAAAAATGCTAGAGAGAAGACATGGAGGTATGCCTATGAAGCACCAGATGAGCTTGGGAAGGTGATTTGCATAAATTGTGAAAGTAATTTCATGAAGCATAAACCACCTCAAATACCACCTTGTAGGCATTAGGAAGCATGATACAAATCCATGTGAAAAAATACAAAAGAGATCAAAAGATTTGTTAATGCCCTACTTGCAACCGGGGAAGAGAAAAAATTGCAAAGGGAGAGGGAAAGATTAGTTGTGAGGAAAGCCATAGTTGAAACTCGAGGTGCTCTTCTTGACATTCAAGAAGAAGAAGAAGCACTTGAGAGCATAGTGGGCTCTCTTCATGGCTCACGCATCCGCAAACAGAGCACCTCCTCTTTTACCGCTTCTACTTCCTCTAGTAGATTGCCTAGTTCTTCACCACCATCAGCATTAGGGATAGACAGTTATTTTGTGCCCAGGAACACACTTGGAGCACAACCATCATTAGAGGCCACTGGATGGAACAAGGAGGCACATGAGAAAACTGATATTGCATGTGCTGATTTTTGGTATTTCAACAATCTCCCAATGTGTGTGGCTAAGAGTCCCTATTGGCTAAATTTGGTGATTGCAATGACAATTTTGGGAAAAAGGTGCAAGGCCCCTTCTCGCAAGGATTTGAGTGGGAGGTTAGTAAATAATTAGATTCCACTTGGTTTCATTTTGAAATTTTAAATGTTATTTCTTGTTTATTAAATCAAAATTGTCTACTAAGACTTTATTTCACTTTGATTTTGTAGGTTGCTTGTAAATGCAGTTGATAGGGCAAGAGTAGTGGTGGAGCAAAAAAAAGAGTGGAGTAAATATGGCTGCACCATTCTTTTTAATGGTGGACAAATGGAAAAAATTGAACCATTATTAATTTTTTGGTTGCTTGCAAGGATGATGTTGTGTTTTGGAAATCAGTTGATGCCTCCAACAAAGTGAAAAATGTACAAACATTTGCATTAATGTTGGAGAATGTTGTCATGGAGTTGGGAATAGAGAATGTGGTGCAAATCACCATAGATAATGCATATGTGGTAGCAGGTAATTTTAATATTTATGTTGCACATGATTATCATTAAATATTAATAAGTGATATGTAATTTAGTTTTTAGGTAAAATATGGAAACTAATTATTGAATTTTTACTAATATGTCAAGTAGAATCCTCCAAGACAAGCACCCCACTCTTTTTTGGACACCTTGTGCAACACATGTCCTTGACCTTCTTTTGGAGGACATAGGAAAACTTGATTGGGTGACTCCAATTGTGGAAGATGCAAGGCAGGTCACAAAGTATATCTACAATCACCCCTGGGTTTTAAATTTGATGAGATAATTCACTAAAGGGAGAGATTTGGTGAGACCCGCAGTCACAAGGTTTGCAACGGTTTTTTTTACGTTGTAAGGTATTATCGATACATTGACCTCTTTTTGAAACAAATGTTTGTGAGCCAACCATGGCTTGACTCAGCTTATTCAAAGAACCCTGAAGGAGAGGTTGTCGTGCACATAGTCTTTGATCAAAATTTTATGGACAAAGCTTTTGAGATTCTGAAGGTAACTTCAAGAATCAAAACTTTAATTTTTAATTATTCTTGATTCAAGTCTCTCATTATTAATTTGTAACTTACTGTTACTAACTTCATTAATTAATCTTTTTGTAAACTAATTTGTATTTTTCAAATTTCAATTGTAGGTGCTTGAGCCCTTGGTTAGAGTTATGCGCTTGGTTGATGGGGATCAAACCATAATGGGGTGTCTTTATGAAGCCATGGATAGGGCCAAAGAGTCTATAAAAAAATACAAGGGGGATAGACTCAAATATGATCCCATTTGGGAAATTGTTGATAGGAGGTGGAACAACCAACTCCACCAACCCATTCATGCAGCAGGGTACTTCCTCAACCCTCGCTTCAAGTATGATAATTCTTAGTCGGATTTTACTAAGACTTGATTTCACTTTATTTTTGTAGGTTGTGTACTAAGACTTGGTTTCACTTTGTTTTTGTTTCAGATATGATAATTCTTTTTTAGATCCTAATGGAGAGGTCATGGAGGGCCTCTCTATATGCATTTAGAGGATGGTACTCGATGTTGCAGAGAGAGACCTTGTTGTGAACAAACAACAAATCTATGTGGAATCAAAGGGTAAGTTATTCTCTTCAGAATTGGCAAAGAGAGCAAGAGGCACTCAAACCCTAGGTAAAAGTAAAACCTTTGCAATTTTGCCATTTGATAAATTATGTTTTTGCTTGTCTCTTTTCTTTCTAACTTCTCAATATTTTATTTTGCAGATGATTGGTGGCAAAGTTGGGGTGGAAATACCCCATATCTAAAGAAATTTGCTCTCAAAATCTTATGCCAGCCTTGTAGCTCATCCCATTGTGAGCGCAATTGGAGCTTATTTGAGTCCATCCACACAAAGAAGAGAAACAAGTTAGCCCAAAAATGTCTCAATGACTTTGTCTATGTGCAATACAATCTTAAGTTGCGCTTGAAAAAGGCACAAGAAGCACCAGCTAGTCCAATTGATTTGGACAATATAGATCCTTACTCTGATTGGATGACACAAGAGCAGCCTCAATTTTTTTACAGACGATGACATCGCTGATTTAGAGAGGCGGGCTATGGAGGAGGAGGGAGGTGGATTTGGTTTCACATTGGATGACATTGAGGAGGATGATGAGTCAGACAAGGAGTCATTGGTAGTGCTAGGAGAAGATACATCTAGGATGGAGAGCGAGCCACACACATCAGCAGAGATACCCAATGAGGAGGCACAGTCACGCTCAGTGCAGTGTTCTACTTCTAGGACTAGGCCCTGTACTTCCAGTTCCTCTCCCTTATTTGCTCATAGAGTTGGAAAGAGGAAAATGCAATTGTAATTTGTAATGATGCATTTCCTTCTAGTTTTGTAGAAAATGTTTACTATTTTGCTTCCAACCATCAACATTCCACATGAGAATGCAATTGTGTACCCACGTTGTGTTTATATATATCTAAACTTAGCTTGTTTCTTTTATTTTCTCATTAATTAACTCATTGGATTCAACTTCTCATTGAATTTTGTAAAAAAAAATGCATTTCTAATTAAATTTAAGCTGTTTTTAAATTCCTGAATTTTTTTAAAAACTAGCCAAATTTTTCCCGAATTTTTTTCAGAACTTGGCGAGTTTTTGTCGAGTTCGAATTTTCCATCTATGATACCAACAATGTCTTGGCGATTTGCTGCGGTGATTTTCATAGCTTCCCTCGATCTACTATGTCTAGATATAGACTCTCTATTCTCTTTACTAGCGATTTTTCTTTTGGTTTCATTTGCAAAAGAATGTTTTGCCTCATGCGAATCTTAAAATCTGTGCCTATTTTATCCAATGACAATCTAACCTTGGACTTGCAAATTTGATGAATAGAAAAGACTAGGAGGCTACAATGACTTTTATCGATGCATTTTGACACAGAATTGACACGCGCTAATGTTTTCCAAAACATAGGAGGCACTTATCTGTAAGTAACACTGGGTATATCAGGGGATATGACCCCATGTAACCTTGCAATCCTTTCCTTTCCATGGGAAAGCTTTTGAAATTCAGAATTGTGTATTCTTTATCATGGATGCCGCTATAATATGTTCAACGTATTACTAAATTTACCCTGACAGAATAGGAAATGGAAATTTTAAGATGATCTACAAGGAAATTTATCATTATGCGTTTTCCATTTAAATCTCTGCTCCTTAGCTTAAGTTGGGATGTTAATGCAATATGGGACTGATGGTAAAAGGGATAATATAAATGTAACAGTAACCCCATTGGGGCAGGGGAATATGTACTTGACCTCTTGGTTTGTTAATCATCATGCATTTTCCATTTGAATCCAGGTTCCTTCGCATAAGTTGGGATGCTGATGCAATATGGAAATGATGGGAAAATGGATAATATCAATGCAACAGTAACCTCATTGGGGCAGGGGCATGAGCATGAGCATGGCCTTACCTCTTTGTCAAGTATACAGTGATGGTTAGCACTCGGATCAGGTACTATTGAGCATTTCATCCTTCGCAATAAAAGTTTATGATGATGGTGAACTTTGTCCTGCTAACTTCAATTACCAATATATATTGCAAAGAGGAGTTGGACAACCTGTAGTAGTATCACTTACCTAAAACTATTTCTGTATTCATTTAATGATATCCTTGTTCTGTCCTATAAACACTTCACGATGAAGGGGAGGGGAAAAGTTTTACTGGCTGAGCATGTTCCAATAGTTGCTAATTATAACATTTGTTAATTTAATTTGAACTAAGAGTTTTGACTTTAAAATTGTTAGTGTTGCTAATAAGTACTATTGCCACTACCCATAATTGCCACATTACCGCCCTTTGACTGTCAACCGGGTTATTTACAGTCTGAAGCAGTATGCTTCAACACAACAATGGATTTAATGTCCACCCACAACAACTATCTGTCACAAGCCATTTCAGAGCTGAGTGAACTTGAAGATGCCAATTTCCTCATCCTTGATTTCTTTGCAGCCTTCTCTCATATCATCTTCAACCCATTTGCTTATGGTAAATACATCGATTATACTGTTGTTCAGAATGTTAAGATTATCTATTTCAGGTTTTCCATTTGAAGAGTGTGTCTAAATATCGAAGTGTATAGGATCCTCTTTATTGTGTAGATGTTTTCAATCCAGCTTGTAGACCTCTCACTAAAGTGATGTTTAAGACTGTAGAAGTATAGAGATTAAACATGAGTAAAGTGATTGACTTAATTTTTGTATTGTGTTGAGTAGGAATCCATGAGATGAGTAGATCCTGCTCTTCTAGAGCTGGAAGCGTGACTAGTTCCATTGTTGGGTGTGCTGATTATGATGAACAAGGAAGAGTTATTTTTCACCTGTGCAAGTCTCAAGAAGAATTTTTCTTTTTTATTGGTACCATCCTACTCAGAGGGGATGGCAAGTGATGATAAATCTTCACTACTCCCATTGTGGGTTTGTTCAAGATGGCTCTTCAATCACTAGAAGAATGGCTTTCTAAGAGGCTGGGCTTGGATTCTTATCATCCCAAATTTTCCCAGAAAAGCATACATGGAAAAGTGGATAATAAACATTAGAACTAGGATAATGAATAGTCCATTATACTCAATTCTTGTTTGTTGGATGATAAAGTAAATAAAATAGAGATTAACCTGTTTGCCAGTAGATTATTTTTACAATGTATCCATGGTGCTTTGATCTTTCAAAGAAATATCAACAACATAGGTGAAAGGCAAGCTCGTATTCTCCAATAGCAGTAGAATGTGTCTATTTCAAGTGAAAGTAGTGTAAGGTGAAAATGATCCCATGCTTTAGGTTTGAAAGGGACGAGGAGTGCTAAATGATAGCTTTGAGAATTGTTTGTAGCCTGCCCTTCTATTATAAAAATGTAATGTTTGTTCAAAATATAGACACATTTAAAAAAATTTGAAATAGATATTAGGAAGGATATATATATTCATACATAAAGATATTGATATTAGGAAGGTTATATATATTTGAAGTTGTGGTCTTCCTTTTTGGGTAATAGTTTGGGATGGGATGTCAGAGATGGTTTCACTTGGTATTATATCTTATTTGGGCATGTGGTTCTATTTAAGGACATTAAAATTCTAGTTGATATTCACTACTGAGATCTTGCGGCATATCTGAAAAGTAAGAATTGCTTACTATTTTACATATTTTGATACAGGTTTTGATGATATTGGAAATTTCAAAAGATAGGTTTCCATCTTACTTGGGGAGGGTCTGACTAGGGCATACTTTTGGCCTCAAGATAGGAGCAAGTTGAATGAAAAAGAACTTGAATTTCAATATGAGTGTATAAGACAGAATAATATCAACATTTCTCATGAGACAGAGAGCTAATGCTGTTAAGAATGTACATTTGAACCTATGGTTAAGGATTTGGAAGAGAAGACAAAGCTGATCCTGAGATTGGTTCCTATGAATTTGATATGTATCAATATAACAGCAATAAAAAATTCTGCTGGAATAACATTCAGCTGTGATTCCTGAGTTTTGGGTCTTTTGATTTTGATCAAAGATGATGCTGTCTCTAGATGGTTCTGACCAGTGAATAAGTTAATTTTGTGTTTCATTTTGGTGGTGACTGCTAGTTCCTAGCATTGTACTAATTGCTGTTTTGAAACCTGTCTTTTTTATGAATAATCTCCAATAACAAATTTAATAAAACCTGTTTAGCCTTGACCATTAGATCAATATCTATATTTACCATGAACAAAACAACAAAGATAAGAATGGGTAAAACATATTATTTATCATTGTATTTCTTATGAGCATTTAGAGTGCTGACCCATCTCTATATCTACCCAACTCTTTGTTTTATCAATGTCATTCTCTATCTCTGTCAATGCTTCATGTATAGCTCAAAACGAGAAGAATCTTGTGGATCAGAGCTATTGCTTTGAATGACTTAATAGTCCACTGAATACCAACCACGAATCACTTGATTGTCAATTTCCTTTTCTCTCAAAATGTCTGTTCGGTTTTGTACATTTTTTTGATAAGAAGGTTAAGGTTGCAATTGAAATCCTGAAATAGATTTAAGGTAGTCTTACTAGTTTTGATTTAAACTTGAAAATAATATAATTAAAATTTGAGAAGAGAATAGACAAACAGAGATTCCAGATTCAAATCAAGTTCAGCTGAATGTCTAATTCTTATAGAAAAAGATATTATTTAGATAGTAGATTATTACATTAGAAATAGAGAGTCAAAATGAAATTAAATCAAATAAGATGTATTAATGTTTTATATTGATGTTGTTCACAGGTTCAATTCTTTTAGGTTTAATCTGTATTGGTGGGGAGCAACTCACGCAGACATTAAGATGCATTAGAACTCTGTTTCATAGATCCCACCAGATATTGATTCTTCTGTAAGGGAAAGAAATCCTAAAAGTACACTTTTTAGTATTTTACCTCTACACTAGTAGTACTCATTTGGTCAGCACTTATGTTCAGAGTTGCACTGGTATTTATTGATCTGTCATAAGGGCCTTAAAACATGATGTAACGCCTCGTTCTTGTTAGATGAACTGTAATAAATTCGGTTCATGTGTTTCTTTTGGTGGCGGCTAAGTCCCATCCAAAATGTATTAAAATAAGAAAAAAGTCAAACTTTTTTTCAGATTTGTAAAAGTAGTAAAAGAATTTTGGCAAATTTTTTGTTGTTTTCGATTACAAAATGCGCAGATCATGAAGAACAGATGCTGAAATTTTCAAAAAATCTGTTGTGTTTTCTGTTTTTAAAAATTTGGTCAAAAGTACATTTTAGATGGAATTTTGGATGGAACCTAACAGCGTCCATTTCTTTAAATTGTTAAATGAACTGTAATAAATTCTGCTCAATAATAAGTTAGGGTTGAATTGTGTTATGTGGTGAAGATGCCAGCAACGCGGCGAGCTGTTTGGATTACAGCGACGATGAGGAACAAATCTATGAAAAAGCGAGATCGGAAAACTAAAGCCAAAACAAAAACCGTCCGTTCTAAATCCCCGATTTTCTAGCACAGAGTGATAAAGAAACAGGGCTTTTAGTTCAGAAAGAATGTGTATATATGCACTAAAATATAATCAGTCATGTTTGTTGCTCTTAGGGTTTCATGAGGTCTGCAGTGTTTTTACATAGAGACGCGCCCGTTTTGTGGATTTTATCTTTTGTCTTCGTTTCTTTTATTCTCTTGTTTCTTTTGGAAACAATAAAGCTTGATTTAAACAAAAATGGCCATTCTGCAATTTCATTTATTTTCCAGGATATGTTCTGTACCTGCATTTACTCTGCATATTATGCCTTGATTGATTAAAACGCCAAGGAGCTTAGATCTGAAGTAAAGAAACACGCGGTAGACGCGCGCTCTTTGAAAGAGTTGTCAGCTCTATCAACTTCAAGAATGCCATATGGGCCGTGGGCCATCAGCAAAAATTTCCACAATACGTCCTCATCCATTTGTCCTCTAATTTCTTCCTTTATTGTTCTGGTGAGCTTGTGATCTAACCATATGTAGGTATGCTTGTGCTTGACAGATACCTTACATCCCTGCCTGTAAACATTTATTGCCACCATATTTCGGTAGATTTTTCTTTAATTGGCTACATTTCTCTGTTCTACAAAACCCTAAATTGAAAGTTCCGGCTATTTTCCACAAAAAATGACAGGATTGTAAAAATATACATATTGGTAATAATTCAATTTTTTTACTTTTAGTTTTTTAAATACTTAGAATATTGTGAGGATTAAATTATGGGAAAATCTATCATGATGCAAAATTATGGACTTATTGGATAGTGTCATTTTGTGTGGAGAATAATCCCACTTATATTGAATGGGTAGTGGAAAGGTCATATTTCATGCATATTTGACTTGATAAACTAGAATTCTAGTGGAAGAGATGGGGAAGAGGATTTAGTAGTTGTGCATCTTTATTAGAAATGTTCTAGAATTTTGAGTTTGGGTGGTAACTTGAGATCGCTCTTTATATTTTTATAGTAACAAATGTTATCACAACTATAACATGCTCAACTACTATAGGTTATTTCCCCACTTGCAAAATAATTCTCTTGAAAACATTTACAAGTCTTGTATTTGTGGGGTGGCAATTTCAAATCACTCTCAATTTTGTACAACAATAAACATGTCACAACTATTACAACTATTTCTAATTTGATCTTCGTATGGCTCCGAGCGAGAAGAGGAGTAGGAGTGGGTTTTCAATTTCTAAGCTTTCTAGAGATGAGGATTCAAATGAGGATGATGATCCTAGTGGGGGTTTTTCTCAGGTGGTGATTTGGTATTTCCCTACATTGTCGCTTCTTGTGGTCCTGAGTGGGGTCTATGATGATGGGCTTTTTTGGCCCCTGTGTTTTTCTCTATTCTTCTTGTTGATTGTTTGGTTTGGTGTAGGAATTTTTGTCCTTGCTTGGACTCTTGGTCTACTATCATCGAGGTTATCCTTATTGATTTGTGGTGACTTATTAGGCAAGTATTGTACACTTCATTTATCGTGGACTTCGGGGCAACGACCCAAAAAATTTAAAAAAATTGGGGTTAACTCGTCAAGTGTTTCTGAGTTGACACGTCAAACATTTCCCTAGGTTGACTCGTCAATCTTTTCCCTAGGTTGACTCATCAAGTATTTTTAGGGTTAACTTGTTAACCGACATAAGTCTTGTTATAATGGCTTAGGGTTATGGTTTTTCTCTATATATGAGAATTTCATAGCTTCTTGCAGTGGTATTGAGTTGCAAGTGATTGCAGATTGTAACAAGCTGAAATTACTAGATAATAAGATTGGACTCTCTATTTGGTGGACATAGCCCAGGATTGGGTGAACCAAGTTAAATCTTTGTGTCTTCTTGTTCTACTTGTGTGTGATTTATTCCTTTACATTATTGAATATATTTGCATGTAATTGTTAAATTTATGTATGTTAATCCTAACAATCCTTGGCTACCTGCTCTATATTATAGGTCCTCCTCCTCCTTGGTTGTGTGCTCTTTTTGGGAGAGTGTTGGTTTAGGATTTTTTGCGGATACCTCTCCATGACAGGGGTTTGTGTTCAATGGGGATTGTTCTCATGCATCCTTTGGTTTTTAATGACAGCGTGGATGGAGTTTCATCTTTTCACCCTATGGAGTCGTTCACTTTGGATCCTACTTAGATTGGCCCCTTTTTGGTTGTTCCTACAAAGTCCCTGATGGTGTTTCAATGCCTTGAAGGGCTTGTTTCTCACTCTAGTGTCCCTATTTGGGTTATGGACTTCTTTGCTCCCCTCCCTACTCTACAAACCCATTTCTTGGATATTTTTTGCCCTTTTGATGGATCTAGTTGTGTGAAGGGCATCAATGTTGAGGAAAATTTTAGAGTGGAGGCCAGTATTTGCACTGGCTCTGGCTTTTCTTGCAGGTGTGGTTCATCTTCTATGGTTGTGAGGACTTTGGACTATCCACCTCTATGTTTGGTATTGGGAACCTATTGTTCCCATGCACTCAAGTTGTTTATGGTGGACAACATAAGCATTGATGTCATGCTTATTGTGGATTAGTTGTGGGTGATGCCTCAGGTGTGATGTCTCTAGTTTATTCCCCTTTCTATGAGTTCCTTATTATGGTGTTCCTTACTGGGCTTGTGAGTGGATGGTGGATGGCTCATTGTTCCTCAAATGTCTTATCTTGTTCACAAGGGTGCCCTTGGGGTCTTTGAGATTTTTGGTCTCATCAAAGTGGGTGTTATGGTTACTATAGGGGATCTTTGGCCTCCATGTATGGCTGCTTTGTTGTAGTTGTATGTGGATCAATGGGATGATGCTATTCATGACTCCATTTACAGGGATGGTTGCCATGTTTCCTTGCCCATGGTTGCCAGATGATGGAGGTTGTTTTTTTTTTCAGTTCCCTTTTTTCTTTCTTGTTTGGATTGTCCTTTCTTTTTCGTTGGGACTGTGGTTTATTTTTTCTTGGCGGAAAATCGGGTGCTTACAATTTTCAAGGGCTCCTACTTTCTTTTGGTTTTTTTTGGGTAGAGATATGTTTCTAATTTGGGGGCTACTCTTGTCACTACTGGGATAGGGTATGTGGTTGATATTGGTGATTAGCACATCGTGTTTGCTTCTTTTACAAGGTTCCTTTAGAGGTGGACATGTTTCCTATGGATATGGATACATGCTTCTTTTTGGAGGGTGTTTGGAACTCTTGTGTTCTATTTGCTTCTATTGTTGCTTGGATTTGGGCTAGATTTGCAATGGACACTCCTTTGTGGTCATCTCCTTTTGTGCCATTATAGAGGCTGACCCCTTTCTATTTAGGTGAAAATGGGCTATGCTGGTGGGGGGAGTGGATTTTCTATGGGGGTGATGGTCTCTACTACTAATTGGCACTAGATACCTTATGGTATCTATGAAGATGGCTTGGGGTTCTTCAATACTTCCTTTCATGGTTGCTCCTCTTAGTGAGATGTTGATTGTCTTCTATTCTTCTATTGTTATTGGCCTTTGTTGGCCCTTTGTTGCTAGAGGCCACATTTGGGCCCTTATTTTCCAAGTTATTCATTGATGGAGAACCACTAACTCTGTCGTTTGGGTATCAATTTGGGCCCTTTCTTTTTTTTTTTCGGCACTTGTGTTGATGTTATTTTTAGCACACACCTTTGGGTTGTAGTTGTGTAAGGGATAGCCCCCTTGTTTGGCTGCATATTAATATCAAAAACATGCTCAACTACAAGAGTTTTTCCCCTACCTACAAAGATAATACTCTTGAAAATATTTATAAGCCTTGCATTTGTGGGAAGTCTATGGTTATGCATAATCAATTAGTGGATAGTATGTTTTTAACCATGAAAAATTAGTGGTGTTTGTGATCAGGCTTAAATGATTTTATTTCAATTTGAGCTTTAAAATAAACTAAACTATAGAAAATATTGGAAAGGTTTTATAGCCTAGAATTGACAATTCAATTAATAAAAGACTATTTTTTCTACAATGATGTAAAAAATTAGGTTAATCGCTACCCTCCTGCAACTTGGAAATACCATCCTAAAACCATGTAGAATAACATTGTGACAAGGGAAAATACCATTTTGTTGGGTATAAGGAGATCTCAAGGGAGCACCTCTCATCCACCCAACAATCCTCTCCAAATGAATGGTTGGAAAAGGAAAAATCGAAGGGATCAAGATCCTCCCCAACACAGGGTATGGATCAATCAGTGTAGGGCACCACAGTTTTGTTGGAAATCTATTATGGGAAAGTGATATACTCAGAGGGGGGGTGAATCGGATATCTACCATTTGTTCCACTTTAAAATAAACTTGCTTGCATAACACAAACATAAAATTCAATACTGAAATAGATGTAACATCCTAATCATCATCCATGAAAATGAAACATAACACAATGATTTTGGTTACCCAGAAATCCTTGAAAGGTAAAACTGGGGTGGGGATTACACCTACAAATCTTCACTACTACAGTATTAAAGTTTTCCTATTAGGGCTACAAGTTTGATCATAAAATGATGATCTACCCTATGAGGGGTCTGTCCTATTAAGATCTTTAAGACTTATACAATCTACCTTGTAAAAGGATTTAAACTTACAACAAAGTAAGCACTCGGTTAAGAGATTTACTTAGGTCTGCTAGAACCACTCTGTTAAGATATTTTTACTGATTCACCTGTTATAATGTCTCAGTACCTAATCCTTGGGTTTGCATTGAGATGATGATAACAGATCTTCTCCTTCCAATATAGATTTGATCTCCTCTGTCAAATATATCTATGTTCTATCCTTCACTGCTCTGCTCGGTCACTGATCTCTACTTCTGATAATCAAAACACTTCTCTATTTTGCATGTATGAAAATCTCTTCATACTCATACTCTTTTGTTACGCTCCTTCATACGTTTTAGAGTTCAAATCTCATCTTATATAAAAAATAAATTAACTCCATAAATTAAGATCAATGATCTAGATTATCTTTTTATGCTGCTTAACCATTCCATAATTCTAATTGGTTACATGGATTACATAGGGATCAATGATTACAATTCTAAAGCATAATTACCTCTGCAATTTCCTCAATAAATATCATGTAGATGTCAGCCAAAATGGTTTACCTAAGTATGTGTGCCATAACAAACACATATGTCAAATCTGGCTTACTCAGTATAAGATATCTCTGGCACTCGACATTCACTGTTCTTCATACCCTAGTGCTCAGCACTGATATATCTACATAACTCGGCATAAGCTTGCTCGGCTATTACTAAAGTACTTGGTGACCTCTGACTTGCTTGGTAGTAACTACTGCTCGGTAAATGTACAATATACAAGTCTATACTTAACTCGACCTATACATGATGACTCGGTCGCAGTGATGACTGACCAACATTACCTAGAAAATGACTAAGTGTAAAACACTAATAAACAACAAAACTTAGGGATCAACAATCTCCCCCTTTGACATTAGTGACAAAAACACTTTATCATGACATTTTACATTGCATTTACATGAGTACTTAGTAATATCAAAAAATTATATGAATACTCCCCATAAGACTTGACTTTGTCTTCAAAATATTTTACATATATATACATAAGACTCCTTTATGTTATACAACCAAATATATACATTTGCAAAACTAGTATTTCATACCATTGGTCCACTGTGTCTATATCTACTTTCTGCTTTCTGCTTTGAACTCTGATATTTCATATCATTTCCATTTCCTCCTTATATCATTCCCCTGTCCAATATTTTGTCATGTCATGTTATTTCCCCCTTGTTTTTGTTACTTGAAGTTCCTCAGGTGTAGGGGTTTTGAAATATTTGTCAAAGAATGGTTTGTGAAGTTGCATTACCATCCCTGATGCATTGTCCCAACTGGACCTTTCAGACTTCAAAACCTCAGACTTTAGTTCTATCTTGACAGCTAGCTCAACTAGGCTCTCGACAATGGAAATATGAGGATCTTTTTGTACTAACTCCTTTGCCGTGACTAAATCCTTCTGCATAACCTCAAGATGAGGTGTCAATACTATTTGTATAGAGATTAGTCTAGCCCTTATTTTACCATCATTAGCCACCAACTCGGCTAATCTACCTTGGGCATGTAATAACATGGTAAAATGAATGGAGCTAGAACTTGCATCCAATGAGTGACCTGTAGACTTTAGATCTAACTGTAATTTATCTATCAAATCCTGATTATCTTTGGTAAATTCTTCAACATTGCATAACTTTTTGTACAAATAATTTTCATTTTGTACAACTTCTTCTAAGTTTGTGATTAAGGCAGAAAGTTCTACCTGCTTGACTGCAATGTCAGTTGAGACCTTGTTCAATGCCTTTGTCTCAAACTTCCTTTTAGACCATTGTAACAGCTTATCATTCACCTCATTGTTGCCATCATTCACTTTCTTGACTATCTGTACAAGTTTCTCCAAAATAGGTGCAGATTCATTTACATCATCCATCTCAAAAGCATCAATGAAAATACCTTTTATCTCATGTAATACCTGCTTTTGTTGATGTTCTCTTCTCAACTCTTCCTGTTTACTCTTCTTCTTCAAAAGATCCTACAATATTTACATATGTTCATAGGTCAAGTTATCGGTGTCCCACTTAGGAATCACTATAACTTCTTTGAGTGTCACCTATGTGGCTGGATATTTCTCCTTCTTCTTTTGTGTCTTCTTCCTCGGTGTGTTTCCACTCGACATTTGTATAAGAGATTTCATTGCTTCTTGTTCCTTAGGATCTTGTTTTTCTTGTTCTTTCTCTTCCTCGGTCTTTTCCTTTTCCTTATCCTCCACATGAGGACTCACTACAACTAATGTAGACTACTCTGCTTGATCTTTATTTGTCTCCTCAACAGGTGTAGACTTTGGTGTGATTGTCAACTTGTCCTATTCCTCGGCATTAGCACTTTGTGAGACTAGAAGATCAATTGTGACTATGTGGGGGCTTGCTGGTGTAGTCTTAATAGTTGAAGTGCTCTCAATCCATGGATAATCCTATACTTGCAATAATACCGGATTGGTGCTTGGTAGAAATTTTTCTGAGGCTACCTCAGCTTATATATGTTGTTGAATTTCCTCAGTCAATACATTTGTCTTCACTGGAGTATCCTCAGTGATATCAACAATTGTGATCACATCTTATGACTCACTTATTTTATCCTTTGTCTCTACTTCCTTATCCTCATTCAGTGGCTCGACAATGTCCTCCTTATTATCTAATTCTACTCCACTGGATGTTTCTACACTCAGTTGTGCACTCTTGTCAACTATAAGACCAAAAATGATTTTCCATAGTCTTGTGCTCTGTTGCACAATCTCTTCAACCTTGTGTTGTAGTATGGAGTATGCTCAGAGCTTAGGAATAAATTTGTTTTTGTACTTCTCCATATACTTCTTGATGTATCCAGGGGATAAGTTAGGCATGACTTGAGCAAGTGTGGTCTCGCTTATCTTCTTCTCGGTCATTAAGGCATACTCCCATTTCTGAGCTATCCTCTTATACACTTCATCAAGAATAAGGTTCCCAAACTATAATAGTGTCATCTTGAATGTACAAAGCATCTCAAGCATAGATTGCTCTACTCTCTCTTTATCTTCAATGCTCAGTTTCTCAAATTTTATTTGTTTGAAGCCTGCTAAGATGACAATGCTCTTGATGCTGTGGCAAATATCATCCATAGTTAATTTCTTCCTCTAAGGTAATGCCTTCTTCTTGATGTTCTCATCAGAATCAATTTCCTCATCAACTTTTCCAAAATCAACATTCTTCTTGGCCTCTTACTTATATTTCTTGACACATCCTTAGCCTGAACTGGTTTTCTCTTCCCTAATGTAGGGGTTTTCTTTTGTGGATCAGTAGCTAGAATAGTAGAAGCTCCCCTAGTTATAGGCCTAAGTACTAGGGGGAGTGGGCTGATGATCTACAACTGATTGAATATCTAGATGAACTGAAGGAATAGTGATTAGAGATCATCGAGCTAATAAAGTGATATGTAAGATGATTAAATCAGTCAATATATTGTCATTGATGTCAACTAGTTTTGACAATACTTATGATATTTACAAACATCTGAACATCTGTAGAAGGGAGAAAAGATGAAGAAATGAGATATCTACATAAGGAAAAGATGGATATGACACATAAGGATAAGGTAAACATTGGGTAACTTATTGATGAGTCTATGGCTTTATATTGTTGACTTGAGGATGTTACATTAATCTATTATGAAGAAGAGATTTGAATTGGACAAGTTAATGTGGTCAGTAATTGAAGACTTATGTATACACCGAGCCTGTGCAGTGTATACCGAGTGACAGTAATAACTAATTTAGTTATCATCGATGCATTCAATATTAACTGAGTATGGATGAAAACATTAAATTCTAAGAACAACCGACTGAAATTGATGAGCTAGATATTGTTATGATTTTGAGGTAAAGGATGAAGTTAGTTATAAGATCCACGATTGACATAATTTAGAGATGATCTAAAGGATACGATTGAAATATGTTAAGGACACATCTACCGAGGAAGGTTTAAGCAGCAAAATGGATGAAGGAGATTAAGAGGAAAAACCCTAGCTGATATGAAAATGGTTTACTTGTCTATTTAAGAGACATGAGTACATGCCGGACAAATAGAGACTGTAGAGATTTCACGTGAAGATTTTATTCATGCATTCTTGATCAAACTAGTTATAGAAAGAACCGAGTTGTAGACATTACCGAGCGTCAGAGAGCTATTTACTGAGTGAAGTAAGTTGGGATAAATTGAGGAAGTGAATTGATTGATGATCAAATGAGTTTTATGAGTATAGCATAGATCTAACTATTTTCAATTGAGTTGTATTTGAATCAGATCAAAATTGTATCAGTTTAACCATTGATTCAGTAAAATCTCTTCACCGAGTGGACTTAATAGTCTTATTGTATTACCCTATGACATTCATTGAATGTAAATTGTTATCTTGTTGAACCCATAGTGAATGTTGGTCAAGAGTTAACTGTTAGTGATAAATCCTCTAACTAGGTCACACCTAATAGTGTGCATTGTAACCTTTAACAAGGTTGGATCCTAACTGAGCTCACTTCAGAAGAGTGAATTATTTAGGGTTACTAATCCCGGGTGGTTTTTCCCTTAGTAGGGTTTCCACGTTAAATCATTGTGTTATGTGTTATTTGTTATGATTATTTTTCTATCATACTTTACATACTGCATAGTTGATTTAATTGGTAATCACAGTTTGGATAATTACTGGTATTCGGTAAAGTGAATAGACAGATTGATATTTTATGTTATCGAGCTGCATAAATTGTTGATTTTTTTTTGTAAGGTACATCTGGGAGTTTGGAACTGTAGGATAACTAATTTAACTGATTCACCCCCCCTCTCAGTTAGTCTAACATGGGCTTAGGTATTTTTATTTGTTTCTTAATAGGCTTGGCAACTGATGCCTTCTTGCCTTTCTTAATGACCACATTCTCCTCCTCTTCACTCTCTTTTGACTCACTTGACTTGTCTTCTCCTAATCCTTGAGTCAATGCAAGAGGTGCATCTCCCTCTTCACCTTCTCCTAGCATCTTTTCTAGTTTTTTTCACTATCTTCTTTCTTTTCCTCTCCATAGTTGTAGATTTTAATCCCATGGTTACCTTGGATTTTGCTTCCTCATATGTCCCAAAAGACTTAGCCTTTTTGTCAATTTATTCAGTTAATAGGGCTTTTATTGCTGCTTTTGTTTCATCTATGTTAACTTCATAAGGTAATAGCCTTAGCCATGATACCCTTAGTTCAACAACTTGTGCATATGTGAAGTCAGTATCAACTAGGAAACATATGTCTTTGTAATACTTTTCCACTAGTGATACTAGGATCCTACTTTTTTTCCTCATTTTCTTATTAAATTCCATAAAGTAACTATCCAACACACTCTCAAAATTTTCACCTATTTGATCAATAAATTCACTTATTTTTAGAGTGATAGGTTGGCTCTTATCCCATGCAACATCCCCAACAGTAGGATAAATATTTTGTACATAGAAAAATGGATAGACAAGAAGAGAACCAAACTTACACATTGAGTTATTCACTTTCCTGATGGATGTGATGTTCTCAGCAAGCTATGTCAGTTGTAGCTCGGCAAGGTCATAGGTGTGATCCTTCTTTACCATCTTCCAAGCTTGGTCTACTGCTATGCACAGAACACTGTCCAGCCTACTAGATTGGTAAAACTTATGTGAAATCACCCTTACTACAAAATCAATTTCTAGGTCTATGATTTTTGAAATGGTCATTCCCCTTTTATTCCATACTGCCTAGGTATTGGCTTGAATAGTCTCCTTGCTTTGACATCTCATAGTCTTCTTCCCTAAAAGACTAGAATAACCACTCACTCGGTGTATCATCTCCTTAGTGATATCAACTGGTCCATCCTCTAACCAAATTTTTATATCATGTACTCAACTCAGTACAATCTTTATCCATTCTACTTTGAAATTTTGTGGGAAGTCAAGGGCATGCACCAACCCTTGCTCGACAACCTTCTAGTGTTCAACCTTCAATACCCCATTGCTACACAATTTATCATATGCTTCTCTTAGCTCGTAGTCTCCAACCTCTCCAATCTTGCACATATAACACGCCTGTACATCATTTATTATTAGGACTTTAGGAGGGATTGAAAATAGGGCACTCTTGGGATCTCCCATAATCATGCTCTCAGGAATGACTTGGAATTTTTGTAGATTACACGCATCATTCCTCACAAGTTGTACAATGAATACTTCCTTCCCTTATTTCTTAATTGCAATAGATGATGAAGATTACATGTCTTCAAATTCTAGGGTTCAATTACAGAAATAGATAACTTGATAAAATACCTTGCTCGATACTTCTTAGATGTTTGCCAACAGCACGTTGTGAAGATATCTTCAAATCACACTTTGCACAAAAGCTCTGGATAATCGCTCTTGAAAGTTCTCAAATTGCTAGTAAAATGAAAATAAATGGTAACTTCCCACATTATAGACTTCAAATGGTTAGATTAGGGCTTCATTAATGATCCATAGACTTTCTAGGTAAGATACAGCTATCTCGACAATCTCATGTTCAACTTGGTAAACATAAGCTTGACCAATACTACCATTCGGTTTCATCTCGGTGCACTTCAAATCTCGGCTACCACAGGAACTTGACATACACTAGCGAATTAGTCACTATGGGCAAAAATACTGATGCTCGACATCAAATATACAATGTAACTCCTTTCTCAAATCTATCATAATACATCTTAATCTATGCAGATATGGACTTTATCTTATCAAATGTTAGGAACTAATGTAAAATAAAGCATTATGGGATTCAGCTCCTCACATACCTTCTTTTCTTAGTTTGAAGTAGTGTGATCACCGATCCATTGGATTGGGTAACCTTAGGTTCACTGGCTCCAGTACTGCTTGCTTCCTCTTTCTTCTTCCATGTCTTATTCATCTAATTTCTCATCTGATCAACAATTTATTCATTTTTAACTTGTTCATTGCTTGACATATGTTCTCTCTTTAACTAACCAATCTTATTACATTTATAGTAAACCAGACTTCCACTCATCCAACTCTTGGATTTTCCTCTGAAATGCATCTTCAAACAGTTTTCTCCAATCTGATTATATTTACCACAATAATGAGAACTATACCATGTATTGTAGTCCCAATTGTATGTGTTACCTTTCCTAGGTACCTTGGTCTACTGATTGGATGTCCATTTGGCTTTGGATCTACACTCATGTGCTCTATGTCCATATTTATGATAGTTGAAACAATGTCCTTGAAATCTAGGTGAGGTAGGTGGATCACTGACCTTTGTCCTGCATTCATGTGCCTAATGTCCATGTTTCTTACAATTAACACAATTTCCATTGAACTTTGGTTTAGGATTATAATTACCATGTTTTCTTTTGTAGATGTTAGTTGTGTGTCCTAGATTTCCACAATGATGACATGTAGGTTTGTTGTTCTTTGGCTTTGCATTCCTCTATCATCCACTCTTTGATGATTCTCCTTCCTCAGTAGATGACATGTGCTCATCATGTCCAAGTCCAAATATATCACTAGATCTTCTAGGTGACCTTAATAGTTCTTCAAAGTATCTCACAACTTCATTAGGGTTGTTCATCTTTTCATTGAGTTCTTTTTCAAATCTTAGTTCATTCTTCAATTGACTATTTTCTGATCTCAGATTTGTGATTTCCACATCTTTCTTGCCCAGCTCTTGATTAGCAAGTGGTAGTTGATTTACCATATCCAATTGATTATTTGTAAAACTTTGTATGCCACATGTCCTTTCATCAATTCTCATAGATATTTTCCTTTTATCTTCTTCAGCCATTGTCTTGTCTTCTTCAACTTTCTTTTTTTGTTCAACAGTTTCACAAAATCTTACTGATTGTATTTCTTGTTCTCTTTTCACATTTCTGATGTCCTCATTCAGTATGTTGTTTTTCTCCAGTAGATCTTTTATAGATTTCTCACTTTTAGAAGATTTACCACTCTCAAATAGTCCTTTAGTATCCTCTTCTTGGTATTGAGTTTCATTTTGTTGTATTGCTAGTTATGTTCTTCTTCTTCTTAAGGATTTCTTCAGTTCACCTTTGGTTGCTTCAATTTGATGTAATGTAAGCTGGATGTCAATCTATTGATTCTCTATGATCTTTCCCAACTTATAAACCTCAATCTCAAGATCTTTGACTCACAAGTGATTAGACTTCTTTAAGAAACTTAGCTCTGATACTAATTGTTGGAAAGGTATCATGGGAAAGTGATATACTAAGAGAGAGAGAGAGGGGGGGGGGGGTGAGTCAGATATCTACCAATTGTTCCACTTTAATATAAACTTGCTTGCATAACACAAACATCAAATTCAATACTGAAATAGATCTAAAATCATAATCATCATCCATCAAAATGAAACATAACACAATGATTTTGGTTACCTAGAAACTCTTGAAAGGTAAAACTGGGGTGGGGATGACACCCACAAATCTTCACTACTACAATACTAAAGTTTTCCTATTAGGGATACAAGTTTGATCATAAAATGATGATCTAACATGTGAGGGGTCTTCTTTGTTAAGAGCTTTAAGACTTATACAATCTACCTTGCAAAAGGATTTAAACTTACAACAAAGTAAGCACCTGGTTAAGAGATTTACTTAGGTATGCTAGAAATACTCTGTTAAGAGATTTTTACTAATTCACCTGTTAGAATATCGCAATACTTGATCCTTCAGTTTGCACTGAGATGTTGATAGCAAATGTTCTCCTTCCAATATAAATTTGATCTCCTCTATCAAATATATCTATGTTCTATCCTTCACTGCTCTTCTCGGTCACTGATCTCTGCTTCTTATAATCAAAGCACTTCTCTATTCTGCATGTATGAAAATCTCTTCATACTCATAATCTTTTGCTACATTTCTTCATACATTTTAGGGTTCGAATCTCATCTTATATAAATAATAAATTAACTCCATAAATTAAGATCAACGATCTAGATTATCTTTTTATGTCACTTAACCATTCCCTAATTCTAATTGGCTCCGTGGATTACATAGGGATCATCAATGATTACAATTCTAAATCATAATTACCTCCATGATTTCCTCAATAAATATCATGTAGATGTCAGCCAAAATGGTTTACCTAAGTGTTTGTGCCATAAAAAACACATACGTCAAATCTGGCTTACTCGACATAAGATATCTCTAGCACTTGACATTCCTTGTTCTTCATACCCTAGTGCTCAACACTGATATATCTACATAACTCGACATAAGCTTTATTGGCTATTACTGAAGTACTCGGTGACCTCTGACTTTCTTGGAAGTAACTACTGGTCGGTAAATGTACAATATACAAGTCTATACTTAACTTGGCCTATACATGATGACTCGTTCGTAGTGATGACAAACCAATATTGCCTAGAAAATGACTAAGTGTAAGACACTAATAGACAACAAAACTTAGGGATCAATAAGTTATCCTCCTTAAAGTGCAATAAGAGTGGTAGTAGCCAGGGTAAAAGATATGTCAGGATGAAGAAAGATAGGGTGCAGGAAGCAAAACCAATTATCCCCCCTATGAGAAGAAACAAAATAATGGTGTTACCTCAATCCTATGTGTAGAAAATATGGGATCATTTTAGTCTCCATGGTTTTTTCGTCAAATGGATAGGAAAGTATGTGCCCAAGGAAAGGATCATCAAATGGTTTGCTAACTTATTTTAAGGATGGGTAAGTGTGAATGCAATAGCAAATAATTTTTTTTATCTTAGATTGTATTGATCAAAAAACCAAGAAGAAGATTATTTTAGGAGAGCCTTTTTTTTTAAGGATTTTATTTTTACAAATTAGATTGGGAACCAAATTTCAACCCAATTCTTCATAAACCTAAATGGATCCCTCATTGGATAAAAATGGAGAACCTAAATCTTGAGGATGCACAAAGGATCTTGAAGAAAGATCACACCAACCATGATGGATAGATCTAGGTCTTGAATGCTTGAATCCTTGATCTTCAATGGAGAACTTGGATGCTTGAGTGGAAGACTTGAAAAACCTTGATTGAACACTTGGAAGCTTGAAAACATGTAGAATAATAGATGCTTGAAAGTAGACAATCGCTTCGATGGATTATGTGTAGCTCCTCCTCCTTATATTTCTTCATGCCAAATGAGAGGAGAAAGCTTCCTTATATACAAGTCTAGGGCACAAACTTCTAGAGAGGCCAAAATATGAGAAATAAATTCCCATTAGGCCCATACCCTTATAAGTGGACCTATATTAAATGCATTTTTAAGAGTCACAACTTTGAAGCTCGAAACAACTGAACCGAAAGCGGGAAACAACTCTTTCCAAACCCTAATATCCAAAAATCCTTAGAATTTGAAATTTAGACCCTGGGTCAGGGTCAAGGTCAACCTTGACCCAGAAGGTCGACCTTGACCGTGAGGTCAAGAACCTCAAAATCTCAGTGCAAGATACCAGAAATAGGTAGGAAAGAAGTGGAAAATAAGGCAAGATAGGGGAAAAAGCAAGATCCAAGTCAAAGACCCATTCAAGGAATTTGACATGACCCCAAACCACTTAATCAAAGGGATAAACTAGTCCTAAATGGGAGTGCTTCCATTTTTTGATGATATATTTAGTCCCCACTTTAGCAAGAGTATGGAAATCAAACATACTCGCGGTAATGTTAGAAGAAAGACTCCAATGGATCACAACAAGGTAGAACATCACTTAGTCCAAGGACATGAGCTCCCAAGACAAGGATTATAACTCAACATATACACACAAAGGCATAAAAACAAAGAGAAAATAAAGGAAAAGCTAAAAGATACAAAAAAGAGGGGTTAGTACAAAAACAAACCCAAATCAACTAGCAAAGGAAACCTTGCTAAGAAATCCTTCCTATACTAATATCATATTTGGAAAGCTATAATAAAAGCATAAATGACTACATAAGAAAGACAAGAGAAACACTATAAATAACATAGCTTCATGATCTAATCCTACTAGCATGAAAGAGAAAGAGAGAAAAGAGAGAGAGTGATTACCTCACCTAGTAAGATGCCCACCTTACCGTGAATCACCAAGGACGGAGAGCCCAACAGGTAGCCAAACTTGATAGTTCAACCATAAAATGTGCTTTGTAGTTGTAATGTGTCTTCTGGCAGCTTTTGGAATCCCCATAGATCCATATTCTTGTATCACTATGGAAAAATGCATGTCTCTTTAGGATTTAGCAACTTATGTGCGTTACCTTCCTAGGATTTAGCATATTTGAAATTGAAAAATGCGCGTCTCTTCAGGATTTAGCAACTTATGTGCATTACCTTCCAAGGATTTAGCATGTTGTAAAATGTAAACTATAGTATAAGGAAGACCCTATATATTCCCCCCTCCTTATTGTGGATACCTAATAGATAGGATAAGGAAGAGAAGGAGGATACCTACTTCACAAAGTAAGGAGATATCTTGTTAACAACAATGTACACTATATTCTTAGTGAAGGGTATTGACCCTTACATCAAAGAGCATAGATAAAGGATATGTCACTTATGGAAAAAGGATCCTCAAAGAGAAAGAGATCTTATCAACAAGACCCCACTATAGAAGAGTGCTTTAGATAAAATATCATCTTTCAAGGAAAAGCAAAGAGGGATCAAAGATTTAATCATCAAGCCCCCTGGGATCAAGAGGAAGAGGAATCTTGAAACAAAGGAAGAAAACTCTAACCCCAAAGCAATGGCAAGAATTTATAAAGAACATAATTTGAAAAACAAAGAAGAGGTTATGACCTAGGACAACAACCTCTCACATAAAAGGATATACATAGCCAAAACATTAGTCAGTATAAGGAAATAATGTTGCAGAATAAACAAATGCCACTAAGCTAAAGGAAAGTAGATCCCTAGATAAAGAGAAAAAAAAGGAAAACCTTTCCCCCCAGGGATGAAAGAAAGGGATACCTTTTCAAAACAAATGTCTTTAGAAAAGATATCATGAATACTAGAAGAGAGCTATGGATTATTATGAACAAAGGAAAGATATCATAATACAAAACCATAGGGATAAAATATAGAAAGAATAACCAATTAAGCTCAAAACAAAATACATGCTAAGAGAAAAATGGATCCTAGAAAAATGGGAAAAATACCTCTTGCCCCCCAATCAAGAGACAAGAGGAGAAAAGATCTATATTATAGAAGAATGAGGGGTAAAATTATGAAGAAATTGTAATACCACACAAGAGTGAGATATAATTTCTAAAGTAGCTCTTTCTCTAACATACATATTGAAATGCACACAATCAGCAAGTAAATGTGTATTACTATAGTGAAGAGGATATTTGTACTTGGAGAGAGCATCTTTTGGCATAGGTTTAAATATTTTATTCTTAGAATCCATTAACTGAATATACACCTTCTTAGCCACATCTTGAGGGGTATCATGGTGGTCTAAGGAAGGTGTTGGAAGAAGAACATGAAGAGAAGGGAAACGATCATAGTCAACCACCTTAAATTGAGATAATAGAAAGCCAAGACCACACATATCCTTATTAGGGATAGATGAACCAAATATTTAAGACCTCGTTCATTAACACCAAGCCCTAAACCCTTATAACCTTGTTTAGCCACCATATTGTATCTTGTACTAGTGTACATATCTTGTAAAGCTTCTGCAGGAGGTAATTGTTCACGGTGATCCTGAGAAAATGTTGTAAAAGGTGGAATGATAGGTTTAGAAGAAGTTTCTTTTATCTTCCCTTTAATATCTTCATGGATTAGATAAGAATGAGAAGGTAATTCAAAGAATTCTTGCACATCTGCATCATAAACCATAGTTTGAGCCCCATCATAAGTATGGGAAGAACTAGGAATAGAAGATGAAGAAATAGGAGTGGGAATATTAGGATTTTGATTAGGAAGGATAGGATTAGGATTAGGAAGATTAGGAAATGGGGTATCATCTACCAAATGCTTCACATAATCCAAAAGAGTAATAGGTCTACCACACAAATTCTTAATGAAAATTTTGATAGTAGGAAGGCTAGTATTAGTCAATCTCATAATAGCATAGTCACTACAAAGGATTTGAAATATTTTAACATGAGTGCCAAGATCTCCCTTACCATTGTAATTCTCAAGATGAGGCATATCGACTTCCTGGGGGATAGGAGAACGAATAATGTCTAGGGATAAAGGACTACCCATGTCACGTGTAAGAATACTAAAATTGGATTGAGTTAAGGATACAAGTTGTTTTTGTAAAGAGGACATAGTTTGGGCTAGACTAATGATTGTGGAATAATTAGAAGAAATAGGAGGCATAGAAATATTCAGAACTCTAGCAAAAGTGTAGGAAGCGCCAGGAATGGAAGACACAACCAAAGGAACACTCATAGGAAGAGATGGATTAGATGTAGTCACCAAAGGAGGAGTATAAGTAGGAATGCTAGTTAAAGGAATGGAAGAAGGTTCCACACTAGTGACAGGAGGAGTGAATCCTAAATCTTGAGCTAAAGGTTTGACTTTTAAATGCACAAGATGAGTGATACCACACAGGATAATTAACACCTTGATCACTATCACGAAGGACTTTCTTAAAGGCCTCTATAGCTTGAATAGAATATTTAGGATATAACATTCTAGGTGCATCAATGTTGTAAATAGTGGAACATGAAGGTAACCATGCACACACCCCATGGTAAGGTCAAATGAAGAGGTTGTAGAGGAGGATGAAATAGGAATAGCATCAATGGAGATCTTATTCAAACAATTTTCATCCACACTTCCATGTACTTCACTAGGGGATCTATCCTCTTTTGCAATAAAATCCTCATCAAAGCATTCAAAACAAAAATCATACATGTTGAACACAAAGCAACACTACAAGCATGAAAAATGTAAATGTTTTTGTATTTTTAAAGAAATTTTGTGATTTTTTATTTTTATTTTTGAAATATAAATGTAAGATCATAAAATAAATCTACTTTTATATGCATGTAATATCTAACATAAAATGCAAATCTAACACCAAAAAGAAAGAGTTTTCATAAACTGGTTCACCAAAATGTAATGGGAAAAAAAATATGGATAGGGTTTAGAACAATGGGAGTTTGCACATAAAAGAGACCCTAAACCAATATTTAACACAAACATGAAATTATAATGATATGGAATATAAATTTGGAAATGCTTGCAAATAAATTGAAATACATACCTCATAACATAGCAGATCTGGAGATACCTATTTTCTGGTCTCTGTACTGAGTTTTTGGAAATTGTGCAACCGAAACTGGGACAGAAACACAGAGACGGAGAAAACCCATAATTTTTTTTTCCTAAGTTAGGTTGACCTTGACACAAATGTAGGTTGACCTTGACCCCTTTATGTCAACCTTGACCTACACTTCTCTAACAGAAATTCTATTTGCGGATCCCAAAATTTTTCCGAAAAGGGTATCCGAATCTGCTCCGTAATTCATTGTTTCGTACATGTATCTACAAGAAAAATGTTTTTTTTGCTGGGGGAGGGGTTTAGCTTAGTCAAATCCCAATTTAGAAATTATCCTTGAAATCAAAACTGAAATGGAGAATGCTAGCAAGTAGTAGAAGTATATCTAACAACAAAGCTATGATATTCAATAGATATGCAATTGTATTTCAAATGTATACAAGTATGTGAATATGAAAGCTTAGACTCAATCATTCAAAACCATAAATGTAAATCAAAACCTCCATGATTATATGCTTGGAATCCACCTTGAAGGAAGAATGGATGAATCTTGAGGATGCACAAAGGATCTTGAAGAAAGATCACACCACCATGATGGATAGATCTAGAGCTTGAATGCTTGAATCCATGATCTTCAATGGATAACTTGGATGCTTGAGGGGAAGACTTGAAAAACCTTGATTGAACACTTGGAAGCTTGAAAACATGTAGAACAATGGATGCTTGAAAGTAGACAATCGCTTCGATGGATTATGTGTAGCTCCTCCTCCTTAGATTGCTTCATGCTAAATGAGAGGAGAAAGATTCCTTATATACAAGTCTAGGGAAAAAAATTCTAGAGAGGCCAACATATGAGAAATAAACTCCCATTAGGCCCATACCCTTATAAGTGGACCTATATTAAATGTATTTTTAAGAGTCGCAACTTTGAAGCCCGAAATAGTTGACCCAGAAGTGAGAAACAACTCTTTCCAAACCTTGATATTTAGAAATCCTTGGAATTTGAAATTTAGACCTTGGGTTAGGGTCGAGGTCAACCTTGACCCAAAAGGTTGACCTTGACTTGAGGTCAAAAACCTCAAAATATCAGTGCAAGATACCATAAATAGGTAGGAAAGAAGTGGAAAATAGGGCAAGACAAGGGAAAAAGCCAGATCCAAGTCAAAGACCCATTCAAGGCATTTGACATGACCCCAAATCACCAATTCCTTCTTCATTCATTTTGTTTCTAAAACCCCATTTTGTTCCTATAACATTTTTTTTTAGGTCTAGGAACCAATTCCCAAGTGTTATTCTTCTTTATTTGATCTAACTCTTCCTTCATAGCATTTAACCAAGATTCATCTCTACATGCTTCATCTGTAGTTTTTGGTTCAATGTGAGAAATCAAACAAATTTCTTCTCTAACCTTTGATCTAGTTAATACTCCTTGATTGGTATTGCCAACAATTTGATTTTTAGGATGGTTATTCTTTACATACCTTGGTGTTTTAGGATCCTCGGTAGCCTCACTTGTGACAACATCACAAGCCTCTTTTTCACTTTCTGCCTCAACAAGTTCTTCTCCTTTTGTAGTAGTAGTAGCTTCTATAATCTGATTACTGTCATTCATTCTTTCTTGTATCTGAAACTTTTCATCTATTCTTACATTGTTTCTTTCAATCATCTTCCTCAATCTTAGGTTGAAATATTTTTAAGCCTTTCTCTTAATAGAGTAACCAATAAAAATTCCTTCATCACTTCTAGCATAAAACTTTCCTATTTCATCATCTCTCTTGATATAACACTTACTACCAAATATTTTGAAATATTTTACACTAGGAGTATGATCAAACCATAATTCATAAGGAGTCTTACTTGTACCTTCCCTGATTTGAATTATATTCAATGTATATACTATTGTTCCAACAACCTCTCTCCAATGTACATGAGATACATTTCTTTCAAGCAACATTGTCCTAGAAGCATCAAGTATAGTCTTGTTCCTTTGCTCTACTATCCCAATCTTTTGTGGAGTTCTAGGAGCAGATGTCTGTCTCTTTATTCCATGCTCTTTGTAGTATGAATTGAATAAGTTTGAAGTAAACTCTCCATCTCTATCTAACCTTAGACACTTAATCTTTAAACTTGATTCATTATCTACTTTTTCTTTGAACAACTTGAATTTATCAAATGCTTCTGATTTTTCCTTTAAATAACCCACATCATTCTAGAAAAGTCATCAACAAAGAGTATGAAATACCTTTCACCATAGTATGACTTTATCCTTGTAGGTCCACATAGGTCTATGTGTACCAGCTCCAACTAATCTCTTTATGTATATGATTTTCTTTTGTAACTACTTCTAGTTTGTTTTCCCATGACACACTCTTTGCAAACAGTGTTAGATGGTTTCACAATCTTTGACAGATCTCTTACTACATTAGTCATAATTGACTTTAGAATGTTATCAAAATTAGCATGACAAAATCACCTATGCCATAACCAACTATCATCAACCTTTGCAAAAAAACAAGAGGCTCCAGATGTATTTAATTCAAATACATTACCTTTGGATTTAGTATCGGTTACAATCAGCTTTCCTACCTTACTTTTGATAAAATATTTACCATTAAAAAAAATTAATTGAAACTCTTTATCCATTATCTGTCGAACACTCAACAAGTTATGTTTCAATCCTTCAACAAGCAGTACATTATCTGTATTAGTGTTTCCATCCATATTAATAGATCCTACTCCTATGATAGATTTAGGAAGATTGTCTCCAAACCTCACACCACCACCATCATACTTTACTAATTTAACAAACTTGTTTTTATCTCTAGTCATATGATGAGAACAACCACTATCTATTATCCATTCAATTTTCTTGTCAACATGAGATACTAAAGCTTTTTCCTCATGCACCGTCTCATCTCTAATAGCAACAAATCCGATCTCTTCATAATCTAAATTATCATCATCATAAATATTAGAAAGTAAAGTCCACCAAGATAACTGAGAGTGGGGGGGAGGGGGGGGGTGAATCAGTTATTAGATAAATACAAATTTTGAATCCATGTTAAAAGATTCTAACCCTGTTAGGAGTTATGGAAGACAGAAGGAACCACTGTCCAAATAGCTTCAAGGGCAAGATTACTAAACACACTGTCCAAATGATCTCTATATTACTCAATAGAATAATACCAAAATATTACTGATCTCAACAACTTATAACTTCTCCTCTGACTGTGCCAAACCACATCAACTGCTTCATCAAATCTCAATACCAGATCTCTGTAATTTGTATACACTCTTACAACAAATATTGCACAATTCTGCAATTCACTTTCATACTATCTCTCATGTTCATTTTTACAATAAAGAAAATCAATTCTACATTTATACCACACTCAAATAATTACAAATGAGTCAGCATACAATTTACAAAATATAATCTTCCATATGTTACACAATATTCAATTACATAAAACTGTCGGCTTCCAAACAAGCTAATTCTTTACTCGTGAAACCTATGACCTTGTTGTGACCTCTACATCATTATCATCATGTCTTCATCATCTGTACAACCTTGCATGCTCAAATTCTATCCCAATTAGGAGATATAATTCAATTTCCACAAGCCTCTTCTTAGGAACACTGCCTGAATACTGCTTCCACTGAATTACACATAACTGTTATGAATAGTTGAATTTCTGTATGTGCTCTTAACCAAGATCTTAGGACACAACATAGATTAATTCCTCCACTCTGCATATATTGATCTACAATATCACACTTGCACTAATACAAACACTGTCTGCTTCTCTGCTAATCTTCAGTAGATCATTGTGTTGACATCAATGACAATCAAAGTCATGAATGCAACAACAACTACTAAAGAATGGCTGTGAATACTCCCCCATAGGATATATTGAGCATTCATTCCTAACAATCTCCCCCATTTGCATTGATGGAAACATAGATGAAAAAACATCCAAGTTCCATGAATACCAACACTGCAACACTACTGCTTTGAAATGTTTTCACATCCTCTTCATCAATCAAATCTTGCTTCTTTTTATTGCTCAATTCTTTTAGTTTTCCATTTTATATTGCTTGTATCCTTCTCCCTCAAATTATCTTTAATAGATGATTGTTCATGTATCCTTCTCCCCCATTGACATCAATTACAGATAATGCATCACTATGTCAATAACAACTTCAACGTCAAAAGACACTTTTTAGAAAATACATTCACTAGAGTCCTCATGACTCAACTCGGAAAAACATACTCCCCCATAGAGGAAGTACCAACATCCAATCTAGAAAAAATATAAATCTCATATACCACTGGACTGATGCAACAATCTGCATCACTTCTTGATAGTAGGTTGGGGCATAACCCCAAGCATACCTCTCAGATACTCAAATGTATCCTTAGGCAAAGGCTTTGTAAATATATCTATAATCTTCTCTTTTGTACTTATATACTCAAGTCTAACTTCTTTCTCTGCAACTTTCTCTCTTACTACATGATACTTTATTTCTATATGTTTTGTCTTAGAATGTAGTATAGGATTCTTAGACATACTAACTGTACTGGTGTTATCATAGTGTATAACAATAGTCTCATCAAATTTTATTCCAATATTCTTGAACATTTGTTTTATCCATATTATCTGGTTACAATTGTTTGCTACTGCTACATATTTTGCTTCTGTTGTGCTCTATGAAATACAATTTTGTTTCTTGCTTAGCCAAGAAACCAATCTTCCTCCAAGGAAAAATGCTCCACCACTTGTACTCTTTTTATCATCATCACTACCTCCCCAATCTGCATCTGTATATGTACATAGGGTAAAGTCATTAGTTTTTTCATACCACAATCCATATTCAATTGTGCCTTTAAAGTACCTTAGTATCCTTTTTACTACTGCATAATGTGATTCTTTAGGATCAACTTGAAATATTGCAATGATTCCAACCGCATGTGATATGTCTAGTCTTGTATGAGTTAAATATTGCAAGCCTCCAATCATAGATTTGTACCTCTTCTATTCAACTACAGGAGTCTCATCTATGCTAGATAACTTGCATCCAGTTACCATAGGTGTAGCAACCGGCTTACAATTCTCCATTCCAAATCTCTTCAATAAGTCAATCAAGTAATTTGTTTGACATAAGAAGATACCATCATTGTTTTGTGTTATCTATAATCCTAAAAATATTTCATCTCACCAATCATACTCATTTCATTTCATCTGCAAATTTATCATTGGCTTCATCTTCTCCTCCAAAGATAATATCATCAACAAAAATAACTACAACTAACAAACAATTTTCAATTTCTTTCATAGACAAGTTACTGTCTGATGTGCCTTTAGTAAATCCTAATTTTATCAAATACTTATCTAGTCTTGCATACCAAGTTCTAGGTTCTTGTTTAAGTCCATATAAAGCTTTTTCAATTTACATACCATGTCTCCTTCATGAGTTAAGGGAAGACCTTCAGGCTTCTCAATGTAAAATTCTTCTTCTAATTATCCATTTAGAAATTTTGACTTCATATCCATCTGATATACTTTAAATTTCTTATAGGTTGCATAAGCCAAAAACATTCTTACTGCTTCAATTCTTGCTACAGGTGTGAAAGTTTCTTCATAGTCAATTCCTTCTTGTTGTGGGTATCCTTTACATACCAATATTGCTTTATTCCTTATAACTTCTCCTTGTTCATTCATCTTGTTCCTGAATACCCATTTAGTTCCTATAACATTCTTATCTTTAGGTCTAGGGACCAACTCCCAAGTCTTGTTCTTTTCAATTTGATCTAGTTCTTCCTTCATTGCTTTAATCCAATATTCATCTTCACAAGCTTCACTAGTAGATTTAGGTTCAATTTGAGAAATTAAACATAGTTATTCTTGTACCTTATTCTGCGTCAGAAATCCTCTTTATATGCTCCCAATAATCTTCTCAACAAGATGATTTCTTGCTAGATTCTTGTTAGGTGTCACTGTCTTAGTTCTTGCTTCAACTATAGGTTCTTCTTTGATTTCCTCAATGTAGCTTTCATTCTGCAAATCACTATCAGTTTCATAGAATAATTCAACATTTTCTTGATCAATTCTAGGATGAGTTCCTTCATCTGATTCATAATCAAGCATTCTTTCTTGAATTTTGAAATTTTCATCAACTTTAACATTTGCACTCTCAACAATAGTTTTAGTTCTTTTATTGAAACATCTATAAGATTTTATTTTCAATGAATAACCAAGAAATATACCTTAATCACTTCTAGGGTCAAACTTTCCAATGTCATCATCTCTCTTAATATAACATTTACTTCCAAAAATTCTAAAATACTTAACTGGTGGTGCATGTCCAAACCATAGTTCCTAAGGTGTCTTGTTTGTGTTTGCTTTGATCTGTACTATGTTCATTGTATATACTATTGTATTCACATCTTCTCTCCATAATATCTTCACCAAGTCATTTTCAAATAGCATGGCTCTTGCTGCTTCAGTCACTAACCTGTTTCTTCTTTCTGCAATACCATTTTGTTCAAGTGTTCTAGGGGTTGAAAACTGCCTCTTAATGCCATTCACTTCACAAAAAGTAAATTCTCCACCTCTATCTAATCTCAAACATTTAATCTTCATTCCAGATTCATCCTCAACTTTGTTCTTAATTACTCTAAACTTATCAAATGCCATAGACTTTTCTTTAAGAAATGCAATCCACATCATTCTTGTAAAATCATCAACAAGAATCATAAAATACCTTTCACCATAAAATCCTATAGTCCTTGTGGGACCACTCAAATCTGTATGAATAATTTCCAACTTCTCTATTGTTGTAAACTTCTTGCTAGTAAATGAGCTTCTCTTTTGTTTAGCCATAACACATTCCTTGCAAATCATGTTAGTAGGTTTCATAATTTTAGGCAAATCTCTCACTGCAAGTGTAGTACTTATTTTCACAATGTTATCAAAGTTTATATGACAAAATCTTTTGTGCCATAACCAACTGTCATCAATCTTAGTAATCAAGCATGTCATCTTAGTAGGATTCAACTGAAATACATTACCTCTGGTTCTTGATCCAACTCCAATCAAATTACCATCCTTGTCTTTGATTACACAAGTTTTCTCAGTAAACCAAACTTGATATCCCTTATCAACTAGCTATCCAACACTCAAAATATTATGTTTCAATACATCCACAAAGTAAACATCATAAGTGTTAGTCTTTCCATCATGAGTAATAGATCATATTCCTTTTATCAAACAAGGTGCATTGTTTCCAACTCTAACAATTCCTCCATCATAATTGTTAAACTTTATGAATTTCTTCATGTCTCCAGTCATATGATGTGAACAACCACTATCTATAATCCAATCAGATCTCTTTACTACTTGAGAAACTAAAGATTTTTCTTCTTTAACTTCTGTTTCAGAGTTTTCTTCTTTTATTGCTACAAATCCTATATCATCATTCTCACCATCACTTTCACTTAGGATTTTATCCACACTAGCCTCAAGTTCTTCATCATTAGCATAGAAATGTGTGTGTGAAAATTGTACCTATCCATGGATAGAAAGCTTTAGTAAAACATTAGAGGTTAGCAAATCAAGAAATCTACAAATGAAACAAACAATGCTAACCAGGAGATTTACTGCCTTCTAGTAGGTACAAGTTTGATATTCTCAGAATCAGATCAAGACCAGTGACAATGGAATACCTAAATGAAGGATTTAATGATGAAAGGTGGATGAGAGATGAATGTAGATTAACCTATTTTTTAAATTTTTCTATGCAATATGGATGAAAACTATATGAAATTGATCTAAGGATGAATTGAAATAGATTGAATGCAAATCTAATCTATCAATGATATGGAATTGCTATGAAAAATGGATGAAAAACAAGCCAGATTCTCCAGATTCACAGGTTTGCAAGTGTTTGTGGTGTGTTTTTGAAGGACTAAGTCTCGTTTATATAGAAATCCAGATTATGTGGAAGATCATGGAAAGCCAAAAAGATCTCCATGATCAACTCAAATTGATTGTTGAGTTATCATAAAATCAGAAAGACTTAACTCACAAAATCATGCAAAATCATCTTTTTAACTCGAATCAAAGTTCAGGTCACTTTTTCAACTTACAATCACATGTTGAGTTCGAAAAGTTAACAAATTGAATTGATTTGTTGATTTAGATTTTAATTGCTCTTTTGAATGTGCATGGATAATTATGAATTTATTTAATAATTCAAGTGATTTATCATCAACTTAACTGATTTTTGAATAAAAATAACTGATTTATGGGTTAATCAATTATTTAATCAAACTTTATCCCAAAACTATATGATTAAATGTGACAAATTGATTTAATCAATTATTTCTAGGAATTTGATTTATTGTCAAATAAAAATAATATTAATTAGGAATAAATGCAACTAAATCTAATTAAATTAATTAAGTGGCAAAATTAAGTTAAATTAATCAAATATTCAACATATTAAATTAATTAACTTTAGGATAAATAATGTCATTTATCACCAAATAATATTTAATTAAAGATAATTAGGATAAATTAGGAATATCAGGAATATTCTGTGATGCATAATTTAGATTAGATCGATTAGGTTTTTTGATAGTTTGATGTGCAGATGTGCCTTAGGTTAGGACTTTTATGTCGATTTCGATTGATTTTTCGATGTAGGAGGTCAATGGTCCTGTAGCCCATTTTTGGGGTATTACATTTTTCCCCTCTTTGAATTACTGTGGGAAGCGCAGTGGTTCAAAGATTAATCTATTTTTGATGATGATAAGGACTCAGTTATGTGATGGAGAAATTGATCCTGAGAGATTAACTGATTCTGAGATAGAAACCACTTGATTGATTTCTAAAGATGTTGATTCAAGTCCTGATTGATGAAAAAATTGAGATGATGTTAACCATAGCAACAATAAACTGGTGATTATGAAGAAGTGTCAAAACACCTGATCCTGAACGTTATGATTATGAAGAAGTGACTGTCTTGAATCCAGACCTGATTGTCCAAAGGAATCGAAAGGGTGCCAAATCTGAACCCTTCAGTTATGAAGAATCAAGGAAATAACACTAATGAACTGATGGTTACGAAGAGTTGATACAGTTTACAAGTTGTGAGAGAACACTAGATTGATATGGATTTTGATGAATCTAATATGCCCCAAACGATGTGCCCCAAGCAACGAGGACTTTTGATGAATTAGTAGCTAGACGTGGTTGTTGTCTTGATCACTGAAAGAAATTTTGATTGACAGATTTGATTAAGAATGTGTAATACCATGCCCCCTTCAGGATGAAAATCAAAATCTGGCAAGAAAGATAGCATTTTTTATTTTAGGAGCGATGTAATCAATTTGAGAAGTGGTTATGAATGTCTAGGGACGCATTCTGCATCGTTTGGAGGTCTTGTTGACCAAGTTTGACTAGGTTTGACCATGAGTTGACCATGGTTGACCAAGTTGAAATTTCAATAGTTTGATGTTAGATAATCAGTTAAGTTGATTATTGGATTTCATTGATGTTTTGAGGGTCGATTATGCAAGTAGTCGGCCATCCTACGTCAGAAAATTTTAAACTGCAATTTTGACAAAGTAAAGATTTCAGATTCAATTTTGATCCTAAAAATGAGTTCAAAATGTCAAAATTAGCCAGGGGTGCAATTTTCACGCAAAAAACAACACTTTGAAAAATTAGGTCAAAACCTATATAAGGCCCAAAAGGATCATTTCAAATCATTATCACCGTTGACTTTTACAAACCTTATGGAGCCCTCTAAGTGAAAATGAAGGTTCTTGTCTCCTCACACCGATTTGATCATAGCCGATGGTACCAACAACCACCACAGTATGGGAATCTAGTAAGTGGACCTCTATGCCTCTCTATGAATTCAAAATTTGCATCTTTCATGCTTTTTAGGATTTTTTTAATGTTTTTCAACTTTTCAAATTTTTGGTTCACAAGAACTCGTACGATAGTCTATTTGGACTCGTATGAGTTTTCAAAGCAATTTCATTTTTCATACCAAACATATGTGTAACTCTTATGAGAGGGACCCGTTTATCATCCGACATTTCATCAAGTCCCTCAAGTATCGTATGAGAACAATTTGAATGTCGTATATCCATTAAGTGTCGTATGGAACCTTGTATATTATCATACGACATTTGATACCAGTCAAAAGTGTCGTATGGAAAATAGTGACCATTTTTGAGGTCCTTTTTTCAATTTTTCAATTTTTCTGATTTCATGATTGTTTTCCTTGGTCTTTAATGCACCTTCTAAATTGTTCATTTTCTCATTTTCCATGCTTATAGCTTGATTTTTGACCAAGTTATTGATAGCTTGTCCTTTTCTTATGCTATGTAGGTTCATTACCCAGATCTACATGTCTGCATCTCACACCCAGCTACCCAGAGGCTTTGTTTGTCACTACTGGACCCCATGAGAGTACTGTAATCATCCAAAAATAGTCATCTAGACTATTAGCCCCTTTTGCTAAAATCATCAATTGCTTATTCTTGATCAAATCCTAGTTCTATCATTTATTTGATTATTTTCTATGGGCTAACCATCTTATCCTAAGTCTTTATTTAATCAAAAGGAATTTCCTCCTCTTTTATTAAATAAAGAAAGTCCCCACGTTTCCTCTTATCCTAAGTTGCACAAATAAAGCATTATTCCTATTTTATAAAAAAAGGGAAAAGACACTTTTTGTCTCATATGGACACAAAATTCAACTCTTATTTTTCTCATTGGAGGATATTTGTGCACTTGGATTACTCCTCTTTCAAGCTCCACCATTGATTAAATCTTTTGCCTTTTAATCTCCATGGTCCATTCTTTCTCATTTCTTATAAAAGGAGAGCTCTCTTCTCATTTTAGCATCCATCTTTTGAATACTAACCTTATGCTGCAGGATTGCTAGGAGACTTTGAAGCTTTTTGAAGACATTCTTTCATCTAGCCTTCATTTCTTGCATCATAGCTTCATATTCTTGCATTCTTAGCTTAGTTTCATATCTATGCTTTCCTAGTTTAAATTTCATTTTCATGCTCTAGATTAGCTCACATAGATTAATTAGTTTGGATTTTTAATAATTGCATCTTTCCTTTCATAGTTTAGCTTGCATTCTCATTTCTAGCATAAGTTGCATTTCATTTTCATCTTCATTCTTGAGGATATTGGCATTCTTGCCCTTGTCTTCATTGAATCTCCCATTTCATGGTTTACTAGCAAGGTCATAAGCTTAATAGCTCTAACTGAGAGCATTCTTAAGACCCTTGCACTCCATGCCTAGGGAGCTCTAGGTTGATTTTCAAGGTTTCCCATTCATGGATTCCCTTGGAAGGAATGGCTTAGAGAAGTGCACAATCTAGTGTGCACAAACTAGATTTTTCCTAGTTCTTCGAGTGGGCATAAGTTCATCATTACAGCTACTGAATATTTCACCAAATGGATTGAAGTTGTCCCTTTGTCTGCAGCTACCGACAAACATGTTGCCCTATTTATTTTGAAACACATCATTTTTTGCTATGGTATTCCTTCCTCCATAGTCATGGATAATGGCGGCCAATTTAAGAACAAAGACCTGAAGCACTTGTGCAAAAAGTTCAAAATCAAACAAAATTGGTCTTTTGTTTACTACGCTCAAGGGAATGGCCAAGTTAAGGCCTGAAACAAAACATTGCTGAAAATTCTCCACAAAACAGTGCTAAAATTAGGCAAGGATTGGCATCTGCAGATCAATCCTGCATTATGGGCTTACAGAACGTCTATCTGCACTCCTACATGTGCAACACCTTTTTCCTTGGTCTATGGTTCTAAGGTTTTCTTACCATTAGAGGTTGAAATACCTTCACTAAGAGTCTCTCTCCATGGTTTGATTACCAATGAAGACCAGAGGGCCATGAGAGTGCATGAGCTCACTACTTTGGAAGAATGCCGCAAGGCTTCCTTTGATCACATTTGCACTTATCAGAAGAGAATGTTAACTGCTTACAATAAGAAAGTTCATCCTAGAGAGTTCCAAGTGGGTGAGCTAGTTCTCAGAGAAAATCCCAAAAATCAACAAAATAGGGAGCAGAAAGGCAAGTTTGAGCCAAATTTGTTACGACCTTATATCATTACAGGAACATTTGGGTCAGGAGCCTATCGGCTATCTACACCTGAGGGAGAAGAGCTTACTGAGACTATCAATGTTCTATATCTGAAGAAGTTCTATGCTTAAGGTTCTTGAGCTCTTTGTACATATTTTTATTGATCCTGAAAAAATTCATATATGATGCTGAAAAAATCCTAAAAAGCATAAAAAGTATTGAAAAAATAGGCATCCTAGTGAAAACCTAGCAACAGGCGCTTTGATGTCTCACCAAAAAAAATAAAAATAAAATTGAAAATGGTCCTTAAAAAAATAATCTATCAAGTGGTGAAAACCTGGAAACAGGCACTACTTGAGACCCTTGCACCTATGTCTATCAGTCTTGCGTGGCACTCCTGCGCTCCACTTTCCACTTTGCCTCTCCTAGCTCGAAATTGACTCTTGTCTTAGTCTAGGGGGCATACATTGTTCTAGCCTATCTTGGGTCTCTTTGTGCATTCAGATTTCTTGGGCCTCTTGGTTCCAATGGTGTTTTTCAACACTTTCCTAGTGTCGAGTGTTTTCTCAACACTTATCAGATATCCTAGCCACAATCTCAAATGATGCAATCTTTCTCACTAGTAGATGTGATACTCAAAGTTTGACTCTATGACAAACACACGTACTTAAACACTTGACTTTCTAAAATTTGCTTTATTTCTTTGTGTGCTGTCTATGATGATTTCTTTGATGAGTGTTTTATCCCTAATAGTTTTCGATGATGTTGAGCTAGAAGATTGGGGCATGAGGACATGTTTTATTTGATTTTTGCCTATGGGTATATTTTGTTGATCTTGGTTGTCATGAGCATTTATGCTTGTTCCACTTGACTCTAGGATCTACAAGTTATTATCCTTGACTATTTTTTTTGCAAGTGCATGCTTATAGTCATCTTGACTTTCTTGTGTCTTGATATGAGCATAATCTTGCTATATCAAACTTAGGGAATCTCACTGCACTAGTCATCTTGACTTATATGTCTTTGATGCCTAGGTGGGATTTCCACATTCCTATCTGATATAGATCATGTTCAGATCCACATAGCTATACTAGTGTGTATTGTATGATCTTGCGATGCTACCAATAACGCTCGATGATGAATATTAGAGTCTAATAGCTTTGTGACCTTGCAAGTAAACCACTTTTCATAGTATCTTGCATTCTTAGGTTCATGTTAGTTAGTTTTGAATCTTGCATATGGAGAGAGCTCTCCTTTCATTTTTTGTGGACCTGTTAGTCAATTGCGCTCACCTTTCACTTCTTCCTGATCACGTCTTTCACTTCTTATCACATCATTTTCTCTTTATTTCGAGATCGAAACTAAAATTTGAGTTCACCTTGATCATCAAAATTACATTTCACCCTCTTTTGTGTAGTTGGCTGACCATTTGAGGCCCGATCCTTCGATCTTCACTGGGGCATCTTCATTTCTTCATATCCATCTCTCTCACCTTTCTAGTCTTTCATTCATTTAATTCATCTCTCTCTAAGGTCTTGACTGGGGCATATCTTCACTGCTTAATGGTTATCCTATCATCTTTCATCTTCGATTATGATTTCTAGTGATTTGATCATGTTGCTCTTGCTTTTGTCTTCCCTCTACTTGATTTTTCTTTCGATCCCTAGGGGGTAGACACATCATATCGTATTAGCTATTCTCCAAAGCATATGCTTGACCATTTCATTTTCTTTGATCGATCTATCTTTGTGCTTGACATGTTAGTTCTTGTCTCGAGTTCTGATACTATCCATCTCTTTCCTAAGTGTTCAATACTGTCGCTACCAGGTTGACCATGCAGGATTTTCTCTCTCTCTACACTTCATTCTTTGGGGTAAGATCTCTATCTTTTGCCTTCTTGGCTGATCTATTCTTTGACGTAATGTGTTCCCAGATCGATCACACATTAGTCAAAGAGGGGAAAATGTAATCATCCAAAAATAGTCATCTAGACTATTAGCCCCTTTTGCTAAAATCATCAATTGCTTATTCTTGATCAAATCCTAGTTCTATCATTTATTCAATTATTTTCTATGGGATAACCATCTTATCCTAAGTCTTTATTTAATTAAAATGAATTTCCTCCTCTTTTATTCAATAAAGAAAGTCTCCACTTTTCCTCTTATCCTAAGTTGCACAAATAAAACATTATTCCTATTTTATAAAAAAAGGGAAAGACACTTTTTGTCTCATATGGACACAAAAGTCAACTCTTATTTTTCTCATTGGAAGATATTTGTGCACTTGGATTTCTCCTCTTTCAAGCTCCAACATTGATTAAATCTTTTGCCTCTTAATCTCCATGGTCCATTCTTTCTCATTTCTTATAAAAGGAGAGCTCTCTTCTCATTTTAGCATCCATCTTTTGAATACTAACCTTATTCTACAGGATTTCTAGGAGACTTTGAAGCTTTTTGAAGACATTCTTGCATCTAGCCTTCATTTCTTGCATCATAGCTTCATATTCTTGCATTCTTAGCTTAGTTTCATATCTATGCTTTCCTAGTTTAAATTTCATTTTCATGCTCTAGGTTAGCTCACATATATTAATTAGTTTAGATTTATAACACTTGCATCTTTCCTTTCATAGTTTAGCTTGCATTCTCATTTCTATCATAAGTTGCATTTCATTTTCATCTTGATTCTTGAGGATATTGGCATTCTTGCCCTTGTCTTCATTGAATCTCCCATTGCACAGTTTACTAGCAAGGTCATAGGCCTAATAGCTCTAGCTAAGAGCATTCTTAAGACACTTGCACTCCATGCCTAGGGAGCTCTTGGTTGATTTTAAAGGTTTTCCATTCATGGATTCCCTTGGAAGGAATGGCTTAGAGAAGTGCACAATCTAGTGTGCACAAACTAGATTTGTCCTAGTTCTTAGAGTGGGCATAAGTTCATCATTACAACTACTGAATATTTCACCGAATGGGTTGAAGTTGTCCCTCTGTCCGCAGCTACTGACAAACATGTTGCCTTGTTTATTTTGAATCACATCATTTTCCACTATGGTATTCCTTCCTCCATAGTCAAAGATAATGGCGGCCAATTTAAGAACAAAGACCTGAAGCACTTGTGCAAAAAGTTCAAAATCAAACAACATTGGTTTTCTATTTACTACCCTCAAGGGAATGGCCAAGCTGAGGCCTCAAACAAAACATTGCTGAAAATTCTCCATAGAACAGTGGACAAATCAAGCAAGGATTGGCATCTGCAGATCAATCCTGCATTATGGGCTTATAGAACATCTATCCGCACTCCTACAGGTGCAACACCTTTTTCCTTGGTTTATGGTTCTAAGGTTGTCTTACCATTAGAGGTTGAAATACCTTCACTAAGAGTCTCTCTCCATGGTTTGATTACCAATGAAGACCAGAGGGCCATGAGAGTGCATGAGCTCACTACTTTGGGAGAACACCGCAAGGCCACCTTTGATCACATGCACACTTATCAAAAGAGAATGTCTACTACTTACAATAAGAAATTTCATCATAGAGAGTTCCAAGTGGGTGAGCTAGTTCTCAGAGAAAATCCCAAAAATCAGCAGAATAGGGAGCAGAAAGGCAAGTTTGAGCCAAATTGGTTAGGACCTTATATCATTACAGTAGCATTTGGGTCAGGAGCCTATCAACTATCTACACCTGAGGGAGAAGAGCTTACCAAACCTATCAATGTTCTACATCAAAAGAAGTTCTATGCCTAAGGTTGTTGAGCTCTTTGTACATATTTTTATTGATCCTAAAAAAATTCAAAAAAATTCATATATGATGCTGAAAAAATCCTAAAAAGCATAAAAAATACTGAAAAAATGAGCATCCTAGTGAAAACCTAGCAATAGGCACTTTGATGTCTCACCAAAAAAATAAAATTGAAAATGGTCTTGAAAAAATAAATCTATCAAGTGGTGAAAGCCTGGAAACAGGCGCTGCTTGAGACCCTTGCACCTATGTCTATCAGTCTTGCATGGTGCTCCTGCGCTCCACTTTTTGCTTTGCCTCTCCTAGCCTAGAATTGACTCTTGTCTTAGTCTAGGAGGCATACATTGTTCTAGCCTATCTTGGGTCTCATTGTGCGTTTGGGTTTCTTGGGCCTCTTGGTTCCAACAGTGTTTTTCAACATTACCCCAATTGTGTTTTTCAACACTTTCCTAGCATCGAGTGTTTTCTCAACACTTATCAGATATCCTATCTGCAATCTTGAATGATGCAATATTTCTCACTAGCAGATGTGATACTCAAAGTTTGACTCTATGACCTACACACATGCACTTAAACACTTGACTTTCTGAAATTTGCTTTATTTCTTTGTGTGTTGTCTATGATGATTTCTTTGATGAGTGTTCTATCCCTAATAGTTTTTGATGATGCCAAGATAGAAGATTGGGGCATGAGCACATGTTTTATTTGCTTTCTACCTGTGGGTATATTTTTTTGATCTTGGTTGTCATGAGCATTTGTGCTTGTTCCACTTGACTCTAGGATCTACAAGGTATTATCCTTGACTTTTTTTTCTACAAGTGCATGCTTATAGTCATCTTGACTTTCTTGTGTCTTGATATGAGCATAATCTTGCTATATCAAACTTAGGGAATCTCACTGCACTAGTCATCTTGACTTATATGTCTTTGATGCCTAGGTGAGATTTCCACATTCCTATCTGATATAGATCATGTTCAAATCGACATAGTTATACTAGTGTGTATTGTATGATCTTGCGACGCTACTAGTAACACTCGATGATGAATATTAGAGTCTAATAGCTTTGTGACCTTGCAATTAAACCACTTTTCATAGTAGCTTGCATTCTTAGGTTCATCTTAGTTAGTTTTGAATCTTGCATATGGAGAGAGCTCTCCTTTCATCTTTCATGGACCTATCGGTCAACTGCGCTCACCTTTCGCTTCTTCCTAATCACATCTTTCACTTCTTATCACATCATTTTCTCTTCATTTCAGGGTCAAAACTAAAATTTGAATTCACCTTGATCATCAAAATTGCATTTCACCCTCTTCTACGTAGTTGGCTGACCATTTGAGGCCTGATCCTTCGATCTTCACTGGGGCATATTCATTTCTTCATCTCCATCTCTCTCACCCTTCTAGTCTTTCATTCATTTAATTCATCTCTCTCTAAGGTCTTGACTGGGGCATATCTTCACTGCTTGATGGTTATCCTATCATCTTTCATCTTTGATTATGATTTCTAGTGATTTGATCACGTTGCTCTTTCTTTTGTCTTCCCTCTACCTGATTTCACTTTTGATCCCAAGGGGGCAGACACATCATATCCTATTGGCTATTCTCCAGAGCATATGCTTGACCATTTCATTTGCTCTGATTGATCTATCTTTACGCTTGAGATGTTAGTTCTCATCTCAAGTTCTGATACTATCCATCTCTTTCCTAAGTGTTCAATACTGTTGCTACCAGGCTGACCATGCAGGATTTTCTCTCTCTCTGCACTTCATTCTTTGGAGTTAGATCTCTATCTTTTTCCTTCTTGGCTGATCTATTCTTTGATGTAATGTGTTCCCAGATCGATCACACATTAGTCAAAGAGGGGAAAATGTAATCATCCAAAAATAGTGATCTAGACTATTAGCCCCTTTTGCTAAAATCATCAATTGATTATTCTTGATCAAATCCTAGTTCTATCATTTATTTGATTATTTTCTATGGGCTAACCATCTTATCCTAATTCTTTATTTAATTAAAATGAATTTCCTCCTCTTTTATTAAATAAAGAAAGTCCCCACTTTTCCTCTTATCCTAAGTTGTACAAATAAAGCATTATTCCTATTTTATAAAAAAAGGGAAAAGGCACTTTTTGTCTCATATGGACACAAAAGTCAACTCTTATTTTTCTCATTGGAGGAAATTTGTGCACTTGGATTGCTCCTCTTTCAAGCTCCAACGTTGCTTAATCTTTTGCCTCTTAATCTCCATGGTCCATTCTTTCTCATTTCTTATAAAAGGAGAGCTCTCTCCTCATTTTAGCATCCATATTTTGAATACTAACCTTATGCTGTAGGATTGCTAGGAGACTTTGAAGATTTTTGAAGACATTCTTGCATCTAGCCTTCATTTCTTGCATCATAGCTTCATATTCTTGCATTCTTAGCTTAGTTTCATATCTATGCTTTCCTAGTTTAAATTTCATTTTCATGCTCTAGATTAGCTCACATAGATTAATTAGTTTGGATTTGTAACACTTACATCTTTCCTTTCATAGTTTAGCTTGCATTCTCATTTCTATCATAAGTTGCATTTTATTTTCATCTTGATTCTTGAGGATATTGGCATTCTTTCCCTTGTCTTTATTGAATCTCCCATTGCATGGTTTACTAGCAAGGTCATAGGCTTAATAGCTCTAGCTGAGAGTATTCTTAAGACCTTTGCACTCTATGCCTAGGGAGCTCTAGGTTGATTTTCAAGGTTTCCCATTCATGGATTCCCTTGGAAGGAATAGCTTAGGGCCCGTTTGGACGCAAGCATATCGACCGATATACCGGAATATCAAATTCCGAAGATGATATCCATTGTTTGTGTGCGACATCGAAGGATGGAATTGGAATTCTGATATTCCAATTTTACCCAAAAAATAGGCATATTGTCTTCCACTTGAAAAGGTGGAATTGGAATATCGGGCTCGCATTCCGGTTTCCAAATGCCAATTTTGAAAATGTCATCGGGTCCGCGTGGGTTTTATGATTTTTGACATTCACTTTATTACCTTGTTTTGACATCCGCAACGGTTATTATTACATCGCGTGTTCGTTGGAAGCCCTCTCTGGTTCAAGCTGCATCTTCCTGAATCTTCTTCGAAGCTTCATCTTCCTGCATCTGGTTCGAAGCTGCATCTTCCTCATCCGTTTATCTATTGTATGTATACTCCCTCAGCCATTTATCTGCATTTGTATTCATTTCTACATTTGTATTCGTCCATTTATCTTTATGGGTAACTAGTGTAAATGGTACATTCATGGACACCCAGTGCCTAACTGGTTAAAATGTTACATACATGGATACCCAATTTTCGTAGCTGTGATTAAATTGGTACATAACAGATTCCCAGTGCCAATAAGTGGTTAAAATGGTACATTCATGGATACCCAGTTCCCGTAACTATTTTTAAATAGTTTATTCATGGATTCCAATTCCCATAGCTGGTGTAAATGGTACATTCATGGATTCCCAATGCCCATAACTTGTGTAAATGGTACATTCATGGATCCCCAATGCCCATAACTAGTTAAAATGGTCCAATGCCCATAACTGGTTTAATGGCACCTTGTTTCCGTAGGAGAACCAGCTATAGAATAGGAAAATTATGTAGATTGTACATCCATGGACAGTTAACTCTATAATAAAAAATCTCCTACCTTTCGTCAGCCATGAGCCATAGGCCTGTAGGTACTTCTCTCTCTGTATGATTTGGATTGGATGCCTCTTTATATACCCTTTCACCCATCTTAATTTCCCCAAATGTATGCCAAATACTTTTCCCCAAGTAGTGATACCTGATAATGCAGTCCAAGAAACATTTGGGATTGCAGCTTCCCATCCCTCTACAAAACCAGAGGGCTCCCTTACCCCTTCCTCCCATTCAGGGCATACAGAAGATCTCTGATTTGGAAAGAGTTGGGATTCTGGGCAATGGCAGCCAAGGCATTGTGTACAAAGCCCTCCACCGCAAATCATCTTCCTTCTACACCCTCAAAGTCATCCGCCTCGACCATGATTCACCCCTCATAACAAGGGAGATGGACATCCTCAGGAAAATCGATTCTCCCTATGTTGTCAAATGTCAGGGTATTTTCCATGAGGGAGGAAACATTAATTATGTTCTAGAGAACATGGATGGAGGCTCCCTTGCCGATTTGTTGAAGCACAAGACAAAGATGACAGAGTCCTTTAATTGCTAAGTTGCTAGACAAGTGTTGGAGGGATTGAAATACCTTCACAGTGACTGTCCCTTGTGTAATTGCCACTTTAATGTATTGGTATTGAACCACATTAATGCTTTTCTTCTTGATAATGTTATCATTTGTTCAAGAAGAAAAGCATTAATGTGGTTCAATACCAATAGGCAATACATTAAAGTGGCAATTACACAAGGGACAGTCACTGTGAGATGTCCTTAGTTGTGATTGTCCTTACAGTGAGTGTACATTATCATGTTGTCTTTAGAGTGACTGTCCTCATTTGTTGAAGAAGAAATGCATTAATGTGGCAATTACACAATGGACAGTCACTGTGAGATGTCCTCATTTGTGACTATCCTTATAGTGAGTGTACATTATCATGTTGTCTTTATAGTGACTGTCCTCATTTGATGAAGAAGAAAAGCATTAATGTGGCAATTACACAATGGACAATCACTGTGAGATGTCCTCATTTGTGACTATCCTTACAGTGAGTGTACATTATCATGTTGTCTTTAGAGTGACTGTCCTCATTTGTTGAAGAAGATGTAGGAAGATGCAGCTCGAACCAGAGAGGGCTTCCAACAAACATGTGATGTAATAATAACCGTAGCGGATGTCAAAACAAGGTAATAAAGCAGATGTCAAAAATCATAAAACCCACGCGGACCCGACAGCATTTTCAAAATTGGCATTTGGAAACCGGAATGCGAGCCCGATATTCCAATTCCACCTTTTCAAGTGGAAGACGATATGCCCATTTTTTGGGCAATACATTCAAGTGACAATTACACAAGGGACAGTCACTTGAGATGTCCTCATTTGTGACAAGGACAATCACAAATGAGGAAATCTCACAGTGATTGTCCCTTGTGTAATTTCCACTTGAATGTATTGCTATTTAACCACATTAATGCTTTTCTTCTTCAACAAATGAGGACAGTCACTCTAAAGACAACATGATAATGTACACTCACTATAAGGATAGTCACAACCGAGGACATCTCACAGTGACTGTCCCTTGTGTAATTGCCACTTTAATGTATTTTGCTATTGAACCACATTAATGATTTTCTTCTTCAACAAATGAGGACAGTCACTCTAAAGACAACATGATAATGTACAAATACATTCAAATGGTAATTACACAAGGGATAGTCATTGTGAGATGTCCACATTTGTGACTGTCCTTGTCACAAATGAGGACATCTCATAGTGACTGTCCCTTGTGTAATTGTCACTTGAACCATGCGAATGCTTTTCTTCTTGAACAAATGAGGACATTATCAAGAAGAAAAGCATTAATGTGGTTCAATACCAATAGGCAATACATTAAAGTGGCAATTACACAAGGGACAGTCACTGTGAGATGTCCTCATTTGTGACTGTCCTTACAGTGAGTGTACATTATCATGTTGTCTTTAGAGTGACTGTCCAAATTTGTTGAAGAAGAAAAGCATTAAAGTGGCAATTACACAATGGACAGTCACTGTGAGATGTCCTCATTTGTGACTGTCCTTACACTAACTAGACATAATGAAACTATTGTTTCTCAAGCAATCTCGGCTCACAAGAATAAAATTGGCCTTGTTCTAAGTGATAGAAAAATTTAATCTTTACAAAGAGTTGAGAATTCTGGTTACACACAATGCACATCCTCCTATGTAGCCCCTTGTTACTCCAAGTGATGATAATGCTCACTCTTTCAAAAAATAAAGAGTATTACCCTAATGCTTTTTCTTTGATATTTCTAGGAATGTCAATTTAGTAGCAGACATTGTGTTTTATTTTAATCACTTTAATAAGTATGGTTTGTCAAACTGTGCTTTATTTTAATCACTATAATAAGTATGGTTATCCAGTGTTGTTAGCAGCCTTATGAATGTTTTCAAGTTTCTCAAAATGTAATGACTCTTATTTAATATATCAAGTGCAAACCCATCCACTTTTGTTGAAAAATATAATGGTTTACTTGAAAAATTATCTAAAGATAAGGATAAGGCTATAAATATGTTTTATTAGGATTCTAATCATGAAATGGTGCCATGATGGCATTTCCAATTCTTTTGCCATGACTTGAAAGATTTAATATCAACATTTTAAAAATCATTAAAGAGAAATAAGATTAATAGTAGTTTGAAATTCTCATAGTTTTAATTGAAGACTTGGACTTCCTTTTATATTTCAATAGAAATAATTTTCCTCCTAGAGAATTTACTTGGATTCATAGTCTTGTAGCCTTCAAAACCTTTTTGATCAAAAAGTGCCTTGAATCTAGACTAGTTCCCTCATGATACTTAGAAAGATGATATCTGCCTCTTTCTAGGGCAGTCACAAATGAGGACAGCCACTCTAAAGACAACATGATAATGTACAAATAAATTCAAATGGAAATTACACAAGGGATAGTCACTGTGAGATGTCCTTATTTGTGACTGTCCTTGTGTAACCACATTAATGCTTTTCTTCTTCAACAAATGAGGATAGTCACTCTAAAGACAACATGATAATGTACACTCACTGTAAGGACAGTCACAAATGAGGACATCTCACAGTGACTGTCCATTGTGTAATTGCCACTTTAATGCTTTTATTCTTCAACAAATGAGGACAGTCACTCTAAAGACAACATGATAATGTACACTCACTGTAAGGACAGTCACAAATGAGGACATGTCACAGTGACTGTCCATTGTGTAATTGCCACATTAATGCTTTTCTTCTTCAACAAATGAGGACAGTCACTCTAAAGACAACATGATAATGTACACTCACTGTAAGGACAGTCACAAATGAGGACATCTCACAGTGACTGTCCATTGTGTAATTGCCACTTTAATGTATTGCCTATTGGTATTGAACCACATTAATGCTTTTCTTCTTGATAATGTACTCATTTGTTCAAGAAGAAAAGCATTCGCATGGTTCAAGTGACAATTACACAAGGGACAGTCACTGTGAGATGTCCTCATTTGTGACAAGGACAGTCACAAAAGAGGACATCTCACAGTGACTATCCCTTGTGTAATTACCATTTGAATGTATTTGTACATTATCATGTTGTCTTTAGAGTGACTGTCCTCATTTGTGACTGCCCTTCTAGTGAGTGTACATTATCATGTTGTCTTTACAGTGACTCTCCTCATTCAAGTGGCAATTACACAAGGGACAGTCACTATGAGAACTTCTCATTTTGTGAAATTACACAAGGTACTTTCTTGTCTACATATGTTGTATACTCAACCTGCAACTCTATTCTTATGCATTATAGTTGGGTGTTTTCTTATGTTTTTTTATTGGTATTTTTAGGTAATTCAATGGATCTCATTGATGATATTGATGATGAAGATAATATTGAAATAGAAGGAGAGATTATGAGGAGGACAAGAGTCTTGCCTGTTGTTGTAATTGTTCTTGCCACCCTTGTCGTGTCCATAGCGGAGTGTATAAAAGAGGGTAGTCAAAATATGCGTAAGCGCACAAGAGATGCAATTCCTTTTTATAAGCATGTTATCCACTCCAATGAGACGGATTGCCATGACCAAATACGCATGACTAGACAATCCTTCTTTAAACTAGCCAATATTTTAAGGCAAAAAGGAAGCATCAGAGATACAGAATTCATCACGATAGAAGAACAATTAGTCATGTTCCTCCATACTCTTGGCCACAATTTGAGGAATCGTAAGATTGCCCATAACTTTGGGCACTCTGGAGAGACAGTAAGCCGATACTTCCACAAGGTCTTGAGGGCTATCTTGGCGCTCCATTCGGATTATTTTATACCCCCTGGTCCAAACACTCCTCGAGAAATCAGTGGGAAGATCCGTTTTGATCCATTCTTCAAGGTATATCTCCCAGTGGTTTAATTTTGTGTAGAGTTGTAATCCTATTATTGCGTGTTCATTAGACCTATGATTTATCTGACTACAGGACTGTGTGGGAGCAATGGATGGATCGCATATACCAGTCACTATCGATGTCAACCTGCAAGCTAAATATCGTGATAAAAAAGGCAACTTGTCACAAAATGTTATGGGAGTGTGTTCATTTGATTATAAGTTTCAATACATCCTTGCTGGTTGGGAAGGGTCTGCTGCAGATAGCCGTGTTCTAGCTTCAGCTCTATCTAGAGCTGATCCATTGGTAGTTCCCCCAGGTTTGTAAAATATGATTATATTATTGAACCATACAAAAAATAAGACAACGTTATGACAATGACATTTTGTTTGTTTAGGTAAATATTATTTGGTCGATGCTGGATATCCTAACGTACTAGGATTTCTCACACCTTATCAGTGCACACGCTACCACCTAAAGGATTTTTCAAGAGCAAACCCAATAAACACCTCACACGAGTTGTTTAATCATCAACACTCCTCGCTTAGGAATGTAATAGAGCATACATTTGGGATATTGAAGTAGCGTTTTCCTATATTGAAGCATGCGACATCTTATCAAATCAAGACACAAACACATATTGTTTTGGCATGTTGCATACTTCACAACTTCATTACGATAGAGGATGGCCTTCCATCTGAGGTAGAATTTGAAGAGGAAGATGGTCGTGATGGGATAGATGTACCAGTGCTTGAGACATATGGGTTGAGCCAGCGTGAAAGAGATGATTGGGCCAATTTTTGAGATGAAATAGCAAGAAGGATGTGGGAAGACTATAGATCTCGATCTTAGTCGGTTGAATAACTATTATGGCAATGTTTAAACTAATGTCAGATTTCATAAATTTCACAAACTGATACTATACATTAATAAAAGCCGTTATGCCATATTTAGTGTTGTCATGTTATATTCAATGTTGTTATATTTAATGTTGTCGTATTATATTTAATATTCTCATGTTATGTTTAATGTTGCTATATTTTATATTTAATGTTAAGTCATGTTATATTTAATATTGTCATGTTATGTTTAATGTTGCTATATTATATGACAAGGACAGTCACACATGAGGACAGTCACTGTAAAGACAACATGATAATGTGCACTCACTATAAGATGTGCTCATTTGTGACTGTCCTTACAGTGAGTGTACATTATCATGTTGTCTTTAGAGTGACTGTCCTTACAGTGAGTGTACATTATCATGTTGTCTTGAGAATGACTGTCCTCATTTGTGACTGTCCTTACAGTGAGTGTACATTGTCATGTTGTCTTTAGAGTGACTGTCCTTACAGTGAGTGTACATTATCATGTTGTGTGTGCATCAGATATGTCTATGGATGGTGACATTCAAGTTATCCAAGCAACTTCTTCTTCCAAGAAGGTGTTCTAGACAAAAGAGATGGAACGCAAGTTGCTAGACTTGCTACAGGAGCAAGTGCAGCTTGGAAAGAAAGCTGAAGGGGGTTTTAAGAAAGAGGCTTGGACAGCCATCGAAAGGAGGTTCAATAATGAGATGAAAATGAAGCTATCGAAGGAAAACTTCAAGAACAAGCTGAAAACTTGGAAACAAGGGTATAGAGTTATGAAAGACTTGAGGAATACAAGTGGCTTAGCTTGGAATGAGACTACCCAAACTATGGATGCTGATGATAGTGTTTGGGACGAGTTGTTGAAGGTAACATGGTCTTCAAATCTCCTTTTAAGTTGAATATATCTTTTTAAGTAATGAAGGACCAATAATGAATTCAATTGTTATGCCATGATACAGAGAAAGGAATTTAAAAATGCCAGAATGTATAAGAGGCAGCCATTTCAATACTATAATGAATTATCCTGTATTGTTGGGAATGACATAGCTGAGGGCACTGTAGTTGCAACAGCTCAAGAGACGAAGGAGGATTTCATTGATGATGAAGATTTCAGTTATCATGGTATGGATAATGCATGTTTTGAGACTGCTACTGATTTGTCTAATGATGATAACGAATCTATTGATACACCTACATCGAACCAATCTACTGCAAGCGGCAAAGATAACCCTTCAACATCGTCAAGGAGGCAAAAGAGGAGGAGGGGAACATTGGCAGGTTCGTTGGATTCGATTTGTGAAGTGATCAAAGATCTGTCTGCAGGCATTACATCAGGCCTTGCACAACCTCTAAAAGTGGATAAATCATCTAGTTTGAGAAATGAGGTAGCGGAGTTGCATAAAGCACTTAAAGAAATCCCTGGCCTTTGCGACTCTACTATAATTGAAGCATACGAAAAGTTAATGCATGATCCACAATCAACCGCATTGTTCTTGACAATGGATGAAGGGGAGAGAATCCAATATATGAAATTGAAGTTTGGACTTTAGTTGATCGATGTTTATTAGGTCTTCTGTTTAAAATCAAAACTAATGTTTAAAATCAAAACTAACTAACGTTTCTTAACAGTTTCTTAACTAATGTTTAAAATCAAAACTAACTAACGTTTCTCTCCATTAAGACTATGTAATGCAGTATGAAGATATTTGATAGAATGAATGGAATGTCATTGGTTTAAGTTGAACTACTAATCCATTTTCAAGTGTTGAGAGTTGTGTTGAAGGGTTGTGCTTAGAAAAGTTGATGTTGTCTTTTAGATTTCAAATGCAATTGGTTTCATGTAATTTTGTTAAGTTTTGAGCAAGATATGATAAAAATACCATTGGCTGCCCTGAAAGTTTGTTTTTTCTAAAAGTTACAATTTGAAAATAGGCATGGTATGGCTCTGTACAGTCTGGTACAAACCTGCACATGATTGATAATGTTGATATTGTCTTTTACCTTTCAAAGACAGTTGGTTTCATGAAATTTCATTGGATTTTGATTAAGTTATGGTATTTTTCATGTTGACTGTCCTGACCCTAACTAGGATTTCCAGCGAGAGTAATAAATTCATAACCAGAGTTTCCACAGTTGAAAATTGATTAGGATCTTGTATGTTAGGTTGAAGCACTCCTTCCTTTGCATTATTATTGGTATTAGAGCCAAGATCATGCTAGGATAATCATGTAAACAGTAAAATTACTCTACAGCTGTTCATTTTATGTACTCTTTATGTATCTGATTTACAGATTTATCCATGACACAAATGAGGACATCTCACAGTGACTGTCCCTTGTGTAATTGCCACTTGAATGAGGACAGTCACTGTAAAGACAACATGATAATGTACACATACAATGAGTGTACATTATCATGTTGTCTTTACAGTGACTGCCCTCATGTTGTATATTCTTCTCTGTAGATGCTACTGTGTGCCGTGGTCCAAACAGGCCCATAAATGTGGTTGGATAGCAATACATTCAAGTGCAAATTACAAATATTATAATGTATCTATCTAGTCCTCATGACTACTCATGACAGTACAAGTGATTTTTTTTGGGGGTGGGGAAAGGTTCGAGACTTTCAGCTATATGAAGAATCCTTTCTACCTAATACAAAAATGCACCCCATAAAACATCTGATTGGTTCGAGTATCTTTGAACTATTTGGGTCTGTTGACAACACTAGACTAGTGTCTACAGAATGACTAATTTCATGCAAGACAATGGCTCTATCTGACAGAGAGTCCATGCTAGGCTTCATGACTTGATGCATTTTACGTTGCCTTTGGGTGAAGATAGGGAACTATAACTAGTATCAGTATTGAACATGCTTTTACTAGAACTGCTTGTGCTAATGAATCAGAGCAAAATTACCTTTGTCCTCATTGAAATACATGTTGCATATATATATATATATATATCTTGACATGTACATATGTGTTTCTCAATCATGAATTGGGTGTTTGCCTGTCAAGCATCAATTTGGTCTCTAGGAATTGTGCACTCTCTCTTACTTTTGAAAAAGCATTTGAGCACTGTGCTAACTAATGAAAACTCTCTATTTTGAGGCCCATAAACTGATCTTTTTACAGAATCTTGACCATAAAAAAAGAGAGTGATGGAACTCAATCCTCTTTGAATGAGGTCCCACCTACTCTGCTTTTGGGTCACCGCACTATATAATGAAAGTGCTCATTATTGGCCACTTCCTTCACTGTTGTTTAGAATATGCTCAAGAGACCTACTGCCATTTTTTGGATACTGTCCAAAACAACACCCAAATCAAGGGGAGCAGTATGCAGCACAAGGGGATGGGAATAATATGAAAAAGAGTGAATTTAGTACAATGAGGAGGACAACAGAGACCAGTTCTAGGTAAAACAACAATGAGGAGGACAACAGAGATGCCTTTAAAGGGTAAAACAACAAATATAAGATTTTATAATACCATTTCAAATATGATTTGTTTTATTACAAATTAGAAGTATCAGGCTTGTCATGTTCATCTTTTTCTTCATTTCCTACAAACTCCATTTGAAAAGGAACACACCCTTCCTCCATGAGATAACTTTTCCACCAATCCACTTCTGAAGCATTCACAAACCCTATCCACTTTTGGAGAAAGGATCACTAGTTTTACAATGTGTGACCCAGAAGAAAGAGCATAATTATTCTCATTTGCATAGCCCACTAGATAAGGAACACAAATTGTGGCTTCAACTAAACCATTATATATCTCTTTCGAAGAGCTATATAACAAGGGTGTTTAGGAATACATACAATATTGAATGCTTGGAGCAAGGAAAAAGATGAAATGGATACACTAGTGATAGATAACAAGGTGTTGACATTTTGGTTTGCCATGGGAGACAAAGTGAAAAGATGTATGGTATGTGAGGCAAATTCATCTTCTACCACAAAGTCCCTATTTAATTCAAAACCAAATATAACACAAAAGCCATTCCTATTTTGTATAGTTTCTCCACACATATTTAGCATAGAAGTTTCTAGTTTAATTCTAGAAATAGTTTGTAGAGTGTCTGGTTCATGTGTGTGAGCCTACTTCATGTGTGTGGATTATAAGCATGCATTGTCAGAGTGTCTGAATATTGAGTGTCTTATTGCTATTGCTATTGTTTAATTTTGGGATTGTTGATATAGGTGCATTATTGAAATTGGTTTGATGGCTCTGATCAATGTGCCAAGTTGTCGATGTGGTGGTGGGCAGTGCCAGTTGAAGATTTCACGGTCAGTGGAGAACCCTGGACGACAATATTGGTGTTGTCCAAACAAAAAAAAGGTTGCTAATGTGTATATATTTAATGTTTGTAATGTAACTACTATTTATTATATTTAATGTTTGTAATGTAAATAGTATTCAATACTAATGTAGATTGGGCATCACAGGGCTATCATGATTGTGGGTACTTTAGATGGGTCGATGACAACCCATCTACATCTATTCGCCCATCTCCAGTTATCCACGATCCAGACATCCGCCCATCTCCACTCATCCACAATCCAGGATTTGAGTGCAATAGTTGTCAAGCTAGGACAAACGAAATTAAATTTTTACGATGCCTTCTCTGTATTGTAATTGCATATCTTTTGTACGACCATATGCGTAGATGAGCTCAAGAAGTATTCAGCTTTGTATTTTGATATTGTAATATGTGGAGATGAGTTCAGGAACTAGTCAATTTTGTATTTTGATATTGTAATATACAGATATGAGCTCAGGAATTATTCAATTTTGTATTTTGATATTATAACTAAATATTATAATATGGATATGGCATAACTCCTCTTTGCCCCAAGTGCGCATATATATGGTCCACATAGTTTTTTTCACAATAATTTTTCATGTTTATGGCTTAGGTGAGCCCCAATATGGTATTAGTCACATGATTTAACGTTGTTTTTGTGGTTATTGTTTTGTAGAATTCTAACCCAGGTTTGTAGAGGAATTTTGAGGTTAACATAGATATATCATGTATAAACTCATTTAATTGGTCGTGTTTTTATCTTGACAAGCGTGGATCATTCAGGTAAGAATCAAAGGGGGTCATAGAAGGTAATAATAATTAATAAGATTTTTTTAAAAAAACTCATACAAAAGTGAGCAACTGAATGTACTTCATTGGTGTACTAACAAAAGCACAAAGTAGTTGTATGTTCTATGTATGCAGTGCCTAGAGACAAAAACAAGAGTTCAGGCATGACAGAGCGTCAAAGACTCATCAGACTAAATTATAACATTGTATCTGCATTATGTAAAATGAGGAATGCCTCATTCAAGTTGTAACACTGTATCTGCATTATGTAAAATGAGGAATGTCTCCATTGTATCTGCATTATGTAAAATGAGGAATGGCTCATTCAAGTTGTAATTTTATATCAGGTCATGACTTTGTGGGGCTAGACCGGAGGTTTTCTTCACCCAGCTCTTTCCTACCGGTGCTCCTATTGAGCTGGGTTGGCAACATTTTGTAAAAAATAAATAATAAAATAAATGACTTGTTTATAAATTTGTGTATTTTGGGTCTACATATTTTATAAATTTGTATAGGATTTTTTTTTAATAAAAATGTTATACAGAATGTTAAAATTTTTATAAACTTATAAACATAATTTTATTTCAAAATATTATAAATATTCAAAATCACATACAAATGAAATAAAATAAGTATTCAAAAACAAAATAAATTATTATTATATTATTTTATTGCAAAAATAAAATAAATATTCAAAAACAAAATAAAATATTATAATATTATTTTATTACAAAAATAAAATAAATATTCAAAAACATGAACAAAATGTGAAAAGCATCATAACATTTGAAAAAATCACAAATTGTTATAAAGAAATTAAAAACAAATTCTCATTCAGTGCATATTCCAATTCCAAAATGTGGCACCCAAACGCGGAAAATACATCTTCTCGGTCATCTTCCAGGTGCGTCCAAACGGGTCGAACACATATTCCGGATATCATTTTGAGGATATGATATTCCAGAATTGCAGCATATTCCAGAATTGACTATATCCGACATTCCGTATGCCTGCGTCCAAACGGGCCCTTAGAGAAGTGCACAATCTAGTGTGTACAAGTACACCTTGTGACATGTGTGTTCAAGTTTTTGATTTGGTTGTCTGATATTCGAGTTAACAATGGATTGTTGACTGCTTTGATCGAGAGCTTTCATTCCGAGACCTAGAATTTTCATTTTTCGACTGGAGAGATTACTGTCACTCTGGAGGATGTATACAAGATACTTAGGATTCCTTTCCATGGTTCGCACCCAGATTACTTTAGTTTGAGCAATACAAGGTTTTAGGCATTTAGGAGTCTTTTCAGTGCAGATGAGTAGATCGCTCAGTAGATCTAATGGGAGATCCTAGTATAGAGATACGATCACACTCATAGGTTAGAGTGTATTATAGCAGTGATGATCAAAGGGATCATCATGTCTGACCATCAGTAGAATGATCTTTTACTGGGCTAGGCCCTGATAGTAGTATGACTGATGGCTACACCTCTTGAGCTAGGATGGGGTCAGTTCCTCCTGGCACATATGCTCTCAGAGATGCACAAGATTGTCTACCACGAGGTGAAGACATTTCCATCAGGTGCAATGGTGTTATAGATCTGGGCCTTGGAGCACATCCCTATATCCCGACTAGTATGTGGTGATGAGTGACAGCCTCAAGAGCCACTCATTTTCTAATATTCAAGTTACATGACATAGGTATAGATGGGCTAGACAGAGTACTAGAGGTGTGTGTTAGATAAAATGACCTTTGTCATCTAGAGGCCTTACTTACAGATTGAGGCATGGCCAACTACTCATGTTTAGTTTGGCTACTTTTGCCAGAGTTGGATCCTAATAGGGAGATCCACCACTATATTAGAGAGGTTTATCATTGAAAATGTCTAGCAGAAGGTTGGCATCATTTAGGATGTCCCTCAAGATTTTGGAGCATATGCCCGATTAGTTTGTGAGCTCGGACTAGGATGGTCTGCCAGACTGTCAGATGCTGATTTTAGTCTTGAGTACAAGGCTCTAGTGAGAAAAGATTGGGATTACAGGCCACAGGTTGCCGATGTTAGAGTCACAAATTCCTTTATTTCATATATAGAAGTGCATGCGATGAGGCATTTCTCTAACCCTACATAGCTCATCCCTATTATGGAGGATGTGGAGGATGTGATAGGTGTTGCTATGGGCAGACGCTAGAGGTAGAGAGAGGTACAGATACTAGTGGTACATCCAACACCACCTTGACCTAGAGTAGTGATGATCATACTGAGGCCATCAAGACAGATGAGACCCCCTAGGCCTCAAGGTTTTTTGGTAGGCAGGCCTGTAGTGTTACAACGTAGACATACCAGAGGTGAGGGTGCCACACTAGGTGGTGTAGGCAGTGTGGAGGAGGTTCTGGCAGCTTAGCAAGATGCTCTAATGGAGGAGGCACAAGATGCTCTCAATTTTGACCTAGGTGCAGAGGTTCATCGCCACAAGCTAGGCATAGATAGAGGCAAGTGTAGATCAGCCCATGAAGGAGGCAGAGATTTTAATAGCTAACACTGATCCTGGTTTGAGATAGACTTCTCAGGATGTGATTAGATGACTCTGGCACTGGTTATGAGATCAAATATTGCACAACGCAACCTTAAAGGTTTAGCTAAGAGATTGTGAGAGGCAGCTATGAGAGTGGGAGGCCGATGTGAGATGCTTGTAGGTAGAGGTGATCCACCAGATGGGTCGCATAGCTTACTATGTGTCAACTTATTATTTTGTTGTTCCACCTGGGTAGAGAATGACATCCTACTCCTAGTATATGATAGATTCTAAGCAAGCTAGGGCCCCACGTGTTGATCCACCACCAAATCCACCTACTGGAGGAGGAGTTTCCCTGATGCCAAGGACCAGGTAGATAGTTGACCTATCATATTCCTCTATTTTTGTCTTTTTTATGATACCTCATAGCTCATTATAGCTCATTCTTTTGTATATAGTGCTATTAGTGCACCCCATTATACTTTGATATTCTAATATATATATATATATATATATATATATATATATATATATATATATATATATATATATATATATATATATATATATATATATATATATATATATATATATATATATATATATATATATATATATATATATATATATATATATATATATATATATATATATATATATATATATATATATATATATATATATGAGATCAATTTTGGTTGTGACTTCATACGCACTTGTCATTTACATTTTATGATGTAATAACATGTGATGCAAATGTATGAAATGTTTCTCTTATTATGAAATGTATGAATTATGCCATGCAATGATAGATAGTAGATGAATGAATGCACATGTATGTTTGTACGGATGAATGAAATGAAAATGTAATGTAAATGCAGTGATACACATGATGTGTTTTTGCAGGTACATGAAGAAGACAAGTGCTCAATCATTGTCAAAATGGATGTTTAACCTAGAACGGTGACTGCTTGCTGATTAGTTTAGGGGACCTTCGTACGATGGTCAATCCTTGCATTGTGTTTAGTGTCAATTTGGAGAATTCAAGCATTGATTGATACTCAAGTCATGAGAAATGTAACCATGTAAAGTGCAAAATGCAAAATGAAATGTAAGACCTAGGACTTAGTCACTGATCATATGTCATTCTTTTTTCATCACTAAATATTTTTAGGTAACATCGGATAATCAATACAATGTTCACTACTTAGGCAACCCTGAACATATAAATATTGATTTTTATTTTGTTATGTCAGATTTAGATATAAGCATCAAGCCACAAAAGCTAGGATGACCTGAATATCATGTCCATTTTGATATAGTTGTATCATCTTAAAATGGAAGCACTTCTTGTTAATCTCTATTGAGCATTTAAGGTTGTCATTAGTATCAAAGGATAGTAAACAGGTCAGTCGGTTACTTATATTGAGTTGGTTGGTAACTAGAAGTAAGACAAAGTAGTCAGTAAAGCCTTTACACCGAGCATCACATAGTTTATCAAGCACCACACAGTTTATCGAGCACCAGCGACATCAACACCGATGGTCAATAAACACCGAGCATCGCAGTATACACTGACTAGATTATACAGTGTTTACTGATGATCACAGAAAATGGCATAGTAATCTGAAATGACACATTATTCTATGCAAACGGTTATAAAAAATCATAAAATGGTTTACCAAGATCAAGGAGCATTTATTGTAAATAGATACTCATTAAATGTAATGTTTATCTTATTGTAATAGTTGATCTAGGTTATTTTGCACCGTAGATCTTATTGTTATGATTATTTTTGTAACCTAATTTTTACTAAGGCGGAAAAATAGAACACTATATATTATGTATGTTTGCACCATTTTTATGAGGTTGGTGAACTAATATATATGAATCAAGGAGCACTTGAATACATTGCCTATCTTCAAGACAATCAGTTTACCGAGCAGAACAAAGCACAAAGGATATTAGATTGAGTAGAATTAGACAAGGCTACTGAGCAGAACAAAGCAGAGAACCATAATAGATAAGGTGATATTTTGATGAGCATTTATAGATCTATTTCAGACAATTGAGTTGTCAACTAGTAGATAGTTACCTATTACTTTCTGACAATTGTGAGAGTTTTGTGAAATTTTGTAACTGAGTAGACTTAACAATCTTTGTATAAATCTCTTAACCGAGTACACACTTCAATTAGTGTTGTTAAATCCTATAACTAGGTAGATCTAGCTGATCTAATATGTTAATCCTAACAGGGTAAGATCACCAGAAGTGATCAGAACTTGTAGCCTTAATAGGCAAACCTTTTCTAGCTGTAGTAGTGAAGAATTTGTGGGTGTCATCCCCACCACAATTTTTACCTTCTAACAAGGGTTTCTACGTTACCAAAATACTTGTGTTATGTGATTATCATATTGATTTCATGTTGTTTACTTTCTTAAGTTAACTAGATGATTGATTTATACAATTGTATTCAAGTTATTTTGATCGGTTATCAAAGTATTCAGTTATAAATCAGAAAGGTTTCTACAAGTAAGGTTTTGTGGACATTGATTCACCCCTCCCCTCTCAATATCTCTCTCCTAATTCCAACAATTGGTATCAAAGCTCAGTTCTCTTATTGAACAGTCTAACCACTAAAGGGTAAAGATCTAAGTCATGGAGAGATACAAACTTGACAAGACTATTGAGAATCAAAAGATACAAATACAGATGTTTGTGGAACAATATAAACAAGCCAAGGAAGAACTGAAGAAATTTCTGGTTGAAAGAAAGAACCTTGCAATTCAGATGAATGAGATTAGTTATCATGAAGAACCTATTGATGAAATATTTTATCATATTGGATCAAGCTCTGGAAGCATCTCTGACGGATCCAAAAGCATAATCTCTGAGTTATCTAAAAAGAATCAGCATCTATCTGAGCAAGTGAAAGCACTTCAAATCGGTCATGAATATCAAATGGTGAGAATGGTGGAAATCATGAACAAAATGGTAGACAAGCTGAACAAGATCAGAATTTGGCTATTGAAGACCGAAGACTAATGACTGAACAACTTCAAGAAAAAGAAAGTGAAATATAGAGACTCACTGATCGTCACTTCCAAGTATCAAATCAGATGATGATAGTTAATCAAGAAATGAACCAAGTAAATGGAGAATTATCAAGAAGACTTGAAGATGTTGCAATACTCATAGAAGATAATGAAAAACTAAGAAATGAAATAAAGACACAAAAGAAACACAATGAGATGATGAAGATAGCTGAGGATAGTTCTAAAAAGATTGATGACTTCCTGACTAATCAAAGAAGATTCAGAAGCAGAGCCGGTATAGGCTACATTGGTGAAGGAGAATCATCACAACAAGATGAAATAGTCAACAACAATCAAACTCAGAAACCTAAAGTAATGACTTGTTACCACTGTGGAAAACCAGGACATACATCTAATGTGTGCAGAAGCAAAGCACAAGGTAAACCTCCTGTCATTCCTAAATTCAATGGATATTGTTATTATTGTGGTAAGTTTGGACATCCATCTTATGAATGCAGAGCTAAGAAGAATGACATTGGTAATAATACTACTGAGGAGAAAATATGCTATACTTGTAATAAGCATGGACACACTACAAGGGACTGCAAGGCAAAAATGAAACAAGTTTGGACACCTAAAGAGAAACAACAATGAAAGCCATATCAACCAAAGAGACAAGGTAACTCATATGTTTGGGATTATAATACATGGACTAACTATACTACATGTGCTTGGTATGGACATATTGTAGCAAACTGTTACAAAAAGAGTCAGATTGGATAGTCAAGAAACTAGACAAATGTAGGAATGGCATGTATGCACTGTCACAAGGTCCGTCATGTGAGAAAGAACTACAGAGACCGAGCACCTGATGAAAACTATATATTTGAAAGTGGATATGACATTGTAGATATTACAAAGTTAAGGAACACAATGTGGAAGAAGGCATCTAATGAGAATGCTGAGTCAAGTAACACTATCATTGAAACCTCATCCACTGGATTGGGTGACATCAGTACCTCCACTTAAGATGACAAAGGTATGTATGGAACTGACATTTTAAATGATCACATTTTACATACAGTTCCTTATATATGATGTACAAATACCAAATCTGTATGAATAAAGATGCACCATGGTTTATGTGTTACAAGTTTACAAATGTCATTTAATTGGTAAAAGAAGAAACATGAGTTGGTTACTCGTCGGTAATCACTATACAAGGTTAACCGACAATAGTGAAAATCGATGAAGAAATTCTATGTTAACTAAGAAAAAGATATTGTAGACATTACCAATTTGACAACCATTTCATACCAAAAGTTAGGTCACGCATTTAATGCATCAAAGTTTGAGCGGGAATATCAAAAAACCTATAAATACGTGGAAACAGAGTTCATTGTTACATTGTAATTTTGAAGAAAGGAGATTTTATAGAGAAGAGTTTGAGCTAAAAGATTTTTAGAAAAGATTCCAAGCTACTGTAGATCGAACCGATGACAATTATTTGACGATAATGAGTAAGTTCATCTATCTACCAAACACTGGTTATCTATTGTTTGCTGAAACCCTAGAAACAATTTATGGCATTGTCATCGACCGCAAGAAAATTGTAGAACATTGAGGAGGAAATGGAATTAATTGTTAGGGCACACTTTGCTGAGGAGAAATTCAAATCTCATCCCAAGGTCACAGCACAAACAGATGATATGGGCACATTTTCTAGTATTCCAGATAGGGTTTTGTTAATAGAAGATGTTAGGGCTTACATTCACTGCAAGATCGGTGAAGTATGTGATTTTGAGACTATTGCAGCTTATCAACAAGTCTGTGGATTGGATGGTAAGACTAAATCTGAATACAAGAAGATTGAGGAGTCAGGGTTTCGGTGTTTCACATACTTTCCACAATCCTTTCACAATGACTGGATAAGAATCGTGCTAAGCAGATTTCATGATGGAAAATTTTGGCTAGATAAACTGATTGAGGTCACTAAGAAGATTACCAGTAGGGTTACTGGGCACCCTGCAACCGACAAAGCCAAAGCTTTTCGAAGTTCATCTCATCTCGACATAGAGAAGAACATTGGAGCTCAATGGGATGGTAGGGCACTGAAAATTTCATCTATCAAAGATCCAGCAGTAAAATTCGTAGCTCATGTCATTGGGTACAAGATATTCCAATCTAGCAGACCAAATAGTGTACCCTGTAGCACCATGGACATGGCTTACAAAATTGTGAAGAAAGATCACCAGGTTGATCTTGCCGAGCTACTACTACACCAACTGCATGACAACATGAAGACAATAAAAACAAAGAAGTCCAATACATGTAAGTATAGATCACTGCTTGTTTGTACATTTCTCTATCTACAAAAATATGTACTGGGTATCGGTAAAGTAAACTGGCAATCGGACAAACCAATAACTGCACAAATCGGTGAAATGATGAAAAGTCTAGGAGAAAATATGAACAAGGAATTCAATGCATATTTCAAGGAATTTCAAAAAAAAATTCAATAAAGAAGTATAATTCCAAGGGAATTAGTAAGTAAATTCACAGATGACATATGCTTTGTGGTAAGCACATACCACTCAATGATAAAGGCAGTAGAACTGAGAAAAAAATGGCTAGCACCGATGGGATATGAAATGAATCATGACTTCACTTTGAAATCTATTAATGCATTGCTGGCATTACCGATAGACATCATTGCTAGTAGGTTTGGTGTATATGAGGAAGCTAAGTCTAGAATCTCAACGGACATAAAGATCGAAAAAATGTCTAGAAGGGAAAAGAAAATGAGAAAGGATCTCTCAAAAAAATATGGAAATGTATTTGACTCACCTAAGGAGTCACTGATTGATGAGGCAACCGAAGGTCAGTTACAGTTGGCTGACAAGCCCTATGACAGTGAGGAGACCGAGTCAGACAAAGAAAAGGATCACACACCAATTCCTCCCACAACCGATGAACAAGATATATAGCTACTAGAACCAGAAGGAATGAAGACACATTCATCAACTACTGCACAATCCACCGAGCAAGTAGAAGCAGTAAAAGTAGCAAAAAGAAGAGCAGCTACACTGACGAAGAAATACATAAAGAGAAAGAACAAGAAGGTAGCTGAGCCACCGAAGAAAAAGAGGAAATACATAAGAAATAAGGAAGATCTAGAGGATACAGAAACTGAAAATGATCCTGATCAATTCAAGTTAGTTCATAATAGGGAAAGTACTATAGAAGAAATTATTGAAGATATAATTGAGAATGGAAATCTTACAGATCCAGGCATAGGCAAATTTGGCAAAATTTCAATTGAGGACAAAACAAAGATAGAACATGCTATTGTCCAAATGATGATAAAATTCAAGAAAGTACTGATGGAATTTGCATGTCAATTGCCAAAAGAACTTGATGACAAAATAAGTGAGAGATGGGCTATTGCACTAGATATAGAGAAAAGGAAAAGAGAATGTTCACTAGGCTATGCAGCCTCACACTTTAGCTATGCTATGGTAAGTGAATACATGACAAAGTATCAAGCTAGATTTCTAGTCAAGAATAGAGCAATGCAGATCATGGATGAGAATGTGAATGATATGGATGTCATATGTGATTCTCTATGGACATCAATTTTGAAAGTAGAAGAGAAAGATGAACAGGAAGCATTCGTAAAAATGTCTAAGAAGAGACACAGTTCAAAAGATAAAGGTATTTTCATTGATGATAACAAAGGTAAGAAAATAGAAGACACCGGTTTATCAGTTACTGAGGTAATTGATATCATAGAACAAAAGGAAGAAATCAAAATTTCATAGGATGCACCGAATCAAGTTAAGATCCACTTGCAAAGGAAAACTAATGATGATGCACTCATTGAGGACATCACTAACAGTGATCTTGATGATGAGGATGACAAAGATGTGACAATTGCACCATATAAAGATGAAGCATTAGACACTGCTAGTGTGCTCACATCACTACCAGGTGAACTACTTGTACTTGTAGAGGTAGTTGAACTAATTTCACAAGTACAACCTGATGTACCTCATCCTAAGCCAAATAAAGATATATTGAAATAAAAGCACCCGAGCAACTTGCATATACAAATGAGCCTAACAAACCAGAGGCATAGTCTACCAAACCAATGGAACCAGAAGAAACCAAGTCAACAGAGGTGAACCCACCTGACACTACAACCGAGACTCCCAGGCCATCTATCGAGGAGTAGAAGAAGGATGATACAATGTCAAATGGGAAAGATACTCCAAGAAGTGAAGAAAAAGCTATTGTCATTAGTGAGAAGAAGTCACCTCTTGCCCAGAAGAAGAAGAAGAAGAAGAAAGCCAAAGGGCTGGTCACCATTGATGAAGTTATCATTATACCAGAATGTGACCCAAGAACCCTAAGCCCAGAGGAACTAAGTAGATATGGGGAATTATGTTCAAGGAAAGTGGCACAAGAAAAGTTAAGGCAACAACACAAATGCAAAGAAGTGTTACATGATATACGGGATATTCGAAAACAAATAGTAATGGAAACAAATATTGATGAGAATACTCCCATCATAGATCAACTTGTCACACTCGTCGACAAAATCAATGCCCCTAATACCGATGCAGACAAAAGAATAGAAGAACGGGCATAATCAAAGATTTAGAACAAATTGGTAGAAAGGATAAGCACAGAAGTAGCACTGAACAAAGTAAAATTGTCTACAGTCATTACCGAGGTAAAATCTATCACCCAGATAATCTATCAACTTCTAATCAAGCTTTGTACTTCAGACACCTTCACTGTAGAAGTCAGTGAAAAGATAAAAGGTTTAGAAGAAGAGATCAAGTTGAGTACACAAGCAGCTATCGCCGAGCCAACTACTTTCTTAAAGCATATTAACCGAGTTCAGGAACTCTGGCAGCTGATAGCAGACTTAAGGAAACAAGAAGCGCTTATCACCGATCAGGTTATAGAGTTACAGAAAGAACTCATTCCTTACCTGAAGATTTTTGAAGTACATATTGTCAAAGCTAAGCAACTTGTGGTAACACCAGAGATTTTGGTGTTGGATAATATCTTTGACATACATGTACAAGTTGGTCTTGAGCATATTGCTCTTACCAACTTGAAAGAGGAGTGGGACAACCTCTTGGAGTCTGTACAGAAAACCCATCCAAACATTTTTGATAAGATGTAAGGATACATTATATATTTTTTTTGCATTTGGCATTATTATCAAAAAGGGGGAAAACATGTATATGCCAAATAGTATACTTTGATATGTATATTACATACTACTAGGAGCATGCACCGAGGGGGAGTACTTTTTGTACTTAGAAATTTTTGTTATGTATATGGCAGAGACATAATATAAGGAATATATAGAAACATTTTGTCTATATACATTCAAAGTTTTGATACTAATGCCAAAGGGGGAGATTGTTCATCTCTATTGAGCATTTAAGGTTTTCATTAGTATCAAAGGATAGTAAACAGGTCGGTCGGTTACTTATATTGAGTTGGTCGGTAACTAGAAGTAAGACAGAGCAGTCGGTAAAGCCTTTACACCGAGCACTAGCGACATCGACACCGATGGTCAGTAAACACTGAGCATCATAGTATACACTGAGCATATTATATAGTGTTTACCGATGATCATAGAAAATGGCGTAGTAATCTGAAATGACACATTATTCTATGCAAACAGTTATAACAGATCGCAAAATGGTTTACCAAGATTGAGGAGCATTTATTGTAAATAGATACTCATTAAATGTAATGTTTATCTTATTGTAATAGTTGATCTAGGTTATTTTGCACCATAGATCTTAGGGTTATGATTATTTTTGTAACCTAATTTTTGCTAAGGTGGCAAAATAGAACACTATATATTATTTATGTTCACACCATTTTTATGAGGTTGGTGAACTAATATATATGAATCAAGGAGCACTTGAAGACATTGCCTATCTTCAAGACAATCAGTTTATCAAGTAGAACAAAGCACAGAGGATATCAGATTGAGGAGAATCAAACAAGGTTACTGAGCAGAACAGAGTAGAGAACCATCACAGATAAGGTGATATTTTGATGAGCATTTATAGATCTATTTCAGACAATTGAGTTATCAACTAGTAGATAGTTACCTATTACTTTCTGACAATTGTGATAGAGTTTTGTGAAATCTCTTAACCGAGTAGACTTAACAGTCTTTGTATAAATCTCTTAACCTAATACACACTTCAATTAGTGTTGTTAAATCTTATAACTAGGTAGATCTAGCTGATCTAATATGTTACTCCTAATAGGGTAAGATCACCAAAAGTGATCAAAACTTGTAGCCTTAACAAGAAAACCTTTTCTATCTGCAGTAGTGAAGAATTTGTGGGTGTCATCCCCACCGTAGTTTTTACCTTCTAACAAGGGTTTATGCGTTACCAAAATACTTGTGTTATGTGATTGTCATATTGATTTCATGTTGTTTACTTTCTTAAGTTAACTAGATGATTGATTTATACAATTTTATTCAAGTTATTTTGATCGGTTATCATAGTATTCAGTTATAAATCAGAAAGGTTTCTACAAGTAAGGTTTTGTGGACACTGATTCACCCCTCCCCTCTCAGTATCTATCTCTTCTAATTCCAACACTTCCATGGTAAGAGAATTTAGCCCTTCGAGTAAGTGGTTTGGGGTCATGTCAAATGCCTTGAATGGATATTCGACTTGGATTTGGCTTTTCCACCTATTCTACCCCATTTGCCACTTCTTCCTAGCATTTTCCTAGCAATCTGGACTATGAATCTGAGGTTTTGGACCCTAAGGTCAAAGTTGACCTTATGGGGTCAAAGTTGACCTTGACCTTGACTAGGTCAGGGTCAACCCCAACCCTAACCTAGTTAGGTTCAAGCTCGACCTTGACCCTAAGGTTTGGGATCATCAAGGTTAGCCTCCGGTTGCGGGATTTCATCAAAAACTTGTCTTTTCCCTCTTCGGGGCCACTATTTCTCGGATTAAGCATCAAATTCTCAAATTAATATTTGAGGTGGACCTTTCTCAAGATTTTAATAGGATTCCTAATTTATTATTGGAGATTAGCCTTTCTCAAGTTTTGTGCCTAATGCTCAAATTAACTTTGGGGTTGGCCTTACCTCAAATTTTGTGACAAGGCTCTTAAATAATTATTTTATTTATATATTAAGGGTGGTCCCCTCCTAGAGTTTTTTGTCAAGACTTTAATTTAATTTCCTTTCCATGTGCACCTCTGTAGAGTTTTGTGCCATGGGCCCTTAATTATTGTTTTCTATGAGGCCCCTCTTGTGCCCTAGATCACTATAAAAGGGAGCCCTCCTCTCTCATTTTCTCCATCTTATCTCACAATTTCTCAAGCTCTCAAGTGCAAGCAAGAAAGAAGATGAAGCATTCAAGCCTTCAAGCATTCAAGCATCTAATTCATCAAGGAGATCCATTAGTAGCCATTGAAGGATTCAAGCTCTATGGAGCTCTATTGTTGAAGATTCCTCCATTTCTATTCAAGCCTCTTCCTAGTTCAAGATCCATTCAAGATTGGTGTTGAAGATCTAAAGATAATTGATTGGAGACATCCTACATTTGATTCTACATTCATCCATTCTTGTGGATTCAAGGATTTGAATCCTCCACAAGGGTTTCAACTCAAGCAAGGTGAATTGTTCCATTTACTTTGTTTATTCCAGCAATTTCAATTCAATTTCAAGGTTAATTCCTAAATTGGGGTTTGACTGAGGCAAACGCCCCAAACAAACAACAAAAACTCTCTTTTTCTTGCAGGTATAGGTGCAGAACTTTGGATATGAGAGTAGATTTGGATACCCTTTTCGCCGAACTTTTGAGATCCATGAACAAAGTCAAAGTCAACCTTCATTTTCCTAAGGTCATCCTTGACCTTTTATGAGGGTCAAGGTCGACCTGATCTCGTCTCAGAAAAATATTTTTGGGTTTTTTAGATCTCATAGTTTTGGTTCAAGAACGCGAGAATCAACTATTTTTGAGATTGTTTGATAGGTTTTTCATCTGATTCTTTTTTAGAGGTAAGTACCTTTATTTCTTAATTTCAATATTAATCATCTACATTTACTTTCTATATCAATACAATTTCATGTAAGTGTAAAATATTGGCTTTGGGGTCTCTTTTATGTGCAAGCCATTGCCCTAAGACCCCATACACTATTTTATCCTTTACAATAGCAATTTGCATAAGCATCATAACATAAATGTTGTGATGACCTGAATACACCTTGTGGAGAAACACACCAAGCAATTGTAGAAATCATTCTGTTTCCAATGTGACTTACCCGTAGTGACCTTTATTGTTCACATCCTTGGGTAGTAGCTTTTCACATTAGGATTAAGAAATCATTCAAAAAGATAATAGTTAGATCAAATTTCCTTGAAGCATCTAGGTATCAATGGTCGAGGTACACATGGTCATCCAATACATGATGGAGGCACTTATAGTGGACACCAATTCAATCTAGACTTTTCAAAATTATGAGATTTTCACTTACAAATAGAAGACAAATAGAAGATTATGCCCCCAGTCATCACTCTCTAAATCCTATGAAGGACATCATCGAGGAGCTTGAGGGGACATAATATGTAAATATCTCAATGTGAATTATTTAGCATACAAGAAGATTAAAGCATGTTGCAGAGATTGTTTTCAGTTTGTTGTCATTATTTGTTTGTGTTGTTGTAAGGCACAAATCCTTTCTTGGTGAGGAGACTGATTGAATGAATCAGACATAGCTTTGGAAGGACCTTGACTGGATATGACTTATCTAAAGATATTGAGGACCATGGGATATGACACTGATACTGACACTTCTGTTGGATGATGCTCAGACTGACTTTATTGAAAAGTAAACTAGGAGATATGTACAAACTAAAGCATGACTGAAAGCTGGGAGATACCAAGATTGTGCTGATAGATGGAGCGTTTTGATACAAGTGGCACCCATTTGCTAGGTTTTCACCATCCTGGAAGAGATTCTTTTTTTTCTACCAAAGTGCCTGTTTACTAGGTTTTCACCAAGGCACTTTTTCTTTTTTCTTCTTTTTTTTGTATTTTTCATCTTTTCAATTTTTTTTGCATTTTTGTAGTTTTCTAATTTTTATGCTTTTTTAAGGATATTTTACCATAGACTGAATTCCTTAGGCATAGACTTTCTTCAAATGGAGAATGTTGATTGGTTCTAGGAGTTGGTCTCCTTCAGTCATTGAGAGTTGATAGACTCTAGAGCCAAAAGTAGCAATGACAACAAAGGGACCCAGTCAGTTGGGTTCAAACTTCCCCTTGCATTCTCGATGGGATTGATTTTTAGTATTCTCTCTCAAGACTAGATCACCAATCTAAAATTCTCTGTGTCTGACTTTCTTGTTGTAGCCTCTAGAAATTCTTTTCTGATATACTCTGAGATGATCATACACAGCTTGTTTGCGCTCATCTAGTAGTTCAAGTTCTTGTAACCTAGACACTCTGTAATCATCATCAGTTATTAGGCCATGCATTCTGATTCGTAGTGATGGGATTTCAACCTCAATAGGTAGTACTGCTTTAGCCCCATATACCAAAGAAAAAGGAGTAGGCCCAGTGGGTGTTCTGATACTTTTTTTGTATGCTCAAAGAGCTGGATTTATCATTAGGTTCTAGTCTCTTCCTATCTTGTTGACTGTACGATGCAAGATTTTCAGTAAGTTCTTGTTGAATGCCTCATCTTGCCCATTCCCTTGAGGATAGTAAATGGATGACCAATGTTGAGTGATCTTAAATTTAGAGCATAAGGAGTCTAGGTCCTTGTTCTTGAATTGGCCTCCATTGTCTATGATGATGGAGTGTAGGATACCATACCGATAAATGATGTAATTCAGGATGAACATTGAGATTTGTTTGCTGGTTGCTTGTGTCAAACGCACTACTTCTACCCATTTTGGGGAGTAATTTGTTGTTGTGATGATATGGGTATGACCACATGATGAATGTGGATAAATAGATCCTATGAGATCAAATGCCCAATGTTGAAAAGGCCATTGTGCTGTAAAGGGAATCAAATCTCTCCCTGGTGCGTGAATCAAGTTACCATGGACCTGGCACTTCTGAAAAGTCTTAGCATATTTGACGACCTCTTTTTCCATGTCTAGCCAATAGTACACAGCCCTAATGAGTTTTTGAGCTAGTGTTAAATCGTTGGAATGTGATCCAAAAATACCTTCATGGACTTCCTTTAATGCGTGTGGAGACTCTTCACGTTCTAAACACCTAAGAAGTGTACCATTTAGACTCCATTTGTATAGATCATTACCAATGATGACATACCATGATGCATTTTAGATAAGGTAATGTTTTTCATGATGATTAAAGGAATCAAGAATGATTTGGTCTTGAAGGTAGGAATATAGGTGTTGGTAGGGAGAGGAATCATGACCTACATCAATATAGATCATGCAAATTTCTGGGCAATCATAGGTAGGGAATGACAATGCTGAATGATGTTAAAATATGGAATGTGTTCACCTTATTCAAATATGTGGGAAATATGAGATCAACTACTAAATCCAAATTCCCAAAGGAGAGATCCAAATTGATCAACCAAAAGGTTAATGCACAATTGAATCAATCTATGAAGAATATGAATGAAGAAGAAGATCTTATATTTTTCTATGAAGAGTATATGCTTTAAATTTGAAATAATTAAATGATAGTACTAACCTCAAAGTAGGGCAGGTCTAGAAAATACTGATTTATGGTGTCTATGTGTAGTTTCGAGCAATTCTACAACCTGTTTTAAACTGAAAATGCTGAGGCGAAGAAAAATAAGAAAATGTTTATCTTTCTGATAGTAGGTAGTCTTTGACCCCGATAAAAGGTCAAAGACTACTTTAGGATTTTGAAGGTCAACTTTGATTTTGTTCGCAAATCTCAGAAGTTCACCGAAAAGGGTATCCAAATCCAAGCTTAGATCCACAGTTCCGCATCTGTGCCTACAAGAAAAAGATGGTTTTTGCCTTGGTCAAATCCCAATTTGGAATCAACCTTGAAATTGAATTGAATTTTTAATATGCATAAACAAAGAAAATGGAACTTTTCACCTTGCTTATGTTGAAGTCCTTGTAGAGGATTCGAATCCTCAAATCCACAAGTAGGGATGCTCCAATAAATGTAGAAATATGTAGGATGTCTCAAATCAATGGAATTTGATCTTCAACACCAATCTTGAATGGATCTTTGCATATGAATAGACTTGGATGAATGTGGAAGGATGGATCTTCAAGGGGGCTCCAAAGAGATTGAATCCTTCAATGGCTAACAATGGATCTCCTTGATGAATGCTTGGATGCTTGAATAGATGCTTAGGCTTGAGGATGAATGAATGCTTGCTTTCTTTCCTTCTCCTTCTTTCTTTCTTGATTACACTTGAGAACTTGAGAGATTGTGAGATGAGCTGAGATATGAAAACTTGATTGAGAAAATGAGAGAGGAAGGCTTCTTTTTATAGTGAAATAGGGCACAAACCTCTAGAGAAGGCCGACATTGGGGAATTAAATCCCAATTAACCTTAACCCCTAAAAATGGACCCATATTAAATGCAATTTAAGGATTTACCATTTTGAAACCTAAAATGGCAGACCTAGAAGTGGGAAAACAAATATTTCTGAAACCCAATATCCAAAAATCATGGGAACCTAAAATTTGAACCTTGGGTCAAAGATGAGGTAGACCCCACCCTAGGTCAGGGTCGAGGTCATCCCTAACCTAGGTTAGGGTCTAGGTCATCATTGACCCTCAAGGTCATCTTTGACCTTGAGGTAAAAAAATCCAAGACCTCAATCCAGAATGCTAGGAAATGCAGAAAAATAGGTAAAAATAGGAGCATAGAATAACAAAATAGGGGGGAAAGCTAGATCCATGAAAAGAATCGATCAAGGTAGTTAACATGACCCCAAACCACTCACTCTGAGGGCTAAACACTCTTAACATGGAAGTGCTTCCATTTTAAGATGATACATTAAGCCCCCACTTTAGCAAGAGTATGGACTCAATGCAAAATCTTGGTAAAGTAGATCATAATGAAAAGATAATCTTATCGTAATCAAAGGGACAAAGAGAAATCTCAAGCCCCCATGGACTCAAGTCTTCATCAAATCTAAGATCACAATAAGAGAGACATCTCTAGAGAGAGATATAGAGAGAGTGTGATTGTCTCATCCAATGAGAACTTATGTCCCATTGTGAACCACACAAGGAAATGATGCTACTGGAAAGATGGAATTGTACCACCTAGTGAATGTGGCTACTCACTAGTTAACCCATAAAGGATTCACCCTTAGGAATATTATATTCCATAAGAGAAGAACCAAAAGCAAAAGAGATCCAGTCTTAAGGACACCTTCGACCTTAAGGGATCAAAAATTTGAAACTGGCAGGATCAAGAAATCCTAATATATAAATCCATGCTTTAAGGATTAGTCACTAATCCAAAAAAATATGTGTATCGAGAAGTGTGTGTGTGTGCAATAGGTGAGCAAAGCGTATGACCCCATGTTAAAGTCATTGCTAACACTTTAATAGGAGCAATGGCTTTAACAGAAACATAAAAAACTCCATTGATTATGTTTCCACTACGAGATGCCCCCAGACAAAGACAAATCAAGTAAAATACCGCATAAACATATAGAGAACACATAAGGGATCTACCTGTCGTGGGGTCAATATGATCATAAGATAACATATATATGGTATTATTGCAAATGAATTGACATCATTCCCCAAGAAAGTAGAACTACAATCACAAAGGAGGAAAGATCACATAAGATATACGAAGAAGAATATTTTTAGACCATGACATGGAGACCAAAAAGAATCAGTGCTACCACATCTCGAATCCATGCAGATTACACAAGGAAACATGCACGAAAAATAACATAATTACAACATAACATGAAATAACATATATGAGAATAGAGATACATATAGAGGAATTGTACAACAGGTTCGATTCCTTTATCACCTTGCACCAAAAGAGTAAAAAAGGGTCTATAAAAGAATCTAACAACATTTAGCAAACACATTATGGGAGAAGCATAGTACAACAGGCAAAAACAAAACAAAGCTACCACGAAGGACAAGCCGATCAAGTGTGCCACCTACTCTCCCCATCTCATTGTATATCATTTAGGGAAGATGGGTAAATCAAAAGAGGGACTACATCCAATATAGTAGGAGTGATAGCTAGTTCCAAACAAGGATCCTCTTGAGAATCACCATGTTCGTTACTAGGTTTAAGGGTTAATTATGATGAAAGAATATTAGGTAAATCAATATCAATGTCAATAGTCTCATATTCATCATTAACATCATCAATATCATCAAGAGTATCTTATTCATCTAGATTAATCAAAATAGAATCTAAGATATGAATAGAATCATCATAATCATGCATCTTAACATCATTAGTAATAACCACATTATGCATAGGTTTAGAAGAATTTTGAAGAACAAAATTACGAGCTTTAGCATGAGCATGATGCTTCTTACGATGTTCATTAGATGATTGATTCCATTTTTCTTTACTTGAAATAGGTTGAGAACTAGGAGGAACAACTATAGGATCCTTCACAGGTTCTTTAGGAAGATTAATAGCATTATCAGGAATAGTAGGAACTTGATTAATAGAATTAGAAGCCATAGTTAAAGGAGGCATGGAAGGTGTAGGAAAAATACCATGATTAAGATCCATAGGAGGTACACTTAAATTGAGAATCTTATGATGCTTATAAGCTTGATATGAATAGAAAAGATTATCAGGTCGAGGAGGACATGAATTAGGTAATGAAGGCCAAAATAAATCAAGAGCAGCATAATCTCTATGCCTAGAAGGTTGATATAAACTATGATTAACCATCTTCACTTCATGATCATGAATAAATTTAAGACATTTATGGATGGGTGAAGCAACAACATGCATGGCTTTTAACCATGGTAAACCAAGCTTAACTTGAAATTGATCAGAAGTAGGAACAATAGCAAAGGTAGTGTTCACAATTTTTTCACAAAGTTCAATTGGCAAGTTAATAGAACCAAATGATGGATAAAGAAAACCATTACAAGTTTGAATCCACACATCCAATGTATCATAAGAATTGTGTTGCAAATTTTTCATAAAAAGATCTTCTTCAGTAATAACATTAACTAAGGATGTAGGATCAACAAGACAACCAAGAATAGATATCTGGGAAATCCTAGCATAAATGTGAAGGGGACAATCAAGAGTTTTAATAGTCTCAGAATCATCAAAGGTAATTGAAAGTTCCCAAGGTCTTTTATGCTTAGGTTTTTGTCGAGGTTTAGGTTGAGTTTTCAATTTAGGCTTAGGTTTTGGTTGAAGTTGAGTTTGAACTTGAGGTTGAGGTGGAGATATAGTTTGACCAACATGATCAACTTGATTAACAACATGATTGAGATCATCCATCTTTGAATCATACACAATTTCCATAGAAGATAGCTGAGCAATGGTATTAGTATCATGCGTAGGTAAAGGATTCGTATAGATTTGAATGTTTTGATTAGGAGGAGAGATAGATTTGTTCCCACTACCATCAAGATTATCCACAGATAAGGCATTAGAATCAATTAAGTCTTGAACCTTATGTTTAAAGAATAACACTTCTCAGTATCATGACCATTCTAACGGTGATATTCACAAAAATCTTTAGGATCAAAAGATTTAGATGCAATCATAGTAGGTAAGAGAGGTAGAATAGGAGGTAAAGTAATCATATTAGCAGTTAACAAACTATTCATAATAGAATGTAAAGATTCAAAAAGAGGAGTAAATGTACAATTTAATCAAAAATCAGTGGATGCAGAAAAGGCATTATGAGATGCAACAACAACTTGATCAGCAACTGCATTCGCTTGTTTGTTTATCTTGACATAATTGTTGAACTTTTGAAATTTGTTTGGATTAGGAGCAGCATCACTTTTATCAACTGGAACAGGAGCCATTGGAGTGGTGCTCTCAAATTGACTCACTTGTAATTGATAATGATGAAGCGTTGCACAAAGTTGTTGAAAATAGGTAAATTCAGTAAGAAGAATCTTATCTCTAATATCCTTTTGCAAATTTGAAATAAACATACCTTGAATATCAATATCAGGAACAAGATAGGAAATATGAGCATGTAAATGCTTAAATCTACCAATAAATTCAGTCAATTTTTCCTTAGCACTTTGTTTACAATGCATCAAATCGGTCAAAGACACTTGCGGGCCAATGTTGTTTTGAAATTGTTGAATAAAGGCATTGGCAAGTTTAGGAAAGGAATCAATAGAATAAGGAGGTAAGGAATAATACCACTATAAGGCCTTGTAATGGAAAGTTCTATCAAATAGTTTGGCTAAAATCCTATGGTCATGAGCATAATCACTACAAAGGATTTGGAATGTTTTAACATGATGAATGGGGTCTCCTTTTCCATTGTAATTCTCAAGACAAGGCATATCAACTTGCTAAGGAAAAAGAGTACAAATGATATATAAGGACAAAGGGCTTTCCATGTCACATGTAGGAACACTAAACTTATTTTGAGTTAAGGATGAAAGTTGTTGTTTTAAGGATGAAACAATTTGAGCCAAACTAATGATTGTTGAATCATTAGAGGAAATAGGAGGAGTAGCAACATTAGAAACACTAGGTAAAGTGTAAGAAGCTACAGGAATAGAAGACACAACTAGAGAAACACTAGGAAATATAGTTGGAAGCAGATTGGAATAAGTAAAAGGAACATTATGATATGAAGGTTGTGATGTAGGAAGGGACATAGGAGGAACATTCATAGGAACAGAGGGAACCGTCATAGTCACCAAAGAAAGAGTATAGGTAGGAATACTAGGTAAAGGATTAGAAGAAGGTTTGACACTAGTAACAAGAGGAATCAATCCTAAATCTTGAGCTTCTTGAGCTAGAGGTTTAACATTTGAATGCACAAGGTGAGTAATACCATGCAAGAGGTTAATACCTTGATCACTATCACAAAGGACTTTCTTAAGAGCCTCTATAGCTTGAATATAATCTTGATTATGGTTTTCTTGAAGAAGCCAATTACCCATTTTATCAAGTTCAGTGGAAAGTTTATGGAATTGTTTAGGAGGAACTCTTAAAGTGTCATCTTCATCATGAGATGAATGAGAAGAGTTGTGCTCCATCATAGGATTGGAATCATGAAGAATAAAATTATCATCTGGGATCCTAAGGAAAGGAGAAGAAGATTCAGGATCAAAGACACCCATGATTCTACAACTTTGTCTAACCAGAATGCTATAAGTAGGACTAAAGGTAGTAAAGCTCATACACAATTGAATGCAACTGAACTAAACTAACACAAACTATTTTGATTTTATATGAGATGCAAACACATAAAAGGAATCTAATACATGAAAGATCTAACACCATAAAACATAATAAAGCATCTAATTCCACAAAAGAAAGGAGAGTAAGTATGTCGGGTTCACCAAAATGAATAATGTTAAAATATGGAATGTGTTCACCTTATTCAAATATGTGGGAAATATGAGATCAACTACTAAATCCAAATTCCCAAAGGAGAGATCCAAATTGATCAACCAAAAGGTTAATGCACAATTGAATCAATCTATGAAGAATATGAATGAAGAAGATCTTATATTTTTTTAATGAAGAGTATATGCTTTAAATATGAAATAATTGAAAGACAAGTACTAACCTCAAAGTAGGGAAGATCTAGAAAATGCTAATTTCTGGTGTTTGTGTGCAATTTTAGGCAATTCTGCAACCTGTTTCAGACTGGAAATGCTGAGGCAAAGAAAACCCAAAAATTTTTTATCTTTCTGATAGTAGGTACTCTTTGACCTTGATAAAAGGTCAAAGACTACTTCAAGATTTTTAAGGTCAGCTTTGATTTTGTTCACGGATCTCAGAAGTTCACTGAAAAGGGTATCCAAATCCAAGCTTAGATCCGTAGTTCCATACCTGTACCTGCAAGAAAAAGAGGGTTTTTTTAATTTGTTTGGGGGGTTTTCCTTGGTCAAACCCCAATTTGGAATCAACCTTGAAATTGAATTGAATTTGTAATATGCATAAATAAAGCAAATGGAACTTTTCACCTTGCTTATGTTGAAGTCCTTGTAGAGGATTCGAATCCTCAAATCCACAAGTAGGGATGCTCCAATGAATGTAGAAATATGTAGGATGTCTCAAATAAATGGCATTTGATCTTCAACACCAATCTTGAATGGATCTTTGCATAGGGATAGACTTGGATGCATGTGGAAGGATGGATCTTCAAGGGGGCTCCAAAGAGATTGAAATCTTTAATGGCTAACAATGGATCTCCTTGATGAATGCTTTAATGCTTGAATGGATGCTTAGGCTTGAGGATGAATGAATGCTTGCTTGCTTTCCTTGTCCTTCTTTCTTGCTTGATTTCACTTAAGAACTTGAGAGATTGTGAGATGAGATGAGATATGAAAATTTGATTGAGAAAAAGAGAGAGGAAGGCTTCCTTTTATAGTGAACTAGGGCACAAACCTCTAGAGAAGGACGACATTGGGGAATTAAATCCCAATTAACCTTAACCCATAGAAATGGACCCATATTAAATGCAATTTAAGGATTTACCATTCTAAAACCCGAAATGGCCGACCCAGAAGTAGGAAAACAAATATTTCTGAAACCCGACATCCGAAAATCATGGGAACCTAAAATTTGAACTCTGGATCAAAGGTGAGGTAGACCCTACCCTAGGTTAGGGTTGAGGTCATCCTTGACCTAGGTCAGGGTCTAGGTCGTCATTGACCCTCAAGGTCATCTTTGGCCTTGAGGTCAAAAAACCTAGGACCTCAATCCAGAATGCTAGGAAATGCAAAAAAATAGGAGCAAAGAACAAAAAAGTAGGGGGGAAAGCCAAATCCATGCAAAGACCCAATCAAGGTGCTTAATGTGACCCTAGAACACTCATTCAAAGGGCTAAACACTCTTAACATGGAAGTTCTTCCATTTTAAGATGATACAAGTGCTTCCACTAGGAACTCATAGCGTAGCTCATATTCTGACTATTGTAGTGAAGATGATAGCATTGCCATAGCATTGACAACCTTGTTCTCCACTTTAGGAATATGTTCAAATGTGATAGATATGAAGTATTTATTTAATTCATCTACCATGCATTTTTATGGAACACATTTCTCATCCTTTATTTGATACACATCATTGACTTGGTGTATAACTAGTTGGGAGTCTCCATGAATGTGTAATTTTGTTACTTTCCATTCTAGTGCAATCTTCATACCATTCAGTAAATCTTCATACTCAGCTATGTTGTTGGTACAAGGGAATTTGATTATGAATGCTTATGGAATGGAGTAACCTTGAGGTGTGATGAATAGTATACCAGCTCCAGATCCATTCTGTGTGTAGGATCCATTCAAGAATAATTGCCATGTTCTAGAAGATAGGTGCACAATAGAGGAATCAAGAAATTCCATTTGCATTGGTTGATCATTGAACATTGGTGCTTCAACTAACTAATCCAAAATTACTTGTCCTTTGATAGCTTTTCTCTCAACATATTCTATGTCAAATTCTCTCAATAGCATGACCCATTTTGCTAGTCTACCTGTGAGGGAAGCTTTTCTCAATAAGTACTTCAGCGAATCAATCTTTGCTATTAATTGTGTAGTATGAGATAACATGTAGTGTTTCAGCTTCTATGATGCAAAGATGATAGCTAGACATGCTTTTTCTATCATGGAATAGTTCTTCTCATAAGCTACCAGTATTCTACTAATGTAGTAGATAGCTCTCTCCTTGTTTTCATCATGTTGTGCTAGTTGATGAAGGAGCATCTCGGGTCCTTGGAAATTTCATATCACCAAAAAAATATTTGAGTTTGTTTATGTTGCTCAGTTCCTACTTTGACCAATTTGGTTCGGTGTTGCTCAGTTTCCTTTGTTCATCGGTGTTGGTCAGTTATCTCTTTAGCACTCGGTGAATTTCCCTAGCGCTCGGTGATGCTTGTTTGGTGCTCGGTTGGATTTTCTTGCTGATGGGTTTCTTTTGAGTTTCTATTAAGGCTGACTTATGCATTTATTAGTGGTCATAGATTTAATGCTGGTATCCATCATTGGGAATCATGTGGTCCCATATCTAATCATTCCTTCCATTGATTATGGATCTGAAGGCCGAGTCAATTCGGTAGCCTCTTGTATAAATGTAGTTGTTTGGTTAGAGTTTAGGGGTCAATTTTTTAGAGTAGATATAAGATAGAAGATTAGAGGTTATCTGCAGATCCTCACATGTTTGAGGACTTATGTATTTCATTGTAATATCTGGCCAAAACCGTGAAGGCCTTATAGCCTGACATGTATGAATCAATTTGAGTTAATATATGAATGATCCTACATTTTCTCTCTCCCACTATATTGTGGTTGCTTATGCATGTTGTTGAGCAAGGTGGTCTAGGTTAGGGTGTGCCATTTATTGGCCCCTCCTACCCCTCTCTTGCATCAAGTGGTATCAGAGCGAGGTGAGATCTAGATCTAGGTTTGTAAATCTAGATTTGAAGGTTCCTTCTTGTGAAGCCCTAGTTGAATTGTTGTGGGGTAGCATATTGAAATCTGACCTGCAGTTGCAAAGGGTTTTCAAGATGCTTTGTGGGAGGTGAGATGCCGATCTAGGATTGGTAGACATGTTGAGACATATTGCTACTAGATTGGAAGCTGTTGAAAAAACCCAGAGAAGAGGAAGACATCTTGAAGATGTTAGTGATGATGAAATTGAGGTAGAACAAGGTGATGTAGAACCTGCACCTATGATGGATCAGGGTGAGGAAAGATTCTTGAAGGCTTTGACAAGTCTAAGTCTACACCACACTTTAATCCTCTCGAGTATGGTGGAAAGTTAGATTCTGATGAATTAGTGGATATTGGATAATAGAGATGGAAAAGTATTTTGAGTATGAAAATGTACCTGAAGACAAGAAAGTGAAAATTGCAAGCACAAAGTTGAAAAGTCATGCATCCTTATGGTGGGAATATCTGTAGCTGGATAGAAAGAGGAAAGTCAAAGACAAAATCAAGGTAAGGAGTAAAATGGTGAATAAGTTAAAAGGAAACTTCTTACCTTGTCATTATCAGATTAACCTAGTTAGGCAAATGCAAAGTTTAAGGTAGAAAGATAGCTCAGTAAAGGATTATACTGAGGAATTCTATAGATTAGATATCAGATATAGACATGATGAAGATGATGTGGAAAGAATTGCTAGATACCTGAATGGTTTGAGAGTTTCCATCCAAGAAGAAATTAGTTTGGTCAAATTGGAGAACATTGAAGAGGCTTATCAATTTGCATTGAAAGCTGAGGAGAAATTGAACAAGAGACATGAGGAAAGACAAAGAGGTAGAGGTGGTAGATTCCCTAGAGGAAGAGGTAGATCTTATGTTGAAAATAGTAGACCTGAACTAGAAAAGATAACTTTGGATAAAGGAAAGACCGAGTGGAAAGGTGAAAGTTCATTTAGAGGTAGAGGCAGTAACTATCGAGGTGGTTATAATAGAAGAATTTTCCAAGGAACTTGTTACAATTGTGGAGAAGAAGGACATAGATCATTTTAGTGTACACATGCAAGTAAGAAGGTTGGTAACAATATGAATGCTTTGGTGCAAGAAGAGTCACCGAATGAACCTGAGAAGGAAAATAACTTGATGGTAAGAAGAGCACTTTGGAATGAAGGAAAAAAGGAAGATCTGGTAAGGAAAAGTTTGTTCAAGACTAGATGTAGAGTTTCTGACAAAGTTTGGAAGGTAATCATTCACAGTGGTAGCTCGAAGAATCTGGCATCTGAAGAAATGGTCCCAAAGTTGTAGTTTTAAAGGTTGAAACATCGGAAGCCCTATCAGATTTCATGGATCAAAGATGAGCATACACTCCTGGTAAGTGAACAATGTTATGTTAATTTGAAGATTGGAAAGTACTATGATAAGGTGTTATGTGATATCATGCCTATGGATTGTTGTCATATTTTGTTGGGTAGACCGTCCAATATGATAGACATGCTATATATGATTGGAGATTGCATAAGTATACTATTTTGGATGATGGAAAGAGATAAATATTGTTACCTTTGATGGAAGAACCTATTAGTAATGTTTGCACATCTGTAAAATTTTTCTTAATGGAAGGAAGAAAGTTAAGGATTTAAAGAGAAATGATGTATGTTTTGTTGTGATTCCTAACAAATCGAGTAAGAAAATAGTGGATAATGTCCCTAAGGAGATTGATAAGTTACTTACCAAGTACATTGAAATTATTTTTGACAATGTACCTGATGGTTTGCCACCAAAAAGAAGCATTGATCATTGTATGGATCTAATCCATGGAGCTAGTTTACCGAATAAGGCACCTCATCAGTTGACACCTACTGAGAATCAAGAATTGAACTGACAGATTCAAGAGTTGCTGGAGAAAGGTTTGATTAGAGAAATTTTGAGTCCTTGTGTAGTACCTGTGGTATTGGCACTGAAGAAGAATGGAGAATGGTGAATGTGTACTGATTCTAGAGCAATCAACAAGATAATAGTGAAGTATAGGTTTCTTATATTGAGAATGGATGATACAATGAATAGTTTGACTGAAGCAAAGTATTTTACCAAGATTGATTTGAAAAGTGGTTATCATCATATCAGAATCAGAGAAGGTGATGAATGGAAGACTTCTTTCAAGATAAAAGAAGGTTTGTATGAGTGGTTGGTTATGCCTTTTGGTTTAACTAATGCACCGAGTACTTTTATGAGGTTGATGAATGAATTTTTGAAGACATTCTTGGGTAAGTTTGTGATTGTATATCTTGATGATATTTTGATATTTAGTAAGACTAGAGAAGAACATTTGTTGCATGTTAGAAAAGTCTTACAGAGATTGAAAGAAGAAAAGTTGCTGATAAATTTGAAAAAGTGTTCATTCATGAAAGAGGAGATTGTGTATTTGGGATTTGTGATTTCAGCTGATGGTTTGAAAATGGTTCCTAAAAAGGTTGAAGCTATTGTAAATTGTCCTACACCTATGAATGCTAGTGGGGTAAGATCATTTCATGGTTTGGCAAGTTTTTACCGAAAGTTCATTAGAAATTTTAGTTCAATTTGTAATGCTATGAATGAGACTATGAGAGGAGACAAAAGAGAACTCAAGTGGATACATGGAGCTGATAAAAGTTTTGAGACTCTAAAGCAGAAGGTTGCTGAATTGCTTGTTTTGGCATTGCTTGATTTTAATAAGGTATTTCAAGTGGAATGTGATGCAAGCAAAAGTACAATTGGAGCTATGTTGAGTCAAGAAGGTAAACTTGTTGATTTCTTTAGTGAAAAGTTGAATGATGCAAAAAGGAAATATTCTGTGTATGATCAAGAATTCTATGTCATTGTACAAGCACTGAAGAAATAGAGACATTATTTGATACCAAGTAAATTTGTGTTGTATACCAATCATAAGGCTTTACAGTATTTGGGTAGTTAGAATAAGTTGAATCAGAGACATATGAAATGGGTGGAGTATTTGCAGAGTTATACATTTGTGATAAAGCATAAGATTGGAGTCACTAACCGAGTTGCTGGTGCATTGAGTAGAAGAAGATCTTTGATGACCGAGATGAAAATTAGAATTTTGGGCTTTGATGACATGAGAGATTCTTATGAATTTGATCCTAATTTTTCTGAGCCATGGAGAAAGTGCAGAGCACCTATTCAAGATCAACATAGTACTAAATGGGATGAATATTTTATGCAAGGAGGTATGTTGTTTAAATGTATTCAGTTATGTATACCAAGAGGACCTATGAGAACTAATTTGATAAAAGAGAAACATAGTCGTGGTTTGGCTAGACATTTTGGTGTTGATAAGACATTGAGTTTTCTTGAGAAATACTTTTGGCCACAGTTGTATAAAGATGTTTGGAAATTTGTGAAAAGTTGTGGAGTTTGTCAAGTTACAAAAGGAGTTATTAGAATATTGGATTGTATACACAGATTGTTGTACCTAAGAAACCTTGGATTGACATCATTATGGATTTTGTTCTTAGCTTACCAAAGATAGTAAGAGGTAATGATTCTATATTTGTGGTTGTGGATAGATTTTCTAAAATGGCACATTTTATACCTTGTAGAAAGACATCAGATGCAATACATGTAGTAGATCTTTTCTTTAAGGAAATTGTCAGATTGCATGGATTACCAAGGAGTATTATCTTTGACTGAGATAGTACATTTGTTGGATATTTTTGGAAGACTCTTTGGAGAAAGTTGGGTACCGAGTTGAAATATAGTTCTCCATTTCACCCACAAATCGATGGATAGACAAAAGTTATGAATAGATGCTGGGGTAACCTTTTGAGATGTTTAGTTGGAGACACACTAGGTAATTGGGATTCTGTGTTGGAACAAGTAGAGTTTGCATACAATAATTCAGTGAATAGAAGTACTGGAAAAACACCATTTGAGATTGTGAATGGAATACAACCAAGAGGTATATCTGATTTGAGAGACATTGATGATAAAAGAAAGAGAAGTGCTGAAGGAGTAAAATTTTTTGAGTACATGAAGACATTGCATGAAGATGTGAAGCTTAAACTGGAAAAGAGTAATCAGAAATACAAAGACAAAGCTGATAGATCAAGAAGACATAAGACTTTTGATATTGGTGATGGAGTGATGGTTCATTTGAAGAAAGGCAAATTTCCTGTTGGAACATATGGGAAGCTGAAGAAGGAAAATTTCCTGTTGGAACATATGGATATATCACCTATTTTCAACATTTCTGATTTTAATGAGTTTCATGAACCTGAAGAAGACATGACAGTACCAATGGAATATCCTAAGAAACATAATGAAGAAGTTGAGCAGATTTTGGGGCAAAGAATTGGCAGAAGTACAAGAGGAAAATAGTATATGCAATATCTGGTAAAGTGGAAGAATAGACTGATTGAAGACAATTCATGGATTTCACAATATGAGTTGGATGCATCTTGGATCATACCTACTAAATGATTCAAAGAATCATTTTCAAACAACCCTAGGTGTCTGATGTAGGAGCATCTCGGGTCCTTGGCAATCCTGTGTCACCAAAAACATATTTGAGTTTGTTTGTGTTTCTCAGTTCTTGCTTTGACCGAGTAGGTTCGGTGTTGCTTAGTTTCCTTTGTTTGTTAGTGTTGGTTGGTTATCTCTTTGGTGCTTGGTGAATTTCCCTAGCACTCGGTGATGCTTGTCTGGTGCTCGGTTGGCTTTTCTTACCGATGGGTTTCTTTTGAGTTTTTGTTGAGGCCGACTTGTGCATTGATTATGGGTCATAGATTTAATGCTGGTATCTCTCATTGGGAGGCATGTGGTCCCAGATCTGACTGTTCCTTCCATTGATTGTGGATCTGAAGGCCAAATTAGTTTGATAGCCTCTTGTATAAATGTAGTTTTTTTATTAGAGTTTAGGGGTCAGTTTTTTAGAGAAGATAGAAGATAGAAGATTAGAGATTATCTGTAGATCTTGTATTTCATTGTAATATCTAGCCAAAACTGGGAATGCCTTACATCCCGACATGTATGAATCAATTTGAGTTAATATATGAATGATCCTGCATTCTCTCTCTCCCACTATGTTGTTGTTTCTTTCGCGTGTTGTTGAGAAAGGTGGTTTAGGTTAGGGTGTGCCATTTATTGGCCCCTCCCTCCCCTCTCTTGCATCACTAGTAATGCCCCCAATGATGTATCCATGGTGGAGACATATAATATCAATGGCTTCCCTTGAATAGGATGCATGTGAATAACAGGATTTTCCAAATATTTCTTGATATGATTGAAGTTCTTTTCACATTCCTTGCTCCATGAGAAGATCACACCTTTATGTAATGCTTTTTTCAGAGGTTGTGATATGTCAACTAGCTGAGATATGAAGCATCTGATTGATTGTACCCTTCCTTGCAAGGTCCTCATTTGATTGATGTTCTTAAGAGGTTGCATCTCCATGATTGCTTTGACTTTTGTTGGATCTACTTCAATTCCTTTCTTTGAAACAATGTATCCTAGAAGTTTTCTTGAAGTGACACCAAAGGCACATTGTTTAGGGTTCAGTCTAAGACTAAAATTTTCCATTTTGTCCAGAGTTTTACTCAAGTCTGTTAGATGTTCATATCTTATCATTGATTTAGCTAAGGTTTCATCAACATATTCCTCCATAGTTTGATGCATCATATCATGGAAGATAGATGTCATAGCTCATTGATATGTAGCACCAGCATTATTGAGACCAAATGGCATGAAGTTACAACAAAAAGTACCCCATGCACAAGTAAAAGCTATTTTCTCTTGATCTTCTAGAGAAATCTTGATTTGGTTGTATCTAGAGAAACCATCCATTGAAGAGTACATTTCAAATCCCATAGTCATGTCCACTATCATATCGATGTTTGGTAGTGGAAATTCATCCTTGGGGCATGCTTTGTTTACATCTCTAAAGTCTGTGCATACTCTTATAGATTTATCTAGTTTTGAAACTAGAACTATGTTTTAGATCCATTCTGCATAATCTATGACTTGGATAAATCTGGCTTTTAGTAACTTTTCTAGCTCAACTTTGACTAGGAGTGCAACATGAGGATGCATCTTCTGCAACTTCTATTTAATAGGTTTTACCCTGGATGCATGATGAGATCAAGGTCTAACCCTGGCATATCTGAATATTTCCATACAAAGTTGATTTTCTTCTCTGTTAAGAATTTTGTAAATAATTGCATTTATTCATCTGACAGAGATTAAGCTACATGAATCAACTGTGGTTCTTTTGTGGTACCCAAATTGATAGATTGAGTTGGTTCTATCAATACTAGAGATCTGTCATGTAAATGACTCGGAAGGACATCAAATATCTCATCCTTAGGCACCTTAGAGAGGTTTTCACCTTCGGATATGTCTTTTGTTTTTACTATTTTAGGTTTTGAGACTGCCACATAGTGGTTTTCACCCTCATAACTCCTTTTCTTTTTACTTTTATTCTTTTGACTGAGATATTTGATATTTGACTCTATCATGCTGACACTAGGTTCGCCGATGGAAGTTGTCATGGGTTCTATGGAATTTAGGTAGTAGGCGAGAGCATAGTCTAATTGGAAGGTATGGATGTCTTGGTTAGGATCCTTGGATGTTTGGTCAATAAGCTCAGGATGTTGGATAGTAAGCTCTGGAAAGGATTGGCTGATCATGTTTACACTTATGGTATTTTCATCATTGGTTATGATCCGACTTGCGAATTTGAAGGTGATATTACTACTCAAGATATTCAGCTCATTAGTTGTCTCAACGCCATTATTGGACCCATCATTGGTGATAAGTGAGTTAGATCCACAAGGTTTGTCATTTCGTTCTAGACTCACATCGAGTGTAGGTGCGTATTGGTGAATGACATCTATATGTTTTTCTGTGATAAGCTCATCTTCTTTTGGAATAATTCCCCATTCACAGTCATTTGATTCTTCATTTGGATCTCTAGGAAAATCAAGAATATGCGTGAAATCAGGACGGATTCCCCAAGTAGGGTTTCCTTCAGAGTCTAAGTGAAACTTATATTCAAGGGAGTCTATCTTAGAATCACTATTGTATCCCAAATATTTAGCTATTGTGATTGGTTCACTTTCTTCTTATTTTTTTTTATCAGCTGGTTCTTATGGGATGACCGCCTCTTGTTTAGTAGTAGGTTCTTGTGTATCTACTACATTGATTCTTTTAGGTTCATTTTCCTCCTTGAGAATTTTTAAGATATTTTGAGGAATGTGTTCATAGGGGAAAACATCTATAGCATCAGAGTCATCACTGTCTTCATGGTGTGTTTCATCTTCTTTAGTTTTATCCATTTCTGGTTCTATCTGTTCTATCACATGAGAAGAGTTTCTACTGAGATGGACAGGTTTCTTCTAATAACCTAGACCTATAGTATCCTTTTTTTTTGGCCATAGTGTGCAATGGGTGATATACGACCTTTAACTCATGTTCCTAGAGGTCCTTTTCCTGTATATCCCATTTTAGTCATCAGTTTGTGTACTGGTCCATACAATTTTGAAGGAACTTTTGGTGTTTTAGAGTCACATTTTTGGGTAAAAGCACAATAAATTGTCACCCTTTTACAAAGGAAAAGGCTAACAAAAGCAAAGCTGTTCAACTTCAATAGTATAAAAATGATATTTATGTTTGGAATTTGAAGATGATGTAAACTAATTAAATGTGATAAAATGGATGAAGTTTATGATTAATATTTTTAATAATTTTTTTGAATAATAATTGATATTTTTTTAAATTTTTAAAGATGATTTTTCAGTTGTTGAAAAATACTAAAAATTAGGGGTCTAGTTCCTACCAAAAAATTATATGTAAATAAACATTTTTTCCCCTAATTTCAAAATATTTCATAAATGACATATATATGTAGTGCATGAAGAAATAAAAATTGGTTTGTGACCTATATTTTCTCTTTTATAACAGTTCAAATCCAAACTCACTGAAATCAATAGTTTTCATCTCACAACATATTTTTCATAACAAATCTATCCCAATCAAAAAATGAAATATATATTCTTGAAGAGGACTCTCTCCTCTAGTGCACCATATGTTTTTTAAATTTATTTAACATGATTTTCTTTTTTTTTTCTTTCCCTGATTCAACATCTCCTTGACTGTTAAAATGCCTACTTGTAATATTTTTTAATTACAATAAACTATGTGTAATTAAAACACTATGAAATATATATGAAGATATTCTTGACTCTGATCTCTACAAAAAGGTATTTTTTAATTTTTTAAAAAATATCATTAAAAAAATTATGAATTATTGAAATGCCACTTTTCTGAAATAATTTTATTTTTATGGTAACTGGACCCAAAGTGGTATAAAACATGCATTTAATAGATATTTTCAATTGGAAAAGTTAAAGAATTTATCTAACTTAGCTAGAATGAATCTAGCTAGACCATATGTTTGACCAAAATTAATTTTTAGTTAGAAATACTAAAATTCAGCTATGTAGATAAGTTAGCCTAAAAGGTGACACCTGATTGTGCTTTTACCCTTTTGAATTTTCTAGGATTGAGAATCATCCTTGTATAACCAGGAAAGCACAATTTCCTCTTCATCAAATTCTTGTTTTGATACCTTTTCTGTGATAAAGCTTCCATTAAAGATAACCCGAGGTTCTTTAGCTGATAGTCTTGTTTTCTCAGATGGTTGCCCATAAGACTTCGGTGAAAGCGGGAGAGACATGAGAGATAGGACTGGTTCCATTATATATTTTCCCATGCCAGTATTTTTGATCTTGACTCCTTTTGATAGGTCTTCCATTTTTGAGGTAGATGTTATGTCTATTTGTTTTGTGGAAGACTCTCTATTATGAGGAACCAATTTATTTGCACTTTCTTTTAAAGCGTTACAAGATGCTGATGTGTCTTTAGGTATAGTGATCTCTACTCCATCGTAGGGAAATTTTAGACACTAATGGTACGTTGATGGAATAGCTTGCATCTCATGTATCCAGGCCCTTCCTAAAAGAATTTTATAGGCTAGTGGAAGATCCAGTACTTGACAGGTGATATCTCTGATGATAGGTCCAGTTCTGATAGGTAACATAATGACTCCTTTGGAATTTATTTCTCGTTCATCATATGATTTTATGGTTATCTTCTTTTTAGGACCGATAGCATCTTTTGACAATCCTAGTTGTGTAACCAATTTGTAGGAACAAATATTTAGACCAACGCCTCCATCTATCAACACACATTTGACATGATGGTTTTGGATCAAGACTTCAATATGCAAAGGCTGGTTATGTGGGTGACTCAATGAGTTTTTATCATCTTCTGAAAAGGATATGTATTGAGGAGACATCAAATGACCCACCATTTTTTGGAATCTGTCAAGATCAAGATCTTCAAGAACATTAGAACCAATTAGAGCTTTGTCTAGAATTGCACGATGAGCAGGAGAGATGTGAAGCAACTCGAATATAGAGATTTTATCATTAGTATGTTGCAGTTGTTGGATTATGTTGTATGATATCTCTTTGGACTCTTTGGAATTGGAAGATTTGGAAGTAGTCCTTTGTTTAGATGCTGATGCAAGATTGAATGGCACCTTTTGGGCATTTGATGAGCCCGAGTTTTGTCCTTGAATAGTTGCCTGAGTTTGAGATCTAGTAATTGCATTAGTAGTTTGGTTATCTCTATCTTTTGTGACAATAGTGATGACATTACAATATTTAGATAAACATGATTCTACCATATTGATAACCTCATTGTTACTAGAGTAAGTGTAATTGACTTTGGCATCCACATTAGGTTTAGAAGATGAATCTCCTTGATTATGATTTGGAAAAGGTTTCGTGAATGCCGTATGATCATTGTTTGATTTATGGTTATCAATTACAATCTCTCCAACATCAATTTTTTCTTGAATGAGATGTTTCAGATGCATGGAGTTATTGGTTTTATGACCCCTATTTCAATGGAAATCACATAAATCAGTCTCTTCCACCACTTAGGTTTGACTTCGGAATCATATGGTTTGATTTCAGGAAATGTGATGATGTTAACTGTCAATAGAGTTTTCATGGTAGATTCCAAGGACTCACCCAAAGGAGTGAACTTGAGCTTTGGTTTTGTAACCCAAGGTTTATAGTCAGTTGACTTCTTAGCTGATTCATTTTCTTTCATCTTTGAAGCTTTTATGGCTTGGGTGCCAATGGTGAGATTGAATGTTGGTGCTTTAGATGGAGCACTGATGTGATCAACAACACCATCTGTGACAATGTTTCTGTTCTTGTTCCAGTTTTTGTTTTTATCTTTGTTGTTGGAACTAGAGCCTGAATCATACTTGTTTTCTCTATGAAGTGATACGTCTCCCTTACGAATAAGAACATTTTTTATTTTTATGGCATTTTCTACCATTTTATCAAAGGATGTATGATTTTGCATCTGTAGATGATAATTGAGTTTCAGAATCAAATTGTTGATGAAGATTTCAAGTTTTTCATTTTTTGGGAAAGGTCAAGCATAGAGTGAAAATTTCTTCCTCCATCATTTGAGGAAATTCAGGAAGGGTTCTCTTAAGTTTTTCTTTAGATTAAAGATGTCAATCATGGTGACCAGATGTTGGATACTATAGGAGTATTGTTGATAAAACTATTTGATTAGCTCCTCAAAGGTTTTGATAGTTGGAGGCATTTTAGAGAACAAGTTGATGGCTGCCCCTCCCAGAGATTGAGGGAAGAGACACATTAAGTATGTAGGTTCATGCATAAACTCCATGGATAGAGTACAAAATTATCTAACATGCTCTTGAGGATAAGACTTTCCATCATATTAGTCATATTTAGGGAGCTCCACTCTTTTTGGGAAGGGTGGCATGTACAAATTACGATCAAATGGAAATGGGCATAAGAATTTCATAGAGAATTATTTGGGTTCTTTCTCCTTTTCTAGCTTGTTAAGTTTGATTTGCATGGCATGCATCTGTTTCACCATAGCTGTCATGGGAGTTTCTTCCTCTTGTGTGATGATGTCTTCAATATTGAAATTTGGAGGAAGTTTGACCCCTTGTCTTGCCAAATCGAGGAAGTAGGCCTCTTTGTCTTGTAAGAAATGTATCATCAATTTTCTAAAGAGATCATCATCATCAAATCACTCGATTTCAGATGCCGTGGGTTATGGATCTCTACCATGATTGGATTGATGACCTTGGGCACCTTGGTTTGCTCCTCCTAGAGACATATTGGCATTTTGATTTTCCTCTAGAACTGAAGGAGGATTAGAGAAACTTGGTCTTAGACGCAGATTTCCTAGGGTGTCTTCTTCATAATGAGTGGTATCATATGGTTAATGAATTGTCTGAGCAATCATAGAAGATGATGCTGGCATTTCAGGTTCTTCTCTTTATTTTCTATGTGAGGAAGCTCTAGTTTCCACCATTAACCTTGGGTGAATCGAAAGAGCAAGATAACTGATAGATGATCTAATTTAGGAAAAATTGAATGATGCAACCTTGCCATGGTTGAATAAAAAGATTGGTTGGATGTAAGTGTAGGATAATGTGCTCTATGTGAATGGGTAGATGCCAAAAAGATGATGAACACGAGCTCACAACACTTAGCCATTTTGAGGATTGATTTGGAGATTGCTTTGACAAGGTTTTGACACAAGATGAAATGGGATTTCAAATAAAGAATTAGACAACAAAATCAAGCTAAAAAGATCACTTTGGGAAAATGATTGAATTCTTTGTTGGCTCTGTTCTATTCCTGACACAGGGAATTTTCTAACAAAATCTGACTAATGATTGCAAATGATTAAATTAATGACAAAACTAGGGTTTTTTGACAATTTTGGGTCAACTCTCATATGACTTTATCTAGCCTTGTACGACACAGAAACATGGCTAATACAACAATTGCAAAAGCTCGTATGAAAAATGACTCCAAGGTTTCACTTTTACTTAGGATTTTTGACAATACTCGTACGACACTGCAGGGTTCTCCATATGATTTTCTGGGGGTTCTGATATGATAATTGATTTTTAGGGAAAGACTCATATGACTTTTGATTTTCCAAGATGACAGTCTACACCAAAAAAGGATTTTTCTTCAGATTTTGTAGGTTTTTTAGATTGTTGGATGTTTTTGGTATCAAGTTGTTTGAAAATTTTTCTGTCTAGGTTTTGAAGATATGTGTATAGGATTTGTCTCAGGTTGTTTAACATAGCAGTAGGCTCACAATCATAGAAAATAGAGTGAACTGACTCAATGAATCAATCACACCTATCTTACCCTAGCTAGGAGAAGAGATGTATTACTTTCTCATTGAATTAGGAACACACTCATGGACTCCTTAGAATATGCAGGTCCACCAACATGCAATGGATGTTGAAGCCCATATTAGTCAAGTTCAAGCATCGAAGAGGGCTCGATATGACAAGTTTCTTGGGGTGATTACTATTCACCTCACACAATCACTACAAATCCTTCGGGGGTGGATCAATGGAAAAAATAGCTTAGTCTTTTAATTAGGGCATCCGTTCACAACTTTCTCTCATAGTCCCACAAGCAAGATTAAGGCTGTTAACCCTATGAGCACTCTGATAAGTGTAGTCTCGCAAGCCAGATTTAAGCAGCTCCGCTCTACACAATATCAAAGCGTGTTCATGGCACAAGTCCAAGAAACAAAAACAACTATGTCTTTTGAGGCTTTAACCTCAAGGAAGTGTCAAATTTTATAGTGGGGTGGAAGAGTCGGCATAAGATTGGTCCCCACTTGGGTCATTCTTGGGAGATTTTTACCTCTCTGACAGGCCCTCTAAAGGATTAAAGTAAATGTGAGGTTTGGAACCACAGGATTTGAGTTTCTGATTCTATGAAAGAGAAGAGAATAATTCTCTAACCTTGTCCTTTTCCTTATCCAAAACATGTCAAGCAGATAAATGTAGAGACAATACACAAACTAGCACCAAGGAAGACACTTGTTGGGTTTCTAGTTTTCCTAAGAAGGAGAAGAGCATAATCCCCTAAGTATTTTCCTCAATGGAAATACATGCACATACCTATTTAGCTAAGTGCCCATGAAAATGAAATTGAATTTAATCAGACACAATATTTTCTTGAATGAATGTAGGCAACCTGTAAAACCACTTGTCAAAATTTTTGTTGATTTGAGCATCTTTGACCAATGATTCTTTGGAAGGGTTATCTGCAAAAGATGGGCTTAGAGGTCTAGACAAGAAGAGGTCAAATAATGGTGTTTTTATGCCTAGTCTTCATCTCTCATCCTCCATAGATGTGTTAGGCTACCAAAATGATCAGAAACCATTAGGCACCAATTATTAGGGTTAGCTATTAGTAGAAATCTAAAACTCAAATCCCCAAAAACTGCTACAATTTTTGATACGATTATACAATGATGGAATCAAAACTCGTACAAAAATATTCTACTTCTCATATGACTATTTAGAAATGATACGACATTGGGTTAGTACGCATATGACACTTTAGCTCTCATATGACATGTTGGTTCCCAAAATGGACTTTATGCTTTAACAAGCAACTAGTACATCTACGAATTTTAAGGATGGGTTAGATCCAAATATTGAGTTCTAAAGATGACTGGACCAACTATAGGGACAAGACTGCCCTCTGCACTTTTGGCTCTGCAAAACCAAGGAGGGTGCTCCTAATCCAGTAAAATAAGACTTAAATCAATAATCACTGACTGGATTTAAATGTAACAGATAAATAATAAGAGAAATCTAAATGATAACCATTCATTTATAGATCTTTCACTATCACTAGGTAGTAAACTACCCTACAAATCACTGTATTTCAAAGAATTTTGATAATTTTATAATCAAAGATGGAAATACCAATAGAACCTTTTCAAACACTGATCTCTATAAGAAAACTCCACTGCTAGCCAGTGTCTTATCCATTGGTCAACACTTCCATTGCAAGATTTTAATACATGAAAAATATATTGAACTTTGAATTATCTTTACCCTTTGAAAATACTAATCACCCTGCGGTGGATTTTATCAAAGGTTCCTAGATTCACACTACTTATTGATGCATCCTAAGAAAAACTTCAAAGAATTTATGTCATATTCAAAGCTTATTTAATCTGATCTTGGATCGGAGCTGAGAAATATAAACATACACATAGCGATTATCCATGCAATGAATTGTAACAATTCATAACTCAAACAGAGATACACAAGGAGAGATATAAATCTTGGATTTCATTCAAATTCTATGTTAATATGACGCTTACAGAATGCTTTACAGTATAACCTTATGAAATTAACTTGAACCAAAAATATTGTTCTTTTATAGAAATATGCCTAAAAATAGTCTATGATATCCCAGACTCAAGAAACTTACCAGTTAAATTGATCAAGTTATCGGTCCTTTTTCACTGATCCTGGTAATCCTTTTATAGAAAATAAGGACTGCAAACAAGCTTCAGATCTTTCTAGAAAAGACAAGAAAGGAGTTCTCATATAGGAAAAAAATGAAAATAGAAACTTTCTTGTTACAAATCTTTGAGATGAATCGTAAACATGAGCACCAAAATCTTGCAACAACTCCCAAGGGTAGTTCAACTTCTACCAGGTGTTGTATCCATGCTTATGTTAACTGCTTGATGCTTTTACCCCTATTTATCTTGACCTTAAGGGTTTGGAATACTGCCACTTGTTGCTTCTTTATTTGATGCTCCTTCTTCTTCTGAATCTTTTGAGGGATAGGTTGACTCCCAAGACATATAGGTCTCTTCATTTGGCCAATGGAAAGTCAAGACTTCATCTATTTTTGACAATAATTTGTTCCATTTAGCAACTACCTGGTGAACCTCTATTTTCACATTAGCAAAGCATATCCTGGCATCCTGAAGAAGCTCAATTAGTTGTACAAGGGGGATATTATCATCTGTACCTAAAATGGAATCCATTCTAGATAATACTTGCCCATCTATCCATTCCATCCATTCATCTCTATTTTTAATAACCCCATCTACCTTGATAAGACCTGGAAACATTTGAAAATTATCCTGAAAGTACCTTACCCTTAAGATTTCTGATCTTCTCTTTAAACTCTCCCTTTTTATCTAAAAATCAAAAAGATCCTTAACAAACCTGTAAGTTTTTGTTAGCTCTATATCCACAATACATTTATCCTTGATTTGATCAAAAAATGATTTCAGATTATCTCTCCTCACAGCCCATTTTTCCAAAATCTTGTCCACAGTGGCTACTTCCTTTTGAAAAGATGTTAAAATCTCTGCCAATTTTTGGGCAGTTTTGTACACTTCTTTAGGTTTCACATTTGCAACAAAATGTGAAACAACATCTTTTATCTTCTTTTCAAATCTCTTCTTTACCTTTTTATTAATGTCTTCCTCATCCATGGAAGGGCAAAGGGGGGAAAGAGAAAATTCAACAATAGGGCTTGATGAGGAAGGCCCAGTAGGGGAGGGAGCTATCTGCACTTGTTCTGATATTTTCACTGGGCCATGCTCTCCCAATCTCTTCTTTAAATCTGCAATCAAAGTATCTCTTTCAAAAATCCCTTGTTTCAACTCACCATAAACCTTCAAATCTATTTCCAACTTTGCTTTGAGTTCCTCCTTTTCCTTGGCCTCCTTTTTTTCCACCCTTGCTATCAATTGTGCTATAGCCATTACCATAGCTGGTACTTCTACCAAAGAAGTATCAGTAACCCTTCTTACAATTAAACTCCCTGAAAGATCATCTCTGACAATTTGTTTTCCCTTGTTATTTTCATTCTTTCTTAGGGACCACATTACCAAAGCTTGGTGATTGTCACTAAAGGTGACCCCTTTAATAGCCTGTTCTGCTTCTTCTTGAGTTTTGTGGAAAGGAGAGGTCTATTTTCTGACTGCATCAAGAACTACTGCATCATCTATATCCCACTCTGGAAGGATTAGCACTCCTGATACTTTCACCATGTCTCTACCCTATTCTGGAGTAATTTTTTCAAATTTCCCAGTCATTTCTTTTCTCACCTCATCCTCTATGGTTTGTAAATCTTTCTCTAGATTTTCTTCATGCCTTTTCTCACAAATTTCCTAAAATTTCTTAATGTTTAATTTCCAAAGAAATTTAATGAAAGCCCTAGTTTTAACAAAAGTATCATCAACCAAAAACTCTTCACAATCTTGTTTAATTATAGGGTCCAATTCTATGCCTGCCAATTCCCTTGCTATTAGATCCAACTTGGGCTCTTCTGGTGGCTCTGGCACTCCCTCATTTATTTCTTCATAGGTCATAAAGATTTTACCTAGAGCACGTACTTGCTCTACTTGTTCTGCAATCTCCTGGTCATCTAAAATTCTTAGGGGAGACTGTGATGGAGAATAGTCTTTCTCAACATGAACAGGTCTTTCTTCCATTCATTGTCTCTTTGATGGGGGTGAAGAGTCAATTACATCTTCAGAAGCTTGAAGATGAGGAGAATCGGGGACCTCTACAACCTCCTTTTGTTTCTCAATCTATTGTGAAGTAGATGGGACATCCCTTTTATCCATTTGCCCTTTTTGGCTTTGATCTGGTACCACAACATTGTAACCAGTCCTCTTTTGCACCATGTACCTCCCTGGGGGTAACCCTTTTGCAAATACAAGTTTGCTAAATAACTATTTACCCTTTTCTGGGTCATCCTTCATTACTTTTTCTTTCTTTTCATTTAGGGTCTGAAAGATACCCTGGAAACAGTTCATGAGAGTATCTATTTTCTTGCCCATTAGAGTTATGCTTTTCAGGGGATCCCTTCCAGAATCAAATTGTTGGATAAAATCTAATCTCTTTTTGTAGACCAGCCATTTCTCTTTCCTAACCTCTTGATCCTGCAACTTTGGGATATTTTTGACAATATCTTCAGGAAAGTTAAAAATGTGGTTAATCATGGCACATTTGGCTCTCTTCTTAAACATTTCATTGTAGAACCCCTCAGGGTCTGTTGTTCTAGCAATTGCAATGGCCATATGATATGGAGCCAAGATTTTATCTATGTGAACCCATCCACCCTTGGTAATTATGAATTGGTGGGCAATGGTAACATTTGGGAATAGAGTTCCCTTGCCTTTTCCAGTGAGGGCATACTCTTCAATATTCCCCAATTGTCTAAGAAACTCTACAATTCCAATCCTAAGGGGTACATGATAAGGCAATATAAAGGGGGTTCCCTTGAAGCCATACAAGCTGATGATAGTTGATACATGGTAGAAAATGACATCTCCCCAATTGTGTACAATATTCAAGCTCTGAGGAAACTACTTTGGCCTAATGAGCTGTGCCAATGCTGTTGGGATTCTTGGGTTGTCTAGGACAAACAACATCTTGAGTCTGGCTGCAAAACGTTTATCAAAATTTGTAAAACTGTTATCCTTTCTATCCCAAGTCATTGTGAGGCTCCATAACTAGACTGGGATATCTTCACCATCTTTCTGTCTCATCAATTCCATTTCTTGCTCAAAATAGCTTGCACCTTTGAACAAAAACATGTACATCATGAAAGAATACTAGCAAAAGGGCCTATCATCTTCACTCTTTTGGATCCTCACTAATCCATTATGGATTAATTCAGCAATGAATGGAGCAAAATCAAATGTAATGGACAGGTGTGAATGCAGAATTTGGATCATCATGCACATTAAATGTATTTGCATCCTCTCATTTACATCCTCTCCAAAAACCTGACATAGTGCCCAATATGCACCCTCAGCTCTGGGGTCAAAATACTCTACTTTAAAAGGCTCCTGTGTATTTTTTCCCATAATAACCATCTTCCCAATTTTTGTGCAGAAGTCCTTCAATAATTTTCCCCTAAGATAATTCCTTTGTGCCTCATATACTGGCCTTAGCTCTTCAAAATCAATACTCTCTAAGTTGTTTGAGGGTTCACTTAAATTGAACACCTTCCTGATTTCTTCAATAGAGATTTTTATCAACAATATTCCCTTCACATCCCTAATCTCCCTAGTGATTGGGTCATAACTCTTTGCCACTTGGATCATCAATTCAATATCCATAAAAACATCAGGCACCACAAGTTTTCCAAGGTCAGACTGCCATATATTTCTTATAGGGTGATGGGCATTTCTCTAACTAAATCCTACTTTGAAAAATGCTAGACCAGTGATATTAGAGTCACCATTGGCATTGATTTTACCAATTTTAGCCTCTTTGATATAACTTGCAGTGTCATACAATCCATCTGCTATCTTTATCCTAGGGTTTTTTGGAGTTATACTCCTCACTTTCACTAGGTCAATTGTAGAACCGGGAAGCAACTGTAACAAGTCTTCATGCAAACTCCTTTCACTGTATTCAATTTTACTGGACAATTCTTTCCTTGGTGTCATTGTAGGGTTTTCTTCTAAAACTTTTGCAAGATAGAAAAACTACAGAACTATGACTATTAATAGGGAAACAATTTGTTCAGCTATTTCACCAACCTTTTTCAAGAAAATCTCTAGGAGATGATAGCTAGTCTCTGTAATTATTTACGCCCAAGTCTCTGCAAATTTTTTAATCTCCTTGTGCTTCTGAGAATGCGAAAAGTTTTGGTGTATTATCAATTAAGAACAGTCATTTCAGCAATTTATTCAACATGATTCAACCATTACTTCTTTGAAAGAACGAACTGTCACTTCACAATGGGAAACTTCAAAATTGCATCGCTTTTAACTCCAGTTTGAATTAAAACTATTGATTCCCTATTTTCAGAATCTAACGGTTGTCCTTTTAAACAAAAGAAGAACCCACTTGACAATTTCACAATGTTGATACCACATCAATAGTTGTCACATGATCGCATAGCTTGAAAAGATCCTATGTGATCATGTGATAACCGTTAGATCTTTTTCATGTTATTGATATCTTTAAAACCTTGGCCCCACTTGATTCAGCCAACCATAAGATGCCACGTCAAAAATTTAGCCAGCAGACTTGTAAACCCTTTTTTCTATACGCCAATACTTACTGACATTTGCCACATCAGTGTGAAATTCAACCAATTGAAAGCAGCCACAAGTGCACAGCTGGAAACTGGACCCACTTGCTTTTGTCACCTAAGAAAGGGAATCAATGGCTATCACATGATCGCATAGCTTGGAAAGATCCTATGTGATCATACGATCACCGTTAGATTTTTCCTTCATTACTGACATCTCTGCAGATTCTTCTGGCAATGGTCCCACTGAGATTAACAAATTAGGAACTTCCACGTCAACACAAACGTCAGGTAACCATACAATAATAATAATTTCTTTGTGTGAACAAAGACTTGATGCCAGTTGCCATGTCAGCAAAACTATAACCAATGAACGCTTGACACATGTGTATATTTGTCATTGGCCCCACTTAAAAACTGCAATATGCTCCATTGCAGGATCAATGACCATCGCATGATTGCATAGCTTGAAAAGATCCTATGTGATCATGCGATCATCGTTAGATTTTTTCAAAGATTCCAAACCCAAGATAAAACTGCAACATTAGAACATAAGGTTTTTAATAATTTGGACACATTATTAATCACTAGGCCCTTAAACTTAGGAAAAATTAAAGAAATGACCCCGGTGTGGTGATACAAATAAACACATGCTTTTTTAGGAACTTAAGTGACTCAGAAAAGTAACACTCAATTAGATCATGAAAAGAGCGACTTAGGGTTTTTTCAAAAGGTGACAAATACTTAGGGTTTCGCTCAAGTTCAAACTTCTAACTAGGGCTAGCCATGTATTGAGGACAAAAAGGATAATTTTGCAAGATTTTTTGTGGGTTTTTGGCAGCAAAATTTTCTCAATTCCATGAACATCTATAGACACTTCAAATTTATGAAAATTTTTACAGGATTTATGTACTAAAAAATTTGAAGTGCCAACAGTGGCTCTGTTTGGGGATGTATGCCTCTTGCAGGCATGACAAGAATTCAGAAACTCTAGGATAAGCAGACCATCTACTGAAACAAAACAACTAACTACTCACACAACTTGAAAACAAACACACAACCTGGAAGGGGAAACTAACTACTATTCATGGATAATGAGAGTACCTTAAAAAAAGTACAATTTGAGGAATTGTCCGTGAACTAGAAATTCCATTTCATTTCCAATCAAGTCCTTCAGAATGTATGAATCATGTTCCCATGCTTTACTGATCAGATATGGTCCCAACCAAATAGGGTCAAACTTGCTATGTTTACCCTTGTCTTCAAGCCTAGCATTCCACATTAGGACCAAATCATCACCCTGAAAACTTCTGACTGTGCTTTTCTTATCATACAAACTTTTATATTTCAGCCGAGATTTCAAATTTGTATCATGTGCTTCCCTTCTTGATTCATCTAACTATATCAAGTCCTATAATATGATCTTCATTTCATCATCTTGATCATCATCATATAACTGGATGAACTTGTACATTTGCAGCAAGTTATTTTGTGGTAACCTGGCATGGATACCATACACTAAATCAAAGGGAGCACACCCTATTGCCTTCTTGATTGTTACTTTGTCAGCCCATAGAGCTAGTTGTAGCTTGCAGTCCCATGCCTTCTTGTTTGCATCCAAGACTCTCTTCAAAAATTTTATCAAGCTTTTATTACTTGATTCAACCTGACCATTTCCTTGAGGATGGTAAGGAGCAGAGTATGAAATTTTGATTCCAAATTTTAAACAAAAACTAACAAATTCTTCAGATCTGAAACACATAGCATTGTCTACAATCAAAACTTCAGGGCACCCAAACCTTGTCAGCAAATTTTGCATCAAGAAATTAGTAACCACTTTACTGGTTGCTTTTTTAGTGGGGATGGCTTCCACCTGTGTGTGTGAAAATTGTACCTGATCTGTAGACACAACACTCAATAAAACATTAGAGGTTAGTGATAATCAAAATCATGCAAAATTGGAAGCTATCTAACCAAGCGATTTACTGCCTTCTAGTAGGTGCGAGATTAATGTTCTTAGATTGTAATTGAGATCAGTGACCTAGACGACACCTAAATGAAGGATTTGAATGCAAAAGATGGATATGAAATAAATGCAATTAAGCTATTTTTTTGGATTTTTCTATGCAATAAGAATGAATGAAAAACTGATATGAGATTAATCTATATAAAAACTGATATGCTATGCTAATCTAACAGTGATATGAAATATGAATGCAAAAATAAGATTGATCTCACAAAGATGTCGATTCGCAAGAGCTTTGATTCTTCAATTCCAATTATCCAGCGTGATTGTGTAAAATATGAGATGATTTGTGAAGAGCTGAAGCCTTTAATTTATAGAAATCCAGGGCTTTGGAGGTGCATGGATAAAAGCCATAAATCACTCAAATTAACTCATCTTGATTTTTGAGTTATCTGATCATGAAAGATAGTTAATTCTCAAAATCATGCAAAAACATGCAAAAACAACTTTTTAACCCAAATTAGAGTTTAGATCAGCTTTTTGAACTCCAAAAAGATGTTGAGTTCCAAAAAGCTAACAACTTGCATTGATTTTCCAATTTTGAGTTTAACTGGTCCTTGAATGTGCACATGGATAATTATGATTTAATAAATAAATAAAGTGATTTATTCTCAACTTAACTGCTTTTTGAAATAAAATAATTAATTTATGGGTTAATTAACTATTTTACCAAACTTTTATTAAAAATTATATTATTAAATAATGACAACATGCTTTAATTAATTAAATAAGAATTTAATCAATTATTCATAGGAATTTTGATTTATTGTCAAAATTAAATAATACAATTAATAATAGATATAATTAAATTTAATTAAACAATTAAGTGGCAAATATTAAATCTAATTAATTAAATATGAAAAATATTTAATTAATCAAATTTTAGGATAAATGTGATTTATTGCCAAATAATTATAAAATTAAAGATAATTATGATGATTAGGAATATTACTAAGAATATTCCCCGATGCAGAATTTAAGATAATCAATTATGATTCAATGATGTTTAGATGTGCCTTAGATTAGGACTTTGATGTCGATTTCATTTGATATGTAGATACAGGATATTAATGAACTTATAGCCCATTTTTGGGGTATTACATTTTGCCCCTCTTTGAATTACTGTGCGAAGTGCAGTGGTTCAAAGATAGTCTGTGTTTGATAGAGATATGAAACTAATTTGAAATTGATAATTGCTATGAGACAGAAGTTGATTGATATTGATTTGATATGGAGATAATAGGTCCTGAATGACCAGAGATAATGTTTACTATAGCAGCAATGAACCGATGATTGCGAAAAAGTGTCAAAACACCTGATTCTAAACCTTAGGATTGATAAGAAGTGAGTGACCCGTTCTAGACTAGATTGTCTTAGCAGAACTAGCGGGTATCACATCCGAATCCTTCAGTTGCCGAAGAACCAAGGAAAGAACACTATGATCTGATGGTTGCAAAAACTAATACAGTTTACAAGATTAGGAGAATACCAGATTGATATGGATCGATGAATCTGATATGCCCCAAGTGATGATAGATTTGCCCCGAGCGATGAGGACTTTTGATGAATTAGCGACTAGACGTGATTGTTGTCTTGATCACTAATGAAAGATATTGATAGATTTGATCGATAAAATTTGATTTACAGACTTTGAATGATGTGCAATACCATGCCCCCTTCGGGATTAAAATTGAAATCTAACAAGAAAAGTCAGCGTTATAGTTTAGAAGCATGTTAATTGATTTGAGAAGTGTGGTAAAACACATTCAAGAACACATTCTGCATCGTTGGAAGGTCCCAAAAGACTAAGTTTGACTAGGTTTGACCATGAGTTGACCATGGTTGACCAAGTTGAAATTTTGATAGTGTGATGTAAGATAATCAGTTAAGTTGAATACTGGATTTCTGTGATGATTGAAGGTTGATTATGCAAGCAATTAATAATATGAATGATCTCAGATTTGAATTTTGATCCCGAAAAAGGATTCTACTTGCTATTTCATTGGAGGAACCTTCGTGTGAGATGCAGTTCTTGTTAGACTTGAAGATGCGATTTGAAGAATCATTTAAGCATTGAAGTTCGTTTAATCATTGTGAGATCATGCAAACATGCAAAATGCAATGAGACATGCAAAATGAAATGCAACCTAAGACCTAGGACCTAGTCACTGATCATATGTCGATTTGTTATCATCATTGAACTTTTAGGTAACCGGATAAATCAATACAATTCCCACTAGCCATGAAACCATAGACATATGAATATCGATTTGTATGCACAAGAATCAATACAACACCCACTGGTCAACAACCATGGATATATGAATATTGATTTTGTTTTTGAAATGTCGGATTAGATATAAGCACCAAGGCACAAGCGCCAGGATGACCTGAATATCATGTCCATTTTGATATAGCAATTTGTACAAGCATCAAAACATAAACATTGTGATGACTTGAGTATGCCTTGCGTTACAAACACATCAAACAGTCAAGAGATCATTCTAAATCCAATGTGAATTACCCGTAGTGACCCTTTATCGTTCACATCCTTAGGCAAGATTGCGTTCCACAGTAGGAGAAAGAACTTACTCAAAAAGATAATAGTTAGATCAAACTTCCTTGAATTGTCTGGGTATCAATGGTCGAGGTACGCATGGCCATCCAATTCGAGATAGAGGCTCTTACAGTCAGACACCATTTCAATCCAGAAGTTCCAAAGATGTTAGATTTTCACATACAAGCAGAAGACAAAGAAAAGATTATGCCCCTAGTCATCACTCTCTAAATCCTATAAAGGACATCATTGAAGAGCTCAAAGGGACACAATATGCAAAAATCTCAATGCGAATCAGTAAGCCTACAATGAGATAAAAGCATGAAAAGCACAAATTGTTTTCAGTTGAGTTTTGATGTTTGATTGTTGTAGATGCAAAATCCTTGCTGGAGATGAGACTGACTGACTGACTCAATAGGAAGCTTCAAAGGACTCTGACTGGATAGGAAATGTCTAAGATACATGGGAGACCATAGGATATGACATTGATTGCCCCCAAATTTGAACATTGATAGGATACAGACGCTTGAGTTGATTGGTGTATAGACTGACTTATTGAAACTAGGATATGCAGAAACAAACCGGGAGATATGTACAAACTAAAGCAAGATTGAAAGCTGGGAAAGACCAAGATTGTGCTGATAGATGGAGCATTTTGAAACAAGTGGCACCCGTTTGCCAGGTTTTCACCATCTTGGTAGAGATTCTATTTTTGTTACCAAGGCGCCTGTTTCCAGGTTTTCACCAAGGCACTTTTCTTTTTTTCATTTTTTTTGTATTTTTCATTTTTCAATTTTTTTTGTATTTTTCATTTTTTCAATTTTTTTTGTGAATCATCAAGGCACCTATTGCTAGGTTTTCACCAAGATGTTCATTTTTTCAGGACTTTTTCTGATTTTTAAGATTTTTTTAGGACATTTACCAAGCACTGAATGCCTTAGGCATAGAATTTCTTCAGATGGAGAACGTTGATTGGTTCTCGGAGCTGTTCTCCTTCAGTCATTGAGAGTTGATAGGCACCAGAGCCAAAAGTAGCAGTGATAACAAAGGGACCCAACCAATTGGGTTCGAACTTCCCCTTGCGTTCTCGATGTGATTGATTTTTAGGATTTTCTCTCAACACTAGATCGCCAACCTAAAATTCTCTATGTCGGACTTTCTTGTTGTAGCCTCTAGACATTCTTTTCTGATACACTCTGAGATGATAATACGCTACTTGCCTGCGCTCATCTAGTAATTCAAGTTCTTGTAACCTAGACACTCTGTAGTCTTCATCAGTGACAAGTCCATGCATTCTGATTCTAAGTGATGGGATTTCAACCTTAATAGGTAGTACTACTTCAGACCCATAAACTAAAGCAAAAGGTGTAGCCCCAGTAGGTGTTCTGATACTTGTTCTGTAGGCCCATAGAGCTGGATTAATCATGAAATGTCAGTCTCTGATACTTGCATTGATACTGGTTCTGATACTGGTTCTGATACTGATTCTGATACTAATTCTGATAATTGTTCTGATATTGGTTCTGATACTGATTTTGATAATTGATTCTGATAATGATTCTGATAATTGTTCTGATACTAGTTCTGATACTTGTTCTGATACTAGTTGTGATACTTTTTTTGATACTGGTTGTGATACTTGTTCTGATACTTGGTATACTTGATAGCATCTTTTTCCATTTGCAAACTCCCAAGCAAGATCATATTGTGCAGTCCCAATGTCTAGCAAGGTGGAGAACAAGAGGGATTAGCAAGCTGGTGGAAGAGATGGAAGACAAGAGAATGAAGGAGAATGAAGGGAAGAAATCCCCAAGGGAAAACTCCTCAAGAATACTCAAGCTAGGGAAAAATTGTCATGTAAAGCATATTTGGATAAGTAGTGAAAGGCTAGCATAGGATAAGTCACAAAAGTGTAATGCCAAAGAAGGACAGGATGCAGTCTAAAGGAGGAGGCATGTTAAGAGGCTTCATAGCACCGTGTTTTACTCTCCTTTTTTTTTTTATTAGATCAAGACCAAAGGGGAAAAGGATAGTGATAGGCAAAAATGAATGGAGGAAGATGGATATGAAGGCTAAACATGGAAGGAATGAAAGCAAGATCATCGTAAAATAGCTCACAAAATAGCCAAATGTTCATGTATAGGTCAACCTTGTCAAGATCAAAGAAAGAAGGTGGGATGGATGAAATATGTAGAAGAACTACGCATGATGCCTGATTGCCAGGTTTTCATCATGGTACTTATCCAAGGTGTCACAAGGAAGTGGTTTTCACCATAGGATGAATTTATTTCTCTTTACTTTTGCTACCAAGGTGCCTGTTTCCAGGTTTTCACCAAGGCACATTTTCAATTTTTATTTTATTTTATTTTTATTTTTTTTTAGAAGAAGGCAAGCTTTTTAGATAATGCTCCTTGAAAGGATAAACCATGATATGTCAAGGATTCAAAATGATATGCTCAAAGATGCTGATAGGGAAAGGAACATGGAAGAGAAAAATGGAAGATAGGGTTTTATGTAAAGCGAGTGAGGTTGGAAGATAGGAGGAATAGGCAAATGAGGCAAAAAAAATAGAAGGTAGAAGGTTAATGAATGGAAGGATTGTGACAGGGTAGATGGAAAGGAAGGCAAGATCAATGTAAACACACACCCTGAATGGTGGTGAGAGGGTGGAGGAAACATGAATGAAGGAATACGTGAAGGAATATGGCGAATGGATAGCAGAGGTTGAGGTTTGGGTGCATGAAATGGAAGAATATTTTTGGAAGGAGATGTAGTGGAAGCCTTTGGAAGCTTGAATGTCAATTTCACTTTTTTTTCAACACCAGACTCTTTCAAGAGAGACTTTAGAATCCATATAGTCGTAGGCTTTTTATTTCCTTTTGATGATTTAGAGATCATATCTTCAATGATGGATTTTGGAACCCATACTTGTCTTGTAATTTTTTTCTTAGATATTTCTTTTGACTTTATGTTTCCATGTCTATTAGAGGAGACATGGTGATCTTTTTTTGATGGATTCTTGTATTGCTTCTTTTTCTTGTATTGAACATTCAAGTTACTTCCAAAGGACTTGGGACTTGTGGAAGAAGGAGGAGGATATGACTGGTTTAGATGGGTGGGTGGATGAAAAGGATTCAAGGGTATGCATCTATGTTGATCTTGAGGAAAGATGGGAGATGGAGGTATGTAAGGACCTAAGATGGATGGAAAATCAGGAGAGCTAGGAGGGGAAAGTGAAGGGACATAAGGACCCAAGATGGAAGGAAGGCATGAAGCCCTTAGTAGTGGTGGAAGAGGTCCAAGGATGGAAGTGGAAGATGCAAAAGGATAATCAATAAGTTCATCATCATCTATAAGACAACCAAGGATATCAGCATCTTTAGAGTGAGCATTAGGATCTTCAATAGAATCATGGACATCTTGAATATGAGCATTTTCTTTGATAGGATCATTCAAAGCTTGCAAAGACTTAGGAAGAGTAGAAAGTGGAAGTGAACATGGAGTGGTAGAACAAGAAGATGAAAGACTTTGATCTTGACAAGGATCTTCGGATAGCATAAGCGCATAATTTTTCTCTTATTTTTCAATAGGCTTAACATTGGAAGGAACACCATTTTTACCAACCTTAATGGAAGTATCATCTTTGGAAAGTGCAAGTGTAGTAAGGTCATTTTAATCGTCAATAAGATCATTAGTGTAAGTAGTAGCCTGATCTTGCTTAAGAGAAGACTTAAGACATGGTGGAATGCATGAAAAAGGGTGTATAGGATCAAAAGAACCATGAAGTGGATAAGAGACATTGGGAAAATGAGTGGATGACATGGAGGGTTCTTGATCTTGATCTTTCTTTATGTTCTTCTCTTTATCATTTTTAGAGTCCTCTTGACATGGAGCCACTTCTAAGGACAAGGAAGCATGTTGGGATTGTATGGATGACTTTGGAAGAGATGGTGAAGGACTAGCTGAAGTAGGGATTATAGCATATGAAGGCTTAGGCTCTTTAGATTTATCATTAGTGAAAGTATTTGCAGCCAAGTGAAGGTTAGCTTGAGTTTCTTTAAGAGGTAGCCCTGGGGGATAACTATAGGGAACCACATGAAAAGTATCAGGGCTTGTGTCAGATGAAGGTTCTGTGAAAGATTTGAAAGACTCAGAAGCTTTAGGAAATGTATGGGTATTGGAGGAAGTAGGGGATGGAAGGGAACCATCACAAGACAAAGGTCCAACATTAACATGATCTTGCTTGAGAGTGTAATCTTTATTTTCAGCCTGAGAGTTCTTAGAGGAGAGATCCTTATAGTATGCATGTTTATAATCAGCGTGGTAAACTTTCTCTTCCTCAAGTGAAATAGATGGATCATCTAGGTATTGTGCATAGAAATCATCAAAGTCTCTTTCATAATCAGAATCATATGGATCACCCTCATGATCTATCCAATGTGATGGCCCATTTGTAGTAAGCAGGAATGGACGATGAGGAGGACTCTTAGGAATAGAGGTGTCATAGGTATCATTACATTGTCTGTCGTCATAGTCATCATAGTCTTCAAAGCTAGATGTGTCACTCTCCGTGGAAGAGGTATCATATTGCTCAATTTTTTTTTGGGGACATGGTGACATGTACAAGTCTTTATCAAATGGAAAAGAGTATAGAGATTCCATGGAGAACTTTTCAGATTCCTTCTCTTTCTCAAGTTTGTCAAGTTGGAATTCCATAGCTTGCAGCTGCTTCATCATAGCGGTGATTAGAGCTTCTTCCTCTTGTGTACTAATTCTTTGAGACATGTGTACTGATTCTCAATAGCTATTGCTCTATTCCTGACACAATGATATTTTTGACAGATTTTGGAACTAGGCTGGAAACATTAGATATCTTGCAATTTGACAATTTCTGACAACTCTCTCAAATTTTTCCAAACGACACTCTGCAGACTCGTACGACACTAGGTAGTCTATGAAACGACAGTTGCTAAACCCATACGATAGTTGGGTAATACTAAAATGACACTTGACAAAACTCGTACGACTTTTGACTTCCTGAAATGACTTTTGACTCCAGAAAAGATTTTACGTCAATTTTTGCAAAATGTAAGGTCTTCAGTTTTGGATTGTTTGCAAATTGTATTGTCCAAATTTTGAAGGTTATACTAGATTTGATCATTTTTAATAGCCAAGTAGATAAATAAGCACGCAGAACAGCAAGCAAGTGATTCCAAACACATCTAAAAACAATGAACAAGGGCAAAAGCAACCTTGCGCATGAACAATCAAGTGACCAAATTGTGCTAATCCCTGAGAGTACTAATTGTGTATGTTCTAAAAAGTTTTGCAATAACACACATATACCTGAGAATGAAAAATTGGCCTCTCTAGGATTTTTAGTAATGGTTTGACTCTGCAACTTTTATGATTCAAAGGGGTGAACTCCAATCCCGACACACCAGGGTTTTGACACAATCTGAGAACTTAATCTTCAAGAGCTGCTAGGGAGATCTGACAACCCAACAATGAACCATACCCGTGGAGATTTCTTCCACAAGGACATTTATATAGCGGTTGTCACTACCATGGCAAAAATGGCTATTACTGCTTGAGGTTCCGTCAACGTAGTTTGCCCTGTGAAGGGATTGTCCGCTATAGTTAACCCTCTCTAAAGATGACTCACAATAGTATACCACAAGGGGACTTGGCTCCAGATTCAAGGTTTTGACACCTCTTCACTTTTAACCCAAACAAAGCAAGCGGATTAATCTGACACACTAAGACAAAGTTTTGTTCCACCAAGGTCTGTGATATCAACTCCACGTGATCTATCAACCTCTCCGGAGAGAGAATGTATCAATCAATAAGAGAAGATGCACTAACCAATTTTGATTCACCAAAGCTTGTGATATCAACCCCACGTGATCTATCAACCTCTCTGGAGAGAGAATGTGTCGATCAATAAAAGAAGATGCACTAACCAAGTTGAATGTGAAACGCACTAAGTATCCTCCCTACCTACAAGGATTCTGTCGTCAAGAAAGATTTCGCTAGGAATCCAATCTCTCAAGAATCATGAATAGTGTTCATAGGGCCTAATTACTATGTGAGCACAGATATATTCCCGAAAGCAAATCTACCAAAAGCATCCAAAAAGTAGAAAGAGGAACACTTAACACTTAAAGAAAATATGAGATGAGTCCACAAGGTGGAACACTTAACACCTCACACAAGCTAAAATGAGTCCCCAACTTAGAAAACAAGTGAGTTCCTAAAAGCACAAAAGGGTTGCCAAGTGGAACACTTAACGCTTTTGTACTGTTGACCCCTCCCCTTTATGGCGCTGAGATTGCAACCACGGGGTGGAAATGAGGGGCCGGTGAATTAGCGAGTCCAATAACCCAAGATAGCAATCAAGATCAATCACAAGTATTCTAAGACTACTTAATGAATCCTTAAGAGTTCACAACCTAGTATCAATTATGCAAGTGTGTAGAAATAGATCAAAAGCATGAAAAAATGCACACAAGCTTGACACATAAGAGATTTATTTTAAGTCCCAAATCAAAATATTATTAGATGAAGGAGAATACCTGGGATCCTTGCAACGTGCTTAGTAGATTTTACTTGATTTTTAGCAATTTTTGTTGAGCTTTTCCATGCAAGCAAGTGACGAACTCTCCAACAAGCAAACAAGCAAACAAGATATGCAAAATATATTCAACTTATGAAAATGATAGGGTTAGCTCTAAAAATCAATTATTATCAGTAATAATAACCAACAATTAACCCAAATGACAACTCATATCATTCATTGAACCATGTAAAAAAAAGAAGTGCATACCCATCACAAAACTTTATTTTTTTTTGCTGCATTTGACCTAGTCAACAAGATCTAATTTTTTTTGATATGATTTTGGCCACAAAAATAGAAATTTAGAATAGAGACCCCTATTAAAAAATAGAGAGCTTTCCAAAAATGTAAAATTTTTTAAAAAATCTCTTCATTTGTGCCCTAGAGACCCATTTTATCAAAACAGACCAGTTTTTGTAAATTGACTATTTGAGCTATGATATCATGTCCAAATTTAAAACACAAAGAATGGACCCCCTATAAAATTTAAAGAGCTTTCTGAAAATATAAAAATTTCTGAAAAATATGCTGATTTGCGTTAGATATTAATTTTTTCTGGAATTTCAAGAAAAAATTATTAAAAATTTAAAACATCTCAGAAAATTCTAAATTTTTTATTGTAGCTTTCCTAACATGTCACCAACTTGCAAACAAAATTTAAGACCAAAATTCCAAGCCGTTTGGGAGATAAAATTAAATTTTTGAAACTTTGGGGTTTTAGCTCCCCAAAAAATCAAAACCAGCATGCAAAGGTGGGTTGCCCCACGGTGGGTGCCAAAAATGTGTGTGTGAAAATTGTACCTGATCTATAGACACAACACTCAGTAAAATATTAGAGGTTAGTGATAATCAAAATCGTGCAAAATTGAAAGCTATCTAACCAAGTGATTTACTGCCTTCTAGTAGGTGCGAGATTAATGTTCTCAGATTGTAATCGAGATCAGTGTCCTAGACGACACCTAAATGAAGGATTTGAATGCAAAAGATGGATATGAAATAAATGCAATTAAGCTATTTTTTTGGATTTTTCTATGCAATAAGAATGAATGAAAAACTGATATGAAATTAATCTATATGAAAACTGATATGCTATGCTAATCTAACAATGATATGAAATATGAATGCAAAATAAGATTGATCTCACAAAGATGTCGATTCGCAAGAGCTTTGATTCTTCAATTCCAATTATCCAGCGTGATTGTGCAAAATATGAGATGATTTGTGAAGAGCTGAAGCCTTTAATTTATAGAAATCCAGGGCTTTGGAGGTGCATGGATAAAAGCCATAAATCACTCAAATTAACTCATCTTGATTTTTGAGTTATCTGATCATGAAAGATAGTTAATTCTCAAAATCATGCAAAAACATGCAAAAATAGCTTTTTAACCCAAATTAGAGTTTAGATCAGCTTTTTGAACTCCAAAAAGATGTTGAGTTCCAAAAAGCTAACAACTTGCATTGATTTTCCAATTTTGAGTTCAACTGGTCCTTGAATGTGCACATGGATAATTATGATTTAATAAATAAATAAAGTGATTTATTCTCAACTTAACTGCTTTTTGAAATAAAATAATTAATTTATGGGTTAATTAACTATTTTACCAAACTTTTATTAAAAATTATATTATTAAATAATGACAACATGCTTTAATTAATTAAATAAGAATTTAATCAATTATTCATAGGAATTTTGATTTATTGTCAAAATTAAATAATACAATTAATAATAGATATAATTAAATTTAATTAAACAATTAAGTGGCAAATATTAAATCTAATTAATTAAATATGAAAAATATTTAATTAATCAAATTTTAGGATAAATGTGATTTATTGCCAAATAATTATAAAATTAAAAATAATTATGATGATTAGGAATATTACTAAGAATATTCCTCGATGCAGAATTTAAGATAATCAATTATGATTCGATGATGTTTAGATGTGCCTTAGATTAGGACTTTGATCTCGATTTCGTTCGATATGTAGATACATGATATTAATGAACTTATAGCCCATTTTTGGGGTATTACACCACCCACTTTGTAAAGTAATCAGTTGCAACCAATATGTATGAGTGTCCCCCACTGGATTTGTTTGGGATTTCTCCTATGAAATCCATGCCCCACTTTTGAAAAGGGGCTTCCACATTTACAGGGCTCAAAGGAAAATTTCCATTAAACTTCAACTTTCTTGAGAATCTCTGACAAGCATCACATCTTTTGACAAAGGAATGTGCATCCTTGAAAATACTATGCCACCAAAAACCAGACCTTAGTATCTTATGCACAGTAGTCTTGGCCATGTAATGGCCACCACATACACTTTCATGCATTGCTTGCAGTGCGCCATTAGCCTTTTGAGGGTCAACACATTTTAGCAGGACACCCTCATTACTTCTCCACCATAACTCTCCTTTAATGATCACATATTTCAAAGCATGTAATTTGATAGTTCTCCTTTTGTGGTCATCCATGTTAGAAGGATGTAAAAGCTTTTACAAGTATCTAATAATATCCTCGTACCATTCACAATAGTCTAGATCACATAAGTATGGCCTTTGTTCTTCTTCAAGAGTGTTGATGTGGTTAGCATCCAAATTGCTTCGAGCCATAAGTTTTGCTAACCCTAATCCTCTCACTAATTTGGTGATTTGGATATCAATATTAAACTCTTGGATTCTATTTATCCACCTACATCTTCTCCCTGAAACTTCTTGTTGAACCAAGATGTCTTTCACAGCAGCACTGGGTACATATGCAACTACAATTGCCCCTACCAAATAACATCTAAAATTCTTGATAGCTTTGACCAATGCATAGGCTTGTTTCTCATTTATGTCATATTTTAACTCAGCTGCCTACAATGATTTACTGAAAAAGGATATGGGTTGTTCAAAACCCTTTGAATTTTTCTGTAATAATACTGCAGCTATAGTATGATAGGAAGCAAATGAAAAGATTCGGATAGGCTTACTAAAATCTGGTGATCTTAACACAGGGGCACTTTTAATAGCCATCTTGATATCAGAAAAAGCTTGCTTGGCCTCACTACTCCATTCAACCTTTGCATTTTTCTTTAGCATTTTGGAGATGGGAACACTATTTTCAACAAAATTTGTAACAAACCTTCTAACAAAGTTAATCTGACCAAAGAAAGATTGGATACCTTTTACATTTTTTGGCAATGGTACTTTGTCTATTGCCACTACTCTTTTAGGATCAATCTTGACTCCATCCTTTGATACAATGTGTCCCAAAAGCTTACCCTTAGTTACTCCAAAAGCACACTTCCTTGGGTTAAGGGAAACCCCATATTCTAGAGCTCTTACAAATTTTTTTTCCAAATGGCCACAATGTTGGTCTTTCTTTTCTGAGTAAGCTATCAAGTCATCCTGATAAACAATAAGAACTTTTTTTATAAAATCTACAAATGCTACATCCATGGCTCTTTGAAAGGTAGCCCCAGCATTGGTTAAACCAAATGGCATCCTAATATACACATAAGTACCCCATGGAGTGGTAAATGTAGTTTTGAACTATTCTATTTCTTTGACAACTACTTGATTGTAACATGAAAAACCATCCATCATAGACATTAATTCAGATCTAGTAACTCTCTGCAACATGGCTTCCATGTTTGGTAGACCATAATTATCCTTTAAAGAATTTATGTTCAAATTTCTAAAGTCTACACATAACCTGATGTCTCCATTCTTTTTCCTTACTGGGACAAGATTAGAAACCCATGTTGAATGTCTAATAGGTTGAATGATGCCTACATCAGTCATCTTTTTTAGCTCATCTTGCATTTTTGGTGCCATAATAGGGTTAATAAATCTCATGTTGGAATAAATCTTCTCTGTACACTTTCAAATCATCATAGGACCATGCAAAGACATGTCTATATTTTCTAAGAAGATTTATCAGAGATTTTTTTATTTCAGGAGTCAGGCTTCCCCCAATATATACATTTTTTGGGGCTTCTTTTGTTCCTAGGTTTATCTCCTCCACATCTTTAGGCTTGCTTAAAAGCTTTTCCTGGGAAGAGCTATCATGGCGATCAAATGCTCTTTCTAACACTACCCAACCTTTTGGGACTTTATTTGTCTTTAACTGTAAGATATCCTTGCCAAGGAGAGAATCCTTGTTATCTGATGTTTCTACATATTCACCAAAATTTATCTCTTTGTCACCAAAACTTGCATTATAATGCATAAATCTTAAAATGTCTAGGTCATCATAAAAAACCTACCAGTTTTCATAATTATCTAGTATGGATGGCCTAGTTTGAATTTCAACCCTAGATATCCCTACAAAAGTTATATCCTCTGGCCTTAGTGCAATGTTAGCTAATAAATCATCCATCCTATTATGACCTCTATCCATCCAATCAATATAGAAAGCATCAAACTATTCTATCTCATCCCAAACAACATTCCTATAATGTCTTGACCTTTGGTTTCTTGATGCATATTTGGATCTGACCTGAGACACAACTAATTCTGAGTCCCCAATAACCCTGAGATTTTTGATTTTGTGTTTAGAGGCTATCCTTAACCCTATCAATAAAGCCTCATATTCTGCAGTGTTATTTGTGCAAGTAAATAATAGGGTGAAGGAAAACTTAAAAGTTTTTCCAGTGGGGGAAATTAACAACACACCTGCACCAGCTCCTTCTTTAGAGCTTGCACCATCAAAATACATGGTCCAGAGATCATTTTTATTTATGCAATTTCCCTCTTCTTCAGCTAGAAGAGGAAAACCATCTTCATTCTTATTTTCAATATTCTGTACTTGAAAAGAATTTATGTCAGTGTCCAAGAAACAGTTCATGTTATTATCATTGGTTTCCTCTTCAAGCATATGGGGGGTTCTGACTTCTCTGAGTACCTTGATACTTTCACCAGTGATGTTAAACATAGCATAAGATAAGTCACACTGGATGCTACCTCCCATTGCTGCACTCCATTTTCTTGATAACAACATTCCATATTGTGGAGGTATGTCCACGACTAAAACACTCATAGTCAGTTGTTTCTCAGGATAAGTAGCAAGCCTGTAAGGCAAGGCCCTGATTGTTCCAATCACTGGTACTTCTCTAGAATCCATTTCTTGGAATCTCCCATGAGGAGTATCAACTTGCAATCCCATTGATCTCATAATTTTAGCAAGCATGACCGTATTTGAAGCTCTTGAATCAATCATGCAATTCTTCAACATTTTATCATTTATGACCAATGTTAGGAAAAAAGGATCAACAACACCCATAGAAGTATTCACAACATTAGTGTCTAGATAGATTTGAGGTATTTTTGAAATAATTTCTTCTGTATCCTTCCTTTTAATTGGATCCTAACCCTTCATCCTAGCATTTACTGGTTCCTGGATGTCTATGGTTTGAACACCATTTATCCATGTAAGGGCTTTCTCCTTGTGTTCACTTATCCTCATCATTTCTAATAAAGGCACTTTTACTGTGATCTGAGATAATAACTGATTCATATCAATAGGTGCATAATTTAAAATAGATAAGTCTATCTTTCCCTTCAGGGTATCTTGGACTTCAGGTTGTGTGGGTGTATCCAATTTCTTTTCATCTTTTGATTTGCCTTCAGGTTTAGAATTTGGAATGCTAACCATTGGGGTTTTAGCCTTAATCTTAAAAACCTTGATTGGTTCATCAGGCTTTTCCATACCTTTTGACTTAAAATTCTTGGTATCATCTACAGCCTTATTTTTTGTGACAAACTGCTTAGCATCTTCTTTATTTCTTTTAATAAATATACTTGCTGGCTTACCAACTATTTTGTCAATAGTCCTATTTTTAAGGACATATTTGCTCTTGGCCTATGTCACCATATCAGCAGTGACCTGGGCTATCTCTTCATCAAAGGGTCTTCTTAATATAACATGCTCCTCAACTTGTTTAGAGTTGCTATTTATATCTTCAATTTCATCTTCCTCTTCATCAGAAAAAACTTGCTGATGGTAAGCCTAGCCTCTGCTCTGAGAATCATTTACATCTTGATTTTCATTTTCTTCCTCAGAGTCAAATTCTTCACATAACTTAGAAAAAGTCATTCCACAGCCTTTGTCATCATATGATTTATCCTCTTCTTCATCTTGTTCATTACTTTCAGATATATTCTAAGAAATCACACAATAGTTTGAATCATGAGGGGATTGGCATACTGTGCACCGTGGAATTTCACCAGTGATATTGAATGAATGTTTTTGCAAAGGGTCAGGGGTTTTATCATTTGGCTTCATATCCTTCCTTTCTAGGATAACAAGCTTCCCATCTTTCCATTGTGTATGTTAAGGAAAATTTTGCAATCTTGACTTCCTATTGAAATTATTTGGAGGAGGCCTATCATTTCCCTGAAACTTATTTTTACTTTCTCCTAGTTTTAGATCCTTTAAGGCATTTAGGATCTACTTGAGGTTATCATCCTCCCTAGGGTTTACATTAGTAGTCTTATCAACCTCCTTCCTTCTGAACCTAGGGGTTTTAGGATCCTCTCTTCTTCCTAATTTTCTAGATACCCTTCTATTGCTCTCAATATTCACAACAAATCTTTGAGCTTCTCTGATAGTCTTAGGGTTTTTATCCCTAAGTAAGTATCCCATTTTGGCATCAAAAGCATTCAGATATGTTTCCAAACACACCTCATCCAACCTCATGATTTGGAAGAGCTTGTGCATTGCCTTTTGAAACCTTACATTGAATTCTAGGATTTCCTCATTTTGGTTTTTCTTTATATTGTTGAATTCGTTCAACATAAAACCTTCATTAGTTTTATCACCATATTGATCCTTAAAACAATTTATGAAATCATCCCAAGAACTAATACAATCATAAGGGAGCCCTCTAAACTAGTCTCTTGCATCTTCAGTTAAAGATTGTACAAACAATTTCATGATCACATCTTCATATTCTATTTCATAATCATCAATCATATCAATGAATTTCTTTAGATGCTCTTCACAGGTAACAACATTATTTCCAATAAACTTAGGTGATTTCTCTCTAATCTTTGCAAGAATCAAATTAGGATAACCAACAATATTGTTAAAGAGAAGCTGTTTGTACCTTTCAACGTGAACTGGTCCTCTTTGTAATGAAGCATTTATTTGAGAGGTGGAAGCTTTGTTATTTACAATATTAGCAACATTTGTAGTTATCACCAGTGTGATAATGGCAGCCTGAGTAGCAGAATTTCCAACATTAACATTAGATGTCATCACAGGGTTAGTTGGAATTGAAGGAGTAAAACACTATCTAAGAAAATCAACTTTCTTTTTCATTTCCAAGGTAGCAGCCTCAACCTCTGCCTTTTCTAATTCTTTAGCAATAGCCTCATGTTCCCTTCTAGCCCTTTCCAAATCATTATCCAATTTGGACAAAGGATCTATTGGGATATTGTCATTTGTGGGCTCGTTTATTGTGATCCCTGCTGAAATTTGTTTTCCTTTATCCTTAGGCTTCCTAAGCTTAGCAATGGGTTGGACAATAGGTTGTTGATCACCCCCCCTGGGAGCTCTTACACAATTTATGACCTTTAGGGTTATCAACTGTCTTTTGAGATGGTCTGCCCTAATTTGGGCCTACCTTATTTCAGTTTCCCTTTCCATTTCCCTCTCCTTTCTAATTGCAACTTGCTCCTAGATATACTTTTCTAAATTGTAAACTTCAAAAATATCTTTTGAATTTGGGAGAGCAGTATCAGATTCTGAATTTTCAAACCTAGAATCTCTTTTCTGATCTCTAGGATTATTAGGGCTTTCAAAAGGAGAAGGCCCTCAGGTTGGGGGATCATTTCTTCCTTCTAGACAACTGCTCTTACTTCTTGACCTTCTGATTTCCTTTTGAGGTTCTACATCTGGGTATACTTTTTTCCTATGATGCACTTCATCCCCCTTGTAAGAATAAAAGTCCTCATATGCTCTTAAACCTAGATCAACTGCCTACTCATACTCAGAGGCATTTTCTTCCTGGTCATGAGTAAGTTGGTCATTTTTTTTCATATTTTTCTTCTGTCTCCATGCCTGAGACACATCACCACTACTTTGATTTCTTCTAGGTAAATAAGTCCTAGAAGTGCTTGGAAGTTCACCTTCTAACCTACTTTCTAGATGATCCTTCCTCCAAGCCCTAGTATTTCTTTGACTCATAACTGAAAGTATGTGAAACAATTTCTTATTCTTTTAATATCTTTACTCAGCACTGCTGCAGAGATTTTCAGAGTCGCCACCAACACAAGTTGGGAAATATTTTCACACACTTAGCAAATCAAAGTATTCAACACTTGGAAAGTAATCAAAATAGAAAATATTACAAATAGATGCAAAGCTTAATGAGATTTTCAGATTTAGACAGAACCCAAAGCTTGCAAATATTCCTCTGTTCTTCAATGGTACTTACTGGTTCTGACAAATAAGAAGGCCAGGAGTCTAGCTAAACTTGTACCTGCATTATTTAATATTCAAATTTATACACCAGAGATCTAAAATTCAGATTTATCAAAGTATTTCAATCCATATTCCCCAGCAGAGTCTCCATTTTGTTAGTTCCCAAAATGGACTTTATGCTTTAACAAGCAACCAGTACATCTACAGATTTTATGGATGGGTTAGATCCAAATATTGAGTTCTAAAGATGACTGGACCAACTATAGGGACAAGACTTCCCTATGCACTTTTGGCTTTGCAAAACCAAGGAGGGTGCTCCTAATCTAGTAAAACAAGACTTAAATCAATAATCATTGACTGGGTTTAAATGTAACAAATAAATGATAAGAGAAATCTAAATGATAACCATTCATTTATAGATCTTTCACTATCACTAGGTAGTAAATTGCCCTACAAATCATTGTATTTCAAAGAATTTTGACAATTTTATAATCAAAGATGGAAATACCAATAGAACCTTTTCAAATACTGATCTCTATAAGAAAACTCCACTGCTGGCTAGTGTCTTATCCATTGGGCAACACTTCCACTGCAAGATTGTAATACATGAAAAATATATTGAACTTTGAATTATCTTTACCCTTTGAAAATACTAATCACACTGCGGTGGATTTTATCAAAGGTTCCTAGATTCACACTACTTACTGATGCATCCTTAAGAAAAACTTCAAAGAATTTATGTCATATTCAAAGCTTATTTAATCTGATCTTGGATCAGAGCTAAGAAATATAAACATACACACAGAGATTATCCATGCAATGAATTGGAACAATTCATAACTCCAATAGAGATACTCAAGGAGAGATATAAATCTTGGATTTCATTCAAATGCTATATTAATATCACACTTACAGAATGCTTTACAGTATAACCTTCTAAAATTAACTTGAACCAAAAATATTGTTCTTCTATAGAAATATGCCTAAAAATAGTCTATGATATCCCAGACTCAAGAAACTTATCAGTTAAATTGATCAAGTTCTCGGTCCTTTTTCACTGATCCTGGTAATCCTTTTATTGAAAATAAGGATTGCAAACAAGCTTCGGATCTTTCTAGAAAAAGACAAGAAAGGAGTTCTCATATAGGACAAAAAATGAAAATAGAAACTTTCTTGTTACCAATCTTTGAGATCAATCATAAAGATGAGCGCCAAAATCTTGCAACAGCTCCCAAGGGTAGTTCAACTTCTGCCAGGTGTTGTATCTATGCTTATGTTAACTGCTTGATGCTTTTACCCCTATTTCTCTTGATCTTGAGGGTTTGGAATACTGCCACCTATTGCTTCTTTATTTGATGCTCCTTCTTCTGAATCTTTTGAGGGATAGGTTGACTCCAAAGACATATAGGTCTCTTCACTTGGCCAATGGAAAGTCAAGACTTCATCCCTTTTTGACAATAATTTGTTCCATTCAACAACTACCTGGTGAACCTCTATTTTCACATTAGCAAAGCGTATCCTGGCATCCTGAAGAAGGTCAATTAGTTGTACAAGGGGGGTATTATCATCTGTACCTAAAATGGAATCCATTCTAGACAATACTTACCCATCTATCTATTCCATCCATTCATCTTTATTTTTAATAACCCCATCTGCCTTGATAAGACCTGGAAACATTTGAAAATTATCCTGAAAGTACCTTACCCTTAAGATTTCTGATCTTCTCTTTAAACTCTCCCTTTTTATCTTAAAATCAAAAAGATCCTTAACAAACTGTAAGTGTTTGTTAGCTCTATATCCACAATACATTTATCCTTGATTTGATCAAAAAATGATTTCAAATTATCTCTCCTTGCAGCCCATTTTTCCAAAATCTTGTCCACAGTGGCTACTTCCTTTTGAAAAGATGTTAAAATCTCTTCCAATTGCTAGGTAGTTTTATACACTTCTTTAGGTTTCACATTTGCAACAAAATGTGAAACAACATCTTTTATCTTCTTTTCAAATCTCTTCTTTACCTTTTGATCAATGTCTTCCTCATCCATGGAAGGGCGAAGAGGGGAAAGAGGAAATTCAACAATAGGGCTTGATGAGGAAGGCCCAGCAGGGGAGGGAGCTATCTGCACTTGTTCTGATATTTGCATTGGGCCATGCTCTCCCAATCTCTTCTTTAAATCTGCAATCAAAGTATCTCTTTCAAAAATCCCCTATTTCAACTCACCATAAACCTTCAAAACTATTTCCAACTTTGCGGTGAGTTCCTCCTTTTCCTTGGCCTCCTTTTCTGCCACCCTTGCTATCAATTGTGCTATGGCCATTACAATACCTAATGCTTCTACCAAAGAAGTATCAGCAACCCTTCTTACAATTAAAATCCCTGAAAGATCATCTCTGACAATTTGTTTTCCCTTGTTATTTTCATTCTTTCTTAGGGACCACATTACCAAAGCTTGGTGATTGTCACTAAAGGTGACCCCTTTAATAGCCTATTCTGCTTCTTCAGTTTTGTGGAAAGGATTTGTCTATTTTCTAACTGCATCAAGAACTACTACATCATCTATATCCCACTATGGAAGGATTTGCACTCCTGATACTTTCACCATGTCTCTACCCTGTTCTGGAGTAATTTTTTCAAATTTCATAGTCATTTCTTTTCTCACCTCATCCTCTACAGTTTGTAAATATTTCTCTGGATTTTCTTCATGCCTTTTCTCACAATTTCTTGAAATTGCTTAATGTTTAATTTCCAAAGAAATTGCATGAAAGCCTTAGTTTTAACAAAAGTATCATCAACCAAAAACTCTTCACAATCTTGTTTAATTATAGGGTCCAATTCTATGCCTGCCAATTCCCTTGCTATTAGATCCAACTTGGGCTCTTCTGGTGGCTCTGGCACTCCCTCATTTATTTCTTCATAGGTCATAAAGATTTGACCTAGAGCACGTACTCTCTCTACTTGTTCTGCAATCTCTTGGTCATCTAAAATTCTTAGGGGAGACTGTGATGGAGAATAGTCTTTCTCAACATGAACAGGTCTTTCTTCCATTCATTGTCTCTTTGATGGGGGTGAAGAGTCAATTACATCTTCAGAAGCTTGAAGATGAGGAGAATCGGGGACCTCTACAACCTCCTTTTGTTTCTCAATCTATTGTGAAGTAGATGGGACATCCCTTTTATCCATTTGCCCTTTTTGGCTTTGATCTGGTACCACAACATTGTAACCAGTCCTCTTTTGCACCATGTACCTCCCTGGGGGTAACCCTTTTGCAAATACAAGTTTGCTAAATAACTGTTTACCCTTTTCTGGGTCATCCTTCATTACTTTTTCTTTCTTTTCATTTAGGGTTTGAAAGATACCTTGTAAAGAGTTCATGAGAGTATCTATTTTCTTTCCCATTGGAGTTATGCTTTTCAGGGGATCCCTTCCAGAATCAAATTGTTGGATAAAATCTAATGTCTTTTTGTAGACCAGCCATTTCTCTTTCCTAACCTCTTGATCCCGCAACTTTGGGATATTTCTAACAATATCTTCAGGAAAGTTAAAAATGTGGTTAATCATGGCACATTTGGCTCTCTTCTTAAACATTTCATTGTAGAACTCCTCAGGGTTTGTTGTTCTAGCAATTAGAGTGGCCATATGATATGGAGCCAAGATTTTATCTATGTGAACCCATCCACCCTTGGTAATTATGAATTGGTGGGCAATGGTAACATTTGGGAATAGAGTTCCCTTGCCTTTTCCAGTGAGGGCATACTCTTCAATATTCCCCAATTGTCTAAGAAACTCTGCAATTCCAATCCTAAGGGGTACATGATAAGCCAATATAAAGGGGGTTCCCCTGAAGCCATACAACCTGATGATAGTTGATACATGGTAGAAAATGACATCTCCCCAATTGTGTACAATATTCAAGCTCTGAGAAAGCTGCTTTGGCCTAATGAGTTGTGCCAATGCTACTGGGATTCTTGGGTTGTCTAGGACAAACATCCTGAGTGTGGCTGCAAAACATTTATCAAAATTTGTAAAGCTATTATCCTTTCTATCCCTGCAAGTCATTGTGAGGCTCCATAACTGGACTGGCATATCTTCACCATCCTTCTGTCTCATCAATTCCATTTCTTGCTCAAAATAGCTTGCACCTTTGAACAAAAACATGTACATCATGAAAGAATCCCAATAGAAGTGCCTATCATCTTCACTCTTTTGGATCCTCACTAATCCATTATGGATTAATTCAACAATGAATGGAGAAAAAGCAAATGTTATGGAGAGGTGTGAATGTAGAATTTGGATCATCATGCACATTAAGTGTATTGGTATCCTCTCCAAAAACCTGACATAGTGCCCAATATGCACCCTCAGCTCTAGGGTCAAAATATTCTACTTTAAAAGGCTCCTGTGTATTTTGTCCCATAATAACCATCTGCCCAATTTTTGTGCAGAAGTCCTTCAATAATTTTCCCCTAAGATAATTCCTTTGTGCCTCATATACTTGCCTTAGCTCTTCAAAATCAATACTCTCTAAGTTGTTTGAGGGTTCACTTAAATTGAACACCTTCCTAATTTCTTCAGCAGAGATTTTTATGAACAATATTCCCTTCGCATCCCTAATCTTCCTAGTGATTGGGTCATAACTCTTTGCCACTTGGATCATCAAGTCAATATCCATAAAAACACCAGGCACCACAAGTTTTCCAAGGTAAGACAACCATATATTGCTTGCAGGATGAGGGTCATTTCTCTGACTAAATCCTACTTTGAAAAATGCTAGACCAGTGATATTAGAGTCACCATTGGCATTGATTTTACCAATTTTAGCCTCTCTGATATAACTTGCAGTGTCATACAATCCATCTGCTATCTTTATCCTAGGGTTTTTTGGAGTTATACTCTTGGCTTTCACTAGGTCATTTGTAGAACCAGGAAGCAACTATAACAAGTCTTCATCCAAACTCCTTTCACTGTATTCAGTTTTACCGGACAATTCTTTCCTTTTTTCCATTGTAGGGTTTTCTTCTAAAACTTTTGCAAGATATAAAAACTACACAACTATGACTATTAATACGGAAACAATTTGTTCAAGTTTTTCACCAACCTTTTTCAAGAAAATCTCCAAGAGATGACAACTAGTCTCTGTAATTCTTTACGCCTGAGTCTCTGCAAATTTTTTAATCTCCTTGTGCTTCTGAGAATGCTAAAATTTTTGGTGTATGAGTAATTAAGAAGAGTCATTTCAGCAATTTATTTAGCACGATTCAACCATTACTTCTCTAGAAGAATGAACTGTCACTTCACAATGGGAAACTTCAAAATTATGTCACTTTTAACTCTAGTTTGAATTAAATCCATCGATTCCCTATTTTTAGAATCTAATGGTTGTCCTTTGAAACAAAAGAAGAACCCACTTGACAATTATACAATGCTAATACCACATCAACGGTTGTTGCATGATCACATAGCTTGAAAAGATCCTATGCGATCATGCGATCACTGTTAGATCTTTTTCCTGTTATTGATATCTTTAAAACCTTGGCCCCACTCGATTCAACCAACCATAAGATGCCACGTCAAAAATTTAGCCAGTAGACCTATAAACCCTTTTTTCTATATGCCAATACTTATTGACATTTGCCACATCAGTGTGAAATTTAACCAATCAAAAGCGGCCACAAGTGCACAGCTGGCAACTGGACCCACTTCCTTTTGTCACCTAAAAAAGGAAATCAACAGTTGTCGCATGATCACATAGCTTGGAAAGATCCTATGTGATCATGCGATCACCATTAGATTTTTCCTTCGTTACTGACATCTCTGCAGATTCTTCTGGCAATGGTCCCACTGAGACTAACCAATTAAGAACTTCCACATCAACACAAGCGTCGGGTAACCATACAATAATAATTTCTCGGTGTGAACAAAGACTTGATGCTAGTTTCCATGTTAGCAAAACTATAACCAATGAACGCTTGACACATGTGTATATTTGTCATCAGCCCCACTTGACAACCACAATATGCTCTATTGTAGGATCAACGACCGTCACATGATCGCATAGCTTAAAAAGATCCTATGCGATCATGCGATCACCGTTAGATTTTTTCAAAGATTCCAAACCCAAGATAAAACCACAACATTAGAACATAAGGTTTTTAATAATTTGGACACATTATTAATCACCGGGCCCTTAGACTTAGGAAAAATTAAAGAAATGACCTCGGCGTGGTGATACAAATAAACACATGCTTTTTTAGGAACTTAAGTGACTCAAAAAAGTAACACTCAATTAGATCATGAAAAGAGTGACTTAGGGTTTTTTCAAAAGGTGACAAATACTTAGGGTTTTTCTCAAGTTCAAATTTCTAAATAGGGCTGGCTGTATATTAAGGACAAAAAGGATAATTTTGCAAGATTTTTTGTGGGTTTTTGGCAGCAAAATTTTCTCAATTCCATGAACATCTATACACACTTCAAATTTATGAAAATTTTTACAGGATTTATGTACTGAAAAATTGGAAGTGCCAAGACGACAATTCACGTACAACTGGTATGACACCTTAGATTGTTGTTTGTTGTACGATAGATAGGGTCTCCTGATACAACAATCTGCAGACTGTCGTACAAAATTGTACAGAACAGAAAATAAAAATTAAATCTTGGAAATTAAAATGTCAAAAAAAATTTCAAATCAAGATGGAAAGCCATTGTAGGGCCCCACCGTGGGTGCCAGAAATGTGTGTGTGAAAATTATACCTAGTTGTGGACACACCACTTTAGTAAAATATTAGAGGTTAGCAAATCAAGAAATCTGCAAATGAAACAAACAATGCTAACCAAATGATTTACTGCCTTCTAGTAGGTATGAGTTTGATATTCTCAGAATCAGACCGAGACCAGTGACAATGCAATACCTAAATGAAGGATTTAATGATGAAAGGTGGATGAGAGATGAATGCAGATAAATCTTATTTTTTTATTTTTCTATGCAATATAGATGAAAACTGTATGAAATTGATCTAAGGATGAATTGAAATAGATTGAATGCAAATCTAATCTATCAATGATATGGAATTGCTATGAAAAATGGATGAAAAACAAGAATCAAAACAATAGCACAATCTCACCAAATCGCCAGATCGCACAAGCTAGATTCTCTAGATTCGCAAGTTCGCAAGTGTTCGTGGTGTGTTTTTGAAGGATTGGGACTCGTTTATATAGAAATCCAAATTCTGGGGAAGCTCATGGAAAGCCAAAAATCTCTCCCTAATCAACTTAGATTGATTGTTGAGTTATTAGAAAATCAGAAAGAGTTAACTCGCAAAATCATGCAAAATCAGCTTTTTAACTCGAATCAGAGCTTAGATCACCTTTTCAACTTACAATCACATGTTGAGTTTGAAAAGTTAACAAACTGAATTGATTTGTTGATTCAAAGTTTAACTGCTCTTTTGAATGTGCATGGATAATTATGAATTATTTTAATAATTCAAGTGATTTATCATCAACTTAACTGATTTTTGAATAAAAATAACTAATTTATGAGTTAATCAATTATGTAATCAAACTTTATCCCAAAACTATATCATTAAATTTGACAACTTGATTTAATCAATTAAATGAACATTTAATCAATTATTTCTAGAAATTTGATTTATTGTCAAATAAAAATAATATTAATTAGGAATAAATGCAACTAAATCTAATTAAATTAATTAAGTGGAAAAATTAAGTTAAATTAATCAAATATTCAACATATTCAATTAATTAAATTTAGGATAAATAATGTCATTTATCGCCAAATAATATTTAATTAAAGATAATTAGGATAAATTAGGAATATCAGGAATATTTCACGATGCATAATTTAGATTAGATCGATTAGGGTTTTTGATAGTTTGATGTGCAGATGTGCCTTAGGTTAGGACTTTTATGTCGATTTCAATTGATTTGTTGATGTAGGAGGTCAATGGTCCTATAGCCCATTTTTGGGTATTACAAGTAACATTATTTAGATCTTCTAGGTTTGAAGTTCTTTCTATACTTCTTTACTCTCTTAGGACATTTAGATGTAAAATGACCATATTCTTGACAAGTCCAACATTTAAAATTTTTCTTACCTTTTGGTTCTCTTTTCACAAGCAAGGCAATTCCTTCCTTAATCTTCCTATCTTCGTCATTCTTAGATCTACTACCAATAGCATAATCTCCGCTTACACTAATGCTTCTTGACAAAGTAGGATGAATACTAAGTTCACTAAATGTTGTCTCCATTCTAGATAAATCTCCCGACTATCTCAAGCTTATCTCTACTGGTTCTAATCTTCCAAGAAGGGTTTCTCTGGTGAAGTTCTCAGTACACAGTATAACTTGCTCAATCATGTGTGTTGTCTGTTGACACCAAAATTCTCAGGTTCTAAATAGATAGGATGTCAGGGAAGTATAGTGTAAATTTCAGTTTTATATTATCTGCTTATGCTGAAAAAATTAAGATGATAAAAGAGAAAACGTATTTCCATTTGGTAGGTTGTTAGTTATTTTTCCAAAATGCATATGTAATTTTTAAATAAATAATTATATAAAAAATAGATAGGTTGGAAAAAAGGCAGCGAGAGGGAGTTGAACACTCGACCTCTCAAGCCATCCTTTCTTCCTACCTATCTACCCTCCTACCCCCTAACCAGTTAATCTACTTGTTTTCTTCGAGAGAGTTAGGAGAAAGTATTTATTTATCTTTATTATATGTGTAGGTGAGAGATTAAAATAACCTTTTCACACAGGGAGTTATCTATCTCTTAATTATCTTTTGTAATAATGTGATTATTATTCATTTATATATTGTCTTTAATGTTAAAAGAAAAAAAGGAATGGGGAGAGGGAGTTGAACACTTGACCTCTCGACCCATTCCCTTTTTCCTACCTAACTACCCAAATCTACCCCCTTACCAACTACTCTACATTATTCTTTGAGAGTATATGTGTGAATAAATATATAAATTTAAGATAATCATATTTCCTTCAAAATAAATATTGTTTATTAGGGAGAATTTTTGCATGTTATAATCACTTATAATCATTTTTATCCCTAATTTGTGTTTTACCCTAAAAACTTAAAATATATGATGAGGTGAATTCATTTCTTGATATATATTTATTTGTTTGTATTTTGACCTAATTTCTTATCTCATTTTCATATCTTCACATGTAGCTTGAATCGTTTCACCTTGGTTGTTGTTTAACATTAATATTTTTAGGTGAAAAGATTTTAGTGTCATTTTATGATCATGAAATTCTAATCATGTATAATTTGTAAGTTGATGTCTAATATTTTATTAGGGTTTGAGTGATCATTATGTTTCAAGTCTTTTATCTTAACTCTTACCTTTTTCTTTTACCTTAATTTTAGGGTGTTTGTATTTTCATTTACCACTTTTTAGTTAATCTTTTGTAGGTATGTTTTTAGGGTTACTTTTATAAAGTTAAATTTTTAGGGTGCCCTAATCATATCATTTTCATAATTGTATTATCATTCTATTTTTGAAATATTTTATTAGGGTGATTATTTTATCTTAATGTGTTAGCCCATTAGTGAATAGATTTTATTTTTGGGCTAAATCTATTTTGCATTGAGTAGGTTTTACTCTTAAATAAGATCATTAATTTTTATTTTCAAAATAAAAGGATAATTACGAGCATAATGATTTATTTGTCTTATTATGATCCTTCATAAATTAATAATTTTTGGGACTTAAATATAATTATATTTTTATTTTTATGATACTTAGTTTAAATTAATTATTAATAGATAATAAATGGTTTTTATAAGATCAACATCTTACATATATTATTTATTTTATTTTATTTAAGATAAACTAATAATAAGTATTTTTATGTATGCAGGAAATATCAATGTTGTTACATACGGAACACCAAAGATTACTAAATAAATTTGTACGTGAAATGTTTTTCCTAAAACATTATATGGTTTAATTGTATTTTAGGGTTAGTTGCCAGGATTAGGTTTTGTGAAAGGGTATGTCTTTTCACATGAAACCTTTGATAAATATATTTATAGTGAAACATTTGTAACAAAGAGGACATCATCATTTTTATCAACATTGAAATATTTGAAACCAGTGCATGCTTTTTCCAAAACCTTATGGGATACTATGGATCAATACATGCAGATCGAGTGATTTTTCAAGCTTAATACAAAATCTGTGTTCAAAATTCATTGGTGATATCTGTTCCTCTATGTTATTTTGAATTGGTTCTTTGGATAAAGTATTTTTACTTTCTTTAAGATATTTGATTTATTATACCGCAAGATCAAATAGGAATTGTAGAACTATATTCACTTGGTTTCTCATTGTGTATGGCTAAGCGTGCCTTTTGAATACTGCAGGATTCAATTGGTCTGTCCTCTAAGGATTAAATTCCATTTGAATAGTTGTCTTCCTTTTTAGTTTGTTGTTGTTAATTAATCATTTTCTTGAAGTGATCGATTTATTTTAAATTTGTCTCCAAAGTTATACGTTTTGATTCAAAGTGTCACATTGTCGTTAATAGATTGAACTAGAGGAATTTTAGCATTGATCATCAATTAAAGAAATCACACATAGTAATCATATTGAGGATAAGGAATAGGCGCTGGTCTTTATTATAAATTTAGTTAAGATTTATTATTATTTTTTATATCAAAGCAATTCACTACATTATTTTTTTTAATAGAATTCACTCAGTCATCTAAGAAAGCGTATTAAAATTAGGCCTACCAGCCTTGGAGATCAAAGCCTAAATTGCAGAGGTTTAAGTTCCTGAGGAATTAAACCTGTTCGTTGGCCAGAGAAAGCATAATTTTAGTTTGTTGTTTTGGGAACCAACAGATTGGATTGACTCTATTGCCTAGGGTGAAACAAGCACTGGTCTTATTGATAAGTGGAATTTGGTCATCTTATCATTTGTTTCTAGTTCTAACATCCTATTCCTTTAATTTCATTTTCATATCCTATCTATTATGTTATTTATCAAGCTTTAAATTAGGTTTAGCATTAATTCTTAGCCATAGTTTAGATTTCAAATTATCCGACAATTAGGATATTAAGTTGCTTTTTCCTCCAAGGATCAATAAGCCCTTTGGAGTGAATTTTTGTTGTTTATGCATGTATTTGTGTAGTCATACAACATATTTGATTTAGGCCTACCAGACTTGGTTCGATTGAACCAGAATTGCAAAGGCATTTATTGTGCCTGTCAGTTGGCCTCAAAATGGTCAGCGTTTTTGAGCCCCAAAACTGTCTGCTTAAATAAAGGAGTTAATGTCTTTAGAATTTTCCATATCACTTCATTCTCTATCTTGGTTCCTTCACAAAATTTGATACCTACAACAATTTCTGACATTCTACCAATATAGCTTCTAACAGATTCATCTTCCATCATTCTTATATCTTCAAATGCACATATCCAATTATATAATCTGATTCTCTTTACATGTTCATCACCTTCAAAAGTAGACTGTAAAGCTAACCAAATTTCATGAGATGTTTTTAGATATTTTACCTGACTTACAACTCATTTTTCAAAAGGGTTGACAAGAGTGCTTCTCTAGCAAGTATGTTACACATGAATAGATATCTCTCCCAATTAGTACATTCTTCAATTTTGTTTTTTTCAATGATAGTCTTTTGTTCTTTGTGATTAACCAGTATCTTGGTCCTAAACAAAGAAAATGTGTCTTCATCTTTTCTTTCCAACTATCAAAGTTCACTCCATCAAACTTAGGGCTTTCTTTCCTGAAATGACTTTCCATGGATCTCCTTAAGTTGTTCAAATTTTCCTTCAAGGACCTGCTACTCTGATACCAATTGTTAGAAAGTAAAGTCCACCAAGATAACTAAGAGGGGGGGGGGGTGAATCAATTATCAGATAAATACAACTTTTATCACCTTTAACAGATTTTAACCATGTAAGAAATGTAAGCAACAACCATAGAAAGATATACATACATAATAACACAATAACACAAGATATGTTGACTAGGGAACCTCTTGATCAAAGAGTAAACCCCGGTGGGAATGATGCCCAAAAAAGATGCACTAATATGAAAATTCCTTGTGAGAGGATGGACTCTATTAGGAGCCTTATGAAATACATTCAGTACATATGAATCTCTGTTAAAAGATTCTAACCCTGTTAGGAGTTATGGAAGACAGAAGGACCCACTGTCCAAACAACTTCAAGGGCAAGATCACTGAACACACTGTCCAACTGATCTCTATATTACTCAATAGAATAATACCAAAAGATTACTGATCTCAACAACTTATCACTTCTCCTCTGACTATGCCAAACCACACCAACTGCTTCATCAGATCTCAATACTAGATCTCTGTAATTCGCATATCCTCTTACAACAAATATTGCACAATTCTACAATTCGCTTTCATACTATCTCTCATGTTCATTATTACAATGAAGAAAATCAATTCTTCATTTATACCACACTTAAATAATTACAAATAATTACAAATGACTCTGCATACAATTTACAAAATATAATCTTCCATATATTACACAATATTCTATAATTACATAAAACTGTCAGCTTCCAAATAGGATAATTCTTTACTCATGGAACCTATGGCCTTTCTATCATGTCCACATCATGATCCTCATGTCTTCATCATCTATACAACCTCACATGCTCAGATTCTATCCCAATTAGGAGATATCATCCAATTTCCACAAGCCGCTTCTTAGTAACACTGCCTGAATACTGCTTCCACTGAATTACACATAACTATTATAAATAGTTGAATTTTTGTATCCATTCTTGACCATGATTTTAGGACACAACATAGATTAAGTACTCAAATCCACATAGCTTTATCTAAAATATCCCACGTACGCTAATACAAACACTATATGCTTCTCTGCTAATCTTTAGTAGATCACTGAGTTGACATCATTGACAATCATAGTCATGAATGTAACAACAACTACAACAAAATGGATGTTAATACTCCCCCATAGGATATATTCAAAATTCATTCCTAACAAGAAATGCCTTCACTAGCATATTAACATTCTTTGTCCCTTTTAATCTTGGCAAAATTAGGTTTGTACTTAGGAACTCTTGTAGGACATCTAGATGCAAAATGACCTACCTTATTGCATGAAAAACATTTCAAGGGTAACTTGCCTTCAAATATTCCCTTACCTCTCTTTTCTCTTCTAACAATCAGTGCAACAAGTTCATCGATATTTCTTTCTTCTACCATTATCTGTTCCCATTCCTCAGGATACTCACCAGGCTCTTCTTTTAGGTCTTCATTGCTGGTGCTAGGAAGTGCAGACAATTTATTGTGTGTAGATGCCTTAAATGTAGATTCAACTTTAGGTACAACCTCTCCTAATTCTACAGCTCCAAAAGTAGTTAGCTTTGAAATCAAAATCTCTCTGCTAAAGTTCAGAGTGAAAGGTATAGTTTCTTGAATAGACATAGCCTTGAACTTGTAAGCAGGTGTCAATGATCTAAGGATCTTCATAATAACTTCTTCTTCATCATAAGTGCCTCTGTAGTTTCTAATTTTGACTATAGATTCTATAACCCTTTGAACATAAGCCCTAATGCTTTCATCCTCATTCATTTGTAGCTTCTCCATCCTTGTCTTCCAATTTTGTAACTCCACTTTTTTGGTATACTTGTCTCCCTCATATAGTGCTTCTAATCTTTCTTAAATTTGATATGCCGAATCCAGGTCTTTAACTTCAGTAAACTCTCCTTCAGAGAGTGCATTGATCAATGCTTCTCTTGCAATATTGTTAAGTGAAAATATCTTATTTTCATCCTCAGTAGTAGTTGTCAACTCATCTTCAGTATTTATAGCTATCTTGTTCCTTGCAATAAACCAATAGTCAATCCCCAAACAAAATAGGTGAGTTCTCATCTTGTTCTTCCAATTGTCAATGTTCTTAGGATCAAATTTCAAACTATCCTTCCTATATAATGACATCTCCAAGATCACCTCAAGCTGTTAAGCTTTCTCTCTAAGGACCATTAGCTCTGATACCAATTGTTAAGAATAATAGTCCACTATACAACTGAGAGGGGGGGTGAATCAATTGTATGGAAGATTATTAAACTTCAAACTTTTAAGCAGCAATAATATCAGATCCAATGAACACAATAAATCCCAACACAATAACATAATATTTTTGTCTCGTGGAAACCCTGTTAAAGGTAAAAATCCTGGTGGGAATTAGCACCCACATATGATGTACTGAGAATATAGTTATCCTTGTTAGAAGATATAGCCCTATTAGGAGCTTATTGAAACATTATAGTACATAGTCCTTGTTAGAGGACAGACCCTGTTAGGAGTCAAGAAGAAAGATAGGGGTCACTTCCCAAGGCTCACTACCCAAAGAAGTTTAAATCCACCTTTGAAACTCATTAAATTCTCAACACAAGCGTATATGAAGAAATACACAATCTTTTTGAACTGTTATGGCAACAACTGTCTTTGCTTGATCAATTCCAATGTATTTCACCAACAAACCTCTACTCTACATACAATAGACACAAGCTTGTAGCTTTTAAAACCTATCTATATCACCTTCTTCTCATCCATATATTTTGCAAAGAAAATACCTTTCATTTATACCTTATTGCAATTCTCATGAACAAGTCGACTCATAAGGCTTTCCTAATTACAAACAATTACATAAACCCTTGCTAAGATACACACGGTATCTAGAACAAGTATACAATGATTATATTACACTAATTAAGGACCAACATCCTTAATTCAAGTTTTCCATCCATCATACATGCTACATCTTTGCAGTCAGCTTCCAATAGATCACCTCCAGAACACATGCCACAACTGACGTCATCCTTCTTTTTGTACCTTGCATAGTTCATATAACATTCTTCAATACTCTGTCTTTCATCTCTTAAGTTCGCATAAACTAATTCCATATCACTTGTAAGCTATACACAAAACAAAAAGAATAACTCTATCATTTCTCACTATCACAGTCAGTGACCAGTCTTTACCAAAATATTTGTAACTCATCCAATATAAAATATTACATGATGCAATCTTGGATATAAGATCACAACTACCTCTTGAACTCTCATATATCTTCATAGCATCTGAAATATCCGTACAGTGTCTATACACTGTGATAATCAGCCTATTTTCCTCATAGAAACATATGTTGACATTAGTGACAAAACATAGATGACAATAGTATGAGTGCCCATTCAGTAATGTAGTGATTAAACATATTAAATGTCTCAATCACCTCCACATGCATTAGCAATATCCAATAGATGGATAAGGGATATAAGATGGAGGGTATAAATATAGGATAGGAATAAGGATGGGGAAGATATGGATGAAAAAGAATAAAATAAAATGGAGGAAATGTTTAGGATAATCAAGATCAAAGACATGGGAAAAGAGAATGGATCTATATAGAATGAGGGATGGATGATGGGGGAAATGAATAAGAAATGGAGACTATGGATAGTATGTCAAGATCAAATACATGGGAAAGGATGATGAGAATAGATAGGATAATATATAGTGGATGGACAAGAGTAGGGGATATAGTAGGTGTGTAGTATGGAGGGAGTAAATATGATAGTCAAGATCAAAGAAGGGAAAGGAGAGGATAATGGACTTAGATAGGATGGTGGATGGTGAATAGGTGATGTGGTAGAAATGTATGGTAGTGTAGTATGAATGATTATTTTAACCAAGTGTAGAGGTTAGGGGGACAAGAATAGGAGAATAGATAATATATGATAGGTAATGTAGGAAGATGAGAGGGAAGATATGATGGATGTATAGCGAGAATGAATGGCCCCCACGTATGAAGAGAAATAGGATGGAGGGATTACACATGGTGCTTGTTTTTCAAGTTTTCATCATGGTACTTATCCAAGCATGTGATTACCAAGTTTCCACCATTGGATGATTCTTTAAAAATAAATAAATTATTTTTTGACCTTTTAAGACTTTTTCGATAATAGGAATATGGAAGGAGGACTCAAACATCTAGTTACATGGATGGTAACCCTTGATATAGAATAAGGGAATTTTCATATATGCTCATAAATGTTGATGTGATGGTGGGAAGGGATATGGAATGGATTGGGGGATGGAGGATAATGATTTATGCAAAATATTGGATCAAAGGGGTGAAAAGGTGAGGGATGAACGGTGGTTGATGGATGGAATATTGGAAGAATCATGGATAAATCTATGGGGGAGTTAGAAAGAACATCATTGGAAAATACCTTGAAGGGTTGTGGAGTGTTATAGGAGGAGATTTTGAAGTAGATGGAGGAGAAATGTGGAGTTTGGGATAGATGAAGGGGATGATAGGCTTAGGATAGTGGATTTGGGTGCATAAGGACCCAAAATGGATTTGGAAGATGGAGGATTCGTGAATGGGGATTATGGAGGGTGAATGTTGGAAATAATTAAAGGATGTGTGCCTTTGTTGACCTTTATTAGTGATTTGAGGTGATGGAGTGGTGTACTAGAATATAATGGATGGATGTATGTAAGGAACCAAAATGGATGGAAGGGATGATGTTAGTCCTAAGATCAAATTACTGAGATGGGGGTTGAATCACTAATCAACCAATTATGAAACTTTTTAACCTCTTAAACTTTACAACCACATTCACAAGATTAACTTAATAGCAGCAAATGAAAATCATAACCATAAGAACATCCACATAACAATGAAACATTGACACAAATATTTATCTCCTAGAAACCCAATTTTGGAGAAAATGATGGTGGCAATTAGTACCCACTAAATGATTTGTAGACACCTAAAAATATTTCATATTAATTAAATTTGTTTTAATTAATAATCCCTATGATATCATATTAATCTTAATTGATTAATCATGGTTATTATATTCCTCTACCTATTTAATTATAATTATTTAATTAAATTAGGTTCATTACCTAAAGTATTTGAATTTAATTTAAGTACCCCCTCCCTTAAATGCATTAAATCTATTTTAAAGCATATCCTCCATAAATCCCTTTTTTTTTAATAAATAAATATTTATTTAAATCCCTCCATTTCCTAATATTTCCCTAAAATCTAGATTAATCTAAATTAATCTAAGAATCCTACCTAAATCCTAAACCTATCCTAAAACTTAATCACCCCCCTAACCTCACTTAAGAAGTGATTCCTAACCTCATTAGCCTTAATGAGTTCCTCTTCCCAAGGAAGTCAACCACCTCCATAAATTCTCTTACAACCCTCTTAATCACACCCTAGCCCCTTTCTTACATCTATGTCCCCTTCACTCTTCCCAAGTGTTTCTCACACATGTGTGAGCAACCTTGAGCCATCTTAACTCTTAACCATAAATACCCATCTTAACTCTTTTAACCACACCTCCAAACCCTAACCCTTCCTCCAAAAATATATAAATAGCACCCTCTCCCATGAGAAAATGGTCCTTTAATCTATTATTTCTATGCATTGTTATTATTCTCATTTAGTCCTAGATTTCATTAGCATATTTAGCATTGTTAGCTTTTGTTCTTGTTTTGAGTTCTTAGATCATATAACATAGCTAAATGGATAAATCTTAATTTATTTTAAGAATTTCACTTCATTTTCAATACAAATCACATCCATTCTCAAGGGATAATGAATCTTGCATCTCATTCATAGCTTAAATCATCATTTCCATCATTTGCATCCATTAGAATCCTAGGGGCAAAACTAGTTCCTCATACTAGGGTTTATGCTATTGTAGGGTCTCCATGGCTTGTATTTGGCTTCAATCACCTTAGCACTACATTGGGGATACTCTTATTGTGCTTGGAGATAACACCCACATCCTCCTCAAAAGAGAAAATCAAACAGGGTGTGGGTGCTCTCGTTTGGCTCAATCAGAGGTGGAGTTTCTAAAATTTTTGCTATCTTATTTGTATGCTAGATTAGAACTAATATTTTAATCTCTAAGTCTGATCCTAATAGGTTAGGTTCATGGAACTCACATTTTGGCACACCTGGTGGGATCCCCACCACTTATTTCTACTCTATTTTTAGGGGTTTTTCATCATAAATTTCAAGAAATTATGGAAAACTTGTACATTTCGGTGAGAATCCTAGTACAAGTAAACTTGTTTTGGTATATTTACTCATATTTGAACCCCTGTATACTCATATTGTGCATGGTATTAACTTTTATTGGCCTTATGCATCTCATTTTTGGCCTTCTGCATCTCATTCTGGCCTTTTTTTCTTGTATGGGAACCCCTATATACTCGTATGGAGCATGGTATTGACTTGTGTGAGTCTTCATCTCAAAATACCTTACTTTTTTTACATGTATTGGAAACGGAAGGCATGTTTAGGGCCCTAAGCCTTGATTTTTTTGGTTTTTGATGTTCAATTGGGCTCCATCTTGTCCTTACCTTCAATTTTGCAGGTTCTAACATTGTTTTTGTAGGTCATTTTGGGTGAAAATAATTTCTTTCCAAAGTCATCAAGATCCTAAAACATGCTAACACCTTTTTTTGTTTGATCCAATAAGATGAACAATGCAATCTTCATTTGGGCTTAAAATGAGTCACATCTAATCTTGAATGCCTAAAGTTAAAAGAATCTTCACATCTTCATTTGGGCTTAAAATCAATCAAATCCAATCTTGAGTACCTAAAATAAAATGAACAAATCAATATTCACATCTTGATTTAGGGCTTAAAATGAATCACATCTAAATCTTAAAGTGCCTAAGGTTTAAAGAATCTTGAAAGAAATAAAGAACACTTCAACTTTTTGGGCTTAAAATCAACCAAATTCAATCTTGAGTACCTAAAAAGGAAATGAAAAAAGCAATAAAAAAACTTCAAATTTTTGGGCTTAAATCAACCAAATTCAATCTTGAGTGCCTAAAAGGAAATGAAAAAAGCAATCAAAACACTTCAACTTTTTGGGCTTAAAATCAACCAAATTCAATATTGAGTGCCTAAAAGGATATGAACAAAGCAATCAAAACACTTCAACTTTTTGGGCTTAAAATCAATCAAATCCAATGTTGAATAGCTAAAAGGAATTAACAATGAAATCTTCATTTGGCCTTAAAATAAACCACACAAAATATTGAATTCCAAAGGTTAAAAGAAATCCTAAATTCAATCAAACATTTCCTTTTGGCTCTAAAAGGAAACAACGTCCAATCTTGAATGCATAAGGTCAATTAAACAAATCAAATCAAAAACTTCATTTAGGGTTTTAAAAATAATCAAATTCAATCTTGACTGCTTAAGCGATAAAACACTTGCAAATTTTTCAAGTTCCAAACAATACAAAAAGCTTTTTTTCAAGAAAAATTGAACCTTGCATCCTAATCATGAGTGTTTGAAGTTCTAGAATAGATAAAACTTAGTCTAAAAATATGTTATAATTTGGAATTAACTCTCTATCGCATGTTTGAAGGAGTGTTTCTCAACACTACCTTAAAAGCTTTTTCAATTTCTTGCAAATCCCATTAATCTAAGTGATGCAAGAGAAAAATCCATATCTACATCCTCTACCTTCGCCTTCGCAGATCTTGGGTGAGGATTAGGGTTGTATTGGTTAATTTCCTCTAGCAAGGCCTCTCTAGAGAGACAAGCACTTCCTCTTTGGAGAATGACCTCAAACTGGCAATTGTCTGATTGGTATATAAACAAGGTGTTGAGAAAACTCTCGCCTTATCCTCTCAAGCTCAAGCAATGTATGTTGATGGTAGTCTAAGCTAGGTGAATATCCCTACTATTTTGGCATGGTCAACTAGGCTCTTAAGTGACTCACATGTGTACAACCCAATTGGGAGGACGTTATAGACCTTACTAGATACCTTTTTAAATTAGAGGCCAACCCGATCTACCCTCGAATGCTTTCTAATATTTGTGCAAGGAGAATAGTAAACTCTCTAAGGAACTCATCATATCATGCTATCCTTGAGCATTTGGAACCGGCTAATACGACATCATGAATGGAGCCATTTTGTGCTTGGTGGTGGCTGTATTTTGATTAGCTCTTGGATGTGTGCCTAGGTCAATGAGAAAAGGTTTTTTAGTCATGCCAATTTCTTAGGGTAGAATTTCTTATGCGTGTCTTCGAAGTTATAGAATTAGTGAAAACATTTTTGAACATACACATTCCAAAATAATTGTCAATTTTGTTGTCACCATTGCTTGTGCCCCGCAAGGTTGCTTTGTCTCTTACTAGATTATTTTCAAGACATGTAATTGTTACCTTTTTTTTATTTTGGTCCTTTACCATAGGAGAAATAATCAAACTGAAAGCCTAAATTGATCAGATTTACTTAAAATATCCTTCAACCTAAAAGTTATCTCAAAATTATTTTCTCTGAAACATTTCTCAATCCAATCCAAGCACTATACTTTTAAGATATGTCTGATTCAGCAAAACATAAGAAATCCAACTTGCCAACTTCTTGTGTTTACTAAGAAAAGAAAGTTACAGAGCGAAAACTCAAGGATCATCAAACTTCCCTAACTGCAACCGAGGAATAGATAAAGTATCAAGATAGAGTTGATAAAATAACCTAAACTACAAAGTTCATACAATTTGTAGCATGTTTACAAATTAATCATCATTTTGTTGTCCTAGAAAGTGAAGACTAGTTGGCATATTGCATGCCACATTCTTCTGAAATCTCATGAAACTATCTCAAAAACCTTGCATCCATGCATGATAGGTCATCCCTTGAGTTTCATTTTATGCCATCCCCTTAGAATAGCCTCATTTTGATCAAACCCACCATCCTTAGAATCTATAAAACCAAAAACCAAGTCCAAGATCCAAATCCAAAAATCAATCCAACTATCCAAGTATTCACTTAGTGTCACATCCTTGGAGTTTCTTAATTGTTATCCCAAGTCAAAATCATCATAGCTCCACCCTTTTACTAAGCATTATCTAGGGTAGCTCATACTTGTCTTTGAAAGGCCTCATTATCTCGATCTAGAGATTGGCTTACACTGACAAGGATCCCATCTTCTAGAGATCAAAAGTCTATCCAAGGTTGACAATCCCACCCACTTTGATCCTACACCAGGAAGAAACAACTCATTAAGACACTTAGCAATCCTTAGCTCTTAAGACATCCCCATCATCCTAATCCAATCAACATCTAAACATCCCTTATCTCATTCAAGCTCATCCTAAAATCTTGCATCTATCCTTAGGTTTTCGTAGGATTTTCCTATTTGCCATCCTTAATTTTCTTTAGAAACATCTTGCATCCATTCAACCCAACGTCCCCATACTAGGACTTGCATTTTTCATGCCTGTCGAGACACTATACAAGAAGAGAAAGAATATGGACCATAATCTTGCCACTAGGTCAACCGATCCTAACGATCCTAACAACACAATGGTAACATACGATTTGCAACCACCACAAATTGAGAATGTGTGGGAAGATCCAAATAAGACACCCACTACATTTTCCATGGAAGCATTCATGAGCTATCCATGACATGAAAAAATGGTTAGTATAATCATAGATCAGAATCATCTTTCCCTTTTGGAAAATTACACACAAGAGGGTACTCCCATTTCATCATACCTCCAACACTTTAGTCCCTCAAAACCCATACACATATGTGCTAACACCTATTCCCCCATTGTCCAAAAAATCATCAACCCCAGCTTGTAAATATCCTAGGTATCCTCACTTATCCCCTATCTCTTGCAATCTAGTTCCACAAACCCCATAATGCAAAAAATAACATAATCCACTCCCTTCTCCATCATGGGAACACCACCCCCACTTGAAACATCTCAAGCTACCACTTAGGCTCAAATCTTTGTGCAAGCACAATTCCCACCTTCCATGCAAACCTCCACACAAGTAATACCTCCACCTTTCATGAGCCAAGTCTCCACATCAGTATCATTCTTCTAGGGAGAAATGCAAGCACTTCCCTCTTTTTCTGAGAAATCTTCCACATCAGCACCATTCTTCTAGGGGTCCATGCAAGCACCTCCTCCCATGGCTCAATAAGCTTTCACTCAAACACCTATTCCACCTATCACTCACCTAACTTCTAGATAAGTTTCTCTCCTATATTTCATCGCAAACACACAAGACGACCAAGTTTCTTTCACAACAAGGATGCCATTCATGGGATCCCAAGACCCACCATCCATATCAAAAAATCCCACCATCACTTTTGCATCCCCAACCACCTCCACATCGCAACCTACAACAAGAACAAGCTCTTCTTGGGGATTACAGGACATAATAACCTGGCCAAAATAACCCTAGACAAAAAAAATTGGCCATAATAACCTTGGACAAAATAACCTAGCCATAATAACCCTAGGAAAAAATAACCCAGGGTCATGATAACCCAATCCAAAATAACCCGCAATCAAATTACCCATGGAAAAAATAACCCCATACGATTATAGAGAAGGGAAAACAAAATTTATAAATTACAAGTATATTTCTAAAAAACAAAATTATTCAAACTGTCAATTAAAGTGTCAAATTATGAGCAATGCCTCTTATATAATCTAAAATATTATTATTGTCATAACTATCAACTAGTCTTTTTAGTATTTCTTTGAGTTCATGATATTTTTTCCTGCTTGGTTGTGTAGTGTGCCCAGCCATATATTTCTCAATTTTATTGGAAACTTGGGTGACTGTCTGTTGCCTCTTCTAGTTAGTCTTCCAATCCATGTGTCTTCAAAATAATCAATTATGGGTTGCAAAGTCTCCTCATGTTCTATATAATAAGGATATTTTAGAAGTGTTTCGAATGCATTGATTACATATATCTGAGGCACAAAAGCTAATGCAACAAGTTTTTTGATCTCAAATGAAAATACTTCATCAACACTGTAACATTTTTGTAGACCTTCTTGAAATTTCCTCCACAAGCACAGAGAGAAAAGGAAAAAGCATCCCTAAATAGTGACATTTGGAAAAAATTTAGAAATAGCTCCCTTGAAACCTAATTCAAAATCAATAAGTAGAGTTTTGGGTTTAGATTAGGTTGCAGTTGTTTTAATTTTACAAGTACTTGTGTAGAAGTGGATCTTGTTTTGTTGGCCATAAGAATATAGATGAGTGGAAATATTGCATCATTTTTCAAGCCATGAATTGTGTACAATTGCTGAAAAATACGTGGTACCATTTTAAATGTACCATCACTAAACCAATTTTTAGATTCTTTTAGTAATTGCAAATTTTGTGTGGTGGTGAATATTAAAAAATGATTCTCATCATTACTGTCATGAAAAATAAACTTTTCCCCTCTATTGGTAATTGTATATTCAATTGGTAAGATAAGATCTCTCGATGTCTAAGGATTTTTGGTGGTGCTTCAAATCTTATTCTTTTCCTTTGAATCATTTTGGATAATGCATTGGTTGATGGTATTTCTCCTACTACCGGTAATGAAATATTAGAACATATAGTAGAAATGATATTTCTTGTAGAGTCTTGAGTCAAGAATGCCATGTTTTTCATTTCATTCAACTTCTGTTTGATAATGATCATCTCAATTTTTAGAGCATGATTATGTCCTGTACTGCTAATCACATCACCAGATTTTGTTTGTGGTGTAGTATAGCACCGACTTGAACATGTATTTGTAAAATATTATGCACAACACCATATCATTTTATTGACACCTTCTCGATGAAGCAAAAATCTATAACAATTTAAAATGAGTAATTTCTTATTATTTTGACTTGTTAAAAATTGAAGAGGCATTGTATATATTAAAAATTATGAAGAATTTCTTGATTCCCTAAAAGTATATTTATTTTTGTATACTTTATAGAAACCCCTAGGAAAATTTAATATAATGTTTAAAAAATTATATTAAAAAATATTTTTTTTTATGAATTTTGATTTCTCTTTTTCTTATCACTCTACACACTCTTAATTCTTCTTCCCTTCTTCCTTCCTTTACTTCTCTAAGCTCTTAATTCTACCACTTTATATATCCTCTTAATGCCTCTTCATAATGCCTTTTGACTTATATCTTTTCATAATAACTCTTATTTAGCTTATTCCCATGAATTTGTCTTTATTTCTATACTTATATTACTATTTTATAAGTTATTTAAGTATACTAAAGATGTTTTAAGGATATTTTAGGGGTATATAATGGATATATGGTATTAAAATGACCTAAATATCCTCTATGGTGCCTCACAATCCCTTTTTTAGCATACTAACTTGATCTAAAATGACCATGAGTTATTTTGTCCATGGGTTATTTTGACCATGGGTTATTGTGACCCTGGGTTATTGTGTCATTGGGTTATTATGGAGGGGTTATTGTGTCCAGGGTTATTTTGGTCGGGTTATTATGTTTGATTACCCTTCTTGGGGCCTCACCCAAGCACAAATGCATGCCCTAGGGATACAAACACAATCACATATATCTGATCCCACAAACCCACAAGTAGTCTTCCCTTTCACAGCACAACCCCCACCACCTCCTCCAGTTGTATCTCTTCCCACATTCACTAACTATCTCTCCATGCCAGCCCCTATATCTCAAACTATGGCACCACCACAACAAAAAATTTCCTCTCATCTTTCCAACTATCTTGCGCAACCACCTCCTACCACCATCTTCCAAACAACTGCTCCATCGCTTATTAATGCATGAATGCATCCCACTTACATCAGTCAAGCCCAAAGCCAAGTACATCAGAAATCCTACCAACAAGCTACACCATTCCACCAACCTCCTCCATAGCAACAATACTTCCCTACAGAACAACAACATCCCCTTATTGTGGGTGTGAATTTTGTACCTAGCTATGAACACAACACTTCAATAAAATATTAGAGGTTAGCAAAAAGCAAATAAGAACAATATAGCGAACTAGGCGATTTACTACCTTCTAGTAGGTGCGAGTATGGTATTCTTACATTAGACCAAGATCAGTGACAATGCAACACCTAAACAAAGGATTTAAATGATGAAAGCAATAAAATATGAATGCAAATTAATCTATTTTAAAAAAAATTTGATGCAATAAGATGAGAAAAACTGATAATAAATTTATCTAAATGGATTGAAATGATACACAAATTAAGCTAACAATGATATGAACTATGAAACTAGAATGAATTGAAAACAAGATTGATCTCACAAAACGCTGATTCGCAAGAAGCTTGATGATTCCTCTGATGTCAATTTGCCAGAGTAAGTATGCAAATTATGTGGATGATTTGTAAAGAGCCGAGCCTTGATTTTATAGAAATCCAGGGCTTGTGGGTGCATGGAAAAAGTCATAAACCACTCTTGATGAACTCGGGTTAATTTTTGAGTTAACAAGAAATTAGAAATAGATAACTCATAAAATCACGCAAAATCATGCAAGAACAACTTTTTAACTCAAATCAGAAGTTTAGATGAACTTTGAACTCAAAATAGATGTTGAGTTTCAAAAAGATAACAAAAAGATAACAACTTGAATTGATTTTCTGATTTATAGTTTAACTGCTCTTTGAATGTGCACAAATAATCATGAATTAATTAATTAAATAAATTGATTTATCTTCAACTTAACTGATTTTAAATTTAAAAATAACTGATTTGTGGGTTAATCAATTATTTTAATCAAACTTTTATTCAAAACTATATTATTAAATATTGACAACTTGGATTTAATCAATTAAATAAATATTTAATCAATTATTCGTAGGAGATTTGATTTATTGTCAAAATTAAATAATATAATTAGGAATAAATAGAATTAAATCTAATTAAATAATTAAGTGGCAGAATTAAATTAATTAATTAAATATTCATCATATTCAATTAATCAACTTTAGGATAAATATGATTTATCGCCAAATAATAATTAAATTAAAGATAAATAGAATAAATAGGAATATTGCTAGGAATATTCCCCGATGCAAAATTTATGATAAAATCAATTAGGATTTTGATAATGTGCAGATGTGCCTTAGGTTAGGACTTTGATATCAATTTCATTCGAATTGAAGATGTAGGAGGTTAATGAACCTATAGCCCATTTTTGGGGTATTACATTTTGCCCCTCTTTGAATCACTATGCAAAGTGCAGTGGTTCAAAGAATAGTTTGTGTTTTGATATACGTATGAAACTGATTTGAAAAATTAAAGATTGAAAGTTATCGACCCAGGCCCAGAATGACTAGGAATCAAGATGATGCTAGCTATATCAACAATGAAACGATGATTACGAAAAAGTACCAAAATGTGTGATTCTGAACCTTATGATTGTGAAGAAGTGAGTGACCGATTCCAGACCTCAATGTCCTTGTATGAATCATATTGGTATCACATCCTAAATCCATCAGTTACGAAGAACCAAGGAAATAACACTAATGAACCGATAGTTATAAAAAGCTGATACAGTTTACAAGATAGATTTGGATACTAGATGAATCTGATATGCCCCAAGAGATGATAGATTTGCCCCAAGCGATGAGGACTTTAGATGAATCAACAACTAGACATGGTTGTTGTCTTGATTACTGAGGAAAGATTGATTGACATAATTGAGTTACAGACTTTGAATGATGTGCAATGCCATGCCCCCTTCAGGATTAAAATTGAAATCTGACAAGAAAAGTCAGCGTTTATAGTTTAGAAGCATGTTAATTGATTTGAGAAGTGGTTATACACATTTGGGAATGCGTTCTACATCGTTTAGAGGTCCTAGAGACCAAGTTTGACTAGGTTTGACCATGAGTTGACCATGGTTAACCAAGTTGAAATTTTGATAGTTTGATGTAAGATAATCAGTTAAGTTGAATTCTGGATTTCTTTGATGATTGAAGGTTGATTATGCAAGTAGTGAATAATATAAACGATCTCAGATTTTGATTTTGATCCTGAAAAAGGATTCTAATTGTTGTTTCATTGGAGGAACCTTCATGTGAGATTCAGCTCTTATGATATGTTTTTAGCATTTTTGAAGAATTGTTTAAGCATTTAAGTTTAATTCAATAATTTGTGACATCATGCAATCATGCAAAGTGCAAAATGAAACGCATAATGAAATGCAAACCTAGGACCTAGGGCCTAGTCACTGATCATGTGTCGATTTGTTATCATCATTGAACTTTTTAGGTAACCAGATAAATCAATAAAATTCCCACTAGTTATGAAACCATAGACATATGAATATCAATTTGTATGTGCAAGAATCAATACAACATCCACTGGTTAGGAAACCATGGACATATGAATATTGATTTTATTTTTGAAATGTCGGATTAGATATAAGCACCAAGGCACAAACGCCAGGATGACCTGAATATCATGTCCATTTTCATATAGCAATTTGTATAAGGATCAAAACATAGACATCGTGATGACCAGAATATGCCTTGAGTACAAACACATCAAACAGTCAAGAGATCATTCTAAATCCAATGTGAATTACCCGTAGTGACCCTTTATCATTCACATCCTTAGGTAAGATCACATTTCACAATAGGAGAAATAACTCACTCAAAAAAGACAATAGTTAGATCAAACTTCCTTGAATTTTTTGTATATCAATGGTCGAGGTACACATGGCCATCCAATTCGAGATAGAGGCTCTTACAATCGGACACCATTTTAATCTAGAATTTCCAAAGTTGTTATATTTTCACATACAAGAATTAAAAAAAGAAAAGATTATGCCCCCAGTCATGACTCTCTAAATCCTATAAAGGACATCATCGAAGAGCTCATGGGAACAAAATATGCAAAAATCTCAATGTGAATCAGTAAGCATACAAGGAGATAAAAGCATGTAAAAAGCATAGATTGTTTTTCAGTTTGTATTTGATGTTTGATTGCGTTGTTGTAGATGCAAAATCCTTTCTGGAGATGAGACTGATTGACTGACTCATATGAAGCTGCAAAAGACTCTGACTGGATATGATACATCTAAGATACATTGGAGGCCATAGGATATGACTTTGATTGCCCCCAAGTTTGAACATTGATAGGATACATACGCTTTAGCTGATTGGTGTACAGAATGACTTATTGAAAATAGGAATGCAGGAACAAACCAAGAGATATGTACAAACTAAAGCAAGACTAAAAGCTGGGAAAGATCAAGATTGCATTGAAAGATGGAGCATTTTGAACAAGTGGCACCCATTTGTCAGGTTTTCACCATTTTGGTAGAGATTCTATTTTTGCTACCAAGGTGCCTGTTTCCAGGTTTTCACCAAGGCACTTTTTCTTTTTGTCATTTTTTTGTACTTTTCATTTTTTCAATATTTTTTGTACTTTTGATATTTTTTTATTTTTTTGTGAATCATCAAGGTTCCTATTGCTAGGTTTTTTCACCAAGATGTTCATTTTTTAAGGACTTTTTCCAATTTTTAAGATTTTTTTTTAGGACATTTTACCATTGAATGAATGCCTTAGGCATAGAATTTCTTTAGATGGAGAATGTTGATTGGTTCTCAGAGTTTTTCTTCTTCAGTTGTTGAGAGTTGATAGGCTCCAGAGCCAAAATTAGTAGTGATAACAAAGGGACCCAGCCAATTGGGTGCAAACTTCCCCTTGCGTTCTCTATGTGATTAATTTTTTGGATTCTCTCTCAAGACTAGATCACCAACCTGAAATTCTTTGTGTCTGACTTTCTTGTTGTAGCCTCTAGACATTCTCTTCTGATATACTCTAAGATGATCATATGCTGCTTGTCTGCGCTGATCTAGGAGTTCCAGTTCATACAACCTAGACACTCTGTAGTCATCATCAGTTACTAGACCATGCATTCTGATTCTTAGTGATGGGATTTCAACCTCAATAGGCAATACCGCTTCAGACCCATAAACTAAAGTGAAATTTGTAGCCCTAGTAGGCATTCTGATACTCATTCTATAGGCCCAGAGAGCTAGATTGATCATGAGATGCTAGTCTCTTCCTATTTTATTAACTATACGGTGCAAGATTTTCAATAGATTCTTATTTGAAGCCACTACTTGTCCATTCCCTTGAGGATAGGAGATAGACAGCCAATGTTGTGTAATATTGAATTTGGCACATAAATCATCCAAGTCTTTGTTCTTAAATTGTCCACCATTATCTGTGACTATAGAATGTGGAATACCATACCGGCATATTATGTAGTTCAAGATGAACATAGATATTTGCTTACCAATTGCTTATGTTAAGGGGATTGCTTCTACCCATTTTGTGAAATAATCTGTAGCTATGATTATATAGGTATGTCCATTAGAGGAATGAGGATGTATGGATCCTATAAGATCAAATTCCCATTGGTGAAAAGGCCATTAAGTAGTGAAGGGAATTAGATATCTCCCGGGAGCATGAATTAAGGTTCCATGCACTTGGAACCTTTGATAGTTCTTAGCAAACTTGATAGACTCTTTCTCCATTTTAGGCCAATAGTACCCAACCCTAATAAGTTTTTGAGCTAGTGTTAAATCATTCGAGTGTGACCCACAAATACCATCATGGACTTCCTCTAATTCACATTGAGACTCTTCTCACTCTAAACATCTAAGTAGCATACCATCTAGACCTCGTTTGTATAGATCATGACCAATGATGACATATCAGGAGGCATTATGGATAAGGTATCTCTTTTCATGATGGTTAAAGGTATTGAGAATGATTTGGTCATTGAGATAGGCGAATAAGTTTTTATAGTGGGAGGAATCATGACCTAAAACCATGCAAATAATGCAGGTTTCAGGGGAGTCATATGCAGGGTAAGGTAGTGCTTCCACTAGGAACTTGTAGTGTAGCTCATGTTCAAGCTATTGTAATAAAGTAGATAATGTTGCCACTGCACCGGTAGCCTTATTCTCTATTCTAGGTATTTGCTCAAATGTGATAGAGATGAAATGTTTCTTGAGATCATCTACCATTCTCTTGTATGGAATGATATTTTCATCCTTATTTTGGTACACATCATTGACTTAATGGATTACAAGTTGTGAGTCTCTATTAATGTGTAATTCTATTACTCTCCACTCAATTGCTATTTTCATACCATTCAAAAGGGCTTCATATTCAAAAATATTGTTTGTACAAGGGAACTTTAATCTGACTGCTTTAGGGATGGAGTATCCTTGAGGAGCGATAAACAAAATGCCTACTCCAGATCCATTCTGTGTATAGGATCCATCAAAGAACAATTGCCATTCTCTAGAAGAAAGATTCATGATAGAGGAATCTGGGAATTCCATTTGCATTGGTGTGTCATCAAAAAAAGGTGCATCTGCTAATTGATCAGCAATAGCTTGGCCTTTAATAGCTTTTCTTTCAACATATTCAATGTCAAATTCACTTAAGAGCATGACCCATTTGGCTAATCTACCCGTGAGGGCAGCTTTGCTTAGTAGGTATTTTAGTGGATCAATCTTAGCTACAAAATGCATGGTATGAGCCAACATATAATGTCTCAATTTTTGTGATGCAAAGATCACAACTAGACAAGCCTTTTCAATCATAGAATAGTTCTTTTCATATGCCACCAATGTTCTAATGATATAGTATATAGCTCTTTCCTTTTTATTCTCATCATGTTGTGCAAGCAATGCCCCCAGTGATGTATCTATTGTGGAGACATATAAGATCAATGGCATCCCTTGAATGGGAGGCATCAAGATAAGAGGATTTGATAGATACTTCTTGATATGATCAAAATTCTTTTCACATTCCTGACTCCATGCAAAGGTCACACCTTTATGTAATGTCTTTGTAAAAGCTTGTGATATGTTTGCTAGCTGAGATATGAAGTGTTTGATAGATTGAACTCTACCTTGCAATGTCCTCATTTGACTGATGTTCATGGGAGGTTGCATCTCCATTTTAGCCTTTACTTTAGCTAGATCAACTTCAATGCCCTTCTTTGAAACTATGTATCCTAAGAACTTTCCAGAAGTGACACCAAAAGCACACTTCTTAGGATTTAGTCTGACACTAATTTTTTCCATTCTATCTAGTATCTTGCTCAAGTCATTTAGATGTTCAGCTCTAATCATAGATTTTGCTAAAGTATCATTAAAATAATCCTCCATAGTCCTATGCATCATATCATGAAAAATATAAGTCATATCTCTCTGATATGTAGCACCGGCATTCTTAAGCCCAAATGGCATGACATTCCAACAGAAGGTACCCCATGCACATGTAAAAGTAGTTTTCTCTTGATCCTCTAGAGTAATTTTTATTTGATTATATCCAAAAAAACAATCCATTAAAGAATACATCTCAAAGCCCGCAGTCATGTCTACTATCATATCAATGTTAGGTAATGGAAAATCATCCTTAGGGCATGCTTTGTTTACATCGCTGAAATCGGTGCACACTCTTATTAATTTGTCTGGTTTAGAAATAGGTACAATATTAGAGATCCATTCTGCATAATCAATAACTCGAATAAATTCAGCTTTTAGGAGCTTCTCTAATTCAGCTTTTACCAAGAGTGCAACATGTGGATGCATCTTGCTCAATTTTTGCTTAACAGGTTTAACATTTGGTGCTATAGATAAATGGTGCATTATAAGATCAGGATCCAACCCTGGCATATCTGAATATTTCCATGCAAAGTTGATCTTCTTCTTTGTTAGGAATGTTGTAAATTTTTTCTTTTCTTCCTCTGATAAAGATTGTGCTACATGGATCAAATGTGGTTCTTCTGTTGTTCCCAAATTGATAGATTGAGTGGGCTCAATTAGACCTGGAGATCTGTCCTGTAAATGACTTGAAAGGACATCAAATATCTCATCCTTAGGTGCCTCAAAGAGGTTTTCACCTTCAGATTCATCTTTTATTTTTACTTTTCTAGGTTTTGAGACTGCCACAAAGTGGTTTTCACCATCAGAACTCCTTTTCTTTTTATTCTTATTCTTATTTTTCTGACTAAGATACTTGATGTCTGACTCCATCATGCTAACACTTGGTTCACTAATGGAAGTCCTCATAGGCTCAATTGCATTTAGGTAGCAAGCAAGGGCATAGTCATTAGGAAAGGTATAAATACCCCGGTTCAAGTTGGTGGATGTTATGTCAAGAAGGTCAGGGCATTGGATAGTCAAAGTGGTGAAAGATTGGGAAAGAGTGTTTATGGATATGGATCTATCATCATTGGTCCTAACTCGACGCTTGAGTTCAAAGGTGATATTACAACTTAAGACATTCAATTCATGAATAGGCTCAATGTCATTGTGGAAATCTACTTCAGCCATTGGTGGATCAAACTTGATAAGTTCATCATTTCGCTCTAGACTTACGTTAGGTTGAGGTGCATATTGGTGGATAACATTAACATTCTTTTTTGTAAAAAGTTCATCTGGTTCTGGAATGACACCCCATTCATAGTCATTTGATTCATCTTCTGTTTCTTCATCTAGACCTCTAGGAAATCTAAGAACATGAGTAAAGTCAGGATGAATACCCCAAAAAGGGTTACCCTCAGATTCTTATTTGAATTCATACTCATAGGAATCTGTCTCAGAATAACTACCACCCTCCTCTTTTTGATTGCCTTCGAGATTAGCTAGTTCTTGTGTTGTAACTATCTCTTGCTCTATAGTAGGTTCTTGTTTTTCTACTACATTAATTCTTTTTATTGGATCATCCTCAGCTTCAAGGAGGTCTTTTATTTCTTTGGGAAAATTCTCATAAGGAATGAGCTCATCAGTAGTGTCTGAATCATCACTATCAGATTGTTCAGTTATTTCCCCCTTTAGTTAATTTTCTATGGAAGGCTCAATTTGTTCTAGAACATGTGGGGAGTTCTTGCTAAGATAGAAAGGCTTCTTCATGTATCCTAGACCTATTTTATTCTTGTTTTCTCAGCCACAATGATCAAGAGGTGATAGAAGACCTTTACCCTATAGTCCTAGAGGTCCTTTTCCTTTATATCCCATCTTTGCAATCAATTTATCCCCTGGGCCATATGACTTAGATGGGATATTTGGTATTTTAGCATCACATTTTTGGACAACTTGAGATTTAGGTTCATCTTTGTATAGCCATGTGAGCACAGCTTCATCCTCTTCAAACTCCTATTTAGATACTTGTTCTACAACAAAATTTCCTTTATATGCCTCAAGAGGTTCTTTAAATTTGAGCTTAGACTATTTTAGAGTTTGTCCATAAGACTTAGGAGAGATAGGGAGAGATGTCAAAGATAAGATTGGCCCTATAGTATATTCTCCCATACCATTTTCTTTGATTTTAACCTCTTTAGCAATGTATTCCATCTTGGAGGTTGAAGCAACATCTAGCTACTTAGTGGAAGATTCTCTATTATTGGGAACAAGTTTATCTGCACTCTCTTTCAAGGTATTGCAAGTTGTATGCAGATTAGCTGGAATCATCACCTCAACTCATTCATAAGGAAATTTCAAACACTGATGGAATTTAGAGGGAATAGCTTTCATGTCATGTATCCAGGGTCTTCCTAGGAGGATATTGTAAGCCAAAGGTAGATCAAGAACTTGACATATAGTATCTCTGATGACAGGACCTGCTCTGATAGGTAGGACAATAGTTTCCTTAGAAGATCTTTCTTCCTCATCATATGCTTTGATAGTTATCTTCTTCTTGGGATCAATGGCCATTTCTAAAAATCCCAATTGTGTAATCAAGCTGAAAGAACAAATGTTTAGGCCAGTACCTCCATCTATCAATACACATTTGACACGACGGTTTTGGATCAAGACTTCAATATGCAAAGGCTGGTTATGTGGATGACTCAAGGAGTTGTCATCTTCCTCTAAAAAGGAAATGTACCATGGAGACGTAAGATGACCAACCATAGTCTGGAATCTATCTAAATCAAGGTCATCAGGAACATTGGATCTGAGTAGAGCTTTGTCTAGAATGGCTCTATGAGCTGGAGATATCTGAAGAAACTCAAACATGGAGATTTTAGCATTTGTGTGCTGGAGTTTTTGGACAATACTGTATGAAGTAGGCCTCGTGTCTTTAGGATTTGAAGATTTAGATGTAGCCTTCTATTTAGAAGTAGATGAAAGATTGAAAGGCACCTTAGGGACATTTGATGAATCTGGTATTTTTCCTTGTAGGTGTGCCTAAGCTTGTGATCAAGTAACTACATTAGTTGATTGATTATCTCTATCTCTTCTTACAATTGTGATGACATTGCAATGCTCAGATAGGCATGGTTCAACCATATTGATAACAACATTATTTCCTAAGTAGGCATAATTTACTTTAGCACCCATATTAGGTTGAGAAGAAGAATCTTCTTTACCATGTTTAGGAAATGGTTTTCTGAATGTTGTATGATCGTTATTGCTCTTATGATTGTCAATCATGATGTCGCCATTATCAATTTTGTATTGTATAATGTGCTTCAAGTGAATACAATTATTAGTCTTATGACCTTTATTGTGATGGAATTTACATAAATCCTTCTCTCTCCACCATTTCGGTTTAGGTTCTGGATCAAATACTTTCATCTTAGGCAAGTAGATGATTTTGTTTGCCAATAGAGTTTTCATGGCAAATTCCAAGGATTCTCTGAGAGGAGTGAATTTGCGATTAGGATCTGTAGCCCAAGGTTTGTAATCAAACAACTTTCTGTTGGACTCTATTGCTTTAGCTTCGGAAGCTTTGATGGCTTGGGTACCAACAGTGAGATTGAAAGAAGGTGCCTTAGATGGGGCACGGATATTATCAACAATGCCATTGGTGACAATGCCTTTATTCTTGTTCCAGTTTTTGTTCTTGTCCTTAGAACTAGATCCAGATTCATACTTGTCCTTTGGAAGTGTGATGTCTCCTTTTTTCAAAAGTACTTTCTCAATTTTGATCGCATTATCTACCATCTTGTCAAAAAATGTATGATTTTGCATTTGTAAAGGGTAGTTGATTTCTAGAACAAGATTGTTGATGAAAATTTCCAACTTCTCAGTTTCGGGAATGGGTCTAGCATATAGAGAATTTTTTTTTCTCCACCTCTTGAGAAATGTTAGGAAGGGTTCTCTTGGATACTGTTTCAGATTGCAGATATCAATCATGGTGACCAGATGCTGAATATTGTAGGAGTATTGTTGATAAAATAGTTTGATTAACTCCTTAAAATTTTTGATAGTAGGAGGCATTCTAGAGAACAAATGAATGGTTGCTCCTCCCAGAGATCGAGGGAAAAGATGCATTAAGTAGTTTGGTTTGTGCATAAACTCCATAGATTGAGTACATAATTCTCTAACATGATCTTGAGGGTCAGAGTTTCCATCATACTTATCATATTTAGGCATCTCCACTCTTTTAGGGAATGGCAACATATACAAGTCTTTATCAAATGGAAAATAACATAGAGCCTCCATGGAGAACTCTTTAGGTTCCTTTTCTTTCTCAAGTTTGTTAAGTTTGACTTGCATGGCATGCATCTATTTCATCATAGATGTGATAGGAGTTTCTTCCTCATGTGTAATGATATCTTCCACATTAAAATTTAGAGGAAGTTTAGCTCCTTGATGAGCTAACTCTAGAAAGTATGCTTCTCTAGCTTCCTTCAAGAAATGTTTCATCATTCTTTTGAATTCATCATCATTTTGATATTGAACAATTTCAGAAGGTGTAGGTTCTCCATCCATACTATGTTGAGATTGGTGTCCCTGAGACTCGTGATGTGTCCCTCCGTGAGACATGTTAGGAATTTTAGGGCTCCCTGGATTAGATTGAGGTAGGGTTTGTTGATTACCTTCATGAGTTGATGGAGGGGGTGTTAGAAATAGGAAATACTGAGAGGGGGGGTGAATCAGTATTTCATAAAATTTTACTTTTGCCCACTTATGGATATAACAGATTACTTTAAAGCATAAGAAACTAAATAGCATAGATAACAGTAAATGTAAAGAACTCATAACACATGATATGTTCTCGAGGAAACCATAGCCAAGGGAAAACCCTGGTGGGGATGGTACCCAAAAAGATCCACTAATCAAAAGATATCCAGTTAAGGATGTTGACCGTGTTAGGAGCCTGTTACAATCATATAGTGTATCAGTCTTGGTTAAGGGACTATAGGCCTTGTTAGAAGCCTCAACCTTGTTAGGAGTTGTAGATACAAAACCTGATTACCAGATGAGCTCACTGCCCAAAAAAGTAATACAAATGTTTACTGATTACAATATGGTACTGCTTACAACTTTGCATCAACAACTTTCATTGCTATCACAAGTTACATATATTACATGTTACATTTCAAGTATGTTGGGTACATCTTTGTTTATACAAGATACAAACATAATATCTTTCTCCTGTCATCTTGCATATCTTTATCCAAGAGTAAACATCTAGGATGTCATCTCTTTATAATATAAAGTCATTATTTTGACAAGAAAAATAATCCCTTAATTCATTTACTAGTTTTGTCTTCAAAACTGCTCTGTCGACTGTACTTTGTCATCGGTAAAACAATCATAAATTTGTTTGTATTGTCTGTACTCTTTTGCACACTGAGATGGGGTATCTTTAGACACCATAGAGTCTATGTTCAACTGCGCAAACTCTGATCATGCTCCAGTGAACATCACCAAAACAAATTGTATTGGGTGCTCTGTCAAAAATACTGTTACATACTTAGACAATTTTAGTCTGTGATCTTCCATACTTACTTTCCAGCTTATGCGATCTTCATAGGGAACATATACTTACTTTCTAGCTTATGCGATCTTCATAGGGAACATATGTTGCCATAATGAGAACATCTATGTACATACCTCAGCCAAATTGCTAACAATCTCCCCCTTTGTCATTGGTGGCAACATATGAGAAAATTGGCTAAGTGTACAAGTCAAAATCTCAAAATTTGTATCAAAATTGTGGCCATAGTATAAACTAAGTATACTATCCTTATATCTCCTCAAAATATACACATTATCTATAACACTTCATAATACTCCATAGAACTCCCCCTATGAGTATCCTTCCTTATCATATATAGACAATTTTCTAAGTATCTCTCCCCCTTTGACAATAATGACAAAATAAAGGGTGGAAAGGGATATACAAAATTGTGTCAAAACTTTTACCTTACTATCTTATTGCAAAGCCGGTAGGCTTGCAACACAATCTACAAAATCTATCTTCCAAGTCTCAAAATCTTTCTCCCATGTCTTCTTTATTTATTCTGCTACATTGAGTAAAGTACTCAATCTGTATGTTGCAATCTGACAGGCTTGAAGGGACTCAAAATTCAACTTCTAAAATGTTGTCTTAGCAGTAAGACATTCTTCTAGTTGTTCTTCTATTATAGTCAACTTGATTGAGAGATGCTCTCTCAAGATGTTTATTCTAATAATTTTCTTGTTCTTCTCATCATTCAAAGTCCTTATCTCATCACATAATTTTTTGATCTTTTTCTCAACTGCACTGATCATTATGTTTAGGCTGGCCAAAGAGTTTGTCTCTGCTACAATTTCATCTTGCTTCTCTTTTATCTTCTTCTCTTCCTCAATTAAAATATTTTCAGATTTTGTACACTGAATGTACAAACACTTTCCAGTCTCAAGATGTTTCCTTAAGTTCTTAATGTGTCTGTCAAGGCTGTCAATGTCATTTTTGATATTCTGACTTATATTCTGCAACATCTCAGCTTCATAAGCTGCCTAAGCCTTAACCTTAGCAATATCAGTCAAATTAGTGAACTCAACATCAAAAGAATTAATTACCATCTTTGCTCTTTCAAGTGGATCTGAATCAAAGACTTTTGTAGATATAACACTTTGTAGCTTCTCAGTCAAATCTTTCAGACTACCTTCTAAATTCTTAACTTTCTTGTTCTTTCCAATAATCTTGTTCAAAAAAGTGATCAACTCTAATTGATCATCGTCATCAACTTCCTTGCTCAAATCTTCAATCAATGTTCCTATTCCTTTCTCCTTTCTAGTCTTAGGAGTAAGACCGATGTCTTCTTGTGGTTCAATAGGTGTATGGGCCTCTATTTCCATTTGCACTTCAGTTCGAGTAGTCTCTATTTCAATACTCTTTTCTTGCTCTCCCAAAACCAAATTGTCAACAATGTTATCCAAACTGTTGAGTACCGCATCATCTGAATCTTAAAGTAACTTTTGTTCCTTCAATGTCCATAGATTTTGTGCCAATGTTTATAGAAGAAGAGGGAATATCTTCAACTTCAACTACCTTTGCTACTACCTCTGCTTGTTCTGAACTCTGTTTCTCTACTAGTTCTACAACTGATTGATCTTTGCTATCTTTTCCTACTACCAAGTTTGCTAGCACTTGAACAACTGCCTATTCAGTTTCAGTCTTTACTTGTTCATACTAGGCTCCCATTAATTGTATAATTCTTCTTTTGGTTCTTAATAGGGTTTCAAGTGGCTTGAGGATCTGTTTAAGGTGGTCATCATCTCTTATCTCATAGAACTGTCTAATCACATTCTCTCTCATTTTAGTATCTTCTTCTTGTGCTCTCATCTTTCTTCTCACAAGTCTGTTGTACAAATCTTCTGGTATCTTTCCATGAATAGTATCAAATTTCTTGTTTGTCAAAATCATATGTGTAACCATTGCATTCTCTAGATTTAATCTGTCAGAGGATCCATATAAATCATAGTATTTGTTCATTTTGGTAAAGTCTCCATGCTACATTATATCTTCATTAACTCTTTCTATCCTTGGTTTCCATGATTTCTTCTTTATTGTCACTTCATCATCTTTTATCTCTGCAACTCTTCTAGGTACTGGTGGAACAATTATTTTTTGTCTTTTACCTAGTCCTGAAGCACTTGCTTTCATTCTTTTGCTTGGTGCTGAAGAAAAGGGTTTCTCTGTCTGACTAATTTCTTGTTCCTTCTCAGGTTCTTCAACCTTTACCTTAGCTTGAATAGGTTCTGCACTTGATGCCAAAGGTGGGATTGATAGTATCTCACTTTGCCTTATTGCTTCTACAATCTTTCTTGCAATATCAAATTCCTGCTCACTCATACCTGATTCTTTTAGAATTTTCTTTATTGTAGACTCCACTCTCTTCTTTGATTGTTTCTCTTCCTTAAGTGTCTTTGCTGAATGAAAGTTTTCATCATATGTTCCAAATCTACTGCCATGAGCATCAACTTTACTTTTCAACAATCTACTAACATATCCTTCTGTTTCAACTTCAGAGATTTCATAACCAAGAGGGTCTATGAATTCATGTCTAGGTTCTACTGCCTCAATGTAAGTGAAATCAGTATCAACCATAAAACATATATCATCTTTGTATTTCTCAACTAGGGATGGAGGAATTCTTGATCTATTTACCACAATGTTTTGAAAAAATTTCAACACTAACTTTACACTATCATTAACCTTCTCAATAAGATGTTTCATGTAAACTTTATTGATTCTTGCCATAGTATTCTCACCATCATTCCATTCAATAGTGTAAGGAAATCTTCTTAGCAAGTGGAAGAACATGTAAGTAACCAATGAGGAAAATCCAAAGTGAGTGTATTTAGCTTTCTTTATCTTTTCCAAATTCTCAAACAACTATATTCTCAGAATTTCACACATATCCACAGGCTTCTTCTCCACACACATCAAATAAGCAATGTGTACCATACCTGCTGGCATATCATCTTCTCTAGAGCTTCCACATAACTTTGTTGTCAAAATCTTACACAAGTATTTTACATCATCTTGCTTAATCTTACTAATGACTATACCTCTGCCATTGTATACTAAACCGGTGTTTTCAATGACAATCTTTCTCATGTTTTTCTCATTCAGTGGAATTGCACCAACTTTTGATAATCGAGTCACATCATGAATTAGGTCTACAATTGTGTCTATAACTCTATCTTCTAACCAAAATTTTCCATTATGTATCCTACTCAAAATGATCTTAGTACACTCCTCATCATCAAATTCATATTTCATAGAGTACTCAATGATTTCATTATTTTCTAGATGTTCATAACCTTGTTTCACTGACATATCTATGTTGTACAATTTCTTATATTCACCATTAAAATCACTTTCACTTAAGGTTTCATACTTGCATCCAAGATAACTTTTAACATTCTCTAAATGAAGAACTCCGTCTAGTACGGATGATAAGGCTAAACTAGCATCTCTTTCTGAGGGTTCAACTGGATCATTCTTAGTTCTAGGTATGTTCTTATCCTTGATGTTGTGAGTCAATGATACATCCATGATTATATCTAATTACTTTAAGCTGATTCAAGATCTTAGTCGGATAAATACCTTAAATTCACAAAATTAGGGCTTTCGCTTGATCGATGCTTCAAACTTCTACAAATCACTTCCAAACTTCTTTCTTCACTTCCAAATCAATTCTAATCACTTGATAATCAAAATAACTTTGATTTCAATCTTTTAATACTTAGCATTTACTCGATCTGACATCGCATTCAATTCTTTTGCCACTAAAATGCCAAAAAGCTGATTTTGTAAACCTGCAACCATAAATCTTCTTGCGACCTCGCAAAACACAATATTTCTTTTTGTGCACTTAACCATAGCATTAGTATAACATAACAAACCTTCATCTAACTATGCAAAACTTAACTCATTGAAAATCTAATTCTATACTAATTCTAAGTTCCTAAACTACATAAATTTACATAATTTAAGTGCTTAAAGAAGGGTTAGGTAAAGACTCATTCTTACCATCAGATACATTACCTTCCTAATTACCTTCAATGCTGAATATACCTCCTTGATCTATGGCTTTAACCAATTTTACTTCATCTTCATTGCTACAACAACCTTTCTCTTTTTTTCCTACATTTTCATTTCTTCTTGCATAGTTTCTAGGGTTAGGGTTATGATGATAACCTCCATTGTTCATTCTGCAAAATCTTGCTGTGTGTCCAATCTTGTTACATATCTGACAAGTGATTCCATTGGTTCCATATCTAGGTGTTTGCTGATTGATTTGTGTCCTGTAATTTCTAGCAATATGTCCAATTTTGTTGCATCTGAAACATACTATTCCATTTCCTCTTTTCATGTCTTTAGTTGATCTTTGATCTACATTGTTAGTATTTCTAGGCATTCTACTATTGTAATTATTCTCAATAACTTTAGATCTTCTACATTCAATAGCTCTATGTCCAAAACCATGACAATTATAACAATATCCATTAAGAGGTTTGAATTGTTTACCTGTACAATCTCTCTTCATATGACCAATAGTATTACAAGAAAAACATCTACCTTTGAATTCTCTTGCATACCTTTGGATTATTCATCTTGCTTCAGTGGTTCTTCTTGCTTTGGTGCATCTTCTTGCTTCAGTGATTCTTCTTTCTTTGGTGCATCTTCATATTTGTTCTCATCTAACTTCTTTTCTTCACTGCTTTCATATTCTGGTTTCTTGCTTTCTCTGACTATCTTCAATATGTTAAATCCAAGACCAGTTTTGTCATAGAATGGTTTTCCATAAGATACTTTATTATCAATCTTTTCACTATTTGAATATAGCCTCTCAAGTTGTTGTTTGGATTGAGTCAATTCATCTTTCACAATTTTGTTATATTTTTCAAGTTCTTCATTCTGCAATTTGACTTTACCAAATTCAGATGTTACCTTGCCAAGTTTAGATTTCAAATTTTCATTCTCATTCTTCAAGTTTTCATTCTCAGATCTTAAATTGTTGTTTCCATCTTTCAAGCTAAGCTTCAGATTTGCTATCTTCAATTCATGTTTAAGGATCACATTTTATTTTTCTAAATCATCACAATCTTCAACAAGAATTTCAGATTCCTTCTCATATTTTAGATCTTCTAGCTTACCTTTCAATTTGTCAATAAGATTCTTTGCATCATCATACTTTCTTTTCAAAGTGTTTCTTTCATTAGTAAGCATATCAATTTGCTCAAGAGCTTCTTCAAGATTCTTCTATAATTGATCCATATCCATAGAGATCTTACTCAAGCTGCTAGGCTTTCCTTGAATGTTTCTTCTCTGAGTAACTGTGCTTTGATACCAATTGTTAGAAATAGGAAATACTGAGAGGGGGGGGTGAATCAGTATTTCACAAAATTTTACTTTTGCCCACTTATGGATATAATAGATTACTTTAAAGCATAAGAAACTAAATAGCATAGATAACAGTAAATGTAAAAAACTCATAACACATGATATGTTCTCAAGGAAACCCTAGCCAAGGGAAAACCCTAGTGGGGATGGTACCCACAAAGATCCACTAATCAAAAGATATCTAGTTAAGAATGTTGACCCTGTTAGGAGCCTATTACAATCATATAGTGTATCAATCCTGGTTAAGGGACTATAGGCCTTGTTAGAAGCCTCAACCCTCTTAGCAGTTGTAAATACAAAACCTGATTACCAGATGAGCTCATTTCCCAAACAAGTAATAAAAATGTTTACTGATTACAATATGGTACTGCTTACAACTTCGCATCAACAACTTTCGCTGCTATCACAAGTTACATATATTACATGTTACATTTTAAGTATGTCGGGTACATCTTTATTTATACAAGATACAAACATAATATCTTTCTTCTATTGGCTTGCATATCTTTATCCAAGAGTAAACATCTAGGATGTCATCTCTTTATAATATAAAGTCATTATTTTGACAAGAAAAATAATCCCTTAATTCATTTACTAGTTCTGTCTTGAAAACTACTCTATCGGATGTACTCTGTCATCGGTAAAACAATCATAACTTTTTTTGTACTATCCATACCCTTTTGTGCACTAAGATGGGGTATCCTTAGACACCATAGAGTCTATGTTCAACTGTGCAAACTTTGATCATGCTCCAGTGAACGTCGCCAAAACAAACTGTATCGAGTGCTCTGTCAAAAACACTGTTACATACTTAGACAATTTTAGTCTGCGATCTTCCATACTTACTTTCTAGCTTATGTGATCTTCATAGGGAACATATGTTTCCATAATGACAATATCTATGTACCTACCTCAGCCAAATTGCCAACAAGGGGTACGTAACCAGTTTTCAATCAAAAATTGCCAAGACCGTCATCTTCGTAAAGACCAAAATTGTAGAGTTTTTCAAGAGTTGGGGCCTAGAGAGTATTCAGAGGTATTGTATGGGATACCTCTCTAGATTTCTTGTGTGAAAAAGTTCTAGTTTCCACCATTAACCTTGGGTGAAGCCAAAGAATAAGATGAAGACAACTGAAGAATGAATTGATTCTAGAAGATCAAATGATGCAACCTTGTCAAGATTGAAGTGATTAAAGAATAGATCCGACATAAATGAAGGATGTTGTGCCACAGTAGTATGGGTAGACACCCAATAGATGGCGGGCATGAGCTCACAACACTTAGCCGTTTACTAAAAAGATTGAATTTTGAAGATAATTTTGACAAGGTCTTGACACAAGATGAAAAAGACTCAAATCAATAAATCAGAAGGCTAAATCAAACTAAAGTGACCACTTTTGGAAAATGAATGTATTCATTATAGGTTCTACTCTATTCTTGACATAATTATTTGTTTGACAGATTCTGGAAATAGGCTATAAAATTGGATTTCTGATAACTTTGACTTTGTCTTTGATACGAGTTTTGAAATTTTAGGATGACTTTTGACACCAGAAAAGATTTTTGCTTCAGATTTGCAATTTTTCAATTTTTAGTACCAGTTTGTTTGCAAATTTTTCTATCCAGTTTTTGAAGATCTATGTAAAAGTTTGTCTCAAGTAACCAAGACGATATCAAGCACATAAAATAGCAAGCAAGGGAAGCAAGCAATCGTATGAAAACAATGAACAAGGGAAAAAGAAACCTTGTGCATGAACAAGCAATAGTGACTTATTGTGCTAATCCCTAGAAGTGCTAATTGTTTATGTTCCAAAAAAAAATTCAATAATGCACATATTCCTAGAAAAATAAAAAAAATTGGCCTCACTAGGGTTTGTAGTAATGGTCTAACTCTGCAACTTTTGTGATCTCAAGAGGGAAAACTCCAATCCATGCGCACTAGGGTTTTGACACAGTCTGAGAAATTAATCAATCAGGAGCTACTAGGGAGATCTGACAGCCCAACAAGAGACCACACCTGTGAAGATTTCCTCCACAAGGACATTTATATAGGGGCTGCTACTACCACGATGAAAATGGCTATTACCACTTGAAGTTCCGTCCATGTGGTTGACCCAATTAAGGGAATGTCCACTATAGTTAACCCTCTCTAAAGGTGACTCAAGAAAGATACCACAGGGGGACTAGATGAGATTCAAGGATCTAGGTTTCTGGTACTATCCAAAAAGGAAGTAAAGCATAATCCCCTAACCTCTTCACTTCACCAAGACAAAGCAGACAGATTAATCCAACACACTAAGACAAATATTATCTCACAAAGATCTATGATGTCAACCGCTTATGATCTATCAACCTCTCCAGAGAGAGAATGTATCAATCAAAAGTTGAAGACACATGAATCTAGTAGAACGTGAGACTTTCTCAGTACCTTCCCTACCTACAAGGGGATCCTTCGTCAAGAGGAGCTTCACATGAATAACAAAGAGAAAGAAGCTCAATCTCTCAAGATCATCCACAAATAGTGTTCATAGGGCCTATTTACTATGTGTAACAGATATGCAAAAAGCAAATCTATGTTTGTTTTATAGCCCAAAAATTGAAGTCTAATTTATGAAAGCAGGAAAGGCACTCAAGCTAGACACGTGAGATGTTTGTTTTATGTCCGAATTGAAATGTTTTCAGATTTAGTATAATATTTGAATTCCCTGACAATGTGCTTAGTAGATTTTACCTCATTTTTAACTTTGTTAAGAAATCCCGTGCAAGCAAGCCACAAACTCTCTGACAAGAAAACAAGCAAACAAGATATGCGATGTATGTTCAACTTATGAAAACCCTAGGGTTAGATCTGAAAATCAATTATTAGGAGAAATAATAACCAGCAACTAATCCAAATGACAACTCATATCATTTATTGAACCATGTGAAAAATAAGTGCATACCCATCACAAAATTTTATTTTTTGTTGCATTTGACCTAGTCAACAAGATCTAATTTTTTTGATATGATTTCGACTACAAAAATAGAAATGAAAAATAGAGGCCCCTTCTAAAAAATAGAGAGCTTTCCAAAAATGTAAAAATTTTAGAAAAATCTCTTCATTTCTGCCCTAGAGACCCATTTTACCAAAATAGACCAGTTTTTGTAAATTGACTATTTGAGCTATTATATAGCATCCAAATTTAAAACACAAAGAATGAACCCCCTATATAATTTAAAGAGATTTCCGAAAATGTAAAAATTTCCAAAAAATATGCTGATTTGTGTTAGAAATTAATTTTTTTCCAGAAAATCAAGAAAAAATTATTAAAAATTTAAAACATCTCAGAAAATTCTTAAATTTTTATTGAAGCTTCCCTAATATGTCTCCAACCTAAAAAAAAAATTTAGACCAAAAATCCAAGCCGTTTGAGAGATAAAATTAAATCTTTGAAACTTTAGGGTTTTAGCTCCAAAAAAAAAAAATCAAAACCACCATGTAAAGGTGGGTTGCCCCACAGTGGGTGCCAAAAATGTGTGTGTGAATTTTGTACCTAGCTATGAACACAACACTTCAGTAAAACATTAGAGGTTAGCAAAAATCAAAATATGCAAATAAGAACAATATAGCTAACCAGGTGATTTACTGCCTTCTAGTAGGTGCGAGTATGGTATTCTCAGATTAGACCGAGATTAGTGACAATGCAAAACCTAAATGAAGGATTTAACTTATGAAAGAAATAAAATATGAATGCAAATTAATCTATTTTTTTAAATTTTTGATGCAATAAGATGAGAAAAACTGATAATAAATTAATCTAAATGGATTGAAATGATATGCAAATTAAGCTAACAATGATATGAAATATGAAACTAGAATGAATTGAAAACAAGATTGATCTCACAAAATGTTGATTCCCAAGAAGCTTGATTATTCCTCTTATGTCAATTTGCCAAAGTAAGTATGCAAATTTTGTGGATGATTTGTAAAGAGCTGAGCCTTGATTTTATAGAAATCCAGGGCTTGAGGGTGCATGGAAAAAGTCATAAATCACTCTTGATGAACTCAGGTTTATTTTTGAGTTAACAAGAAATTATAAATAGATAACTCATAAAATCATGCAAAATCATGCAAGAACAACTTTTTAACTCAATTCAGAAGTTTAGATGAACTTTGAACTCAAAATAGATGTTGAGTTTCGAAAAGATAACAACTTGAATTGATTTTCTGATTTAAAGTTTAACTGCTCTTTGAATGTGCACAAATAATCATGAATTAATTAAATAAATAAAGTGATTTATCTTCAACTTAACTGATTTTAAATTTAAAAATAATTGATTTGTGGGTTAATCAATTATTTTAATCAAACTTTTATTCAAAACTATATTATTAAATATTGACAACTTGGATTTAATCAATTAAATAAATATTTAATCAATTATTCGTAGGAGATTTGATTTATTGTCAAAATTAAATAATATAATTAGGAATAAATAGAATTAAATCTAATTAAATAATTAAGTGGCAGAATTAAATTAATTAATTAAATATTCATCATATTCAATTAATCAACTTTAGGATAAATATGATTTATCGCCAAATAATAATTAAATTAAAGATAATTACAATAAATAAGAATATTGCTAGGAATATTCCCCGATGCAGGATTTATGATCAAATCAATTAGGATTTCGATAATGTGCAAATGTGCCTTAGGTTAGGACTTCGATGTCGATTTCATTTGAATTGAAGATGTAGGAGGTTAATGAACCTATAGCCCATTTTTGGGGTATCACACTTATTGCTTAGCAATAACAAGCATCACCATATCTTATAGAACAATATGTCCCCACACCTCAGCAATAATACATGGCTCAACATCCATCCCCCTAAAATCCATTCCAATCCACCTATATAGTAGGGAAATTCCCTTATCAAATCCAATAATAACCCCCACAAAACTATCCATATTCACCTGTTCCATCAAACTCCTTCCCAATGGGAGTACCCACTCCAACACCTATCAATTCAGAATGGGAAGAAATGAAGAACACTCTTAAGGAGCTTAGACTTGGAACAAAAAGTAAGGCTTTCAAATTCAAAGAGGTTTGTCCTTATCCTTTTGACAAATCTATCATAGCAATCTGCTTCCCCAAGCATTTTGAGACTCCCAAATTTGATAAAAATCAGGGGAAGGGAGATCTAGTTAGCCATGTCAAATAATTTTATATGGATTTCCAAGAAGTGGCTTACAATGATAATTTCCCTATGCGCCTCTTCCCCAAAAGCTTGGGAGGGACCTCCATTGATTGGTTCTATAGAATACCCTATGGGTCAATCACAACCTTTGTGGAACTTTTTGAGAAATTCATTGTACAATATGCCCATAATGTTGAAAATCAGTTATCTCTCTTGGACCTATGCACTTACAAACAAAAGGGAGGGGAGAGCCTGGTCAATTACTTGCAAATATGGTAGAACCTCACCACTAGGTTGTCATATCAACCGCCAAAGAAACATCTCACCAAATCTTCATCGATAACCTACATCCAAAGTTATCCTACTCCATGAGAATGAATTGCATAAAAACCTACCAGGACATCAAAGGAAAAGGGATAGATATTGAGTGAGGTCTCTTGGATGATGACATAATTAGACATTAAAAATAAAACTCATAAGAAAAACCTGGTAATGACAAACCTCTCTACTGGAATAAGAACAAAAATTTTATCACATATGGAGTTGTAGATGGAGCCACCAATACCAAACATGTTCAAATTATTGTGGCTGGTCCTACACTGCCTGTTCCTACATATCAAAAATAGCCACTAATCAACCAATAGACCATGTAGCACTACCAAAACCAAGCCAATCGGGCCAATTCTATCTCAGCCACCCAAGGTTAAAACAAGCCTCACGTACAAAACCATCAAAAGGGTACATTCACCCCTCTTGGTGAACCATTGGATGCAATCTTCCAATGGCTGGCCAATACCAACCTAATTACCTACCCTCAAACTCATCCATTCAATGATACAACCCCCAAGCCAACATGGTATAAAGAAAACAAGTATTGTGAATATCACCATGTCAAAGGATACAACATCATCAAGTGCATGAAATTCAAGCACTACATCCAAGATCTCATTGATAGGAAGGAGATCCAAGTGGAAACACCTACCCAACCTTCACCTAATGCCAATTTGAAAATCTATCAAAATGTGTTTCCTCAACACAAATCTAGAAAGAACACAACCAATACCAATCTACCACCCCAAAACCCAGGGAAAGGCAAACAAGGAGACCATGCTGATAGAAAAGACTATACTACGTCCCACATCAATTATGATAAATTTTTCGGATGTATATCCTAAGTTGAGCCCACTGTAAATGTCATCCATGTTAAAGGTGTTGATAGTCAATGTGTAGTCACCACACGTAGAGGCTGAATATCTGAACTAGTGCTAATCCCATGCCCGCACCTAATGTGCAATACAACCTTCTAGAACACCTTGGGAACACACCTGCCCAAATCTCCATCCTTAACCTTCTCTACATCTCACCCATCCATCAATAAATCTGTAACAAAGCCCTCTAAGAGGCATGTGTTGCCAAAGACATTAATACCATCTAATTCGAGAACCTCATGGGGCACCTATCCGCATCTTGTGCTCTTTCCTTCACACCTTCTGACATACCATCTTTTGAACCTAGCCACAATCTCCCCCTCTACACCGACGTCATAGTGAAAAAATTTTCCATCAAAAGGGTCATGATAAATAATGGTTCAGCCCTAAATTTGTGCACATTAAATTTCATCCTGCAAGTGAGATATATAAAGGTCGACATATCACATGATGTCATCACTATAAAGGCCTATGATAACTTGGAGCATACCTCAAAAGGTACCATTTTGTTTCAAATCAAGCTAGGCCCAGCAATTCAAGAGGCAATTTTCTATGTTGTTGGTCTGGACCTCCCATACAACATCCTCCTCGGTCGACCATGGAGTCGTTCCATTAAACGTTTCCCATCCACTTATCATCAGTGCATCAAATTTCTGCATCAAAGCACTAAAATCACCATCCATGGAGATCCCCAACCCTTTTCATACTGCCACGCATTAGAAGCCTCCTTCCCACAATACACCTAGTATCCTAGAATCGACATTGGTACTTTTGTTACTAGCTCATCTCGATCCCACTTTTATCCAGAAACAATCCTAGCCTCTATCATCTACTTTGTCAAGATAAAAAATAGGGGTTGTGGTGAGTATAGCTTAAATGATGTCTTTATAGTAGGGACCCTTCCACTTGATCCACATACTCCTGGGTGCCCATGCCACAAAAAAAAAACCTCCTCATGAAGACCCGGATGTCAAACAATTGGGGCCATCAACATTCATCTCCCATGGAATCTTGAATAATCAAAGAGATGGACCTAGATATCAACAAGTGGTTATACAAAGATCCCACACCTCCTGACACTGAGATCCTTAGATACTTCAAGGACAAGTACCCCACATCACACAAATGGGCCATAGAATAATGGAACTATCACGATTGCAGTCTAGGAGTAGAAGAAGGTGGTGACAAAGACCTACTAGAAGCCTCACAAAATCCAAACATCAAGGCCTTGGATTTAATACCCCTTGCCTGCATATACAAGGACCCAATACCACAACTAGGGGCACTAATTCACCCAATGTTTCCCTTTTGAACATTCAAAATGAACTTGTGGAAATTGAAGAAATCCCTAAAGAGGAAGAAAAGAAATCCTACAATGATATGTTCGATGATGAAACCTTTCTGGGCAATTATGTCCTTTACTAACTTTCCATCAACCTCATCAAACTTCCCCTCATCCATCCCAAACTCATAGACTGGGACCAACCAAGCGTAACACACATCGATGAGTTCCAAAGCAAAGAAGTGCTCCTAAGGTTCATGGGAGCATCTGATTAACAACCAAACTAGGGGCATGACTAAGCATATGTCTACAAGCTCAACCCTAAGGGATACTTTAGGGAAGAGGAGGTCTTTAGCCAAAAAAAGCCAGTCAACTTGGGAATTGAAGAATTCCAAAGGATCACATACATTTTAGCATCCCTGACTGAAGGTGAGGAGGTAGCTTTCACTGTGCTTCTCCAAGAAGATACTATCATTTTTGCATGGTCATATGCTCACATGCTTGGGCTTGATCCAAATCTATTTGTTCATCATCTTGCATTGGAACCAAATGCAAAATGAATTAAAAAAAAGTTTCATAAAATGCATCCTAAGGTAGCCCTACTGGTAAAAGAATAACTCGAGAAGCCACTACAAGAAAAGATCATCCGAGCCATAGATTACTCAGAATGGATATCCAACATGGTGATAGTGACTAAGCCATCATTGGAAATCAAGATCTTCACAGACTTTATAAACTTGAACAAAGAATTCCCAAAGGATGACTTCCCCCTATCAAATATCGACATGATTGTTGATATCACAGTTGGTCATAAGATGCTATCACTCATGGATGGTTTCTCAAGATATAATCATATATGTATAGCAGAATAAACCCAACACAAGACATCATTCACAATAATATGGGGTACCTTTTCTTACAATATGATTCTATTTGAGTTAAAGAATGCAAGAGCTACATATTAAAGAGCAATGACAACCATCTTCCATGATATGATACACAAAATCCTTGAATACTATGTGGATGAAATTCTAGCAAAGTCAAAGACATGATTGGAACACCTTGACATCCTTGAGCATGTGTTTGATCACCTGCGTCACCATGGCTTAAAATTGAATCCAAAAAAGTGTGTTTTCAGTGTGATATCAGGAAAACTATTGGGGTTCATTTTATCAAGGTGCTCCATAGAGATCGATCCTAAGAAATTCAAAGTCATAATGGACATGCCTCCTCCCCAAACACTCAGGAAACTAAGAATCCTACATGCTAAACTGCAATTTGTGCATCAGTTCATATCATAGCTGGCTAACAAGTGTCAACCATTCACACATCTACTTCATAAGGACACAAGATTCAAGTGGGATCTTATCTATCAATGAATTTTTGAGAAGCTAAAAGAATACTTGGCCAACTCTCCCATTCTTGTACCACTAGTTCCATGATGCCCTTGAATCTTATACATCTCAAAAACTACTACAGTGTTGGGGGGAACTATTGGCCCAACTTGATGATAATGGAAAAGAAAGAGCCATATACGAAATTTGTCACACACTTGTAGGCTATGAGCTAAACTATTCACCTATGGAAAAGGCATGCCTTGCAGTGGTTTTTACAACTCAAAAGCTCCAACATTACATGCTAAGCCACACTATCAAACTCACCTCCAAAGTGGACCCACTCAAGTACCTGCTATCAAAGACAACACTTACATGCTGAATTGAAAAATGGGTTATGTTGCTAAGTGAATTTGACATCCAATATGTAGATAGAAGATAAATAAAGGGGCAAGTCATTGTAGACCAGCTAGCTGAAGCACCCCTGGTAGATGCATATCATTTGATAATGGAGTTTCTTGATGAACATCTCTACATGGTCAAAGAATATTCAACATGGAAGATATACTTTGATAGATCCTATACATCACATGGATCAAGAGAAATAATCCTCTTTGTCACCCCTCAAGGTGACTACATCCCCAAATCATTCAAATTAGGATTCCCTTGCACCAATAATATTGCAGAATATGAGGCACTCATCTCAAGCCTCAAAAAAACTATTCAATGGAACATCATAGAACTGAAAGTGTTTGGAGATTCATAGCTAATCATCAAAAAAGTCTTAGAAAAATTTAAAACTAAGGACGACAAGCTTCTACTCTACAAGGAGTTAGTGGACCGATTGAAAGATCACTTCCTGAGTCTACAATTCACGCAGATATCTAAGCTACAAAAAAAAGTTTCTGATGCAATGAAAACCATCAGGTCTATTGGTATGCATATGAGTCACCATGTGTAAGTGTCTTCAACCCTTGTATTTGTACTAAAACTCTTTCCCCAAGTTTTTCTCCTAGTCTTGGTTCATGTCCCACATCCATGGTTTCTTCCCTATGATGTCTATTACATTACTTTGAACCTTTTATATATGCTAGCCTTCCTCATTTCAAATGTGTCTCTTTAAGTCATTATTGAATCACTTTGAACCACTTTGTACCTCAGTTCAAAGAAGTTCAAAAAGGTTCAATTAAGATTTTCTAACATTTTTACTCGCATGTGAGATCTTTCAATGAGCTATGATATAGTGTCGAACCACTTTGAACCACTTCGTACCTCATTTCAAAGTAGTTCAAAGAGGTTCAAGGAAATTCTTTCGGACATAAAGAAAATTGGCAATAGATGTGAACAATGATGTGATGGGACAAATAAGCAATCATCATGATGATGGTAGGATGTGCCTCAAGAATCTAGCGGATACAAGTGTAATTCAAATTGGCAATACGAGTTAATGGGATTAACTCCTGGCACATGTGAAGTGATGGTGGTAGAGGAAAATAAATGATGACATGGACATTTTCCTGAAGGTTAGTGGATGTGGAGTGTCATATCATGATGTATTTCCCACTCCAGTATCACTCCTTAATTAATATTTAGATATTCATCGTACTTCACAGGTTATAGGTAAACGTTGAGAGCCCTTCCTTTGTTCCCACTTTGCATGTTTGTTTTATTTTGGAAAGACTACAGAGTGTTGTGTTGTTTTGGAGGGAGAACATGAGGTCCAGTATGTATTTCTTTGGCAATACAACTAGCTTAGAGTATTGAGACCCAGTATTTTCAGATACTAACTTGATGGGGGTAGAAGTAGATAAAATGGCAAACAATTTTAATAACATTGTAGATAAAGAGCACACCTTGGAGATTATGTTGAGTGTGTTAGGAATAAGGTGTCTCAACCTTGGATAATTCCTATTCTTATTATTTGTTTTGTAAATGTATTTTTTGCAAATAATGTAATTAAGTGTGAGTGTACATGTCTAGTTGGCATGTTGATGTGTCACTCCACTTGATGTGTCGACATCTTGTGCGTAAGGAGATCATGACTGAAATGGTCATGACATATTCCTATGACATGTAAGAACTATTTAAGGAATGTGCTATGACAGGTGTAAGAGCATCTTATGACTTGGGCCTATTTGGGCGCCCAAGAAGAAGTGGTTGGTGTGTGTAAGAGAATATGCCAAAAATAGGTTGGTATGACAGATTCTCTTACACTTCTCTTGTGACCATTGTTTTTGGCGGATTCTATGACAAGCTATCATAGTCTATTCTAGGGATGGACACCTATTCTTGGGATTGCATGTAACAACTATGTACATGTGGCTTTGTGCATGGGTCTTGGTGGTTGTGCCTATTTTTGGGTCCAGAGGAGTCTATATATATGATGCTGCTCCTATGGGAGAGATATAACAAAATTTAAGTCTTGTTGGCTTTGTCTCTCATTTCCTAAAAGAACTTGCATTGCAAGTGTGTTGTAATCATTGTGTTGAAGATAATACATTGTGCAGGTTTTGGAGTGCTGGGGTTTTTTACCGAAAGGTTTTCCCCAGGGTATATCATTGTGTCATTCTCTATTTTTCTGTATGTATGGTATGTGGTTGCAATATCTTTGTTAAAGTAGTTAACAAATCTGAAATTGTAAGGATTTATAAGAATTTTCACAATACTCTCCTATAGAGATTAGCGTAGGAAGCTATTTCTGCACCTGAGTTTTCTTACAGAGTGGCCTTCTTGAAGCTTCCGCTTTTACCACTGCCATAACAAATCATGAGCTAATTCAATAGTGTGTTAACCGCTATGATGTGAAGTCAAAATGTATATTAAAAAATGATGGCCAGAGCCTGTTGTCTATAACTAGGGAAACTATCACACCAATCTTCAAGTTACCCAATGAGACTTTCTCTAGGTTTAGTCTAACCAAGTCCTATGCTGAGTTTCATGAACGGTTTGAGAAAAACCATAGTAATATTTCCAGGAAATGGATAGAGACATTTTATAAAGGAGGTTCTAGGCTACCAAAGATGTTGACATAGGATCACATGAAGCCACATATTCATTACTTAGTAGTCTTACTACATAGGGTGAAATTCTCAACTCAAGCAATTCTCTTTGAGGACTGGATGTATCACTATATTGAAATTATTTTGGATGGAAGGCAATATCTAGATTGGGCCAAATTAATTACTAGTTCTATGAGAGATCAACTCAAGCAAGCATAGATGATTAAGAGGGAATTTTATATATCTTCATATCTGATATATTGTCTAGCTTGTACTTAAGATCTTGTTGGGATTCCTCAAGAACCATTGGAAAAAGACATGAATGTTCATGATTATTTCCCTCTTTTGAGGAAAGACAAAGTTCTAGAAAATTACTGTAGGGTTCATGATGTGTTTTTGGGGAGATTATGTTATGATCTAGCTAGATTAACTCCAAAAGAAAGGATCTCTTCAAGTATGGAGAAATTGGTTCAAAGGTATGGTAGTTTCTTCATCCAATTCCTGAGGATTATGTACATAAGAATAGGAGGGTTTGATGAGGAACCCATCAAGTTACCCAAATATGCCTTTGATTGTTTTATTCTAATAGAAATTAGTAGACACTTATTCACGATGATTAAAAATACCCTTCCCAAAGAAAAATGGGACTCTATGTTCCATGTCAAACTTGGGGCTCTGACTTGTAAAAGAATGATTGATGCTTCAGTGGTTGGAAGTGATCTATTGAGTTTTAACATGTAGTTTTATAAGGAAAGGAAAGGCTTAGATAGTAAAATTTTTACAAAATAGATTCTGTGTCTAGAAAATCAAGCAGAAGTGGTTCCCCATATTGACGATTTGTGGGAGGATTGTGGTAATGAGAAGGAGATAGAAAATAGAGACCATTCAAGATTACTGATTCTCCAAATAAAATATTTACAATTGAAGCTTAATTCTGAAGGTCTGGATGATGATAACTCTAATATTGTTGAACTTGGTTAAAAAGGTTTAGATAAAAAAATTATAGTGATTGACTAGACTAGAGAAGAAGAAGATGACATAAAGATGAGGGAAAGGTCCAACCTCAAATACATAGATAATTGGTTGAAGAAGAAGAGAAAGGAAAGAGTTAAGTAAACACAACAAAAGAAGGTTGATAAGAGTCCTACTAAAGTCTAGTTATCATCCAATCCTTCTAATGATTATGTTTTGATCAATGATGTAGGTGATTTTTCCCCATCCAAAACAAAGATCATTTTAAGTGAACTTTCAATCAAACCACATCCTAATCATCCCACTGTGCCTAAGACAAGGTAGACGACCAGGTCTTAGACTCAAACTCAGATGGCTACTCAAGATTTGAGTTACATGGATATAGAGATGAATGAGGAGGATATCTCTTTGACACTGGAAGAGAAGAATAAAGAACATGAACATGCGACCCCTGCTAGGTCTACTGATAACAAGCTAACTTCCAATACCATTCTCCCTTAGTTAACCAATTATGTGAACTGAAAGCATAGTTTGAAGATGGTTTCCCTCCTTGTGAAAGAAATTTTTACTAAGTATGCAGCCCACACTCCCAAAGCTCAAAGGGTGAAAAATAATGCTTGGCTAAGGATAAATCCTACTATAGGAAAGGTAACTATAGAGATTGTGATGAATAAAAAAAAGGAAGGCATCCAAGAGCTAGAAGCTAAGGACTTTGAGGTCACTAAAATGGAACTAGGGGTTTTGAACCATGATACCAGAGATCACTTATTCAAATTATCTTCCGATCACATGCTAGGACAATCTCAGAAGGATGGCCAGGAAAAGAGGGAGCTTAAACAGCTAGTCATCACCATGGCTGAATTTCTTAACTCTTTGAGAAGTGTAGGAGTAGTACCTTCGGTTTAGGCTCCTCAATCCTCTGATACCTATTCTGTAGACAACAAGAAACTGTTAAAACAAATGCAACAAGAAAGAGCCTTAACTAAGGTAATGAGAAAATGGATTGATGGAATTGTAAAGGAAGGAAATAAATTCATTCAAGGATTTTTTTTCATCTACACAGAGGGTGATACACTACCTAGTGAAACCTAAACTCTAATTCTAGGATGGGAATTAGATGAAGCTAAATGTGCAGCCATCATGTCCCAAGTATAGGAAGTGGAAAAATATAGTGTGGAAAAGTTTCTATCATAGAACTTGATGAAATTAGTGGACCCCTACATGTTGAAGAAAAACATGAGTTGGAAAGGAACCTTGTCCAAATCTGCAATTCAAAGTGCTCAAGCCAAAGGGAAAGAAATAAAATAAATGCATGAAGACACATTGAAAGACATAAAAGTGGTAAATCCTTAAGGTATTCTTTAGTTTGAAGAGGGAAACCTAGATCTTGATGCCATGATTAAATGCTTTGAAACTGCTATGAATGCTATCAAAGAAAACAAAAATCCCACATCCCATGACTTCACCAAGATAGAAAATGTGGAGGCGTTGCTATAATTGAATAGAGGGTAATTTCCTAAATCGGGGGAGAAGATTAAGGAGATAAAATGAGAGAAAGACATATGTCGATCGAAACTGCTAGGGATAAAAAGTTTACACTCTTAACCAATGCAGGAGTTTGTGAGTACGTTCTGGAGCTAGAAATTGGTAAAGGATGCCACGTGGGATGATGCCACTAGAAGAGATGGAATAGTTTTTTGTTAGTTTAAGTTGCTTTGATAAGAGTATTGCTGTCCTAAAACTATTTCTTTAATGTTTTAACTATTTCTGTTAACGATATGAGACACTAAGTTTTCAAGGAGGCCTCCCAGGTTGTAAAAACTATTTATGCTAGAGCATAAGATGGCTTAGGGGTTAGAAATTTTAGATAGAATTAAGCTTAAAGTACTTGCTAGTAATATTTTCCTTTTGCAAAAAAAAATCAGTGGAAAGATATATGGATTGGATATTTTTTTTGCTTTAGACTTTACAATACTTATATATTCATGCAAAATTTGGGTTTGAAACTTTGAGTTAAAACCTGTGATGCATTAATTCCTTTGTGAGTTAATAATTCCTTTGTGAGTTGATATTTTATTTGAGTTATTTTCTATTTGTTGGTGATCATAAATATTTCCACAATGGTTCATGTTATCTTTAAAACAAAAATTTAAATCTCTAAGGGTTGAAGGAACTTTGTTTTCTTTAAACTTTTCCTAATATTATGTATTATCTTTGAAAATCACATTTATACCCAAGAGTATATGAGAGATCCTTAAGTACTTTCTGGTAAAAGTACAAATGTGTGTAGTTAAATCATAAATTCATTGAATATTTATGAGAGGGAGTTGTACCTCATAAAATTCAGAGGGAAATGATTATAAAACCTTTACCCAACTATTATGAATTGTTTGTCTTTAAGAAAGGGCAATAGAGTTAAATTATATTTCATTTAGTGTAAAGATAAATTTTTTCACTAAAAGGGTCCTTACTAGAAATCCATCAAGATTCAACACATTATGAATTCTTAGTCGAGTAGCTACATACACCCGCTTACGAGAACACCGATTTTGAAATGATGTGTAGTTTGGTTGGTCCTCAGTCCCCATGGTTCCATGACATCCATGCCCATCTAAAAAATGGTATCATATCCCCCCACCTCATAAACACCTAGAGCCAAAACCTTATTCGTAGATCTTTCCACTACAATCTTGTAGCCAACACACTATATCATCGTGGATATCACAATATCCTCTCTTTGTGTTTAGATTCAAAAGAGGTCATACTGGCTTTACAAGAGGTTCATGAAAGAATTTGTGGTTAGGTATTATTGGCCAACAATGGAGCATGATGCCTATGAGTTCATAAAGAAATTCCTACCATCTCAGCAACATGCTAATCTAATCCATGCTCTAGCACATGAATTATAACCCATTATGCCACTAGGGCCTTTTTCACGTTGGGGCTTCAACCTCATTGGTTTGATCACTCCCCTTTCCTTAGATGGACATAAGTATATCATAACTGCCATTGAATATTTCACAAAATGGGTTGAATTAATTCCACTCACCCTAACTATAGGCATTTAGATATCTAAGTTCATCCTCTTCCATATCATGTATTACTTCAATATCCCTTCCACCATCTTCACAGATCATGGAACACCTTTTAAAAACCAACATGTGGATGATCTATGTGCTAGACTCTGCATCCATCACCATTTCTCTAGCCCATACTTCCCTAAAGGAAATGGCCAAGCTTAGGCAACCAATAAAACCATCCTCTAAATCCTCAAAAATGTTATCAATGATTCTGGTTATGACTGGCACCTCCAAATCAATCCCGCCCTCAAGGTCTACCAAACTTCCTTCCACACTCCCACAAGCACCACCCCATACTCCCTTGTATATGGTGCCAAATCCATCTTACCAATTGAGGTCGATCTACCTTCATTGTATGCGTCCATGAAGAACTATACCATTGACAAAGACTATCATGTGGCACACCTTACCCATTTGGACCTGTTAGATGAGAAGATATAGCAAGAATATGACCTCTTAGTGGTATACTAGAACTTCCCTAAAATAAGTTACAACAAAAAGGTCCACCCAAGATACTTCTAGGTGGGTGACATGGTCCTTAGAGAGAATTAGAAGGTGTAAGCACATAAAGAAAAGAAAGGCAAGTTTAAACCTACCTGGTTGGGTCCCTATGTTGTCACAATATGTTTTGGCTTAGGATCCTATTAGTTATCTACACTAGAAGGGGAGACCTTAAATGATCCTATCAACATCATCCATTTGAAGTGGTTCTATGCTTGAAAAATCTCTTATGTATCTGAAAATATCCTAAAAATTACAAAAAAGTGGTGCAAAAACTTTTGTATTGGTGAAAACCTTGTAAATAGGTGCCTCAATGATAGCAAAAACATAAAAAAATAATGGAAAAAAATTCAAAAAATCACAAAACTAAAGAAAAATAATCATCGAATGGTGAAAACTTGGCAATCAAGCACCTTGGACAAGTATGTTGGTGAAAACCTAGAAACATGCACTATATATAGTGGACCATAACATTATCTATCAAATTCCCATACCATCTCATCCCCCTCACCTCCTCATCACTACTCCCTCCCATCCATCACACCAACACATTTCCCCAAGGTGTTCTTTTATCTAGCGTATGCAACACAACAATGAGTTACTATCCCACATCTCAAGCTTCCTCTATATATTACTTGTATAGAGAGATCCTCCTCCCAATTCGTGAGCTTTTGTACATATTATTTGTATATATCTAAGCATCCCCTATGTACTATTTAATCACATCCTATTGTACATATCCTTATCTATCCTACAAAAACTTTTATCAATCGCATTGTCTCACCCAGCATTGTACTTCAGCAAGTCCCTTATCTCACATCCTTGATCTAGTGCTTATCTCAGACCCTCGTCTCACATCCTTGATCTAGTTCTTATCTCAAATTCATCTTTTTCTACTAAACACATTTTTTTCAGCATGAATCCCACCAATAGGTCCTTGTAGGATGCATCCTTCCTCTTGTCTGACCTAATCCCTCAATCAATCATACAATGATTCACCCTCTCTTTGGAAAAGGATGTCTTTTGGATTTATCACTTTGGTTTTTGGATTTCAACTTTGGTTCTCGTTAATCTTTTATGGCTTCTTATTTTTCCTCTCCTCAAAGTCACCACGATCCTTTATATCATGGTGCAGTACGAATGAGGGAAATTTGGGGAAAGGTATTTTGATCATTTTGTTTTTTTCTAGTGAGTTAGTCAAATATGACCCTTGCATGTTCCACATGTGATCTTTTGGGTTACATGGTGCACTTGGGAAATGTCTTTTGTTTGTAGGTTCCTTAACATCGGTTCCACCATGCCTCCTTTTGAATTCATGTGTGATGCTACGGAAACCCTTTCTTATCTTTTTGTGTTATTCCTCTACAACACTGGTGACAAGGCCTTGAGTTCCTAAGTAACCTTGTCGTGTCTCTAATAATTCTATATTAAACTTGGTTGTTCTCTCCACATTAACACAATTAAATCCCCAAAGCCTGTCAGCTGCATTTAGAATCCTCTTGCATTCATGCATATTTTCTCATGGTCTAACTTCTATTTATCTCCTTCCCCTCTCCTCATTCCCTATTTGCTTGGGTCCTTTTTGATAAAATTCCACAAAGATTTTCCTTTACATTATTTTCTCAAGGGGGCACAACCTCTTATTGTCATTGCTTCACCATGACATCTAACCTCTTCTGGGGCATCTTATTTTTGTTTCTTTGATGCAATGCCACTTGCGGTGCCACATCAAAGAGGGAAAAAATGTAGACACCTAAAAATATTTCATATTAATTAAATTTATTTTAATTAATAATCCTTATAATATCATAATTAATCTTAATTTATTAATCATGGTTATTATATTCCTCTACCTATTTAATTATAATTATATAATTAAATTAGCTTCATTACCTAAAGTATTTGAATATAATTTAAATACCTCCTCCCTTAAATGCATTAAATCTATTTTAACACATATCCTCCATAAATCCCCTTTTTTTGAATAAATCAATATTTATTCAAATCCATCCATATCCTAATATTCCCCTAAAATCTAGATTAATCTAAATTAATCTAAGAATCCTAACTAAATCATAAACCTATCCTAAAACCTAATCACCCCCTAACCGCACTTAAGAAGTGATTCATAACCTCATTAGCCTTAATGAGTTCCCCTTCCCAAGGAAGTCAACCACCTCCATAAATGCTCTTACAACCATCTTAATCACACCCCATCCCATTTCTTATGTCCATGTCCCCTTCACTCTTCCCAAGTGTTTCTCACACATGTGTGAGCAACCTTGAGCCATTTAACCATAAATACCCATCTTATCTCTATTGACCACACCTCCAAACCCTAACCCTTCCTCCAAAAATATATAAATAGAGCCCTCTCCCATGAGAAAATGGTCCTTCAATCTATTGTTTCTATGCATTGTTATTATGCTCATTTAGTCCTAGATTTCATTATCATATTTAGCATTTTTAGATTTTGTTCTTTTTTTGAGTTCTTAGATCATATAGCATAGTTAAATGGATAAATCTTAGTTTATTTTAATAATTTAACTTCATTTTCAATATAAATCACATCCATTCTTAATGGATAATTAATATTTCATCTCACTCATAGCTTAAATCATCATTTCCATCATTTGCATCCATTGGAATCCTAGGGGCAAAACTAGTTCCTCATACTAGGGTCTATGCTATTTTGAGATCTCCATGGCTTGTATTTTGCTTCAATCACCTTAGCACTATATTGGGGATACTCTTATTTTTCTTGGAGAGCACACCCACATCCTCCTCAAAAGAGAGAATCAAAAGGGGCTTGGGTGCTCCCATTTTGGCTCAATCAGAGGTGGTGTTTGTGAAAGTTTTTTTATCTAATTTGTATGCTAGATTAGAACCAATGTTTGAATATATAAATGTACTCCCAATAGGTTAGTTTCACAACACTCATATAGATGTACTCTTCTAATGTACTACATGTGAGGATTTTAACCTTGTTAGGAATTTACAAAAACACTATGAGGTGCTACCCAGTTAAGGGATTTACCTTAGTTCTATGAGGACCTTTACCTTATTCAGAGTAGCCATGTTGGATAGAGGTGGAGGAACCAATCTCATGTATATAGGAGTCATGGATGGATTGGATATGTGTGATGGGATCTTGTGATGGATTAGGATCATGAGGGGAATTAGGAGGGATAATAGGATCTTGAGATAAAGTGTAATTATGACATGGATATGAAGGGGTACTTTGATCTTGAATTTGGAGAGGATTATTTGGTGGATTTGAAGAGATGGTTGGATCCTGAGATGGAATGATATCACGTAATTGAGCAAAGGGAATGGGATCATGAGATGAAGTAATTTTACCTTGACATGGAGGGATATTAGTGGAAGTAGATGTTAATCCTTGGGATGGAAGGGTATCATTGGATGAGGTGGAGGCTATGTATTGATCTTGATTAGGAATGGGATCATGAAATGGATCAAGAGGGAAAATTGGATCTTAACATATAAGCAGATCAAGAGGTAGAGGAATGCTTAGATCTAGAAGAGGAGAGGAATATTTGGGAACATGATTTTGGACAAGATCTTGACATATGTGGACTTGTGAGGGTGATGTGATGGAGGGGGTGGAGCCTTCAAAATGGGTGGATGGAAGAATGGAAGACTCATGAGGCTTAGAATTTTGAAGTATGTCTTCATTTGGAGGGGTAAAAAGGTGGGTGCATGACTTGAGGAGATTGGAAAAATTTCACTAGAGTTGGGGATTTAGACTCCTTTGCTAGTATTTTGTACTCATTAATGAATGATTTCTTGAAGGTGGGGATGATGTGGGTTTTGGAGGATTATGATTATGTAAAGGTTGAGAATTATGCAAAGGATTGGGGCTGTCTAGGGGATGAGAATTATGGATTTGGAGAAAGGGGGAAGGACACATGTCTTCAAATGATTTTTTTGATTTTGACCCCAATTTTGTAAGCTAAGTACAATGTTTCAAATCTCTTCAATCTCTTCGGCAAGATTGGGTATGTTGGAGGCATTATGTTGGTGATGGAAGGAATCATATGTAGGTGAAGGATAATGAGATGGATTTCCCTTATCAAAGGTAGAGGAAGGATAAGATATGTGAGATAGATTGGGATTGGATAGAATGTATGGGGATATGGTAGATAGATATGGAATCATAGTATTTACTTTCTTAGTGGGTTTGGTTGAGAGATATGAGTAGTGAGGGGTTGGATTATTTTGATGAAGGTATGAGTTTGAGGGATATGATTGATAGGCTAGTTGAGGTTTATGTATGATTTGAGGATTGGGATTTGGAATTTGAAAGTCCTCAACCTTTTTTTGAAACCAATCCATATTCATGATGGTTAAATGAGAGGTTTTGGATTAGATTAGAAGAAGATGTGAATGAAGAATGGTTATTAGAAGGATTATTGTGAAGATAAATTAGACCTCAATTAGATGGATTGTGAATATGAAGATGGAATTGGGATGATTAAGATAGAAAATCAAAGATGAAGGTTTTCGAATATGAGATATAAACTTAGGAATAGGAGAAATACTTGGATTTTTTAATTTATTATGAGGGTAGGGTCTCAAAGATATTGGATTTGATATTGGACATGAGGGAAAGGCCTCAAAATTTTATTTTATTTTGATGATATGATTGGATGTGAGGGAAGGAACTCAAGATTTTATTTGATTTGAAGTTTTGGGACAACCTTAGTGAAGAAGAGATCCTTTGAAAGAGTAATGATGAAACCCTTGTTCTACTTGTAGATAGACTAATGATCACAAGAAAAAGATGGATATGATTGATTGGATTAAACCACTCAAGAAAGACTTGTGTTATCAAGTGATAGGATTCTATTTTGATTAAGGATTAGGATCTTAAAGACACCTTGATAAATATTTCCACCTAGGATTGATTGATGAATGTATGAAGGAAAAGATTGGAAGCATCTTGATGAAATTGGATTAAGGTACAATTAAGACAAAGGGTTTATTTAGGTCCAAGGAAATGATGTTGTTCTCTGAAGAAGGGAATAACAATGTAATAACTAATTAGGAGGATGAAGGATGGATAAAAAGAGGAAGACTTAATCGTATGTCTCAAAGTTGACAAAGGCTCAATTTAGACTGGGTTTGCACAAGTAGTTGGAAAGCTTGTTATTGAAGAAAATATTATCAACTTTCTCTTGGTCTTGGATCTCTTGTTGGATATACTTGATGACGTGTTGATACTTTCTAGCTCTTCGATCACTTTCTTTCTTTTCTCTATAGGTCAAAGGTAGTAAAATTTTAGCCTTCTTGTGTTTGGAAGGATGGGACATAGCCTATAAAAGTTATGATTTGGTTAACCAATGTACTCTAGGGCTAGAATTAATTTTCACACTCAAACAAGGCATTGACTATGCTAAGTATACCTTTATTCAAGTAGGGAATAAAAATAAGTTTGAAGATAATCCAACAAGGGGCAAAGAAACCTTGAAGGATAAAAAAAATTGAGACAACTCTGACTGATAGGTGTAATTATGTAAAATTTGTCTAGTAAAACCTGAGCCCCTAATTTTGATCAAATCTACCTCAAGTGAAATCTTAAATCTCAAAGGCATAATTTATTAGCAATAATTATGTAAGAAACCTGGATAATCCCCCTTAAATAATTAAATAAAATCATCTCTAATATTAAAACTTGAAAATCATTTAATTGTAAAAACTTTCTTTTAATATAAAGTCCTATCACTTTTATTAAAAGAGCACAATGCTCAATTTAATCTTGATTAAATGGAAATTAAAAGGGGGTTTTATATTTTGTCTTTTTCTCCAATCAAGCTTGACCAATCAAAAATCTTAGATCCAATCACATGGATTGATCTCTCTCACCACTCATCTCAACCCAACATCTTTTTCCTTTTAACCTCCACCCTTCATTCTTGAGGCAATTTCTTTAAAAGGAAGCTCTTCCTTGGCTCAAGGGGTTCCAAAGCCTCAGAAGTTCCAAGTTTCATTCTAGCATTTTTATCTTTGGGACTTTTAGAGTAAAATTTCTATTTGAGTTCTTAAGTTCTTAGTTGCTTTCATCATAGTTTCTTGCACTCATAGCTCTCTTACATTGTTAGTATTAGCTAATTTTCTAGTGTAATATTGCATTGTTACCTAGTTTACTTTCATAGTAGCATCATTGTTGTTAGCTTAATATTGCATTGTAGTTTCATTCTAGCTTTCCATTTGCATGATCAAGATTATCTTGGAGTGGTGAATGCAAGAGTTTAATCTCATCTGCATCTGAAATCTTCCATTTTGGAGTAGTCAAGTCTCTAATCCTTCATGCCAATCTGATGAGTATTCTAAAAAGGATTAAACTCACTTCAACTAGGAAGCAATAAGCCAATTTTGAGAATTTAATTATTCATTATGAATGGATACTAATGGCTAAATTATTGATTTAATGGTTTATTGAGTGTTGGTTACATTCCAATTGAATACCAATTTTAAACCACACATTTTTTATGCCCACCATAGGTCCCGAATCAAATTTTGGTCCCATTTCATGCAAGTTATTTTTGTTCATTTTCCAAAATTGTGACAAATATTGTACTTCACTCTACATTAACATATGACACTTTTTTTTATCGCATGTAGTTTGAGGTTTTATTTTACAACATATCAACTTTGGCTTTTGTCACATGGCTCTTTGAGTTTTAACATAGGATAATATGGTTCTAACTCTATTTTATCGCACCAAAAAAAGTGAGTGTTTTTGAAGGCCTAGTCCCTTGAATTTTTGGATTTTCTTATTTGATTTGGTTTTTTCTTGGCCTTAACATTCTATTTTGTAGTAAATAACTAGTTTTTGTAGGTCATTGGAGAAGATATTTGCTTGCCAAATTCATCTACATTGCATCATTTTGAGATTACTAACGCTTTGTGATTGTAGGACGCTTGCCAAAGTCATTCCCTTTGAGATTACTAAAGCCATTTGTTTTGTAGGTTGCATTGTGTCTTGCTTAATTTGATCTTTCTAGGAATCTAGCTTAACTAGAAGGCTTATTTTCTTATTATTAGTTGGGTAGTAGGAGAGTGTGCTCTTCACCTCCTAGAGGATGAATCATAAATCTTGACCTACTTGGTTTATCACTTGCAAAAGAATCTTGGGTAAATGAATATGTGCTTGATGTTCTTGGGAGAAGATATGGACTAGGAGAGTATTCTCTTTTCCCTTGTGGAGAATTAGAAATCTAGACCTCCATTAGCCCATCCATTTTCTTTTCTCATTTACCTTTAGAGGGCCTTCTTTTGAGGTAAAAATCTCATGGGGATGACCCAAGAGGGACAAAGCAAAGCTAGCTCATCCAACCCACTATAAAACGTATGCCTTGCTAGCAAAAAACTACAAGGATGTAGCTATTAACTGTGTTGGGTCATTCATTTGACTATAAGAGCACATGTGAGAATAATGTGTAGGGCTGAGAGGTCTCAATATTTCTTGCAAGACTACCTTACTTGAAACTCTTGTAGGGATATAGGTCTAAATTCTACTACGAATAAATACAAGGGATAGTTGTGAATGGATTCCCTTACTAGACACTCTTGGTTAGAAGCTACTTGGCTCACCTCCAAAAGTGTCCTAATCTTTGTGCAAGGATTGATCCAAGTGGACTTACCCAGATCATCTCAAGATTACTCACCATATATACTCCCTTGGATGCTTTAAAACATGAAAGTGATATTTGGAGAACCATTGAGATGCAAGAATTGAGTCTCTTCTTCTAATCCACAATGTGCATAATCTTTGGAAAATCTAACATCACTTCATGCGAGGTGAAGGAATACCAAGTTGTGGGAAAATATTTGGATACTAGCCTTTGACCATAGGTATTTTCTTCTTGATGTATTTTTGAATGTGTCGAGACCCATGGGAACCATTGTGAACATACACTTGACACTTTTGACATCATTTCAATACCCTCTTTAACTTCACAAGTGTTTTTTTTCCTCAAAGTTTCTTTGTCCTTTGGGGGATTGTTTGGAGACTCTTGTTTGGTCATTTTATTTCTTATCTATAAACATTCAAACTTGATCTAGGAAGACTCATAATTATCATGAATCAGAAATCCAAATAATCTAGATTGGTCAAATTTCTAGAACTTGGTGGAAAATTGTCCTTTTTTTACCTTTTGTCATGTTGCCTAGCATTTTATCGTACAACATGAGTGCTTCATCACATCCAATTTTTTGTTTTATCATACAAAAGAATCCTTTCTCACCATATTATCGTATGCAATTTGGAGTTTCATTGGACCTAGTGGTGGAGTTTATCATACGATACTATACCTGACTAGTCATCATATCCACATTGAATCCTCAACTCTTGATACCTTTTACTACCTAGGACTCTTTGGGTTTTTCTGTCACCTTGATCAGAAATTTACACATATGAAACTAGTATTTTCAACCAATTGGCTCCTATCTAGTAACTTGATTCATCTTTTCTCTTGTTTTAAGATCTTGAAAAATTCTCTAGCTCTTATCTAAAATATCCTATCTTATTTGAAATTAAACCTTGCTCAAACTTTGTCACAAGTGCCACTTCATAGGCATTCAAGCCTCATTCTTAATACCTTGTACTTAGTTATACTAGTTGCATCAACTCAGTTGCAAGTTTCACCCATAAGGCATTCAGACCTCACTCTCAATACCTTACACCTTGTTTCATCTATCTTTTCTACCTATCCTTGAGACAGAGCTATCATTACCTAGATATTTTAACACTAGCTTAGTAACCTTTTTCCTATCAGATTTTCAATTGTATCTTCCATGCAAGTTCTAAACCATATCCACCATCCTTTTGTGAGGAACCTTTGCCTCAAACACTGGTCTACTAGTCAATACCCTTTACCTACATTGAGTATCACGATCAAACCAACATCCCAGCATATGATTGGAGAAACTAAAACAAAAATGATTCTAAGTCTCCTTTTGATGAAGAACCTACACAAGGGACAATTTGAAAGTGCCAAGAAGATAAGCACTTCCATAAAGTAATGCATACTATCATGAGTCATGAAAAAGATTGATAGTTTATGCATCTAGCCTCTATGAGTGTAATGTTTCCTCCTGACTTTGATGTGGATGACTTTTTACAAAAGGAGGAATAATATCCTATCATAATCCTTAACAAACAAATCTAAGATTTGTAATGTGAGCTCTCACAAATTAGAAGGGAAAATGACCAATCATCGAACAAGTACTTTCTTGAAACTATATCTCCTTTCCTTTTAGACAAAGGACTTTATATACAATCACTCCCACCCAAGGTGGAAATTCCTAAATATGATAAATATGATGGCAATAGAGATCTCGAGGACCATGTGAGATAATTATACACACTTAGCATAGATTTTATGCATGAATAGAGCTATCTCATATGACTCTTTCCTCAGATTCTCAATGGTCAACCTATGAGCTGGTTCACCTCTCTTGCCCTTGGCATCAAGACCTTCAATGAGCTTGTTCAAAAGTTCATCCAACAATACTCCTATAATATTTCTCACACAATTTCCATCCTTGACTTATGCAACACAAATCAATTTATTGGAGAGCCCTTCATTACATTCCTTCAAAGGTGGAAAAGAATGTTTGCTAGGTACCCTTGTCAAATTCTTGAGACCAAAAAAATTGACATATTTATAAACACTGTGGTCCTAGAAATGACTTATGCTTTGCAAATACAAACTTATACCTCATTTGAAAAATTGGTGGAGACTTCTATTTGCATAGAAGACATCCCTATTTGGAAGGGAGAGATAACTCTACAACATAAAGATTATAAATATTCCTCTAATAATCAACATAACAAGGATAAGCATCAATTCTAGACTAAGACCAAGGATGTTGTCAATGACATAATTGTGGGTAGAAATTTTGCATCTACTTCTAGAAAACCTAAAGAGCCTGATTTTAATCTCTCCACTGACATTCAAGAAACCAAATCTAACAAGAGAACTCAATCAATCTTTAAACCTAAAGGTAATAGATATAAACCAAGGATCCCTTGGCCAAAATATATTTCACTCCTCTTGGAGAGTCACTTGAGAATTCTCTAAAGACATTTTTAACTAGCAAGATCATCACATTTCCTAATAACTCAAAGCCCTATGATTCCTAAGATTAAGTCTAAGTGGTGGATTAATAACCACTTTTGGGATTACCATCCCAATAAAGGCCACAAAACTAATGACTACATGAAGCTCAAAAATTTGATCTAGGATCTAATTGATAAAGAGAACATTGTGATTGATCCCCCTCAGATGAACACTGATCATAGGGATTTTAAAGAGAATTTTCCAAAATAAAAAAAGGAGGAATTGTCTAAGCTAAAAGATAATAAGGTGAGTTACACTTACTCTGATAATGAAAATGTGATACACATGCTTGAGTCCTCTAATCATACTATTAATTTCATCAATCTCAAGAGAAATCCTTAGGATAAATCTTCTAGTGTAGTGACTTGATCCCAAGGCAAGGTCACCTTGTGAGGAGAAGGTTCTTCCTCCTCTTATTCTAAACAAACATCGGCCCCAGGGTCCAAATCAACAACCACATCTATAGCACATGACTATAACTTGGTTGATCAAATTCAACACACATCAGCTGTTATATTAATTCTTGAATTTCTTAAAATATCTCCCACACATCGATAAATTCTTGATAGAGTCCCTCTTAGTGGCTAATGTCCCTAAGGACCTAGATGTAAACAAGTTCCAGTCCATGGTCAATCATCTTTCTTCCCCACACTACTTGAAATTTTTAGTAGATGATAAATCTTCCAATCATCCTCACAACCAGCCTCTCCATATCAAACTCATCATACATAAGCATAGGATAAAACACATTTTGATATATGGAGGCACAAGTTTGAATATCTAGACATTCAAATTGGTTAAGGATCTTGGTTTCTCAGAGCATGTTATTGATCCCAAATGAAAAAATCACAATCAAAGCATATGATGAAGAGGAATTCTCTTCTAAAGGTATGGTAGTATTCCCCATCTAAGTGGTTCATGTTCAGCAAGATGTTATTTTTCAAGTGGATCTTCCACTCAAATACAATATACTTCTTGATTTTCCATGGATCCATGAAATGTAGGCAATCCCATCAACATCCCATCAATGTATCAAATTACCTCACAATGACATCAAGGTTACAATTCCTGCAGACTTATCCTATACTTGCAATAATGTGAAGTAAACTAAAAGCATAGTTCCACACAATAAGTAATCCCTAAGGAACCAAGAAGTTAAGAGCTCAAAATAGGCAATACTCCATGACTTAGGAAAGAATTTGAGCATAAAAGAAAGGAGAATGGGGGAATATACGTTGGATGCTTCCTGTTCTATGGTCAACCTTCCCATTTCACCTAGATCTTATGGGAGAGCATCTATCTCTTTCCAACCTTCTAGTACCTCTACTCTAATGATTCATGAAGGAATGAGTATGGTAAAAGAAAAAGTTCCTCTTGAGAAAGAAAACGAGGAGAATGTTGTCTTACAATGGCTTTATAGAGGCAAAGAATCTGACCAAGAAGTGAAATATGCTAAAGTTTCTCCTAAGAAGTATGGTGTAGGTTATCAACTAATTTAGAAAATGGATATGATAGGAAAATTCCTCTTGGAAAAGGAAAAGGCCTTGTTGAACCCTTACATGGTGAATTCCGTAACTCTAGGGACAAAACTAGAGTAGGGTACTATGAATAGAAATTCACACCATCATCTAAAAGTTTCCCTATATTTGACAGACTTGGAGACTATGATGATGAGGATGAGGATGTTATCCCTTGAACTTATGAAAGACTATTGCATATACCTACAGAGAAAGAGATTGTACCTGAGAGACAACTTCATCAACTTGAGTCAATTACATCACAAGAAGCTAGACAAAACCAATAAGATTCTATAGAGGAAAGACACCCTAATTAGGGGCAACTTGTCAGTGTTACACATGTCTTTGACTAACCTCAATTCATGGAACCATCTGATGAGATAAGATAACCTAGGTCACCATATATACCTATGTTGTATTATGGGAAAAACCCTCAAGCTATGGACACCCAAACACTTAATCAAGCGACTGATAGTCAATATGTTAGAACTAACCTCAATCTAGATAAACATGAAATATAGGCTATGAGTTAAGGAATAAATAATGAATAAACTCCTATTACTCTAGCTTAGTACTTAGGGTGATCTACTAGTAGTCAAACTAACTCCCATGAGTATGAATGTGACTATTTGTCTAATGCTACGATAGATATAAAGATTGATGTTATTCAAAAATATGTTGTTACTCCTACGTTTGAGGTTGGTGAAAGTTATCACACATGAATTGATCCAGAGGATCATCCAGATCACCCAACTACAAAACCTATTGTCATACTTCCTACTCTAGATACATTTGAAGAAGAGTCTCCCGCCAATAGTCCTCTGACAATTCTCCCTCAAGATACCAATGTAACTTTCGTTCAAGATCTAAGATTATGATGGTTCCTCTATAGATATTTATTCATCGGAGGGAGGAAGTTGAACAAGATATTAATCTTCATTTTGGGACTAGATTGAGATAATTAGGTTCACATAACACTTCTCATAACTCCTCTAGAGATCCCTCAATGAATCACACTAAAAAAAACTCTAGAGAATACAACTTTCTTAACTTATCTTCGGTAGCCATGAAAGATGATGATGATACTAGAGTCTTTTCCCTTGATCCTATTGGTTCCTTACCTCTTGTTTACCCTGAATTGATTGAATATAACACCTCAAAGCCCATAAACTTATTATCCTTCTCCAATGATCATGAAATTTAATGTTATCTCCATGCTATCAAGCCTCTCCCATCTTCCACCAATGAAACAAGAAGAAACATGTTAGTGGAAGATATAAAGTATCTCATTCATAAGAATAAAAGTAAAAAGAATAGTTGATCTAATGGTAAAACCCACTCTGTGGCTGTGTCAGATCCAAAAATACTAAAAATAAAAGATGTATCCAATGGTGAAAACCTCTTTGAGGTGCCTATAGATGAGATACTTGATATCCTTGCTGAACATTTTAAAGAATGATCATTAGTGCTTATAGAGCCTACGCAATAGGTAAACTTGGGTACAACAAAGAATCCACAAATCATCTTACACAATCCCTGTCTGAGGATGAAAAGAAACAATTTATTTAGTTCTTGAAAGAAAAGAAGATCAATTTTTTGTGGTCTTATTCTAATATGTTTCGATTTGACACAAATATTATCATGCACTACTTATCTATTGCACCAGGCATAAAACTAGTGAAATAAAAGATGAGAAAAATGCATCCTTACATAGCACTACTGGTTAAAGCAGAGCTTGAAAAGTTACTCAAATCTAAATTCATTTGATCTATAGACTATGCTAAATGGATCTCCAACATTGTACCTATTTCAAAATCTAACAAATCAATATGAATATGTATAGACTTCATTGATCTGAATAAAGCTTGTCCTAAAGACAACTTTCCATTTCCAAATATAGACATGATTTTGGATCTTACTACTAGTTTCTAGATGTATTCCCTGATGAACAGATTCTCTAGATATAATCAAATAGGTATTGCACCTAAAGACCAAGAAAATACAACATTAACTTGTTCTTGGGGTACTTTCATCTAGAATGCCATACCCTTTGGAGTAAAAAATGTTGGTGCAACATATCAATGAGCAATGACAACTATCTTTCATGATATGATGTACATGAACATAGAAGAATATTTGGATGACACATTAGCTAATTATACTACCAAATATGTACAACTTACTAATTTGGATAGGATTTTCATGAGAATGGAACAATTCAATGCACTTTTGGGGTTACCTTAGGCAAGCTTCTAGGGTACACTATCTTAGCATGAGGTATTAAGGTAGCTCCTACTAAGGTGAAAGCTATACTAAAAATGCAACCACCTCAGAACATCAGTCAAATGAGGAGATTGCAAGGTAATCTATAATCCATCTGGCAATTTATCTCATAGCTAGATGAGAAGGAACAACCCCTCACTAAGAATTTTCATAAAGGTGTGACCTTCCAATGGAATGGGGATTGTGAGAACTTTCAAAAAATCAAAGAGTATCTGGAAAATCCTCTTGTGCTAATGGCTCCCATTCTTGGAAAACCTTTGTTTCTCTAAATATCAACTATCACTTCTTCTCTGGGAGCATTGCTTGCACAACATGATGATCAAGGACTTCAAAGAGTGATCTACTACATAAGAAGAAAATTGGTTTCTTATGAGCTAATCTATACAATTTTTGAGAAATCTTTCCTCGAAGTAGTGTTTTCTTCTCAAAAATTCAAATACTATATATTAGCACACTCTACACAACCGGTTGCAAAAATTGATCCTCTCAAGTACTTATTAATAAAAGTGACGCTAACTTAATGGTTAGAAAAATAGGTGATGTTTATTAGTAATTTTGACATTATATATGTCAATCAAAAAGAAATAAAAGGACAAGTATTGGCAGATCAACTAGTAGATGCACATTTATAAGGCACACATTCTCTCATTGCTAAATTTCCTAATGAGTCCATTCCACACTTAACATATCACACTTGTAAGATATACTTTAATGGATTATTCACACAACAAGGTGCAGGGGCTGGTGTTCTTTTTGTTTATCCCCAAGGTTACAAGATTCCAAAGGCTTATAAAATAATCTTCCTATGCACCAACAATATAGAATAATATGAAGGGTTGGCTAATGTACTCAAATTAGCCATTGAATGGAAGATTGAAGAACTTCATGTCTATGGTGACTCTCATCTTATGGACAATTAAGTCAACGATGAATATAAAACTAAGGATGAGAAAATCCTTCCATAGAAATGCCCGATTGATGACTTAAAGAAGTACTTTGTGTTTATCACCTTCCAATAGATACCACATGTAGAGAATAGAGCAGCAGATGATATGGATACTTTATCCTCAATGTTACAATTGGAAGAACATCAATTTTTCTATGACTTCCTAGTGGAAGAACACCCTTTCCCTATGTGTGACACACATGACTCCCAAATTATCTACACAATCATTTCCCATGACACTCCCTACTATAGCTAGATCTATGCCTACCTTAAAGACCAAACTATCCTTGACTCCCTTTATTGGAATGGAAGACAAAATTTCATTTGAAAATCCTCTCGATATATCATTGTGCCAATGACTTGTTTAGGAGAGGTCTTGCTAGTATACTTCTTAGTTGTTTAGAGCACAAGGAGTCTGAAGGAGTGCTTAAGTTAATGATAGAATCTGTGGATCCCACTTGAACCATCTATCCTTATAAAAGAAGCTTCTTAGAGGTAGCTACTATTGGCCTCTTATGAAAAAAGGATACTATTCAATAAACTAAAACTATCATAAATGCTAGCTTCATGGAAATTTGATTCACACTCCTACAAGGGAACTGCTACCATTTCTCACTCACTTGCCATTTCAACAATGGGCTTTTGATCTTGTGGGTCAAATATATCCTTCATCATCGAATGGACACAATTTCATTATCATATCCACTTAGTACTTCACTAGATGGTTTGAGGCTATGCCTCTTATTAAGGCAACACAGAAACAAATGGTCATATTCATACTCACCTATATAATCTTTCAATACACAATCCCCTCCTCAATTGTCATAGATAATGGAGGATAGTTATATATATATATATATATATATATATATATATATATATATATATATATATATATATATATATATATATATATATATATATATATATATATATATATATATATATATATATATATATATATATATATATATATATATATATATATATATATATATATATATATATATATATATATATATATATATATATATCAATGAGCTGTGAGATAAATTTCATATCATACATCATTAATCTTCTATATACTATTATCAGGGGAATGGACAAGCAAAAGCTTTGAATAAAATGATCCTCAAGATCTTGCATAGAATAGTTAATAAATCTTGAAAGGATTGGCACTTACAGTTGAATCCAACTTTATGGGCTTATCAAACAAGCATCATAACACCTATAGGGGCTATGCCATTCTTATTGGTCTATGATTCTAAGTTATTCTTACCAATCAAATTCTAAATACCATCACTTAGGATATTGCTACATGGAATTTTCACAGATTAATATTATATAATCTCTTGACTTTAAGAGCTAGAATTACTTGATGGATGTAGAAAAATAGCATTTGACCATCTAAGGGTCTATCAAAAATGAATGTCTAAGGGCTATAACAAGAAGATATTCCATCACGGATTTTAGGTTGGTGATCTTGTCCCATGAGAGAACTCAAAAAATCAACATCATAGAGAACAAAAAGGAAAATTTGAACCTAACTAGCTAGGTCCTTTTGTTATTACTATAGCATTTGGTTCTAGAGATTATAAATTGGTTACTCTAGAAAGAGATGTTCTCAAAGAGCCTATCAATGCTCTCCACCTGAAAGGGTTCTACAGCTAAACATCCTACATCTTGTATAGAAACTTATGATCCTAAAAATAATAATTCTAAAAAGCATAAAAAGTCCTAAAAAATGCTCATCTTGGTGAAAACTTGGCAAACAAGCACCTTGATATGTCCTCAGTTCTTATCTACCGCTTGGGGGAAATCTCACACTATCTGTTTAAGCTGTCAGCACTTTACCAATTGATCGATCTCTCAAGATTAACCTGGGTCAATATATCAATAATTCCCAAAGGACAATTTTTCATTGACATACCAATTGGTGTTTCTTAACACCCCAGTTCTACAATGTTCCTCAACACTAACTATATGTACATCATTGTGTTTTTAAACACATATTGGATCTTGCACCTTTTTTATCACACACTCGCACTTTGTTTCAAGACAAAGGTGTTCCTTAATACCTAGTACAATCCTAAACCTTAGAAAACTAAAAACATTGATATATGTTGAACTACTTTCTTGTGTGCTATTTTTAATCATATATTTTCACTAGTTATATCTTCTAAGGTTGCTTGATTATGTCTACCTAACTAGCAACTCACGACTGGGGGCATAGCCTGTTTTCCTTGATTTTTGCTTGTGGTGTGGTTTCAATGATCCTAACTTGCCTCATAAACTAGATGTATATTGTAAGATACTCCATCACAATTGGAATGCTACACATACCTTGAACTTGTTTATCTGGACACCTAGGTGAGGGTCAAACTATCTCTGTATCTTTCTTGTGTGTGCTACGTAAGATGAAACTCATGGTTACCTTGGCAGCTTGTGCCTTGGTACAAGTGGAATCTTACATTATTAGACTGGAAACCATGTTCAGGTCATCTTTTCTCTTATGCCTTAATGCTTACATTTTTTCCCTACATCTATTCGATAGGGTTATATTCATATCTTCATGGTCTCTCTCGCACCAGTGAAGGTTGTATCATCCTCGATGTCCTTAAATGCTCAAATGATGATAGATGAATGACTAGAAGATTAGTGACTTGACTCATATCTTAGGATGTATTTAATTCTGGGAATGCATTTAGTTGTGCATTTCTAATCTCCCTTGAGCCATCCTTCCTTTCTCTTCACTGAGGTGATCAATTGTGACATCTTTCATTGACTTAGACTAATATCTGAAAGAATCAAGGTTAGTATCATAAAAGGGGTGTAGAGTGCTAAGTTTTCATTATCACACATAGCTATGTATGGAAAAATAGCATCATGATATAAGAAATATACATTAGAGCATATATGATATCTAAACAAAAAGCACACGTATCATCAACATCTACATTATGTAGCATCAGTGACAAAAGCATAAAGTAAACATATGAATTAACACCATAAGCATGACATGAGATATATCAACATGGACATAAAGAGAATCATCAATCAACAATAGCAATATACATGAGAATATATCATGATTAAAGAAAGAAATCATAAAGAACAAAGATAACAACTATCACCAAGAGCATCCATCATATATATATATATATATATATATATATCAAAAAAAGTATCTCAAGTACAAAAATGGTGCATCCTTGATGCAGATGCAACAATAAGTACATCAAAAGTGAGAAGGGGGATAAGATGAGAGAAAGGGGAATAAAAAATGGTTCCCTCCCTCTACTTGATCGCAGGGAGGAGGAGGAGGAGGGGCATCAGCTCTCATGGGCACTAGTGCTGGCATGGCCCCCTCGAATTGAGCATTAAACTGAGAATATGATGGTTCTCTAACTGCAACTAGCACCACCCTGATATATAATACATAATAATAGGATACCCAAAATTCTTAGTATTTCACTATCTATTATAGCTAGTCTCATGCACTCTGAAGATCTCAAATCTAGTGATCTCTATCCTATAAATGGGCCTTAGAAAATACCCTCCATGTGTGAACCTCAATTAGATCTTCATGTAGCTAAGAAATCTATTGATCCTTGACATCTAGGCCCACCGATCTCAGTGTCTCAGTTGATGTGCCTATGTCACAAACTCCTCCTCCATCATCTCCTCCTCACCCTCTAGTGGCCTCCCTTGCTAATCTCTCCTCAGGAGGTTTCCCCAGTCCAGCTTTCATCTCACCAATCTCTCCCCCTCCTCCTTTGGTAGCTACTCCTTAGTAACAACAACAAAACTCACTGAACATAGTGACTATCTCTCTTCTTGTGGTCTCTTTTATCCTATCACATGTGGTCTACTAATGCTAGCCCCTCTTTCCCCTCTTTCCCCTGCCTCCCTATCCTCTCCTATCTCCTCCCCTCCAAGGCTCATCCATTGGTACCTCCTCATCTGGCCTCAAAAGCTGCTCAATTAGAACAGTGAATCTAGGGAAAGGGTGATCTATCATATGTTTCTTGTAGGAAGGGGTGATGCCAGCATATGTGGAAATAGATAGTAGTCCTAGTGGACACCAACTAGGTCCCTCAGCTCTTGTACAACAATGACAACCCCAGTCAACCTCCTCATCTAGATACTAGGCGTATGTGACAAACTTAGTCAGTGTGTCCTTCCTCTGACCAACTGATGCCAAACCTGGCTGATACAAAAATTCTCCACTAAGGGAGTGCACCTACATAATTTATGAAGGATGTCAACACTCAAGCATAAGGCTATGTCAAGATAAGATATGTAACTACACCAATATTTTAAATAAATCTTACTTGTCGAATAGTGGCCTTCTAGTGAACATATACAAATACTGTCAGGAGTGCCCCAACCACCTCTCATAGCCTATATATGGATGCCATACCACAACAGTCATATTGTCTAACTATCATCACCAAAATGTAGTCTTTCCCAAATTGGGCTGGTGAATATAACCAATATATCAAAATATGTAGGGTATATTTTCTCCTCGGGCATCCTCTGTAACTAGATGAGAAATGGGGATATGCTACTAGGCCCATATCTACAAAATAATGACCCCAATGGCCATGCTCCTACCTCTTTTATAGAAAATCTCATGTAGCTCTCGATACATGTGGCATAACAGGCATGCCCCCTAGCTAAATCTTTGAGTTCTACTCAGCATCTCATAGAGGATATGGCCCCACCCACACTAAAATCCATGATGGCTATGATCAAGGACATGCCACCATATAATCTTGTCCATACTTTCTAAGCATGTAGCCCCAAGTGATGTGACGGTCTAGGATAGTGTCATCTGTGAAAATATGCCTCAAAGTTGCAATCCCCTTAATTGTATCTTAATAATAAAAGATGAGCTCTCCAGCTATGGGAAATCAGAGGATCTTATATACGTCCTCAGGAGTAATAGTAATCTCACTAGTGGAAAAATGAAAGGTTTAATGCTCACTACGGAACCTCTCAGCTAGTGTGGTCAAAAATTCATGATTAACAAGGATATCGGGTATCATGATGAGCTTCCCCAACCCACACAAATCTAGGATAGCCAAATCTCGCTATGATAGGTGTCAAACCAATCTCAAGGCATGTGGGTCCGTGCACTCAAAGATGGGATCAAGAAATTGAAGCTGTAAAAAGGAACATAAGAAGATGCATCAATAATCAACCTAATTCATAAGAAAAATCCATCTATACATAGCATCAAAGTATTACAAAGTAGTCACTAAGTATCTCTATAAGGCTACAAATCAGCTATGAGACAAGATGTCTTTAAAAAAAAAGGAAAATAGTACAAATTTGGATCATACAATGAAATAGATGAATCGTGAATCATGATTATCATACGATGAAACTCAAAGAATGGTACAATATGATTCCTTAATAAAATGAAGTTCCTCATATCGTATGATACAAGAGTACTAGTTTATCATATGATTAACACTAGAAAGACATGGAATAAAACCATTTCATTACAAAAAAAAATCAACAAAATTCACTCAAATCTACAAAATCACAAGATGGGGTTGACTACTTACTGGTGCACCATATGCCTGAGGCTGGTTGTGACAGCTCTAAAGCTTGAAATGATGATTAAAAACTAGAATCAAAATCTTTATCTCTATGGAGGTCTCTGGGATCTCAAAGTTAATTGTAGCAAATGATTTGAAAATGACCCCTCTAGGCTCCTTTTATAGATTTTGACCTAAAATTCAAAGCACTCAAAAAGTTACAAAAATTTCATCCTTAGCTAATTTCAATGTCCTGGATCTATTTTTGGGATCAAAATCAAAATCCGAGTTTGTTTACCTAGTCAAATTGCAAAATCAACCCTTCTTGGTCAAACGTAGTTGACTGCTGACACTATCGCTTACTGCTCACTTCCACCTTCACTTATCACCTTCCTCAAATCAATCTAATCCAAATTTCTCACATCCAAGTAATTTTAGTCTAGTCAACCCTAGTCAAATGTTAGTCAAATTTGGTCCACAAGACCTCAAAATAGCTTAAAACAAGCTCTAATCTATTATGAACCTAATGGCAATATAATCTCATCAATTTGATATCAAATCTAATCTTAGCTTCATTCTAATCAATCCAATCTTTCTTTGACCCCTTTGCAACATTTTGATTTCGATCCCGAGGGGGCATGACACTATAGAAAATCTTCTTTTGCAATCAATCCTAATTAGCTAATCAATTCAGGCTGCATGGCTTGGGGCATCTCAGTTTCATCATAAATCATCTCAAGTTGAGATTCTCCACATCTTTCTAAAAGAGTGATCTCATCTATTTATATCAAGTCACTCCAATAGATGTCTATTTGATCTATTAGGGCATGTTAGGTTCATGAGGACCCAGATCAATCTGCCATTGTTCCCAAGTCATATCAGGTTCATTAGGGCTCATATCAATCTAGTATTTTCTCTTAATTAGGTGATTGGCTTCATTATAATCCTTATCAAAGTAGTTAATTCAAGCTCTTTGAAATTGATTAATTTCATCACTTCATATCAAATTGGTTAGTTGTTTTTATCTTTGGATAGATATTTAGTCTCATCGTGTCATATCACAATGGATACTCTGGTCTCTCTCATCAGTCTCTGCTCAATGAAATCTGGAGCTGGTATCTTTGATCTTCAATTGGTCTTCGTTCAACATGTTTATCACACATTGATTCAAAGAGGGAAAAATTTAATCACCTAAAATTTGTCTAGTAAAACCTAAGCTTCTGATTTTGATCAAATTTTCCTCTAGTAAAATCTTAAATCTCAAAGGGATAATTTACTAGGCATAATTATGTAAGCAACCTAGATAATCCCCCTTGCATAATTAAATAAAATTATCTCTAATATTAAAACTTGAAAAACATTTAATTATCAAAACTTTCTTTTAATATAAAGTCCTATAACTTTTATTAAAAGAGAACCATGTATAATTTAATCTTGATTAAATGGAAATTAAAAGGGGATTTTATATTTTGTCTTTTTCTCCAATCAAAAATCTTGGATCCTTTCACATGGATTGATCTCTCTCACCACTCATCTCTAACTAAGATATTTTGCCTCTTAATCTCCACCATTCATTCTTGAGGCAATTTCTTTAAAAGAAAGCTCTTCCTTGGCTCAAGGGGTTCCAAAGATTCAAACTTCCAAGTTCCATTCTTGCATTCTAGCATTTTAATCTTTAGGAATTCTAGAATAATATTTCTATTTGAGTTCTTAAGTTCTTAGCTGCTTTCAGCATATTTTCTTGCACTCATAATTCTCTTGCATTGTTAGTTTTAGCTCATTTTCTAGTATAATCTTGCATTGTTACCTAGTTTGCTTTCATAGTAGCATCATTTTTGTTAGCTTAATCTTGCATTTTAGTTTCATTCTAGCTTTGCATTTACATGATAAAGATAATCTTGGAGTGGTGAATGAAAGTGTTTCATCTCCTCCACATTTGAAATCTTTCATTTTGGAGTAGTCAAGTCACTAATATTTCATGCCAATTTGATGAGCATTCTAGAAAGGATTAAACTCGCTTCAACTAGGAAGCAATAAGCTAGTTTTAGGAATTTAGTTGTTCATTATGAATTGATACTAGTGGATAAACTATTGAGTTAATAGTTTATTGAGTGTTTGTTACAACACTCAAATAAGGCATTGACTATGCTAAGTGTACCTTTATTCAAATAGGGAAAAGCATAAGTCTGAAAACAATCCAACAAGGGACAAAGCAACCTTGAAGGATAAAATTAATTTTGACAAGTCTGACTTATAGGGAATTGTAATAGAATAATATGTATGTTCAAATGACCTTTTCAAGCCACCAATTTTTTCACTAGTATAACATAATTCAAAGACACTTAAGAAATATCTACCTAAGGAATTGGCTCAATGATAAAAATCTTTTCCCACAACTTGGATATCTCGTCGGCTCACACAGTCATGTCACCCCCTAGAGGATGCCCATATTTTTTCCTTTTCTAAGAGATAAAAATAATATGGTTCAAAGGATACTATTTAATGATACCTCCAATGCCATATTATCCACCTCCAAATGCTCAAGAAGATACTTATGGTGAGTGTCTTTAGGAGAGATTATTCTCCCTCCTCACACAAAGATTATGACCACTTTCTAAGGTGAATCAAGTAGCTTATATCCTAAGGTTTCTAGTGATGGATTCCATTTGTATCTATCCCATGTACTCTCACAATAAATATTTAGGTCTATATCCCTATTAGTACTAGATATAATGTAGTCCCACATGTAGAATTGAGGACTCACAACCCTATGAAAATCTAGAAATAAAAATAACTACATCCTTTGAGATATTAATATCAAAAAGGATTTTGATTATAGTGGGTTGGAAGGGCTGAGTTTTTCCTTGCTCCTACTTGCGTTATTCCTGTAATATTTTTCCTTCAACGAAAGGCCCTCTAAGGGTAAAATGAAAAAATGAAAAAGTGGATGACTAATAGAGGTCTAGATTTCTGATTTTCCTCTAGGAAAAAGACATTACTCTCCTACAACATAGCTTCTCCCAAAAACATCAACCACATGTTCATTTACCCAAGATCCTTTTCTATATGATGAATCAAGTAGGTCTAGGTTTCTGATTACCTCTAAAGAGGTAAGAGCATACTCCCCTACTAAATAAATATAAGAAATGAACCTTCATAATTAAGCTAGATGCCTAGAAAATCAATCTAAAGAAGACACAATGTTTTCTTGAATCTCCAAGGAAACCTAGAAAACCAACAATGTGAGTAATTTTAAGATTTTTCAAGTCTTCAACAACATCCTAAAAAAAAATGAATTAGTAGTCTTAATATTTTCTTTTGGCCAAATGTTCTACAAAACCACTTGTTAGAAGACCCAAAAATATCAAAAGTTGCAAGATGAACTCACTTACTAACCTTATAAATCTAAAATGATAGAAAATGATACTCAAAATGTAGAGATGCAACTATAACATAAGAAACACTAATCTAGAACAAAGATGAAAAATAATAGAGAAAACTAGATTTGAGAAAATATACCTATAAGCGGAGACACCAATTCTAGGGTGGAGAAGCCAATGCGGAGATGCCAATATGTAGAGATGCCAATGTAGAGATGAAAAATCATAGGTAGAGCACCAATGTAGAACAACAAGAAAATAAAGACCTAGGGCTTGTAAAATCAAACACTTAACAACATGGAATCTCCAAAAAAGTTGTCTTCTATAAAAAACTAGAAAGAAAGAGACTCTAGCACTCCTAGAAAATGAAAACAAAACCCTAAAATAAGATATAATATATAAAGACAATCTTTTAGTTAGAGATGCTAATGCCAAAGCAGAGACACAAATACAAAGATGAAAATCCATAGAGATGCAATGCACAAACTCAAACCTACATGAAAGATGTAAATATAGACCAGAAAGAAAATAGTCAACTAGGGTTTACAAAATTGGAAATCTAATCAGCATGCAAGTTCACCAAAAAGATCTACTATCAGAAAGAAGATAAAATCTACAATGCAAGATAATGGATGTGTGAAATAACTTGAGAAAAAGTATGAAGAACTTACCCCAAACTTCACCAAATGATGATGCAAATGCAAGATCTATTGCTAAGAATGAAAATGCAAGAGATTAACAACTAGATTAAGATGAAAGAACTAAACTAAGAATGAGAATGCAAGGTTCAAGTTAAACTAACAAAACCAAATCTAAGTTGCAATGCAAGAAGGAAAATCTAAGCTATGATGAGAATTCAACAAGCTGTCAAACTAGAATACTGAGAATGAAAGAGTTCTCAAGTGCTTAAGATTGCAAGTGCTCAAGAAAAGATTTAAATTCTAAGTGATCAAATGAGGAGTGATGGTAACCGGACATAATAACCTGGCCAAAATAACCTTGGACATAATAACCCTACCATAATAACCCAAGGACACAATAACCTAGGGTCACAATAACCCATGGTCAAAATAACCCATGATCATTTTAGATCAAGTTAGTATGCTAAAAAAGGGATTGTGAGGCACCATAGAGGATATTTAGGTCATTTTAAGACCATATATCCATTATATACCCCTAAAATAGACTTAAAACATCTTTAATATACTTAAATAACTTATAAAATAGTAATATAATTATAGAAATAAAGACAAATTCGTTGGGATAAGCTAAATAAGAGTTATTATGAAAAGATATAAGTCAAAAGGCATTATGAAGATGCATTAAGAGGATATATAAAGTGGTAGAATTAAGAGCTTAGAGAAGTAAAGGAAGGAAGAAGGGAAGAATAATTAGGAGTGTATAGAGTGATAAGAAAAAGAGAAATCAAAATTCATAAAAATATATATTTTTTAATATAATTTTTTAAACATTATATTAGAATTTCCTATGGGTTTCTTTAAAGTATACAAAAATAAATATACTTTTAGGGAATCAAGAAATTCTTCATAATTTTTAATATATACAATGCCTCTTTAGTTTTTAACAAGTCAAAAAAATAAGAAATTACTCATTTTAAATGGTTATACATTTTTTCTTCATCGAGAAGGTGTCAATAAAATGATTTGGCATTGTGCATAATATTTTACAAATACATGTTCAAGTCAGTGCTATACTACAACACAAACAAAATATGGTGATGTGATTAGCAGTACATTGTTACAAGTAGTAGTTGCCGTTGCACCAAAAGATCAACCTATTAATGCCCGATACAACCACTAGAATTATAGAAGACACAGGAGGCTGTTAAACCATGTCACAAATCCTGAGGGGAGCACTGACCATTTTTCCAACAATCTCCTCCTCAGCGTTACCCGAGGGTTTAAGGATTCAAACTTGTGACCAAGCTTTGATACCACTTGTTACAAGTAGTAGTTGTCGTTGCACCAAAAGATCGATCTGTTAATGCTCAATACAACCACTAGACTTATAGAAGACACAAGAGGCTGTTAAACCATGTCATGAATCCCAAGGGGAGTGCTGACCATTTTTCCAACATACATGATATAATCAAGCTCTAAAAAAAAAGATGGTCACTATCAAATAGAAGTTGAATGAAATGAAAGACATGGCGTGCTTGACTCAAGACTCTACAAGAAATATCATTTCTACTATATGTTCTAATATTTCATTACTGGTAGCAGGAGAAATACCATCAACCAATGCATTATCCAAAATGATTCGAAGGAAAAGAATAAGATTTGAAGCACCACCACCAAATCCTCAGACATTGAGAGATCTTATCTTACCAATTGAATATACAATTACCAATAGAGGGGAAAAGTTTATTTTTCATGACAGTAATGATGAGAATCATTTTTTAATATTCACCACCACACAAAATTTGCAATTACTAAAAGAATCTAAAAATTGGTTTAGTGATGGTACATTTAAAATAGTACCAAGTATTTTTTCAGTAGTTGTACACAATTCATGGCTTGAAAAATGATGCAACATTTCCACTCATCTATATTCTTATGGCCAACAAAACAAGATCCACTTATACACAAGTACTTGTAAAATTAAAACAACTGCAACCTGATCTAAACCCAAAAACTATTCTTATTGATTTTGAATTAGGTTTCAAGGGAGCTATTGCTAAAATTTTTCCAAATGTCACTATTAAAGGATGTTTTTTCCTTTTCTCTCAGTGCTTGTGGAGGAAATTTCAAGAAGAAGGTCTACAAAAATGTTACAGTGTCGATGAAGTATTTTCATTTGAGATCAAAACTTGTTGCATTAGCTTTTGTACCTCAGATATATGTAATCAATGCATTCGAAACACTTCTAAAATCTCCTTATTATATAGAACATGAGGAGACTTTGCAACCCATAATTGATTATTTTGAAGACACGTGGATTGGAAGACTAACTAGAAGAGGTAACAGATGGTCACCCAAGTTTCCAATAAAATAGAGAAATATATGGTTAGACACACTACACAACCAAGCAGGAAAAAATATCATGAACTCAAAGAAAGACTAAAATGACTAGCTGATGGTTATGACAATAATAATATTCTAGATTATATAAGAGGCATTTCTCATAATTTGACACTTTAATTGACAATTTGAATAAATTTTCTTTTTAGAAATTTTTGGGTTATTATGACCCTGGGTTATTTTGTTCGAGGGTTATTATGGTTGGGTTATCATGATATGCTACCTCTTTCCATTATTTTTGTGCCTTCTCTTAAGCCTATTTTTTTATACAACCATGTGATCATATGCTTTCCACCTCTTTTCATCTAATACATCCAATTGTGTGAGGTGCGCTACATGGTAATCTTCATCAGTGATCAGGTTCTTGATTTACACATACAATGATGGTAGTTTGACCTTGATTGGTAACATGGCTTCTACACCATATACAAGAGAGAATAGGGTGGTGCTTGTGGGGGTTTGATAAGAGGTGTGGTATGCCTAGAGGGAAGGACTAACTTGGAGGTTCCAATCATGACCAGAATCATTAACAAACTTTTTAAGGATTCTTATGATAGTTTTATTGGTTGCCTCATCTTGGTCATTCCCTTGGAGAAAATATGGGCTAGAAAAGAGATGGTGAATGTGGAACTAGTCATATAAATATTTCATATGTTGGTTCTTAAATGGTGTACCATGATCTATGAAGATGGTGGAAGGGATGCTAAAATGGAAGATAATATGGTAGAGGAAAAACTTAGATATTTGGACACTTGTAGTGAGGGTGAGTGGGATCGCTTAAGCCTACTTTTTAAAGTATTCAATAGTAGTGATAATGTACTTGTGTCCATCTAAGGAAAGGGGGTTATCTTACAAATGAGGTCAAAGCCCTAACATAAAAATAGCCACGAAGGCACAATAGGATGTAGGTCTTGTGCTAGAGCATGAACTAGATTGGCATGTTATTAATGTGTGTGTGAATTTTGTACCTAGCTGTAGACACAACACTTCAGTAAAACATTAGAGGTTAGCCAAAATTGAAATCTTGCAAATAATTGAAACTAAGCTAACCAGACCATTTACTGCCTTCTAGTAGGTGCGAGTATGATGTTCTCAGATTGGAATCGAGATCAGTGACAATGCAACACCTAAATGAAGGATTTGAATGCAAAATATGAAAGACTATATGAATGCAAATTAATCTATATTCTTGAATTTTCTATGCAATAATATGAGAAACTATATGAATCTAAGCTATATGAATGAAATTGAGATTGAATGCATATTTAATCTAAGAATGCTATGAATGAATATGAAAACTATGATATGAAACTATGCAAAAACTATGATCAACTATGAAAGATCTCACAAATTGACTGTCACAAGTGCTTAATCCTTCAATCACCAATTCGCCAGAGTAATTGTGCAAATTCGAGTGTTGATAATTGTGAAGAGTCGACCCTTGATTTTATAGAAATCCAGGGCTTTGAGGATGCAGGAGAAAAGCCATAAATCACTCTTTATAAACTCAGGTTGATTTTTGATTTATCAGGAAATCAGAGATAATTATCTCACAAAAATCATGCAAAAGTAGTGTTTAACTCAAAATAGAGTTTAGATCAAATTTCAACTCATCATCAAATGTTGAGTTTCAATTTTAAAATTGATTGTTAATTTCTACTTGATTACTTTTCTAATTGTGCATGATTTAATTATAAATTATTTTAAAAATAAAGGTGATTTATTCTCAACTTAACTAATTTTTGAATTAAAACAATTGATTTATGGGTTAATCAATTATTAAATCAAACTTTTATTCAAAAACTATATTATTAAGAATTGACAACTGACATTAATCAATTAAATAAGAATTTAATCAATTAGTCATGAGATTTTAGATTTATTGTCAAAATTAAATAATGCAATTTAGGAATAATTTAATTAAATCCAATTAAATAATTAAGTGGTAGTATTAAATCTAATTAATTAAATATTTAGAATATTCAATTAATCAAACTTTAGGATAAATAGGATTTATCACCAAATAATTATTAAATTAAAGATAATTCTAGGATAAATAAGGAATTTTCAAGGAATATTCTTCGATGTAGAATTTAGGATAATCAATTAGGATTCGATGATGTGCAGATGTGCCTTAGGTTAGGACTTTGATGTCGATTTCATTCGAATTGAAGATGTAGGAGGTTAATGAACCTATAGCCCATTTTTGGGGTATTACATTTTGCCCCTCTTTGAATCACTGTGCAAAGCGTAGTGGTTCAAAGAATAGTCTGTGTATGATATATGTATGAAACTGATTAGAAAGATTAACCGATTTCGAGACAAAAATTGATTGAAATATTTAATGATGCAAGATTGAAGATTTAGGTCCTGAATGACCAAAGATAATGTTAACTATAGCAACAATGAATCGGTGATTAATTCCCTGATTCTGAACCTTATGATTGCAAAGAAGTGAGTGACTAATTCTAGACCTGATTGTCCTTAGAAGAATCATATTGGTATCACATCCTGAACCCATTAGTTACGAAAAACCAAGGAAATAACACTAATGAACCGATGGTTACAAAAAGATAATATAGTTTACAAGATAGATTTAGGATACCAGATTGATATGGATCTCTGTGAATCTGATATGCCCCAAGAATCAATAGATTTTCCCCAAGCGACAAGAACTTTAGGTGAATCAACAACTAGACGTGGTTGTGTCTTGATTATTGAAGAAAGATTTGATTTGATAGAATTGAGTTACAGACTTTGAATGATGTGAAATACCATGCCCCCTTCAGGATAAAAATGGAAATCTGACAAGAAAAGTCAGCATTGAATGGTTTAGAAGCATGTTAATTGATTTGAGAAGTGGTTATATATGTCTGAGAATGCGTTCTGCATCGTTTGGAGGTCCTGAAGACCAAGTTTGGCTAGGTTTGACCATGAATTGACCATGGTTAACCAAGTTGAAATTTTGATAGTTTGATGTAAGATAATTAGTTAAGTTGAAAAATGGATTTCTGTAATGATTGAAAGTTGATTATGCAAGCAGTCGGCCATCCTGGGTCTGAAAATTTTAAATCATAATTTTGACATAGTAAATGATCTCAAATTTGAATTTTGATCCCAAAAATGGGTTCAGAATGTTGAAATTAGCCAGGGGTGCAACTTTCATGGAAAACAAAGCACTTTTGAAAATTAGGTCAAAAGCTATATAAGGACCAAAAGGGTCATTTTCAATTCATTATTCATATTTGAATTTTGAAACCTTGTGGAGCCCTCTGAGTGAGAAAATGGTTGAGCTGAAGGTACCTATCTCTTCCCACTAATTTGAGCATAGCTGGAGACATCAGCGGCCTCCGTAGTACGAACATCTGGTAAGTGGACCTTTGTGCCCCTCTGTAAATTCCATTTTTTTCATGTTTGTAGCATTTTTAGGTTGTTCTTCATATGTTTCAATTTTTCAATTCTCGCATGCATGGAAACTCATATGACTGTCCTTCGTGAATCGTACAACTTTTCATTGTCCTATAGAGTGTCGTACCAAAACCCCTTGAAACTTGTTTGAGAGCGACCCAAGAATCGTATGACATTTCATCAGGTCCCTCATAAGTTGTACGGTGATCCCTAGAAAGTCATATATGCATGGTTTGTCGTATGGGACCCTGCTAAAACTCGTATGAGTTTTGATGCTAGTCTACATTGTCATATGGAAAATAGAGAGCTTAAAACTCATCTTTAGGTCAAAATTTTTTATTTTCTTATTCCTTAGGCTAATTGCAGAGCTTTTAAAACCTTCTGAGATAGTGAACTTTTGAATTTTTGTACTGTTAGCCTATTTTTCAACCAAATTACTAATAGGATTCCTTGTTGTTGTTCCATGTAGGTTATATACCCTGATGTTCATGTGCGCATTTCACATCCTGTGACTCAGAGACTCTGTGTTTCATTGCATCAAAGATCCAACAATCTATATATCAAGATACAATATCAATGACAAAGTGATACATCAAAGTCCCGATCAATATAAACATCAACATGATACAAAGTCATCAACAAAGCAGATCCATAAATCTAATATCCAAGAAGCTAGGGACCGTACCTATAACTTACAAAAATGTGCCTATTTTGCAAATCAAAGGAATCATATCAGTATACCAATCAATGAGTTATCCCAAGTCAATCAGTCTATCAAATATCATAATCAAGTATCAAGAAATCACACCTAGTACCATTTGGTTGTGTCTCTATGTCTTGAGAGAAAATTATTTGTGACCTACCTATCAGTTATCCCATATCAGTTTTACTATCCTATCAAATTGACAAATCACATTCATTGGTACTATTATCCTAATATCCTAATCACTTGTTTTCTTAACTATAATAGACCTAGCTATCTTGGATGTTCAATCATTTATCCTGGAACATCAAAAACATTTTATTAATCATGGTTTTTCTACATCAGCCTATCAAATCAACCAGGGCATATTCTTGAATCATCGCATATCATCAAGATTTTTTAGAAATGAAAACATATTCAATAAATCAAACATCAAGAAATCAATATGTTTTATTTCTGAGGGGGCATCAGAGTATCAAATCAAACATCATTGGAATCAGTAGGGCATCACAAAAAATTTATCAGTATCAGAGCAGTTTATCATTTTATCAAATCAAAGGCAGCATATCAATTTCATATCAGAGGCATATCAGTGGTAAATTAGCAAATCAACAAATCAGCAATCAAGACCTAAAAAGTGATCAGGACTAAAAGAATCTTTGAATCAATGTTCTTCACACATCAATTCAAAGAGGGACATTTGTAGACACGCAAAAATGGACAAAGTGCTTTTAAATTGTAAAAATCAATAAAATTACTCAAAATCATCAAAATGCACTAATTCAATCAAAAATGGATCAAATCAATTAAAATAGACATTTATTAAATCAAATTAGACAAAAACAATTAAAGAAAAGGAAAAATCAAATAAGGATGTTAAATAATTAAATCAAAGCTTAAAGGGGTGAAAAATACTACATAATTGATTTTAAATCAATTAGTTGTATAGTTGTTTAAATCAAAAATCAAAATGAACCTATTACCCTTAATTAATTTTAAATTTAATTAATTAATTGAATTTAATAATTCCTATTATCTTTCAACAAAGTTGAGCAACCAATGAAAATTGAGGACAAAAAGATATAAATCACTCAAAAAGGATGAATCTCAATCACTCATTCTAAAGTTTCAATCTCATCCACTCAATCTTGTCCTTTTGTCCAAAGCTTTGAGACAAACCTGTAAATTGTCCCCCCATTTATGAACAAAGCAAAGTATTTGACTCAACCAAAGGTTAATCATGATTACTTCACTCCACCCCCTACCCTTGGGAATTTACTATAAATATGAAGCATTTTGAGAGAAATTGATATCTTAGAAATTCATTTGCAAAGTAGTGTTACTATAGGCAATTGAAGAGCATTCTAAGAGCATTTAAGAGCATTTAGAGCATTTTCATTATACTTTTGTCAATTTGAGCTAGAATCATCATCATAGAAGCATTTTAGAAGCATAGAACATCATACATTCTCATTTTAGAAGTGTCACTAGTGGAGATTTGAGTTGAGAGCTTCACTTACCACATCTTTCTAGAGAACCATGAGATGCTATAGATCTTACTTTCAATTTTAATTAGATTTGCATTGTATTTAGTTGGACTTGTGACTAATTTGATCTTAATTTCATGAAGGTGATTATCATCATCACACAATATGATTAAAATTCTTTTCACATTCCTCGTTCCATGCAAAGGTCACACCTTTATGTAATGTCTTTGTGAAAGGCTATGATATGTCTGCTAGCTGAGATATGAAGCATCTGATAGATTGTACTCAACCTTGTAATGTTCTCATTTGACTAATATTCTTGGGAGGTTGCATCTCCATGATAGCTTTAACTTTAGCTGGATCTAATTCAATACCCTTTTTTGAAACTATGTAGCCTAAGAGCTTTCTCCAAGTGACACCAAAAGCACACTTCTTAGGGTTCAGTCTGACACTAAACTTCTCCATTCTGTCTAGTATCTTGCTCAAGTCATTTAGATGTTTAGATCTTATCATAGATTTTGCTAAAGTATCATCAACATAATCCTCCATATTTCGATGCATCATGTCATGAAAAATAGATGTCATAGCTCTCTGATATGTAGCACCAGCATTCTTAAGCCCAAATGGCATGACATTCCAATAGAAGGTACCCCATGCACATGTGAAAGCAGTTTTCTCTTGATCTTCTGGAGCAATTTTTATTTGATTATATCCAGAAAAACCATCCATTAAATAATACATTTCAAAGCCCGTAGTCATATCCACTATCATATCAATATTAGGTAATGGAAAATCATCCTTAGGGCATTCTTTGTTTACATCTCTCAAATCTGTCCACACTCTTATAGATTTGTCTGGTTTAGAAATAGGTACAATGTTAGAGATCCATTCAGAATAGTCAATAACACAGATGAATCCGGCTTTTAGTAGTTTATCTAATTTAGCTTTTGTTAGGAATGGGAACACTAAGAGGGGGGGAGGGGGGGTGAATCAGTGTTCACTATATTTTAACTTTTCACTTTAATCTTTATGCTGAACTTAAATGCTTAAGTACTGAAATAAACATTCACATAAACATTAAACATGAAATCAACACAGGACACCAACATGATTACGAGGAAACCCAAATAGGTAAAACCCTGGTGGGAATTGACACCCACTAATATTCTGCACTAGTGTTTTGTGATCCTTGATAGAAGATCCTTTACCCTATTAGGAGTAGCTTTACAATGCTTTAAGTACAGTAGACCTTGTTAAGGGTCAGACCTTGTTAGGAGTCTTTTACAATTGTCCCTATTAGGGGATAGAATACACTATCCAAGAGCTCACTGCTCAAGTGATGAAGGCTACAACCTTCTGATCTCAGATACACACTATATCTGCAGGATGAACTGTAACTGTGACACTACTTTTTAGATCAATTCCTTTGATGCGTTGATGCTTTGACCTCTTGCAAAGATCTAATACATCTTCTAGTGTCTTTGCACACTTTTGCTCTACTTATTACAACTCTATTTCAACTTCCATACCAAATACAATGGGCGCACCTTATATTTATGCGCTCATACAAAATATACAATTAGGTCGACCCTATAACTAATTACAAACAATGCTTCCAAATGAATTAGCTTAAGTGTGCTTATAATTAAACATATAAACATGTCAGAAACCTAAATATAATAGGCACATAGCCTTTACAACATTACATTATAATCACAAACCAAAATGCTAACTGTAGATTCCATGCTCTGTTCTCTGCTGGCACATACTGGTTGTGCAACTTCAACTGACTGTAACTTTCTCATCCTTGCACATATGCTTATGCACTCATAGACTAAGAAAGAAAATAGTCTCACCAAATTAACTTCCATGGCACATATCATAATTTATCCATACACATGTGCGCTGATGCTCTGAGGTACCAGAACTCTTTATACTATCCAGTCTTCAACACTTAACTGAATTTTGATCTTTACACCAAGTGCGCTGACACCAAACTGCTATATGACTTTGTTTCCATAATCAAAACACTATATTTAGTCATATACTTTAGTATAGACAACTTTCCAACAATCTCTCCCTTTTTCATTGATGGCAACAAAGGAATATGGGCAAGTTGCTAATTGTCCCTGAACACAAAAAACTTTTGTCTTCTATACATTTTTTATACCTAATCTTATATCTCCCTATACATATTAAACTCCATATTCTTTACATAAATCCCCCTTTGACATTAATGACAAAGGTGTACTAGAAATCTATATCTGTACATACTTACTTAGGGAAAACATTCGGATATGCTATCTTGAGATTCTGGATCTTCTTCTTCCAAAAATTTATCAAAGAGTTAACTATCTGGAGATGGGCGCATAATGCATATTGGAGCTTCTCCATCTTCTTCAAATCTATGCTTGGACCTTGATCATAGGTAATCATTGTGGCATCAATATCCTTTATGTTCTAATTTAGAATGTCTAGTGAGGGCGCAAGAGCATTCCTCAACTGAGTCTATCTAGACCTTATCTTTGCCATCTCTTTCTCCACCTTCTCAATTTTGTCCATCTGACCTAGGTAGATATTGTTGCACATGTTTACATCAATGGATGTGTCTATCACTAAACTCTTCACCTACTCAATCATAGCTTATGCTTCTTTTATTTCCTTAAAATGGGCATTAGTAAAATTATCTTGATCCATGCAGTCTACAAAGAATTTCCTTCCTTGAACAGCAAATTCTTTTAGGGATGCTTGTCCTGTCTTGAGTGAATTCAAATCTAGAGAAAAGTTGCTCATCAACTCATTTAGTATCTTCTCCAAATACTTCTCTTCTGCAACCTTGGATGCAGATTATTCAAGGCTTGAAAAATTGTTTTTAAACTATGATATGATTGTACTTACATCATCAACCAAGTGTACCTTGGATACTTTCTTGTCTTCTAGCAATAGACTGTTTAATATGTTTACAGATTCCACAAGGAGAGGATTTCTCATGACTTGTTTCTCCTTTTCTTTCTCCATAGCCAAGACGCTGAACTTAATCAGGTCTTCCTCTCTCCATGAGTCCAAACTAGATGTGTCAGGTGTCAAACTTGACAACAATGCTGAGGAGGGAGTGTTGGGATTGCTATCCATCACTTCTACCTTTACCTTGTGTGGATCCACATAAGTTTCTTTTTTCTCTTGTTCTTTTTCTACTTCTTCTTCTTTCTTTTCTTCCTCTTCCAGTTTCTCTTCTTCCTTCTCATCTGATATGTTTTCAATCAATACCTCTTCTTGATGAGTGGAAGGTGTGCTACTACATAAGATCTCAGCTTCTTGTGTGCTTACAAAAGCTTCCTCAAACTTGTCTAAGTCTATGTCAGTGGCCGCCATGGCTATCTCCACATTATCAATGATAATGGTGTTGTCCTTGAGTGATTCTATTATGGGAGCAAATTTATCTACCTTTGTTTGTACTTCCACTACATGTGTTGAATCCTAAGGACCTGTAGACTATACATTGATGGTCTCTTCTGCTTTGTCTTGCTTACTAGGTGTTTGAGAGATGGGTGTAGGATTAGGTTTCATGTGTTGTTCTAAGAGTACCTTCTCAAAAGCCTTCTTTATTTCCTGAGAAATCAGCTCATAGTCTTTGTTCATGAGGTGAAGTGTCCTCATCTTTTTTCTTAAGTGCGGCTTCACTAAATTTAGTAATAATGACCTTTCTTCAATAGAACATACTGGAAGAGTGGAATCAAGAATTTGTTCCCTTATTCTGAGATCTTCTTCAGTGGCTTGTCTTTTTAGGGTATCCATTATTTCCCATACCTTATCTAGAATTTTTGTACCTCATTTGCATCTTAGCTCTAAAGGTCTTCAATTCCAATGTTATATAATCCCTTAGTGTACTTTCAATGGATGCTTTGTTGGATATTTGAGGCATGCTAGGAACGGACTTGTCCAAATACAAATCTGATATCTTCCCAACAATATGAAAGTACATGTAGATGATTAGTGATCCAAACCTAAATATCTTTGTCTTGTCATGCTTGATGACCTTGATGTTATCAATCAACTGTGCGTGCAAGATCTCACACAAGTTGAATTCCCCATCTTTCTTCACTATTCTAATGGTTTCTAGAATAGTGCCTACAGACACACTATTCACTCTGCTGGTGTGATGAAATTTGTACCCCAGTATCATTGACATCAATTTGATGTCTGCTTTCTCAATAGGCTCGATGGTCATACTGTTCCTATCGCTCCTTGACTTACAAGTTTGTTCAACTATCTTTTTGACATCCTTTCCCACAAGAAGGATGGTGCCTGTCCTAGAAAGGCCTATCATCTCATGTATCAATTCAATTATGATTCTAACTGGTATATCACCAATCCAAAACAAATCATCATGAATTCTTCTCAACAATATTTTTATCCATTCTGTCTCATAGAATTTATATGCCATAGCATACTCGACAATTGGGTGATCATTCCATTTAGCATATTCATCCAAGAATGTTTTGTTAGGTTTCAGCATGGTATCCAAGTGTGCTTTAATCCTATCCAGTCCAACTAGTTTTTTCTTACAGTAAATGTAATCCCTAATGTCTTCCACATGTATGACGCCCATAGGCATGCGGGAGAAAGCTCCCTCTAAATCATCTAGGGTTGATTTGAAAGGGTGCCTCTTGAAAACATATCTTTTCTTCTTAGCGACATCATAAACAATGGGGGTGGCCATGACTTATTTGATAAACATTGTCCAACTAATCTCTAAGATAATTTGATGACTTTTGAATTGGCACAACAAGCTAGGGTTTCTGCAACCAACCAAATGCACTGCAAACACTGATAGTTCAATCTCCAAATCTTCACAACAACTTCCAAGGCTCTTTCTTCTCTCTATTGCTCTGAATTTGAATGCAATGAGTAATCAAATAACTTTATGTGTACTTAAAAGTGAAAATTCTACCATTAATGCAAGTCGCGTAAACTAGGCTCTCACTTCAAAATTTGTAACTCAAGTTCTGCTAACAATCAGCATGTGCGCTCTTGCACATAGGTACCTCTATACTCCAAAAGCTTTAGTCCAAAGGCACATACTCTGAGGATGAGTATACTAGTCACGTAGGAGTCTAGAGCTAAATTAGCTCCCCCTATGACCCTGAGGGCCATTCATCCAAATGTAGAGGGTGTGTCCATTACGGATGCATCCAATACACTCTCATCAATCTTGTCCTTCTTTTTCTCTAACCAAATCATGCTCGCATCATTTGAGGCTTTGAGAAAATTAACTTCAACTACGGGATCCAAAATTGGTTCTTTGACCTTTTTACGGCTTCCTTGATCTTGTGTCCTTGATCTACAGAACCTTGATATATGTCCAGCCTTGTTACAAGAGTGACAAATGACTGGAGGTTTTATATTCCTCAACACATTGACATGAGTCACCATTCTGCATTGTTTTTCTATGTGACCATTATAGTTACATATCTAGCATGTAACATTCTAAGAACTTCTTACATTTGTCTGATTCTGATTTCTCTGATCTTGCTGAATTCTATTCTTCTTACTAGTCTTGCAATTCATGGCTCTATGACCAAACTTGTTGCATGAATAATAGTAACCATTAAAAGTTTTTACCTTTGTACAGTTCCTTGCAATGTGTCCATGCTTGTTACAAGAAAAATAAGTGCATTCTACTTGCTTGCACTCATTCTTAGGTGGTCCACCATTATCTATGTTTTGATCTTCAGTCTTTTCAGCATCAGTAGAGTCCTTTTTTGAATCTTTTCTTTCTCGCATATCGTCCATCTAATTTTGTGCTTCATTGTATCCAATACAACTGGTGTCTCCTTTGGCTCTTCTTGCATACAACTAAGATTCTATCAAATTAGAACTGGTGTGTAATTTATCAATATGATTCTTTGCTTCTTTCAATTCAGACTCCAAGCTTTCTTTACTATTTCTTAGCTCCAAGATTTCCATGTTTTCTTCCCTTAGTTCTTCATTCAACTAAAGGTTCTCTTTGATCTATTCATCATAGACTATCTAATTATTAGTCATCGTATCATCAACCTCTTCAAGTTTTTCTTTTAAGGATTTATTTTCTTCATTGAGCTTCTTGACCATTGTCCCTAGATCACTGGTAGAGCATTCTTTCAAATCTTTCCTTAGCTTTTTTATGACTAATTGAGCATCACTGAGTTTGTCCTTTAGTTATTTAGATTCTCTTTCTGACTTGTCCAAATCTTCAAGAGCAGCTTCAAGATTTATTTTTAGATGTTTCATTTCAGCTTTGTCCATGATCTCCTCAAGTGGTTAAACTTCTATGCTGAGGACCAGAGCTCTGATACCAATTGTTAGGAATGGGAACACTAAGAGAGGGGGGGTGAATCAATGTTCACTGTATTTTAACTTTTCACTTTAATCTTTATGCTAAACTTAAATGCTTAAGTACTGAAATAAACATTCACATAAACATGAAACATGAAATCAATACATGACACCAATATGATTATAGGGAAACCCAAATAGGTAAAACCCCGGTGGGAATTGACACCCACTAATATTTTGCACTAGTGTTTTGTGATCCTTGCTAGAAGATCCTTTACCCTATTAGCAGTAGCTTTACAATTCTTTAAGCACAATAGAACTTGTTAAGAGTCAGACCTTGTTAGGAGTCTTTTACAATTGTCCATATTAGGGGAGAGGATGCACTGTCCAAGAGCTCATTGCTCAAGTGGTGAAGGCTACAACCTTCTAATCTCAGATACACACTATATCTATAGGATGAACTGTCACTGTGACACTGCTTGTCAAATCAGTTCCTTTGATGTGCTGATGCTTTGACCTCTTGCAAAGCTCTAATACATCTTCTAGTGTCTTTTCACACTTCTTCTCTTCTTATCACAACTCTATTTCAACTTCCATACCGAATACAATGGGCGCACCTTATATTTATGTGCTCATACAAAATATACAATTAGGTCGACCCTATAACTAATTACAAACAACACTTCCAAATGAATTGGCTTAAGCATGCTTACAATTAAACATATAAACATTTCGGCAACCTAAATACAATAGGTGCATAGCCTTTACAACATTACATTATAATCACAAACTAAAATGCTAACTGTCGACTCCATGCTCTGTTCTCTGCTGGCACATACTGGTTGTGCAACTTCAACTGACTATAACTTTCTCATCCTTGCACATATGCTTAGGCACTCATAGATGAAGAAATAAAATAGTCTAACTAACTTAACTTCCAGGGCACATATCATAATTCATCCATACACATGTGCCCTGATGCTCTGAGCTGCCAAAACTCTGTATACTATCCAGTCTTCAACACTTAACTAAATTATGATCTTTACACTAAGTGCACTGACACAAAACTGCTATATGACTTTGTTTCCATAATGACAACACTATATTTAGTCATATACTTTAGTATAGACAACTTGCCAATAACTTTGACCAAGAGTGCAACATGTGGATGCATCTTTCTCAATTTGTGCTTAACAGGTTTGATGTTTGGAGCTACAGATAAATGGTGCATTATAAGATCAGGATCCAACCCTCGCATATCTGAATACTTCCATGCAAAGTTGATCTTCTTTTCTGTTAAATATGTTGTAAATTTTTTATTTTCTTCTTCTGATAAGGATTGTGCTACATGAATCAACTACGGTTATTTTGTTGTTCCTAGGTTGATAGATTGAGTGGGCTCAATTAGAATTGGAGATCTGTCATATAAATGACTCAGAAGGACATCAAATATCTCATTCTTAGGCACCTCAGAGAGGTTTTCACCTTTGGATACATCTTTTATTTTTACTTTTGTAGGTTATGAGACTGCCACAAAGTGGTTTTCACCCTCACAACTCCTTTTCTTTTTATTCTTATTCTTATTTTTATGACTAAGATACTTGATGTCTGACTCCATCATGATAACGCTTGGTTCACTAATGGAATTCCTCATAGGTTCAACTACATTGAGGTAGAAAGCAAGGGCATAGTCATTGGGAAAGGTATAAATACCTTGGCTCAGATTCGTAGAGGTTTGGTTAAGAAGTTCAGGATGTTGGATAGTCAAAGTGGTGAAAGATTGGGAGATAGTGTTTATGGATATGGATATTTCATCATTGGTCCTAACTTGACGCTCGAGTTCAAAGGTGATATTATAACTTAAAATGCTTAATTTTTGAATAGGTTCAATGTCATTGTGGGATTCCACTTCAACCATTGGTGGATCAGACTCGTTAAGTTCATCATTTTTCTCTAGACTTACATTGGGTTTAGGTGCATATTGGTGAATAACGTCAACACATTTCTCTATAATAAGCTCATCTCCTCTAGAATGGCTCCCCATTCATAGTCGTTTGAACTTCATCTATGCCTCTAGGAAATCTAAGAACATGAGTAAAGTTAGGATGAATACCCCAACAAGGTTTACCCTCAGATTCTAATATAAATTCATACTCATGGGAATTTGTCTCAGAATAAATACCACCTTCCTCTTTGTCTATTTGATTTTCTTCGAGACTAGATGGTTCTTGTGGTGCAACTATCTCTTGCTCTATAGTAGGTTCTTGTATTTCTACTACATTAATCCTTTTTATTGGATCATCTTTAGCTTCAAGGAGTTCTTTTATTTCTTTAGGCAAATGCTCATAAGGAATAATATCTTCAGTGGTGTCTGAATCATCACTGTTGGAATATTCTTTTGTTTCTTCCTTTAGTTGATTTGTTGTGGGTGGCTCAATCTATTCTAAGACATGTGGGGAGTTCTTGCTAAGACAGAAAGGATTCTTCTTATATCCTAGACCTATTTTATTCTTGTTTGCTTGGCATGATGGTCAAGAGGTGATAGAAAACCTTTACCCTATATTCCTAGAGGTCCTTTTCCTTTATATCCCATTTTTGTGATCAATTTGTCCCCTGGGCCATATGACTTAGAAGGGATCTTTGGTGTTTTAGCATCACATTTTTATAGCCATGTAAGCACAACTTCATCCTCTTCAAAATCTTGTTTAGATACTTGTTCTGTGACAAAATTTCCTTTATATGTTTCAAGAGGTTCTTTAGACTCCATTTTGGACTATTTCAGAGTTTTCCCATAGGACGTAGGTGAGATAGGGAGAGATGTCAAGGAGATAAGACTGGCTCTATAGTATATTCTCCCATACAATTTTCTTTGATGTTAACCTCTTTAGCAATGTCTTCCATCTTGGATGTTGAAGCAACATCTAGCTAGTTAGTGGAAGATTCTCTGTTATTAGGAACAAGTTTAATGCATTGCAAGTTGTATATAGATCAATTGGAATCATCACCTCTACTAATTCATAAGGGAATTTTAAACATTGATGGTATGTAGAAGGAATAGCTTTCATTTCATGTATCCAAGGTCTCCCTAGAAGGATATTGTAAGCCAAAGGTAGATCCAGAACTTGACATATAGTATCTCTGATAACAGGACCTATTCTAATAGGTAAGATAATTGTTCTTTTGGAAGATCTTTCTTTCTCACCATATGCTTTGATAGTTATGTTCTTTCTAAGATCAATGGCCATTTCTGAAAATCCCAATTGTGTAATCAAGCTAAAAGAACAAATGTTTAGACTAGTGCCCCCATCTATCAACACATGTTTGACATGATGGTTTTGGATCAAGACTTCAATATGCAAGGGCTGGTTATGTCGATGATTCAAGGAGTTATCATCTTCTTCTAAAAAGGAAATATATTATGGAGACGTAAGATGACCAACCATAGTCTAGAATCTATCTAAATCAAGGTTATCAGGAACATTGGATCCAAGCAAAGCTTTGTCTAGAATGGCTCTATGAGCTAGAGATATCTGAAGAAACTCAAACATGGATATTTTTGCATTTGTATGCTAGAGTTGTTAGACAATACTGTATGATGTAGGTCTCGTGTCTTTAGGATTTGAAGATTTAGATGTAGCCTTCTATTTAGAAGAAAATGAAACATTGAAAGGTGCCTTAGGGACATTGGATGAATCCAGTATCTGTCCTTGTAGATGTGCCTGAGCTTGTGATCGAGTAATTGCATTAGCTGATTTATTACCTCTATCATTCCTTACATTTGTGATGACATTGCAATGCTCAGATAGACATGGTTCAACCATATTGATGACAACATTGTTTCCAGAGTAGGCATAATTGACTTTAGCACCCATATTAGGCTGAGAAGAAGAATCTTCTTTACCATGTTTAGGAAATGGTTTTGTGAATGTTGTATGATCATTATTTCTCTTATGATTATCAATCATGATTTCTCCATTATCAATTTTGTCTTGTATAATGTGCTTCAAGCGAATGCACTTATTAGTCTTATGACCTTTATTGTGATGGAATTCATAGAAATCATTCTCTCTCCACCATTTAAGTTTAGGTTCAGGATCAAAGACTTTTATCTTAGGCAAGTAGATGATTTTGTTGGCCAATAGATTTTTCATGGCAGATTCCAAGGATTCTCCAAGAGGAGTGAATTTGTGGTTAGGATATGTAGCCCAAGGTTTATAATCAGATGACTTTTTTTTGGGCTCTATTGCTTTAGCTTTGGAAGCTTTGATGGCTTGGGTGCCAACAGTGAGATTGAAAATGGGTGTCTTGGATAGGGCACAGATAGTATCAACAATGCCATATGTGATGATGCCCTTATTCTTGTTCTAGTTTTTGTTCTTGTCCTTAGAACTAGATCCAGATTCATACTTGTCCTTTTGAAGTGTGATGTATCCTTTTTTCACAAGTACTTTCTCAATTTTGATCTCATTATCTACCATCTTATCAAAAGATGTATGATTTTGCATTTGTAAAGGGTAGTTGATTTCTAGAACAAGATTGTTGATGAAGATTTCCAGCTTCTTAGTTTCTGGAATGGGTCTAGCATATAGAGAAAAATTCTTCCTCCATCTCTTGAGAAATATCAAGAATGGTTCACTTGGATATTGTTTCAGATTGTAGATGTCGATCATGGTGACTGGATGTTTAATGTTGTAGGAGTATTGTTGATAGAATAGTTTGATTAACTCCTCAAAAATTTTGATAATTGGAGGCATTCTAGAGAACCAATGAATGGATGCTCCTCCCAAAGATCAAGGGAAAAGACACATTAAGTAGGTTGGTTCATGCATAAACTCCATAGATTAAGTATAGAATTCTCTGACATGATCTTGAGGATCAGAGTTTCCATCATACTTATCATATTTAGGCATCTCCACTCTTTTAGGGAATGGTGGCATGTACAAGTCTTTATCAAATGGAAAAGGGCATAGGGCCTCCATGGAGAACTCCTTAGGTTCCTTTTCTTTCTCTAGTTTGTTAAGCTTGACTTGCATGGCATGCATTTGTTTCATCATAGTTGTGATAGGGGTTTCTTCCTCATGTGTAATGATATTTTCAACATTAAATTTTGGAGGAAGTTTAGCTCCTTGATGAGCTAACTCTAGAAAGTATGCCTCTCTATCTTCTTTCAAGAAATGCCTCATCATTTTCTTGAAGTCATCATCATTTTGATATTGAGCAATTTCAGAAGGTGTAGGTTCTTGATCCACACCATTTTGAGAATGGGGTCCTTGAGACCCATGTTGTGTCCCTCCATGAGGCATGTTAGGTGTTTTAGGACTCCCTAGGATAGATTGAGGAGGAGTTTGTTGATTACCTCCATGAGTTGATGGAGGGGGTATGTAACTAGTTTTCAATCAAAAATTGCCAAGACCATCATCTTCATAAAGACCATAATTGTAGATTTGCTCAAGAGTTGGACCCTTGTGAATAGTCAAAGGTACGGTGTTGAGTGCTTCTCTAGATTTTTTATGTGAGGAACTCTAGTTTCCACCATTAACCTTGGGTGAAGCAAGAAAGCAAGATGAAGACAACTGAAGAAAGATCTAATTCAAGAAGATCGAATGACACAACCTTTTCAAGATTAAATTGATTTGAAGATCAGATTAGACATAAATGAAGGATATTGTGCCACAATAGTGTGGGTAGATGCCCAATAGATGGCAGGCACGAGCTCACAACACTTAGCCGTTTAGTAAGAAGAATGAATTTGAAGATAATTTTGACAAGGTTTTGACACAAGATGAAAAAGACTCAAATTGATAAATCAAAAGGCAAAATCAGACTCAAGAGATCACTTTAGGAAAATAAATGAATTTTCTTCTAGTTTCTACTCTGTTCCTAACACAGTGACTGTTTTGATAGAATCTGGAAATAGGCTGTAAAAACTAGATTTCTGAAAAATTTGACCAATCTCTGAAAACTTTTTGAAAATTAACAAATGAGTTTCTGAAAGCTCGTACGACACTGGGTATGCTATCAAATGACAATTACAAGACTTGTATGACAATTGCTGCCAGTGATAATGTTTCTTTTGATTTCTGGTGACAATACTCATATGATACTATACTGGATACCATACGACAATACAAAGGTTGTGAAATGACTTTTGCTAAAAACTCATATGAAACTCTGAGACTGTGGGACCACTTTTGACTCTAGAGAGGAATTTCGCTTTAGATTTTGGAATTTTTGGGTTTTCAGTTTCAAATTATTCGCAAAGTTTTCTATCCAGATTTGAAGATCTGTGTAACAATCAATTTCAAATAACCAATCAGATATCAAGCATGCAAAATAGCAAGCAAGTGAAGCAGGCAATCATCTGAAAATAATGAACAAGGGCAAAAGAAACCTTGCGCATGAGCAAGTAATAGTGACTTATTGTGCTAATCCCTAGAAATACTACCTGTGTATGTTCTCAAAAGTTTTTCAATAATGCACATATTCCTAGAAAATGAAAATTTTGGCCTCACTAGGGTTTTTAGTAATGGTCTGACTCTGTAACTTTTGTGATCTCAAGAGGGCAAACTCCAATCCAAGTGCACCAGGGTTTTGATACAGTCCAAGAAATTAATCAATAAAGAGCTGCTAGGGAGATCTAACATCCCAACAAGAGACCACACCTATGAAGATTTCCTCCACAAGGACATTTATATAGCAGCTGCTACTACCACGATGAAAATGGCTATTACCACTTCAGGTTCCATCCATGTTGTTGACCCAATTAAGGGAATGTCCACTATGGTTAACCCTCTCTAAAGGTGACTCACAAAAGATACCACATGGAGACTGGTTCAAGATTCAAGGATCTGAGTTTTTGATACTACCCAAAAAGGGAGTAGAGCATAGTCCTCTAGCCTTTTCACTTTTAACCAAAATAAAGTAGACAGATTAATCCGACACGCTAAGACCAAGATTATCTCACAAAGATCTATGATGTCAACCAGGTATGATCTATCAACCTCTCTGGAGAGAGAATGTATCAATCAAAAGTTGAAGACACACAAATCTAGTAGAATGTGAGATGCTCTCAGTAACCTCCCTACCTACAAGAGGATCCTTCATTAAGAAGAGCTTCACATGTGTGAAAAAGAGAAAGAAGCTGACTCTCTCGAGATCATCTACAAAGAGTGTTCATAGGGCCTATTTACTATGTGTAATAGATATGAAGAAAGCAAATCTATGTTCATTTTATAGCTCAAAATGAAGTCTGTGATACAAAAGCAAGAAAAGTCACACAAGCTTGACACAGGAGAGTTCATTTTATGCCCAAATCGAAGTGTCATCAGATCGTAGTGTAATACCTAAATTTCTCACAATGAGCTTAGTAGATTTTACCTATTTTAGCAATTTAGTTGCACTTTTCCCAATCAGATTCAACAAATATCAGTAAAAAATACAAGATTCCAATTGTTAGGGTTAGCTGTTAGTCCAAATCTAAAAAACTACCAAAAATTTTGAAATGATAATTGAATTCTGGAGTCAAAACTCGTACAACAGTGGGTTACCTTCTAGACAATAGTTGGGAAATTTGTACGACAGTGGGTGTCTCACCAAATAACAATCAAGCTCCCAAAAAACTATGTATAGCTTTTGATACGAGCCTTGATAGAATCAATTGTCATATGATAGTGGAGTCTTCCTGGTATGACTTTCTGACAAAAGTCATATGAAAAATGTATGGACAAAGATGGAAACCCATTTCAGGGCCCCACGATGGGTGCCAGAAATGTATGTGTGAATTTTTTACCTAGCTGTAGACACAACACTTCAGTAAAACATTAGAGGTTAGCCAAAATTGAAATCTTGCAAATAATTGAAACTAAGCTAACTAGGCAATTTACTGCCTTCTAGTAGGTGCGAGTATGATGTTCTTAGATTAGAATCGAGATTAGTGAAAATGCAACACCTAAATGAAGGATTTGAATGCAAAATATGAAAGACTATATGAATGCAGATTAATTTATATTTTTGTATTTTCTATGCAATAATATGAGAAACTATATGAATCTAAGCTATATGAATGAAATTAAGATTGAATGCAGATTTAATCTAAGAATGCTATGAATGAATATGAAAACTATGATATGAAACTATGCAAAAACTATGATCAACTATGAAAGATCTCACAAATTGACTGTCGCAAGTGCTTAATCCTTCAATCGCCAATTCGCTAGAGTAATTGTGCAAATTTGAGTGTTGATAATTGTGAAGAGTTGAGCCTTGATTTTATAGAAATCTAGGGCTTTGAGGATGCAGGAGAAAAGCCATAAATCACTCTTGATAAACTCAGGTTGATTTTTGATTTATCAAGAAATCAGAGATAATTAACTCACAAAAATATGCAAAAGTAGTGTTTAACTCAAAATAGAGTTTAGATCAAATTTCAACTCATCATCAGATGTTGAGTTTCAATTTTAAAATTGATTGTTAATTTCTAGTTGATTTCTTTTCTGATTGTGCATGATTTAATTATAAATTAATTTAAAAATAAAGATGATTTATTCTCAACTTAACTGATTTTTTAATTAAAACAATTGATTTATGGGTTAATCAATTATTAAATCAAATTTTTATTCAAAAACTATATTATTAAAAAATGACAACTGACATTAATCAACTAAATAAGAATTTAATCAATTAGTCATGAGATTTTAGATTTATTGTCAAAATTAAATAATACAATTTAGGAATAATTTAATTAAATCCAATTAAATAATTAAGTGGCAGTATTAAATCTAATTAATTAAATATTTAGAATATTCAATTAATCAAACTTTAGGATAAATGGGATTTATCGCCAAATAATTATTAAATTAAAGATAATCAAGATAAATAAGGAATATTCAAGGAATATTCTTTGATGCAAAATTTAGGATAATCAATCAAGATTCAATGATGTGCAGATGTGCCTTAGGTTAGGACTTTGATGTCGATTTCATTCGAATTGAAGATGTAGGAGGTTAATGAACCTATAGCCCATTTTTGGGGTATTACAATTAACATGGTAGGAATTTCTTCACAAACTCAGAGGCATCATGTTCCATTATGGGCCAATAATACCCTTCTTTGAACATTTTCTTTTCTAAGAGAATACCACTCGTGATATCACTGTAGATTCCAGTGTGAACCTCTTGTAAAGCCTCAGGGGCCTCATTTGAGTCTAAATGCCTAGAGAGGATGTTGTGATACCCTCGACCATATAGGGTATTGGCTATGAGAGTGTAGTGGGATGCTCCATGAATAAGGTTTTAGCGTTGTGTGTTTGTGAGGTGGGGGGATATGATACCATTCTTTAGGTAAGTGTGGATGTTGTGGTACCATGGGGACCGCGGACCACCCAAGATACACACCATTTTCAAATTAGTGTTCTCATAAGTGGGTGTGTGGAGATTCTAAACTAATAATTCATACTATGTGGCATCATGAGGAATTCAAGGAGAGACCTTATAGTGGCCATTGCATCTATTGATTTATTTTGTAATTTGGGCACTTGCATAAATTGTAGACTTAGGAATCATTATTTCCTTTTTTCTACCAACTCTTTGTAGGGAAGAATCTTGTTGTCCTTTGTTTGGAACTCATCCACAACTTTCTTTATGATGAGTTGAGAATCACAAAATAACTATAGCTCTATGATGTTGCATTGGATAGCTATCCTTAGACCTGAGATAAGGGCCTCGTATTTCCCAATATTATTAGTGCGGGATAATCCCAATTTTAATGACTTGGGGATGTAGTCATATTGAGGAGTGACAAAGAGAATTCCTACCCCTAACCCATGAGTTGTGTATGATCCATCAAAGTAGAGCTTCCATGTGGGTTGTTCTTTGATCATGCACAATTTTTAATCTATATATTCCATGACCAACGGATATACATCCACTAGTGGTGATTTTTCCAATTGATTTGCAATGACGTGTCCTTTGATTGATTTTTTGTCTACATCCTAAATGTCAATCTCACTAAGGAGAATTACCCACTTAGCCATGTGCCCTATAAGTGTTGTACAAGAAAGTAGATACTTTAGAGGATCTATCTTGGAAATGAGTCTCACAATGTGAATGAGTATATAGTGTCAAAGTTTTAGAGTGGAAAAAATAACTACTAGGAAATCTTTCTCCATTGGTGTGTAATTTATCTCATAGCCAACAAGCATATGAATGATGTAATAGATGTCTCTTTCTTTTCTATTGTCACTAAGCTGAGCCAAGAATGCCCCCATTGTTATAGTGTTTGTTGATATGTAAAAAATAAGAGGTTCTCCTGGAGTAGGTGGTACAAGGATGAGCAAATTCACCATACATTACTTGATCTTTTCAAAACTTATTTGGCACAAAGGGTCCCATTTGAAATTGGTGTCTTTATGTAGTAGATGGGTGAATGGTTCACACTTATTTGCTTGGTTTTTCCTTGTGCAACTGATATAGCATTGGTTTGGTTTACTATTGGTGGGAAATTTTGCATGGGTGAATAATAAACTTTCCTAGGTGGTTGATAGGTTGATGTGGATTGCTGGTATGATGGTGTAGATTTTTTAGGAGTGGCCACAACAACCTGGACATTCTTGGTATTGGTGGCCCCATCAATGACATCATTCTTATTCTTATTCCAGTAATGAGGATGGTCATTATTTGGCCTATCATGATGAGTTTAATTGTAATGCTTGATAGTGTCATCATCTAAGAGAATTTTTTCAATGTATATTTATTTCCCTTTGATGTCTTGGTAGGACTAGATGAAGTTCATGTGCGTAAAGTGGGATAACTTGGGATACAAGTTGTCGATAAATATCTTCGTCAAATTTTTCTATGGGGGTTGATATGATAATCTCATGGTGAGGTTTTGTCATCTTTGAAGATAATTAGTCATGCTATCACCCCCCCTTTTCTTTGAGTTGCAGAGATCTAAGAGAGATAATTCATTCTCAATGTTATGTGCATACTGTGCCATGAACTTTTAAGATAACTCTACAAAGGTTGACATTGACCCATAGGGTATCTTTTAGAACCACTCAAGAGTGGTCCCCCAAAGCTTTTGGGAAAAAGGTGCATGAAAAATTTGTCACTGTAAGAAACCTCTTGAAAGGCCATGTAAAACTCCTTCACGTGGCTGACTAGATCTCCCTTCCCCCTATATTTGTCAAATTTGGGTGTTTTAAAGTACTAGGGGAAGGGAATTATTATGATAGAGTGATCAAATGGATAAGGAAAAAATTCTTCAAATTTGAAGGTCTTTCTTTTAGTCCCAACCTTTAGTTCCTTGAGGGTTTTTTTCATTTCTTCCCATTTGGAGTTGGATGGTGGTGGAGTGGGTGCCCCCATCATGATGGATCCAGTTGCTTGGTAGGGATCTAGAGAATATGGGGGATTCTAAAGAGGATACTGGGGATTTTGGTATGGAGATTTCCTTTCTACATACATAGGCTTTTGAGGTGATGATTGGGCATGATGTTTAGGTAGAGGTGGTGGTAGGTTTTTCTAAGAAGGATATGTGCATTTGGGTTGCAATAGTTGCTGCTATTGAGGGGGAAGTTGTGTGGATTGGTATGTAGGTTGTATATAAGTTTGACCTACACAAGTTGGATGGGTAATAGTGCCATCGTAGGATGGGTATGCTTTTTCTGAATTTATATTGCTTGGAGCTGGAGTGAGGTAGGTGAAGAAAATGGGTGCACTAGGTTTATAGGGCTGAGATATGGTTTGAGTGGAAATAGATGAAGTCATGGCTAGATAATTAGTGAAGGTGGGAGTTGTAGTAGACTATTGAGGTTGTGTGGTTTGTGCTACAAATTGCATGGCTAGTTGTGAGATAATGGGGTTGGAGATATGTGACCATGACTAGATTCCTAGAGTATGCATTTTTGCTTGAGTGAGACCCCAAGAAGAGTCTGACCTTGCATTAGGTTATGATGTAGCAATAGTTGGGAATGCGGTGGTTTTTGAGATGTTTTGGAGATGAAAGGTGAGAGTGATACTTGTGTAGAGGTTTTTTGGGTGAAGGGTGGGGTTGGTGCTTGGGTGGAGATTTGTTGAGTGGTAGATGGTGGTGCTTGTATTGTTCATTGATGTGCAAGGTAGGGTAGTGGTTTTTGAGTGGAGATTTGAGATGTGGAATGTGGATGTGGTTCTTGTGTAGAGACTTGTGTTTGAATGAAGGCTTGAGATGTTGGGACTGGAGGTGGCGCATGTTAGGGAGCTAGTTGTGAGGACTGAGGTGTTGGCCCCATGATAGAGAAAGGAGTTGGCTATTGCATGGTATGAATTATGGGATTTGATCTTGTTGGTTAGATTAGGTCAGGGATAGAAGACCACACTTGGGTAGATTTTTGGTGTGGGTTGACACTTTCTTCCATGGTTGTGCCAAACATTCCTCTTTAGAGGACTAACAGGTGCACAGGACTAAATTGTGGGATTTTTGGTGGTATGGGAGTACCTTTCCATGCAAAGTTAGAAAGGATAGTATCATGATTTTGGCCTATGATTTCACTAACCATCTTTCAATCTCCTAGGTGGTTCATGAAAGATTTCATAGAACCTATGGTGGGCACTTTGTCTATTTCATCTCATACGTTCTTGATTTGTACTTGTTGTTGGGGATCATAAGAGACCATAGAATTTTTGGGGTTGATTGTTGGTTCGTATGAACTAGTGGTGAGGTTAGGACCCATATCCTTCCTCTTATTTGATCATGTTTAGGGTGGCATAAAATGTATGACCTAGGATGAAGAGACTAAGACCAAGTAAAAGATGATGAGGATAATGTAGTCGGGCAAGATAGTATGCGAGATGGTCCTAAAATGTCTAAGTATAAATGGTGATGATGCAAGACTTAGTATTTGATGAGTGGATGGGTCTAAGGTACTTAAGGATGATGGTGATTCCCTAAAGGCCAAGAGGATAACTCAGTCTCAAAAGATAGGAGATTCTTCTCCTAATGTATGACTTGTCAACCTAAGACAGACTTGTGGTCTTTTGGAAGACTAGATTTTTGTCAATGTAAACCAACCTTTGGATCAAGGTGATGAGGTCACAAGGACAAGATAACCCACTCTAGACAATGCTTAATCAAAGAGTGAAGCTATAAGGATGGGGTTTATTCAGGATGTAGGCTTTAAGAAACTTGAAAGGATGTGACACTAAGTGGGGGATGTTTGACATTCTAGATTTTTTTGGATTTGGATTAGGGATGAGGTTTGATTGGATGTTGTTTCCTAAAAGGGGGTGACTTGGGATGGATAAGGTTGATCCTAAGGATTGAAATTCAATATAATGATGATGAAGAAAAGTAAGAAAGGATAGTTTTGTGATGTGCCTATAGACACCCAAAACTAGGCAGGTGTCTTAGAATCATTCAAATTTACAAAATCTTAGCAAAATTCTCTAATTTTCATCAAAATAGATCAAATCAATTTTAAATGGACATTTATTAATCAAAATGGGACAAAATCATTTAAATCAAAGGAAAAATCAAATCATGACATAAAATAATTAAATACAAGCTTAAAGGGATCAATCACACTATATAATTGATTTTAATCAATTAATTGTATAGTTTTAAATCAAAAAATAAAATTGAACCTATTCCCTTACATGGATAATTTAATTAATTGATGAAATTTAATTAATCCTAATATCTTTCAACATAATTTGAGAAACCAATTTAAGAATTGAGAACACAATGCACATGGATCCCTCCACGTTGTTAAATCTCAATCACTCAAATTTGTCTACTTGTCCAAACATTGAGACAATCATTTAAATTGTCCCCCCATTTAAAAACATTTCAAATATTTTTACTCAACCAAGGCTAAACCATGATCAAGTAACTCTACCCCCTACCCTTGGGATTTTACTACAAATAGAAGTCATTTTGAGAGCATAATAATCCTAGAAAATTCGAATGCATAGCATCATCATTATAGGCAATTTGAGAGCAAGTGAGCAATATCTTGAGCATTTTGAGAACAAATTGTGAGGTTTGAGAGCATTATCATGAGCAGTTGAGTTAATCTTTGTATCAAATTGAGAATTGAGAGCTAGATTTAGGCATTTTATCATAATTTTCTCATTCTAGGATTGTCACTAGTAGAGAATAAGGTTGAGAGCTCTACTTGCAAAGATTAGATAGAGAACCATGAGATGATATGGATGTTAAATACAATTCTTTAGATTAAATTTCCATTGTCTTTTCATAGAATTATTACTAATTGTCCTAATATCATGAAGGTGTAAACACTCACACACAAATGGTGCCCACCGTGGGGCCTTGGGCCTCATTTCTATCATTTTTTATCAAGTTTTGTGTGTTTTTGGCTTCACTTTTACGTCAATTTTGCAGAAAAAAGGAGAAATTCCACCTACGAAGGATCTAATGATGCTCATGAGCATTTTGATGACACCTAGATGAAGTTGACTAATACCTATGAGATTCTTTCTATTCTGTCTTTTCTTCTTCTGATGCCTGTGAAATAAAGTATTACACTTGAGAGCATAAAGCATCACCTAAAATCTGAGAAACAAGGCCTATTAGCTATTCTTTGTCGCCTTTGATATTTTATCTTCTGCAATTTACAGTTATTTGTATCGCCTAGCAGTTAAACTTTTACTCTTAGTAATTTTGAAAAGTCACTTGAATCACTAGAAAGTGACGCCTGTGAGTCTTAAAATCACGCCTACTAGCTTTTAACTGATGCTTATTAGCTGATAAATTCTACCTAGCATTTTCTATTTAATTTTGTTGTCAGATTATTAAATTTTGTTTTATAATTCTCTGTTTGTATTTTTCCCGTAGATGAGCAGACATGGGAAATTATGGAAACTAGAGAGAAGAGTTACTCAAGAGAGCAAAGAGTTAAGAATTCAAACCAAACATCAAAAAGAAATCCATAATACTTCAATTCTAGATAGTTTGGAATTAGAAGAAAAGCTTTATAAACATTACATTAAGGTGTTGGATGCTTATAAAAAGAAATTTCCTACTTTGAACTAAATTGTTTGCATTAAGTTAAAATTTTCTTTGCAAAATCTTGTTAAGAACACTTAATTGCATTTCAATTTGTTCATTTTGGTTTCCTTCACTTTGTATTGTTGTGTTGACTAATTTGTTGGAGGAGTCAGAATGGGAAGAATAGCCACTAGGTAAGTAAGAAAATAAACATTAAAAACTTCAAAAAAGCACCTAGCCTTTGCTAGCTATGAGAGAGGTATTTTTCATATCAAGCTTGCATTGCTTAAATTGTGGCTTTTCTTTGGATCTAACTTAATCGGAAAAACCTTACTATTGTCCAAATTGAACAAACATTAGGTATATGCTCTCCACTTTGCGAAGTGGATCAAAAATCCAAATGTGTGAGTTCAACTTGGTAGAAAGAAAGGGATAAGGAATTAACCAAACATTTCATTTATAAGAACTTCCTTGTCAATAGGTTGAAAAAGAAAAAATTTTGCTTGAAGTGTTTGGAACAAAGAACAACAATAGAGATATGCTCTTCACTTTCTAAGTGAATCAAACTCCCAAACTTGTTGAACCAAGTTTGATTTCTTGTTTTTCTATATATGCTAGATAAATTAGATCTTTAGAGGGCCTGCCTCTTGAGAATTGCCTTATGAGGACGGTGAGAGGGAATGACCCAAAGTGAGAGACAATCGCTTTAGCCACAATACTATCCCACCCACTATAAACAAATACACTATTCCCTAATCGGAGAGTGACTAAGTTGTGTGCAAGTATTCTTCACTTCCTCGAGTAGTCCTTCAAGATTGCGCCAAATCATACTTTCGTGCATGTGGGAAGCCCGCAAGGGGGTAAAAGAACTTGACATGATCTAGAACGGAGGTGTTCATTAAAAATCCTGTTAAGTTGTAATTTTCCTTTTAGAGCTAAATGTGTTTAAGAGCCAAATCTGACTCTAGGTAGATTGCTTGGAAGACATTCTTGTTTATACTTGTGAAAACGATCGAGAACATACACTTCTAGTGTGGTTTTAGGTATATGGTACAAATTTGATGTGTGTTGGGTTTGTATTTTATTTTCAAGGAAGAATATTCTGCAGATCTGATCTTAAAACTTCTAAAAATTCTAGAATTTACAACCTGATCTACAAAGTACCACCTGCACATAAAGGAAAACCACTTATACATAGTGAAATCACATTTGTGATTATTCTAAGAAACACCTGTAAATGATGAAGTCATGCCTGTGACATTTTAAGAAATACCTAGAAAAAGTTAATCAATGCCTATCAACAAGAAAAATCCATCTGCTCACTACAGAGCGATGCCTAGGAAAATTCTAGTAACCACGTACTAAGTTTTAAGTCATGCCTAGACACAGGAAAGTGATGCCCAAAAACAAAGAAGGGAAAATAGTGGATATTTCTTAGGGGTTTCAAAAAATTTGGATTTCATATCTGAATACCCTTTTGGATGTTCTATCTGTTCCAATATCCCACCTGGTCAGAAATCTTGGTTTTGAACATTTTTTGAATTTTTTGTAAGGATTTGACCACAAGCAAGTGAAATAAAGCCTATTTTCAAGGGATTTATGCTCATGCTAGATTTCACTTGATCTCACTACATAAAGAAAACCCTACAATAAGATGGAACATATATAAGGTAGGAACTTCCTTTTACGAGTGACACATTTACCTCCTCAAGAATACCACAAGAACCCATCCAAGAGGTAGAAACCAACATGATTTTTCCACCTTTTGGCAACTCAGATTTAGATCAAACCAATTGAGCTAACCATGATACCAATAATAATGGGGTTGGTGCCACAACTAACAATATAAATGGAGGAGGCATTGACCCAAACAATCTAGGGTCAAATAACAACAATGGAGGAGGAGTAATAGACCCTAACAATCAAGGGTTGTACAACACTAACAATGGGGGAAATGGTGAGCCAACTACTAAAGAAGAAACTGATGAAAAGGTTAATGAAGCCATACAAATCCCATGCTTCATGAAACTCATGGAAAAAGTGTTAGAAAGAGATAGGGAGAAGTATTTTCTAGACCTAGCCTGAGTAGGTCTTAAACTCCCTCATGACTACAATGTTAATCAACTCAAGAAAAAGGAGGCTGAAGATAATTTGATTGATATCATGAACAAGCAATTTAAATTATTCCAAATGCAATTGGACACAATGAAGCAAAGTGGGGCTCCAAAACCCTTTTCAATAGAGGCATTTTGTCCTTTCCCATTTGACAAGACTTTAATCATGATACCATTCCCTAGTAATGTGGTCTTTCCTAAGTATGACAAATACGAAGGAGCATCTGATCCCCAAGATCATTTAAGGGAATTTTGTGCATTAAGCTTGGATTTCATGCATGACACTACTTATTTAATGAGGTTTTTTCCTAGAATTTTGGGAGGCATGGCCATGTAATGGTTTTCAAAATTACCTTCTGGCATCCGAACTTTTGAAGAGTTAGCTTCTAAATTTGTAACACTTTATTCATATAATATCAAACATGAAGTTACAATGATTACCTTATGCAACACAAGGAAAAGAGAGGGAGAAGGATTCCTACTTTTCTTACAAAGATGGAGAGCAGTATTTGCTAGATACCCTTGAAATGTACCAGAAAAGGAAAAAATGGACATATTTATAAATAGCTTGAGTAATGAAATGAACTATCGATTAAGGCTGCAATGTCCTAGGTATTTTCAAGATCTTATTGAGAATGGAGTGACTACGGAGGAGGTATTGGTTAAAAGTGGATAACTAAAGCTTTACAAGGATAACAAGAATCACAACAACAACAATACCTCCAACAACAATAACAACCAAAATAAGAATTCTCCTAACAACTATAACCGATTTGGGTTGAGGAATAGCAACAAAGGTGTGATCAATGATGGGGTTGTTGATGCTAATAATTTGAAAGTCACTCCTTTTACTCTTGTGAGAACACCTACTCAAGTGAATAATGAAAATCAAGTCCCCAAAGTGCCTTTTAACAACAATACAAATAATATTAACTTTGGGAACAATCAAGGGGCTAACAAGCCTAAGCCGTTATTTGCACTATCTCCCAAGAGGACATTCACACCTTTGGGTGAACCCCTTGAGAATGCATTGAGAACTCTCATTGCTAATAATATTATTGATTTACCTAGAGCTCAACCATATGAACCACAAAACAAGTCCAATTGGTGGAGTGAGTCTAGTCATTATGAATACCACAGAAATAGAGGACATACAACAAATGATTGCTTTCATTTGAAAAATGTGGTACAAGATTTGATTGACAATGGTGTGATCGAGATAGAAGGGCCTTAAAATAATGAAGATCACATGGCTTTTAAGAAACCTTTTTATAACCATGAGAAGGGTGAATCTTCCAATTTGAATAAACAAGGCAACAATAATGTCAATTTTTCTCATCATTATGATAACACTATCAACACATTATCTAGACATGAGCATGTTATCAATGTTGTTGTAATCAAGGAACAACCCAAAAAGGAAGCATCCTATGCTATCACTAGGGGGAAAACTTCAAGGATTACCCTACAAGGGGTTGATCCTAAACCTATTGGTCCTACACAATCAAGTTTTTGGCTAAACAACCATCTACAACAACAAAGCCATATAATTTGGTGGACCAATTACAAAAGACTCTGGCTCAAATTTCTATTTTGGAGTTGTTAAAATTATCTCCAAATCATAAGGAGATCTTGGAACAATCCTTATTGGAGACTAATGTTTCTATTAACTTGGAGGAAGAAAAATTTCAAAACATGGTGGGACACCTCATTGCACCACATTGTCTCTCATTTTCAGAGCAAGATGATATGTCTATCACTCATCCTCAAAATTTTCCATTGCATATAGAAGTCCTCATTCAAAGACATAGGGTTAAGAGAGTTCTCATAGATGGGGGAGCTGGTATTAATATTTTCACTTTAAATCTTGTCAAGTCCTTAGGTTTATCTGAGTCTTCTATTGATCATAAGAAGCAAATTGCCATTAAATCTTATGATGAGGAGGAGAGATCTTCAAAAGGCATGATTTTCTTACCTATTCAAGTTGGGCCAATAAAAAAGGACACCAAATGTCAAGTTCTAGACATGAAATTAACTTATAACATCTTATTGGGGAGGCCATGGATACATGAAATACAAGTGGTTCCTTCTACATACCATCAATGTATCAAATTTTCACACATGGGAGAAGAAATCACAATTGGAGGGGATTCAAATCCTTTTCAATATTACAACACATTGAAGCATCTTCATGAATTATTCATTCCTCATAATAGAGAAGGGATTATTCCAAATACTACCATTGAAGAAACTAAAGGTGATGATCCTAATTTAACATCAAATGTTACCTCTACCTCAAACCCTATTCAAACTAACTAAACTACATCGGCTAAGGGAAAAGAAAAAGTGAGTTATGAGGGTCCAAGTTCAAATGAGAACTCAGGTAAAACATCCACACCAGAGGTGGAACTTTCTAAACCTACCAAAGAGGAGAGAGATAAAGCCAAAGAAGACCAATATAAACAAATGAGTGAGAGGATGCACAAGTTTGAAAAATAATGTAGAATCAATTCTAAAGCATTAGGGGGATATTTTGTTTCCCTATTTGACTTACCTACTTCCCCAAAAATACATGGAAAACCTTCCAAGGTGCATCTTCCTCACAAATACAAATCTCATTTTGTAAAAGAGACTGACCAGTTAGCACTTGAGAAAGAAGACAATGAGGTTCTACAATGGCTTTACAAAGATGAAAGTGATACTTCAAACAACCCCGTGGAAAGAATTCAACACGTCAATATCCAAACTGAACAATATGGAAAGGGGTTTGAAATTATGAAAAAAATGGGGTATAAGGGAAGAGGACCCTTAGGTATGAGAAATAGAGGTTTTCTTGAACCTATTGAACCTTCTTGGAGATCAAAGGAAGAAAAATCAGGAATAGGTTATCAACACAAAGGAGAAAGTTCTAGCCCTGTGCATGATTTTTATGAACAAGTGAACATGGTAGAGTCTGATATTGATACTGATGATTCTAGATAATATGAGTGGGATTCTTTATCTGAAGACTCTTGTCATGACAAAGAGATTGTCATAATGCATTCTTATACTAATGTTCCTAAAGAACAAACTCAAGATAGTCACGAAGTTCCAGAGATGCTTTCTACATACATGCAACCCGATCCATAGGAATCTAACATAGGGAAAGCACATATTAATCATCCATGGGTAGGTGAACCTTGGGTACCTTCATGGGGGGTGATTTTAATGTTAGGTTTAACCCACATGTCTTCTTTCCTGTAGAAATCTTAGAGGACTCAAGTGAAGAAAACTTTGATCCTTCTTCCATGGATCATCTTGAGCAAGCTCATGTTATTGACCTTAATGATAAAATGTATGAACCATCTAATGAGTTCATGTCCTTAAATCCAGCCAATGAAAACTTTCCAATTGAATCTTTATCCTTAATACATCCCGAACTTATTGATTGGGACTTAACTGAACCAAATGATTTACTCTACTTTCCCAATGACCAAGCAATGGCACAATACCTAAATGCAGTTGAGCCCTCTTCCACTGATTAATTTAATCCAAACATGATGAGAAAGGCAGGGGTCCAACCTCTTAATCCAAAAGAAAAAATAATAAAAAATAAAAAATTGAAGAGTTCTAGTGGTGAAAACCACCATGTGGTAGTACTGGAACCAAGAAAAGTAAAAATAAAGGATGTTTCAGACGGTGAAAACCCAACTGTGGTACCTAAGGAAGAGAGGTTGGATACCTTACCAGCACATGAGGAAGAAATATCACCAATTCTTATAGAGCCAACAGAGAAAGTCAATATTGGAACCAAATTGGAGCCCAAATTCATACATTTAGCAGCTTCACTTACACTTTTAAAGAGAAAGGATTTCATAAAATTTTTCCAAGTGAAGAAATTGAATTTTGCATGGTCCTATGTTGACATGTTGGGATTAGATCCAAACTTCATCATGCATCACTTGAATGTCAAACCAGGAGTTAAACCTGTCAAGCAGAAATTGAGGAAAATGCATCCACACATAGCTCTTCTAGTAAAAGCAAAATTGGATATATTGTTAAAAGTCGGGTTCATAAGAGAAATTGCTTATGTTGAATGGATATCAAATATTGTACTAGTTACCAAGCATGACAAATCCATTTGCATATGCATAGACTTTCAAGATCTTAATCTTGCATGTCCCGAGGATGACTTTCCACTTCCCAACATAGATGCAATAGTGGACTTAATAGCTGGTCACTCCATGTTTTCATTGATGGATGGTTTTAGTGGATACAACCACATTAAGATTGCAGCTGAGGATCAAGAAAATATGGCATTCACATGCCCTTGGGGAACTTTTTGTTGGAATGTAATGCCTTTCAGCCTCAAAAATGCTGGAGCTACTTACCAAAGGGCAATGACAACCATTTTTCATGATATGATGCACACCTTCTTAGAAGATTATGTAGATGATATATTGGCTATGCCACATTAAAGAGAGGATCATTTACAAATTCATGAGAAGATATTTACACACTTGGAACAATTCCAAGTAAGGCTTAATCCAAAAAAGTGTGCCTTTGGTGTTCAATCTAGGAAATTATTAGGATACATAGTTTCGGCAAAAGGCATTGAAGTGGATCCCGAAAAGGTTCAAGAAATCATGGACATGGAAATTCCTAGAAACATTAGCCAAATGAGGTCTCTTCAAGGAAAACTTCAATCAATAAGGAGATTCATTTCTCAACTAGCTGAAAAGTGTCACTCATTCACTAGATTGCTCCACAAAGATGTCATTTTTACATGGGATGAAGAATGTGACAAGGCCTTTTCTTTGTTTAAGACTTACTTAATCAATCCACCAATTCTAATGCCTCCTATCAAATGAAAACCATTTCTTTTGTACGTATCAGCAACTGAGAGGTCTTTAAGAGTTCTTTTGGCACAAGAAGATGATCAAGGAAAAGAGAGAGCTATTTATTATTTGAGCCAAATATTGATTGAGTATGAATTAAACTACACCTTCATGGAAAGAGAATGCCTAGTTGTTGTCTTTGCTTCCCAAAAATTGAGACACTACATGTTGATGCACAAAGTGAAGCTCATTGCAAAGATTGACCCTTTGAAATAATTGCTTAGCAAAACTGCCTTAACAGGAAGAATAGCAAAATGGGTCATGGTGTTAAGTGAGTTTGATATTGAATATGTGGATAGAAATTCCATTAAAGGACAAGTGATAGAAGATCACTTTAGCTAAATATCCATTGGTTTCTACACATCCCATTCAAGTGGAGTTTCCTTATGCAACAATTGTCAATATAGAAGCTAAGACATGGAAATTGTACTTTGATGGATCATACACACAAGGAGGTTCTGGAGCCAACATATTGTTGATTGCCCCTCAAGGGTATATTATTCCTAAATCATACAAGCTATTATTCCCACGTACCAACAACATAGTCGAGTATGAAGCTTTAGTCAATGGTATCAAGATGGCTTTAGAATGGAATATTACCGAGCTACAAGTGTATGGTGATTCTCAATTAGTGATCAATCAAGTCAATGATGAGTACAAAACAAAAGATGAAAATTTAATACCTTACAAGACAATGATTGATTCTTGGAAAAATACTTTGTGTTGATAACTTTTGAGGAAATTCCAAGAGAGAAGAATAGAGATGTCGATGCAATGGCTACCTTGGCTTCATTACTCCAAAAGCCTGATCAAAATGAAAGGTATGAATTCTTGGTGGAGGAGTTGGAAAAACTGGCATTTGACCTTCCTGATACCCAAATTATTTCTTTACTTAATGGACATGACTCACCTTAGTACGGTCCTATTTACACATACCTTAAAGACCAAGTATTAGTCGTAGACCAATCCCGAGCTCAAAAATGACACTTCATTAGACAATCGGCTCGTTATATTATCCTTTCTGACACATTGTATTGTAAGGGTCTTGATGGAACTTTACTTAGATGTCTAGAGTAAGAAGATTCTAAGGTAGCTTAACATGAGGTCCATGAGGGCATTTTCCGGTCACATTCAAGCGGGTTAAACTTAGCTATGAAGATCCTTTGCATTGGGTATTTTTGGAAAACCTTAGAAAAGGATGCTTGTCACTTTATTAAGATATGCACAAAATGTCAATATCATGGTGATATGATACATGTACCAGCTCAAGAACTACATCCTTTTGTTACACCTTGGCCATTTTATCAATGGGGGTTTGACTTGATTGACATGATTTATCCACCTTCATCTAATAGGCACAAATACATTATCACGACTATAGAATACTTCACTAAATGGGTAGAGGTCATTCCTTTGATCACTAATACAGGAAAAAAAATCTCTTTATTCATCCTCATCACATCATTTGTAGATATGGTATTCCTCATACCATAATTACTGACAATGGAAAACAATTTAAGAAAAAAGATGTGGATGAGCTTTGTGATACTTTTCATATTACTTATCACTCTTCTTCCATTTACTATCCACAAGGATATGGACAAGTTGAGGATACTAATAAGAATATCCTTAAAATCTTGAGGAGATCGGTGAATAAATTAGGAAGAAATTTGCACGTACAAATCAACCTAGCTTTATGGGCTTATAGAACTAGTATCCAGACACCTATAGGAGCTACACCATATTCATTGGTTTATGGAGCCAAAGCTATTTTACCTTTGGAGGTTGAAATCCCATCCCTAAGAGTATCATTGCAAGGATTAATAATAGATGAGGATTATAGGGTTTCCCAACTTCAACAATTGGAATTGTTAGAGGAACATCAAGCACAAGCCTACGAACATTTGAAAGTTTACCAAAATAGGGTTTCAAGGAATTATAACAAACACATTAAACCAAGAGTCTTTCAAGTGGGTGATTTAGTGCTAAGCAAGAACCCTAAAAATCAAGTGGAAAGGGAAAAGAAGGGTAAATGGGAAGCAAATTGGCTTGGTCCTTTTATCATTGTTTCTTCTTTTGGAACGGGGACTTACAAATTAGCCAACTGTGATGGGGAAGAATTACAAGAGCCCATTAATAGCATCCATTTAAAGAGGTTTCATACCTAATCAGATGAGAGAGTATCAGAAGAAAGAGTATCAAACGAGTGTGTATCTGATCAACCAAGCATCACTTTTGTACATGAGAAAATCAAAAAGATCAAAAACATTGAGAAAAGTTCAAAATAAAAAAATAAAAACAAAGAGAAAAAGAGCAATAAACCCAAAAGGTGAAAACTTGGCAATCAAGTGCCTTTTGTTCCTCTAAGTCTTTCCTAGTTGCATGTGTACATATTTTATTTCTATCATCTCACTTGTAACTCTTCATTGCATTCGTCATTTGTGCATAGTCATAATAAAACCTCTCAGCTGCTTTGTTGCATTTTAGGTTTCATATTGCCCTACATTTGTCACATGATCACATCTATCACTTTGGGGCAAGAAAGGATTGGATTTTTGGTACAAATGGATTCAATAGTGCTACTTTCGGTCACACATCAGAGGGACTTATCAGAGTTTCAGAAGAAGGATGTTTATTGAACCTTTGATGGATATCATTGTTCACAACCAAGTATCTTGATTCTACAACTTGATCCTTGAACCTTCATTGACTTTATTATTCAGGATTAAAAATTGACATCACTTAAATGATCAGAATGAACTTGGAAATTCTTTTTGAAAATCTTGATACATTGCAAAACACAAACAATTTTTTTGATGATCTTTATTGGCTTTTTATCATATCTTTTTAGCTAATTGACAATGTTTCGACTAGATTGCCAATGATGGAGACATGATTATTTTCTTGCCTTTGAGTGACGATCTTGAGGGAGGTCCAACAACTTATGTGAATTCATCTAATGGCATGGTCATCAAAGAATCATCGAGGACTTTCATATAGGGTGGAGGGTTGACCTTTATTTGTTTACGCAAATGGATACCTTGGCTATTTAGATCTTCCATATCTTAATACCAAAATCCAATTGCAACATTGAATCTATTGAAATCAATATTCATACTCCCATAGTTGGTTATTCAACTAGTGAGAGTTATACTAGTTTCCTAAAAGGTTACCAAATGTGATATAAAGCGGTATTCATATCATCATGATGTGGTCAGTGATGGTTGTACTTTCTTTCTGGTTCCATAATGCTCAATGATGAAAATATTTGTCTTTTGCAGTTCTTTCGCAAAAAGCTAGTGACAATTAGTTGCATTGCATTTTCATGTTAGATTAGGTGCATTGGTTTATGGTATTTTTCCAAGTGAAAGGGAGTTCATTTATTATCTTGATCAATCATTAAGGGGGTTCAATTAAACAATTTATCCTTGGTTCAAATCAATAATGTGATATTATCTTTTACATTCATTCATAGCATTACTCATTATTCATTATCCTTATATCTGAAAAGAAAAAGAAAAAGATTCATTAATCATTAATCATTTGCATACATTTAGTTAAGGATTGCATTTTAAGAGTTGCATACATAAAAAAAAATCAAAAACATAGTTGCATTCATTATACATCCATATTTCCATAATAAAACATTTGCATCCATACGTTGAAAATCAGAAAAACATATTAAAGTTACATTATCATTTGCATTCATTTATCTATATCATATGTAAGATACATTGCATCCATAGCACAATCAAAAGTAAATGCATCATAAACATCATATAGAGTTGCATATAAAGATAATCTCACATAAACACATCACAAGAATCAAGGAAAGTCCATAATCATATAAATGTCCATAATATCAAAGATCCATCAAATATGTATATCAAAAATACAATGTCATCGAAAAAATGATACATCAAACTCCTGATCAATAAATATAACATGATATAAAATCATCAACAAGGAAGATCCATAATCAATCATTTTGATTAACTAGGGGCAACCTAACTCTATCCATTACCTATATCTACATCTGCACCTGATTCATATCAAATGACCCTATCTATCAGCCTCCAACCATTAATCTTCTCATCACATCCAATCCAATAGAATATCAATTAGTCAAATCATCTAATTGATCATCTAACACCAATAAAGTTATCTTATCATCCATTTTCTCATCTTGAGTGCATCAAATCTCCTAACTCTATATCGTGAGGAAGGAAAATCAGTGTTTTGTGTCTCTAGATCATGAGAGAAAAAATCTATCCATCAACATACATATCCTATCCGATTGACATCAATACAACATCAACCAAGTGATTCTAACTGACATCAAGTGATATCCAAGCATCATCAACTTATCTCAAACATCAACAACATTTTCTCAATCATAGCTTTTGTCATCAAATTCTTTCATCACTGGGGCATGCTTTGTTTCCAAGATCATCATCAATGTTTTTCATAAATGAAAACATATTGAATCTATTATCAATCAATTTCATCATATTTTTCTATTTGGTGATCAATCTATTTCATCTCTGAGGGGGCATCATTAGAGTATCAAATCTGCATCAACATTGAATCTGGGGCATTAAAATTTTGAACTATTATCAGTGGGGCATGTTGCATCATTTTCAAATCAGGTTTTATCAATCAAATCAATTTTGTATCAATCAATCAAGTATCAAATTAGTGATCAGGACATGCAATTTTCTTTGAATCAATGCGCTATGCACATCAATTAAAAGAGGGGCATTTGTAGACACCCAAAACTAGGCAGGTGTCTTAGAATCATTCAAATTTACAAAATCTTAGCCAAATGCTCTAATTTTCATCAAAATGGATCAAATCAATTTTAAATGGACATTTATTAATCAAAATGGGACAAAATCATTTAAATCAAAGGAAAAATCAAATCATGACATAAAATAATTAAATACAAGCTTAAAGGGATCAATCACACTATATAATTGACTTTAATCAATTAATTGTATAGTTTTAAATCAAAAAAAAATTTGAAACTATTCCCTTACATGGCTAATTTAATTAATTGATGGAATTTAATTAATCCTAATATCTTTCAACATAATTTTAGCAACCAATAAGAATTGAGAACACAATGCACATGGATCACTCCAAGTTGTTAAATCTCAATCACTTATTTTCAACTTTGAATCTCAATCACTCAAATTTGTCTACTTGTCCAAACATTTGAGGCAATCATTTAAATTGTCCCCCCATTTAAAAACATTTCAAATATTTTTACTCAACCAAGGCTAAACCATGATCAAGTAACTCTACCCCCTACCCTTGGGATTTTACTACAAATAGAAGTCATTTTGAGAGCATAATAATCCTAGAAAATTTGAATGCATAGCATCATCATTATAGGCAATTTGAGAGAAAGTGAGCAATATATTGAGCATTTTGAGAACAAATTGTGAGATTTGAGAGCATTATCATGAGCATTTGAATTAATCTTTGTATCAAATTGAGAATTGAGAGCTAGATTTAGGCATTTTATCATAATTTTCTCATTCTAGGATTGTCACTAGTAGAGAGTAAGGTTGAGAGCTCTACTTGCAAAGCTTAGATAGAGAACCATGAGATGATATGGATGTTAAATAAAAAATTTTAGATTAAATTTCCATTGTCTTTTCATAGAATTGTTGGTAATTGTCCTAATTTCATGAAGGTGTAAACACTCACACACAGTGCCTACTAGTTGTATGTCTCAAAGTTGACAAATGCATGGTTTAATTGACGCATGCCCATATAGTATGAATGTTTTTTGTTGAAGATGATCTTGTCTACTTTCTCTTGTTCTTTCATTTCTCATCAGATTGTGCTCATGAGGTGTTGGTTTCTCTTTTATTTTCGATCAATTTCCTTCTTTTCTTAGTATACTCAAAGTGTTAGAAGTTTCACTTTCTTATGTTTTACCAAATCAGTCATGTGTTCAATCTCTTTGATCTCAAGGATTCTTAAGGTAAATATTCTCAAAGTTTTGAAAAATTTTAGATTCTATCAAACTAGGTAGTGACTACGATAAGTATACCTTAGCTTGAATTTGGGAATGAGTTCTTGGATTTGATCTCTTTCTTTAACAAGTGAGAAAGCAATCCTACAAGGGACAAAGAAACCTTGCCAGAACATCATGAATTTGGATTTGATCTCTTTGGAAAAAGACTTGTAACTTTGATTTTTATGTTCTAACAAATCTTTCACACTGGGTTTGTAACATAAAAAATATGTACAAGCAATTCTACCCTATGGAATCAGCTTTTCTTTGAAAACCTTTGCTCATAAACTTAGACACACACCGGAGAGATAAGCATAATACAACCACTAGAGACCACACATTGGGTCAAAAAATGTCATATTATCCAACTCCAAACACTCAAGGATGACAGGATATGGTGAGTGTCATGGGGAGGTTACTATCCTCCTTGTACAAAAATTATCAAACTTTCAAGGGGAAATAGGGTATCTTTCTAGTTTAACAACTTTTAGTGAGGGAATTCATTCAAAACTATCCCTTGTAGTCTCACAAGCAGGATTGAGGCATACAACCCTACAAGTACTTAGATAATGTAGTCCTGCACACAAAATTGAGGCCTCGTAGCCCTACAATTATCAAGCATAAGAATAAATTCTTAGAATAGCTACATCCTCTGAGACTTTAATCTCAAAGAGTCATTTATTTATAGTGGGTTGGAAGGGTTGGGTTTTCCTTGTTCCCATGATATTTTTCACTCAGTGGAAGGCCCTCTAAAGGATTAACTTGAAAGCATGGATTGGCAATGAAAGGAGTCTGGATTTCAAATTTTTCCACAAATGGAAAAAGAGCATATTCTCCTATCAAATGTTGTTTTCTCAAAAATGCTTAAATGAAAGGAATCTGGATTTCACTTGGAGTCTGGATTGTCAAGAGCCACTTGACAATCACTACAAGTGAACCTTTGTTAATGTGCCTAAGAAATCAAATCTAATGAAAAGACAACATTTATTTGTGTGTCCTAGGCAACTTGCAAAGAAAACACATGAGTAGCTTCTTGCTTTAGTCTTCAACCAATGTCCCACAAAATCAAAATATTAGTAGTTTCTCATTGTTTCTTGGCCCAACGTCCTACAAGAGGTAGAATTTTTCAAAAACCAGAATGTTGCAAAAAAATAGATAAATTAGTAACTTGAAATCCACATAATATTTTATTTTTTATCTAAATAGAATGTAGACAAAAAACACATCTCACAGATGTAAAAAATAGAGATGAAAAATCCAAGGCACAGACAAAAAAATCCAGGTTGTAGACAAAAAAAATAGAGATGACAAATCCACGTCGTAGATGACAAAATAAGAAAAGTTACTTGACGCATGTCAGTACATACTGGCATAGTTTTTGATGATAAAAGATGATAGTTTAGCCTTCATAGATGATAAAGTGTGAAGTAAGAGAAAATATTAGTGGTTAGGAAAAAATTTAAATTTCAGCAACATCTCCTATAAAATAGTCAATCTAATAAAAAAGTGAGAAGAAAACACCAAATATTGTAAAAAAGCATTTTAAAAAATTAAAAAAATTAGTGTTTTATGTTAGATAGAGATGAAAAAGTAAGAATCATAGATGAAAAAAACTAGCAGATGGCAATATGCATAGATGACAAAGCCACGTCATAGATGACACTATGTTCTTGAACCTGCAAGTTACGAAAATTTTGTAAAATTTTAAGTTTTAAAGGGACGTGGGTCCCACCAGGCATGCCAAAAATATATATGTTGGAAACCTACCTATGTGGAACAAGCTCAAACATGCAAATATTAGGCAAATAATCACTTCATTCTAATCTAACATGTTCATAAACTTGCAACTACACATAACTTCCAACATAACCTCCGATGCAGAAAATAAGTGCACCCGAGACTTATTGATTTTCTCTTTGAGATTAATGTGGCTATGCCCTCCCAACACAATAATCTAATCCCACTTTGATTTCTTTCTTTCGATGGAGTGAATCCTAAAATGCAAACTATTGATGTGATGAAGACTCAAGAACAAGTATGAGGAACTTGTCTCAAGCATTCACCAAATGATGAAAGATAAAAATGTAAAACTAAGCTATAATGATATGAAAGATTAAATGAAACTAAGATTCAATTCCATTTACCTAGCATGCAATTTCCAGATTCAAATGAACTAAGGTTGCAAAAAAATGTTGAAATACTTGTTAGCGATTTTTCTTGCACCCTCCGATTCTAAAAGAGAAAATGAGAACCAAACATGGGATATTTATCTAATTAACATGGATCAACTTCTTCTTGAAAATTGGAGGACAAGAAAGACTAACATTGACAAGACCTACAAACCTTCTACACTTCTAGTTCCACTCACTCAGGTGGGTGCACCTCATCTGCACACACATAACTCCTTATTGCAAACAATAGGCTTGCAGGTATATCACTTTGTGGAATAGTTTTTAGAATTTTAGGTAACAAATACCTCAGTGTTCACCAGATCTCATGAAAAATCCCACTTGCAATGAATCTGAAAACTAGAAATACTTCCTAACTCCTCCTATCAACATGAAAGGGAAAATGTTATCATTTATGTTTTTTTGTTTTTTGTTTTTTTGCGGGGGGGGGGGGGGGGGGGAGTGGATCTCTAAAATACCCCAAATCCCTCATAGACTAGTGCCTTATCCAATGGGAAACAGAGTCAAATGAAACATGCAATAGATAGCTTATGAAACCAGAAAATAACACAGTCTAACATGATGATGTCTTACACCAATCATGCACCATTTATCAAACTCTTCTTAGCAATCCACCTATGTTCTCAGATATGCAATCACTTATTCAAAGGACTTTAAAACTCCCCTTGGAAGAAACTTAGAAATAAGCAATACATTAATCAGCATTCACTAAAAGGCAAGTATGAGATACCCTTGATACCTCAACTCATACACATCTGAAAAACAATCCTAAATTCAGTCATTTCCTTGAAACAAATCTATTGTAAACATACAATAGAAAAACTCAAACACCCTTGATGCTTTAACCAATAAATTTCAAGAAGCAAATGGAGACAATCTGATAGTAGTAAAAAAAAGTGTTGCAATCTTATTTACAAGATAAACTATTACACATATATTTGTCTGAATAACCAGAGAGGATACAAGAACACCCTATATGAGAAGAAAAGGACAATATTACAGAAAGAACCACTTATGGAACCAGTCCAAAAAATATCACAGAGAGTTTAGACTACAAAATTTTAACCAGAAATGGAACTTCCCTCCTCTACAACCATGGAGAAGAAGAAGAGATAAAGGAAAAACAAAGCCAGTTAACAACTATTGACAACTACCAATTTTCATAAAACATCTTTCATTTCTCCCAAATTCACTTCTTTCTACAACTACCTCCATCTTTACGGTCACTTCTCCCTCTAAAATTGAAACTTTGCCTCTCAAAAAATATTTGATTCTGCTCAAACTTGTAAATGCTTTGTGAGATATCCATGCCCATTTTGAAATAAAATACATTTTAAAAACCATGGAAAAGACAATACAAAGTATTTAAATTTGCATTTCAACCTTTGAATCTACACTTTTCCTCTTATTCCTGCTCTTTTAATTCCATAATGCACTAGATTTTGACACTTGTCACACGCTGATTAGTGCCAAAATTTAACCCTGGCTTTGACCTCTTGATCTCGAGATTGGGCAAATGGTTTATTCTCCAAGTCTCTGAATAAATTCTTTAACCTTGAGTTTATCTAGTGATCCAGTGAATGCACTAATCTCTAAATCTCTGGATGCATAGTTTAACCACAAGTATAATCTAGTGATCACACGACTAGCCGCATTCTCTGAATCGCTTGATGCTTTGGATTTAATCGCTAGGACCTGGTGATCATGCGACTATGTGTTCCCCCAATCTCACAATGTTCTCACTAACTACAACTTCATCACGTGATTTGGCGACTACATGTTCACCCACTCGCTGAATGTTTAGGGCTTAACCACTAACATCCAGCAATTTGGCGACTAACTACTCATCGGGTCGCTTGATGTTTGGTCTAACTACCAGTTTATTGTGTGATTGAGCGAATGGTTGCCACATGTCCACTTAGTGGTCCTATCATCAACCACCTATCTACAAAAATATATGTTCCTTGGTCTGCTAGTATGCTTCCCAATGCACGTCAGGAGCATGCACTTTCATAACCTCCATCTCCTTTATTCATATCATAATACAAGCACATTTCCTTATAAACATTAGAAATCCCACTCACCCCAACAATGTGGGATTAAATTCTTGTGAGTTCTTAAATGTTCCATTAAAATTTTGTCTTAAGCGCACAACTGACATGAAAATCTAAGCAGGCCCACAAGCTAAGAGGTCAACCACTACCTCTTTTCCTTTTAACTTACCTCTAAACTAGGTGCCTTTGAATTTAAAATGCACTAAATACTAAAATGGGGTACATGTGGGATAAACCCACATGCATACCCTTTCACATTTTCTTCACATCTCTGGCTATACACACTCATCTCCATTAATTTTCAATTTGGCCTTTACCTTGGGTACATGTCATGTTTCTCTTTGCATCCTATATCTATTGGCTCATGCATCCCTTGATGCATACACGTGTACTTCATTTGCACTCACTGGTAACCAAAATTAATTATGCAGCACTCAAACTAAATTTGCATCCCTGCAAGAAATGAATAACTGGCAACCAACACTCACACACATCTCTTGGTTGTGTTCAAATACATATGCAACTTCACATTTCATTATGATGGTTCCTCAATGCTCACGCACCATACAACCCCTATTGGTTCATGCACTCCTAATTCACACAAGGATCGTGCATCCTCAATGCATGATTGTGTGTACTTGGCAATGCACTGTTTGTTTATTGGCTGAAGCATCTCGATTCAATGTGCATCATGCAGACATTCATGCACTAAAGACTAGCACACACTCCTTTATGTACTTGGGTGCACCCCCTGCAATGTTCTATATGTTCCTTTTAAAATGGTATGCGCTCCACATACTCAGCTCACACACCCTTTGGTAAGTGCACACCTCTCTATTCTACCATGTGTTGGCTTTCACTTTTTCCACACAGTGTCAGGTTTACACTATGATGACAAACTAGTTAGTATCTGCTCCAAAGTCTGACAGGGGAAAAAGTGCCAATTGATGAGGGCAGAGAACATCCTCCTTCTTTGAGCTCCACATCACTCAAGTGGGTATTGCCTTATCTGCACACTCATGACTCTTCTTGATAAACAAAAGGCCTACAGATAGATTATTATGGAATAGTCTTCAGACTCTTGTAGGTATCTTATACCCCAATGATCTATCTGCAGGCTTTTTATTTATCAAGAAGAGTCATGAGTGTGCAGATAAGGCAATACCCGCCTGAGTGATGTGGAGCTCAAAGAAGAAGGAGGATGTTCTCTGTCCTCATCAATTGGCACTTTTTCCCCTATCAAACTTTGGATCAGATACTAACCAGTTTGTCATCATAGTGTAAACCTGACACTGTGTGGAAAAAGTGAAATGCAAAAAAATGGTGACTCCGCTGGGGATAACATTACAAAGTAAAATCTGTTGAGAATCTCTGGTTGCATTACACAATATCAATATCTTATTACCCAGATTGATTTAGCCCATTCAAGACGCCAACAAAATGGTGACTCTGCTGGGGAAGGAGTAAAAGACAGCAAGCTTCCTTGCTTGGCTGGATCATCTCAGAGACTTGGTTGAAAGATTACAAAGTCAAATAAACAAAACACATTTGTAAAATCTTCTCACTACATGCTAAGTAGAGACTATGAGTTCTCTATTTGATCAGTGCAGTTCCTAATAAATAGTGTGTAAATCCTAGTGAATTTTTGGTTGATTGGAAGAAGATGCAAAGAAAAGTGCAATATTTTCCTCTTCAAGGAGGTGGTGACTCTACATAGCAAAGAACATGATGGAGCTGCATGGTGAGCTCTAGATCTTCCCTACCTTCCAGTCAACAAGCTAAGTCCTTGATGCAGAACTTCTAGGTATTTTGGTTTTCATATGTCTTCTTTTTATGAAAATTAGTTGTAAGAGAATGTGTCCCTATCAAGTGTTAAGCACTGTTGTAAAGCGATAAGTAGTAGTAGGCAGTTCCTTATGGAGGAATATAGGCCCTTTTGTTTTGATGGCATTGAGTGTGCCCCTAATGAGTTCTCTACTAAGGATGGGATGTACTTGCCTAGATTCATGGCTGATGGATCTATTTCGGCAAGCCAGCATATATATGATGTCATGGATCTTTTTGGTAAAATGGACATTGAGCGTGAAGATGTTGCCATGAGGTTGTTTGTGCAAACTCTGTCACATAGTGCAAGGGATTGGTTTGTGTCCTTGCCTTCATGTTCAATCCCTTCTTAGGATGTATTAAGAGAAAAATTTGTAGAACATTTTGATGAGGTTGCTACTCTCAAGAAGATGATTGCAAAGAAAAAAGTTGAGATCTGGCAATTAGAGGAGGACAAGAGATTGCAAAGACTGGTGGTTCCTTATGTTGATCATGAAGAGGCTAGTGTTTCTGATGTTGATTCTCATTATGTAGAAAGTGTTGACTATGAAGCTGATGTTGAGGTCAGTGCATATGAGGATGCTGAAGATGAATCTGAAGTTGACAATATTTCCAGTTTGTTTGTAGATTTTTCTTCTTCTCAACATGAGAAGGCAGCTTTCTTGTCCCGGTATGATGATGTTTTGTGTGGAGGGTAGAAAATTGAATATGATGCAGATGATGATTCCTGCATAGTTTTCTTCACACAAGATGATTCTAGGCCAGGGATGTCCATTCTTGTTTTGGATAGGGATGATGTTTGCAGCACTAGGGGTGAGGCTGATGAAAATGATATTAAGGTCCAAAGTCCATTAAGCAGTGAAAAGATTTCAGCACTTTTGGCTGAAGAGTTCCAAAGGTATACACCTGTTATGGACTTTGATTTGCAGCTCCCCTTTGACATAGTCTTTGATAGTGATAATGAGGCCAGTGTGCAAAGTGATGATGACCCATGTATATTACAGTTCCCCTCTTGTAGTGACTCTACAAAAGAAGAGATAGAAGGACATGACAATGTGTTTTCCTGTCATAGAGATTGCAGAGATGAACAAGTTTCTTGTTCATATCCTTTTCCTTCTTTTTCCAAATATGATAGTGAAGGTGACAGTGTTGAGGACTTTGTCTTCAATAATTGGGACAGAAATTCTTTTGATAAAAACAATGATGTGGATCAGTTGTTCCCCTTTCACAACAATCTTGAAGAAGACCATCACTTGGTTCATGATCCAGTTCATGAAAACATCATAGAGGAACCAAGTTGTTCAGTGGTTGAGGCAATGTATGAAGATAAATCTGAGGATCCAAGTCCTTCTCAGCCAAGTATTTTTGTAGTAATGCATGATGATTAGTATGCTTTATTTTTTTATGCATTACTAGATAAGTTTTTTACTTTTTCCAGTCATCAAGAAGAAGTAAATGATGTTCCTTGCTTCTTGGAATATGAGTATGAATGTAATGGTTATGACTAGAACAACATGGGTAGTGATCAGTACAATTTCATTTTTCAGCCCATGAATATTCACATATGTTGGCAACAAGATGATCATGAAATTTGCAGATGGTTGGTCACATATGTAGATGAAAATCAAACCTTTGATTCTGGAGGGTCACTGATTTTCTTTTGGTGGCCTGGGGCCACCAAGTAAAGATTTATTCTTGTACATATTTGTAAATATTTTCCCTTTCTATTGTGTGTTTCCCTTCCTATTTCCCTGGTTCAATTGCCAGTTTTTGAGGTCCTTGTCTTTTTCCAGTAGGTCGTCTGCTTCACCTAGAGATTCTAAATTCTTGCTATGCCTACAAGAGGCATACATCCCCAAACAGAGCCACTATTAGCACCTGCAAAAAAATTTCATGGCTATATAATTTCTTCTCTGGTCCTTGCATTTCTTTCCATGTTCCTGGGCTGAAACCCTAGGTCTTATTCATAATTATAGCCATTGGAAAGGGAAAAACCCTAATTTATCCTGGCCTCATTCTATTCCTTCATTACCTTTTTCAGGCCACTAAAGTCTTCTTAATGCACGTGCACATTTTCTCCTCTTGGTTAGTCACTGGATCTTACCAAAACAGCATATTCCTTTCCTTCCTACGACTATGAGAAATGCTTTTGTCATGAGATCTCTCAATGTCCAAAGAATATTCCCTATCCTTTTGAGACTTAGTAGTTTCCCTTTAGTTGCCAAGTCTCCAAATATGAAGTGGCGGTATGTTCTTTGCAGTCGCTAGATCTCTGAATCCTCAAGCAGCTAAGTTTTTATTTAGTAATTTTGTGACTATGTGGTCGCGAAGTCTCAGAAAGAAAGTTGAAAAGTCAAAAATTTGTCATGACTACGAGACTCTCTTGCTAGTCGCCAGATCACCAGATGGAAAAATTTGAAAAAGTTCCTGTAGTCGCCAAATTGGGCAATGAAGAAATTCTATTCAGTGACTAGAAGATAGGCCTTAGTCACGTGATCTCTAGATAAGGTCAAAGGGTTAAATGGTGGTTTATCTTTCCTTCAGTTGCGAGGTCTCCTGATCTAATTGTGGTTAGCAAATCTATTGCGTGACTTGGAGTTTCTTCAATCATGTAATCGCCAGATATACCAAGGTTCAAGGTGGTTCAGGCTTTGAATGGACAGATGGCAGTGTCAGAGGTGACTGAGTAGTAATGACAAATGAATTGATGACAGGTGGCACTAGGCGGGCCTGGTATCTTAGTCCCCTTTTAATCCTATGGTGGGTGCATGATCGCATGGAATCTTTTTAATTCTTGCGATCATGCGTCAATCATTCGATCTTCCAGGTGTTCAGGTAGACCGTAAGTGGGACCACTGATAGGTGTTTCAACATGGTGACTTTTTGTTTGTTAAGGGAAAAGGGACCATTTGCTAGGTGTTATGGATTTGTCTTATTTTGATTGGTCAAGCCAGATGGTGATGAGGATGTGTTAGTGGGACCGTTGTCAGAGGGCTCTGTGAGATTGCCAGTTTGTATCAAAATCTACGGTTGTCGCTAGTTTGTGTAAATTAGTGTCAGAGATCTCTATATTATGTACACGTAAGATCTGCAGGCTGGCTCTGGCATTAAATTTTGTTTTGCTTGTAACAAGAAATTGGTTGAATTTGTAAATGTAGTAAGCTTAGAATATGAAACTGAATATCAGTACATCAGATTTGATCTGATTCTTCTGAGTTTCTAAGGTTTTCCTGCATTCTTTATTTCTTGTTTAGGATGGTTGTTGTAGACCTAATTTTTCCCTAAATGATCCGTAGCTTTTTGCAATCCTTGTTCCTATAAAGGGATTTTCAAGATCATTTAGAAGGGTTTCGGTTCTGGTTTTTGGTCCCTGTCTGGTTCCAATTTCCCTGGTTCCATGAATGTTCTACCTTGTAAATACTTCCTTCTTCTTTGCATATAGGGTGTTCCCTCTTTCCTTTCTAGCTATGGGAATAAAATACAAATTGTAACAATCTGTCTTATGTATGAGATTTTAATATATTTGTACTACTATCAGATTGTCTCCATTTGAGTGTTAGGCTTATTGATTGAAGCATCAAGGGTATTTCATCCTTTCTATTTGCATTTCCTATGTGTCTACAATAGATTTTTTTTCACAGAAACAACTAAGTTTAGGATTGGTTTTCAGACGTGTATGAGTTAGGGTATCAAGGGTATTTCATGCTTGTCTTTCATTAGATGTTGATTAATGTATTACCTGACTGTAGGTCTCTTCTAAGGGGAGGGTTAAAATCCTTTGAATAGGTGATAACACATTTGAGTACACAGGTGGATTGTTGAAGTGAGATCTGATCAGTGGTGTATGTTTGGTGTAAGGCACTAACGTATTAGGATGTATTGTCTTCTTGTTTCATAGCTCTTTGTTACAGTGAGGTATTTGACTTTGTTGCCCATTGGATAAGGCACTAGTCTATGAGAGACTTAGGGTATTTCAGGGGTCCATTCAACCCAAAATTTAAATCATTCAAACTAAAGCACCACCTTTCCCTTTCATGTTGTTAGAGTAGGTTTCTAGTTTTCAGACTCATTCCATGCAAGCAGGTTATTGCATAAGGTTATGGTCTCATTGGGGTATAGGATACCTACAAGAGTCTAAAGGCTATTCCACAATAATCTATCTGTAGGCCTTTTATTTATCAAGAAGAGTCATGAGTGTGCAGATAAGGCAATACCCACCTGAGTGATGTGGATCTCAAAGAAGAAGGAGGATGTTCTCTGCCCTCAGCAATTGGCACTTTTTCCTCTATCAGACTTTGGAGAGGATACTAACCAATTTTTCATCATAGTGTAAACCTGACACTATGTGGAAAAAGTGAAAGCCAACACCATGCACACACTCACCTTGCAGACTTATCTTCATCTTCAAAATGTGCTTCCTCCTTGCATTTTACCAGTATGCAGCACATTAATTGCCAAGTGTGCAGCCCCCTTTGTATCGGTATGCACACCATCCTATCCACACTAAACAGTGTGTGATCACCTACAACATGCATCTTTCATGCCAAACCTCTGCAATCTTATATGATATACGCATTACTTGCAGCACATGCACCTTCTTTTCTTTGCATTTGATTGTTTTATTTAACTGGCTGCCCCTTTCAAATTATGTGTTGTTATCTTCAAACACTCACACACCACTTTTTTCCTCTTGCAAATACAGTGTGCATAATGCAGGTGATCAACATTTGTGTGCACACCCTCATTTGTATGCGCATCAGTCTTTAGATTCCTCCCTTTTAGAGCAAGCACTCTCATTTTTATTTAACACTTAATCTTGTTGCTTGGAAAACTAGCATGCTCTTGTACATTGGCACACTCATGCAAAGGAAAATATACACATCTCATCATGCCAAGTGTGCAGCCCACCTTTCTTTAACATGGTGCATGCATTTGTTTATGTCTAACTACCTCCTCTAAACTACCAACATTATCAAACTTCACAAATCTCCTTCAGAACTGGCTCTAAAAACTTGCCAACTGAGACCTTCATGAACCGTAAACTTGGATATTGATTCACTCCCACATAATGGTAATGAATCCATCATTAGCTTTCTTAGAAGTTCAAAGGGTGAAAAACCATAAAATGCCAAAGTCAGCACATTAGAAACATTCTGGAACACAGTGAAATATACAGAAATCTGATTTAGAATTGGCTTAGGAAAGTGACCAAATGGATTGGTCATGGTCCATAACTCTTCAAGGTAGGTCAATTATAAGTTTATAATATAGGGCAACATTCAATTATACCTGACCTCAAACTGGGTGTGAACTACAAGACCCCAAAGTAGGCCATTCGGAAATCTGGACTACACACACTTGGAGAAATTTAACAACCTACAAATGGAATGTCTCTAGAAAAATGGATAAACGGGCACATGGGGGGATGAAAATGGGTATGGATACTCTCTCTCATTCCTAAAACATGATACAACAACCCTCATGCTATGAAAATTCACTGGTCATAAGATGCACTCTTCCGAAGTGGGCCAATTTATAAGATTTTGGAAAGACAAAATGCAGATTTCTGGAACACTTCCAAAAGCCTATTCCCTAAACATGCCAGAACTAAAAATTGAAAGTTCAAACTGATTACTTATGTCAAATGAAAGGTGATGAATACCTTACCCAAGTGATTCTTCACAAAAATCAATAGGCCCCTTTTATCCATGCACTTCAAACTAGGCTTTCCACAATGATTTTTCAAAGGCACAAACTTACACTTAGAGAAATTTTAGAATATGGACTCAAAAATCATTTTGGATTTTTTATCTCCAACAGTGGCTCTGACTAGAGATGCATGCCCCATGTGGGCATGCAGAGAAACCAGAATCTCTTGGTATAATAGACCAACCAAACTTTTCCACTCTCTTCTCAAAACTTTGGAACCCTTTATTGAAAGAAAAAACACACAACTGAAAGGAAAGAAAATATACAAGGCTCACTTTATTTACAAAAAGGCTTAAAGCCTCAAATTGTAATCAGTCCTTACCCCTATCGAACAAATTATTTTCATCTCCATATAGCAGAGGTAAAATGAAATTACTTCTTTCATCCAGCTTGTCAAAAATAATATGATTCATTTTCAACATATCATGTAAAAAATGATCATTATACTCACCACCACTTGAGAAAACCAGGCCATCAAGCTACCATGAACATTGATCATTTTGTGACATCAAAGCATCACAACCTTCATTAACACTTCCATGCTGAAAAATGAAACATTCCAACTCAATCTCATCGCTGGACACATCAACATACTGATCATTAGTTTGCAATAAAGGATAAACCATTTTTTGATCATTACTTTGCAAACTAAAGTAGAACTTCTCAAAACAAAAATTTGATTGCACAAAATCAGAGATAACTTGTTGACCACTGTTTATATCAGCAACTTTTAAAAGAGAACAAGCACTGTCAGTCAATAACTCATCAATCACTTGCAAATCTAAGAAAACAAATTCAAATTTGTCACACTTTCCAGCATCAAAATGTAAACAAGAACCACTAACACTAGGCTCTTGAAAATCTGAATCCTCACTAGTACATACATCATTATATTCATCAAATATAATAGTATCAAACTTATTACAATGATATGTACTTTCATATTGCTGATTAAAAATGGGAGAAATGATATCAATAAATGTTTCACACTTCATGCCATTACTTGTGGTGTCTTTGTCAAAATTTATATCTACTGGGCATGGGATTCTAGAAATAAATTTAGGTGTATACCTATGAAATTATGTATCCAAGAGTTCTGATATTTTCTCACTACTTAGCAAGAATTTGATTTTGTATTCCATCTCTTGTGTTTCACTGTTGATGCTACAAATATCTTCCCCATCTAAAATAGGAACTGAAAACTCTTGTCTCACAATACCTTGTGTAAAGTAATCACTACTAGAACTTTTATCTGCATCATAATAACATTCTTTTTCTTCACACAAAACATCTTTGAGCTGAAACAAGGAATCATTATCATCATGTTGAGAAAAAGAAAAATCTATAAACTAGATGGGAGCATTGTCGACTATAGATCCATCTTCTATTCCTTGATATTTACAAATTTCATCATCAGCATCATAACCAACACTATCAACATAACAAGATTCAGCACCTTCATCATGATTAGATTCAGTATCTACAAATGAATCTATCCATTCTTTAACATTTGTAAGTCCTTCCACTCTAAGGGATGCAGTCCAACTGACTTATTCGGGCATACTTAATTCAAAAAAAAATCAACATATTGGGATTTTTGAAAATCAAGACCCACTAGAAGTTCTCCAAAAGCTACAAGAAATTTCTTGTAGTATGAAAGTGTTGATTTTTCCTCCCTTTCTCCAATTGCATATCTTAAAATCAGAATGCAATTCTATTGGATTCTTTGATGTATCAGTAAAACATCTCGATTCAAAATTTCAAAATCTGACTGATAAATCTCAGATCTAGAAACTTCATTTTGATCCATCAAGGCTAGAAACTCCATTTTAAAACACTGACAAAATAATACAGCATGTTCTTGTGACAATTTCTTTATCCAAGTTTATGCAACCACTAACTTCATGAACCACAACATATTTCTGATACTCATTACAATAACTGAAGCTTCAATCTAGAAATATAACCAAACTTCAAGATTAATTTTCCCTTTTCTCTTAGTGACTTTCTCACCTATTAAGGGACTATTCTTCCTTAATACAAATAGGATTACTTGGAAATGTTGTGACTAATGCAAAATACTGATATGAAGTCTCCTCCAAATCACCTTTTAATATATTCGTAGAGTCGCCACTTCTTTGTAGAGGACAAATTTTGAATCAGCTGAGAAGCTTTATCTCAATTCTGAACCTTCTTTAAAACAAGAAAATAGAACACAATCTCCACAGGGTAACATTCTTTGTCAAGAATACATATAAATCATATTCTAATGCTAAGAACACACTGATCAAACAGATACATCAAATTCACCACTCACACTTGGTGAGATAATATGACAATTTTAAAAAACTTAACTCTATATAATGGATCCTCAGTAGAGTCACCAATTTTGTTAGTGATTTTTCTTGCACCCTCCGATTCTAAAAGAGAAAATGAGAACCAAACATGGAAAATTTATCTGATTAACATGGATCTACTTCTTCTTGCAAATCGGAGGACAAGAAAAGACTAACGTTGACAAGGCCTACAAACCTTCTACACTTTGAGTTCCACTCACTCAGGCGGGTACACCTCATCTACACACACATAACTCATTATTGCAAATAATAGGCCTGCAAGTATATCACTTTGTGGAATATTTTTTAGACTTTTAGGTAACAAATACCTCAGTGTTCACTAGATCTCATGCAAAATCCCACTTGCATACAATGAATCTGAAAACTAGAAATACTTCCTAACTCCTATCAACATGAAAGGGAAAATGTTATCATTTATGTTTTTTTTGGGGGGGAGTGGATCTCTGAAATACCCCATATCCCTCATAGACCAGTGCCTTATCCAATGGGCAACAAAGTCAAATGAAACATGCAACAGACAACTTATGAAACAAGAAAATAACACAGTCTAGCATGATGATGCCTTACACCAATCATGCACCATTGACCAAACTCTTCTTAGCAATCCACCTGTGTTCTTAGATATCCAATCACTTATTCAAAGGACTTTAACCCTCCCCTTGGAAGAAACCTAGAAATAAGCAATACATTAATCAACATCCACTGAAAGACAAGTACGAAATACCCTTGACACCTCAACTCATACACATCTGAAAACCAATCCTAAATTTAGTCATTTCCTTGAAACAACTCTATTGCAAACATACAATAGAAAAACTAAAACACCCTTGATCCTTTCACCAATAAATTTTAGGAAACAAATGGAGACAATCTAATAGTAGTAAAAATAGCGCTGCAATCTTATTTACAAGATAAACTATTACACATATATTTGTCTAACGAACCAGAGAGGATACAAGAACACCCTATATGAGAAGAAAAGGGCAATATTATAGAAAGAACCACTCATGGAACCAATCCAGAAAAGATCACAGAGAATTTAGACTACAAAATTTTAACTAGAACTGAAACTTCCCTCCTCTACAACCATGGAGAAGAAGAAGAGATAAAGGAAAAACAAAGCCAGTTACCAACTACTGACAGTTGCCAATTTTCATAAAATATATTCCATTGCTCCCAAATTCACTTCTTTTTTCAACTACCTCCATCTTTACGGTCATTTCTCCCTCCAAAATTGAAACTTTGCCTCTCAGAAAATATTTGATTTTGCTCAAACTTGTAAATGCTCCATGAGATATCCATGCCCATTTTGAAATAAAATATGTTTCATAAACCATGGAAAAGACAATACAAAGTCTTTAAATTTGCATTTCAACCTTTGAATCTACACTTTTCCTCATATTCCTACTCTTTTAACTCCAGAATGCACCAAATTTTGACACTTTTCGTAGGTTGATTAGTGCTCAAATTTAACCTAGCTTTAACCTCTTGATCTGGAGATTGGGTGAATGGTTCATTCTCCAAGTCTCTAAATAAATTCTTTAACCTTGGGTTTATCTAGCGATCCAATGAATGCACTAATCTCTGAATCTCTGGATACACAGTTTAACCACGGGTATAATCTGGTGATCACGTGACTAGCCTCATTCTCTGAATTGCTTGATGCTTGGTATTTAACTGCCAGGATTTGGTGATCATGTGACTGTGTGTTTTCCCAATCTTGCAATATGCTCACTAACTGCAACTTCATCACGCGATCTAGCGACTGCATGTTCTTCCAATCGTCAAATGTTTAGGGCTTAACTGCTAGCATCCAGCTATCTGGCGACTAACCACCTGCCAAGTCACTTGATGTTTGGTCTAACCACCAATTTATTGCGTGATTGAGTGAATGACTACCATGTTTCCACTTACTAGTCCTATCATCCGTCACCTGTCTGCAAAAAATTATGTTCCTTGGTCCATCGGCACTCTTCCTAATGCACATCAGGAGCACACATGTCCATAGCCTCAAACTCCTTTCTTCATATCATAATGCAAGCACATTTCCTTATAAACATTAGAAATCCCACTCACCCCACCAATGTGGGATTAAATTCTTATGAGTTTATAAATGTTCCATTAAAATTTTGTCTTAAGCGCATAGCTAGCATGAGAATTTAGGTGGGCCCACAATCCAAGAGACCAACCACTGCCTCTTTTCCTTTTAACTTACCTCTAAACTGGGTTCCTTTATATTTAAAATGCACTAAATACTGAAACAAGGTGCATGTGGGACAAACCCACATGCATACCCTTTCACATTTTCTTCACATCTCTAGCTATACAAGCTCAGCTCCATTTATTTTCACTTTGGCCTTTACCTTGTGCACATGTCGTGTTTCCCTTTTCATCCTATATCTACTGGCTCACGCATCCCTTGATTCATACACGCGTATTTCTTTTACATTCATTGGCATCCAAAATTAATTATACAACACTCAAACTAAATGTGCATCCCTACAAGCAATGAATAACTAGCAACCAACACTCACACACATCTCTTGGCTGCGTTCAAACACATACGCAACTTCACATTTCATTATGTTGGTTCATCAATGCTCACGCACCATACAACCCATGTTGTTTCACACACTCCTTCTAATTCACGCAAAGCTCATGCATCCTCAATGCATGCTTGTGTCTACTTGGGAATGCCATGTTTGTTTACTAGTTGTGGCATCTCCATTCAATGCGTATCATGTAGACATTCACTCACTAAAGACCAGCACACACTCCTTTATGTACTTGGGTGTGCACCCTACAATGTTCTATATGTTCCTTTTAAAATGGTACACACTCCACATACTCAGCTCACGCGCCCTTTGGTAAGTGTGCACCTCTCTATTCTACCATGCACACACTCACCTTCAAGACTTATCTTCATCTTTAAAATGTGTTTCATCCTTGTGTTTTACCAGTATGTAGCACACTAATTGCCAAGTGTGCAACCCCCTTTGCATTGGTATGCAAACCCTCCTATCCAAACTAAATAGTGTGCGATCACCTACAGCATGCAACCTTCATGCCAAACCTCCACAATCTTATATTCTATGCGCATTACTTGCAGCACATGCACCTTCTTTTCTTTGCATTTGATTGTTTTATTTAACTGGCTGCCCCTTTCAAATTGTATGTTGTTATCTTCAAACACTCACGCACCACTTTGTTCCTCTTGCAAATAAAGTTTGCATACTCCAGGTGCTCAACATTTGTGTGTACACCCTCATTTGTATATGCACTAGTCTTTGGATTCCTCCCTTTTAGAGAAAGCACTCTCATTTTTCTTTAACACTTAATCTTGTTTCTTGGCAAACTAGCATGCTCTTGTACATTGGCACACTCCTGCAAAGAAAACTCTACACATCTCATCATGTCAAGTATGTAGCACACCTTTCTTTAACATGGTTCGTGCATTTATTTATGTCTAACAACCTCCTCTAAAGTGCCAATGTCCTTTCTAGAGGGCCAGACCTTTTCATGTATTTTTCAATTGAGGCCTTCTTCACCAAGAAGCTTCAAAGCTCCAGAAAAGTTCATCTCAAAAATCTTTGTTGGTGCATTAGTCAATGTTTGAACCATAGGAAACTCATTATTAGAAGCCTTCATTTAAATTTAATGAAGAAAGATCACTCTTTCTCATTTTCAACTATTCACCATCCTGAAAGGCACAATTCAAAATCTTAAGAATATCTTTAGTATCCAACTTCAAGAGATAACAAAGGTCTGGATATGATTGACTTGAAAACTCTGAGTTTTTTTTAAATTGTGATCACCCAGTGATTGTTCTTTCGAAAAGAAACTACATTAAGTCAGTTCTCAATGATAGTAACCAATCAGGAGGGAGGTTACTATGCCTTATTTTTGTCCAAAATGTAGTTAATCAGTGAGAAAAACCATGGAGCATTGAAGATTCAAACATATAATTCACCTTTTTACACTTCGGCAAAACTAACCATTAACACCAATTGGCCTCCAGAAATGGCCTTGAAAACTGACCAAAGGACCTTACTGGAGCACGTCGTTAGAAATGAACATTCAATCCCAACATGTAAGTATACCTGCCAAAGGAGATTGCTCCAAAATACTTGAGCTAAAATTTATAAATGACCAAACATAGCACTTCACAACACCGATTCTGTCCACATTGTCAAACTGCACAAATCTCCTTCAAAATTGGCTCTGAAAACTTGCCAACTGAGACCTTCATAAACTAGAAACTTGGATACTAATTCACTCCCACATAATGGTAATGAATCCATCATTAGCTTTCTCAGAAGTTCAAAGGGAGAAAAACCATGAAATGCCAAAGTCAGCACATTAGACTCTTTCTGGAACAACACAGTGAAATATGCAAAAATCTGATTTAGAATTGGCTTAGGAAAGTGACCAAATGGATTGGTCATGGTCCATAACTCTTCAAGGTAGGTCAATTCTAGGTTTATAATGCAGGGTAACATTCAATTATACCTAATCTCAAACTAGGTGCGAACTACAAGACCCCAAAGTAGGCCATTCAAAAATCTAGACTACACACACTTGGAGAAATTTAACAACCTACAAATGGAATGGCTTTGGAAAACTAGATAAATGAGCACGTGGGGGGCTAAAAATGGGTATGGATACTCTCTCTCATGCCTACAACATGATACAACAACCCTCATGCTATGAACATTCACTAGTCATAAGATGCACTCTTCCGAAGTGGGCCAGTTTATAAGATTCTGGAAAGACATAGAATGTAGATTTTTGGGAACACCTCCAAAAGCCTATTCCCTAAACATGCCAGAACTGAAAATTGAAACTTCAAACCCATTAATTATGTCAAATTAAATGTGATGAACACCTTACCCAAGTGATTCTTCACAAAAATCAATAGGCCCCTTTTATCCATGCACTTCACACTAGGCTTTCCACAATGATTTTTCAAAGGCACAAACTTACACTTAGAGAAATTTTAGATTATGGACTCAAAAATCATTCCAGATTTTTGAGCTCCAACAATACTTAAGAAAATCCTAGAATGAAATTAGCATGATGACAATGGAGAAAAAGAAAGATGATTTGCATGGAGTGAGGCCTCTTATTTAAAGATTTTTTAAGGGAAAGGAAAGGCTTGGATGACTTGGCACCTATGTGTCATCCACATAGGAGCCACATAAGGGACACATAGGCTAGAGGGGATGGTTATGCAAAAGTCAAAAAAGGACTTTTAAGGCTTTTTGAGTCTCAAGGTTTCTCACACATGTGTGAGAAATTTTGGGGAAATGTGTGGAGGACAAGAATGTGGTTTCATTTAAGGAAGTTGGGTGGCTTCCTTGGGATGGGTTGCTCACACATGTGTGAGAAAATCATTAGCACTAATAGGTTAGGAATCCTATTTTATAAAGTGGGATGTGTGGATAATTAGGTGGGAGGGTAAGTTTAACAAGTAGGATGGTAGGGGTAGGATAGGTTTCTAGGTTGGGTTTAGATTAAATTCAAATTAAATTTACATTAATCATAGTGTTGGTGTAATTAAATATTAATAATTACACTTTACTTAAGTTTACTTAGGATAATGAATTTTCACATTAGTTGTCATTGAAACACCTAGAAGTTTGCATTTCATTTTAGCACATGTTAAGAGAAATTCCACTTTACATGGAGATAGTTGTCATCTCATACCTCTTTGTGTGTGAGATCCACCTTTACTGCTCTTATCACATTATCATCCTCTCATTGTTGCACATACTTTGATGTACAATGGAGGACAATCCTCCTTTGGTGGACATGTGATTCCACCTAGTGAGTTTGAGATCTTATCATCTCCTTATCATGTAGCCTTATCACATTGCTTATATATTCAAGCACTCCTACATTGTATGTAAGCATTCTATTACGCATTCTATTTGATCATTATTGAATCTATTCATTTGATCATCTTGTCTCTCTTGTACTATCTCTTGAGCTTCTAGATCTTGGAATTTTATTCTTTTCTTTAGGAAAATTCTTACATGGTATCAGAGCCATAGAAGATCTCATTGCATAGCCATTGGAGGACTCTTTGCTTCAACTTTTGGAGGGTCATGATTCAAATCCAGAGGAGTAGCATCTTGTGGGAGTATTTAAAGAAAGATCTGACCTTGCCATTGCAATCAGGTGGCCATTTCCATAAATTTTGACTATAAACTTGCCTACCTTGGGCAAAAGAAAATTTGAGGCAAAAAAATTTGCAAATCAGACTTGAGTAGTCTGATATATGGTACAGTACGGATTTCCAAAAAAAAATTAATTTTTGAAAAAAAATTTAGATTTGGGCAATTATTGTATTTTCTAGCAAAATATTTGGATTAAACAAGAGATAGAATCAAAAAAAATTGGGCTTGCTTTACCCTAAACTAGACCACACAAGACAAGAACTTAGCTCGAGTCAAGCCAAAAATACAACTCGGATCCCCAAGGTGAGCAGGGGAAAAGTCAAACCTAGATCGCAAATCAGAGCTACTCGATGAGGCCAAGTTGCCCAATGGAGATGAGCCAAACCAAGCAACATAGCCAGGTGAGTTGAGTCGGGCTTGAAGCATCCTCACCCGAGCCGGCTCGTTTGTTTATGTTGCAGGCTCAACGGATTATAAAACAAGCTAAACATTCCCACCGAATGAATGTGGGATAAATATCCCACATCCCCCACTCACCTAGTCACTCAACCAACGGCCCACCTCCGCTCAAGCAGTGCCACATGTGCAACGCCACCTCTCCTTCACCCTCTTCCACGCAAGCAAACACGTGGACAAAATGACAGCAGTCTAGCAATGAATCACCAGTAGCTACGTGGCAAACCAGAAAAATTTGTATTTAAAAAAATGTGTTTTCAATAATTTTCACTAGGTTAAATTTGACGCTCGTCTGGACATCATCAAATATTTTTTTCTTTTATTATGACAACCGTATGACCACCAAATTTTACCTTGTGCTAGCGTCATCATTTCCTGACTTTAAATTTGATGGTCATTTGACTATCATACCTGGGTGTTTTTGCACTAAAGTGAAGGTCATTTGATCATCAAATTTAAGATAGTGGTTTTCTAACATCATCAAGTTTGAAAAATTTTCAACCCTCACCAGTTGCAGTTTTAATTTTGCAGTCTGACTTTGGGAGGCCATAACTTGGTCATTCGGACTCCAAATTGAGTGCAATTTTTTTTATTTTGGCTAGAATTTCTTGAATTTTCTAGTGGCGGTGTTATTTTATGGTTTTGGTGCACATATTTGATAGAAATTGTAGATTTTGGAGACTGTACCTATTTGATCCCTATTTTTGCAACTTCAGAGGCTCTGTTCAGGCTCATATAGACACATTTTCAGGTGTCATTTTTTTTAAAAGTGCATAATTTTTTGAGTACTTTCTAGATTTGCTATCAGATTGTAGCCTTATTTGGGAAAAATATCACTTTCAGATCTAGGTCCTTTTTGGCCTTGTATGATCATTGTAATGCTTGGATTTTGATTTTATTCTTAGCAATATTGATTTGAGTCTTCTTTGGCCTCATTGAGGTGGTTGTAAACAACAAAAATTAGAAGTCCACTTTGGCCCATTTTGGCAAGTGGCAATTGTACATGCACTACATATAAAGTGCCAAAAGCATCATTTTGGGGGGGTTCTTTGATTGAGTGAATTTTGGGCAGTGTTCCTCTCTCTCTCTCTCTCTCTCTCTCTCTCTCTCTTGTTGTCTTTTAGTTTTGCATCATGGGTTCACTCATTGTTAACTTCACACAACTATGCTACATGGAAAGATAAAGTATGGACTAAACTAATGGAAAAGGGTTTAAATCTTTATGTAAATGGTAAAATTCATGAACCTATTGGTCCTAATATGGATGATAATGCAAAACATGATTGGGAAATCAAAGATAATATAGATTTAGGAATTATAAGGTGTTGGGTTCACGAAGATATCTTCTTCCACATTTCTAGCTTTAAGGATTCCAAGGGTGCTTGGGACAAACTTGAAGACTTGTATGGTAAGGTGGATGAGGAAAATGGATTCACAATTGACGATGATCTACTTATCTTGGATCCTAGGACGTTTGACACAATTCAAGATTATGTCAACAAAGCCAATGAGTTGAAAACACTACTTAAGGATGTTGGAAATAATTGTCTGAAGGAAATTGCTACTCAATTATGTATTGTCTTTGATGTCACACAATGTCATAGTCCGCAGCAATCAGTTCCTACCGAGCTCAGTCGGTCTGCCAGACAAGAATATTAGTGCGTACCGAGTCCACTCGGTTATCAAAGAAAATCAGTGTCTATCGAGTTCACTCGGTTACCAAAAGAAAAGTTAGTGTTTACCGAGTTCAGTCGGTCATCGAAGAAAAGTTAGTGTTTACCGAGTTCAGTCGGTCATCGAAGAAAAGATAGTGTTTACTGAGTTCAGTCGGTTATCAAAGGTAAAGGATTGTCGGTGTTTACCGAGTTCCCTCGGTCACCGAAAGATTATAGAAATTTATGCTCACCGAGCACTGTCGGCCCTTGAAGGACTTTTGCAAATAGAGTTTGCTTAATTCAGCCGACTGTTATACTAAATAATGTCGATTTGACAAATCCAAAATCATATAAATAAAAGGTCAAATGTGAAAAAAAAAAAAAAAGCAGAAAATTTACAGAAGAAAAGAAGGAAAGGTATATGTGAATTGGTGAAGGATGTTCAGATATCCTTGAGGAGCAGCAAAGATTTATTCGATCAGAAAGGATCAAAATTATGTAGAACAGAGATCTGTAATCAGCAAGACAGTTGCATTATTATACAGGTCACTTTTTCATTGTTACCTTCTTATCATTGTAACAGTGAATTCTAAATCTCTTAACCGAGTTGGTTTAACAACCATAATGTAAATCCTCTAACAAGGTGACAATTCCATTGAATTGTTTTCAAGACCTCTTACCAGGCCACTCCTTGTAGGGTGTTTTTAAATCCTCTAACAAGGTCACACCTAACAGTGTGTTTTGTAACCTTTTACCGGGTTGGCTTCTAACCGGGCATCACTTCAGAAAAGTGAAAATCAGTATCTAGATACATTGGTGGTTTTTCCCATATTGGGTTTCCACGTTAAATCTTGTGTCTCTTGTGTTCTTAATTGCTTTCTCAATCATATACATGTGCTGGTGAATATATAAAGATAATATTGCTAATACTTTCTGCATCTTCAAAGTTACTGCAATCTATTTACCGAGTGCTAAAATAGATAACATTGTTAAGATATCCTAAGGGATCTGCAAAGAATTAATTGTGAAGTGTTTTTATGGTTGACTGATTCACCCCCCCCCCCCCCCCCTCTCAGTCACTTCATCCATATTCCATCAATTGGTATCAGAGCATTTGGTGCTTGCAGGAAGGGTTTCAAGGACCTAAGCTAAAGATCAGGATGTCTTACAAGAGGGAAATTCCAAAACTCAACAGAGATAACTTTTCAGCATGGCAAGGTCTCATGCGACTTCATCTGGCTTCCATTGGTGATTCAGGATGCAAATACATTGATGAAGAATACACAATTCCTAATGGCACATTAACTGTTGAAGACATTGCAGATAAAAAGACTCACAACACCATGATGATAGACATTGCATCTGCTCTCATCTATGAAGAATTTGATGATATTAAAGACTGCACCACTGCATATGAAATGTGGGTGGCACTGAAGAAAATATATGGTGGTGATGCAAATGTGAAAAGAGCCAAAGCAGAAAGCCTAAGAGGACAGTTTGACAAGATGAATATGAAGGAAGATGAAAACATTGCAAAATATGTTGAAAGAATCAAAGCAAGTGTAAGTGCAATTAGAGCTTCTGGAGCAACAATCTTAGATGAGACTGTTATAAGTAAGGTACTCAGAACACTACTCCCTATCTATGCAATAAGAGTATCAGCTATTCAAGAAAGAAGATGTGAAACAAACCACAATATAACTTTGGATGCTTTAGTTGGAAGATTGACAGCTTTTGAATTAGACAACTATGATAACTATGTTCCTAGTTCCAAAAATATTGAATCAGCATTTGAGGCCAAGGTTTCACTAAAGAAGAACAAGAAAATTAAAGAAGTTCAGTCAAACAGTGAAGAAGAATCAGAAGAAAGTTCTGATAGTGATCTTGAAATTGTAGAAGCATTACTTGCAAAGAAGTACTCTAGAGGGAAAGGTAAATATAAAGGTAAAACTCCTTTAATCTATTTTTCATGTGAAGAAATTGGACATATTGCAGCTAGGTGCCCAAACAAGCAAGTCAAAGAAGAAAAGAGCAGTCACAAGTACTATGGCAAAAAGAATTTCAAATCATACAAGGATAAAGGTAAGAAATCATGTTTTATGGCTAAAGATTCTGATGATAGTGAAGAAGAAATTGTCTTTATTGCTATAAAAGATGAATCTGATGATGATGAAGATAAGATGGCACTTATTTCTCATATAAGCAAAGATGATATATGGATAATAGACAGCGGATGTTCACACCACATGACTGGTGACAAGACAAAATTTGAATATCTAGAAGACTGTGATAGTGGTAATGTAAGATTTGGAAACAATGAACCTTGTTGTATAAAAGGAAAAGGAAGAATCTCTTTAACCAAAGAACTCATATGTGATAATGCTTATTGGGTTGAAGGACTAAAACATAATCTTTTAAGTGTAGCACAGCTAATCAACACTGGTTTCAAGGTTGAATTCATGAATGGTCAAGCAAGACTGCTGGATGGAAAAGGAAAACTCATTGGATCAGGCAAACAAACAAAAGGTAACTTATTTTATCTTGATCTCAGTGAATATTCATGCTTTATTGCTCAAATAGAAGAAAGTTGGCTATGGCACAAAAGGTTATGTCATGTGAATTTTGATAACATGATAAAAATAAGCAAATTCAAGAAGGTTAGAGGCATTCCTACTTTGAAGAAACCTGACACTGGTCTATGTAAGAATTGTCAGATTGGCAAAATGAGTAAAACTAGTTTCAAGAGTAAGAACTATCAGTCTAAAGAAATTTTGGAAATTGTGCATACTGATTTATGTGGACCTATTGGAATACAAAGCTATACTGGAGATAAATTCTTTATTCTTTTCGTTGATGATTATTCTAGAATGATGACTGTTATGTATTTAAGAGAAAAATCAGAAGCATTTGAAAAGTTCAAATGGTACTTAGCAAGAGTAGAAAAAGAAACAGGGAAAAGATTGAAATGCTTAAGATCAGACAGAGGTGGTGAATTCATCTCCCATGATTTTAACAACTTTTGCATTGAAAGAGGAATCAAAAGACAGGTATCAGCTCCTAGAACTCCTGAGCAGAATGGAATAGCAGAAAGAAGAAACAGATCTATTATGGATTGTGCAAGGACTCTAATGATAGAAAAGAACATTGCTATAAAGTACTGGAAGGAAGCTATCAGCACTGCAATTCATACCTTGAACCGAGTACAACTGAAGAAAGACACATTCAAAACTCCTTATGAATTATGGTATGGCTATAAACCCAATGTAAGTTACATGAAAATATTTGGTAGCAAGTGTTATATCTTAAAAGAATCTAGAAGAAATAGATTTGATGTGAAAAGTGATGAAGGAATATTCCTAGGATATTCTAGCAAAAGCAAGGCATACAAATGTCTGAACTTATCTACTCACAAAGTCATAGAAAGTATACATGTAAAATTTGATGAGTTTGCAGAAAAGACTGAGGAAGAAAGCAAAAGGGAACTTGAGAACTACAGAAGATTCGTTTACATTGAACCTGAAACATTGGCAGACACAACTATCAGTAAGGAAACTATATCTACCGAGCCGAGCACAGTTACCGAGTCACAAGAAGAAGTTCAAACCGAGTCACAGGAAGAAGTTCAAACCGAGTCACAGGAAGAAATTTAGACCGAGTCTCAGCCTGAAGTTACCGAGCAAATATCTACCGAGCCCAAGCAACCTGAAGAAGAGATCCTAGAAGACAACAGCATGAATGATTCAAAAGGCAAGGAACCTATACTAGCCAAATATGTCAGAAGACATCATACACCAGATCAAATCATTGGAAACAAATCAGATGGTACTATGACAAGAAGCAAGCTAAAAGGTACATGTCTGCTTACTGATTTTGAACCTAGAAATATCAAAGATGCATTGGAGAATGAAAGTTGGATTGAAGCAATGAATGAAGAATTAGAACAAATGCAAAAGAATAAAACTTGGACTCTTGTACCTAGACCTAAAGATAAGAATGTAATTGGAACAAAATGGGTATTCAGAAATAAGCTGAATGAAGATGGTCAAGTATCTAGAAACAAAGCTAGACTGGTATGTAAAGGTTACTCTCAAGAAGAAGGTATAGATTATGGAGAAACTTTTTCTCTTGTTGCAAGATTAGAAGGTGTAAGAACTCTACTTGCTTATGCAGCACATAAAGGATTTAAGGTATATCAGATGGATATAAAATCTGCATTCCTCAATGGAATTCTTGATGAAGAAGTCTACATTGAACAACCTGAAGGTTTTGTTGATCCAGATAAAAGGGACATGGTCTACAGGTTACACAAAGCATTGTATGGTTTAAAACAAGCTCCTAGAGCATGGTATGAAAGACTCCATAACTATTTGATTCAGATTAATTTCAAAAGAGCTAATGATAACAGCAATCTGTATATTAAAGAAGGACTGAATGACAAAATTGTATTGGCAGAAATATTTGTGGATGATACTATATTTACAGGGAATGAGGATCAGTGCAAAGAATTTTCAGAGAAAATGAACAGAGAATTTGAAATGTCTATGTTTGGTTTAATAAAATTCTTTGTTGGTCTTCAAATTCAGCAAAGCAAGAATGGTATATACATTACTCAATCCAAATACATTAAGGAGATACTTAAGAAGTTTGGTATGGAAGATTCAAAACCAGTTGGTACACCCATGTGTACTGGACTGAAACTTACCAAAAATGATGATTCAAAAGAAGTTGATCAGACCCTATACCGATCTATGATTGGAAAATTGCAGTATGTAGTACATACAAGACCTGATATTGCCTTAGCAATCGGTATAGTAGCTAGATTCTCAGCAAAACCTAAGGAAAATCACATGATGGCAATCAAAAGAATCTTAAGATACTTAAGAGGAACTGAAGAATATGGTTTGTGGTATAAATTTGGAGGCAATCTAGACTTGAAAGTGTTTACTGATGCTGATTGGGCAGGAAACATTGATGACAGAAAAAGTACAAGTGGTGGAGCATTTTTTCTTGGAAAAAGACTGGTATCCTGGACTAGTAAAAAGAAGAATTGCACATCTCAATCCACAGCTGAAGCAGAATATGTTGCTGCTGCAGTAAACTATTCAAATATTGTTTGGTTTAAACAGCTATTAGAAGGTATGAAGGTTGAAATCAAAGAACCAGTTGTTATATTTTGTGACAATACCAGTGCAATAAACATTTATAAGAATCCAGTAATGCATTCCAAAACCAAGCACATTGCTATTAAATATCACTTTGTCAGAGAATTGGTGCAGGACAAGGAAATCAGATTAGAATATATTCATACAAAAGAACAAATTGCAGACATTTTTACCAAACCATTACCTAAGGATGCATTTATGTATCTAAGAGGTAAGTTAGGGGTCATTCCCCTATCCGAGGCTCACTAAATACAGTTTTAGTGATGCATCAACCAGAACATGATTGAAAATCAACTTGTTGATGCAGCATATTAAAGGAATCATTGCATATGAATCAGTACTTGAGGTACATTAACTTTCACCGGTAATATGAGAATTGTCTTTGGCATGTGTTGTCAAAGAGGGAGTGTTTGCTATGTCTTTGCTATTACTTCAAGAAATTTTCAATAGTCAGAAGGAAGAATTTTCAGGATACAAGAAGTTTGCTGACAGAGGGAGATTTGAATCTAAACCGAGCTAACTCTTTCAAATTTCTTATGATATGACATATTGTGTTGCCATCAATGCCAAAGAGGGAGATTGTTGGAAATAATTGTCTGAAGGAAATTTCTACTCAATTATGTATTGTCTTTGATGTCACACAATGTCATAGTCCACAGCAATCAGTTCCTACCGAGCTCAGTCGGTCTGCCAGACAGGAATATTAGTGCATACCGAGTCCACTCGGTTATCAAAGAAAATCAGTGTCTACCGAGTTCACTCGGTTACCAAAAGAAAAGTTAGTGTTTACCGAGTTCAGTCGGTCATCGAAGAAAAGTTAGTGTTTACCGAGTTCAGTCGGTCATCGAAGAAAAGATAGTGTGTACTGAGTTCAGTCGGTTATCAAAGGTAAAGGATTGTCGGTGTTTACCGAGTTCCCTCGGTCACCGAAAGATTATAGAAAGTTATGCTCACCGAGCACTGTCGGCCCTTGAAGGACTTTTGCAAATAGAGTTTGCTTAATTCAGCCGACTGTTATACTAAATAATGTCGGTTTGACAAATCCAAAATCATATAAATAAAAGGTCAAATGTGAAAAAAAAAAAAAAAGCAGAAAATTTACAGAAGAAAAGAAGGAAAGGTATATGCAAATTGGTGAAGGATGTTCAGATATCCTTGAGGAGCAGCAGAGATTTATTAGATCAGAAAGGATCAGAATTATGCAGAACAGAGATCTGTAATCAGCAAGACAGTTGCATTATTATACAGGTCACTTTTTCATTGTTACCTTCTTATCATTGTAACAGTGAATTCTAAATCTCTTAACCGAGTTGGTTTAACAACCATAATGTAAATCCTCTAACAAGGTGACAATTCCATTGAATTGTTTTCAAGACCTCTTACCAGGCCACTCCTTGTAGGGTGTTTTTAAATCCTCTAACAAGGTCACACCTAACAGTGTGTTTTGTAACCTTTTACCGGGTTGGCTTCTAACCGGGCATCACTTCAGAAAAGTGAAAATCAGTATCTAGATACATTGGTGGTTTTTCCCATATTGGATTTCCACGTTAAATCTTGTGTCTCTTGTGTTCTTAATTGCTTTCTCAATCATATACATGTGCTGGTGAATATATAAAGATAATATTGCTAATACTTTCTGCATCTTCAAAGTTACTGCAATCTATTTACCGAGTGCTAAAACAGATAACATTGTTAAGATATCCTAAGGGATCTGCAAATAATTAATTGTGAAGTGTTTTTATGGTTGACTGATTCACCCCCCCCCTCTCAGTCACTTCATCCATATTCCATCAAAGGATTGTGGTAATCCCATAAAGGATGAAAGGTTGATTCATCACATCTTGAAGAGGCTACCTTTAGAATATGCAGCTTTTGTATCGAGTTACAATACTCACAAGTTGACCATGGGAATTTCCTTCACTAAACCTTCATTTGAGGCATTTGCAAAAATTTTGATGTTGGAACAGTCAAATTTGATGGATATGTGCATTCTCAAGTCTTCAAATTCTATGGCATTGGTGGCTAATAATGAGAACCAAAAAAATCAAGGTGGCAAAAGTTTCAACAAAAATAAGAAGTGGAAGCCAAAATCACAATCAAAGACACAACAATCCTCCTCACAACAAGGCGATTCTTCTTCCAACAAGAAGGGAAACAACAACAAGAAGGATAAACTATTTTGTTCATATTGCAAGAAACGAATCATGATGAGCATCATTGCAAGACTAAGAGAATTGATGAGTTGGAAAAATCACTCAAAAAGAACAAAATAAATGTGCCAAATGCTTCCAAGGATTCATCTCCATCCACTTCAAAGGGAAAAGGGCAAGCATTTATGGCAAGTTTAAGTTCTTTAGAGGATTGGATTCTTGACTCAGGTGCCACACATCATATGGGTGCTTCAAAGGGGAAATTTTCTTCATTAGAGCCATTTAAGGTACCTCACATCTTTATAGGGAATGATACACAAGTGGAAGTTGAAGGGAAAGGACTAGTTGAGATGGAAAATGGAGAGTTCAAGGATGTTCTCTATGTTTCTAACCTTAGCACCAATCTCCTTTCAATTTACCAAATTACTAACTATGGAGGTGGAAATAAAGTTGAGTTCCTTCCCAATTCAATCATGGTGCGAAATCTTAAGGATGATTCATTGGTTGCAGTGGGGAAATCTAATCATGACACAAGGCTCTATTCTTTCTCCCACTTTGTGCCTAAGTCTCCTTCACATGCCTTGTTGACACATACTCCATCACAAAGTAAATTATGGCATGAGTGGTTTGGACATCTTGATTTTTTCTATCTTCAGTAGCTTAGCTCAATGAATATGGTCAAAGGTATACCTACAATAAACTTTTCCGAAGGGTGAATGCTCAACTTGTTCAATGGATATCCATCTTGAAGAGAAGTTTGAAAAAGGAAAGTCTTGAAGAGCATCAGTTGTTCTTTAATTGGTTCATAATGCACTAGCAGGCCTCTTTCCAATGACATCACTCAACAAGGGTCGCTATGTGCTCACTTTCATCTATGAATTTTCCCGCTACACATGGGTCTACTTTCTTGGTCACAAGAATGAAGTGTTTGATAAGTTTCTAACCTTCAAGAGTCATGTTGAGAAGCAATCAATTAAATCCATCAAGATTCTTCATGTAGACAATGAAAGAGGATTTGTGAACTCAAGACTTAGAGACTTTTTTCAACTTGAGGGTATTGATCTTCAAAATCCAGTTGCATTTAGTCCACAACAGACAAGAGTTGCAAAAATGAAGATTATAACTCTTAAGGAAATATAAAGTTTCATGATTGAATCCAAATCTCTTGATCCATCACTTGTGGTAGAAGTTATGAGTTGTGCCAATCACATCCTTAATATATCTCCTCATAATGCCTTAGATGGAATGACTCCTTTTGAGTAATTGTGTCGAAGAAAACCAGTTGTGAAACACTTTAGAGTATTTGGTTGTCCAACATGGGAAAACATATCTTCATGAAAATGCAAGCTCCTCCACCAAGGTCTTGTATATTCATTGGATATGAAGAAAGTGTTAAGGCATATAGACTTATGGATCCCGAGACTCATGTGATTTTCATAGAGAGGAATGTTCACTTTGAGGAAAGTTCACCTAGCTTATCCTCTACTCCTCTCCATACTTCAGAAATTGTGGAAATTGATAGTGACAATAGTGGAAGTTATCCAGATGGTTCATCTACCTCAACACCTATATGCAGGATTACACCTTTGCTAGGTAAACTTAAGGTTGAGGATACTCCTTCATCATCATATTTGACTAGACCTCGTTGGGTTAGAAAGACTCTTGATTCAGTAGGTTCAATTGTGGAGGATCCTTTAGATAGTCGCAGGACAAGATCACATCATCAGCACATTCCACATGCATACATTTATATGGTGATAGGTCCATATGATTCAGAACAATAGGGTACACCTTGTCTTCCAATTACAGTGGTAGGGGATGACTACTTGATAGACATTGTAGGTTTGTTTGTGGAGTCATATATTACCGAATGGGAGACATCATTGATGATATACATCTTCTCTTTGATGGGGAAGATCCTTCTTCAGTTGTTGTGAGGGAACACTTTGACCCTCATGTCAATTCTCTACATGATCAGTCTTTTGAGGTTGATGTGATTGTGGATCCTTATGTACAACAGTTGCAATGGGTCTCTTTATCATTAGAGAAAATATTGGTTCTTTGGGAAAAGTTCTACATCCATCCTTGTTTGATCCCAACTTGTTCCTTTCAGCAATTTTGGAAGGGGCAGCCTTCAGTATTGACACATGGACAGTTGAGCAATTTTCAGAGACATCATTCATCTTGAGGTTTCTTCCTAAAAATTGGGGAGACATCTCATCTAAACCTATGGCATTGTTTCTTCATAAGGGGAGGAACGTTGTTTGACATTCATGGACCAATTTCTAGATTCATCCTGGAGTAGCTATCACTGATGGACATTCTACATTGAGGGGGGCTACCATGTCTCTCTTCTTCTACTACTTCTCTCTTATGGGGGGACATTTTCCTCATATGGGGTTTTGTCCTTCTCATACTTCTATATTGTATATACATGATGTATGTCATAATGGGGGGGTATTGATTACTCCATCCATGCATGCATCTTGTTTTTCATCTCTCATTTTGGGGGAGGGTTTTTCCCACAAGGTTTTTCCTCTTTCTCCACTTTATGAGAGATTTCATTACTCTTGCATATTGTACATGGGTACCTAACATGGTCTAGTAGTCGGGACCCATCTTGCATTGTCATCTAGCATTGCGAGCTTAAGTGCATTCCCCTAAGTTGCACTTAAGGGGGGTGTTGGTGTAATTAAATATTACTAATTACACTTTACTTAAGTTTACTTAGGATAATGCATTTGCATATTAGTTATCATTGAGAAACCTAGGAGTTTGCATCTCATTTTAGCACATGGTTAGAAAAAATTCCACTTTACATGGAGATAGTTGTCATCTCATACCTCTTTGTGTGTGAGATCCACCTTTAGTGCTCTTATCACATTATCATCCTCTCATTGTTGCACATACTTTGATGTACAATAGAGGATGATCCACCTTTGGTGGAGATGTGATTCCATCTAGTGAGGTTGATAGCTTATCATCTCCTTATCATGTAGTCTTATCGCATTGCCTATATATTCAGGCACTCCTACATTGTATGTAAGCATTCTATTATGCATTCTATTTGATAATTATTGAATCTATTCATTTTATCATCTTGTCTCTCTTGTGCTATCTCTTGAGCTTCTAGATCTTGGCATTTTATTCTTTTCTTTAGGCAAATTCTTACACATAGTTTAGAAGAATTAGGAATGTGAGGGGATAAATATATTAAAGGGGGATTTTGTGAGACAAATGCATTAAATTGATTTAATACTTTGAGATAGTATTTAAATTACAATTAAATACAAAAAGGGAAATGAAACTATTTAATTGATTAAATTAAATAGTTAGATGAATATAATTGATTTATTAATTATAAGGTTTATTAATTTAACTAATAAAGTTAATTATTAGACGTCTACATCTATTAAAAAGCTTTTGATGAATTCAAACAATATCTTGCTAATCCTCCTATTTTACAACTAGCTAAACCTAATCAACCATTCTTTTTATACACTTGTGCTTCCTCACATGCTCTTGTAGTTGTCTTAGCTCAACATGATCAAAATGGAAAAGAGAAACCCATGTATTACTCAAGTCATACTTTTCTTGACTATGAGATCTGATACACTCATATAGAAAAATAATGCCTTTATTTGGTCTTTGCTACTCTAAAGTTAATACATTATCTCCTTAATGTTGAAACTCATGTTCTCATAAAGTTTGATCCTATAAAGCATATTTTCTCTAAGAAGGATCTCTTAGGATGCCTCACAAAATGGGTGATAGTGCTAAGTGAATTTGATCTTAAATTCATTTCCAAGAAGCCATCAAAGGACAAGCTTTGATTGATCATTTGGCCAATGAATACTATTTCTAATTCAACTTCTTTTGCTAATGAATTCGTCTTCCCAATAGATATTGATAATACATAGGAGCTATACTTTTATGGATCTAGATATCGAACTGGCTCTAGTATTGGTGTCATATTAGTATCTCCTTTGAGGAAGCCAATTTCTCATCTTATCGATTTAATTTCATTTCCACTAATAACATTGTAGAATATAAAGCCCTCATTTATCAACTCAATGCAACTTTATCCCTTAATATGAAACATATTCATATCTTTGGACACTCACGATTGGTTGTAAAATAAATTAATGGTACTTAACAAACTAAGCATTCTAAATTATGTTAATATCATGACCTTACCTTATTCTTGTTAAACAAATTTTTCTCTTATTCTATTAGTTCTCTACCTCAAAAATATAATAGACACATTGATGTGATGGCGAGTGTTGCTTCTCTTATTTCATTTGATGATCATGCTAAGAGTTACCAATTTACTATACATAACCTTGTGGATCTCACCATTTCTAAAAACCCCATTCATGTTACTTTTTTCTTTAGTCTTGATTCATATGAATGGTATTCTCACATCTTTCATTACTTAAAAGATGGTACCTACCCTGAATTTTCTACAAGAAACACTAGATCTGAAATTTGAAAACTTTATGCTCAATACATCATTCTTTCTAATGTCCTTTATAGATGCACTTAGAATGCTATCCTCTTCGGATGCCTTAACAAAATTGAGATTCCTATATCCCTGGAAGAATCCCATTCAAGTTCTTGTGGGGGGGCATTTTGGGGAAAAGTCTTTAGTTAACAAGTTACTTTGCATGGGATATTATTGGCAAACTATGGAGCAAGATTCTTTCTCTTTTGTTAAAAAAATGTCATTAATGTCAATAACATAAGAATTTTATTCATGTTCCCACTCATTAACTTTGATCTTAGACAACTTCATGGCCTTTTAATCTATGGGGCTTGCATCTAATTGGGAAAATATCTCATCCCTTTTCATAAGGGCATACACATATAATTAGTGTTATTGATTACTTTACTAAATGGGTAGAAGTTGTTCCTCTTCATTTTATTACAACTGATGTTATTTGTAAATTTATTCAAGATAACATTATATCTCAATAATAAAATTATATTTTTAGACATAACAACACTTCAAAATGTTGTCTCCCGCTCGCAGAGCCTCCTGCTCCTGCTAGTGTCGTAGCCCTGCCTCCTAATCCCGTTGTGCCTTTCATGAGTAGCATGGATGTTCTAGTTGCAAATGCCCTAATTACTAAAGGATGTAACATCAAAACTTCCACATCTCCTATGGTTGCAGTGCATCATTCTTAGCCTGCGGTTGCAGGGTCTAGGGCTCCTGCAGTGTCTTTCAGTGGTTGTTCTGATGCTCAGGCAGCTATTTCTTTGCCTCTGGCCCCTGATGTCATGAATCTTTCCCCAGCTATTCCCTTGACATCCTTGATGGGAAAGGGTTTGGGTTTGAAGGGGCCTCCTTCCCGCCTAAACTCTTTTCAAAATATGGTGTATTGTGGCAAGGTTTTCATTGCTTCTTCTGCACAAGGGCCTGTTCCTGTGGGTACGGCTTTGGATCCTGCTAAAGCCTATAATGTCCATGGTTCTTCTTGGCCTGTGATTGATGCCCCAGATCGTGGCTTAAAGGGATCTTATGCAAAATTTGTTTCTTCAGCTCGGTCCCGAGTTGGGGGCACCTCCCGTGGGGTGCCTTCTTCTATGCCAATTTCTGCCTCTAGAGTCCTCTTTGTCCAGCTCTCTGATGTTGTTGTTGGAGAGCTAGAGTCTTTCTCTAAGATCCTTATGGGTCTAGCTCTTATCTGTCAGTTTCGGGGATTCTGGCCGACATTATCTCAACTCCATGATTAGATCTCCCAAAAATGGGAACCAATACTCTCAAATAATGTTCATATCATCCCCTTGGCCAAAGGATTTTTCATTGCTAAATTTGATTTCTCTAAAGATAGAAATAAAATTTTATGTGAAAACTTCTTTTCTTGGGAGGATAAATTCTTGCTCATGTTAAAACCATGGCATCCGAATTTTGCTCCTTCTTCGGAAGTTTTCAACAATATGTCAATATGGGTGAGGCTTCCTAACCTTCCTCTTCATCTTTGGCAAGGTGTTGTCCTAGAAGAGGTGGGGGAGGCTTTGGGGGAGTTTTTGATTTTGGATGAGAACACTTCTAATTGTACCATTCTACCTATGCCCGTATTTTGGTAGATATTGATATTTCATTGGGCCTTCCTACTGAAATTAATATTCAGTCATCTAAAGGTTCATGGTTGCAATAGTTGGACTATGAGGGAATTCCCTTTAGATGCAGAAAATGTTTCAAAATAGGTCATCATGCTTCAAAATGCGGTTTTGAATTCAAAGTGAAGAAAAGCCCGCATACTTGGTGGAAGGATGCCTCCACTAAACATTATATAGTTCTCAAAAGCTCTCCCATTTCTTCGTTGGACTCGGATATTCCTAGGTCTCCTATTGGTGGCTCTGTGGTTGGAATTCCTGCCAGCATTATTGTGCCTTTGCAAGGAATTGTCTCTCCTTCTGCTGGTGGTTTTGTGGTTCCTGCCAGCTCTACTGGTGGAATAGTGGACGTTGTTCCTGCCAACCCTGCTGGTGTGTTTTTTGGTGTTGTCGCTCCTCTTGCTAGAAGTCCAGCAAGCCCTACTCCTAAGTTTGATTTTCCTGCCACTTTTGCTGGTATGATTTCTACTATGGGTAATGTTGTCACTGTCCCTCTTGCTGGGAGTTTTTTTAGATTCTTTGTTGGGGGTTGTTTCTTTGGATTCAATTTGTTGGCAGAAGAAGGCAGCAAAATTCGAAGATGGTTGGATTACTATCAAAGGAAAAAATTCAAAGAAATCCTCCTTTTCTTTCGATATGACCCTCCGATCTCATAAAAAGGGGTCTTAGGTCTGGTGTTTTTGTCTTGGTGTCTCCCCTCCTTTTGGATGGACTCTTTGTCGTGGGTGCTTGTAAATCTTTCGTTTGTGTGATCTTGTGGGGTCTAGTCCTTTGCTTTTGGCTAGATTGTTGTACTAATGGAACTTCAATAGACCTATCTTTCATCCCAGATTTGTAAAGGGTTTCGGGGTCCCTTCAAAACCTATTTTTACTGTAATCAAAAACATTATATCTCAATTTGGTATCCCTTCAACCATAGTGTCTAATAATGGAAATTCTTTCAAAAATAATGTCGTGAAGAATTTTCTTGAAAAATATCACATAAGATAAGCTAAGGCATCTAATAAGATAATCAAGTAAATCCTTTTAAAGGTTGTTAATAAACATGATAAGGATTGGAACACGCAATTAACCTATGCCTTATGGGCTTATAGAACAATTATTCGTACAACTATAGGAACAACTATATATAACTTGGTTTGTGGAGTTGGAAATCTCTTCGCTAAGAATTTATCTTAAGGGAATCATTGATAATGAGACTTATAGATAAAAATGCCTTTAAAAACTTTAAATGCTTGATGAATAGTGTATTAATGCTCTTGAACACATTCAAGCATATCACAAAGATCTATAAAGGTGATACGATTACAAGGTTATTGAGTGATCCTTTTTAGTAAGAGATTTAGTTCTTTATGAAAATAAGTGCAATGTTAATTGCCTACCTGAGGAAAAAGGAAAATTTTGTCCAAAATGACTTGGTCCCTTTATCATTACTAAATTCTATGGTTCTAGCGCTTATAAGATAGAAGATATGGATGGTACAATTCTTAAAGACCCTATAAATGCTATGTATTTGCATCGGTATTATGCCTAACTCTAATTGCCTACCCGAGGAAAAAATAAAATTTTGTCCTAAATGACTCGGTCCCTTTATCATTACTAAAGTCTATGGTTCTAGCGCTTATAAGATAGAAGATATGGATGGTACACACCCTTAAAGACCCTATAAATGCTATGTATTTGTGTCGGTATTATCTCTCTCTCTCTCTCTCTCTCTCTCTCTCTCTCTCTCTCCTCTCCTCTCTCTCTCTCTCTCTCTCTCTCCTCTCTCTCTCTCTCTCTCTCTCTCTCTCTCCTCTCTCTCTCTCTCCCTCTCTCTCTCTCTCTCTCTCTCTCTCTCCTCTCTCTCTCTCTCTCTCTCTCTCTCTCTCTCTCTCTCTCTCTCTCTCTATAATATATATATATATATATATATATATATATATATATATATATATATATATATATATATAAAAGTTGTACGTTAATATCTCTTCTTTAAAGCATGTGTGTTAGATAGTTATGTGATTGCTTTTCTATTTTTTCTATTTCTTTGTTCATGGAAAAAATACACATACACACACCCCTTGATTTAAAAATTATGAAGATAAGCATTATCATTTATCTAACTCCGATAAATTTTACACATCATTTCATTCTTTGTGCTAGATATTACCTTCACCTTACATTGAATTGTATGAAAAATGTTTAATGATATTTGCACAATTTTATCTTTTCATTAAGTTATTTATTCAAAATTATCTTTTAAATTTATAAAATTATTGTTGTATTTAAATATTTTAAAATATTGAATTTAAAACTTACATGTAAATGCATTACATCTACACATAAATTGGCTTCTTATCCAAATAATATACATCATTATATTAAAGTGTTTCCACAAATCTACTTTATCACGAATTATGGAAATCATCTTTTAATTGAACAAAAGTCAAATACTATTAAATTATTATAAAAAGTGGAAGTTAAACATAAATATTATTAAATTATTGAAACAAATAATTGTATCCAAATGTATGCTTACAAATCAATTTCTCATTGAATAACCTATCATTACATTTATTTTTATTTAATTTTATTTTAAAAGGATCATACCATTTTTTTGTCACTAAATCAAGTCATTGTATCAAAAAATTATTTTTAGTTTTATAAAAGAAATGTTGCATGCAAAAAAGTTTGGAATTATTGAATTCAAATATTGGATGTAAATAGTGACATCTTCTATTAAAGTCAAATGTTGCATGCAAAAAATTGTCTTTTTATATAAAATAATGCATTCTTATTTTCATTTTAATTTATTTTAAAATGATCATACATTTTTTGGTCACTAAATTCAATCATTTTATCATAATTCAATTTTTAATTTTATAAAGGAAAGTATTACTTGTAAAAATATTTGAAATTATTAAATTCAAATATTAGATGTAAATAGTGACATTTTCTATTAAAGTCAAATATTGCATGCAAATATAAACACTACAAATTGGATATAAGTTAGCTTTATTTTTTATTATGTAAATAGGAAAGGGATCCTAATCACATATACAAACAATTTAGCTTTGTTCCATAAAATTAATTTTGTGTGTGTGTGGAAGTACAATTCCTTGTCAAACTTTCAAAATTGAAATTTTGATTAAGAATTTTACCTAAGCACCTTGATTTGAAGTTTCAGTAAGACTCCCCTTCACAAATAGTAAATTGCACATTGAAAGTAATCTAAATATTTAATTGTAAAATCTAAACCTAATATAATCTCATGACATTTGTTTAAAAAATCAAAGATTACATGTAGTTCAATATTTTAAAATTTTATCCATGACAAAGGACTAAAAATCTATTTTGTTCTTCAATTTATTCATTTGTTTGTACTCCAAATCATGACTCTAATTTTTGCTAAATGATTTGAAATTTTTTAAGTTTCAGTAAGACTCTCCTTCACAAAGAGCAAATCCCACATTATAAGTCATCAAACTATGACATTTATAATAAACCAATTAATCACAGTAAAGAGTTAAGAACTTAAAGATAACATGCAGTTCAATGTTTTGAGATTTTATCCATGACAAAACTAAAACTATCTATTGTGTTCTTCAATTTCTTCACTTGTTTGTACTCCAAATCATGGTTGTACTTTTTGGGTTTGTCTCTGACAATGTAATAAGGATCATGAGAGATTTGAGGATCCAACATTTCCTCTTAAGGTGCTCTTACAAATTTTGTATATGTCCAAACCAGTTTTGTCACATTTTTCACTAGTATATATGCATATTAATATCTTCACAAATTGGGAGATGAGATGCTAAACATGTTTCAGGGTTTGAAGTTGTCCCATGTTAATGTAGCTAGGAAGGATGATCTTCCTCAAAATCCTCATATTGGGATAACATGTCAAGAACTAGAGCAAGGATAGATAAAGGTGAATTTTGATGGTGACTCAACAAGTAATCTTGGACCCGGTAGACTAGGATGTAATGCAAGGGGTCCCAAAGGCAATATTTTGGCAGGAAAATTAGAATTCCTAGGAATTACTACAAACAACGTTGCAAAATTCAAGGCTACCTTTCTTGGCCTAAAAATGGGAATGGAATTGAACATGAGACAACTTCATCTTGAGGGTGATTCATTTATTATTGCCAATTCTATATGGTCAAACTCTACCTAAAGTTGGAAACTAGGACAATGGCTAAAACCTATTTGGGATCTCATCAACAGGTTCACACACTTCAATCTTACATGTGTATGAGAAGGAAATGATTTGATAGGTATTAATGCCAAACAAGCAATGGATCAGACCATTTAACCAACTCAGATTAGAATGGTCTTGATCCTCATGATTAAGCAATGACATAAGTAGGTTGGTTGGCTTGTCTTTTTTGAACTGCAAAATTTATTATTGCTATTGGTAGTGGGTGTTTGGAAGATAATACCATATTTTCTAGATGGTTGGACTATCCCTGGTGAACTCCATAATAATGTAAATACCATAATACTATTTTTCAAATGTAATACTCTGGAATCAATAGAATGGATGTTGCCCCTTAGCATCTATTCACTTACCAATAGTCTACATCATTCAAAAAAGGCGAAAAATTAAATGCATCATGTTTACTTGAACAAAATCTATTTTTATATGATCACAAATTTGTATATGTATTTTAATCCGTCAATACTAGAAAAAAAAATTTGTACGTATATTTCATAGGGACAATTTGAACTAATCTTGAGTGTTGGATGAGATATGGTATATAAACTCAAACACAATTTGACATGTTCTTGAAATCTTAATATCTTATGGTTTATGAGAAAGAAATGCCCAAAGAAAAATATGCATATAATGAATCTATTATGTATTTATGTTATTGTTAGCTTGCAATCATTTTATTTATTGAGTTGATCTAAATTATTCTATTGAAATTTTATCCTTGGCATGTGCCAAGTGTTGTTCTTTATTTCTTAGTAGTGTATACAAGTCTAAATATATTTTTAGAATCAATAATCTTTTGACAAATTGATTTCTGTTAAATGTCTTTTTTCCTCCCCAAAACTTATTTTAATAAAAAAAGTTATGCTTAAATGTTTGTTGAGATAAAATATTCACTCACATGAACATAATTTTCACTCTCACTCTTTGGTTTTGTGTTTCACTCTTTGATTCTCATATGTCCTTTGAAAAATACATTATTTTTTAATTGAAGAATGTATTGTATCTATCTAAATTAAACTAATAAAAGCATCCAAAGGTGCTATCCATTGGTACAAATATTCTTATTCTAAGGGAAAGCACTATAAAAAATGAAAACAAATATAAGTGTGCAATAATGGACCATTAAGACTATTTATATATGCCACCTTTAGGTGCTTTAACTAATTTATCCAGGCATAATTTAAAAATAATGAAAACGAGCATTATCATTTATCTAACTCCAATAGAATTTTATGCATCATTTCATTTTTGTGCTAGATATTGCCTTGGCCTTACATTGAATTGTTGTATGAAAAATGTTTGAGGATATTCTCACAATTTTATCTTGTCTTTAAGCTATTTGTTTAAAATTATCTTTCAATTTTATAAAATTAATGTTCCATTTGAATATTTTAAAATGTTGAATTTAAAAATTACGTGTAAATACATATACATATAAATTGACTCCTTCTCTAAATGATATACATCATTATATTTAAGTAGTTTTTAAAAATGTTTCCACAAATCTACTTTATCCCTGAATTATCAAAATAATCTTTTAATTGTAAAAAGTCAAATATTGTTAAATTATTACAAAAGATAGAAGTTACACCTAAATATTATTAAATAATTAAACAAATAAGTCTATCCAAATATATGCTTATAAATTTAATTTTTCATTAAATAATATATAATTATCTCTATTTTTATTTTATTTTATTTTAAAATGATTATACTATTTTTTTTTGTCACTAAATCAAGCCATTTTATTAAAAAAAACAATTTTTTAAATTTATAAAAGAAATGTTGCATGCAAAAAGTTTGGAATTATTGAATTCTAATATAAATATTGACCTCTTCTATAATGGTTACAAGATTGTCTTTTTATGTAAAATAATATATTCTTATTTTATTTATTTTAAAATGATCATAGAGTTTCTTGTCACGAAATTCAGTCATTTTATTAAAAAAAACAATTTTTAATTTTATAAAAAAAATTATTGTTTGTAAAAATGTTTGGAATTATTGAATTCAAATATTAGATGTAAATAGTGAGATTTTCTATTAAGTCAATCATAATATGCAAATACAGCTATAAATTGACTTTATTTTTAATTTTGAAAATAGAAAAGGGGCCGTGATCTCATATACAAACAAATTAGCATGGTGTGTTTTTTTTTATATATATATATAGATGTAGAATTCCTTACCAAACTATGTAAATTGAAATTTTGATTAAGAATATTTGCTAAGCACTTTGATTTGAGGTTTCACTAAGACTCACTTTCAATAGTAAATTCCAAGTTGAAAGTAATCTAGATATTTAACTGTAAAATCCAAGCCTGATATAATCTTATGACATTTGCAAGAAACCAATAAATCACTGTTAAATGTTAAGAATTCAAAGATACCATGGAGTTCATGTTTTGAAATTTTATCTATGACAGAGGACTAAAAATCTATTTAATTCTTCAATTTCATGACTGTAATTTTTGCTAAATGATTTGAAGTTTCAGTAAGACTCTCCACAAATAGCAAATTCTACATTATAGGTAATCAAACTGTCACATTTGTAATAAATCAATTAATCACAGTAAAGAGTTAAGAACTGAAAGATAACATGCAGTTCAATGTTTTGATGTTTTGAGATTTTATCCAGGACAGAGAACAAAAAATATCTATTTTGTTCTTAAATTTCTTCAGTTGTCTGTACTCTAAATCATGGCTGTACTTTTTTTGGTCTGTCACTGACAAGGTAATAAGGACCAGAAGAGATTTGAGGATCCATCATTTCCTCTTAAGGTGCTCTTACAGTTTTTGCATATGTCCAAACCAGTTTTGCCACTTTTTCCACTAGCATATATGCAGATTAATATTGGCTATTCATTCCACGAGGACAATTATTGTACTGGCTTACATGATTCTTATGTTTCCCTCTTTGCTTTCAAATAGTAATCGTTGCATATAATGATGTGTAATCATCCTCCATGAGCATTTTGGCCTTTCCATCTTTGTGGCAAATGATGAAGATATGTGATGAATTATCTTGCAACACAAATTTGCAATCATGCAGAATATAGTGAAATTTTAAACATATATGCAAGTACTCTTGTACAAAATTATGAATTCATGCTCTCCATTAACTTTTTCTCTAATGAAAACAAATTATCTCTCTTTTAATATCTGTGTCAATTAAGTATTTTGTTTTGGCATATATACATATAATGTTAAAGGATTGTAGTGTAAAATGTCTGTCAATTAGATGTTAACTTTATTTACATCACCAAAAGAAATTGTGTTTGGTATATATACTACTGATGTTGCAGGAATGTAGTCTAAAATGTATCTTGATTTTGAACTCTGTCAGTTTTTAACTTTATTTACATCACCATTAAAGAAATTCAATTTGTTATGGCCTATATGTATATCATCAGTGCTGCAGAAATGTAGTCTAAGATGTATCTCTTTTCTAAAACTGTTAATTATTTTTTCACTTTATTTACAATAACCATAAAGAATTTGTTTTGGCATATGAATGTACATACCAGCAATGTTGCAGGAATGTAAACTAAGGTGTATCCATGAACCCAACAAACAAGGTAATATTTCATTAATCATAGACAAATCAATCCCCATACATCCTTAAACCCAACAAATCAGGTAATATTTTCATTAATCATAGACAAATCAAGTCTCATACAGGACAAAGATGCTTTCTGCTTTCAAATTCCTCCAAATATAGAATGAAGACTGTACATATAAAAATTTGAAACAAGTTGGTATTCTGACCACAATAATACTAGTTTGATACAAATCTGTAATGTCAAACAATAGTTGTACATGAACAGATGCAGACTTCATCGAGCGATATCAAAGCCTCGTGGAAAAATTCTCCAGAGGGTAGATGCAATGAAAACAAGGAAAATCTTCCCTGTGTTTATATTGCTTCTACATCTGGAGCATGATTACAATTATATAGAATTAAATGGAACTTATGGTGCATCAAAGAGCGGCCTAGACAATATACTGGTAAAATCAGGAAAAACTGGCTCTAATTATGGACAACTGATCTTGATACCAATAGGTTGTTAGAGAGAATCCCCTTCTTGTCCTGAACGACTGATCCAGATGGTGAATAAGAAAATTTACAATACAATATATATTAGCAAGCTGCTGCAGGATCCAAGCAAACCATTTGATCAAACTGCACAACATTTTAGAGTTGAAAATTGAAATCACCTCTTCATAAACAGTTCCAGTGAATATGATCCTTCACTGAGCAAGTTCAGAAGGGTATTGATATGCATGTTCTTCAGAAAATTCTACATCAAGAAACTTGGCCACAAATGCCCACATCCTGTAAACATCTTCAAAATTTGACAAAAAACCAAGAGATGCAGTCACAACTTCTACTTGTAGTGATACTCGTTTTCCTTCCCACCTGCTGCTATTCACTAAAGATTTACACAGGGACATGTCATCTGCATCTAGGGCATCCTGTAATTCTTGACCATTTTCTATCAGTCTGAGATGACTGAGAAATCCCAAACCAAGTGCTATATTATTCTTGTCTGCAAGCTTCTGAACAATTTCAGGTGCAATCAGGCCTCCTTTGCAATCATACAAATTAAAAGCCACTGCAGCACCTCGATCATACTTGATCTTTGGTCCATATATGTGCACAAGGGCAACACCACCATCTGGTCCAGGATGTCTTAGTTGTAGCAAAGAAGTGACAAGCCAGTTAATAAGGTATCTAAGTCTCAGAGTTATTTTGTTGAGACCCATACTGTCTATATGATCAAGATGCTTGCACAAAAACTTGCACTCCCTGTTATTCCATTCGTACCCCTGTGCTAGTTCAGCATCACTCAAACCCTCAGAATCATGATGATTTGCAGTTCCATTTTCCTCTAGGAAATAACCCTGCTTGCCCTCTTCTTCCATACTAAATGATACCATCCTGCCCAAGCTGTCAACTCTATCTATTGCTCCCAAATCTAGTAATCTACCTGCGTCTCTCCTGCCTAAAAGTCTGAACTCGCCCTCAGTTTCCCGCCTTATGGCATTTTCCTTCGTTCTGCACGGTTGTGGATTCCCATTCATCACACCATTCGCTCTGTTTCCACCCTTCAAGGCATGATTCTGAATGTGTGCAGAACCATTCTGGATGTGGGCAGAACCATTCTGAATGTGAGCAGAACCATTCTGTATGCAAGGACTGGCAATGGAAATGATCTGCTTTTCAGGGTTCTTTGTATCCTCATCATAAGTTGTAATTTCACCAGATGTGCTCTCCAAGACTTCTTCAGTGAGTAACTGGCCCTGCTTGGGAGTAGTCTCGTCTCTTTCTGCCTCCTCGTTCTCTAGAATGAAAGATAGCTTGCTCTGTTTTGAGAATGTCCAAGAACCGCCGATCCGTCCTGATGACACCCTATCATCCTCAGAGACCAAATTGAGTCCTCCATTTGAACCATTTAGTGAAGTAAACCCGTTGCATTGAACTTTCTCCTGTCCCTTGGAGGGAGAATCTCCAGGATCAAGAATCTCAATCTCATTGCATTTTCCATTTGTGTGTTGGTCCGGCAAGGAAAGATCGGCCCCTGCCTCATGTAAGGGATGACATATTTCTGCAGAAGAAGTTGGCCTCTCACCACCATCTTTGATCAGATCTACCTCTGGGGATAATGGTGCATCAGATGGCATCCCACTTGATTCAACATTCCCCTCATGAGATAGGGGGCTTTTGTGAGATCTAGCACGAAAATCCCTGTGGGTGGTTTTGGGAGAGAATGTACCCGAATCCCATTGTGTAAGAGGACCGGAGACAGAAGGACTTTGACCCAAATCAATGCAAAACAAATGATCATTCTCATCTTCACTATAATTGGGACTTTTCAAAGTAGAAGCATTGTCTATATCCTCGCTAGCTGCATCCCTAAAAGAACTATCTATTTCACTTGCACAAACATCTCTTACTTGTGATGAGGAGAAGAGCCCAGAAAAGGCTGGCAGCTCCAATCCCGGGTGTGGTTGAAGACCAGTTTCAATTTCATCCTCACCTGCATCACTCTTCTTGCTGCTCTGCTCATCTGCTGGCTCGTTGAGGTAATCAAGGCTATAAGATGGGGCAATGCTTACCAATCCAGCCGCCGAAGCTCCATCTTGACTCTCAAGGCATTCCATCACAGAGTTTTTGATGAAAAGACAGCCAAATCCAGTTGGGTCTTCGCCAAACACCTTATAAAACGATGTGATTATAAAATCCGGCCTGAAGAGAGAAAGTCCAAGAGAATCCATGTCCTTGGGACCCAAAGCACCTGCATCCAATAACACATGCCATCCATTCTGCTGTGCCAAGGCCATCCACTGAGAAGAATACTTGGCCCCTGTTACTCTTGATTGGAATGGAAACACAAATACACCCACTGCAGAATCCTTCCTTCTGCCCTTCTTGTGTTTTAGCTCTTTCTTAAGCTCCCCAGAGCAAGGCCTCAAAGTTGGCCATCTGAAACAAGCGCTACGAACCTTTGCCCCTTTGTTTCTTGCAATCTCCCCCATCCAATTCACAGACTGGCTGTCATAATCATACATAGTTAACAGCCTCCGATTCTGATGAAAAGGATATGACTCTGCAAGAATCTTGAATGCACACCCCCTGTTAACGGTAAAAACCATACTATACTCGCTCGCAGGAATATTAAGAAACTCCATGATTCTATTCCTCAAATCCTTTTCCAGGCTGCTTGATGTGCCATCCAATGCATGAGATGTCAAGCTGACGGAGATTTGAGACAGCCCAAAAGAAAAACACTCTGCCTGAGAGTGAGACAGCAGCCCAAATCCACAGTAATCCAAGCATACCTTCCTGCTCTGGTGTTGCCCTAGATGATGATACTCATCAACCCTTAGCTCCTCTACTTTTTCTGTACCCAAAAACTTGGGATACAGTGTCTTGAACTTTGCATATGCTTCATCCAAATCAGGAATTTCAAGGTGGGTATTGAAGACAACATCTGCTGCAGCCTGTGCAGTGGCTTTCAAGAACTCTATCTGTGCATCAAGATGTGAAGAAGATGTGGTAGAAAGAGACGATGCAGAAGCCACTGTTTCATCATCACCATTACTCCGTTGCACGATCTGAGAAGACTTTCTCCCGGATCCATCATTTTTTTCCACCAAAACAGATGGGTATTCACAATCCCTCTGCAATTTAGGCCTCCTACTAGGCTCAACAACAGTACCCCTCCCCTTGCACAGGAACAGGGGCTTCCATGAATTCAGATTCTGCATTGCTCTGTCTTGCATCTCTGCCCCCTGTTATGATTGAAATTACTATTTATTTCACCATTGCACAAGGCATCCAATCAACCCAATTACAAATGTCATGCATAAACATATGTAGGCGTGATGTTGGCGTTATGTTCTGGAGGAACGAGCGGGAGCATTGACTTCGAAATCTCTCTGTATTTTACTCATTTCTTCCCTGTCCGTGACCTATTAATAATCCACGTCTGACCTCTTCTCTTTAAACAAAGCAAAGACACCTCAAACAGCGGTATTAAAACCTTTTTCTGACTCGTAAAAGGTGTTTAGATACGGGGAGTTTTCTGGCGAACATGAATACGACCAAAAAGAATGACGAAAGCACTCCTTTTCCTTGCCTGCTGGGGGAATCTGGATAAGAAAAGGGGCTCTAAAGCCGATAACGATTTATTTCATTGAGCCCAGAATTGACCCACCAAGATTTCAACCAAAACAGTAAAACTCATTGAGATTTAAGGAATCAATCTTTTAAAATTAGCTGAGATAATTAGGTGGAGTCTGCAAATCTAGACTGGAATCCAATTGGTTGAGTATTAAACAGGTCAATTGTACCATTTTATACTGCACTGATGAATCAATATTTTTTGGTAAATTTGTATTAGATTAGCCCCCAACCAAGATCAGAGAAGCATACAGAACAAATAAACACTCCCTGAAAAGGGTCTGTATAATGACAGAAGGAGCTTACAGAAGTAGTAAACCCTCCCTAAAAAGGGTTAGTGTGGAATTGAAGTAATGGAAAATTGTTTTGTATTTGCAGAGGGCAAGAGTACGCTCACCAACCCTATTTGTGCTGTCTGGGACAGCGTGCATGGACTCCAAACTATCTTTTAATGTTGTCTGATTTCGTGGGCGTTTTCCTTATTGGTTTTATGTCATTTTTATATGGCTGTTTTTCATAAATGGTTGTAATATTTAATTAGTTGTTTTTGGCATATTTGATAAGTTATTATCTTGTTTAAAGTTATTTTAATGTAGGTTTTGAGATTTGTTTATTTTAGATTGCATTATATTTTTTGATGAATAGTTTCATTTCTATTAAAAAAATATAAATGTTACATATTCACAAAAAGGGTCGGGGGATACAAGATCACTTCGTGAGAGTTCACACGGCGCAAGGCCGGAAACACAAACTATTCATCAAAAAACTTAGGCTGCAAGAGCAGTGCAGCCAAGGAGAGGATTGGATCATATTTGAGGTTGTGTTCATTTGATTAATTTATAGTAGATGTGGGTGTAGTCAATTATGTTAAAATGTGATAGGGAGAGGATCTCGTAGTTGAGCATGTTCTAATAGTTGTGATAGGGGAGATGATCTAGTAATTGAGCATGTTCAAATAGTTGTGCTAACGTTTGTTGATTTGATGCTCAATATTTTTAATAATATTGCACCAATAGTTGTGACTTTAAGGTTGTTATTGTTGATGATGACTACCGTTAATTGAATTGAGTGTATCCCTTAGTTTTGAAAAGCAATTAAACATGTGATGACACGTTAGTGCACCAATGAATCATTACTTAGTGTGCAGATATTGGTCTCACTTCTTTTTGGGTTGTTTGGACACCTTAGCAAAAAGCATGTTGATGTGGCCCTAAAACCTTAGTTAGAAGCGGAGGACTTGCCAAGTAAATTGTTATAAAAAAATGGGAGTGATTTAAAATCTCCATGTAAGATTTTGAGAAGCGTGAAGTTAGGATGCTCAACTAGTAGATTCTCTCTCTTAGATCCCTATGTTGTTCCATTAACATTAGATTCAAATTTATTCATTTCAAATCTTAACTCTTCTAGAATGTTATTATTTAACGCCTAATATACTTTCAAATTGTATGTTTAGGACTTGTTTTTAAAGACATCATACAAGTTCATTCGAAAAAGTATTGCATGATAACATATCTAAGAATTTAGAAAACCCATTCACATACAAATAACTCATAATTCTAAATATTAGATTTATGCTCTATATACATTGATGTCCAACACCTTTATTATTTCATTGTTTTGATTCTCAATTGAATCAATTGAGGGTCTTGAGGATGACAAGTGTAATATCATGTAAGACTTATCAAACATTCTATGTAAGACCAAAATGTAAAGAGCTAACTAACATGATCAGTGATCAATTACTCATGATAGCAAAGAAATTGTGAACAGGTAGTTTAATGGCTATTCTGTTCATAATGTCTAAGTGATAAAGATAAAGTTATGTTCATCTAATGTACATCCAGTGTATTTTTCTCATGTCATCTTGCAAAGACAAGCAAAAAGATTATATTCGTAAATGCATGGACAAAACCTATTGTGATGTATATATTATCATATGCATTCTTACATCAAGGGGTTAGGTAGTGAAAAACACTTCACATAAATTCATTTTCACATTCAAATAGAGACCACACCACATCATAGTATGACCATATATGCCACACAAGAATGAATCACGTCACTTTCCAAAAAGGTAGAATCACCTAACCTCAAACTCATTTCCTTTTTTAAAAAACTTTAGTTAAGCATGCTTGTATTTTGTGCCTAGTTTTCCACTTGTGGAGCATAAGCTAATCATTGTACACTTCATTCTATTTAGTAGGTTCCTCCAAAAAAACAAATATTAAAAGATGAGATTTCTCAATAACATATAAAAAGGGTCAATTATTTTATATGAACTTCTATATCTTATTTTTTGTCTAAATATGTAGTGTATATGCATGTTTACAAGTGCTAAATGCTTTGAGGTATATGATAACTATAGGTTTCACATGCAATTCAAAGTGAGGAAAAATTATAATGATTAATTTTGCATACCCATGACAATTTCCATTTAAACTGGTTTCCATATTGAGATAATGCTTTAATATAATTATTTATAAAATATATATAATTTTGTTATGAAATTGGGCTCATTTACCTAGACTTCACTTATTCTTATATAAACACATTCTTATATATTCAAATATACATTATCTTTATCTACATGCATTGTCATGGAGTCCAATTTTATTTCATCTTCAACATTTAAATTATCTTTCTTGCACGTAATTTGTTGCTATGTTATCTTGGGTCATCCTCACAACTCAAGATACCCACATAATATAAAATGAGATAGTCCTATATTACTATAAGTCATTTGTAGACCCATAGACAACCGTATCATAGACTATAAATAATCTTTCTTCCCTATTTCTTTCTTTATATGAATGTAGTATTGATCTTATGACCACATCTTTAACACATAATTTTTTAAAATTAAAATTAAGATTTAATTCACTCCTATTAATTTAAATGTCAATTCTAAATTAATTAAATACAATTTTGTAGATTTAATTATATATATGAATATGGCATATGACAGGGGCCATACTTTGGGTAAATGTTTAGCACATCTATTTCCTAGGACAAACATCACTAATTTCTTTATCTCATAATTTGTCTTTACATATTATGTGTCCAAGAGTTCCATCCATGAATATTTTATTGTCTTTCATAATAAAGAGTGTTATTTAATAAAGTAGTGTTAATATTCTATGCATAGAACCTTCAAAATGGGGAATAGAAAGTGCTCTGAAAATACCGACATTTTTGTTGTATTCTTCTATGATGAGAATGTGCGTGAATTGGAGGAGGAATTGCATGGTGCTAAAGTGAAAATAATTTAATTCCCATCAATATTCAAAGTTGGATTAAAATTGCATATATTATTAAATAATGGGCTCACTTGGTAAAGCATTCAATCTCTAAGTAAAGCATAGATAAATTCTAGAAAAGCCATAATAGGCCATATGTTTCAAAAAGAGGTCAACGCCAAAAGAGAAAATAGTGTTGCATAGGGATACACATGGGGATGACAACATTCAGAGGTGGAAAACTTAATAAAATAAAAATAAAAGTCCAATACTAATAAATAACTAAAAGTAGTTTATTAAAAATAAAAGTCCAATACTAATAAATAACTGAAAGTAGTGCACATGGAGGAGGAACCATTATACAATTCTTCCTTCACCTTGCATTTGTAAATCTCATTTAAGGTAGGCATCAAGCAAGAAGTTGAAAACTAATAATAACAATTTAGTATATCATTCTAACCATAATCACTCCATTCTTATAACTAGGGTATAGATTAAATAAAACATGGCTCATTCTTTATAAAATAATAGGGGACAAAAAGAATAAAGTGAAAGAATATCTAATTTAAGATGTATAAAAAATTAAGGATGAATAAGAATTATAATGGTACAGTTAAGTAAAGGTTTGCAATTATTTGTTTTGATTTTCATATCATTAGTGAAATTGAATTATAATTGGTATTATATTAGGAAGATTTAAAAAATACATATGAGTGGTGCAATGTCAAAAGGAAGTACGATTAATATTAAATCTTTAGTACATTATGAAAGGTATTGCATAGAGAGGACACTCATTATAATTTGATAGAGTAGTCATTTGTCCATTTAGTTAGGCACAACATTAAAGGTTTTACATGAGAGGTAGAGAAATCATCATGACATATGACATATAAGAAAGCCAACAAGGCACCATATTATAATGGCTAGCACAAAGATAAATATGATGTTATTCAAAATTCATAAACAAAGATTCCAATAGTAAAGAGATTTAAGCATTATAATAGAGTTATGTTATTTTTGTCAAGGTTACTTTGGTCTTCTCTTCTATTTCTATAATTTTATTTACATCAATATTGAATGTTGTGTCATATATTTATATATTAAATAATGGGCTCACTTAGTGGCCCACTCCTCATTATAGAATTATCATAAATAGATGTTTGTTGGCGTATTCAATATTTGTGGTTCAATATGTGTAAATCATATAGACACAATTCTAGAATTGGATTCTATTTTAGCACAACCAAAATAGGCTACTAGAGCAAGTTTGTGATGTATATGTTTTAATTAAATGTCAATGCTAGAGGACAAAATGAAACTATACCTCTAAGCTATGGATCATAGAGGATGAAATTTCCAATCAAATGGATGGTAACCAATATAGGTGTACAACTTCAAAACATGAAATAAAATTTCCAATACTAATAACCTGTTGCAAGGCACATCAATAGAAAAAGAGGTTACCCTTCTAAAGTATGTGTGTAGCACTATATACAATAATTCCATCACCTCACATTTGTAAATCCCAATCAAGGTGGGAATCCTAAAAGATGTTTTTAAAATAATCCAAGACCATTGATACCCTAGTCAATTTAACTTAGTGATTAGACAAGAGTATGAGAGATATTAAATAAAATATTATCTTTCTCTACCTAATGGCATGGGAGGGGAAGAGTAGATTACAAGAATATGTAATCCTTGGATCCATAAAAAAATAAGAATAATCAATAAATATAATGGTATAACCAAAAGTAGGTTGGAATTTGTTATTTATTTCAATTGTTAGACCACATAAAGGTTGGAGAATTTCAATTGAAGTAAGATGTCATTAAATAAATATTAAAATTATAATATTTTATGTCAACCAAAGAAAATAAAAATTAATATAAAATATTTTGTAATGTGAAGTTATTTGCATAGTGAGGGTGGCTATAATTGTTTGATGGGGGAGTAACCAACCCATTTAGTCTAGCTAAACATTAAAGATTTAACATGAGAGAAATAGTGAAAATATTAAAAGGCATAAATAACACAAAAGCAAGCACACAAGGCACCATAATAATTTGTCTAGCACAACAAGTAAAATTTAGTGCAAATTAAAATTAACAAATAGAAGTTTCCATAATTGAAGAGATGTGGACATTAGAATAGAAATGTGTTATTGTTCAAGCTTGATCTATTTTGGTCCTATCTTCTTTGGCCTTTTGTTGTCTAGTTCTAAGGGAGCCTCATTTTTTTATCTTGTAGTTTTTTTTTATTTTAATCAGTAGCCAAAACAAGGGGGGTAACCCTTACACAACCACTACATGAGGGCTATTGAGAGATCAACAACACATTACAAAAGGTGTTGGTTGTTATAGATCAAGGCAACAAAGGGCACACTGTTAGAGATTACCCGCCTTCCTTAAAATGCCTCTTGTAGAACAAAGGGCCAGGACTAGACACTTATAGTAGAGGGGCCAACAAAGGCCATTAACAATGGACAACCAACACCCTAATAGGTAGGGCAAAAAAGACAGAGAGATTTTGAAATGTTTCACAAACCTTCATAATGTGTAATAAAATGGCATCATAGATATCAATGTAGTACAAAACAACAATCTTCTAACTGAAGAGCCAACCCCCATCATCTAAACTCCTTTCCATAGAAATCACTAACACATTTGGGGTTGATTTTTGACGAGAGTTCATCAAAATTCTAACAGGCTGATGTCAGAATTCTGACCAAAGTTGGAAAAAACATAGACGTCCCAATTCCAACGACATTGACATCAAAAATTATCAATGGAAGGAGGGTTTTGGGTCGTCATAAAAGTGACGATAGCTGTGAGATTTTTGTTAGAATTCTGACGAGAGGCCCAAGCACAGGTTATTGTACCGATGATGTTTCCTTTCATCACAGGTACATCAACCTCATCAGTGTTATGATGGGGTTCATCACAATTTTGACAAACACACCCACCATAGCACCGACGAAGGTTTTTCTACCTATGACGAAAGGAAATGTCACAGGTATATAAACCTCGTCAATGCTATGATGAGGTTTGTCACAATTTTGATGAATACCATAAAACTATTTTTAAAAAATAACATATTCTCAAAAGAAAAGTCACAACCCATTTTAAAGGGTCTGATTGAGGGGTGTGTTGTAGTGGGAAGATAAAGGGATAGTCACAACCCATTTAGTGGTCCATTGTATTGAAGGATTTTTCAAATGTTATAAAGTCTTATGAGGGCATGGCAAGTACCATTAAGGTCTTGAGTATAATTAGAGGGAGTGGAGTCTAGTTTCTATGGTGGGGAAGGCTAATGAGTCAAGGGTTTGATGTTGTCATAGGGAATTTGGAAAGGGGATTTGTAATCAGTTAAGTTGTGAAATGCATTTAGTCAATGAAGTGTATGAAATTAGACATAAATCAAGTTCAATCAGATTTTGATAAGATGGGTAGAATGTTGATAGTTTAGTGGAGATAAGTTGTGATCAAATTGAGAGAGTTTTAGGATTGAGTTCACTATGGAGGGAGATATTATAATAGAGTTTTGTGCTATGGCACATTAGGTGAGAATTTGTATCTCACAATCAATGAGGGTTTGTCCTTATTGATTAACACAAACACTTTGAGTAGGTTTTTCTTTTAATCTTCCCAAATTGACTATAGAACCCTCAAGGTACACTAGGTTCCCAAATAGGTATACTTACTCCAAGGACTCAATTTGTGTCCCAAATCCAAACCAACTTAGCCAATGACTCCTTTGGACCGACTAGGCCAAATAGGGCAATTTACTACTATTTGAGGCCTAATTAGGCCACTTTTACAAAGCAACTATTCTCCAAACTTTGAATCTTGACTCCAAAATCAACACTATATCTCCATATGATTCCAAACTAAGGATTTTGTCATTAGTTTTGTCATATCAACTCTTCTAATGGGTTTTGTACCAAACTCTCACCAAATGGCCTCTAAAACTAGGGCCTTCTCAAATCCACCTTCCCAATCACTTCCAAACTCAACAAAGGGTCATTTAACCTTTTCCTCAACATAACTAAACATAATAACTCAAAAAACCTAGCCCTCATGTGGACAAATCCTCCAGACCAATACCCATGCCTTCATTCCATGCACCCTATATAATCCTCTCAAGAATCAGTCATAAAGCTATCCATCTGCCACCCTTTGAGGAAACACTAGGATGGTTATATTTTTTACTACCTACATAGAAACACTAGATACCTGGAATATTTTTTTGGGTCAGTTTATTTATTAATTTTATTTACTTATGAATTGAGTTTTATTATCTATTAGCTAGGTATCTTAATAGAGTTTTAGTTGTAGTATCATTAGGATAGATTGTATCATGAATAGTTTATAGCATCATTCTATTACCTCACACTTCATTTCTTAGTGCCCATACCAAAGGAAAAACTAATTCTTGGGCCTATATCTTTTGTAGAAATGCCTATCTTTTAAAATTCATAGTCTAATCCTCCAAGAGGGTTAGGCATTATCTTATACTTTGCATTAGTCCAATGTTAGGAGTTAATAAGAAACTTTTTGACTCTGATATTGAAAAGGAAAAATCTATATCATTTTGTATGAAGGTTATTTTCTATTGTGGCTACTCTTTTACGTAAATTCAACCTTACAGTAGAGGGTGTAAAGGGAGAAATAATCAATGGAATCAGTACATTAAAATCCCATGGTCTAGCAAGAATATAGGAGGTGGTTGAAAAATTCAAGGAACATTTTATTTAACTATCTCTTATGATTTATTTCTACCATTACAACTCTACCCCACCTTTTAGATTAAGGCTAAATTTTGAGGAGAATATTAGTTTATTTATAGAATCTAGAGATATAGGTTTACTATCACAAGAAATTTAACTGTCATCAAATCACCTAGGTCTAAATTGACCATATATTGATATGAGAACCAATCAATATCAAATTAGTTCACAAGAATTCTTCAAAAATGATTTTCATCATCAAGACTATATTTGGGGTTTGAGTGTTATCACATTCTAACTTCAAGGGTAAGTTGTATAATGACCACCACATAGAAAACATGAATATACATATACAAAAATACACAAGAAATTATTATAACCTCCATTATATTTTCATATACTACGAATTAATAACCAGTGTTAATCCAATCCTTTGGCACATATTTGTGGGCTACATAGTATTATTTGAATACCATTCTGCAGTATCAAAGACTTACAAAAAATTACCAACCCTCTTGAGTTGAATGATGTTTACTTAACTCATTGCTTGATAGTGCTATATCAGGTGAAATAACTTATTCTATTTCTATGAGCATTCATATAAAGGAAATACTATGGTTTTTTAAAATTATTGGGATTTATCCCAAACATGAGAGAGTAGAGTAGAGTTATGTTGTTTTGTTCCTTCAAAAGTCTTTCTTTTGTGAACAAGTTTGATTTCATTGTTTTAAGAATGCTAACAGTAATAGTTGACTCAATAAAGAATTGGGGGGATGTTCCCAATGCTCCATAGTGTAGAAAAAATGTTGAAAGGACTCTAAAATAACATCCCCAATACCTGATATGATGTTGAATGGTCTACTTGTTCTTTGATTGCAACAATCCAGTCCTAAACTATCTTATCAGAGTAGTGATAGTACAAGTTTTTGGTTGGGTCTGATCACAAGTTATGTGTTCCTTCTAAGAAGGTTGTGTATGGTTTGGAATACTCATATTTGTTTCCTTTTCAATCCATACTTGTCTACATACCATTACCCAATCCTTGAAGGTATTGTCCCCCTTGCATGTTCATTGTCTATTCTTTGATCACAGTCTGATCATAACTATTTATCTTTGCGAGTTCATTATTTATTTGTGTTCCTTGAAGCCTCTAGGCTTTATGTTGTGTTAGAAACCCCCATGTACATTGTGGGAAGTCATTCCAAAAGTTGTCAAACCTTGTTTCTAAGGGTGTCTTTTTCATTGCCATGCTTAGGATAGTCATGAGGTTGAGACAAATTCATTTGTTTAATTAATAAGGGCATGATACCATTTAAGGTACCATGGCATGAGAAGAAAAATATTTGGAAAGGGATAGACTTTAATAAGTGCTTTATCACAGTGAAAAGTGACTGTGACTATCTCTAGGACTGGAATATAGAGACAAAGTTAGGAAAAAGGATTTGTCCACAAAATAAGTTGGAAGATTTGTACTGAATTCATTTGGAGGAAGGCGTATGATAGTCCAGGGAATTACCTAACACCCTAGATAATGGTTTTGAGTCTAAGAAAGGCTATTAGATTGTCAACCTACAGAGGTAACTAGGACTGTCATAAACAATCAGTAAAATAAGGCATTAGAGTCCTTGATAACTTGGTGGGTATGTAGTAGAAGTGGAAAGGGTTGACATATGGTCAAAGCCTAGTTTCTAGAATGAGTTGGTGGTTAGGAATCCCAAGAGTGAGGGTTGATCAGTGAACAAGTTAAGAAGAAGTGTCAAAATGGTAAGACAGTGATCAATATTAGGATCATTGGATTATTGAATGAATGTCAAGTGTTAAGTATTTGGTGGATCAAATAAGATATGGGGATCTTAGTTTGAAATAGTGAGAAGGGTAAGAATATATTTCCATAGATTACTAAGAGGAAAAGTGAATTAGTCACTAATGATGTTTTATCAGTAAATGTATTGTGATCGGTTATTGTTGAAGAATGTGGACATAAATATGAATATGTTCAAGAGAGTAGGATACTTGGGAATGAAAGACAGGTGTATTTTGATCATTAAAGGGTCATGTGAAGGAGTAAGGAAGTGTTGTGTGGTTAGTGTAGAGGTTATATGTAAAGATCCAAAGGGAAGAAGCGGATTAGTATTTGGTGTCTCACAATCAACTATAAGACTTTGTCCTTACTGAATAGGACATTGGGATGAGGTTATTCAAGATGCTTAACATCAACGGAGGATGATCTACATCATATTGGACATGAAAGTAGCCAATTCTATGCACATTGGCTTGGAAGAACATATGATACATAGACTTGGCTATTTCCATGTCTTGTGCTTAGTGAGTACCAATCCTTATGCTAAACTAAAAGTAAGGCTTATCCATGGAAACTATTAAATTGTGTACATCTAAGATTTATGAGCACAACTACATAGGAATAAACCTATCTCATGGATATCTATAGAACTTATTATGTTGTAGTGTGCATCCTTCCGCCCTAATTTAAGTGAATGTTCTTAATTGAATATAATAACTTCCCACATTTCTAATTAGAGTTTTTTCCTTTCTAATTAGAAAAAATCTCATAAATTTACTAATTTCAAACAATCAAAATGTATGTATAAAGAAACTTTAATATGGTGTTCTAAGGAATCAAACCTAGTGTATCATCTTAAAATGGAAGCACTTCCATGTTAAGAGTGTTTAGCCCTCTGAGTAAGTGGTCTGAGGTCATGTTAGGTGCCTCAAATTAGTTTTTCCTTGGATCTAGCTTTCTCCCCCCGTTCTGCTTCTCTCTCCACCTGTTTTCACCTTTATTTCTACATTTCCTAACATTCTAGATTGAGGTCCTCAAGTTTTTGACCTCAAGGTCAAAGATGACCTTGAGGGTCAAGGATGACCTAGACCCTAACCTAGGTCATGGATGACCTCAACCCTAACCTAGGGTGGGGTCTACCTCATCCTTGATCCAGGGTTCAAATTTTAAGGTCCCATGATTTTTAGATGTCGGGTTTTGGAAAGAATTATTTTCCCGCTTCCGAGTCGGCTATTTTGGTCTTTGAAATGGTAAATCCTTAAATTGCATTTAATCTAGGTCCATTTCTAGGGTTATGGGCCCAATTGGAATTTAATTCCCCAAGGTGGCCCCTCTAGAGGATTGTGCCCTAGATCACTATAAAAGAAATCCTTCCTCTCTCATTTTCACATCCACGATTCACCAAGCAACTTCATGATCAAGAGCTCTCAAGGAGATATTCACAAGCCATCAAGTTTTTTCTCAAGGTGAGATCAAGCAAGCATCCATTCAATAAATCATCCATTCAAGTCGTCTTCAAGCATTTAAGTTCTCCATTGAAGATCAAGGATTCAATCATTCAATCCTTTGAAGGGATTTGGTTCAAGAATTCAAGATTCATCATTCAAACCCTAGATCTATCCATCATGATGGTGTGATCTTCCTTCAAGATCCTTTGTTCATCTTCGAGATCCATTCATTCTTCCCTCAAGGCGGATTCCAAGCATACAATCATGGAGGTTTTCATTTACATTTGTTAATGTTATGTTCAAGCTTTCATATCAACATACTTGTTTACATTTCAAATACAATTGCATATCTATTGAATATCATAGCTTCATTGTTAGATCTACTTCTACTACTTGCTAGCATTCTCTATTTCAATTCCATTATTAAGGTTGATTCCAAACCGGGGTTTGACTAAGGCAAACCCCTCATCCAAACAACAAAAACCTCTTTTTCTTGTAGGTACAGGTGCAGGATTGCAAATCAAAGCTTGGATCTAGATACCCTTTTCGGTGAACTTTCGAGATTCGTGAACAAAGTCAAGGACAACCTTCAAAATTTTGAAGTAGTCTTTGACCTTTTATCGGGGTCAAAGACTACTTGCTTCCAAAAAGACAAAAGTTTTTTGGGTTTTCTCTGTCTCGACATTTCCAATCCTTAACAAGTTGCAAAATTGCCCAAAACTGTACACAGACATTAGAAATTAGCATTTTCTAGATCTACCCTATTTTGAGGTTAGTATTTGCCTTCCATTTATTTCAGATTTCAAGCATATACTCTTCATAACGAAATATAATGTTTTCTCATTTTTTCATATTCTCCATAGATTGATTCTTTTGTGTATTAACCTTTTGGTTGATCAATTTGGATCTCTCCCTTGGGAATTTGGATTTAGTAGTAGATCTTATATTCCCCCTTTTTTATATCTACACACATACTCTATTTCACTACTATTTTATTCTTTACATTTTGGTGAACCCAACACACTTACCCCTTTCTTTTGTGGAATTGGATTCCCTATTATGTTTCATTTGAATGCATTTGGATATATCTAGATCTATTCTCTTTGCATTTCTTTATTTTTTATCATGTTGCACAAGTTGTTTCAAGTGTTTTCCAAAAATTCTTCTATAACTTTTGGGATTACACAACATCCTCCTCTTATCTTACCATTGCATGGTGTTACACCTAGAAAGACTTTATCTAGTGCATGTGATGTTGCTTTGTCCTCTCTTGTATTACCTTGTAAGCATGTATTAAAGAAAGAAGATGACTTTAATCTCTCTCCATCATATTTCTCTTTATGGAGATGAGTTGGGGATTGATGTTAATTCTTCTCCTAATTCATATCTTTTCTATGAGCCTACTTTAGAATATAATTTACCTTCTTTCCCCTCTAGGGATCCTGCAATGTGCTTTATTGGTAGGAATGATAATCCTCCTATTTGGGATGAACCTTTGGATTTGGATGTTGATTACTCTCTACCTCATGATACCATTATAGATGATCCCTTGGATAAAGACATTGATTTATCCCCTCCTCGCAAAGAAGATTTGATACAAGAGGGTGATTTATTAATGGATGACATATTCATACATGATGATAACTCTTTTTCTAAAACACATGCAGACATTTTTGCGAAAGAAGATGATATTATAGATGCTTTACCTCCATTTGGGATTCCTTCTAGTGATATAAATTCTCTTAATGATCTCCCTATTAGTGATGATCTTATGGAGAATCAAGATCCTACCTCATCTTCTCCTAGGATGTCTTCTTTGCTTCCTTCTTATGAATCTATTTGTAGTGTTGAGACAACTAATATGGTTTTTCCAAAACCTTTGTTGACTGTCAAAGGTTGTCCCTGCATTACTATCAAAGGTAAACCTATGGAGTCTTTAGAGTCTTTCAATGACTATGATTCTATAGCTCACACTTATCATACAAGGAATAACCTTCAACCTAATCTAGTGGTTTCTACTTCTTTACCACCTTCTCAACCTATTCTTCCTCCTCCACCTCATCTTCCTAGCAAGGAGTATGATTTGATAAACCAATTGCAAAATACCCCTGCCAATATTTCTTTATGGGAGCTTCTTCAAACTTCACCTACCTACTATGAAGCTTTGCAAAAAGCTCTAGCAACTCTTCCCACTCCACCTCCTAATCAAGAGAACATCAATAACTTCTTACAATGCATGCATGCTACCCCGGGTCCTCCTAACATTGTATTTACTCAAAAGGATTTTCCTTCTAAAGAAGTTCAGAATCAATATGATGCTCTTATGGTTGTTGTTTCTATCAATAAAAGTATCATTCGTAGGACCTTGATTGATAATGGATCTGGGCTTAATGTTTGTAGCATGGACATGCTCAAAGTGATTAATGCTGATCTTTCAACTATTCAACCTGACAATGTTCCTATATGTGGCTTTGATAACATTGCTAAGAACACTTTAGGCATCATTACCTTACCTATCAAAGTAGGACCGGTCATCCTGAATACACCTATTCATGTTATGCCTGGACCTCTCAATTATAATCTTCTTTTGGGTAGACCTTGATTGCATGAGATGCATGTCGTTCCTTCCACCCTTCACTATAAATTCAAGTTTATACATAATAACAATATGTATTCACTTCATGCAGATGATGCACCTAATCCTTGTCTAAATATTCAAACCCACACTACTCCTACTTCTAATAGTAATCCATCTACCTCTAATGTTCTTCCTGGCGATGATTGGGAAAACTTGGATTTTAATCCTAACTTTATTGGAGAGTATAAGGTTAATGATCTTGATTTTATGAAGCAACAAAGAGAATTTGAACAATGAGTTTTTACTTCTAAAACCCTTCGTAATAACTTTGTCATTGCTTCTACCCACAATGAATCTAGCAAATCTACTAAGGATGATATTGTGACTGTTGAAGTTCCATTGACTCCTTCTGATATGGCTTCTTGTTATGGTCCTGGTTATCATTTCCTAGTTAAACAAGGATTTAATGGTCAAGGCTGTGGTAAGCATAAACAAGGAATTCAAATGCCCTTACATACTGGGGGGCATGAGAATTCTTATGGATTAGGGTTTAATCCTCAACAACAAATCAATGTTAATAACATCTCAAATAACACTTGAAAACATGATGAACCTATGAAGGAATTTGACCAAGAAGTTCTTTTGCCTAAACTCCTTCATGCTAAGATGATTACTAGACCTAAACACAAAAAGAAATGTAGTCCACACTTGAAGACTCTTCCTTTTTCTTTGTATCATAGATTTCATGATCACTCTACTAATGAATGTCAAGCTTTACATTATAAGATTAGGTAGCTCATTGATAGTAAGGTTATTTATATATCATGTGGCAATGAGTTGTATTTCAATCCTGTTTTCTCTAAATAACATCTATGTTCCTATTATAGAGCTCCACATTATGTAAACAATTTTAGCCTAATTCTTGGGGGCTTGTTGTCTTGCATAGTATTGTGAGTGATATAATAGGTCCCCTTCCATCTTTGTTCCTACACTTGGGGGGCAAGGATGCCATCTCTTTCTTTTCTATCTTTCTGGGATTCACCTCTTTCCTTGGTTAAGCAGTGTCTTTCTATTATGTGATATCCAATCATACATGAAAATTTTGGTTTGCATTGAGGATCTTTGTCCTTGATCACAACCTATTTCATTGTTTGACATTGGGTTTCCATGGTTGATATATCTCTCACCTTGGAAACTGAATAGTGTGCTATCCCTCACAAGGGTTACTTTTTCTCCCTTCTTGCATGATATCTCATTGCATTCATCCCTTCCATGGCCTCATAGGAGCTGTGACATTCTTGGCTTGGACTGGGTGTTGTCTATGGATATTGTCTTGATGCTGAAGAAGGCTTTATCCTTGTTCTTTTCTTTCCTTAACATGTCAAAATAGTATGTTTTTGCCATCTTAAGGAGGGGGGCATATATACGGCCTCCCTCACTCTATATTATGTATTTTTGTTCTAACCTTTTGTTTTGCAGCATGCTAAATCCTCTAAAGGTAACACACATAAGTTGCTAAATCCTGAAGAGACACATTTTTCAATTTCCAATATGCTAAATCTTTTGATGGTAACGCACATAAGTTGCTAAATCCTGAGGAGACATGCATTTCATATTCATAGTGATACAAGAAGGTGGATCTATGGGTATTCCAGAAGCCATCAGAAGACACACTAAAATTTCAAGGCACAGTTTATGGGTGAACTTGTAATGCCCCGCCAAGGAACCTAGGAGAACTTAACCTAAACATGCGTCTAAGTTTGCAGAATAATTTTTTTTTTAAAAGTTAACATACAAGATTGATGTCAATGCAGATGCAATTACCATTTACTCACATTAATACAAACAACCAACATAGGTTACAACTCTCAAGGGTTCCTCAATGAAGATTACATTAACATTAATTAATTAATTTAGATTAGGCACAATTAAAAAACTCATATAAACAACTGAAAGATAAAAGAAACATCACATAAGAGATCACATAAATAAAACCGATACCATAAGGTATCCATAACTCTACATCCACTACACATGTCACAGGGTATGCAATACAATAATCGAAAAGAAGTACAACATGATGTCTCTAAAAAGCTGATACAAAGATACAAGATCACAAGGAAGAGGAGGAAGAGAACAACTCCATTAAAGAAGATCAAGAAGGAACAACTGCTACAGGGATCATCCAACACTGGTGCATGAATGTCGGAATCTCAAACAGTAAAATAATCACTACCACCCGACCTCGTGAACCTAAAAGGTCCACTCCCACTGTGCTAAGGAGATAACAACAGATCCCACTCAGATAACAAACATCAAATAGGTCAAGCTAAGGAAAGGATCCTGAAAGCTTTCTAACTCAAGGTGAACAAGTATAATGATATGAAAGACTCACTAATCTAGAGGCAACCGACACATGTAGGATAACTAGACTATGCATAGGAAGGTATCATCATGTACATCTAAGCCTTGAGTTTTGTCCTAGTAATCTCTCTGGATCCCGACACCCAAGTGACCATACACAGTGTCGATGACCTCTCATACAGACAAAGCCATCAACTATGCCAACTCATGCCTTAAAAGGGAGCTAGTCATCTTCTCCATTCCCACCTTAGTCTGTACTAGCACTAAGCCAAGGCGAGGAAACATATCTTGTTAGGTTCATTTTAATATCTCTCAATGTTATATTATGTTATCACTTGATTATAGATACTTAACAATAAGTGATCCTGGCAGCCACTTGTGGGCCCTGACGCTTATTGCAAGCCACCTCCTACTACATATCTAGGTAAACTACCCTAGGCTCACAAATCTCACATAGACCAAAAAGGGTACACAACCAGGTAATCCCAAATCCAATTTCACATACAAGAACTAGAAATGATTACAAATGTACCAAGAGAAAAATACAAAACATCATGAGCCTATAAGGTCAAGTTGGGGTATAATCAAAATAAACTCGCACATCAAAACATAATATTGAAAACAAGAACAACTGACACAACCCCTGGCCTCTGTCTTCCCCCTAGGTCTTCTAGTATCCCAAAAATACAATAAGCATAAGAAGACACTCCAGGCACGAAGAAGACACATTTGCACCATAGAAAACTGAGATCTAATTTCATAAGCACTTTAATTTCCATTTTGAACATAATTGAATTTAAGTATAGAATAACGTAAATCCACTGAGATAAACTAATCATAAACATCTATACAATACCATAATGAAAGAATATTCCCTATAGACTACCTAGGGTTCTAACAAAGTAAAAACACCCAATTTCATTAGAAACATAACCCTTGTAAAATACATGTTATTAATAAGAACATTAGAGAAACTTCAAATTAAATATCCATGCAAAAGTACATATTATCACCTAATTTCCTCACGTAGAAGTACATCTAATTTGTAAACAAATATACATTACATTACCTATATTCTATAATTAAATATAAAATATAAGCTTACTTATAATGACCACGCATGCAATAATACAACTAAACCATTTAATCCAAGCTCAATAAATTGGAACAACCCAATCATATAAATTTCCTAATTATACAAGAATAATTTGGTACACAAAAAAATATAATTCTCTTAATTATAATTAATCCAAAAACATCTAAAATACCTAATATTAATAAAAAATATAACTATTTAATTCAATATAAATATCAATTACAAATAAAGTAATTATTAATCAATAATAACTAATAATTAAAATTAGCCATAATACCAAATTAACTAAATAAAAAAATAAAATAATCCATAATTTATTGCAATTCAATATATACCATAAACTATACCATAAAAATTTAAACCAAAAAAAATAACAATTAGAAAATTTAAATACCTATTTATAAAATAACTATTTAATGTTTCAAAACAAATTCGAAAAAAACCAAAAAAAAAAACTTTAAAAAAATAAATGGGGGGCCCACGGCTCCTCCCAGCGCTCGGTAGTACCCTGTAACTGTCGATGTAGTCCCCAAGGGACTGCGCACGGTAGTGCGCAGGGCCTGCCGCATAGACTTAGGGCATCATGTAGGGGAAAGGGTAGGGGGTTAGGTGGCCCCTGCCGCACCTTAAATATTTAAATTATATATTTTTTTTATAACAAAGCTTGTTTATTTTTTTTTAGAATAAATCTAATACGAAAATTATGATAATATAAATAATTTATATTTTCTTTCTAACTATTGAGTTATCCATACTATGTATTTTACTTGCCTCAAATACTCTTATCAGAGAATATTCTTTTCAATCAAAATAGGATTTCTTGTTTTGAATTGACTTTTTATTTTCTTTTTAACCCATAATTGGTTTTTCACACAAATATTTTTTTTTTAGAGAGGATATATTTTCCAGAACTATCTTTACTACTAAAATTATTTTTTTCTACAATATAGGTTTTCAACCAAAGATAGATTTATTTTTCGTTAGCATTATAGTTTAACTATAAACTAGTATTGATTTTTTTGTTTTAAAGAAAAACTATGAGGAATCTTCCAGTGAAATTTTGCCAGCCTAACCTTGCTGTGCTAAAATTTTATAAAACATAAAGAACACCTAAACTAAGGTTTTCTAAATACCCAAAATTCAAAAGAACACAGATCTACCTAATGAAACACACTGAAATTTGAACAAACAAAGCAAGCCAGGTAGATGTAAAATAAAACTAATAGGCAAGAATTCAAGCCTACCTCAGATCCAAAGCTAGAAATTGAAACAAAAACCCTTTTGTAGATTTGGAAAATAGAATTTATTCCAAAATCAATCCAACCTGCAGATCTAAAACTATGTAGGAAATAGGTACACGATCCAGATGCACAAGCAAAAATCACGCAATTCTAATTCTCCAAAAACAAAGCACAAGCTCTCCTCCAAAAAATTTCCTCCAAAACCTATCTAAATCTAAAATAAATGCAAATTCCCCCTAATAGGGATTCAATTCCCCATTCCAAGAAACCCCAAAGATAACTCCACATCTAACTCCCACTTCAACTCCAAATCAGAAATTGAAAGAAAATCTTAATTAAATAATTTAAAATAACTTTATATGCACAACTCAACTTGACTTTTTGAAACAGGTTGATTACTTTTTGAAAACAATTCAATTTTCAATTAATATTAATGCACATGTTATAATTAAAATATGTATTAAATATATTAAATATTTAATGCATCTTAAAACCATGCAATCAAATATTTAATTATTTAATAAAGTACACAAGCATAATTTAAATCTAATTTCCAATTAATTAATCAAATAATTCCAAATAATCAAATAATTAACTTTAGATTAATTTTCTCAAATCCATCTAGGAGCATAATTAATATTAAATTTCAACTATAATCATAACATTAATAATCATAGAAATTCACCCACATAAAACATAAATCAACTGAAATTAAACAAAATAAAACCAAGCAACACCAGAAAGGGATCCACGAATTCCTGTCATCTAGACGAATTCGGGTAGGGTAGTCAAATTGATTCTTGTCCAATCCTAGGACAAATGGCTTAGTCTAGGGTTTTGGATCTGTGTTATCTCCCCTCTCTTACCATTTGAGATATTGTGATAGGGCACACTCATCCTGACAATTCAGGGAAGTCGATGCCCGGTACCTGCAAACTTGCATACAAAACCCGCATGTACATACATATATAATTATATAATAGACAATGGCATGGATTAGCCGATCATGTGGATCTCGCAAGAAAGTAACTACGACTCTGTCCCTCAACCACATCAGGCACGTCAAACAAAAATGTAAAATAAACACATCAGCCATACACATGCAAGTATGGGGTTAGTAAAATCGTAAGCATTAATAATTTCCTAACATATAATCTATCATCCTAAAGTAATCATAACATTTATAAAATCAGACTAGGGGCGGGGTACTATAGAACCTGTTGGGCTCTCCCTCCAGGGTGATTCACGGTAAGGTGGGCATCTTACTAGGCGAGGTAATCACTTTCTCCTTTCTCTCTTTTCGCTTTCATGCTAGTAGGACTGGAACATGAAGCTCTATTATTTATAGTGTTTCTCTTGTCTTTCTTATGTAATCATTTATGCTTTTATGATAGCTTTCCAAATATGATATTAGTATGAGAAATATTTCTTAGCAAGGTTTCTTATGTTAATTGATTTGGGTTGTTTAGTACTAATCCCTGTTCTTTTGGTTTTTTCATTTCGCACCCTCATGCGTGTATGTTGAGTTAGAATCCTTAGCCTGGGGGCTTGTGTCCTTAGCTAAGTGTTATTTTATCTCATTGTGAATCCACTTGGATCTCCTCTTTCTTCTCCTTTACCAAGAGTTTGCATCGAGTCCATACTCTTGCTAAAGTGGGGGCTTAATGTATCATCTTAAAATGGAAGCACTTCCATGTTAAGAGCGTTTAGCCCTTTGAGTAAGTGGTCTAAGGTCATGTCAAGTGCATCAAATTGGTTTTTTCTCAGACTTGGCTTTCTGCCCTCGTTCTACTTCTCCCTCCACCTATTTTCACCTTTATTTTTGCATTTCCTAACATTCTAGATTGAGGTCTTGAGGTTTTTGACCTCAAGGTCAAAGATGACCTTGAGGGTCAAGGATGACCTAGACCCTGACCTAGGTCAGGGATGACCTCGACCCTGACCTAGGGTAGGGTCTACCTCATCCTTGACCCAGGGTTCAAATTTCAAGGTCCCATGATTTTTGGATGTCAGGTTTCGGAGAGAATTGTTTTCCCGCTTTCAGGTCGGCTGTTTTGGTCTCCAAAATGGTAAATCCTTAATCTAGGTCCATTTCTAGGGGTATGGGCCCAACTGGAATTTAATTCCCCAAGGTGGCCCCTCTAGAGGATTGTGCCCTAGATCACTATAAAAGGAAGCCTTCCTCTCTCATTTTCACATCCATGATTCACCAAGCAACTTCATGATCAAGAGCTCTCAAGGAGATATTCACAAGCCATCAAGTTTTTTCTCAAGGCAAGATCAAGAAAGCATCCATTCAAGAAATCATCCATTCAAGTCCTCTTCAAGCATTCAAGTTCTCCATTGAAGATCAAGGATTCAAGCATTCAAGTCTTTGAAGGGATTTGGTTCAAGCATTCAAGATTCATCATTCAAACCCTAGATCTATCCATCATGATGGTGTGATCTTCCTTTAAGATCCTTTATTCATCTTCAAGATCCATTCATTCTTCCCTCAAGGTAGATTCCAAGCATACAATCATGGAGGTTTTCATTTACATTTGTTGATGTTATGTTCAAGCTTTCATATCAACATACTTGTTTACATTTCAAATACAATTGCATATCTATTGAATATCATAGTTTCGTTGTTAGATCTACTTCTACTACTTGCTAGCATTCTCTATTTCAATTCTATTATTAAGGTTGATTCCAAGCCGGGGTTTGACTAAGGCAAACCCCTCATCCAAACAACAAAAACCTCTTTTTCTTGCAGCTACAGGTGTAGGACTTCAAATTGGAGCTTGGATTTGGATATCCTTTTCGGTGAACTTCTGAGATCTGCGAACAAAGTCAAGGATGACCTTCAAAATTTTGAAGTAGTCTTTGACCTTTTATTGGGGTCAAAGACTACCTGCTTCTAGAAAAACAAAATTTTTCTAGGTTTTCTCTATCTCGGCATTTTCAGTCTGGAACAAGTTGCAGAATTGCCTGAAACTGTACACAGAAATTAGAAATTAGCATTTTCTAGATCTTCCCTATTTTGAGGTTAGTATTTTCCTTCCATTTATTTTAGATTTCAAACATATACTCTTCCTAACGAAATATAAGGTTTTCTCCTTTATTCATATTCTCCATAGATTGATTCTTTTGTGTATTAACCTTTTGGTTGATCAATTTGGATCTCTCCCTTGGGAATTTGGATTTAGTAGTAGATCTTATATTCGCTCTTTTTTATATCTACACACATACTCTATTTCACTACTATTTTATTCTTTACACCTAGTATTGAAGATAAACACCTATATCTACAAGCACAATATTTCCTCATGCATTAGTAGCACCTCTTTTCTCAAACAAATCCTGAAATTAAGATTCAACACATATTATTAAATAAGATTAACAGTGGATCATAATGAAATATTGAAAAGTGTGTTACCTTATTGAGCTTCTCTTTGTTTCAAGAATAGTTTAATGTTCTCTACTTAACAAGGCCAACCACGTGAAGGTGGAAGCTTATTTGGCCCATCCCCCACCCTAATAGATCACTCTAAATTCCCTATTAAAATCTAACATTCATTTATTATCATGTAACATTCATTAACATCCATTAACATGTAGCACTCAACAACATTCACTAACACATAAAATCCTTTCGTTAACAAATAATAAGATTACAATCATTTTTTTTAAAATCTAGGTAAGACCAAGTGGAGTGTTGTTTTCTTCATCATTTTTCCCCTCTTCAGTTCTTGTGCCCTCTTCTCATGATCTTGATGTATGCCTAGCCATGTACTCATGATTAGGACACCTATGCAAAGGGGGGTTCACTGCAATAACAAAGAAATGGGTTAAATTCATAAGATTTTTTATTATTGTGATGCAGGAGCATCTTGGATCCTTGGCAATCCTATGTTACCAAAAAGATTTTGAAGTTTATCTGTGTTTCTTGGTTCCTGCTTTGACCGAGTTGGTCGGTTTCCTTTGGTTACCGAGTATGGTCGGTTATCTCCTAGGTGGTCAGTTGTTTCATTGGTGCTCGATGATGCTTGTCTGTTTCTCGGTCATCCTTGCTTACTGAGTAGTTTATTTTGAGTTTCTATTCAGGCCAACTTGTGCATTGATTATGGGTCACAGATTTAATGCTAGTATCCATCATTGGGAAGCGTGTGGTCCCAGATCTTACTGTTCCTTCCGTTGATTGTGGATCTGAAGGCTGACTCAATTCATTAGCCTCTTGTATAAATATAGTTGTTTGGTTAGAGTTTACGGAGTTAGTTTTAGTAGAAGATAGAAGATAGTAGTAACAAGATTGTTGGCAGATCCTTGCATGTTTGAGGATTTATGTATTTTATTGTAATATCTGGTCCTAACCGGGAAGGCCTTACATCCTGACATGTATAAATCAATTTGAATGAAGTTAATAATATCAATGATCCTACTTTCTCTCTCTCACTATGTTTTTGTTGCTTCCATGAGTTGTTGAGCAAGGCTGGATCTGTAGGGCGTGCCATTATTTGGCCCTTAGGTCCCTACCCTTGCGTTAGGTGGGATCAGAGCGAGGTGAGATCTGGATCTAGGTCTTTAGATCTAGGTTTGTAGGTTCCTCCTTGTGAAGCCCTAGTTGAATTTTTGTGGGGTGGCAGATTGCGATCTGACCTGCAATTGCAGAGGGTTCTCAAGATGGTTCGTGGGAGGCAAGAAGCAGATTCGGGATTGGTAGGCATATTGACACAACTTGCTGCTAGGCTAGAAGCTATTGAAACAACCCATAGAAGAGGCAAACATCTTTAAGATTTTAGTGATGATGAAGTTGAAGTGGAACAAGGTGAAGCAAAACCTACACCTGTGATGGAATAGGGTGAGGAAAGATTCTTGAAGGCATTGACAAGTTTGGAGTCAACACCACATTTCAATCCTCCTGAATATAGTGGAAAATTAGATTCTGATGAATTGATAGACTAGATCATCGAAATGGAAAAGTATTTTGAGTATGAAAATGTATCTGAAGAGAAAAAGGTGAAGATTGTAGGCACAAAGTTGAAAGGTCATGCATCCTTGTGGTGGGAACATCTGTAATTGGATCAGAAGAGGAAAGGCAAAGACAAAATCAAGGTATGGAATAAAATGATGAATAAATTGAAAGGAAAGTTCTTACCTTGTGATTATCAAATTAACCTAGTTAGGCGAATGAAAAGTCTAAAGTAGAAAGATAGCTCGGTAAAAGAGTATACTAAGGAATTCTATAGATTAGATATCAGATTTGGACATGATGAGGATGATGTCAAAATAATTGCTAGATACCTAAATGGTTTGAGAGTTTCCATCCAAGAGGAAATTAGTTTGGTCAAGTTGGAGAACATTAAAGAGGCTTATCAATTTGCATTGAAAGCCAAGGAGAAATTGAACAAGAGACATGAACAGAGACAAAGAGGTCAAGGTGGTAGATTCCCTAGAGGAAGAGGTAGATCTTATAGTGAAAATAGTAGATCTGAACTTGAAAAGACAAATCTGGACAAAGGAAAGACCGAGTGGAAAGGTGAAAGTTCATCTAGAGGCAGAGGCAGTAACTACCAAGGTGGTTATAGCAGAAGTAATTTCCAAGGAACTTGTTATAATTGTGGAGAGGAAGGACATAGATCTTTTGAATGTACACATGCTAGTAATAAGGCTGGTAGCAGTAGAAATGCTTTGGTGCAAGAAGAGTCACCAAATGAACCTGAGAAGGAAAATAACTTGATGGTAAGGAGAGCACCATGGAAAGCAATTAAAAAGGAAGATCCGGTAAGAAAAAGTTTGTTCAAGACTAGATGTAGAGTTTTTGACAAAGTTTGGAAGGTAATCATAGACAGTGGTAGCTCAGAGAATCTGGCATCTGAAGAGATGGTCACAAAATTGCAATTGGAAAGGTTGAAACATCTGAAGCCCTATCAGATTTCATGGATCAAAGATGAGCATACACTCCTAGTAAGTGAACAATGTTATGTGAATTTGAAGATTGGAAAGTACTATGATAAGGTTTTGTGTGCTATCATGCCTATGGATTGTTGTCATATTCTGCTGGGTAGACCTTGGCAATATGATAGACATGCTATATATGATCGGAGATTGCATAAGTATACTATTGTGGCTAATGGAAGAAAATAAATCTTATTACCTTTGATGGAAGAACCTATTAGTATTGTTTGCACATCTGTGAAAGTTTTCTTGATGGAAGGAAGAAAGTTTGTTAAGGATTTGAAGAAGAATGATGTATGTTTTGTTGTGATTCCTAACAAACTGAGTAAGAAAACAGAGGATAATGTCCTTGAGGAGATTGATAAGGTACTCACCAAGTACAATGATATCATTTCTGATAATGTACCTGATGGTTTGTCATTGAAGAGAAGTATTGATCATTGCATGGATCTAATCCTTGGAGCTAGTTTACCAAATAAGGCACCTCATCAGTTGACACCTACCGAGAATTAGGAATTGAACTGACAAATTAAAGAGTTGTTGGATAAAGGTTTGATCAAAGAAAGTTTAAGCCCTTGTGCAGTACCTACGGTATTGGCACCTAAGAAGAATGGAAAATGGTGAATGTGTACTGATTCCAGAGTAATCAATAAGATAACAGTCAAGTATAGGTTTCCTATACCGAGAATGGATGACATAATGGATAGTTTGACTAGAGAAAAGTATTTCACGAAGATTGATTTGAAAAGTGGGTATCATCATATCAGAATCAGATAAGGTGATGAGTGGAAGACTTCTTTCAAGACAAATGTCATGCCCAAAATTAGGGCAAAACACACACAACACTTTTTTTTTAAAAAGACACTAAGGTTGTAAATGTAAAATAATAGAAAGAGACTTCAACCTATGCACTCATCCTTAAAGGGAATCCGAGACATGCGTTGGCTTGTCTTCATTCCCTAACTCGTCAGGTGCACTAGGTCAAGAGATCACTAACTAGGGTTGAGTCAAAGGGCTATGAGGGGTAAACCCCTAAAGTAAAATGCTATGACAATAAGACATCATTGCTTGGTTAAATAAAAGGTTTAATATAATGACTTAATGATAACACACAGTTATGGAATAATAAAATGACATCACAATTATTATTTTAATAATAATTGTAGGGGATTGATAAAGAACCTAGGTCTATAAAGGGATGATAGTTTGATTAATCCCCTCTTAAGAAATTAAAGACTTCGAGAAAATAAAAGCCCGTTGAATTATCAAGGGCCCATTAATTAACAAAACATTAACAAAATGAAAGTGCCATAATTAATTAGCACAACTATATTAAATAAGGTTTGATAAATAAAAGAGAATCTAACTATACATACTAAAAGATTTACTATGGAAATGAGCTATTTATAAAACACCTTTAGCAAAAATCAATCTATAATAAAGATCCTTGAGATCCACAAATAACGTGGTGACCATTAATCAATTTTTGTATTTCATGGTCCTCAAAAAAAATAAAATTGATAATAATAATATTGACCAAGGTCAATACAAATCCCTATAAAAAGGGAACCTATAATGGTAAAAATATTTAAATTAAATAAAAGAAAGTATCTAAAACTATTCCTAACCCAAATTTAGGGTTTGGCACAAGATAAGTCTTGGCCCAACCCTAAATACTTCATTCAAGATCTCGCAGGAAGGTAGCATATTGAAACAAGCTAGCCAAGGTAATAAAATTTCTCTTTATTCAAGATGATATTCATTAATCTGCCACTTGTTTTAGGAGTAAATGAATAGGTCAAAGCTAATACAGTGAGATGTGCCAGGAAACAAAGATGCATACATACTACCGCAGATCAAGTTAGTTTAGCATGAATCGTATGGTAATAAAATTGTATTTAGTTTTTTGGCTTATAACACAGTGCATTCTAGAAATATAAAAGGGACTGCTTTGTTTTCTTATACAAAAAAAGTAAGGTTAATACAGGCGTGCATTCTCTTTTGACATTTTCAGGAAAGACTTTAATAGTGTGTACTTATTAGTGCGAAGGAGTTCTTATTAAACTAATTGATTTACCGATATATAAATGAATAAAAGCTTAAGCTATCTAGGTTCTTTTTTTGACTAAGATAAAGATCCTAATATTTAAGAAATTAACATTATTGCACACGCTGATTAGATCTTCATTGCAGATTTCTATTTTCCTAGATCAAAACACATACTATGATGCCGAGCGAAATACTTAGCGTTTAAAATCTAGGTTCAAATCGTATTAATCCGGAAGCATTGTCTACAGGAGATAATAATGATAAAAGATTTGAATTTTAATTAAAACAAAACCCATCCGCTGAAAATATTGAGGGGGGGGGGGGGGTTTGAAGCTACCCCAACCACTGTTAGCAGTGGCCATGCCACTACTATAGTGGCCTTAACCATCGACAGCAGTAGCATGGCCACTGCTACAGCGGCTAGCCGCTGGTGGTAGTGGCCATACCACTACTCGTCATGGCTTAAGCTATCGCTACAGTGCTTAGCATTGCTCCCGCTTCGGCCTTGCTAGGGTTTGCAACATAAAATGAAACAATAAAAAAAATCAAGAGTTCTGATCTTCTCGGCAGGGATTAGGTTTCGTTGTTATTAAAATTTTGTTTAACTTTTCAAACCCATTGTGGTTTATCTATTTATATGGTACGATAGTAGTAAGTGTCTATTAATGTGATAACCACCGATCCTATGGAAAAGTGTCACAACATAACATTGCCATAGTCTAGTAAACAACAATGATTTTTTTTTGTTTATATATATGTTGCAAACCCTAGCAAAGCCGAAGCTGGAGTAGTGCTAAGCACTGTAGCGATGGCTTAAGCCATGACGACCAGTGGTATGGCCACTGCCACTAGCGGCTAGCCACCATAGTAGTGACCATGCCACTACTGTCGGTGGTTAAGGCCACTGTAGCAGTAGCATGGCCACTACCGATAGTGGCCAGGGTATCTTCAAACCCCCCCCAATATTTTTGGTGGATGGGTTTTCTTTCAATTAAAATTCAAAGCTTTTATCATTATTCTCTCATGCAGACAATGCTTCAGAGTTAATACGATTTGAACCTAGATTTTAAACACTAAGTATTTCGCTCGACATCATAGTATGTGTTTTGATTTAGGAAAATAGAAATCTACAATGAAGATCTAATCAACGTGTGCAATAATGTTAATTTCTTAAATATTAGGATCTTTACCTTAGTCAAAAAAAGAACTTAGATAGCTTAAGCTTTTATTCATTTATATATCGGTAAATCAATTAGTTTAATAAGAACTCCTTCACACTAATAAGTACACACTATTAAAGTCTTTCCTAAAAATGTCAAAAGAGAATGCACGCTTGTATTAACCTTACCTTTTTTCGTATAAGAAAACAAAGCAGTCCCTTTTATATTTCTAGAATACACTGTGTTATAAGCCGAAAAACTAAATACAATTTTATTACCATACGATTCATGCTAAACTAACTTGATCTACAGCAGTATGTATGCATCTTCATTTCCTGGCACATCTCACTGTATTAGCTTTGACCTGTTCATTTACTCCTAAAACAAGTGGCAGATTAATGAATATCATCTTGAACAAAGAGAAATTTTATTACCTTGGCTATCCTGTTTCAATATGCTTCCTTCCTGCGAGATCTTGAATGAAGTATTTAGGGTTGGGCCAAGACTTATCTTGTGCCAAACCCTAAATTTGGGTTAGGAATAGTTTTAGATACTTTCTTTTATTTAATTTAAATATTTTTACCATTATAGGCTCCCTTTTTATAGGGATTTGTATTGACCTTGGTCAATATTATTATTATCAATTTATTTTTTTTGAAGACCATGAAATACAAAAATTGATTTATGGTCACCACGTTATTTGAGGATCTCAAGGATCTTTATTATAGATTGATTTTTGCTAAAGGTGTTTTATAAATAACTCATTTCCATAGTAAATCTTTTAGTATGTATAGTTGGATTCTCTTTTATTTATCAAACCTTATTTAATATAGTTGTGCTAATTAATTATGGCACTTTCATTTTGTTAATGTTTTTTTAATTAATGGGCCCCTGATAATTCAACAAGCTTTTATTTTCTTGAAGTCTTTAATTTCTTAAGAGGGGATTAATCGAACTATCATCCCTTTATAGACCTAGGTTCTTTATCAATCCCCTACAATTATTATTAAAATAATAATTGTGACATCTTTTTATTATTCCATAACTATGAGTTATCATTAAGTCATTATATTAAACCTTTTATTTAACCAAGCAATGATGTCTTATTGTCATATCATTTTACTTTAGGGGTTTCCCCCTCATAGCCCTTTGACTCAACCCTAGTTAGTGATCTCTTGACCTAGTGCACCTAATGAGTTAGGGAATGACGACAAGCCAATGCATATCTTGGATTCCCTTTAAGGATGAGTGCATAGGTTGAAGTCTCATTCTATTATTTTACATTTACAGCCTTAGTGTCTTTTAAAAAAAAAATTATTGTGTGTTTTGCCCTAATTTTGGGCATGACATTTTGGTATCAAAGCCAAGTTTCAACGCTTGGAACCTTAAGCCATTGCGTTTGTCATTTGTATTCAAATTTTAAGGTTGTCTTTTGAGAACGACAGGTGCATAGACATGGAAGGGTCTTTTGATATGCTCCTCGACACATGGGGAGGTGGAGTAGGGAGCTTGAGGATACTATAAGGAAATTGAGGTTTCCCCCTTTCTGAACTAGAAATGAAGTATCATAACTACCTTTGAAATAGGCACTTGACTAAGGTCATGCATTTCCACTACAATCTCCTTGGTGTGGACTCTCATGTTCTAAATGTTGTGAACTTGTAGTCGGCCTATAGCTTGGGTGTGCTTGTGTTGCAACTTGGGCTTTCGAGAAAACTAACCCAAGTACCTTGTAGTTTAGGAAGGAGTGCTTCCTATGGTGTTCAGAACTGCGTATAGTCAAGTTTCTTGCAACCCTTTTTGTGTTTGGTAGTGTAGTGGACTTGGTGATGGCAGTAGTGATGCCACTAGGAGTAGTGTGGTGGTTGGTGTAAGTTTTTATAATTCTTCAACATTCTTGGTAGCCTTTAGTGGTTCTCTTTCTAGCATGGCCATGTGTGGTTAGAACAAGAGTGGTGTCCATGCTTAGTATAAGAACCTATTTTCTTCTCCTTGCAGCATGCGGTGCATTGTTAGTTTATATCTTTATGACACCAAGAATTTGTATTGAGTATGTTGTGGTTAGGACCTTAGTGTCATGACTCGTGAGAGGGTTAGGATGGATTTTGGTATTGGCCTTTTCATTGATGTCTTGTTCTTTGTGGAAGGGTGTATTGTTGTTGTTGAGGTGAAAAACCTCATTGATTTTATCCCGTTTGTGGAATTAATTAGGAATCGAGAAAGCAATGCTTTACCCCTCCACTCATTTTATGATGTCATTTATGTAGGTGAATTTTTCCTACCATTGTATTGTGTGGAGATTTTGACCACACCCTTGAATGATGCTTTATTGCAGAAACCTATTCTAGTGTGGTGATGTAAGTTGTATGTACCCTAGTTTTGGGAAGAACCTCGTGGGAGTTCTAACCTTTTCCTGGAGCACTTAGAGAACCCCTTCCTAGAGTTCGAGGTTCATGTTTCATTTTCAAGTAGTTATCTCTACTTTGGTGGGGGTGGTTGAAAGAAATCATCTGACTCATATTTCCTCGATAGAGAGGTTGTTGCTATAGGGTGAGAGATAAGTTTTTCAGGATTAGGATATTTCTTCGGCTATTAGTATTGTAGTGATTCTTCTATTAAGGACTGTATGTGGTGGTTTTGATCTCAAAGGTTTTCTTTGGAAGCGGTGTCCTCAGTGTCCTGTGGTGATTCCTCCCTCTTACATGGCTGAATTTTGTAGTAATGTTTTGTGGATGGCTCCTTGGTTTATTTATATTCCTTTCATTTCATCTATCTTTTGTAGAGGAATTTTCCTCACATTGTGTGGGCCAGCATATTTTGGTTATTTCTTATATCTGTAAATAGTCACAAAACTATCTTTCTTTGATTATGAAACACTTCCTTTATTGTTTTAATGAGCTCATGTCTTTCTTGAATTTATTATTGAAATAAATAGACATCTTATTAGGATTTACCTTTCTATTGGTTGTTGGTAACTATTCCAAATGTTTTTCTTTTACTTGCTTGCCAGTCTTATGTTTGTGACTCTACCTAGTTATTTAGGATCCTTGGCAGTATGCACAGAGGAGGGGGAAACACCAGGAAGGAAATACTGAGATGCACCCCATAATTAGTATAGTGGCGGTGTAGGACTGTAGCCTAGAAGGAGCATGTTGGGATCTAATGATGTCTAGAGTTTACATCGAAAGTTATCCTTGCGCAAGAGCCACTTCTTGTTTGGAAACACATATTGGGTAGGCCATGCCAAGGGAGGCTATCAGGGGATTATGACTCTAGCCAATAGTTGAAGGTTGAGGAGACCTCATTTGGTAATGATACAAATTAGTAAGGTAATGCCACTTGAGTTTAATTTCTTTTATGGCTTTCGTGAGGGCATACAAACTTTTCTTTATGTGATGGATTTAGCATGTGTGCTCAAGGACCTTCCTAGACCCCTTGAATGTGTTTTGGAAGCTTGGGAAGATCATCTTCTTAGTGTGTGGTTTAATAGATTGTTAGGTGCGAATTAGACCACCTTGGAGATCTGATCCATGTGGTGGGCCTTGATGGCCCTAGTTTTGGTGGGGTAACACTCTTTAGGTTATGAATTTATCTTTCTATTCTATCAGTAAATTGTTTCCCTTGTGTGGGCTCTATGCTATTTATTGAGGAATATCTAGAGGGTGACTTGTTTTGAGAAATTCCTAGGACAGCTGATCCGCACCCGTGTAGCATCCTCTTCAGTTTGTCTTGTCAGCTTCCAGGAGTAAGCCTAGTCCTTGGGGGGGATGATGTAGTGCCTCCCTCATTTACCCCTTTGTGCGAACATCCTTATGGTGTGGTTTCAAATGTCATTCTCGAAGGGTAAAGTCATGTTGGTCCCTTGTGAGGGAGAATCTGCTAGGAGGATTGTTTTCAAGTGTGTATCGATGTTCTGCGAGAACTAGGAGACGTAGGATATGGTTTTGAATCACATTCTGGAGACCCTTAGTGTAGGGATGAGTCATTCATGTGGATGCAATGATTGTTACCAACATTATGGTCGATGGAATCATGAGATTCTCTTTGCCTAGATCTTCCTTATGTTTATCAGGAGTGTATCCTTGGAAGTCATGTAAGGTGTTTTAAGAGATTCTCTCTTGGTATTACCCTTTTGCATAATGGACTCAATAATTAGAAAATTTATGCTATTGCAGTACGATTTGTGTCTTGGTGGATAGAGGTTTGGTTACCATTGTGATGTACTCTTTTCATGTTACCTATTCACTCAAATCCTAGGACACTTTGCGTTTAAAATAAGATTAATTGAATTCAACTCATCCTTGTGATAATACTATCAAGTGCATGTTTTATAGGAAATTGTATTGGAAGGATGTGGTTTAAATAATAAAAGGGTGAAATATATATATATATATATATATATATATATATATATATATATATTCTAATGTAGTTAAATATTGTTTCCTGTGTGTATGTAATCTCTAGAAGAAATGCAGTAGGGAAGGTGTGAGTGTACCACTACTGAATGTTGAAATGTTTATATTTGGATATGAATGCTTACATAAAGGACTATTTGAATTTATTTAATGTTGAGACAAGTATTAATAGAAAAGTGATTATTAGATCCGGATGTTGAATGGGAGATTTCAAATAGAACACTTTGATGTTATAACAATGCAAGAAAAAGCGAATCATTTGAAATGTAGCTTGTAAATAATTTAGGACTTATTTTCACGCTGGATTATTAGGTCTCGACTTACGGTATGGGTGAATTATTAAATTTACAATATTCTACCATAATTTCATGTTTGTACAAGAAGAGTTTATGTGAGATAATCATAGTTAATAAGTTAGGTTAATTGATATATTTACGTTCTTGAAATAGCTTGATTTGAAAATTAGAAATGTATTGTTGGAAGTAGGTGATTTTCTTGTGGTAACGTGTGGAATGCAATTGGACTATATGCGGTACTAGAGTTTGATTATATGACGATGATATAGGACTTTTACTTTCATGATATTTATTAGGTCATGAGCATAGTAATTGTTAAATCTTTGATTTATGTATGATACCTTGAATGTTACAATTATGTTAGGAAAAATTATGGAAATGATCATGACTACTACATTAGGTGAATTAACATGTATCATTTTATTCTTGAATTTATATGCTTTAGAAATGCAATGTTGAAAATGATGAGAACTATTGTGAAATGCAATCAAAAATTTATGATGTTAAGAATTTGACTTTTAGATGTATTTTATTTACATATATATATGATATTTGACATTTCATGAGCTATTGATATTTTGTCAAGTGTGCAGGTAAGACCATGGATATATCGGGGGAAATTAAAGATGGATATTTGTAAAATCATGTTAAGCCAAGGTTAACTCCAAGGGGAGAAATTAACCTCGTTGTAAAGTGTGAATTTTGTAAAGTGGTGCGTGAATGTAATTATTGAATTATGTTTATTTTATTTTATTATTTAGTCTACTTAGCATGCCATGTGTATTATGTGTAATGTGAATTATTTGCGGTGTCAATTGACACATGTCATGTGAGTTGGCATGCCCAAGTGTTTAATGTGCGAGTGGTCTCTATTTTTAGGGGCCATGAGTGGGAATCTCTTTCATTTTCGGATTCAATCTTTAGGTGATCTTTTGAGTGGCTTTTAATGACCATTTATGGTAGTGGAGGTTAAAAATAGGCTACCCCATAGTGGTGCCATATGTTGGGGGTCAAATTTTGACCATTATTATGCTTTTTGACTATTTTTGCCCTTCCAAAAGATGCTCTTTTGAAAAGTGACGAAATTGGAAGAGGCATGTCAAACCCACTCCTCATTTGAATTTTGAATTTGAATTTCCCTCTTTTGTTTTGAAAGGTTTAGGGTTTTTCTTCTTAAGGAGATCGAGGGAAAATTTGTGGGTAATTGCCCACTCTCCAATTTTTGGAGACTTGAGAATTTGTGAGAATTTTGTTCTTGTATCTTGGACGATTTTGGTGTTGCATAGCAAGAGGAGGAGACTTGTTGGAAGGCTCACCTCAGCCCTCTTGCCATTAGCTTGGATCAAGGTTGGATCTTGAATTCTCTTGTCCTTATTGCTATATGTATATTTTTACTCTTTCTATGTTGTGTGGATGTTAGATCTTTATGTAGATTCATGGCTTCTTGTCTTTGCATGCTTGTGGTGTCTTCATTTCTTGTTGTATTGTTTTCTTGGGGTGTGCAAGACCAAGATTACCCTTGGGAGGGAAGAGAGCCTTGATGGGTGAAGGGCATAAGTTGGGACTACTCTTCTAGTGTAGAGTCATTCCTCTAGGAGGAAGGGGATAAGGTATGGATGTATGAGAATCCATGTGCCATCTTTGTGTATAATTTTGGGGGTCATAAGGGTGTTGTTATTGTGATGAGTATGAGAAGGGTGGATGGTTGTTTCTATGGCCTTGTGAAGGCATCTTGAGCAGATTTTAGAGCCTTGTTGAAGGCTGGTTTTCTATTGTACTTTGGCCTTCTCCTAGTTGAGTAGCTTCCACCTTCACCCCTACTATGCGTCCAAGGTGACTCATGTTGTGCTAGCCTTGGGAAAGGGAATTTGATGTCTAGTTATGTTGCTGGTTTTTTATTTATATGTGTGTTTTTGGATGCATGTTGAAACCCCTATCCATCTTTGTTTTCCCCTAGCTCGGGGGTGGCCATGAAATGGCTTAGGATGGGAGGTGAGCCTCCATGGTCTATTTGTTGTTTTGCAGATTTTCTCAAGACTTAACTTATTGGTTTCAAGGAGTTAAAGGGAATTTGGATATTAAATCTTCTTCAAGTTATATGAGTTTGTTGGCCTTGAGCCTTTATGAAAATTGTTTAAAGCAAGGCTATGTTGAAAAGCCTAGCATAAGGAAGCTTGTAATAGTTAATTAGTTAAATTCTTCCTCAACTATTGTAATAAGATGATTAATGAGAAAGGTGTATTGTGTTACCTTCATGTTCAATGGAAGTACTAGTAAAGATGTTAGATTTGAATGAAAGAAATATTAAGTTGCTGATTTAGGTTCTCTTCATGTAAGATTAAAAAGAAATGATGTTTCTATGCTATGAATTCATTTTCAAGAAGGTTTATATACATAATTTTGTTAAGATTCTTCCAAAGGAAAAGGGGATTTAATTTCATATTATGAAAGATTATCTAAAGAAATAAATGTTTATCAATATTGTAATTTAAAAGTGAGCTTCAGATGTTCTAGAGTAAATCTCCTATTATTTTGTGAATATGATTAAAGAAAGAAAAAAGGAGAGAGAAGGAATTAATTTAGTTATGTATGTAAAAAGCTTTATTTTTAATTCATGAATTTTAACTCCTTTTATTTTGGTGTTTATATATGTTCATAAAAGCATGTGTATTAATAATAGTAAAATTGTTATGCTCATAGTCTTATGAATATACTAATATAAATATAATCAGTCTGATAAATTTCATATAACTATTCCTTGTTATTGTTGCAATTGCTAAACTCTATTTTTATACATGTATTTGTTAACATATATATATATATATATAAATAAATAAATAAATAAATAAATATATATATATATATATATATATACATATATATATATATATACATATATATATATATACATATATATATATATATACATATATATATATATATACATATATATATATATACATATATATATATACATATATATATATATACATATATATATATATACATATATGTATATATATATATATACATATATGTATATATATATATATACATATATATATATACATATATATATATATATATCTATATCTATATCTATATAAACAAAAAAAAAATTATTGTGTGTTTTGCCCTAATTTTGGGCATGACAGTGGAAGACTTCTTTCAAGACAAAAGAAGGTTTGTATGAGTAGTTGTTTATGCCTTTTGGTTTAACTAATGCACTGAGTACTTTTATGAGATTGATGAATGAAATTTTGAAAAAATTCTTGGGCAAGTTTTTGATTGTATATCTTGACGATATTCTGATATTCAGTAAGACCAGAGAAGAACATTTGTTTCATGTTAGACAAGTTTTGCAGAGATTGAAAGAGGAAAAGTTGTTGATAAATCTGAAAAAGTGTTCATTCATGAAAGAGGAGATTGTGTATTTGGGATTTGTAATTTCAGTTGATGGTTTGAAGATGGATCTTGAAAAGGTTGAAGCTATTCTGGATTGTCCTACACCTGTGAATGCTAGTGAGGTAAGATCATTTCATGGTTTGGCAATTTTTTACCAAAATTTCATAAGGAATTTCAATTCAATTTGTAATTTTATGACGGAGACTATGAGAGGAGATAAAAGAGAATTCAAGTGGACACATGGAGCTGATAAAAGTTTTGAGACTTTGAAGCAGAAGGTTGTTGAATTGCATGTTTTGGCATTGCTTGATTTCAATAAGGTATTCAAGTAGAATGTGATGCAAGTGGTAGTGAAATTGGAGCTATGTTGAGTCAAGAAGGTAAACCTGTTGCTTTCTTTAGTGAAAATTTGAATGATGAAAGAAGGAAATATTCTATGTATGATAAAAAATTCTATGCTATTGTTCAAGCACTAAAGAAATGGAGACATTATTTGGTACCGAGTGAATTTGTGTTGTATACTGATCATAAGGTTTTACAATACTTGGGTAGTCAGAATAAGTTGAATCAGAGACATATGAAATGGGTTGAGTACTTGCAGAGTTATACATTTGTGATAAACCATAAAAGTGGAGTCACTAACCGAGTTGCTGATGCATTGAGTAGAAGAAGATCTTTGATGACCGAGATGAAAATTGAAGTTCTTGGCTTTGGTGAGATGAGAGATTTGTATGAAACTGATCCTGATTTTTTTGAGCTATGGAGAAAGTGCATAGCACCTATTCAAGATCAACTGAGTACAAAATGGGAAGAATATTTCATTCAAGAAGGTATGTTGTTTAAAGGTATTCAGTTGTGTATACCGAGAGGACAAATGAGAACTAATTTGATGAAGGAGAAACATAGTAGTGGTTTGGCTGGACATTTTGGTATTGATAAAACTTTGAATTTTCTTAAGGAGAAGTACTTTTGGCTGTAGTTGTATAAAGATGTTCATAAATTTGTGAAAAGTTGTGGAATTTGTCAAGTAGCAAAAGGAGTAAGTCAAAATACTAGATTGTATACACCAATTGTTTTAGCTGAGAAACCTTGGACTGACATTAGTATGGATTTTGTTCTTAGCTTACCGAAGATAGGAAGAGGTAATGATTCTATATTTGTTGTGGTAGATAGATTTTCAAAGATGGCACATTTTATACCTTGTAGAAAGACATTAGATGTAGTACATGTAGCAGATATTTTCTTTAAGGAAATTTTTAGATTGCATGGATTACCGAGGAGTATATCTCTGACTGAGATAGTAAATTTGTTGGATACTTTTGGAAGACTCTTTGGAGAAAGTTTGGCACTGAGTTGAAATATAGTTGTACATTTCACCCACAAACCGATGGACAGACAGAGGTTGTAAACAAAAGTTTGGGAAATCTTTTGAGATGTTTAGTTGGAGACACACCTAGTAATTTGGATTTTGTGTTGGCACATGCAGAGTTTGCATACAATAATTCAGTAAATAGTAGTACTGGAAAAACACCCTTTGAGATTGTGAATGGCATACAACCGAGAGGTATATCTGATTTGAGAGACATTGCTGGTGAAAGTAAGAGAAGTGATGAAGGAGTGAAATTTGCTGAGTACATGAAGACATTGCATGAAGATGTGAAAATCAAGCTGGAAGAGAGTAATAAAAAATACAAAGACAGAACTGACAAATCAAGGAGATATAAAACTTTTGATGTTGGTGATGAAGTGATGGTTCATTTAAAGAAAGGTCGATTTCCTATTGGAACATATGGGAAGCTGCAGATGAAGAAGTTTGGATCTTGCAAGATTTTGAAGAAATTTGAGAGTGGAAATCCATATGAGATTGAGTTACCTGATGGCATGGACATATCACTGATTTTCAACATTTCTAATTTGTATGAATATTATGAACCTGATGAAGACATGAAAGTACTGATGGAATATCCTAAGAAGCAGAATGAAGAAGTTGAAAAGATTTTGGAACAAAGAATTGGCAAGAGTACAAGAGGTAAACAATATATGGAATATTTGGTAAAGTGGAAGAATAGACCGATTGAAGATAGTTCATGGATTTCATAGTTTGAGTTGGATGCAGCTCAGACTAGAGCTTTTGAATGATTCAAAGAATCATTTCTAAATAACCCCAAGTGTCTGATGCAGGAGCATCTCACATCCTTGGAAATCCTATGTCACCAAAAAGATTTTGAAGTTTTTCTGTGTTTCTCGATTCCTGCTTTGAATGAGTTGGTCAGTTTCTTTTGGTTACTGAGTATGGTTAGTTATCTCCTAGGTAGTCAGTTGTTTCACTGGAACTCAATGATGCTTGTTTGTTTCTCGGTCATCCTTGCTTACCGAGAAGTTCATTTTGATTTTCTGTTGAGGCCGAATTGTGCATTGATTATGGGTCATGGATTTAATGCTGGTATCCATCATTGGGAAGCATGTGATCTCAGATCTGACCGTTCCTTCCATTGATTGTGGATTTGAAGGCCAACTCAATTCGGTAGCCTCTTGTATAAGTATAGTTGTTTGGTTAGAGTTTAGGGAGTCAATTTTAGTAGAAGATATAAGATAGTAGTAACAAGATTGTTGGCAAATCCTTGCATGCTTGAGGACTTCTGTATTTCATTGTAATATATGGCCCTAACCAAGAAGGCCTTACAGCCTAACATGTATGAATCAATTTTAATGAAGTTAATAATATCAATGATCTTGCTTTCTCTCTATCACTGTGTTGTTACTTCCACAAGTTGTTGAGCGGGGTTGGATCTGTAGGGTGTGCCATCATTTGGCTCTTAGGTCCCTACCCTTGCGTCATATTGCTACAAGTATTTCATTAATTAAAAGAACATTACATGGGTTTTCTTTACCTAATAGGGCCACATCATCTTCTTGATCATTTTTTCTAGCCTCATCCTGAACATACTGAGCACCCTCTAAACCTTTGGAGTTGAAACACGAAAGGTTAAATTAATCAATACACCAATTGCAATTAAATTCATTTAAAGTAATAAAAGTGGTCCTCTTTACTTGATGGGGGCACATCATGTTCCTGATGTTGTCTACCCAAATCATGCTCAACTTGGTCACCAAAGTCTACATGTTCTAAAATAAAAAAATAAAAGGTTACAATAATTATTACACCAATTTCAATTAAACATGTTTAATTGGATTAATAATTACATAAAAAATAATTATTTAGCACAAAAATACCTCCAGTACCAAGATCCACATCATGACCTTCATCATGTGCAGGTTGTGTTCCACCCATAACAAGTTTCATTCCAATGTCATGTGCATTGTTACCATTACTTGATTATTTAAAACAAATATAGTCACTTTATGTTGGAAATTAACATCGAATAGATTATTGCTCAAGTATTTAATTTTAAATAATTTTCATTTAGCTTATTTACCTGATTGACAAATGCACCAGAATCTTGTGTTTCCACACTCAATCCTTTTAGGTGTTCAAACATGGCTCCACAACCTTCTTGAAATGCAATTTTTATGTCATCTTCTGTGGGCGCTCTATTGAATTCAAATCCTACATTTTTGCTTAATATCATAAATTTTTCTTGTAGTATTTAATGATTAAAAAGAATTATTCACAATTTATTATTTCAATGCAATATTTCATTTATTGATACTTACAATTCATGCAAAAACTTTCATATAACTGTAAGAGCCAAGTTTGTGTTGCCTGTACTTTTCTAGTCTTTCCTTAATTGTCTTTGATGTGTTGACCAGTATATGAAAAGTTTGAAATATGTTAGATTATATAAATATAAAGAGTAATTAGTACACAATCACATTGTTAATAGTATCACATACCTTCCTCTTCTTGGTGGTGTATGTCCTTTTCACCTTTCAACTTTCTCCTTTGCATCTGAAATCAAGTCCTTCCACTCCCTCTATAGAATCATGGGGGGACACTCATATTTTTTGTTCTTAGAGCTAAATGCATCCTATATTGGTCCCTCACATACTTTAGATATGTACTATCTTCTTTCTGAAGGACTTGGCTTTTTTTGAATGTGTCATTTTTGAACAACACAACCAAATGGTTTATGAGTTCCTCTTTTAACTTTTTATCTTTCTCATTCTACCATTTACATATGGTGGGCCTGAAGATCTCCAATGCAATTTCATTTAGATTTTTATAAAAAAACATCATTTCCTACAAACAAATCATAGGATGATTATTCCAAAATGAGTGATCAATAAGTAAATTACAACTGGACTATATATAATAATAATTTTAAAGCACATGGAACCTTCTCTATCTTTATGGGAAGAAAATCTTCGGTCACCATAAATGTGACCGAAAATATTCCTATACTAGCAATATGGAAAGATCTAGGAAATGTTGTTGTGATATCACTAGTATTACCCTATGCATCCTTGATGTAGATGAAATCAACACTCTCTGCAAAATCTTCATAATCGTATTAAAATCCACATCTCTCACTATCTTCCTTCTTCAACACATCGATTAGAGGCTCAAAATTCTCCAAGATTCAATGATTATGGTCTTCGACACCATTTGGGTTGTTCAACTACAAATAACCCTATGGGAAAAACATCTCTTTCCCAAGCATGAGCATGCACTTGTGAATCTAAGTTCACCACCTTTTCTCCATTTTCAAATGCCAAATTCAAAAGACAATATTCTTCCACCATCATTTGAGATGATCTTCGATATCTTTTGACTGAATACCATAAATTCAGTGACATCAAAATCTCTCTCCAAGGTGTCTATCACAACATCCCCTCTCAGCTACTTCTCCAAAATGGCTGTCACACATGGACTCTCGGCATTCATGTGGCCTGGTTTGACTACCAACTTCCCATTCAAAACCAACTTGAGACTCTTGAACTAGTCTCTTTCAAAGTGACTATCCTAGCATTTCTCTTGGCTTCCACTCAACTTATGGCTTGACCAAACTTCATCACTCCTTGATAATATAGCATGCATGGAGCCAACGGTTCTTAGAAAACTATTTCTAGATTTAGTGCATCCGGGAATGTTCTTGAAACCATTTTTAATACACTCATGGTTTAACACATGAGTTCTTGAATCAATTCCATACCAAAAAAAAAATGACCACTCTCAACCATGATGGGATTGTTATGGGAATTTAGATATATAAACAAAACTGTACTTAAAAAACTCCAAATATGGAAGCTGAATACTAGCAACTCAAAAGACTCGATACACAAGCCACTAAACTCTTTAGTGTCGACTGTCAACAAGAACAATCTGATACATTACCATCAAATTCTTCATACAAGAAGAACTAAAAACAAGACCATAAAAGATAACCAATCCAACAGGAGACTATGTAAGCAAACTGTCAAAACTAGACTTATTAGACTATTCAAACTCTCAAACTAGATTGCAGGAGATTTAAAGAAACTTCTCAATAAAAATTGAATAGACCATTCTTCGATTTGGTAAAATACATACCAATTAAAATTCCAAATCATTACATATTAGGATGGCTCTCTGGCTGTAGGCCAGAGAGCCCATATCTTTCCACTCTCTCTACTCCATCTCTCGTAATATTTCTATTCTCTCTATGCTTTTCATTTAGCTTTTTTTTTTTTTTTTTTTCTATCAGCCTCTTTTTTATTACATAAAGATGTCCATTAATGACCATCTTGGACACTTACAACTGTCCATGTTTCATACCTATTCAGTTACAATATCCTCTCTTAATAGAGATTCTAGGAAATTTATTAAAACTCCTCTCGTTTCCTCATTATAGTTTTCTTTGATTACATAGTATTGCCTAATAATAGACAATCACAAATGCCATAGGATCCATTTTACATACATTATAATGCAAATTTAATCAAATGAAACATTTCATAGACATGGTTTTAGGAAAGTCTAAATGACTTCAATATAGGCTTATTATGAAACCTATCATAATGCCTAGGGTCGAGATGCTCCCACATCATGCTCCCAGGCTTAAAAGATTTCCAGTCCCATGTAAATGTTGAGGTGAAATGTGGAGCAAAACTTCTTGGGCACACTTTTTCTGCTCGCTCTGATGCTGCAACTGACTCTCATCATTGGAGTGTATGCTGGTTGCTATCCACCTTGCTTCATGCTACTTCACACAACCTCCTTATTGCCATCTTACCCACCCAAGATCCTGGAAGATGCTGACCACCCTTCTCTTAGTGGTTTCTCGCTGGCACCTTCTACATAGCCTTATCTTCATGGAGACAATATCCAAACCTCTGCTCATCAGATCTTCACACAAGAACAACTTTGTTCTTCTTGCAGCTTTGATGGATCAATCTTGCAACCAGTGAAAGCTCTACCCACCAAATCACTAGACCTTTCGCTCGCTCTAATACCATTCTGATGTAGATGAAATCATCACTCTCTGCAAACTCTTCATAATTGTATTAAAATCTATATCTCTCACTGTCTTCCTTCTTTGACACACCGATTAGAGGCTCAAAATTGTCTAAGATTCAATGATTATGGTCTTCGACACCATTTGGGTTGTTCAACTACAAATAACCCTGTGGGAAACAAATCTCCTTCCCAAGCAGGAGCATGCACTTGTGAATCTAAGTTCGCCACCTTTTCTCCATTTTCAAATGCCAAATTCAAAAGATGATATTCTTCCACCATCATTTGAGATGATCTTTGATATCTTTTGACTGAATACCATAAATTTGGTGACATCAACGTCTCTCTCCAAGGTGACTGTCAGAACATCCCCTCTCGGCTACTTCTCCAAAATGGCTATCACACATGGAATCTCGGCTTTTATGCGGCTTGGTTTGACTACCAACTTCCCATTCGAAACCAACTTGAGACTCTTGAACCGGTCTCTTTCAAAGTGACTATCGTAGCATTGCTCTTGGGTTCCACTTGACTTATGGCTTGAACAAACTTCATCACTCCCTGATAATATAACATGCATAGAGCCAACGGTTCTTAGAAAATTGTTTCTAGATTTAGTGCATCTGGGAATGTTCTTGGAACCATTTTTAATATACTCACAGTTTAACACATGAGTTCTTGAATCAATTATATACCAAAAAAACAATGACCACTATCAACCATGATGAGACTATTATGGGAATTTAGATATATAAACAAAACCATACTTAAACAACTCCAAATATGGAAGTCAAATACTAACAACTCAAAAGACTTGATACACAAGCCACTGAACTCTTCAGTGTTGACTATCAACAAGACAAATCTAATACATTACCATCAAATTCTTCATACAAGAAGAACCGAAAACAAGAACATAAAAGATAACCAGTCCAATAGGAGACTATGTAAGCGAACTGTCAAAACTAGACTTATTAGACTATTCAAACTCTCGAACTAGATTGCAGGAGATTTAAAGAAAATTCTCAATACAAACTGAATAGACCATTCTTTGATTTGGTAAAATACATTCCAATTGAAATTCCAAATCATTACATATTAGGATGGCTCTCTAGCTATAGGCCAGAGAGCCCATATCTTCCCACTCTCTCTACTCTATCTCCCATAATCTTTCTATTCTCTCTATGCTTTTTGGTTTCCTTTTTTTTTTCTTTCTATCGGCCTCTTTTTTATTACATAAAGATGTCCATTAATGAACATCTTAGACAGTTACAACCATCCATGTTCCATGCCTATTCTGTTACAATATCCTCTCTTAATAGAGATTCTAAGAAATTTATTAAAACTCCTCCCGTATCCTCATAACGATTTTCTTTGATTACATAGTATTGCCTAATAATAGAACAATAAAAAATGCCATAGAATCCATTTTCCATACATTATAATGAAACTTTAATCAAATGAAACATTTCATAGACATGGTTTTAGGAAAGTCTAAATGACTTCAATATAGGCTTATTATGAAACCCATCATAATGCCTAGGGTCGAGATGCTCCCGCATCAATCCTCAACTACATGTCCTACTGTAGAAAATGTTTCCACTATGAAATGACCCCAAGAAAGAACACTTAAGGAAAATAAACACATAACAAAAGAGAGAGAACAAGAGGGATCTACCAACTGTGGGCTCAGTATGACGTGTAGAAGTTGATGTCTGCATGTTGTGTGTTATTGACTCTGCAGTTGGTAATACAGGTGTGGATGATGGGATTGAATGAGATAGTGTATTTACAAGAAAATGGACAACACCTGAATAATACATTAAATATAAAATATATTAAAAATATGAGCAATAACACATTAACGAAAGGACATGAACATGTAAAAATCTGAGTTGGTGTATGGATAGAATATGGTTATCACCTGAACCACCTAGAGTACTCTAATCATGGCCATGAGAAGCTTCATGAGAATGCAAGAATTCCTATAAAAACAACACGTACATATTTTAGTTCATGACATAAAAGAGTATAAAATATAAAACATTAATGAAATTATATTATAATCAAATATTTCATGGCTTCTTACTTGCAAGTTTTCTTCTTTTTGCTTCTTACTTGCAATTTTTCTTCTTTTTGCATCAATTATTTCACCCTCTCTTTTATCTCACTAGTTTGAGGAATTATGTATGCCAAAGTAATAATTTCTTTATTATTATTTTTTTGCATCTTTCTTATAATTTCAATAGGGTTTGTGGAATATGCAATGTCGTCATCACATAATAGTGTGTCCACCTCTGTATTGATGTTCTTACGTACTGCATGTGCCTTTCCCTAAATATTCATCTATGACAAGAATATTAGTATTATTCTCATAATTAATCCAAAACCCTAAAGAAAAGAATGTAATAATATAACATTTTTCTTCTATCTAATTTGTACAATTACAGTGACATTTACCTATTGGCTAGAAGGGCCCGAAGATACATCCATGTTTGTACTACATGTTGGATCCATGTCATGTTGTGACAAAAATTAAATATAAAAAACATTAGCAAAATGAAACAATAGACTTACCCCAAAAAGTTAATAATAAAATGGTATATTAGAGTCATTAATTGGAGGTTGGTTTAAATGGTATATAGTACGTACCACCCCCATGATAGTAAATTTTTTCTTATCTATCTGATTCAAATTTTAATTGATTAGCAACTCTTCCCCTACACTTATTAATTTTATCACACATACAAATACATGATTTCCCTCGCGTGCCTCAAATATGCAATTGGCTTTCTTATTGGTTGACCTAGGTTGTCTACTACTTATAAAACCTACAATATTCCCTATTGTTTTTAGCCTTCTATCAATGTACATAGCCACTCTTTTACTTTGATCATTATCTTTTTATTGTATATAATATTCTGACAGTGCATACCTACACATACTTTTTTTATATCGAACAAGATGCATCCATTTTTTGTAATTGTAACAAGTTATGATGTACTCCATTAATTCAACAACTTTTTTGTAAGAGACATTTATGTCATCCATAGAAAATAGACCTAAACCATGTAAGGACAATGGTGTTATGCGGTATATCCTCTTGTTAACACAAAAATTAGTGTTTATTAGAGGAAGTTCCTTGGGTACCCATTACTTTTGTAGATGTTTGTACCTTAAGGGCACCTCAATGTCGCCTATGCTCTCATCATCATAAGAACATGACCCACCTTGACCAAGAAAATATTTCATGTGTTTATTGAATTTTCTTCTAATCTTTTGACCTCTAGTTGATCTCCCTCTTTTAGACCTACTACATGTCTCACTTTGATCTTATCTTCCTAAATTTCCCTCACTCAAGGAAGACATGTTTGACAAATACCTATTTTGTGGTACCTACACTCCATCAAATGAGAGAGATAGTTGGTAGAGGGTTGATTGTTATTGTAAGAGGAAACAAATTTTAGGATTCCATGGAGAGAGACAACAAGAATTTGTAATAGATGGTTCACCATAGGTTGTTTATTTTTTTCAAATGAGGGTAATGTTGATGAATAAGCTATCCCTAAAGTTGATGTTGAGATTAAAATTTGAATAATCCCAACTGAGGCCTCAAGTATTGATAACTGTATTAGATTTGATACTAATGTTGAGATTTGAAAAATTGAGCAAGTTTATTTTCCTAGTAATTTTGGAGTTTTAAAAACCCATAAAATAGTATGGCCATAAAAGTGGAATGAGAGCTATAACATGTGGATGTCAAGATGGTTTTGATGAGAAAAAAATTAAATTTTTGATAAAATATAGTTGCTAAAACCAGGCTTATTATTAAACCACTCCAAGATGGGTGTAAAGAGAAAGAAAGAAAATAATAAATCATTTTTATAGGGTGTATTTACTTATACCTGTCGATCCATGAGACTATACTAGATCCTAGTCAAAGGGGTTTAGGTTCTTGCATATGTAATTCATTTATCTTATGTCATCTTACATCTTATATGAAGAAAATCATAATTAGATTTACATAAGTCACATGATACATATTCTAAACATTACATAGTAGACAACATGAACATATTTATTTATTGTTACAATATACAGTCATCATAATCATTGTATTTTTTTTTTATTCCTTACCTTTCCTTTACCAAGACTCTGTAAGATCCTCAACAAAATGGTTCAAGATGTTTGTACTCAATAACCCATTTCCACCAAGGGTGACAAAATCACACAAAATATATACATGTAATCAACACCAACAATTGAGAATCATAAGCATTACATTTGTAATTTGATCAACAATACATTAAATATATTCAAGTAATAGTAGAAACATATGTATCATAAATCACATATGTATCTATAGACACCTAAAATTGTCCTTTGCACTCTACTATTAATTTTTATTGATATTTCTCCTTAACATTATAGTTGATTTTATTAATTGACTATAATTGTTATATTCTTCTATTTATTTAATTTAATTTAATAAATTAATTTTTCCTTTATATTTAAATTTTATTTAAATATTATAATATATTAATTCAATTCAATATATTATCCCTCCATTTCTTAATATAAAATAAATTTTATTTATTTTATTCCTCCACTAGCTTAAAATTCTTCTAAATTATGATTAAATTAAAAATTATTTTAATTTAATCCCTTTTCCCTTTTTCCTAATCTTGTCTTTTGCTAATATTCCTCTAATCTTGATTAAAAGATGGATTGCCTTTAATCATGTGCACAATCACCTTTTCCAAGGTAGCCAACCACCTCTCCATTTTTTTCTCCAATTATTTAAATTCCTCTTTCCCTCTAAAAGTGAAGTTTGACTTTTGCATCTTTTGCCTCTTAATCCTAGCCACTCATTCCTTTTTCCTCTTCATCTTAGCCACTTTCCTTTTGCCTCTTAATCTTGGCCATCCATTCTTTTTCCTCTTAATCTCCTCCATCTAGTCCTATTCAATTTCTATAAAAAGGAGGTCTCACTCCTCATTTGAACTTAGTCATTCTATTGTATCTTCTTGCATCTATTAGATAATCTTGATATCACATGTTAGGTAATGGAATAAATCTAGTTTTGTTTCAATCTTGCATTCTTATCTTAGATTAGCATTTTCATCCTAACTAGTTGTTATCTCTTGCATTTGCATTGCATCATCATTTGGTGAAGATTTGGGGCAAGTTCTTCATACTTGTTTCTCAAATTCTTTCACTCATCCATTTTAGCTTGCATTGTATATTTCCTTTCCATTTTTCACTTAATAAATCATTAGTGAGATTTATTGTATTGTGTTGGGAGAGCACACCCACAAAAATCTCTAAGAGAAAATCAAACAGGTTTTGGGTGCACTTTTTTTAGCTCATCAGAGGTTGTAGTGGAAATTTGGTTGCATTACAAGTTATTTAGCATGCTTATTCTAACTTAAATGCTTCACATTTCTTGTATTTTCATACTTTGATTTTTGGTGTAGCTGTAGGGATTTTCATTGCATACATTATCATCATAAACAAGTTGTAGTCCATCACATATGTTGTAATCCATCACATATGTATCATAAATCACAAATGTATCATCATAAACATGTAATCCATCACATATGTATAATCATAAACATGTTGTAATCCATCACATATGTATCATAAATCATCATCCATCACATAACTAATAAATAGTCCATATTCCATAAATTAACACAAAGTAGCTCAAAAAATATCACTCAAAATGAGGGCTAGCCAACACTCTCTATGTCTCCATCTCCTAGCAAAGGTATGGTGCTACTATTATGACCTGCTAGAGGTGGAACATAAATTAAAAACATTAAAAGGTACATCATGAATTAATTATTTAATGGCATTAGAATTTAAAACATAATAAATTAATTATATGACCATATAAGTCAAATAAAATTCTATCAAGAAATCAATATCAAATAGACAGTATAATAATCACATACCTCATACATTTCATTCATGTCACTGATCTTCTTCTTCATCCAACTCATCATCATGACCATCATCATCATCATCATCATCGTTGTCGTCATCATCATCATCGTCATCGTCGTCATCATCGTTGTCATCATCCTCGTCATCATCATCGTCATCGTCATCGTCATCATCATCATCATCATTATCATCATCATCATCATCATTGTCATCTTCATCTTCATCATCATCATCATCATCATCATCATCATCATCTTCTTCTTCTTCTTCTTCTTCTTGAACATTTATATCAGGAACATAATTAACAAACTATCGATTGTGATCATCATCTAAATCATCTTCTACTTCTTCGGTATCTCCTTCTTTCATCACATTATACTTTACCAGCCTTCCTCTTGGATTGTGTCTAACAAAAAATGACCAACTCGATTTATGTGGAACCTCTGAGTAAAATACCTTCTCACATTTTCTTGGAAGACCATATAGATCATTTCCATCTCACTCAAACGACCTTGTATTAACCATTGTAAATCTATTATCATGTTTAATAATAGTTCTATCAGGATCATTTTCATTCTATCATAGCTTGTACCATTGGACAATGAAAATAAATAATTTGAAGGACCTAAAGTTATAATCAAGTATATCATCCAAAAGCTCACAGTATTGATTTTCTAAGACTTGAGGATGTATGTCTCTTTTAGATGAAACGTTAGTCACCTAAAATATTGCAGTTATTCCAAAATCACAAGTTTTCTTTGTTTCATCCAACTTTTTGATGTGAAATTTATGACCATTGCACCACATAGCCTTGTGGTGTTTCACCTGCAATATGTCAAACATGTAAATTGTAAGAAAAAATAACATATATATGTACATCATTACAATTGAAAAATAAATAAATAATATGGGTGATTAATATATTTATGCATACATGTTTATCTCTTAAACCATATGCTAAATCAATTTCCCTTAGTGTAACATTGGAATCTTCATTACAGTGAGCTTCTTTAACAATGAAGCCACACCTTCCTATGTTAATGCGTGACCATATTGTTGACATCATTGAATCTATACCACCATCGAATCAATATTATTTGTAACATACAAATGTAGTGCATCCCACTCTCGAGCAATTGTACAAAAAATAACTACAAATTTACAACTAATGTATATTGAAGATTAAGAATAAATTAACTTATATATATATATATATATATATATATATATATATATATATATATATATATATATATATATATATATATATATATATATATATATATATATATATATAACCAAATGTAAAATATATTCAGGTTAATATCCATGAACTTTGAATAATTACCTCTCACTTTCCTCATTCTACCTTTCCTCATCAGGTACTCCCCTTCGAATTTGTTAATGGAATGGCGATCCCAAATACAATCTACACAGATCTTTTCCATGAACTTAGGAAGGTATTCAGTAATATATACCATAGTCTAGTATACCATTTATCCTTCCACCATAGAACCCTCATGATGTTCTCTTTATTGAACCAAAGCTTTCAATAATTTTAAGTGCCTCTCAACCACCCACATTGACCTTGTGTGTACAATTCCACACAATTCAATCTCCTCAACTTGGTGTATGAGGTAGTGTTCTTGTGCATTGAAAAAATTAAAAAGTAGAAATTTTTGCATTTCACACATTAGATGATGAATTTATCCCTTCTAATATTTTATATCTTCTTTATGGATTTTTTTAAAGGACAACCACCTACAAGTGATTGAAGACACAAATATATTAACGAGACTTAACAAAATAAAATAAAATATATTACATAAAAAGTAAAATAAATTGAAAATATAATATCTATACAAAAAATTGAACAAATATCACTACTTACCTCACGTATTTTCCAAGATCATATATAAATTTCTTGACATTATTGTCTAATTGGTTTGGGAGAGATAGAGGTAGAACGTACTACAACAATTATAAAATGATCTTTTCATTATTTTCTAGTAAACATAATACAATGAAAAGTACATGCAGTATACAAATATATTGTAAATATACAAGAACATGATTTACCTTAATGAAGGTATGCCAATCATGTATCTTCATCCCTAACCCAAATTTACTTTTCTTTGTTGAGATTATTTATGTTCACAACAAATCTTGTGGGAAATCAATTTTTTTGTATGACTTACTTTATAGCATTGCTTTGCTACTCCATTAATAACCAATGAAGGGCACGCATATTAATATGGTCTCCATTTCTATTTAATTAAATGACATTTTTTACTGCATGATTAGATTTTTGAATATCACTACAAATTTTGACAATTTTTTCTTTGTCACGCCTTCATCCAAAATTATTCATAATGTCTTTGTTATATTCTTTCCAATATGCATAGTATCAAACAAATGCATAATTTATAGCTTATCGTTATAGGGAAACCTACTAAATTTTTTGGGATAACTTTTTAGTGCCTTTGGAAGGTGGTCATTAATGCCTTGATGACCTTCTTTATGCATATAAGTTTAAAAAGTTAACAATAATAATCATCATCAATTACATCATGAGTAAACAAAACATAATTAGATGGAATGACATTACCTTGATGATTAATTCTATTATATTCTAACTTCCATAGGCGAGGTTTCACTCTTTGTGGTTTTGATTTAGTCTCTTCTTTCCCATTGAAAAGATGTTTTTCAATATTTTGATACTTATGATTTTTGTGGAGGAAGTGCCTATACTCATCAAACACCTACTTTCCTAAACATTTTGAATGACGAGATTTCATCTTTGGACCACAAGTTGGACAAGAAATTTTTCTCTTTTTTTGAAGACCTACAAGATCATGTATAATTGGATTAAATATGTTAATTTTTATAATTATAATAATGCATAAGTTGAACATTATAACATACCACAAAAATGTGTTAGCCTTGGGGCATCATGAATTGTCCATACAAGCATTGCATGGAATTGAAATTATCTTTGTCCTATTAGTCTAGAAACATCATACATAGTAACACCATTCCATAACTCCAACAACTTGTCGATAAGAGGCTCAATATATACATTCGTATCTTTAACTTGATACTTACCTAGTTGAATGAAAAAAATATTACATAATTATTATAACTATTTTACTGCAATATTTATAATTCAATGTAGATGACTATTAAATGAAAAAAATACCTAAAAAAATCACTGCCAACATTTTGTGCTCATTTATTGATATCCATGGAGGAATTTTATTTTTGATAACAAAAACAGACCACATTGAATAAATAGATCTCATCTCTCCAAATAGATTGACACCATCTGCTGCTAATGAAAGCCTGTGATTATGATGTTCTTCTTTAAAGTGTGATCATTTTTTTTATATGTCCATAAATGAAGAACCATCTGTAGGTATTCAAATAATATTATCTTGACTTCTATTGCGTGCATGGTAATCCATAAATTGTGCCAAGATTTTATACCTAATTAATCATTGCAAATGTGGAATAATGAGAATATAATTAATAACCTTGTGAGGCACCTTTTTTGTTAGTTGATCTATTAGATATCTACTTATATGAAATTTAGGGCATTATGCTACAAATTCATGTTGTTATGATATATAATATGATCATTGGGACATGCATCTATTGTTTGATACTCCATTCCAATATCTTTTATAATGACAGATAATTCTCGGTATGAGCGAGGTAGAATATTTTATGGTGGTGAAAAAAACTCACTTATAAATCTACAATGAAAAATATAATTTGTTAATATAAATAATATTAATGGTACATGTTTCACCCTTTATTTACTATGATGAAATAACAACAAAAATAGATGAAAAAAGATGACATATATGACATACCTTAACATACATGAGGTTGTTATATTGGATAAACCATTCATAACCTTCAAGTTCACCAACAACAATACAACGGAGAGAAAATTTATTTGGGAGCCTTCAAAAAGAGACTCATATGCCTTCTCAAGTAGAGGTAAATCATGAACAACATCAAATTCATCTTGATCATCATGATCAGCTATACCGGTACTAAATGTGTCATGGATCAATGTATTTGTACCATCATCTTCAATTGTATTTTTTGGTGCATGATAATCTTCTTCTATAGGTGTTGGAAACTACAATTGAAGCAATTGTTGTATTGTCATTGATGTCAAACCTTAACTGGTAAGATTGTTTCTATCTAAGAAAGTATTATATCTATTTCATTGTTGTGAAAGGGATAGGAAAGGTTGGTAACAATAGCACCTAAGGAAAGGTTGAGTTATCTTGATACTTCAATGAGTACTTGATTATGTGGGAAAATGATAAGATAATGTATTGTTTATCTAAGTAAGAATGAAGATTAAACTGGTAGGCTTAACCGAGGAAAAGTGAAAAAATTTTGTTTAAGCCGAGTGATGTTAGTGTCGACCGAGCTAGTATATGCCGAGCAAATTCAGTGTTGATCGAACATCAGTTAATTGCCGAGGAAGACAGTATTAGCCAAGGAAATAGTTTTTGAGGTGGCTGAGCTTTCTAATGAAGACGGAGGAGTTGAACAATGTATTGACCAAGCGTCAGTAATTTACATTCGAGGAAGAATTTAGATTTCCAGCCGACATAGTTGAATTCTTGGATTATGTAAAACGTGTTGACTTTATTTATTGATTGTATGAAAGCATTTAATGCACTGTAAAATGTTTTATTGTAAATCTATTAAGAGATTTGAGATATTTCTAGAAGGATAGATGAAGAACATAAAGTTGGAAGGATTTGATGAATCTGACCTAACCCTAAGATCTACGAAGGAGATTAAGCGAAAAAATATGTATTAACCTAATTGAGGAAGTATTAAGGAAACCTAAGCATGAGGTTGAAGAGAGAAGATGATGCTAGAAGTATTGTTGATGTTATTGACTGTATAAGCAGAAAAGGCTGAAGGAGAAGTGTTGTGATTGCTTGAAGAGATTTTTGAGAAGATCAGTGATGGAGATGGTAAAGGTTCACAATCAGTAAGCCAGCATATGTGTATGGAATTGGATCTGATATTTGCAAAGTGAGTTATATATTTTTTAGATCAATACTACTATTACTTTCTAACCATTATATCAGTCAAAATCCTTTTAACAGACCTAACAGTCATTTGTATAAATCCTTTGAACAAGGTTACATTCTAATGGGATGTATGTAATTCCTATAACAAGGTGCACTTTTAACATAGTGGTTTAAATCCTTTAACCAGGTCACACCTAACAGTGTATTTGTAACCTTTGATATGGTTGGCTTTTCACAGAGCTCACTTCAAAAGAGTGAAAATAATAATAAGATGTTACAAAGTGGTTTTTCCCTAATTGGGTTTCCACTATAAATCCTTTTGTTAATACTTGTGTGAATGTTTTGGTTTGAACATTTCTACATTTTACAAGTTAGATACTATTGAATAGTGGACTACACTGTTATATGTTTCTGTTATGCAATCAGTAATGACCGAGTAGCTGTTGGTTGTTGGATTTGATTTGTTGAAGAGTTTTAAAGTTTGTTTTATACATCTGGATCCGATAGCAACTGATTCACCCCCCCCTCTCTATTGTTCTAAATCATACTAAAAATTGGTATCAGAGCTGTTGGTGCTTACAAAGAACAAGTTTAAAGGTACTTGAAGAAAATGATCAGGATGTATAAGAAGCAGGTACCAAAGCTAAATAAGGAGAACTTCCCTACATGGAAAAGTTTTATGAAGCTGCATCTTGTCGGTATTGGTGATTCTACAAAGTATTATGTTGAGCATGATTATGTCACACCTGTTGCACCTCTAACCATCGAGGAGATGAGAGCTAAACAAAAGCACAACCAAGTAATGTTGGAGATTGCATTTGCCCTAAGTTATCCAGAATTTGAAGACATCAAAGACTACACTAATGCAAAGAAAATGTGAGACAATCTTGCAAACATCTATGGCGGTGACATAAATGTACTGAGAGCAAAAGCTGAGAGACTAAGAGGTAAACTTGATGAAATGAGAATGCAAGAAGGTGAGAATATTGCACAATATTGTGGTATAATAAAAGAAGTAAATTCTTTTAGAGGAGAAAATGGAACTATTGATGATGAAACTGTAATTAAAAAAGTATTGAGAACTCCACGTCCTATTTATGCCACCAAAATTTTAGCAATTCAGAAATCTAGATGTAACCCTAACAATGCTCTTACTTTGGAAATTTTGGTTGGTAAGCTTACTACTTTTGAACTTTCTAACTATGATAACTTCACTATTGCTAATGTTGAATCTGCTTTTAAGTCACAAATGGTTTTGAGTAAGTCAAAGAAGGAAAAAAAAGATGCATCAGTGAGAGTGAAAGTGAAAGTGACACATCAAATGAAGAATTTGAGGATCTAGAAGCTCTTATGGCTAGAAGACTGAAAAGGGGTAAAGGAAAGTATAAAGGTAAACTCCCTATTATATGTTTTTCATGTTATAAAGTTGGTCATATAGCTACTAGATGTCCTGATAGGGATGATAAGGATGAAGAAAGAGATAACAAGAATAAAGAAAAAAGAGAAGATAGAGGTGACCAAAGGTACAAGGACCACAAAGGAAAAGGTAAGAAATCCTGCTATATTGCCAAAGAAGAGACTGACACTGATAGTGATGATTTTGAAATTGAAGTTGTCTATGTTGCAATGAAAGATGAGTCTGATGAGGATGAGAAAATTGTATTGATATCTTATGTGAACAAAAATGATAAATGGATTATTGACAGTGGTTGTTCACATCACATGACTGGTGACAAGAGTAAGTTTGATACCTTAGATCATTATAAAGGTAGAATTGTGAAATTTGGTAATGATGCACCATGTCCTGTTAGAGGTAAAGGATTTATTATGTTGACTGATAAGATCACTCGTGAGAATACTTATTGGGTTGAGGGTCTTAACTATAATCTACTGAGTGTTGCACAACTTAATAGCACTGGCTACCGAGTGGAATTTCATTGTAGGAAGGCCAAATTTTTTTATGCCATTGGTGAACTGATTGGAAGTGGAGAACATACAAGAGGTAATTTTTTCTATCTAGACATATCTGAAGAAACATGTATGATTGCACAACTTGATGATATTTGGTTATGGCATAAGCAGCTATGTCATGTTAACTTTGATAATATGGTAGAAATTAGTAAGAAGAAGAAAGTGAGAGGTCTACCTAGATTGAAGAAACATGAGAATGTAATGTGCAAAGAATGTCAGTTGGGTAAGATGACAAAGTCTAGTTTTAAGAGAAAGACTTTTACTTCTGATAATGCTTTAGATTTGGTTCATACTGACCTTTGTGGACTTATGGGTGTACAAAGCTATTATAGTGCTAGATATTTTATCCCGTTTGTCGATGATTATACCAGAATGATGACTGTAATGTTCTTAAATGAAAAATATGATGCTTTTCAATTTTTTAAGCGGTATTTGACTAAGGTTGAAAAGGAGATAGGTAGGAGCCTGAAGTGTCTGAGATCTGACTAAGGTGGAGAATTTATATCCAATGAATTCAATCTATTTTGCAATGATAGAGGGATCAAAAGACAGATGTCTGTACCAAGAACTCCTCCACAGAACGGTATAAACAAAGAGAAGGAACATATCTATCATGGATTGTGCAAGGACATTAATGATTGAAAAGAATGTTGCACAAAAGTACTGGAGAGAAGCTATAAGTATAGTTGTTTATACTCTTAACCGAGTATAGATAAAAAAAGGTACAAATTTGACACCTTATGAGCTATGGCATGGGTATGCACCTAATGTAAAGTACTTTAGAATTTTTGGAAGCAAATGCTACATACTAAAGGACAATAGGAATGGAAAATTTGATGCTAAAAGTGATGAGGGCATATTCCTAGGCTATTCCACAAAAAGTAAAGCTTATAAGCATTTGAACTCTAACACTAAAAAAAATGTGGAAAGTGTGAATGTCAAAGTTGATGAGTATGCAGAGAAAAATGAAGCTGACAGCAAAAGAGAACTAGAAGATTACAAATCTTTTATGTATATAGAGGAAGGAGAGGCAAATGAAAAAATTTCACCTAATGCAGAGTCTCGGGTAAGAAATGTCGAGTATCAAGAAAACAATGCCGAGAGAGAAGAAGAACGCGTCAAGCGACAGGAGGAAGCTACCGAGTATCAGGAAGAGGTTGCCAAGCATTCAAAAGCTGAATCTGACAATCTTGTTGGTGAAACTAAAGAGCAAGATGAAAGGAGAGTAGGACCTATTTTGGAACAATATGTAAGGAGACATCACAAGCCTAAACAGATCATTGGAAACAAAGATACTAGAGTTCTGACCAGAAGCAAGACAAGAGATCCGACATGTTTACTATGTGAATTTGAGCCTAAGACAACATGGGAGGCATTAGAAAATGAAGAATGGATACAAGAAATGAATGAGGAGATAGACTAGATAGAGAAGAATGATACCTAGAATCTGGTGCTGAGATGCTGAGACCAGAAAATAAAAATGTCATTGGAACAAAGTGGGTGTTTCGAAACAAGATGAATGAGCATGGTCAAATCACAAGAAATAAAGCTAGGCTGGTATGCAAAGGCTACACACAAGAAGAAGGAATATATTATGGGGAGACATTTTCCCCTATAGCTAGATTGGAAGGAGTAATAACCTTACTTGCATATGCTACCTACAAAGATTTCAAGGTATACCAAATGTATGTTAAGTCTGCATTTTTAAATGGTATATTAGAAGAAGTGTACATTGAACAAATAGAAGGATTTGTTGATCCAAACAAAAGACACATGGTTTGCAAACTGAATAAAGCACTGTATGGACTAAAGCAAGCTCTTAGAGCATGGTATGAGAGACTGCACAACTACCTGATATAGATTGGATTCTCAAGGACAAATGACACAAGCAATCTGTATATGAAAGATGAAGAAGGTAAATGAATCTTGTTGGCTAAGATTTTTGTAGATGATATTATATTTGGTGGACAAGATGCCTTGTGTAAGAAATTTTCAAATGAAATGCAAACTGAATTTGAAATGAGTATGTTTGGGGAGATCAAATTTTTTGTTGGTTTACAAGTATATCAGATGGAGAAAGGAATTTTCATCACCCAATCTAAATATGTTCATGAGATACTGAAAACTTCTGGTATGGAAGATTCAAGGCCAGTAAGTACTCCCATGGCTACTCGACAAAAGTTGTCTAAAAATGATGATGTTGCATAAGTAAACCAGACTTGGTATAGATTCATGATTGGAAAGCTACAATATGCTGTACACAATAGACCAGATATTGCTTTAGCTTTTGGGATTGTGGAAAGATTCTCTTCCAATCCTAAGGAAACTCACATGATGGTTGTCAAAAGGATAATGAGATATTTGAAAGGGACTGCTGACTATGGATTGTACTACAAGAAGCATGAAAATTTTAAACTAAGAGTGTATATTGATGCTGATTGGGCATGAAATGTGGATGACAGAAAGAGTACTAGTGGTGGAGCTTTCTTTCTTGGATAGAGATTAGTTTCCTGGACAAGCAAGAAACAAAATTGCATTTCCCAATCTACTACTAAAGCTGAGTATGTGGCTGCAGTAGTGAACTGTTCAAACTTGGTATGGATAAAGAAATTGTTGGTAGGCATGAAAGAAGAGATCACTGAACCAGTTGTCATCTATAGTGACAACACAAGTTCTATCAACATCTCTAAGAATCTAGTGTTCCACACAAAGAGCAAACACATCTCCATCAAGTATCATTACTTGAGGGAACTGGTACAAGATAAAGAGGTCTGAATGGAATATGTGAATACAAAGGAACAACTAGCAGACATATTCACTAAAGCTTTACCTAAAGAAGCTCATGAATATCTAAGAGGTCAATTAGGGGTTCTTTCCCTAACTGAAGCTGCCTAGTCAAGCTAGGAGCACTGCATCAAATGTGCTACAAAGAGTATTTGACAGATTGATGCAGAGACAGGTCACACTTTAGGAGCAATCTAGAGTTGTGAAAAGTATAGCAAAGCCGAGAATCAGTCATAAGAAAAGATGACAGAGGGAGAAATACTGTTACTAAACTGAAAAATGATATCTACATCTGCAAGATGTATGTTTTTGTTGCTTCTTTGGCATTTTTTTCAAAGAGGGAGATGATCACAGATGAATACACATGATGAAATTTCATGGAAGATCAAGTAAGAGGGAGAGATTCAGTGGATGGTCATACAAGCATGGCTAATTGATTCTATATTAGAATGAAGCTAAGGATATTATCAATATTTCTGATGGATAGATAAGTTTGGATTGGTTGGTGATTTATGTGTTATTCATATGGTGTTTCCATCAATGCCAAAGAGGGAGATTGTTGGAAACTACAATTGAAGCAATTGTTGTATTGTCATTGATGTCAAACCTTATCTAGTAAGACTATTTCTATCTAAGAAAGTACTATATCTATTTGATTGTTGTGAATGGGATAGGTAAGGTTGGTAACAATAGCACCTAAGGAAAGGTTGAGTTATCTTGATACTTAAATGAGTACTTGATTATGTGGCAAAATAATAAGATAATGTATTGTTTATCTAAGTAAGAATGAAGACTAAACTAGTAGGCTTAACCGAGCAAAAGTGAAGAAATCTAGTTTAAGCCTAGTGATGTTAGTGTCGATCGAGCTAGTATATGCCGAGTAGATTCAGTGTTGACCGAACATCAGTTAATTATTGAGGAAGACAATATTAGCTGAGGAAATGGTTTTTGATGTGACCAAGCTTTGTAATGAAGACCAAGGAGTTGAACACTGTATTGACTGAGCATCAGTAATTTACATTTGACAAAGAATTTAGATTTCCAACCGACATAGTTGAATTCTTGGATTATGTAAAACATGTTGACTTTATTTATTGATTGTATGAAAACATTTAATGCACTATAAAATTTTTTATTGTAAATCTATTAAGAGATTTGAGATATTTCTAGAAGGATAGACGAAGAACATAAAGTTGGAAGGATTCGATGAATTTGACCTAACTCTAAGAATTACAAAGGAGATTAAGTGACAAAAGATGTATTGACCTAATTGAGGAAGTATTAAGGAAACCTAATCATGATGTTGAAGAGAGAAGAGGATGCTGGAAGTATTGTTGATGTTATTGACTGTATAAGTAGAAAAGGCTGAAGGAGAAGAGTTGTGATTTCTTGAAGAGATTTTTGAGCAGATCAGTGATGGAGATGGTAAAGGTTCACAGTCAGTAAGCTAGCATATGTGTATGGAATTAGATCTGATATTTGCAAAGTGAGTTGTATGTTTTTCAAATCAATACTACTGTTACTTTATAACCATTGTATTAGTCAAAATCCTTTTAATAGAGGTTGACCTAACAGTCATTTGTATAAATCCTTTGAACAAGGTTGCATTCTAATGGGATGTATGTAAGTCCTATAGCAAGGCACACTTTTAATAGTGGTTTAAATCCTTTAAACAGGTCATACCTGATAGTGTGTTTGTAACCTTTGACAGGGTTGGATTTTCACAGAGCTCACTTTGGAAGAGTGAAAATAATAGTAAGATGTTACAAAGTGTTTTTTCCCTAATTGGGTTTCCACTATAAATCCTGGTGTTAATACTTGTGTGAATGTTTTGGTTTGAACATTTCTGTGTTTTACAAGTTAGATGCTATTGGATTGTGGACTGCATTGTTATATCTTTCTGTTATGCAATCAGTAATGAATGAGTAGCTGTTGGTTGGATTTGATTTGTTGAAGGTTTTTAAAGTTTTTTTTATACATTTGGACATGAGAACAATTGATTCACCCCCCTCTCTATTATTCTAAATCATATTAAAAATAGGATCATTATCTTCAGCTTTGATATTCACTTCTCCATGTTACTCCACATGGAAAACCATATTCTTTTGGTTGTGGTAGTCCATATCATGTTCCCTAGGGCGCCCCACCTATATAAAAATGATCAACATAAATAAACCATGATCATGATCTCATCATCAAGTGATTCATTATGTTTTTTAATTAATTAAAATGATATAATGAACAACTTACCAATGGATGATAATCATGCCCCCCTTTAATGTGACCATGATGCCTACAATGTTTCTCAGTTGTTGTAATTAAAAGTCTTCTAGTCTTTAAGCCCTTACAATTTTTGTAGCGACAATAACATTTTCCATCACCTTTTCTTTTCAAGCTAGACCACAATACAAAAATTTTATCCTTAATTTATTCTTCACTAATATTATCTGAGATGATTTTTCTTCACAAGAAAAAATATTGGGCTATGGAAACTTCGGTCTATAACCTTCACAAACTAAGAAAAAATATGTCACAAGTACGAAAATCTTCTTAGAACTAGCTATATAGAACTTGAAATATTAGTTATGAAATGATGTGTCAGTATAATATACAAATTGAAATAATTGAACATAGAAAAATTACAAAACAAACCAAAACCATTGAACATTCAACATAGTAACATAGTAATTGGGTACCCCAAGTACTTGATGCGAGGACGTCTTAGGGATGGTGTTGGAAACTACAATTGAAATAATTGTTATATTGTTATTGATGTCAAATGTTAACTGGTGATAAAGTTCTATCTAGTAGAGTACCATATCATTTGATTGATAAAGAGGATTTGAAAAGAGGAGATAACAAGAAGACCTAGTGAAAGATTGAGTTATGAGAAATTACAATGGGTACTTGATTAGTTGGAACATTGGCAAGGTAATGTGTTGTTTTTTCTATAACACTAAGTGAAGAAGTTAGTTCTTTTGAAGCATGGAAGAAATGAGAAAAGAAAGTATGAAAGCTTAGGCTTAACTGAGAAAAAGAGAAGAAGATTAAGAAACTTAAGTTTAAGCCTAGTGATGCTAGTGTTGATCAAGTGTCAGTATAAGTCAAGAAAATATAGTGTCGACTGAGCATCAGTAATTACCGAGTATCAAAAATTGGACCAAGCAAAGTAGTGATTTCCAAGAAGAATAGTTTTAGAAATGACCAAGCTACCCAGTGAAGACCAAGAAGAAGAACACACAAATTACCGAGTGTTAGTATTTTACAGTTTATGAAGGGATTGAGATTCCCAGATGACACAGTTGAATTCTTGGAATATGTAAAACATTTTGAAGATAAGGATGAATGACCTAGAGTATTTAATTCATGGTAAACCATTTTATGCATGGATTCAAGTAGAAGTTTTGAGAAGTATTTAGAAGCATAAGAAGGTGAACAAAATTTTGGAAGGATTCGATGAATCTGACCTAAACCTAAGATCTACAGAGATGATTAAGTGGAAAAAGATTAAGCTACCTAATTAAAGAGGTATGAGGATAACATAATTGTAGGTTATGCAAAAAGGTTGATTTTGTTGATTGGTGAACCTAAGAAGAAGGCTGAGAAGAGCTGTGAAGACCTGAGAAGAGTTGTGGTGATTGCTTGAAGGGTTTCCAAGAAGATTAGAGAATGAGATGATAATGAAGGCTAGCCAGTCGATTAGCATATGAGCTACATTAGATCTATATTTGAAAAGTGAGTTGTATATTTCAGATCAAACCTACTATTACTTTCTAACCATTGTATCAGTTGAAATCCTTTAATCAAGGTTGACCTAACGATCATTTGTAAATCCTTTAATCAAGGTGACATTCTAATGGGATGTTCTTAAGTCCTCTAACAAGTCCACTCCTAAGAGGGTGATTAAATCCTTTAACAGGTTCACACCTAACAGTGTGTATTGTAACCTTTAATAGGGTTGGCTCCTCATAGAGACTTCAGAAGAGTGGAAATTTTGTAGCATATTGTTGGTGGTTTTTCCCAAATTGGGTTTCCACATTAAATCCTAGTGTCATACTTGTTTGAATATTATTTGATGTGTTTTATAGTTAAGAGTTTTATATTTTTCAAGTTGATTACTTTTGGATAGTAGAGTGTAATTTTATTTTACTAGTTATATTCTATAGAGACCAAGTAGATCTAAGTTGGTTGAAGTGTTTAAAAGTTCAATTGGTACATCTAGAATTGAGGATAAATGATTCATCCCCCCTCTCAGTTATTCTAAAATCATTCTAACAATTAGTATTAGAGCTTGTGGTGCTTGTAAAGAAAATTTTGAAGGTACTTGGAGATAAAGATCAAGATGTACAAAAAGGAGGTATCGAAGTTGAACAAGGATAACTTCCCTGCATGGAAAAGTTTGATGAAGTTACACCTAGCTAGAATTGGATACACAAAAAAATACTATGTGGAACATGAATACATACCAGTACCGACACCTCTGATAGCCCAACAGATGAAGGAAAAGAAAGAACAGATTAAATAATGTTGGAGATTGCATTAGCCCTAAGTTATCTTGAATTTGAAGACATCAAGGACTATACCAATGCAAAGAAAATGTGGTACACACTGATAGCTATCTATGGTGGAGATAAAAATGTGCTAAGAGACAAATCTAAAATCTTGAGAGGTAAGTTTGATGAAATGAGAATTTTATAAAGACTATTGTTCAATATTGTGGCATAGTTAAAGAGGTTGTGAATGCTATTAGATAAGCTAATGGAAATATTGATGATGAAACTATTATTAGCAAGGTTTTGAGAACCCTACTTCCTATTTATGCTATTATATTTTCTACAATACAAGAACTGAGATGTGCTCCTAGTAAAAAATTAACTTTGGAAGGTCTTGTTGGTAGACTTACTGCTTTTGAATTGTCAAATTTTGATAATTTCACTACTCATAATATTGAATCTACATTCAAATCTCAATTGGTTCTTCAAAAGTCTAAGAAATGAAAAGAAATATGTGTGAACAGTGATAGTGACACCTCTGATGATGATCTTGAGGAACCTATGGCTAGAATACTACCAAGAGGAAAAGGAAAATTTAAAGGTCAATTTCCTATAATTTGTTTCTCATGTAACAAAGTTGGCCATATTGCAGCAAGATGTCCAGACATGAATGGAAAGGATGAAAGAAGGGAAAGCAAGTACAAATACAAAAAGGATGACATAGATTTTAGAAGGTATAAGGACTACAAGGACAAAGGTAACAAATATTGTTATATTACTGAAGAAGAAAATGACATTGAATCTAATTAGTCTGATGATCATGATGTAGAAATTGTTTGTGTTGCTATGAAAGATTATTCTAATGAAGCTGAGAAAACAAAACTTATTTCATATGTGAGTAAAGGTGATGGATGGATAATTGATAGTGGTTACTCACATCATATGACTGGTGATAAAAGTAAGTTTGAAACCTTAAATCATTACAAAGGTAGCAATGTTAAGTTTGGTAATGATGCACCATGTTATGTGAAAGGAAAAGGATCAATAAGATTGACTGATAAGATCGGATGTGATAATTATTATTAGGTTGAAGAACTTAACTATAACTTGATGAGTGTTGCATAGTTGAATAGTTCTAGTTACTGAGTTTAATTCCATCACAAAAAGGATAAGATATTTGATACCACTAGTGAATTAATTGGAAGTGGAGAATAGACAAGAGGTAATTTGTTCTATCTAGACCTATCTAATGAGACATGTTTGTTTTCACAATTTGATGATGTATGGTTATGTCATAAGAGGTTGTGTCATGTGAAATTTGATAATTTGATAAGAATTAGTAAGATGAAAAGAGTAAGAGGGTTACCAAGATTGAAGAAACCTGATAATGTGACGTGTAAGTAATGTCAATTAGGAAAAATGACAAAGTCTAGTTTCAAGAGAAAAACCTATACTTCTGATGATATTTTGGAATTGGTTCATACTGACCTTTGTGGACCTATTAGAGTGCAAATCTACTATGCTGACAAATATTTTATTATGTTTGTTGATGATTACACTAGAATGATGACTGTGATGTTTCTTAAAGAAAAATATGATGCCTTTCAATTGTTTAAGTGGTATTTGGAAAAAGTTGAGAAAGAAATAGGTAAAAGCTTGAAATGTCTAAGATCTGACAGAGGAGGAGAGTTCATATCTAATGAGTTCAACATATTTTGCAATGATAGAGGAATTCAAAAACATATGTCTACACCAAGGACCCCTCCACAGAATGGTATAATAGAGAGAAGGAATAGATCAATCATGGATTGTGCTAGAACATTAATGATAGAGAAAATGTTGCACAAAAATATTGGAGAGAAGTTGTAAGTACAGGTGCCTATACCTTGAACCAGGTAAAAGTCAAGAAAAGGTACAAATGCTACACCTTTTGAGTTATGGTATGGTTATGCACCTAATGTGAAATACTTTAAAGTCTTTGGAAGAAAATCTTATATACTGAAGGACAATAGAAATGGAAAACTTGATGCTAAAAGTGATAAAGGCATATTCTAGGTTATTCCACTAAGAGAAAAGCTTATAAGTGTTTTAAATCTAACACTAAAAAAGTTGTGGAAAGTGAAAATGTAAGAGGTGATGAATATGTAGAAAAGAATGAAATTGAATGCAAGCAGGAACCTGAAGATTACAGACCATTCGTATACATGAATGAAGGAGAGCCCAACAATTTACCTAAACCAGAGAACAACGTTGTTGAGTTACAACAAGAAGATACTGAGCAATCAAAAGAGGAAGAAGAGATACAAAATGAACACAAAATTAATTTTCAAGATGAACCTAAAGATCAACAACAAGGAGAAAAGGGAACATAGCTTACATTAGCACAATATGTGAGAAGACATCATAAACCTGATCAAATCATTGGAGCAAAATATTCAGGAGTCATGACAAGAAATAAATTAAAAAACCAAATATGCTTATTATGTGAATTTGAGCCCAAAAAATTGAAAGATGCTTTGGAGAATGAATAGTGGACTCAAGCCATGAATGAAGAAATTGAGAAAATAGAAAAGAACAAAACTTGGAAACTAGTACCTAGACCAAAGGACAAGAATGTTATTAGAACAAAGTGGGTGTTCAGAAATAAGTTGAAATGAACATGGAGAAGTCACAAGAAAAAAATCTAGATTGGTATGCAAAGGACATGCATAAGAAGAAGGCATTGACTATGGGGATACATTTGCTGTAGTTGCTAGATTGGAAGGAGTTAGAACTCTACTTGTATATGCAGCTTAAAAAGGATTCAAATTGTATCAGATGGATACCAAATCTCTATTTTTGAATGGAATATTGGAAGAAGAAGTATACATTGAACAACTAGAAGGATTTTTTGATCCAAAAAAGAAGAACATGGTTTGTAAGATACACAAAGCACAATATGGATTGAAACAAGCCCCTAGGGCATGGCACGAAATATTTCATAATTACTTGGTCAAAATTGGTTTTGCAAGGATAAATAACAACAACATTTTGTACTTGAAGATTGAAAAAGGTAAAGGGATATTGTTAGCTGAAATTTTTGTTGATGATATCATATTTGGAGGTCAAGATGCACTATGCCAAACATTTGCAAATGAGATGCAAACTGAATTTGAGATGTCTATGTTTGGAGAGATCAATTTTTTTGTTGGTTTGTATGTTTATCAGATGAAGAAAGGTATCTACATTACTAAATCTAAATATATCAAGGAGATATTGAAAACCTTTGGCATGGAGGACTCTAGACCAGTAAGTACACCCATGGCTACTAGATAGAAACTATCAAAGAATGATGATACAACAAAAGTGAATCAAACCATGTATAGGTCAATGATTGGAAAGCTACAATATATTGTTCACAATAAACCATATATTGCACTAGCAGTTGGGATTGTTGTAAGATTTTCTACAAATCCTAAGGAGAATAACATGATGGCAATAAAAAGGATACTGCGATATCTAAAAGGAACATAGGATTATGGATTTTATTACAAGAAGAATGACAAGTTTGAACTGAAAGTTTATACTGATGTAGATTATGTAGGAAATTTGGATGATAAAAAGAGTACAAGTGGTGGTGCATTCTTTCTAGGAAAGAGGTTAGTCTCATGGACAAGGAAGAAACAAAATTGCATTTCTCAATCTATAGCAAAAGTTGAATATGTAGTAGCAATAGTTAATTGTTCAAACATAGTGTGGATCAAGCAATTGTTGAAAGGTATGAAGGAAGAGAACACTGAGCCAGTTATTATTTTTTGTGATAACATAAGTACTATCAATATATCAAAGAATATTTTGATGCACAATAAGACCTTTCATATTTCTATCAAGTATCATTACTTGAGAGAGTTAGTTCAAGACAAAGAAGTGAGAGAGGAATATGTGAATACAAAGGAACCGTTAGTAGATATATTCACTAATGTTTACGTAAGAGGGAAATTAGGGGTGATTCCCCTAACTGAGGCTACCTAAATCATATAGGAGTATTGCATCAAATTTATTACTTAGAATATCTAAAAAATTGATGCAAGGAGGTAACACTTTAGGAGTTACCTAAAGTTGTGAAGAGTAAAGAACAAGATGTTGATCAGTCATAAGCAAGATGATAGAGGGAGTATATAGTTCAGAAACCTGACATGAAGATATCTACATGGTAAAGATGAATGAGGAAGTTGAAAGAGTCTTTGGCATTGTTGTCAAAGAGGGAGAGATTTAGTCAACTTGAGGGAGAGATTCAGTAGAGGTTACCATGAATATTTGAGGGAGAGATTCTGAGTAGATAAGGGAGAAATGCATAGATGATGGATTCAGTAAAATTGATGCACAGACAAAGAGAGAGATCTATTCAAGAGGGAGCTAATATTTGGATGAGAATCAGGATGAAGCTAAGGATATTAATGAAGATCAGAACATAGAGAGAGTTGATAGAAGTTTCTTCAATACATACTTTTTGGATTGTATGGTAACTATGCATATGGTGTTTCCATCAATGCCAAAGAGGGAGATTGTTGGAAACTACAATTGAAACAATTGTTATTTTGTCATTGATGTCAAACCTTAACTAGTGAGATAGTTTCTATCTAGTAGAGTACCATATCATTTGATTGATGAAGAGGATTTGAAAAGAGGAGATAACAAGAAGACCTAGTGAAAGGTTGAGTTATGAGAAACTACAATGGGTACTTGATTAGTTGGCACATTGGCAAGGTAATGTGTTGTTTATCTATAACACTAAGTGAAGAAGTTGGTTGTTTTGAAGCATGGAAGAAATGAGGAAAGAAACTATGAAAGATTAGGCTTAACCGACCAAAAGAGAAGAAGATTAAGAAACTTATGTTTAAGCTGAGTGATACTAGTGTTGATCGAGTGCCAGTATAAGCTAAGAAAATATAGTGTCGACCAAGCATTAGTAATTATCAAGTATCATAAATTGGAACAAGAGAAGATGGTGATTGCCAAGAAGAACAATTTTAGCAATGACCAAGCTATCTAGTGAAGACTGAACAAAAGAATACAGTGATGACCGAGTGTCATTATTTTATAGTTTATAAAGGGATTGAGATTTCTATCTGACACAGTTGAATTCTTGGAATATGTAAAATGTGTTGAAGATAAGGATGAATGACCTAGAGTATTTAATGCATGGTAAACCATTTTATGCATGGATTCAAGGAGAAGTTTTGATAAGTATCTAGAAGGATAAGAAGGAGAATGAAATGTTGGAAGGATTATATGAATCAGACCTAAACCTAAGATCTACAAAGATGATTAAGTGGAAAATTATTAATCTACCCAATTAAGGAGGTATAAGGATAACCTAATTGTAGGTTATGAAAAAAGGTTGATTCTATTGATTGGTGAACCTAAGCATAAGACTGAGAAGAGCTGAGAAGAGTTGTGGTGATTTCTTGAAGGGTTTCCAAGTAGATTAGAGATGGAGATGATAATGAAGGCCAATTAGTAGATCAAAATATGAGCTACATTGGATTTGTATTTTCAAAGTGAGTTGTATGTTTTAGATCAAACCTACTGTTACTTTCTAACCATTGTATCAGTTGAAATCCTTTAATCAAGATTGACCTAATAGTCATTTGTAAATCCTTTAATCAAGGTGACATTCTAATGGGATGTTCTTAAGTCCTCTAACAAGGCCACTCCTAACAGGGTGATTAAATCATTTAATAGGGTCACACCTAACAGTGTGTATTGTAACCTTTAACAGGGTTGGATCTTCATAGAGCTCACTTCAAAAGAGTGAAAATTTGGTAGCATGTTACTAGTGGTTTTTCCCAAATTGGGTTTCCACATTAAATCATGGTGTCATACTTATGTGAATGTTATTTGATGTGTTTTAAAGTTAAGAGTTTTATATTCTACAAGTTGATTACTTTTGGAAAGTGGATTGCAAGTTTATGTAACTAGTTATATTCTATATAGACTAAGTAGATCTAAGTTGGTTGAAGTGTTTAAAATTTCAATTGGTACATTTGGACCTGAGGATAATTGATTCACCCCTCTCTTAGTTATTCTAAAGTCATTCTAATAGATGGGTACTTTGAGGTTTTGTGGAGATCAACATAACGCCAATTTTAGGTTAATAAGTAAACTTAAAGCATATGTATAGAAGGAAATTTTCTTATAAAATTTTGGCATTCAAAATTTTATGCTAATGTAATGAAATAACTTGCACAATAGAGGAATATAATAGTAAACAACCCTCAATGACCTCTATCACAATCCCTATTAACCAAAATCCATTACCTATAATCATGATTAAAAGTTTGTTAGACACTTTCAATAAGCCTTGTGGGAGATCTTAGATACATAATTAGATCAATTAATGGCTTTTCACTCATAGATAAAACAATCAAATGAAGGAGGTCAACCACACAATATTGCATCTTAACCCTACACAAGGGAATACAATTTATTGTAAGTATCTTAGATCCCAACTAGAAATCACCTTGGACATCTTGCTAGACATAAAAAATTGTAGATTCATATACATGGGAGTAAGAAATTAATACAATGCAAAAAAAAAAGTGTACATGGGATTCAATTCATTTTACAAGTCACTAGATGGAATTTTTTTTTTTGGGTGATGCAAAGCATCCTGTAAACTAACCCTCTTTAAGGATCTTGATGATCCAATAAAAAAACATCACATAAAAAACATATCAGAGGCTTATCAACTTGTTCAATCAACATATTCATCAATACACTCGGTCTTTAATATGTAATCATGATAGGTTCCTCAATCCTATCAAAGGTGGCATATTGCATGTCTCATCAACTCAAGGGCTCAATTAGGACTAACAACCTTCAAGGATTAATTTCAAGTTCATCATCTTAGGGATCAAACAATTGTTAGGAATGGGAACATTGAGAGGGAGGGGGGGGGGGTGGGGGGGTGAATCAGTGTTCACTGTATTTTATCTTTTACTATATTCTTTAAACTGAACTTAAATGCTTAAATACTGAAATGAACATCAACATAAACATGAAATATGAAATCAACACATAACACCAATATGGTTACGGGGAAACCCAAATAGGTAAAAACCCCAGTGGGAATTGACACCCACTAATATTTTGTACTAGTGTTTTATGATCCTTGCTAGAAGATCCTTAACCCTATTAGGAGTTTCTTTACAATGTGTTTAGTACAGTGACCTTGTCAAGGGTCAAACCCTGTTAGGAGTCTTTTACAATAAACCCTGTTAGGGGTGTGGATGCATTGTCCTAGAGCTCACTTATCAAGTGGTGAAGGTTACAACCTTCTAATCTCAGATACACGCTATATCTACTAGATGAACTATCACTGTGACACTACTTGTCTGATTAGTTCCTTTGATGCACTGATGCTTTGACCTCTTTCAAAGCTCTAATACATCTTATTAACTCTTTGCACACTTCTGCTCTTATTATCTCAACTCTATATCCACTCTCATACTAATTACAATGGGTGCATCTAATATTTATATGCGCATACAAAACAAATAACTAGGTTGACCCTTTAACCGATTACATACAATGCTTCCAATTTAATTGGCTCAAGCGTGTTTAAAAACAAACATAATTACATGTCGGTAGCTAATTACAATAGGTGCATAGCCTTTACAAAATAATAATATAACCACAAACCAAAATACCAACAGTCGGCTGCTTGCTCTGTTCTTATTTGGCATTCACTGTTTGTGCAACTTGAACTCTCTGTATCTTCCTCATACTGAATCTTCTGGTCATGTGCTCTTAGACTTAACATGAATATGATGTTACCAACTTAACTTCTAGGGCGCATACCATAATTTTGTTGTATGCACGTGCGTTGATGCTCTGATCTTCAGGTACTTTTTACACTGTCCAGTCTTCAACACTTAGCCAATTTTTGATCTTCTCATCAAGTGCTGTTGGTGCTCAAAAATGCTGGACCATTTTGAGGCCAACTAATAGGCACAAACAAGTGCCTCTGCAATTCTGACTCGTTCGAGCCAAGGCTGGTAGGCCTGAATACAAAGTTCTTTCAAACTACACAAACACGTGCACAGACATAAGTAATTCCTTCCAAAGGGGTTAACAATCCTTGGAGGAAAATCACCTAATCTCCTAATTGTTAAATAGCTTGAAATCTAAACTAAGGCTTAAAAGTATTACTAAAACCTAACTTAATGCTTTGTAAAGAAGATAACAGATATAATGTGTAAACTACATAAAGAACAAAATGACAATTACAAATGAAATGAGATCAATGCCCGATGCCAAATTGGGAATAGAGTCAATTATATTCAATCATACATATAGACAGAGACATTTTTAAGGTAACTCACTCCTGTAAAGTGAGACCATCATCCTACAGGCTTCAGTTGAAACAAAAATTTAAATAACTTATACAATTAGTCCTATGGATTTTAATCCAACTTAAGAGCCCGAAAGGAACAATAACAGGTTCTCAGACCATGCAATTGCTATTCAAATTGTATAAATTAATCAAAAACAAATGAATCAATGAAAGAACATAGTAGGATACCCTAGTTCATAGAGTAATCCAAAAAAATAATTAAAAAATAAGAAACTGTATAACCTCAAAGCATAAACACTTATCTGTCATTTGCATTTGAAAATTTGGAGATTAGGTTCAAATTTGTAATTTGGGAGAGTTTTCAAGTTTTTTTGCCGTGATGTGATTGATGTCTATTGTTTATAAATTGAATCAATATAAATATATCTTCCAATGGTTCTCTGTGAAAGGACATGCCCTTTCACAAGACCTAATCATAGCAACTAACCCTAAAAATACAAATTAAACCTTAATAATGATTTTTAGGGAAACATTTCCCGTACAATTAATTTGATTTATGATACTTTAGGTGTTTCATGCATAATAATCTGACATTTAGTTTCCTGCACAAAAACACCTAACATTAGATAATCTTAAAACCTAAAATAAAAATCATTACATTCATAATATATTAGGTTTCATAAAAAACATTATTATTTATTTATTAATTAATAATTAATCAAAAATAAATTCATGCCACACTTTATACATGCATTTGATAAATAAAGTGAAAAATAAAAATTAAATATTAATTATATGTTATCCACATTAATTATAAAAAACATAAGAAATCACATTAATTATTAAATCATAAGGAATTTCATTAATGAGATGATATTCAAAAAATAAAAAATAAAATGACATTATGTTTATAATGTTGCTTTTGTTTTCAAGATAAGTCACAATGCATTTATATTTATTTTAAGATATATCTATAACTATAATGCAATGTAACATAGAAATGTTAAAAACATTAGGGTGAAGGATTTTACAATTTACCCTCAAAAGGGGGCATTTTACCCTAAATTCACGATATCACTTAAATAATTTTGACATAGGGTATGTGCAATAACAACTCTAAAATTAATAATACTTTTAATGTAAAACCATATAAAACCAATTAAGGGTTTTTAGAAATAAAGAATTTCAAAACATAAAGCCTAAACAAGAAGGTGAGAAAACAATTAATTTTTATTAAAAATAAATTACTTAAGCCTTTTCACCCTTCAAAAAATAAAATTATTAAAGTTAAGAATATAATAAGGTGAAAATACAAAAAACTTGTAGGGATATGAAAACTAAACATTAATATCAAAAAACATATCAAAACCCTAAAACATAATAATATTTATCACATACATTTACTTTATCATATTTTTTCATTTAGGGTTTTTAGGAGTAAAATATAAATTAAGATTAAAAACAATTATATTAGTAACCACAATAATTTCACACACAAAATATTAATTCCCTTAATAATTTATTTCAAGAAAGAAATAAGATTATCTTTAACTTATACCTTTATTTACACCTACACTCTCAAGGAAAAACATAGAGTAACTGGTAGGGGTAGAGTCGGGTAGTTAGGTAGGAAAAGGGATGGGTTGAGAGGTTGAGTGTTCAACTCCTTCTCCCCATTGTTTTTTCTAAAATCAGAAAATAAATAATTCACGGGAAAATAATATTTCACATTGACTTGAAAAAGTGATTAAGGAAGAGATTACTCCCTGTGTAAAAAGTTGTATTAACTTCTCACCTACACATGAAAACAAAAATAAATAAATTTCTCCTCCTAATCCTCTTGAAGAAAATAAATAGACTAACCGGTTAAGGGGTAGGAGGGTAGATAGGTAGGAAAAAAGGTCATCTTGAGAGGTCAAGGGTTCAACTCCCTCTCGCCACCTTTTTTCATTTAATTTATTTTATTCATCATTTTTAGAATAATTTTATTTCAAAATGAATATACATTAAATACGTTGAAAAATAATTAACAACCTAATACATGAAAAATGATAAACATATATGCCCTTTTATCATTTTGATTTTTTATCATAGAGAAATTATATAAAATTGAAATTAAACATCATACTTCCCTGACATTTCATCCATTTAGAACCTAAAATTTTTAGTGTCAACAGTGGTTCTTATTGAAATTAAACATCATACTTCCCTGACATTTCATCCATTTAGAACCTAAAATTTTCAGTGTCAACAGTGGTTCTTATTGGGGACGTGGGTCCATACCTAAACACAGCGAGCATCCAACATTCTTTGGAGAAGAAGACCACTAAACATAAAGTATTAACAATATAAAATAGTGATAAATAAATAAACCAAAATAGAAGGAATTAAATCGAAAGTAAAACAAACTCAGTTATCTCTCCCAAAATAATAATTCTCATGCTGAAAATATCAAATATAAAATAAAAATCTTAAAAAGAATTGATTTCTAAAAGAGATACTTACCTGAGCAGGTAACCTTACCTCTGTCGAAAACCTTGTTTTGGTCATATAACATTTTATGCCTTCTTGAAATGCATTGAACATAATTCTCATGCCAATCATCACAATTCCCAATGTAATAAATTTATTCACCATGTGACACATTTTTTTACTGTGGGATATCCTTTCCATATTTTGGAGAGATTTCATTTATTTCACATAATGGATTAACACATGGTCCATATCCAGAAAATTCTTCATCTTTTTCAAAACCCTTTATAAACATATTTCCTTCATCAAATGTTTCACTCCCTTGAGTTTTTATTTTATCAAATATAACCTGATCATGCTCATCTCGATAACTATAATAAACATTTAATTTATTCTTTTGCGCATACTTTTGTTCCGTATTGAGAAGATTTTCCCCCTTATCATGATTTTCACTCATTTCCACACAAATCTGATCCGGTGTATATGTTTCCTCAATCTGTTCACAATTTTCTTCTTCGTATAAAATTTCATTAGGGCTCTCTGTAGATTTTTCAATGCATTCATTTTTTTCCATTAAATCATCGTATACAATTTTAAGAATGAGCTTTACCTACTCACGAGTTACTCCTAAACTGTATATTTTGTTTAAAAAATTTGGCCTGATATCAAAAGGTATTTCACATAAAATATCCATCATCCTAATAAACAAACTCACCATATTTTCATTATCATACCATTCTAAAGTAATGAATGCATTCAAGGGAGACATGCATGATTCTCCACCTTCTACGCAAGTTGATGAGGCTCATTTGGCTGCTCACGTAGATTATTATCACCTTCCTTCTTTGCGTACATGCCATTTCTTCCTTTATTAGGTTGTGCATTAATATGATAATTTTCTCCTCTTCCCTGTGTGTAATCTCCACTCTACTACAGACATTCATTACTTAAATCATCCGTATAAGTATTAAAAACCTGTGCACCACCCTGGCTTTGTGCACAGTTTCCTAGATATGTATATTGTCCAACACTTTGACCTTGATTATATTTATTTTCATCTTCAATATATTGATTATGTACTTTATTTCTCAATGCACTAATGTTTCCACTATATAAATAATTACTTTGTTGCGGATAAACATCTTCATTTATATTTTTAAAACCAATGTGAATATTTTTATCACCATAATCATTTTCCCTGTGCCTGTATTGGTGAATATTATTACCTTTAGTTTTAATATCTTCACCATACTCCTCTCGATCACACTGCGCATCATGTATTTGGTATCCACACTTTGCTTCATCAAACCCAACATTATTTTGAATATCATTTTTATCTTCCTGCACAAATTGCTGACTATTATTTTGTTTTTTATAAAAACTATTATCTTGTTGCTCATGTGGGATTCCATATTGGAAAATATTATCTTGATAATGTATTTTATTATTTTGCTGATGTGTATAATAATCTTGTTGATTATTGTTTTTGAAGCACTCCCTGTTATTTTGCGCAAGCTGGTGTTTATAGTGCGTGTAGGCTCTAGCATGATGCTGATTATCTAAATTATTTGCAAGAGTATCTTTTATAACATCAATATCCTCCATCTTCTGCACAGGTTTATGAATATTATTGGGCTGGTAATTACCTTACTGATAATGTTGAGTACCACCTTCCACTTCCTCCTGTTGCGTAGATCTAGAGTTACATGGCTACTCACGCAAGCCTCCAGAGTGCTGGTGCTGTGGTGAGTATGTTGCTCACTATTTTGGCTTTGCACAAGCCTAAATGTATATTCACATGGGTCTTTATAGTGCTATGCTTGTTTTTGGCAGTATATATTATTTATTAGATATTCATCCTTTCCTTGCGTTGATTTATGAGGTTGTCCATAAATATTTTCATCATAACACTTACCATTGTTCATGTGTAGACACTTCTGCGCAAAGTCATGTTGATGTTGTCTTTTTTTATCTCCATGATACATATTATATGTATTTGGGTGCTGTAGCACATCTTCATGCCTTGCGTGAATGATCTCCAAGATATCATCATAATGTTGATATGCCCGTGTATATTCTTTACAATGTTTATCCCTTTCTTGCGCAAGTTTGGGATTATGTAGCTGCTGTCTATAATACTTTTATTGATCATTGCTTTTGGAATACTCTCTTCTACCTTGTGCAAACTAGTGAGTTTCATACGGATGCTCACGTGGGATCCTAGATTTCCATATTTGATCTTGACAATGCATATTGTTTACTTACTATTTTGCGTGAATAACTTGTGTGTCTTCTTGTCTTTGCGCAAGCCTACTAGGTTGCTCACGTAAGCCTCTAGATGTATGTTTGTAATTATTTTGCTACGCCATACTTTCATCTTGTGTATTATTATTAATATGTTGCTTATTATTATTATTTACTTTCTCCCAATCTTCATTCTGCGCAAGTATATCACCATTGTTTTTCTATCTAAACATGCATTGAGGCTGCCCATGAAGACTGTTATTCATGATACTATGAGATGTTTCATGTAGCTGCATACCTTCATATTCCCTGCCGGTTTTCATGTGACCATTGATTCCTTCTCCAAGTATGGGCACAATTTCACTTTTACTTTTTTTTTAACATGCTGGTTATATAAATCCATGTTTGGCTGTAAATAAAATCTATTTTTAGCCTGCATACGTATATTATCACATGGCTCTCTAACTTTACTACACTGATTTTGTACTTGCCCTGGATTACTTTACATCTGGTATACCTTTTGCAAAGTTTATGCATGTTGCTTCTGTGACCTGTGATAAGGCTGCAGGTAAATGTAATTCCTCCCAGCCTCAGCGTGTGACTCAACTAATTTGTAAGTATATTTCATTTGGCTGTAAGTCAATATTATGGTTATCTTGCTTATGTAATTCACCAGCTGGCTCTACCCCTTCTTCAAAATGATTTAATATACTTCCATAAGGCCACCCATTATAATGTTGACCATTTCCATTCTTCAAACATTTTTGATCATTTTTAGGTTGTCGATCTTGTGCAAGATGCTCAATAATATTATAATTTTGATCATTTAAATGATTTTGATTTTTTCTAGGTTGTCGGGCACCATTTTTTTTATTATTTGAAATATTTTTTCTTTCATATTGTTGAATGTTATAATACCTTTCATTAATATCTTTATCACCTTGCATATTGTCATAATGCTTTTCATTATAATTTTGCTCAAAATTATTAAACTTATGACCAAAATGATCATTATTTCTCCGCTGTTGTGAACCTCCACCATACTGGGAGTAACCGTGTTCACCACTATTGAATAAACTATAAACATTTCCATTATGCACAGGTGGTCCCTGCAAATCATGCAAGTCATATTATTTATCCTGATTTTGATCTTCCTGATCACTATTATTCCTTATAGTCCCTTTTGCACTATTTTGAATATCACAAGGATCATTAGTGTTTCCCCACTTCTTACTTAGATCACACAGTAGATTTGAATTTTTTTTGAACCATTTACTATCACTTCCTGTAATTCTTTCTTCACTGTTTGGTTCCAGTTCAACGATCTACTTGTTCTTTAGAGATCTTCTCCCTAACATAGGCTTTGCCTAAAATTGTATTTTAGAGTTTCCACCTCACCTTCTGTGAGGAAAAATATAACTGCTCTAAGTCCTTTATCCCAATAGAGTCTTTGTAATAGTAACCGAAGATTCTAAAACTTTTCTTTACTGATAGCGTCCCTAGTAGAGTTGTCAATTTGTCGGTGCTAAAAAATGCTGGACCATTTTGAGGCCAACTGACATGCACAAACAAGTGCCTCTATAATTCTGACTCATTCGAGCCAAGGCTGGTAGGCCTGAATACAAAGTGCTTTCAAACTGCACAAACACCAGCACAGACATAAGTAATTCCTTCCAAAGGGATTAAAAATCCTTGGAGGAAAATCACCTAATCTCCTAATTGTTAAATAGCTTGAAATCTAAACTAAGGCTTAAAAGTATTACTAAAACCTAATTTAATGCTTTTTAAAGAAGATAACATATATAATATGTAAACTACAAAAAGAACAAAATGACAATTACAAATGAAATGAGATCAGTGCCTAATGCCAAATTGGGAATAGAGTCAATTATATTCAATCATACATATAGATAGAGACGGTTTTAAGGTAACTCACTCCTGTAAAGCAAGACCATCATCCTACAGGCTTTAGTTGATACAAAAATTTAAATATCTTATACAATTAGTCCTATGGATTTTAACCCAACTTAAGAGCCTGAAAGGAACAATAACAGGTTCTCAGACCATGCAAATGCTATTCAAATTGTATAAATTAACCATAAACAAATGAATCAATGAAAGAACATAGTAGGATACCCTGGTTCATAGAGTAATCTGAAAAACTAATTGAAAAATAAGAAACTATATAACCTCAAAGCATAAACACTTATCTGTCATGTGCATTTGAAAATTTGGACATTAGGTTCAAATTTGTAATTCGGGAGAGTTTTCCAATTTTTTTGTCGTGATGTGATTGATGTCTATTGTTTATAAATTGAATCAATATAACTAGCACTTGCACCTAAAGGAGGTGCAAGGGATACGCCGATAGGTGTTTGATTTGAAACAATAATTGAAACTTTATACAATAAAATTAAGTGCATAAAAGCATTGATCTATAAGTATTTATCTTATAGAAAGCAATCTTGTACAGAGTAGCATCCACTTTGGATGAATTAAAGTTATAGTAGTGTCCTATGTTTTTTGTTGGTGGTCAAAAAGTCTAGCGTTCAAATGCATGGAATGACATAAAAATGCAGCATTTGTAACTATAAATATTCCCTGTTTCCTCTTCTTAATTAGCAAGTCTGAACCTGTAGAAGATAAAATGTTATAATTCATAAGCGACAATGATTCATGAATTAAAGTTATAGTAGTGTCCTATGTTTTTTGTTGGTGTCAAAAAAGTGTAGCATTCAAATGCATGGAATGACATAAAAATATGGAGCATTTGTAACTATAAGTCTTCTCTATTTCCTCTTCTTAATTAGCTAGTCTGAACTTGTAGAACATAAAATGCTATAATTCATAAGCAACAATTATTCATGAATTGAAGAAAGGGAATAAGTTAAAGTGTAGTGCTTAAAAAGTGGGTGGAAAAGTCACTTCACATACCTGGACTTATTGAGAGAGCAATTGCAAGCGACCTTTTTTTTTCTTCTATTAAAGACAAGAAAATAAGAGAATAACATAAACCTGGAGAATTATCAAAATGAGTGCATAAGTAATGCCTAATCTAGTTTGTCATCTCAGTGTGACAAAAAAATTTCAAATATAAAATACAAAATCAATATAGGAACCCCAGTTCAATACCAAAATCAGATAGTGCATACCAAAATTGATTGTAGAAACTTGAAAAACATAAATTATAAGCCCACAAACTAATAGCTTTCAAGAGTTAGAAGCTAAATATCATTTGTTTTATTAAATGGAATGTGGATAATTATAAAACAAAACCTCAATGTTATCGACATTGATGTACTTTAAATAGCTTTGAAATTTGTACAAATTTCTGTTACAAATTTGTCAATGAATAACCTCTAGATCCCAATCTATGATACAATATTTTTACAAAAGAAACTTTGAACAATCTGGAAAAAATTATTGTTTTCTTAGCAAGGTATTTGTGATGTGAACCAGTCCATTACATGGAAATGAACTTTGATCAACTCCAAGGAAAATTCCACCAGAAGTGTGATGCACATGCAACATGGGCATATGTAGCTCAATAGAATCCTACAAAATGGCAAAACCCAATCAAATTTCTACACAAAATAGACAAGAATTATAAGAAAAGGAGAGAAATAAATTCTAAAGATAGGAATTATAAGAAAAAGAGAGACATAAATTCTAACCTTACAGTTAAATAGCTCTAATAGTGTCAAATCAAACCCATCAATTTGCAATCCTCCTGAACAGAGAAAATTTTAAGGGGGGTAGAATTTCACAAAGATAAACTAAGTAAATTTCTCCATTTAATAAAATAATTTTTTTAAATTGTTATTGGTTAATACCTTAGGGATTACTTCTTCTTTGGATCAATTAATTCCTTGAATGAGGGTAGGAAAATCATATCATTCACAAGTTGGTTTTGTGTCAAAGTTGCTTAGGCATATAGCAAAGGGCTGGAAAGTTTCCCGTAATGATAATCCACAGTAAATATGTCTTTGCCAATCTTCTTAAATAAGAATGACTTTGTCTTAAACAACGTGTGTAATAGTTTGTGAAGGTTCAACAGCTACAAGTTGAAATTTTTTCAAAGATGCTACTATGACTTGCCCTCTGAAATTAAGGCATGGAATGAATTAACTTTGAAATGGTTTTTCTGTGGGTTTCTGAGGAAATTGTAGAATCTTTTAGCAAAAAACCTAAACAAGTCTTCTAATACTTGAACCTAATATTTACCAACTAAAACCTTGGGTAGAAAATAGGACTAGATTTTTTTTTTGAAAAGGGCCAAACCCTACTAGGAATGAAGATACATTTAAAATCCAAAAACTTTTAGTGAAGGGCAAGGAAAACATAAGCATGATAGAGGTAATGATGTCCAATTTGTTAGAAATAAAAATGAACAATCTGGTTGCATTCCATATATTCTTCATTCTAATTATTCAAATGTGTCATTTTATGCAATTCAAAGTAATTGATGTCTTCTTTAGTAATCTTTAAGTATCTTGATCACGTTTATTTTAAATCTAAACTAAATTCCTTTTTGCTTTCAAACAATGATTAATTTCAAAAGAATCTTATCCATGGCCCAAATGGGAAAACTTACAACCACTTCTTGCTATTGCCCAAAACTTTCTAATCTTAACTACAGAAAATAGAGCAAACTGAATATGGGTTACAAAGACATTAAACTAATCATACCTGTAAAATGTAATGAATTGAACAAAACTTGAAAAAGTTACCCATACATCATAACAAGGAAAACAAAAAAAATAATTAATAAACTTAAGGTTGATTTGTTGCAAAAAAATCCTAATCACATGTGGAAAGTTAGTAAGTTACCTAATAACAACACAAAAGACATGAGAACCAATTTTCAAGAATAAAAAAATTAAAGCCTTTACTTTCTATCAACTAGTTGCATTGGCACTATTCAGGCTTCTCTAGTAACTTAGTTAGTAAGTTAGTAAGTTACCTACTAACTTTCCACACATGATTAGTTTTTTGTGCAACAAATCAACCTTAATTTTATTAATTATTATTTTTATTTTCCTTGTTATGATGTATGGGTAACTTTTTCAGGTTCTGTTCAATTCATTACATTTTACAGGTATGATTAGTTTAATGTCTTTGTAACCCATATTCAGTTTGCTCTATTTTCTATGGTTAGGCCTTGCTCTAAGGCTTCTCTATGTGATTTGGTCTTAGTGTCCCTCCTCCTTTTGGTTGGACTATTTTTTCATGGGTCCTTGTAATGAATTATCATTTGTGTGCTCTTGGGGTGTTTGGTCCTTTGCTTTTGGCTGGATTGTTGTACTTATGGAACTTCAATAGACTTATCTTTCATCCCAGTATTGTAAAGGGTTTCGGGGTCCCTGCAAAACCTGTTGTTATCTTAATAAAATCCTAGTTGCATTGGCACTATTCAAGGGTATTAGATTATCCATAAAAAATTCTGATTTCAATTCATAGACACATAAAATCAGTAAACCCAAACAGAGAAAAAAGAATATCCATCAACACAAAAATTAGTTCATTGTCCAAATCCCTGTTTCAAAATAGAAACCTTGATTATCTATTTCCTATAAATGATGGCAAAGATAATATTTGTTACAAAATAGTCACTCAAAATTCCCTTTCTCACAAGATATGAGTAAAAGTTTAACATAAAACATGATCAAAGAAAAACAATATAGCTAGATGTAAACTATTAGCATTACATCATTAGAAAAAGCAAGATATCATGTAAATGTATGTGCACTTATTGTAGCCCTAAATATTTCAACTGGCTAACAAATGTACATACAGTTAACACCAAAGAAATGACCTCCTTTTAAAGCCCCACTGACATGTTCCCTACATAAGCCAAATAGAATTAAAAAAATGTGTTAAACAAGCTTGTGTGCAAGGCTCAGGTGGATTTTGAGAAAATATATGCTCCTTTGACATGGCTTCTAAAAGTAAATTTATTCTTAGATTCATCCTTAGCTTTGTAGTATTTCTAGGTGTAAAAACAATCTGCAGATGGAACAATTCTTCAAAAAAAATCCAGCCCATATGAAAAAATCTTTGCATTTGGTAGTAATTTGCAAAAGTTATAGTTGGGCAACAATTCAACTTGCTTACAGTCTTGCTTGAGATCAAATCTCAAGCAATATAGTATTTAAAACATAGTACAACTTATCTAAATTTGTTATATACTAGAACCCACTTTCATAAAGTGCTAGAAAGTTCCTTCGAGGTATAATAGGTACCTTCCAAATAAGGAATACAAATGAAAGTAGAGCGAAGACAAAATTTAAATGAAATTCAACTAAAATTTGAGTGATGGTGAGAACAAGTGACAACTGCTATTTTGGGGTGCTGGGAATCCAACTAATAGATTTTTAGAAAATAATAATTAAATCTGTAATGATGTACAATACCAAAAAAGTATGGGACCCATGTGGGACTATGGTCTACTAAAGTCCAACCTGTTGATTTAGTTTGAAATTTGTGGTCTATTTATGGTACTTCCATGCATCACCTTTCAACACCACTATGTGATTGGACATAATGCCAAAGTAGTTAAAGCATATGGATTTTTTCCATTGAAGTCTTTACATCCTAATATAAGAAGTGGGACCCAAATGCATTATAGAAGGGAGATCGTAAAGTGGTAGAAACTATTACCAATTTTTTTTTGCTTGGATGACATTCACTGCTGAAGGAGTTAGTATTGCTGGAATCATGATATATTTTAGTTGTAGGTTAACATAATTGAATTGAATTGATAGCAAAACAAGTTTTTTCCCCTTTTAGGGAATGTGAAGATGCAATTTGGGTGGGCAATTTTTTTCTTCAATTTTTCTTCTCCTTATGTTTGATTTTAGGTCAATTTCTTGCTAACATTTTGATTGGCCCTCTAGAAATTCATATGATCAAAATTCACTTGCCCAACATGATGCTAAATATTTGAAAATGATGAAAAAGGAACCAAACCTTTCAAATTACAATGTTAATGATTAGGCTTTGAATTGTACAAAATGCCTTCATGTTGCACAATAGAAGCTAAAAAAAAATTGAAGGCCCCAAAACATTAAAAAATGATGTACTAAAATTCCTAATTGGATTCACCAAACAAAGATTAGTATATTTACGGATGTTATTAAATGCACCGACATAAAATACAAACTACTAAACCTGCAAATGGTACTAAACACAACCTAACATCCATAGCTCTAAACTGAAAACTTAATTTTTGAACCATTTTGGAAACAACAAATGTATTAAACAATCTACCGGTAATCCTAAAAAACTTGTCGAAGAAATAGAGAAAATAGAGAGAAAAACCCTTGGAAAGTAAAGAACATGACAAAAATGACCAAAATGGACAGGCTACAATCAAACATTTTAAAACATTAATTCAAGATAGTAATTGGTGGATCTAGTGCTTAAACTTGAAGATATTTGAGTGAAAGGAAAATATAATCAACTTTCTTTTGGATTTAATGTAAATTATCATCAATATTTAAAGATTTATCTTCGAGATGAAATAGCAAGAAAAGAATAATGAGATGAAATGTTGATGAAAGGGAAAAATATACATAATCAAACTTTTCAAAAAAAATTGTGTACAAAAATTCTACTTTAAATAAAAGGCGAAGATAGTATTTGGTGGATCCAATGTTTAAACTCAAAGGCATTTCAGTGAAAGGAAATTAGAATGATTTTTCTTTTCCATTAAATCTAAATTCTTATCATATTTAATGATTTATCTTCTAAAAGAAATAGCAAGAAAAGGAAAATGAATTGAAATGTCAACGAAATAGAAAAATTTACATAATCTAACTTTAATAAAATTTATGAGTGAAAAATTTTCATTTAAATGAAAGCAAAGTGAGTCCTCTCTCAAAAATATGAGTCATTAAGAAGGTTAGTCATAGATAAAATTTGTAAGCCTGGAAAAAAAGCACTCAGATTCCACACTGCGTCTAGACAAGAATATTTACCTGTGTTACATTAATTGATTGACGAAGTCTTGACATTGCAAGCTACAAGAAGAGTCAAAGGTAGCATTTTAAAAAATAATCATGATTAACAAATAGCATTTTGAAATCATTCATTTTCCCACAAAGGAATGATCATGCTCACACAAAAGAAAGGAGGGAGAAACTTTGTCAAAAACATCAAAACCCGTCACAAAATCATTTGAGCACTATTCTAACGAAGTCAAGGAATGAAGAAAGTTGTTTTAGATAAGGAAAAATCCATCACATTCTTCCTCTACTGTTATACATCTTGAGCATTATCTCACTGCAAGAAAGGGATTTGTTTAGGCCATGAAGCATTGTGAATGGCCTAGACTTTCCTCACAATGTTATCAAAGAGGAATGTAAGAAACCAAAAATGCACTGGCATACAAATATGCACCTTGGACGCTAAAAGGAATCCCTCTGAAGTTTAAAGACCCCAACTCTAACTACTATTTGCATCCAGGGCACCAATCCACAGGCACATAGGAATTGTGCCCACACTAAGAATCCCTTACAGGCCTCAAACAATCTAAGGTAGGATAGGGCATCAGAGTTTGTGCAACCACGCTCCCAAGAAATACCATTGTGGAAAAGAAAATCATAGAAAATACCCCACGTAGTCTTCATACACAACAAACAACCCCTAACTTGCACCAAACAAACCCTGCAAACCAAAAATAGTGTGGCTAGAGTTTTCTGTATGTGAGCTCCTAGCCCGAAGAGAATTAATTTTCCTTACCTGTTACATGAATAGACATTCACATTCAGTACAATTTTGTCCAAATTTGCCTACAAAACATGCAATATCTGTGTTTGCCACTTCCGTAGTGCAAATCTGGGTGTTTAGTGGTTTCAGGGTGTGAGATTGGTTTCAAGGGCATGAGACAGGTTTCTCATGTGTACGGATGCGAGTGATCTCGTAGGAGAAGCCTATCGGCTAAAAATATATCTTCCAATGGTTCTCTGTGAAAGGACATGCCCTTTCACAGGACCTAATCATAGCAACTAACCCTAAAAATACAAATTAAACCATAATAATGGTTTTTAGGGAAACTCTTCCCATACAATTAATTTGATTTATGATACTTTAGGTGTTCCGTGCATAATAATCTGACGTTTAGTTTCCTGCACAAAAACACCTAACATTAGATAATCTTAAAACCTAAAATAAAAATCATTACATTCATAATATATTAGGTTTCATAAAAAACATTATTATTTATTTATTAATTAATAATTAATCAAAAATAAATTTATGCCACACTTTATACATGCATTTGATAAATAAAGTGAAAAATAAAAATTAAATATTAATTATATGTTATCCACATTAATTATCAAAAACATAACGAATCACATTAATTATTAAATCATAAGGAATTTCATTATTGAGATAATATTCAAAAAATAAAAAATAAAATGACATTATGTTTATAATGTTGCTTTTATTTTCAAGATAAGTCATAATGCGCTTATATTTATTTTAAGATATATCTACAACTATAATGCAATGTAACATAGAAATGTTAAAAACATTAGGGTGAAGGATTTTACAATTCACCCTCAAAAGGGGGCATTTTACCCTAAATTCATGATATCACTTAAATAATTTTGACATAGGGTAAGTGCAATAACAACCCTAAAATTAATAATACTTTTAATGTAAAACCATATAAAACCAATTAAGGGTTTTTAGAAATAAAGTATTTCAAAACATGAACCCTAAACAAGAAGGTGGGAAAACAATTAATTTTTATTAAAAATAAATTACTTAAGCCTTTTCACCCTTCAAGAAATAAAATTATTAAAGTTAAGAATATAATAAGGTGAAAATACAAAAAACATGCAGGGATATGAAAAGTAAAAATTAATATCAAAAAACATATCAAAACCCTAAAACATAATAATATTTATCACATACATTTACTTTATCATATTTTTTCACTTTAGGGTTTTTAGGAGTAAAACATAAATTAAGATTAAAAACAATTATATTAGTAACCACAATAATTTCACACACAAAATATTAATTCCCTTAATAATTTATTTCAAGAAAGAAATAAGATTATCTTTAACTTATACCTTTATTTACACCTACACTCTTAAGGAAAAACATAGAGTAACTGATAGGGGTAGAGTTAGGTAGTTAGGTAGGAAAAGTGATGTGTCGAGAGGTTGAGTGTTCAACTCCCTCTCCTCAATCTTTTTTCTAAAATCAGAAAATAAATAATTCACGGGAAAATAATATTTCACATTGACTTGAAAAAGTGATTAAGAGATTACTCCCTGTGTAAACAGTTGTATTAACTTCTCACCTGCACATGAAAACAAAATAAATAAATTTCTCCTCCTAATCCTCTCAAAGAAAATAAATAGACTAATCGGTTAAGGGGTAGGAGGGTAGATAGGTAGGAAAAAAGGTTGGCTTGAGAGGTCAAGAGTTCAACTCCCTCTCACCACCTTTTTTCATTTAATTTATTTTATTCATCATTTTTAGAATAATTTTATTTCAAAATGAATATACATTAAATAAGTTGAAAAATAATTAACAACCTAATACATGAAAAATGATAAACATATATGCCCTTTTATCATTTTGATTTTTTATCATAGAGAAATTATATAAAATTGAAATTAAACATCATACTTCCCTGACATTTCGTCCATTTAGAACCTGAAATTTTCAGTGTCAACAAGTGCGCTGACTCCAAAACACTATATGACTTTGTTGCCATAATGACAACACTATATTAAGTCATATACACTAGTGTAGTCAACTTGCCAACAACAATATCCTTTTCAAGGTCTCTGTTCTTCATTAGAGGTATTACTTAACCAATCATGTCTTTACAAGAACACGTTTTAACATTACCACTCAATGCTTGAACAATCTAATCATTAGACATAAAAGAACCATCAAAATTCTTTAAATTAATCAGTAACTTGTTCATAGAATCATGCTCAAGTCAAGTTCCATATTCCAATATTTTATTCATTGGATTAGATTCATATCATTGTTCTAATCACAGTCCTACAACAAGCATAACTCTTGCAACATAAGTTCACCGATTAATAACCATTCAAGATTACATATTTCTCAACTCAATACACTTTCTAGGGTTGGTAAACATTAGATTAGGAATGATTAAAGGTCTCTGATATTTGATCACATTAGGAATGAAAAGAACAATCCATAATGAATGCCTAATCAACTAACTGGGATAGATTGTTATTGTTTAGAAAATCATAAAATGCCCTTCTAACATAAGTGCACTCCCTTCATTCCATACACAAAAAATCTTTAATAAATAATTCCCAATCATCAATTATAATTCCACAAATATGGAGATAGACATCAAATGACTTTGTAATCATATTCTCAAAAGGAAAATAGTAACTTCAATATAAGATAGACTGTCATCATTTGTATAGTTGCAACTGTACTTCTAATACCAATATACATGTCCATTATCAATTCATTATGCATCTAATCATTGTGGATGTCCTTTTACATTTTTTAAATCCTTAACAAACACTTACCAACCTTTATAAAGCCATAGGTCATGTTTATCCAATCAAACAACTTAACCACTATCAAAAACTCAAGAAACTTACTATAACAATCAACTAGGGCTTCAAAATTCTTGTACATACCATAACCATTAGATGTGAGACCAAATGAATTCAAATGAACTATAAGTCTACTCTTAAATTCCAAATTTTTACAATTTTCTAACAGTTACAAACAAAGTTATAACCAAACCCTTGTGGGCAACTCCCAAAATTGAGGGTTTCATAGAAAGTTTTGCAAAATCTAATGGATCTCTTGTTATGGGTCACGAACAAGCACCAAAATTGGTTCAAAGAAGAGCTAGTTCATCATTATTTATTAAAAAAAAAGTTTGGGTACTTATTCAATCCATTTATCATATAAAAAGTAATAAAAAACAAATAAAAACATAAGTGTGTTAAACTGTCCACTTACATATTTTGATTATTTATTGAATCCCTACCAGAAATATAGTACAAATATCTTTGGTTTGATGGTGTAAAAATTCATAAACCTCCTTTCCACTCACTCCATGATCATCACATGATCCTTTACATCCAACATGGATGGAAGTGTACTTGATTAGTCATCAATCCTACAGACAACTTGATGATAGTCAGAGGTACATTGGATTTGATCAATACACACAACCTCTCACTGACTCACCATATATAACCTCAACCCTTACACACTATTTTATAATTTATTTGATATTTATATACTCTTATAACTACTTTTGGACCGAACTAAAAACCTTAGTGCATCTTTTGTGCAACATTTGTAAAATTGTCAATTTTGCAAAGGTGCACTTTTGCAACTTTTTGCAATATTTTGCACTTTTACATTTAATACCTTCACAACTTTGAATAAACCACCTAGACACATCAAAATGAAAATTTTATGACCTTTTACAATCTTGGTACCCTTTCATGGGTTATTTTACACCTTTTGACCTTATGGACCTAATCAAGACCTAGTTGACAACTTGAGCAACTTTTCACAATTTCGACCAAAATGGAATATAGCCTTAAATATTTGTTCTAATAGACTCATTAGGAATTTAATACATCATGAATGACCTTATTACATTAAATAATCACAAATTTTCACATTTTGGCCTTTGACCTCCTATATGTGCATGTACCTTAGGCGCTCCTGCACCATTGGGTCTTCCACACTCAAAAAAATTAAGTACCATACTAGGTCTTGTATTCCCTATTGCATTAAAAATCCCACAAAAAATAAGCTAGGTCTCTAAAATCCTCCAGTAATTAGCATTGATTTCATTAGGAAATCACCTATATAATAAAATGCCACAATAACTATTTATTGTAGTAAACGATATTTCAATTTTTTCTATATTGGTTGCATGTAAGGAAAACATATTTTTTTGTGTATTTTCTCCAATCATTTTACAATAGATTTTTGGCTACAAACACCCATTGCATTTGAATAGGACCCTAGGTTTGTTAGTCACTTATAGAAAGCCTTGTGGTATAGATTAGGTAGTCAAATAGATCAATCAAGAAATTATCATTAAGAGATAAATAAAAAAATGGAGGAGATCAATCACACACTAGCCAAGGACACACACCCACTTTTCAAGGTGGTAAGATAAGAAAAATGGTACATCTTTAGCAACTCTAAATTTAGTTTCCATGATTTACCAAAGACGTGATAGGCCCAGTCCACTATCAACTACAAACCTTTAGACAACCTTGTGTAGGTGTGAATAATAATTTGTGCTAAAGTGAAATCCCCTAAAATATCTCATATACTAGCTCAAACATTTGCAATATAGCATGTTACAATGCAACCATCAACAACTCTTCACATGAAAATTTCCAAAATGCACAAACTTTATTCAAATAATTTTTTAATATCATGACTAGTGTCAAGTGTTGGGGAGAGGTAGAGGAAATAAAATACCAGTGGAAATGGTGATGTTTTTAGTCAAGAATCAACACTCATAGGTTAACATAGAATTTGAATTTGTCACTAAGCTACTAAATGCCTTACATGAAGGTTTAATTCAAGGAAAGGACCCTCTTCATGTCAATTTGAAACTCTATTATCGACGTGTTATTAAATATTGTATAAGAACAAGGATACATGTAGTACCTAATAGGGTTTTGAAAAGGAAAATAACCAAGGAAGGCTATCAGTCTAGATGTGGAGTTACAAATGGTATAGAAAATTCCCAAAGGCTACAATAATAAGTGAAGAAAGATAATCACAACACATTGCATATTTAATTATCTCAAGACTAACTTATGATGGACAACGTGCATCCTCAACACATCCACATTTAGCATACATATCCATGAGGGAATTTGCTACAAAAATGTGAGATTCTAAACCATTTCTTACAATATTGTAATGGATTGCCTAATTGTTTTGAAGATCTAAGAGGTGCCCACATGTCTTTAGCACAAGTAAAAAAGTGTGAAATGGTCTGGCCAAATTTGGTTGTAGAGTACAAGGGATTCCTTTCTCTAGTTCTAATTTTATTAATACATTCCACAAAGAAAGGGGTGGATCATACATTAGATCAAAATTTAGGTGTGTAATAGGTAAACCCCTTACCTTCATATATGTAATTACAAGTTTGGAAGCCAATTAACAGGTGAATAATAATAGATCAAGTATGTAAAGAGTGAAATCACGATGTGCATACCTGCTTAAAACCCCTAAAACTTGATATTTCTCAACAAAATCCACTCCAAAAAATATTGGCATTGCTCTTCTAAAAGTCACTTTTGATCTTATAATATTCCTCCCATATAAATATCATTTTCGCATTTAAAAAAAAATGTTTCTCGTATTTGTCTAAATTCCAAAAAACTTTCCTATCATTGGAATTTTGATGAGCATGGGCAACATTTTTTTTAAAAAGAAGAAAATTTGACACAAATTTTCTTGTAAAATGTGACAAAGAAAAACAAATCCTATACTTTATCAGAATTTTTTTCATAAAATGAACCCAAATGAGTTAGTGAATAGACCAAGAGACCACCTCTATATGGGCTGAAGAGGAAGAGGTAATCAAACTTGAGAGCCAACCATGAATCTATCCTACTCCTAAGAAGCCATATAAAGGAGAAGACCAACCAAATTTATAAACCTTGTCCTTCACGAAACAAGTCCCCACCTCCATATGAGACTCTTCCACCTCCATAGGCCTGTAAAAGAGGAAGAAACAAACTAAGTGTGCCAAGTCCTCACAATGGCAAAAAGAAAACACCCCATCACAACATTGTCCAACATAGCCCCAAAATTAGCTACAAATTTCAACCCAAAATAGCCAAAGATCAAAGCGAGCCCTTTAAAACTAACAACAATCAATTGGCCTCCAAAGGAAAAAATGATACTATCCCTACCCACTAATATGGATATTCTAAACAAGAAAACACAAAAGTAAATAAAAATAAACTTGATAATAATAGTAATATCCATCACAACCCAAAAATGAAGGGCAAAGAAACTTAACCCCAAACCTAGGATAGGCACCATCATTTGTCAAAGGAGAAAATAATGTCTCCTCTCCTCCTAACCCAATATTCTAGAGAAAATAAACCTCTTACAACACCTTCCACCATAGAAGGGCATGGAAAACTATCTGTTCAACATGCACCATCCTCCAATCATCACTCCAACACATATTGCCAGAGTCAAAACACCATAAGAAAACAATAGAGACTATATTGTTTCCTCCTAATACAATTTCAAAAATGTATATCCCTCATTTAATCACTCCAAACCACCCCACAAAGGAAAAAACCCACCAAGATGGACAAAGTCGAGAATACCTAACAAGAGCATGGCCCCAACTTTGTTACTTACCAAAAAAAACATCTAAAGGACACGATGAATTTTATAAACTAGTTGGAAAAAAGATGTTGGTAGAAAAAATGCCCAAATCCAACAAAGGATAGTGTGTAAACTAGGCTTCATCAATAGAAGCACCCTCAACCAAGAATGGAGAAAACTCATAAAAAGGGCCTAGCACATGGAAAAGAGACTCTAGTACAATAATCAACATGATCAAAGACACCAAGCATATAAGGAGTTATGATGCCACCACTATAGAATAAGGTAGAATAGAGAAAGTTTTATAGCTTAGGAAACCAATCGCCATTAAAGGACAATAGTCATAGGAAGCAAGGGCCTAATGAAGGTTGCAAGAAGAACCTACAAGCTCGTAAAATAGGATAGGGTAATTATCATACTATTGGAAAACAAATGAAATGGAGCATATAAGGAAAAAATTAGGAAAATACTTCTTAACACTCAGAATAGAAAAGTTTTCCATCAAGGTAGAAGAAGAAACTTCAAACCTAACAATCAAAACAACACTCCACCTATTGTTGCACACTGTCTTCCAATACTTCCAATAAACTGGGTAGCCAACCAACTTGTGAAGCACAGACATCTCCATCACATACTCACAGATCCTCTTGTGGAACCTAAGAGTAAACCAAGCACCAAAAAGGGAAAGTTCCAAGTGACCATACACTTACAAGTGAAGTCACACTCCACCAAATAACATTGTGTGGAACAAAAAATTAAAAAAACACAACTCAAGGGCATCATCATGCATGGAAAAACCCCATAGGACTCAAGAAATAGAAATAGTCCTCCTCAACTAGCTATCCACAATATAAGACAAAAAATGAACAACCCATAACAGTCCCCTATAAATGACCTTCAAGCCCCATCATCAGGAGAACATGAGACCAACCAAATAATCCAAATGTGACCATCCACCTTGGAGCACCATTAGGGATTTGTACATAAGTAGACCCTCCTTAAAGCTAATAGGAGGTAATGGAGAAACTCCCAACCATGGGAGTCCGCACTAGCCCTAATCTTTGCATACAAGGATGTCTAAAGCCTTGCAACTCCTTGATCTTGGACACGATGAAAAAAAGTGCCAAAAAAAACCCTAAATCTTGATAGAGTGTACCAACAAGAACGTCACCACACAATGACTGTGGCAAAAAAACTAGGCCAGAGTCCCATAGAGAGTAGAACTAGGGGCCAAACAAGAAACCCTATAATTTCAAAACTAAGAAAAACCCACCAAAGAAGGGATTTTAGGGTAAACAAACTTAGCCACGAACTTCTGAACCATCTCAGACCCATCGAGATCAACATCTTCATTTTCATCCACCCCATTTGCATTATCAAAATTTTAGAAATAAGACCCTCTCCTATTCCTTCTCATATCCATGAAAGTTTCTACCCCCTTACTTGTAGTTTCTCCTCCACATGTATGAAATCATTTTATTTTGTTAAAATATAAAATTTGTGAAGCTATTAATCCATACAATTCTGACTTGTATTTGTTATGGTTTGGATTTCGCGATGCATGGATGTCTTGTCAGATGTTTTATAGTTAATTATTGCATGGTGTGGTGCTAAGATATGATTAATTAGTAGAAGCATTCCTATTCTTGGCTAATGGCCTAATTTATTTTAGTATTTTACTTCCAATAAGTTTCTTCTTTCTCTTTTCAATTGTAGTTAGAGATATCTTAAAATAGGCAAGGCGTTGGCCCTTGATCTAGATATTGTCTTATGGATATTGCATGGCACAAATGTTCATACAATAAAAATGAATATTAACTTATCAATAATTTTGGCACACATGATCCCAAACGTGAATTTAGGTATTTTAAGCTTTAATTTTCATCTCAATTATTTCCACATACTACAATTTGGATGGTAAGTTATACATATATATCTCCAAATGAACATATATCCTCAACCTAGTGACTATGTTGTTTTAAAAGGCTCAACTTTTATATGGGTAGACTATGTCTATATAAAATACGACCAAATGTGATGGATAATCCATAAACTCTTCCATCATGGACCTCCACTACTGCAAAAGAAATAAATATTATTCATGTAGACACTAAAAATTGTCTTATTGCCTGTGCATGATAATTTTATTGATTTTCATCTTAATTAGTTAATTTTATTAATTAATTAATTTATGCCATTCCTCTTAATTCAAATTTTGAATTCATGATTTCCCTCTAATTTTAATGATTGAATAATTTTAATTAATTATTTAGTTTCTAATTAGTATTCTTTAGAGATTCTCTAATTATTCTTCTGAAAATTAATTAAATATTTATTATTATTTAATTAATCTCTTTTCTCTCAGTTTGATTAACTAATCATATTATTTAATTAAAATATTCATCATTGTTATTATCACCACAATTAAGTGATAATTCCAATTACTTAACTACGTCTTCAAAAATTAAACAAGTTATCAATTTATTTAATTTTTCATTTCTCCAATCCAAACTAATTCTTCTAAAAATGAATAGGTTATTTTATTTATTTATTCCTCACATGCACCTCTAAATAAAATTTTGAATTTATTTAATACTAATTATTCTTTCACTTCAACCACTTCTAATTTCCACTAACTAATAGTTCCTCTCTCTATTCAATTTAGCTACATGAGACCAACCAAATAATCCAAATATGACCAACCACCTTGGAGCACCATTAGGGATTTGTACATAAGTAGACCCTCCTTACAGATAATAGGGAGGTAATGGAGAAACTCCCAGCCATGGGAGGCTCCACTAGCCCTAATATTTGCATACAAGGATGTCTAAAGCCTTGCAACTCCTCCATCTTGGATGCCATGAAAAAAAGTGCCAACAAAAACCCTAAATCTTGATAGAGTGTACCAACAAGAATGTCACCACACAATGAATGTGGTAGAAAAACTAGACCAGAGGCCCAAAGAGAGTAGAACTAGGGGCCAAACAAGAAACTCCATAATTTCAAAACCAAGAAAAACCGACCAAAGAAGGGATTTCAGGGTAAAAAAAACTAAGCCACGAGCCTCTCAACCATCTCACACCCATCAAGATCAACATCTTCATTTTCATCCACCCCATTTGCATTATCAAAATTTTAGAAATAAGACCCTCTCCTATTCCTGCTCATATCCACGAAATTTTATACCCCCTTGCTTGTAGTTTTTCCTCCACATGTATGAAATCATTTTATTTTGTTAAAATATAAATTTTGTGAAGCTATTAATCCATACAATTCTGACTTGTATTTGTTATGGTAATTTGGATTTCACGATTCATGGATGTCTTGTCAGATGTTTTATAGTTAATTATTGCATGGTGTGGTGCTAAGATATGATTAATTAGTAGAAGAAATCCTATTCTTGGCTAATGGCCTATTTTATTTTAGTATTTTACTTCCAATAATTTTATTCTTTCTCTTTTCAATTGTAGTTAGATATATCTTAAAATAGGCAACGGGTTGGCCCTTGATCTAGATATTTTCTTATGGATATTGCATGGCGCAAATGTTCATACAATAAAAATGAATATTAACTTATCAATAATTTTGGCACACATGATCCCAAATGTGAATTTAGGTATTTTAAGCTTTAATTTTCATCTCAATTAGTTCCACATACTACAATTTAGATGGTAAGTTATAGATATATATCTCCAAATTAGTATATATCCTCAACCTAGTGACTATGTTGTTTTAAGAGGCTCAACTTTTATATGGGTAGACTATGTCTATATAAAACACAACCAAATGTGATGGATAATCCATAAACTCTTCCATCATGGACCTCCACTACTACAAAAGAAATAAATATTATTCATGTAGGCACTAAAAATTGTCTTATTGCCTGTGCATGACAATTTTATTGATTTTCATCTTAATTAGTTATTTTTTTAATTAATTAATTTATGCCATTCCTCTTAATTCAAATTTTGAATTCATGATTTCCCTCTAATTTTAATGATTGAATAATTTTAATTAATTATTTAGTTTCTAATTAGTATTCTTTAGAGATTCTCTAATTATTCTTTTGGAAATTAATTAAATATTTATTATTATTTAATTAATCTATTTTCTCTCAGTTTGATTAACTAATCAAATTATTCAATTAAAATATTCATCATTATTATTATCACCACAATTAAGTGATAATTCTGATTACTTAACCGCATCTTAAAAAATTAAACAAATTATCAATTTATTTAATTTTCCATTTCTCCAATCCAAACTAATTCTTCTAAAAATGAATAAGTTATTTTATTTATTTATTCCTCACATGCACCTCTAAATAAAATTTTGAATTTATTTAATACTAATTATTCTTTTACTTCAACCACTTCTAACTGCCACTAACTAACAGTTCCTCTCTCTATTCAGTTTAGCTACATGAGACCAACCAAATAATCCAAATGTGACCATCCACCTTGGAGCACCATTAGGGATTTGTACATAATTAGGTCCTCCTTAAAGATAAGAGGGAGGTAATGGAGAAGCTCCCAACCATGGGAGGCCGCACTAGCCCTAATCTTCGCATACACAGATGTCTAAAGCCTTGCAACTCCTCCATCTTGGACAACATGAAAAAAAGTGCCAAAAAAAACCCTAAATCTTGATAGAGTGTACCAACAAGAACATCACCACACAATGAATGTGGTAGAAAAACTAGGCCAAAGGCCCAAAGAGAGTAGAACTATGGGCCAAACAAGAAACCCTATAATTTCAAAACCAAGAAACCATCTAGATCAACATCTTCATTTTCATCCACCCCATTTGCATTATCAAAATTTTAAAAATAAGACCCTCTCCTATTCCTGCTCATATCCATGAAAGTTTCTACCCCCTTACTTGTAGTTTTTCCTCCACATGTATGAAATCATTTTATTTTGTTAAAATATAAAATTTTTGAAGCTATTAATCCATACAATTCTGACTTGTATTTGTTATGGTTTGGATTTTGTGATGCACGGATGTCTTGTCAGATGTTTTATAGTTAATTATTGCATGGTGTGGTGCTAAGATATGATTAATTAGTAGAAGCATTCCTATTCTTGGCTAATGGCCTATTTTATTTTAGTATTTTACTTCCAATAATTTTCTTCTTTCTCTTTTCAATTGTAGTTAGAGATATCTTAAAATAGGCAAGGCATTGGCCCTTGATCTAGATATTGTCTTATGGATATTGCATGGCACACATTTTCATACAATAAAAATGAATAGTAACTTATTAATAATTTTGGCACACATGATCCCAAACATGAATTTAGGTATTTTAAGCTTTAATTTTCATATCAATTAATTATTTAGTTTCTAATTAGTATTCTTTAGAGATTCTCTACTTATTCTTCTGGAAATTAATTAAATATTTATTATTATTTAATTAATCTCTTTTCTCTCAGTTTGATTAACTAATCATATTATTTAATTAAAATATTCATCATTGTTATTATCACCACAATTAAGTGATAATTCCAATTACTTAACTGCATCTTCAAAAATTAATCAAATTATCAATTTATTTAATTTTCCATTTCTCCAATCCAAACTAATTCTTTGACTAAAAATGAATAGGTTAGTTAATTTTTTTATTCCTTACATGCACTTCTAAATAAAATTTTGAATTTATTTAACACTAATTATTCTTTCACTTCAACCACTTCTAACTGCCACTAACTAACAGTTCCTCTCTCTATTCAATTTATCTTGACTAATTAATCAATTCAGTCTTCTCCTCAATCAATTCAGTTGAATGTCTAATCAATCCAGTCTACTTCCAATCAATACAGTTAACTATCCAATCTATTTTCTCATGCAACCATTTAACTACCAATTTTTCATAGGATTATAATTAATCAAATCAGTCAATTATTCAATCAATCCTAGTAATCTAATCAACCAATTCTAGTTATCTATTCAATCACCCAAATCTGATTGATTTTTATAATTCTATATAATAAGGCTTAATTCTCATTGGTTTACAACTATAATCTTGAATTCGCATATTGTCATACTCGATAAATTCTGAGAGACCACATTGCATTGAGAAGGAGAGAGCCAAGGGAGGATTTTTTGATTATTGTAATGGTTTGATTTGATATTTTTAATTTACAATCAATTATATTTTCATTCTTTCTTGATGTTAGGAGTATTTTTTTAGCAATCTATATCTTAGTGGTTGGATATAAATTGGTTGTTGCAAATTTAAGAATATTTTACCCATACAACATAAGGGTGAACCCAATGTGAAATGCTTGATGATTTTGATTTTTCAATCTTAGTTTTTTTGTAGATACAAGAGTGTTCGATGCATTTGTTGTTTATTTGCCACATTCACATAATTGAGCGTCGTAACTAATTTTTGATCACAGTAATTACTCTGTGTTTTCTGATAATATCTAGGTTGTTGTGGTTTTTATTTGTAGGATTATTAGCTGCAAATGTAGATCTTAAGATGCTATTGCATCTTTGCAATACACAACTATTCTTCATTGATGCTTTATTTTTCTATTTATTGAGTTTAAATTATTTATGCGCATGCAAGACAAATTGATGAATATGACATTTTAAAAATGCATATGTGCTTAAAGAGATGCAATTGTACTATTAACATGATGCATTTGTTAGAAGAAGAGCCATAATTACTTGCAAAATGATGCAAACACCTGATACAGATGCCCAAAAATTAGAAGTATAAAAGGCCAAATTGACATGCCCTCTTGAATACAAATGAATAAAGGAAGAAAGCCAAGTTAGAAATACTTTCAGATGCACAATAGATGTCAAAGAACATCAAGATTTTATCAAATTCCAAGAGGTCTTCAATAGATATTTTCAAAGGGAATTGGCTTATTTTGAGAAATATAATTTGATGATCAATATAGTAATCTGCATTCTGATGATTTTTTATTTTTAGATCTGGGGATTTTATTACAAATATTTGATTTGTATCATGTGGCGAGGAAACAACTCCTTTATGTATTAAAACAATTCACACTTCATTTTTGGTGCTTAAAATGAAGCCTTTTCTTTTCTATTTGTTTTTAGATTATATAACATTTATGTTTGGGATTTAATAATGGAACTTTCTGTCTAGTGTGCTTGGTGTTCTTGCACACTCTATTTAGGTTAGTTATCATTTTTATTTTATTAGAGAGGTATCTCTAGTTATTTCATCACTGAGGGGATGACTTCAATGTGGTAAATTCCCCTGGATGCTATATAAATAAGGCTACGGGTAAACTTTGGTTTTCCACTAGCCATCTTGGGCTCAGTGTTCTAGTGATAGCTCAAATCAAACAGATGTTCCTGTACAGGTGAAAAATGGTGAGCAATGCCAAAGTGTAGATCACTCACCAAATTCGAGGCTGTATATTGGAATACAAATCTAACCTTAAATGAATCTGATTAGCACAACCAAAGGAGGAATGGTGCTAATGCAAGATCTATGTTTAAGGAGGAATTTGGATTCCTAAAAAGAGAAGGAAAGTAAATGATATAAAATATAATCTATGAAAGTGTGAGGGAAAAGAAAAGATAATGAATGTACCTGGAAACAAGATGAGGAGATCTGAAATGTGAATTTGAATTTAACTATCACTAGAATGTCATAATCAACTGTAAGTCCATATCTAGGAAACTAAGACCTGTAACTTTCTACTCTACAATTTTCAGCCATAAATTTTAGAAACAAGTTAGGTTTTGACATGTTCCTAGGGATAAGTCGAGAAGTTGACTTGTTTAGAACAATAGTGCCAAAACTGATGAAACTTTTTGGGATCCTATATATACACCTCCACTTCTTACATCCAAGATCGCAACTCCGCAACCTATTTCTACACACATAAAAATGGGGAAGAAGGTTGAAGGAAGGGGTTTGCCTTAGTCAAACCCCTGTTTAGGAATCAACCTTGAAATGAAATGAAATAAATGAAAAGTGTTTTGTCATGTTGCAGAGGCTAGATATAAACAAATGAAGTATATCATACCATGTAGATACAATTACCTCTTTGAATGTGATCAAGTATATTGATGCAATAGCTTTGACTAAACACAAAAACCCAAAAATCAAATCATGTAAGACAAAACCTCATGTAGTAGATGTTGTAATTCACCACAATGTTTGATTGGGGAAGAGAGAGAAGAATAAATCTTGATAGAGGAATGTGGATCTCCTTCCTTAATATAAAAATCCTTTGTTTGGCCTCCAATGGGGAAATAAGCTAGATCTATAGAATAAAACACCTTGATTGCATGAGAGGAATGAAGACTTGAATGCTTGATGGCTCTTGCTTGCTTGAATACTTGGATGTTTGATTGATAACTTGATAATGTGCACTTGATTATAGCTTACATATGATTGATGGATAGTTTGCACATGAATCATGGATGCCAAATGAGGAGAGAAGAGGTCCTTTTATACTCAATTCCCTCCATTAGGGATTCAAATTAAATCTAGGATGACCATAAATCTAAACCTTGAAGGAAAACCCTACCATCATGCCATGGGCCAAATCTAGGCTCAAAAACCTAGGGACAAGTTGAATCTTGACTTGTACCCCAAGGACAGGTTGACTCTTAAATTTTACCTTGGGGACAAGTCAAATCTTGACTTGTACCTTAGGGACAAGTCAACTATCTACTTGTACCCCATAAATTAAGCCCAAATTTCTTACGAATGTCAGGAAAGGTGAAAGGAGTGGGGAAAGAAAAAATAGGTTGTGAGGTCGTGACAAATCCTAAAGTCTAAAAATAAATGTATGGATCCTAGGTGAGGAAATCAATTATGGGATTAGATGGAAGAGGGGAAATCATTCTTAAAAGAGAGAGCCAACCTTGATTTAAATAAATATTGAAGGAGGATGAGGAATCATATTTGTATTAAGTATGCATTTAAATTAAATATGAGGCCCTACAATAGAAGATACACTAAAGTAGGAAAAAAATGGTGTTACAATGGTGAGAAAGACTAATTGTGCCCTTGGTGTCCTTGGTTTTTTAGCACAGTGGTGGTTTGTGACATGGCTTAATTGCCTCTTGTGTCTTCTATAAGTCTAGTGGTTGTATCAGTCATTAATAGGTTGATCTTTTGGTGCAATGCCAATTGCTAGTTGTAACAAGAGGTATTAGAGCTTAGTCACAAGTTTGGATCCCATACTTGTGTTGGAGGGGGATTGTCACTATGGTGAAAAAGACTAATTACACCCTTGGTCTCCTTATTTGTTCAACATAGTGGTGGTTTGTGAAATGGATTAACTGCCTCATGTGTCTTCTATAAGTCTAGTGGTTGTATCAGGCATTAACAAGTCGATATTTTTGTGCAACAATAACTGCTAGTTGTAAAAAATGGTCCCAAAATAAGAACAAGTTAAGTGCTTACCTTTTAGGATATGATGCAGAGGCATCCAAGGTTAAGGCCAGGACATTCTTTGTCCTTGGTGAAACTACATGGAATGTTGGTATTTTGGCCGATGTTACTTGGTTGCAGCCTTGGCCGACGGTCTCGGTCATTGAAGGAAGCTTGGTCACTGAAGGAACTCGGTGGTCTTTGGCACTCAGTGAAAGTGTTACTCAGTCATGCCTACGGTGATCGGTCAAAACTGGTGCTCGGTGATGCCTACCATGCTCGGTTAATTCACTGTCGCTCAGTAGTTCTAGCTTATCGACTAGAGTCCTGTGTAATTTGTTGAGCCGACTTGGTGAATTTATTGTTGGTAGCTATTATTATAGGCTGACATCCTGAATTAAATGTTTGTATATAATTTGTAAGCTGAATTGTATGACATTTAATATTTGTTAGGAAGAGTTAAGGGTTTCATCCAGCTGACTTGTGGCTGATGACTAGTATTTATAGGATGTTTGGGTAGATGTTTAGAGACATGACTTAGCCAATCTGGGATATCAGATGTGAAGCTTGAAAGCTAAAGTTGGTGAAGTTGTGGAAGAGATCTTGCATGATCTTGTAGATTAGATTATTATCTGATAGTTATTTGTAGCAGAGCTAGGGGTTGGCATACTTGGGAACAAGGAGATTTCTTGGAGGCTTGCGAGCTCAAGTTTAGATCTACCTTAGGGTTTCCATCAGCTTCTGATTGTCTTCAGAGCTAAACTAGTTGAGATTGTATTGGATCTAGTTGTGGATCTTGTAGAATTATTTCATTTTGTAATTGGCCCTAACTCGGAAGGCCTGACAGCCGGGCATGTTAATGAAAATCAGTGTTAAACAATTACTTTGTGTTGCATTGTTGAGTATTCCACTATGTAATTTTGTTGACTGCAAGGTTTGGACTATCCTTAATTGGATCCACCATCCTTGATTGCATCAGGTGGTATCAGAGCTAAAGTTTGTTCATGTTGGAGTTGATCGTTGATCTTGAAGGTTAACCTACCAAGGCTGATCTTGCGAAGTTGATCCTATTGAAGAAGAGATTGTGTGCAATCTAGATTATAGATCTAGAGCATTGAACTTGTGGATCTTGATCTAGTTGTTTGCTCAAGGTGGAAGGTTGAGATCTAACTTGTACACAACTTAGAGATTGTCACAAGGTGGTTGGTGAGGGTTTTTTGTAGAGGTTTTCTCTTATCTTTAAGGATGCCTCTGAGAAGATTGGACCCTAGAGATATTGCAAATCTTTGTGATGCTGTGGAATCAAAAATTTCTGATAAAGTCAGATCGAATGTCAAATCTGAGATAGAATTGATGAAGAATGACATGGTTGTCGAGATCATGAGAGTTGTTTCTGGTGTACCTCAGAATGTTGGTACTGAAGATGGCTATGAAGAAGCTACTAATGAATTTGAAATGGCTGGATCTAGTGGTGATGATTGAAGGAATAGATCTGGTGAAGATAGAACTACTTGGTTACCTAGATCTGGAGCTCAGTTTAGTAGTAGTTACCAAATGGAAGTTTCTAATTTCTCTGGTACTTTGAAGCCCGATAATTTGATTGATTGGATTGGTGAACTTGAAGATTTCTTTGAGCTAGAAGAAATTGAAGATCCTCTTCAAGTGAGATTAACATAGACAAAGTTGAAAGGACATGCTGGTCTTTGGTGGAAGAAAATACAAAGAGACCGAGAAGATGAAGGTGAAACAAAGATCAATCGGTGGAGGTTGATGGTGACTAAGTTGAAAGCTAAGTTCATACCTTCTAACTATGAGCTTGAATTGTTTAAGAAGTTGCAGAATCTGAAATAGAAGGAGTTGTCTATTGAAGATTATACCAAGGAGTTCTACAAACTTACTATTTGGTCTGGACACTGAGAGCTTGGTAAGGAAAAGGTAGCTCGGTATGTGAATGGTCTGAGATTCAATATTTAGGATGAGCTTGGTATGCTGAAGATTGATTCTATTAAATATGCTTATCATTATGCTCTGAAGGCAGAAGATAAGTTGAAGAGGAAAAAACCTAGTAACTCCCGAGGGAAGGAAAATATTGATCACTCGGTGAAGGATAAATCAACTGATGCAGAAGATGAATAGAAACATGTGGAACCGAAGAGGAAGACATGTAGAGTTATCTTTAAGGGTACTTGCTATAACTGTGGAGAGGAAGGACACCATTCTTTTGAGTGTACACAGAAGAAGGTTGACCGACAAACTTCTGTGATGAATGAGAACATTCAGAATGAACCTGAATTAGAGAACTTGCTACTTCAATGAACATTGCTCAGTACAAAGGATGAACCTTGTCGGAGGAGTAACTTGTTTAGGACCTGATGTAAATCTGAAGGTAAGCTCTGTGATGTTATTGTTGATGGTGGTAGTACTGATAACCTTGTTGCTGAGGACCTGGTTCAGAAACTTGGTTTGAATAGAATGAAGCATCCTTGTCCTTATAGGCTTGGCTGGTTACAAGATGTTCATGCTTTGGAAGTTAGAGAACAATGCTTCATTGATGTTTAGATTGGCTAGTACAAGGATCTTGTGTTATGTGACATTATGAAGATGAATAGTTGTGATATATTGCTCGGTAGACCTTGGCAATATGATTGCAGAGCTATTTATGACTATGTCTAAAATGTGTTTACTGTTGAGAAGGATGACATGAAGTTTTCACTGATGCCTTTGATGGATACAATGCTCGGTAGGAGAATTAGGCTGAGTATTGGTAGCCCAGTTGAGATTGTGGATCTAGAGAAAATGAATGATCAGTATGGAGAACTAACTTGTACATTGTCAAGAAAAGACTTGAAGAGACAGAGGAAACTAAAGTGGAAGAATCGGCAAGCAGAAAAGGTGGAGGACTTTTATATGAAGAAATAGTTCAGGATTTACGTGCTGAATCCTGGAAGATGTTCTTCTCACATATGAACATCTTTTGGAACCTAGGGTGTTTGATGTAGGGGCATCCAAGGTTAAGGCAGGGGCATTCCTTGTCCTCGGTTAAATTGCATGGAGTGTTGGTATTTTGGCTGGTGTTACTTAGTTGCAGCCTTGGCCGATGGTCTTGACCATTGAAGGAAGCTCAGTCACTGAAGGAACTTGGTAGTCTCTAGCACTCAGTGAAAGTGCTACTCAGTCATGCCTGTGGTACTTGGTCAACACTAGTGCTTGATGATGCCTGACATGCTCGGTTAATTCACTATTGCTCAGTAGTTCTAGCTTACCGACTGGAGTTCTGTGTGATTTGTTAAGCTGAATTGGTGAATTTATTGTTGGTACCTATTGTTATAGGATAACATGCTGAATTAAATGTTTGTATACAATTTTTAAGCTGACTTGTATGGCATTTAATATTTGTTAGGAAGAGTTAAGGGTTTCATCCAGCCGACTTGTGGCTGATGACTAGTATTTATAGGATGTTTGGGTAGATGTTTAGAGACATGACTTAGCTGATCTGGGATATCAGATGCAAAGCTTGAAAGCTAAAGTTGACGAAGTTGTGGAAGAGATCTTGCATGATCTTGCAGATCAGATTATTATCTGATAGTTGTTTGTAGTAGAGCTAGGGGTTGGCATACTTGCAGAATTATTTCATTTTGTAATTGGCCCTAACCCAAAAGGCCTGACAGCCGGGCATGTTAATGAAAATCAGTGTTAAACAATTACTTTGTGTTGCATTGTTGAGTATTTTGTTGTGTAATTTTGTTGGCTGCAAGGTTTGGACTGTCCTTAATTGGATCCACCATCCTTGACTACATCAGGATAGTAGAATTCCTAAAGAGTTAGTGTGGTTCTACTTAAGTGTCTCACCCATGCATCTCGTTATTGGCTAGCACCATGGACCTTACTAAACACCATTTTTTATAGAGCTAGAAATACCTTCTACTTATTGACACATGGTTTGTAATTATATGCAAATCAAAGATACCCCACATGTATGGGTAAAACTACAAACCCGTGTCACATTTTTTTAAAAGAAAAGGTTAACAAAACCAAAACCATTCAACTTCGATGGCACAAAAGTGGCATTTCTATTTTGAATTTCAAGATAATATAATCTAATGAAATGTGTAAAAATTGATGAATCTCATGCCTATTATTTTTTAATATATTTTGACAAATAACTAATATGTTTTTTTAATTTTTAAGGCTAACTTTTTTATTGTTGAGAAATGTTGAAAATCAAGGGGTCTAGTTTGCACCAAAAAACCAAATCTAAATGAACTTATTTTTTCTAGATTTCAACATCACAAATAGAAGACATATATAGCTAGTGAATGAAAAAAGAAAAAATAGTTTTTGATATATATTTTCTCTATTATAACATTCAAAATATGATATACCTGAATTTGATAGTTTTCATCTCCTAGCATATTTTCCCTATCAAACGTGTCTTAATAAAAAAACATGTTTATGCATTTGTGAAGAAGACTCTCTCTTTTAGTGATCCATATATTTTTTGAATTTTTTTAATTAGGATTTAATATTTTTTTATTTTTTTCCAAATCAACCTCTTCATGAATATTAGAATACATACTTGTAGTATATTATAATTAAAATATATTAAATCTATTCAAATCATTGTAAAAAATATATTGATAGATTCTTGACTTAAAGCTCTACAAAAGGTTTTTTTTTTTTGAATAACTTAATTTTTGAGAGAGATTTGTTGCAAAAGTCATTAATCTTGGTTTTCTATGGATTTTGGTGATGTGGTTGCCACCTAGGAGGTTCTATCTGAACTTGTTCCAACTGAAATCACATGATTAAATACTTACTAATTCTTTTTTCATCTAGCATATATATTCTCATGGGGTTTCAGCTGAAATAGTTTTAGCTGAAAACCCGCTACCACGAGGACACCATGTAGTTGCCACATGTGTTCGATCGGAACCATTTTGGCTTAAATATTTTCAACTAAATTCATTCACATTCTTCACCTCAAGTGTCACATGGATTCATACTTTTACCTGCTATCCCTATTTTTTGGGACAAAAATTTATTGAGATCTCTGGGTCTTGAGAAATTTGAAGCTTTTTATGCCCAAAAAGTGAGTTTCATGTAAGTGGGAGCCAGTGGTACCAAGCTTCTAAATGTTTGAATTGAATGTGATATTTTATTATAATAAGATTCAAAAAGGAGAGTCCTTTCCTTTTCCAAAGGTTGTGCTTGTCTACTTTTTAACTTTTTTAATCACAATAGCCATATTGTCTTCTACGTGTTTGTTATCACTAAAATTTGACAAAAAATATAAAATTGACACTACACAGATCATTAGACACATTTGATAGAACCTTGCAATATAACTAAATATCCTGAGATGCAATTGACCTATATGTGCTATGCAACTATTATTTTCTGATAAGGATTAAAATAATTTTTTTGAATGGGACTAGAGAGCAGGAAAGCTGGTAATGGCATACCTAGTGTTTCTGCTACCTGTATAGATGGAGGGTCCTTGGATTCTATGTAGGATGACAAGGCTTCCATGGAAATTTTGAAGTATGAGAAGGAATCCTCCTTAGGGGTCCTATGTGATGGAGAAAAAAATAGTGACCTAGGAGGCGGTGGGGGCACCCTCAAAGATATTCAACCCATTAGATTTACAGATTTGGTTTCAAATGTGAAAGATCATCTAAAAGGTCACCCGTGGTCATATTTGTTTGGGGTCAAAGTGAGTGGTAATTTGGTTTTACCAGAGGTGAATAATATATTAGATCCCTCTAAGGGTATGTATGCTATTTTTATCCATGATTCTATTATCAACCATTCAATTTCCTCTATGGACTTGACTCTTGTTGGGACATTTTAGGGGCCGAGACCAAATATTTATTTGGTTAGACCTTTTATTAAGAAGAAATGGTCTTTGAAAGGTCAAGTTGAAGTTGTAGCGATGCCGAAAGGTTTCTTTTCATTCGATTTCTCTAATGAGGAGGACCTTTTGTGTATTCTCTATGGGGGCCCCTGGATGTTCAAGAAGTCTTCTTTGGCTCTTCATAAATGGTCACCTAATCTAGATCTTAATGACACTTTCTTTTTTTTTCCCCAATTTGGGTCAAGCTTTTTGGTCTTCCACTTGAGTACTTGAATGAAGACATGTTTAAAGGAATAGTGAGTGCCTTTAGGGAGTTTTTGTCTATCGATCCTACATGACTACAACTATAATGAGACTTGTCTATCCAAGGATCTGTGTAAATGATCATAAATACTCTGACCTCCCTTAGACTATTGAGTTTTTGTCCAAGTTGGGTAAGTGGCCTCAACCACTTGAATATTAATCTCTTCCTTTTGATTTCTTTGTTTGTAAAAAAATTGGCTACTGGGCTAAAAAATGTCCTTTTATGAAACAAATAAAGAAAAAGGAGAATAAATCCCAACCTCGGAAGTTATGGAAAGAAAAACTAAATAAGGTTGGGAAAGCTAGTGAAGCTGGTCCTTTAGCTATGGATGAAAATGGAAATAGAAATATCCAACACCCTATTGAGAATGGTAATCGAGAGATGAAAGGGATCAATGAAAAAACTAAAGAGCTGGACATCCCTCCTCTAGAAGAAGGAGAGCATAAAAAATATGATGATATAAAGGAGGAAGATAAAAATAAAGTATTTGAAGAAGGGGAAATAGATGAAAGTGTGGATTCGCAACATGAAATGGTTGAAAAGCATTCCTTTGGTGGAGGGTCTCTTAAGGTTATGGGAATGAATATGTTACCTTTATAGGTTGAGGAATCTCAAAGTAAGGAGCTTGATTCCTAGACTAAAGAGACATTTTAAGATGCACAACATTGTAATATCCTTGGGGATGGATCTCTTTCAATTTTTCTAAAGGATTATTTTCAGGACGAAGATATCTCTTCTATCCCTAAAATTATCCCTTCTAGATCTAGATGGGGGGATGAAACTTTTGATAAGGATTTGGAAGAACAAACTATGGATCAAGAAGAAGGGCCTCTTTGGTGTATAATGGAAAAGAAAGGTAAGAAGAATAAATTTGAAAATCAATCTATTTTTTCTTCGGTGAAGCAGGGGGTCTCGACGAGGAGCATGAAAGATGATGTGGGAACTCCTAAAAAGGGACGAGGTCAAAATTCTAATAAATTTATTAGAGAACTTGAGAGTAGGAAAATATAGTAGATGGAAAAAAACTTACCATATAGGATATTTGTACCCCTGGTAAAAAATGAAGTTTATTTCCTGGAATATCAGGGGGGCTAAATGCGCCCCACAAGTAGGATGTTCTTAAAATTTTGATTAGATACCACAAGACAAATATTACTCTTATACAAGAGACCAAAATATCTAAAGAAAAGGTTGAGAAGATCAAACTCTTCAAAAACTATGGAGTTTCTAGTGGTAATTCTGATGGTGCTTCTAGGGGAACTGTTGTCTTTTGGAATCAAAACTTCATAAAAGGAGATCTTTTTCTTTCTAACTCTAATTTGGTTACTGTTAAATTTCATCATATTAGAGATGATTTATCCATGGTTTTATCTAACATCTATGCACCTAATACTAAATCTAGTAGATCTACATTTTGGAATAAGATGATGGACTGCGGGAAGTTTTTCTTGGATTATGAATGGATTGTCATGGGACACTTTAATTCTCCACTAAGGGACAATGAGAAGTTTCGGGGTTCTCAATCCCAACTTTAAGGTAGACTGGAATTAATGGACTTTATCAGCCAACAAGCTCTAATGGATGTGGATCTCTGAGGTATTAACTATACATGGACAAATAGAAGGGTAGGTAATGAGTTGATTCAAGTTTGTCTTGATAGACCCTTAACTTCTAGTAACTGTCTAAACATGTATTTATGCTCTCTTACCTCAATTGTAATAATTGGCTCAAATCATTACCCTATTTATTTAGTTGCTGATCTAGTTTCATGAAGATAAATTATCCCTTTCAATTTCAAAAGATGTGGTTAACTCATCCTCATTTGGAAGAAAGAATTAAGAAATGGTGGAATGTTAATGTTGATGGTATTTCTATGTTTAGAGTAGATAAAAACCTAAGACTTATAAATTATAGAATCAAGACTTGGAATAAGGAAGTGTCTGGTAAGATTTTCTAAAAGAAGAATTCAATTAAGATGGAATTACAAGATGTTTAGGATGGAATCGAGAAGGAAGGCTACTCACAAGACCTTATGAATAGAGAAAATGAAATCCTGGGTGAGTACCATGACATTATATATAAGGAAGAGGTAATATAGAGGTAGATATCCAAATCTCTCTGGCTTCAAGAAGGAGACAAACACACATTTTTTTCATATGAAAACTTTGAAGCACCGTACTACTAGCAAAATTTCTCATATCTAGACTGATAAAGGGAGAATGGAAAATGGAAAGGACATCAGATCTAAAATGGTTAGTTTTTTCTCTTCTCTTCTCTTCTCTCCTTTGATCAAAGTCATGATCTAGCTAAGTAGGAGAGTCTTTTATCTACCATCCCCTCTATTTTGATGGAGGAGAAAAATAGCTTTTTGACTACCATCCCTTCTTTAAAAGAAATTAAAACTATGGTTTTTTATTTTGAAGGGGGAGAAATATCTAGAGCTAGATGGATTTCAAATGTTTTTGTCCCATAAATTATGGTAAATAGTTCAAAAATATATCTCATGTTGTTAAAGAATTCTTTGGATCTAGATCTCTTTTTAAGGAAATCAATGCTACTTTTCTGGTGCTTATTTCTTAAAAACCAAGAGCAGACACAATATATTGTTTTATACCTATTAGTCTTTGTAACTTGGTCTAAAATATCTTCTCTAAGGTTATTGCTTCTAGGCTACTAGCTATTCTTCCTTCATTATTTCTCCCTCGTAGAATGGTTTCATGCTAGGAAGGAAAATTCTGGATTCTATCATTAAGGTCCATGAAACTATCCATTATCTCTAGATGTTTCTAAAAATCAAGGTTTTTTCCTTAAGATGGATCTTTCTAAAGCCTATGATAGGGTTGATTATAATTTTCTCTATAGGGTGCTTAAATCCTTTGGTTTTGGTGACAAGTTTAACCAGCTTATAATGTAATTTATCTCTACTTCTACTACATATATTATTGCCAATGGGGCTTCTTCTTAGGTTTTTAAGTCCACTAGGGGTCTCAGGTAGGGAGATCCTATATCTCCATTTCTTTTCACTTTAAGGGCTGAGTCTGGGGAGATTTTTTCAAAATCTTGTTCTTAATGGCAATACTCAAGGAATCAAGCCCTCTTCAACTGATCTTACCTACTCACATGAGAAGTTTGTAGATGATACCATTTCAGTGGTGCCCTCCATAATTAAAGAAGCCAAGAATATCAAGGGAGCTCCTAATTCCTATAATCAAGCTACTTGTCAGTTGATCAATTACAATAAAAGTTCTTTATTTTTCATTCAACACTCTAGAAGAAAGGCAAAGGAAAATATCTAGAATCATTGGTTGTTCCATAGGGGAATTCCCTTCTTCTTATATTGGTCTTCCTTTGGGTTTGAAACCTCCTGGTTCCTTCTAGTCTACTCTCATTGAAATATTTAATAGAAAATGTACTAGGTGGAAGGGTTCTTTCCTCAGCCATGCTGGTAAAATGTAACTTTTGAAAGCTATGCTTCAAAATTTGCCTAGTTATGGTATGAGTCTTTTTAAGATTCCTTCTAAATATGTAGAGTTCATTTAGAGGATACATAAATTCTTTCTTTGGACATGAGTTGAAGAGAATTAAAGATTGGCCTTGGTTTCTTGGGATAATGTGTGTAGGCCAACAAAATTGGGAGGTTTGGGTATTAGGTCTATTAAGTTTGTGAATAGACCTCTACTGGATAAAGAAGCATGGAGAACCTATGGAGAAGAGGAGTAAAATAAAATTTGGAAACTTAAATATCTCTATTCTTGTAATTCTATTATTGATATTTTTGAGATGAATGTTCCCATTAAAGCCTCCTTTATGTGGAATCATGTTCAACAAGCTAAAGATTTGGCAGCTAAGGGTAGTAAATAGATCCCAGGGAATGGTAACTACATTCAGTTCTGGGAGGATAGATGGATAATGGATAGACCTTTAGGAGATTTTCTTCCTTTTAGTCAATTTGCTAAAAGGACTAAAATTTTGTATGGTCCCCTTGTTCGTGACTATTGGTATAATTAGGAATGGGTTAATTTATCTTAGATTGACATCTCTCTTGGTCCTATTATGAGATTTCTTTAGGCCTAGTCTATTAGAAAGGATTCTAAAGATTCTTTGGTGTGGACAGCTTCATCTTTAGGAAAGTATTTTGTTTCTTTAGGTTTTTCTTTGTTGAATCCTATAATTGATAGACCCCCTTTTTGGGCCCGCTCTTGGGTTAAGCATCTTATTCCTAAGATTAACATTTTCTATTGGTTCTTTCTTCAAAATAAAATTTCAACTATTGATATCCTCCGCAAAAGAGGTTTTATAGTGCCTAATAGATGTTACTTATTGATCTATAAACTAGGATATACAATTTTATAAAATTTATCCAAATTACAGATTTAATTCCCTGATCTAGGTAGTAATTGTGTGGTTATGTATTTCAACCGTTGAAATTGTACTTGAGTTATGCTTTAAATACTTTAAATCAACTGTACTTAATTACATAAAAGAGAAAACAATAAATTTGAAAGAATTACAAAAAAAGAGAGAGATAGAAGAGAAAACACAAACACTTTATAATGGAGTTCTTTCATTTAGGACTACATCTCTGGTCCACCTCTCAACTCATGGATTGCTTTATTAAATCTACTAAGAAAAATGCTTTGTTACGGAATCCAAGCTCCAAGCCTTTACAATCTCTTTTTGTAAAATTCTTGGTGTAGAAAACACCTTGTACTCTCTCACAAGAATTCTCGTTTCTTAAATTCTCTCAAAGAATTATAATGCCAGAATTTTCCCTCTCAAGAATTACAAAAATACTCCAAGAGCATTCGAACTCCTCCAAAATTCTTCCAAGTCTAATTGTTCAGTTACAAAGAACATCCCCCTTTTATGCAAGAATTCTTCTATATTTGGTTCAAAACCAAATAAAAAGAATTCCTAACCACATTCTCATTTTACAAAACAAAATATAGACAATAATTTTGTTAAAATAAATTCCCACGACCCTTATTGTTTTTGGCATAAGAAATAGCACTCAAGGTTATCAGCTAATGATTATTGAAATATCAGATACCGCTTCTCCATAACTAAATCCACAAATGGTGGTGTGGTTGTAAGTGAATATAGTATATGGGTGGTGGGAGTTCAAACCTCTTGACCTCCATTTTAAGGCATTACCATGCATTTTTTAAACAATAAATTTGATTTTGCTGAAATCGTATCCCAAGAATCTCGCATGGACTAGCGATTGAGAGGAAAGTTAGGAAATGGGAGGTTCCAAGTTTGAACCTCCTTAATAAATTTTGTAACAAGAAAAAAACATATACATTGCCAACTGGGTGCTACATGGCACGATATCATTTTCTCCCCAGGTGCCACATGTCAAATAGTAATTGCACCAACTCTACACGTGACTTGACACATCATCACCAAGTACTGCTATGTAAACTATACAACTATCCACATTTTAATAAGTGATTGGTCAAACTGCCACATCATTCTACATGCCATGTCATGCTAATGTCATGTGATTAACCCTATTCCTAGGTAACTTTGACCGGCCATAACTTCCTCATACAGACTCCATTTTTGAAACCTAATATAGTTTCAGAATCAACGTGACAAGAACTATGACTTGGTGTCATTTTTTTGGATTTGAGATGATCATTTTTTAACCTTTTTTGGCCCTCTAATTCATTTTTTGACCAAAACTTTTACCAAGCGTAACTTGTATGTACGAGCTCCTTTTTCACCCGTTCAAGTTGCACTTGGTTCAATTTTCTGAGCTCTTCATAGTGATGCTAAATTTGAGATATTTTGAGACTATTAAATTTTTTGCCTTTCTAGATCCACCTAGATCACTTATGCAAGGATAATGAAAAATCGGTGAATCATCTCATGTTTAAATGTTATTTTTCTTGGGAGGTCTAGATGAAGCTTCTTTAGAAGTGGAATCTTTGCTGGATTTTTCTTGGATCTTTGTAGGATTTTTTCAGTCAGTGGATTTTTGTTGATGTCTCTATGGACAAGTCTTTCTAGATTTTGATTTCCCCCCATGTTATTTGGAATGTTTGGAAAGAGTGCAATCACAGAATCTTTAGGGAGAAGTATCCCTCCCCTTTTGTGGTCTCATAAAAAAGTTTTAGAGGTCTAAAGGAAAAAAAATTGTGCTTTTTGAAGTCTCAATCTCTTACTTTTCAAGACCTTGATCACATTATTTTCAAGGGGTGGATATCTGAGGGCTAGGAATGTTCTAAAAGAGCAAGAGAGATGGTGTTGTCTAGTTTTCTCCTCTACAGGGTTGGGTAAAAGTGAATTTTGACCGTACCGATAAGGGGGACCCAGGTCAAGTTGGTTGTGGTGACATTGTGCATGATCACTATGGTAACTATATTAGGCCCATTTATTATCCTTTGGGTATCCAAACTAAGCATTTTACAGAGACCATGGAGCTCTTCAATCTCTCAAGTTGTTAGTAGATCTTTAGTACAGGAATGTTTGGATCGAGGGTGACTCAAAAAACATCATTAAATGTTTAAAAGGGGAATTTTAGGCATCATGATTGATTAATCACATCATTATGGAAGCCATCTTTATCATTATTTCATTTTATAATTATTATATTTCACACGTGTCTATAGAAGGAAACTTGGTGGCGGAAACCCTTGCCAACCCCGGTGTAAAATCACCTAAAATTATTATTCGGTAAGGGGAAACATATCTTAATGAGGATATTTTATCCATCTTATGGTTTGATAAGACAAACAGTAAAGAGGGATTAATTTTAAGTAATTGTGATAATGACACATAAGTTCTCTGGGTACAATAGAGGATTATATAATCATCCAAAAAGATGTGTAATTTTTACGGTGATTAATTGGCATCACGCTTTGTGGGTGATTATTTTAGCTTGGCTCTTTAAAAAAAAAACTATTCAAGTTTTTCATCCTTTTCTTAGAGCTGAGAATCTAACCATGGGAGGTGATTTGAAACACAAGGAGCCACCTAGCTATGAAAAATGGAAGGAGTCGAAGGTCTGAAAAAATTGAAGAAGGGGGAATTACGCCTTATCTTGAGAGACTCCATGGATTCAATATGGATATTACCAGAAAGTTTTTGGATGGCTAGAAGGATGAGTTTGTGAATTTATGTGGAAAGAAGATTTTCCTTAATGAAGAATTCATTGTAGAGATTACAGGCTTGCAACATAGAGCTATGAACTTCTTTAGAGATAGGAAAGTTTCTGATAGGGCTATAAAATTTTTCCTTAAAGAAGATGTTGAGTGTGGTAAACTTATCAAAAGTATTTTTGGTTTCTATGATGTGGATCATATTAATCTCATTTGGAGGAAGCTTCTCATTTCCCTAATGGACTATGTTACTGTGTTACTTGAAAAAATCATCTACAAATAATTAATAGACAATTAATGATGATTTTGATAAGATTATCATTGTTGGAAAATAACATTAAGCATAGAGATGAAGAAAGGAAAATATATCAGCATAGACACTATCAGGAAGTGTTATTGGAAACAAGAAGTGTTATCGACATAAAGGAAGGGTTATCAAAAAGTGTTAGCTATTAAAGAAATAAATGTTACAAATGAGGATGACATCAAATTAGAAAAATAGTTTTTGGAAGATTGAGAAACCTTAATCAGGGCAAGAAATTATAAGAGATCCAAGGTAAACATTAGATATATCGATGGACAGACATACAAAGATACAAATCAGAGGATGCAGATAGAAGTGAAGAGTTGTGTTATCAGAAAATATCAGAAATTAGATCAAATCAGAAGAAGATCGAAATGAGATTTGACAATATTTTTGAGAAAGCATCCATAGGTCAAATTTCTTGTTGATTTATTCCTAACAATTTAGCAGCAAGATTGTGAAATCCCTTAACTGGGTATTCTCTAACCGGACTTAGAAGTTCTATTTAGGAACTTATTGTAAATCCTTTAACAGGGTGACCACTACATAAGTGGGATAAAATCTCTTAACAAAGTAGTCTTTAACATGACTTTCAATACTCTTAACAGGGTGAAGTCATTCAGAAGATGCCATTTATGTAAGCTCCTAATTGAGCACCTTATTACCGTAGTGATGAGTTGTGGGTATCATCGCCACCACAGTTTTCCCCTCTAACCAAAAGTTTTTTGTGACACCAAAATATTGTGTTAAGTGTTTGAATATTTATGTGTTGTATGTTTAATTTGTATGTAATCAATTATCTGTTAAAATTTTACAACAACTATTGATAAAAGACAAAATAGTTATCGGTATAAGTAATTTACTAGATATCAGTTTATGTTCAGAAAAAAGTGTGAAATATCTATGGTATTGATTCATCCCCCCTCTCAGTACCCTACCTATAACTTTATAACAATTGGTATTAGAGCTCTTGGTTCTCTAGAGGAAAGTTTAACATCTTGAGAGTACATCTAGAATGATGGGAAGTTATGAGTATTAGAGATATTTGGAGGAAGCCCTAGAGGATGCTAATGAATAGATCCATGATCTGAAGAGTACTAAGCTAAAGACATATTTTTCAAAAAGAAAGGAATTGACAGAAAGACTACAAATGAGCCTTGATGACCTTGATAGACTATCAAAATATAGTATAAGTTATGAGCAAGCTAATGCGGCTATACAAGACCCATTGAAAGAGAATAATAAATTACTTGAAGAAATCAATCAAATGAAAAAGAAACATGAAATTCAAGCCTTGAGAATGACAGAAGTACTGGAAATAATGAGGAATACCGAGAGTGCCAAAGAAACTCTTGAAACTGAGAAGAGAAATGCTAAAGAAATAATCAGAGATAAAGACTTAATCCTACAAGTAAAAATAGAAGAAGTCTGAGAAAGAAATAACATGATAAAAGGTATCAATGACAAGATTCAATAACTACAAGCATAAAATTAGAAGCTAAAGAAAGAAAATGTAGATCTAAAAAAAAATCTAAAAGTTGAAAAAGAAGTCAATGCTAGACTCACAAAGTTTGAACAAAGCATGCAAAAATTGATGAACAACTAAAAAATCAAATAAAACTAGGTGACACTATCAGACTGGGGTATATTGGTAACAAAAAAATGGATATCAGAGAATCATAAAAATTTGGACAACAAACTTTTGAAGGAACCAGTGATACACAAGGTAAGAAATCCTACAAGCCTACCTACTACAATTGTGGAAAATATAGTGATACTACAAATATGTGTAGAAGAAAACAAGTGAACATCCCAAAAAGCACATTCTTTAATGGTTACTGTTACAATTACAACAAGTTTGGTCATAAAGCTATTGAGTGTAGATATGAAACTATTAATAGAACACCTAAGAAAAAATTCTATAAATATTGCTACAAATGTAATCATTATGGACACAAAGATGAAGAATGCAGAGCTAAGGTACCAACAACAAGGACATTAGTTTATTATTAGAGAAGAGAAACAAACAACTTTGTTACATGTTTTAATTGTGGAAAACCTAGACATCTAGCATTAGAATGCAGAAAAGAAAGTGATAAAGCAAGAACTGAACCATGGAGACCATTTACACTACCATGTTATATATGCTCAAATTTTGGTCATGTTTCCTACTACTGCAGATATCGGTACACTACCACTAATGACACTGAAGGAGAAAGGATCATAAATAAATAACAAGCTAGAGAAGAAATGAAAAATATCTAGAGAAAGAAGGAAGATGGTGCAACATCAATGGGAGACCCTGTGTCAGATGATATAGGGAACTCATCTACCAACTAAGAAAGTAAGTAAATGCTTAGGGACATAGAATTTAATTGAAATATTTGAGATGTCCCTTAAATCAAATTTTGAGCTAAAATATTCATGAGCATAAAATAGATGCAATGATAGAAAATTTGATGAAAAGTATTAAGTATGAGATTATTATCAGTAAACTAATATCACTATCAGTTTGAAAATCTAGTATCAACCTACAATAAATGTTTTGGTACAATAGTTGTTGGATACCTTGCCGTTATATATAACAAAAAATTATCATAAAATATATACATTCTAATAAGACACTACAAAGAACAAATCCTAAGGAAATATTGGTGTGTATTGTGCTAATTCATTCTATAGAAAGGATTCAGATAGATTGATTGAACTACAAAACCTAGACATTCAAAATCTTGGATAAGTGAAGGAACATATTAAAATGACAATGACAAAGAGAGTGGTGTTAGTTAACAAATTAGAAGAGGATGAACTAGAATATCAGTTAAGTACTCTTAAAAATGTAGATGCGAATAGAGCTGGACCATTATCATGAATACCATGCATAGTCATGTTGATAGAAGATGTAAGATCATTTTTTTCAGTAAAAACAAACTGAAATTGGTGATGAAGATATAAGGACATCCTAATAGGAATTATATAGAGAGGAAGGAATGTTGAATGAAGAGTATGGCTATCTGGAAATAAAAAGAATGACACACATCGTGCACATGCCCAAGAATTTTGAAGATGAGTGGATCAAGTGTGTATTGAGTCAAATACATGGAGACTGCATATGGGTGGAAGGAGATAGAAAAATAAAAATAAAAAAGGAAATCATTAGTACAGTCATAGGATTATCGGCCAATGGGAGAAAATGTGTAAAGGAGTTAGATCCTAAAACATAAATTGAAGGTTTGGTTAGGTATAAGCCATATCAGAAAACTTTTGCTGTGAGTAGCATTTTGGATAAGGAAATGAAATTTGCATAAATGATTATTGGCTACAAGATCTATCAAGAAAATCATTTAGAGAATATATCAGGAGGAGCACTACAAGTTGCATATGAAATTGTTACTGAAGGTAATATATATGATTTAGTAGAAATGATGCAGAATCAATTAATGGTAAATCTAAGGAAAATCAAGAAACAAGGATTAAATTTTTGAGCACTACTGGTATGTATATTTTCCTATATACAAAAATATTTTCTAGGCATCAATAGAATAAATTGGATATTAAGTGAACTAGTTATACATCAGATTAATAATTATATTGAACAATTGGGAAGTAATTATAACATTGTAATGTGGACTTGTTTCAAATAATTTCATAGAAGAATGTACGACAGATATCAGATACCACCTCACATTGTTGAAAAATATAAGAAAGATATATGTTTTCTAGTTAGCACAAATTTGTGTATAATCAAAGTTGTGGAACCATAGATATCTTGGTTAAAACCATTTGGATATGAAACAAAAGAGAATGAACTCATAACAAGTATTGAGAAACTATTGAGTCAACCTAAGGACATGGAAGCTAATTGGTTTGGAACCTAGGAATAAGTATACAAAAGGATAACATCAGATGAGAATAAATCAAAGGAAGAAAGTAGTAGTACAATGAGAAGACAGAAACCAAACATAGTACTAGAGACATATTCCAAGATCAAGAACAAGCTAGATAAATAGAGACAAGGTATCGACAAAAAAGTTGAAGAAGAGTTGCCACTAAAAAAGAGAACAAGATCCAGAAAAGCACAAACTATACCAAGGAGAAATACAAGAAGTCAATCAACACTAACAAGAAGTAGAAGGACAAGAAGAAAGAAAGATGAAATTAAACCCAAGATAGAACCATCAAAAGTAAGAATTCCAAGAATAGTTATGGATATAACAAACACAATAAGAAATTATGGAACCATCGATAAGATACATGAAATCAAATATCAGAAATAGTCAGAAGAAGATAAGAAAAGTGTAGAAGATGCAATAGTGTTTCACTTTCATAAGTACATAAGATTTCCAAGTGACTTAAGATGGATTATTCCTAAGGAACTACTTCAAAAAATCAACACAAGATGGGATGAAGCTTCCGAATAGGAGAGACAAAGCAGAGAAAGAATCTTGATACTTACAAATCCATAAAAAATGTTGAAGAAAATGATCAATTGATGAAGAAAAATGAAAATAAATTTTCTAAAAGGAAAAGAACATAAATAATATTTGTAGTTTTATAGGAAGAATTAGAAGATGAAGGATTGAAAATTTGGAAAATAATATTTAATGCATCGAAATGCCAAAAGAGAAAGCATTAGAAATTAGTAAAATGTATGAACAAAAAGAGGATATAGATTTGACGAGCGAAGACAACCGGATAAGATTTGATGATGACATGTGTAATAAGGAAGATGAACAATTTGAGGAACGACACACACTAGAAGTTGGAATTATATACACTAGAACAAAATAGGCAAAACATGCTACCAATATAACACATGCTATCAGTGAGATACCAGAAGAATAAATAATTGAGAAACAAATAATAAATTTGACAAAGGACAAGGAACAAATAGTAGAATCTTAGGAAGTACAAGTTTCAAGAAATCTACAAAATATGATAATGATAACAACAACACAAGAGAAGAGGAAAAGAGATTCAGAATCTGAAGAAGAAGAAGACCTTTATGAAGAATTGAGTTTGATATTTTGAAGAGAGATCCTACAAATATGCATTACGAAGAACACATTTTATATGTAGAAAAACTCAAAGAGAGAACAACAAATGAAAGACAGCTGAAGGAAAAACAAAGGAAAAAGATAGCTCAAAAATTTTCAAGCTTACTATTGGAGACTACAATGGATGAAGAAGAATTAAGTATGAAAATTTTGAAAGCATATGTGGATATAATAGAAAATGATCACAAAGTAAAGTCAGAACTACAAGCAAAGATACATCAAAATTCACAAACTGACATAAGAGAAGATAAGTTAGCATAAATAAAATGGGTACTATCAGAGAAACATGAAAATCTAAAGGAGTTGTTGACTGAAGCAAAAAAAATTCCAAGAAACTATTTGAGAAAGGAAATACAGTAATTGAGGAATCATTCTTACTAGCTATACATATGGATTTAATGCAGAAACACATACAAGCTACAATTGATCTGCTGGATACATCAAAAAAGAATGATGATGAAGAATTTATTGAAAAAATAATAAGAGTCAAAGGACATATCAGTGCTATAGATAATCTAAAGAAGCAATGTAATATGATGTTGATGGATATCAAGAACAAGCATATAACTATTCAAGCAAAGGCATAAATCAGTTGACACCTAAAGGACACAATTTTGTTTTCACCTTTGGTGTAGCTATCAAAGGGGGAGAAGTATTGTAAGGGGGAGAGATTAACATAAGTGAGATAAGTACTTAAAGGGAGAGATAAAATAAAAGGGAGATTGAGAGAAGTACAATAAGAAAGAGAGCTACAGATGGATGTAGAAATAAGGAGAGATGAGGAATAAATAGAAAGGTTTTTCCATCAATGCCAAAGGGGGAGATTGTTACTTGAAAAAATCCTCTACAAGTAATTAATGTGTGCTATAAATGTGTCACAATTCTATGGATCATTACATGCAAGGAAGCTCAAGAATGAGCCCTCACAAATCGATCCATAGCTCCCTAGGCATGGAGTGCAAGGGTTTTTAAGAATGCTCTCAGCTAGAGCTATTTAGCCTATAACCTTGCTAGTAAACCATGCAATGGGAGATTTAATGAAGACAAGGGCAAGAATGCCAATATCCCCAAGAATCAAATGAATGCAATGCAATGCAAGCTAGACTATGAAAATGAAAGAACAATGCAACTAAGCTATGAAAGGAAAGAACAAGTGTTACAATCCAAGCTAATTAATCTATGCGAGCTAATCTAGAGCATATAAATGAAGCTAATCTAAGAAAGCATAAATATGAAGCTAAGATAAGAATGCAAGAATGAGATGTAGAATGCAAGAATGAGATGTAGATGCTAAGAATGCTCCAAATCTTCAAAAGCTCCAAAGTGACCTAGAAATCCTGTAGCATAAAGTTAGCATAAAAAGTTGGGGATCTAGAAATGAAGAAGAGAGCTCTCCTTTTAAAGGAAATGAGAAGGAATGGACCATGTAGATTAAGAGGCAAAAGATTTAATCAACAGTGAATCTTGAAGAGGAGCAATCCATGTGCACAAGTATCCTCCAATGAGAAAATAGGAGTTGACTTTCGTGTCCATATGAGACAAAAAGTGCTTTTTCCCTTTTTATAAAATAAGAACAATGCTTTATCTGTGTAACTTAGGATAAGAGGAAAAGTGGGGGCTTTTTATTTATTAAAAGGGGAGGAAATGTTCCTTTTAATAAATAAAAACTTAGGATAAGATGGTTAGCCCATAGAAAATAATCGAATAAATGATAGAGCTAGGATTTGATCAAGAATAAGCAATTGATAATTTAGCAAAAGGGGCTAATAGTCTAGGTGACCATTTTTAGGTGTATACATTTGCCCCTCTTTGACTAATGTATGATTGATTTGGGAACACATGTAGTCAAAGAATGAAGTTGAAATGTGAGATCGATTTGGGATCACAAAGCAACTTAGATCAGCCAAGAAAGCAAGAGATAGCCAAGAAGGCAAGAAAATAGCAATCTGACTCCAAAGAATGAAGTGCAGAGAGATAGAAAATCCTGCATGATCAACCTGATAGCGACAGTACTGAACACTTAAGAAAGAGATAGCCAATAAGATATGATGTGTCTGCCCCCTCAGGATCGAAAGCGAAATTCAGGTAGAGGGAATGCAAAAGCAAGAGAGACATGATCAAATCACTAGAAATCATAATCAAAGCTGAAGAGAATAGAACAACCATCAAGCAATGAAGGTATGCCCCACACATGGGACACAGGGCATGAACCAAGCGGTCCCTCAACCCAAAAACACCACAGAGGGGGAAGAATTTGAACTTGAGATTGAAAGTGAATGAAAGACTAGAAGTTTGAAAGAGATGGAGATGAAGAGGTGAAGAATGCCCCAGCGAAGATCAAAGGATCAGGCCTCAAAAGGTCAGCCAACTGCATGAAAGAGGGGGAAAAGGTGATTTGGATGATCAAGGTGAACTCAGATTTCAATTTTGATCCCGAAATGAAAGGAAAATAATGGGATATGAAAGACAAGAAGTGAAAGACATGATCAGGGAGAAGCGAAAGGTGAGCGCAGTTGATTAACAAGTCCACGTAAGATGAAAAGAGAGCTCTCTCCATATGCAAGATGCAAAACTAAACTAACATGAACTGAAAAGTGCAAGCTACATGAAAAGTGGTTTACTTGCAAGGTCACAATGCTAATAGACATCTAATATTCATCATTGAGCGTTAGGTAGCATCGTAAGATCATACAATGCACACTAGCATAACTATGTGGATATGAATATGATCTATATCAGATAGGAATGTGGAAATCACACCTAGGTACCAAAGACATGTAGGTCAAGATAACTAGTGTAGTGAGATTACCTAAGTTTGATATAGCAAGATTATGCTCGCATCAAGAAACAAGAAAGTCAAGATGACTATAAGCATGCACTTGCAAAATAGTCAAGGATAATACCTTGTAGGTCCATAGTGTCAAGTAAGACCAGCATAAATGCTCATGATAGTGAGGACCAACAAAATATACCCACAAGCAGATAAAGAAATAAAACATGTTCTCATACCCTTAGTCTTCTAGCTATGCATCATCGAAAACTTCTCAGGGAGAAACCACTTAGCAAAGAAATCCTCATAGACAGCACACAAAGAAAATAAAGTCAAACATGTCTCAGCAAGTGTGTGTGTGTAGGTCATAGAGTCAAACTTTGAGTATCACATCTGCTAGTGAGAAATATTGCATCATCCAAGACGGCGGGAAGGATATCTGATAAGTGTTGAGAAACACTCGACGCTAGGGTAAGTGTTGAAAAAAATAGTTGGGGTGGTGTTGAAAAACACCGTTTGCGAGATGCCTAAGAAACCCAGATGCACAAAGAGACCCAAGATAAGCTTAAAACAATGTATGCCCCCTAGACTAAGACAAGAGTCAATTCCAGGCTAGGAGAGGCAAAGCGAGAAGTGGAGCGAATGAGCACCACGCAAGAGTGATAGACATAGGTGAAAGGGTCTCAAGTGGTGCCTGCTTCTAGGTTTTCACCACTTGATAGATTTATTGCAATTTTTTTAGGACTTTTTATAATTTTTTTGTATTTTTGCTACCAAGGCGCCCGTTTCCAGGTTTTCACCAAGGCACTTTTTCTATTTTTTTTATTTTTTGAATGTTTGATTTTTTTGTATTTTTTTAGGACTTTATATGCTTTTTAGGATTTTTTAGCATCATATATGAATTTTTTTGGTATTTTTTCAAGATCAATAAAATATGTACAAAGAATGCCCCCAGACAGAACGGGCATCAAACTCTCAAGCCAGATCACATCGTGTAGTCCCAATGTCTAGCAAGGTGGGGAACAAGAGGGAGTAGCAAGCTAGTGGAAGAGATGGAAGACATGAGAATGAAGGAGAGTGAAGGGAAGAAATCCTCAAAAGCAAACTCCTCAAGAGTACCCAAGCTAGGGAAAAATTGTTATGAAAAACATATTTGGACAAGCAATGAAAGGACAGCATAGGATAAGCCTCAAAAGTGTGGTATAAGAGCAAGAAATGATGCAGTCCAAAGGAGTAGACATGTCAAGAGGCTTCATAGCATTGTGTTTTACTCTTTTTATGAGATCAAGACCAAAGGGGAAAAGGATAGAGAAAGGCTAGAATGAATGGAGGAAAATGAATATGAAGGCTAAACATGAAAGGAATGAAAGCAAGATCATCATAAGATAGCTCAAACGATAGCCAAATATTTGCATATAGTTCAACCTTGTCAAGATCAAAGAGAGAAGATGGAATTGATGAAATATGTAGAAGAACTACGCATGATGCCTGATTGCCAGGTTTTCATCATGGTACTTATCCAAGGCGCCACAAGAGAGTGGTTTTCACCATAGGATGAATTTATTTCTCTTTACTTTTGCTACCAAGGTGCCTATTTCCAGGTTTTCACCATGGCACATTTTCAATTTTTTTCTTTTTTCTTTTTTCTTTTTTTCTGGAAGAAGGCAAGCTTTGCAGATAATGCTCCTTGAAAGGATAAACCATAATATGTCAAGGATTCAAAATGATATGCTCAAAGATGCTGATAGGGAAAGGAAGATGGAAGAGAAAAATGGAGGATAAGGTTTTATGTAAAGCAAGTGAGCTTGGAGGATATGAGGAATAGGCAAATGAGGAAAAATGATAGAAGGTAGAAGGATAATGAATAGAAGGATTGTGAAAGGGTAGATGGAAAGGAAGGCAAGATCAACATCGACACACACCTTGAGGGGTGGCAAGAGGATGAAGGAAATGTGAAGGAAGGAATACGAGAAGGAATATGGTGAATATTTAGCAGAGGTTGCGGTTCAGGAGCATGGAATGGAAGAATATTTTTGGAAGAAGATGAAGTGAAAGAATTTGGAAGCTTGAATGTCAACTTCACTTTTTGTTCAATATTAGACTCTTTCAAGAGAGACTTTGGAATCCATATAGCCTTAGGATTTTCATTTCTTTTTGATGATTTATAGAGAATATCTTGAATGATGGATTTTGGAACCCATACTTGTCTTGTAGTTTTCTTCTTAGATATCTCTTTTGACTTTATGCCTCCATGTCGATTAGAGGAGACATGGTGATCTTCTTTTTTTGATGGATTATTGTATTGCTTCTTTTTCTTGTATTGAACATTCAAGTTACTTCCAAAAGACTTGGGACTTGTGGAAGAAGAAGAATAATATGACTGGTTTAGATGGGTGAGTGGATGAAAAGGATTCAAGGGTATGCATCTATGTTGATCTTGAGGAAAGATAGGAGATGGAGGGATGTAAGGACCCAAGATGGAAGGAAGACATGAAGCCCTTAGCAGTGGTGGGAGAGGTCCAAGGATGGAAGTGGAAGATGCAAAAGGATAATCAATAAGTTCATCAGCATCTATATGACAACCAAGGATATCAACATCTTTGGAGTGACCATTGGAATTTTTAATAGAATGGTGGATAGCTTGAATAGGAGCATCTTCTTTGATAGGATTGTTCAAAGCTTGCAAAGACTTAGGAAGAGTAGAAAGCGGAAGCGAGCATGGAGCAGTAGAACAAGAAGATGGAAGACTTTGATCTTGACAAGGACCTTTGGATAACACAAGTGCAGAATTTGCTTCTTGATTTTCAATAGGCTTAACATTAGCAGTAACAACACCATTTTTAATAACCTTAATGGAAACATCATCTTTGGAAAGCGAAAGTGTGGTAAGGTTATTTTGATCGTCGATAAGCTCAATGGTGCAAGTAGTAGCTTGATCTTGCTTAGGGGATGATGGAATGAATGCAGAAGAGCATAGAGGATCAAAAGAACCATGAAACAGATCAGAGACATCATGAAAATAATTGGATGACATGGAGGGTTCTTGATCTTGATCTTTTTTATATTCTTTTCTTTATCATTTTTAAAGTCCTCTTGACATGGAGCCACTTCTAAGGACAAGGAAGCATGTTGGGATTGTATGGAAGACTTTAGAAGAGATGGTGAAGAATTAGCTGAAGAAGGCAGTATAGCAGATGAAGGCTTAAGATCTTTCAGTTTAGCATCATTAGAAGTATTTTCAGCAAATTGAAGGTGAGCTTGAGTTTCTTTAAGAGGTAGCCCTTGAGGATAACTGTAGGGAACTGCATGAAAAGTATTAGAATCTTTGTTGGATGAAGGATTTGTGAAAGATTTGGAAGACTCAAAAGTTTTAGGAGATGTATGAGTATTGGAAGAAGTAAGGGATGGAAGGGGACTATCACAAGACAAAGGTTCAACATTAACATGATCTTGCTCGGAAATGCAATTTTGATTTTCAGCAGTGGAATTCTTAGAGGAAAGATTCTTGTAGTAGTAACGTTTATAATCAGTGCATTGCATTTCATAGTCCTCAGTAGTAGTAGATGGATCATCATCAAGGTATTGTCTACAAATATAACCAGACTCTCTTTCAAAATTAGAATCATACGGATCACCATCACAATCTATCCAATGTGACGACCCATTTTCAATAAGCATGAGTCTACGACTAGGAGGACTCTGAGGAATAGAGATGTCATAAGTATCACTACATTGTCCATCATCATAGTCATCAAAAGTATTACAAATATTTTCATGTTGCTCATTATGGTATGGCTCAAGAAGAAAAGCAAGACTCTTGGGGAAAGTAGAGGAAGAACAAGATCGTGAAGAAGAGGAAATTGAAGACTTATTGTAGGAAGAGGACTTGGATAATGAGGAATTCAAATAATGTTTAGAAGAGTTATGATAAGATTTGGAAGTTGAAGAAGGAGAATAATGTCTAGAAAAGGCATGGTAAGATATGGAAGATGAGGAATGATGAGAAGACCTAGAAGATAAAGAGTGATTGGAAGAAGGAGATTGTGAGAGAATCATGTCTATAATCCTAGCAAAGGCATCGGACTCAAGCATCTTTTTGTTTTCTCTTGCCTTAAGTTGATGACTTGCGGGATGGTTGGAAAAATAATACTGTTTGAATTGAGCAATGAGTTCAAGATCATCCCTTCTCAAGAGGGGTTCTATAGCAAGATAGTTGAAACTCATGATTCTAGAAGAGGAGGAATAAAGCATGAAAGAAATGAATAGAAGAGATGAAATAGAATAAGGTAGACTAGATAATAAGAGGAAAATAATCAAGAAGACATGAAGGATTTAGGAAGAAGAGAAAGAAGCATGAAGAAAGAAGAGAAAGGATGAAAATGGGAGACTAGGAAGACATGAGAGATGTGGAAGAAAGGTGACCAAGAGTCATTTTGAGCAAATTGATACCATTGAAATTCATTTGGATATTGAGCAACATGACATGGCACCTAAGGTTTGACCTAGATTGACCAAGGATGACTGGAAGTGACACAAATCAACTTGGGATTGCAAGCAACAGTGAGATAGCAAAATAACTTTGTGCGATAGTTCCTAGGCAAATAATGTGACTCTTGAACAGTGAACATGAAAAACTCAGTTTTGAAAGCAAGTTGGTCAATGTTGTAGGTTGTAAGTTCAATTTCACAGTTCAAAAATACAGTAATAGTAGATAATAGACAAGTTTGCAAATAGTAGGTGATCAAACATGTCATAGAACACTTGAAACAAGGGCAAAAGCAACCTTGCCAAGACAAGCACTTGTGATATCAAAATAGAGAACCTTATGAATGCTACCATTTGTTTGAATGTTGAGGACGTTTACACTGGTATAGCATAATCGAATACAATTCAAGCAATTACTACCTAGAAGGACAATGCTCATTACTTAGCAACATGGCCCACAACTTGATGCTCCCTTGCCTCACACCAAGTGGTTGCCCACAAGAGATATTGGCGTTGTCATGGAAGTGTCAAAAACACAACCAAAGGAACACATATGGTGAGTGTCTTGGGGTGATCCGGGTAAGTCCACTTGGATCAATCCTTGCACCAAGAAGCTAAGCGGCTAAAATAGCGTGGCCTCTAACCAATGGTTCATAGTAAGGATTTCCATTCATAACAACCCTCTTGCTCCTCATAAAGGACTAGGACCTTGTGGCCTCAAGAGTACCTTAAGCATTCTTGCTCAATGCTTTCCCCATGGTCACAATCCCATGAGCTACTAACATCAAGCAAAGATAAGTGTTATGTCTATCAAGGTTTTGTGTCCTCGATAGCCTTGAGATTATAGTGAGTTGGAATCACTCGCCACCAAGGAAAATGATGACAAGGTTGTCCCCACTTGGGTCGTTCCTCTTGATTGCTCAAGAGCAGGCCCGCTAAAGGATCCTTATACTAAATAAAAAGTGGATTAATTCTTGAGGTTCAAGGTTTTTGGTTCACCACAAGGGTGAAGAGCATACTCCCCTATCTCAAGAATCTCTCCCAAACACACCAAGAAAATATTCAATTACCCCCTTGCTTTCAAAATTCCAAGATGGGTCAAGATTTCTGTTTCACCACAAGGGTGAAGAGCATACTCTCCTACCACCTCAAAATTTCTACAACAAGGTATTAAGTGCCTATGAAAGGAAACAACTAGTATATGCGGCACTTAATAAAGAAAGCAATTAAACAAGCACTTGATTTGATTTTTATGCTTAGGGCAGCCCTACAAAAACCATTAGTAGCCCTCTTTGACATGCGATTTTAGCAAATTTCAAGCAAGAAGCACCTACAACCACAACTTGTTAGACCAACAAGAGTTAGGAGAATCAAAATCCAAAATCTAACAATGATTAGTACATGAAAAAAAATCAAATAATCTGCAAAAATAATTGATCAAATGATAAAATTTGAAAATGAAACCATCATGGTTGGATTAGGCTCAGAAAGACCTTTCCAACGATATATCACACTTAAACTTTTGATACCATTTGCAAAATTTCAAAAAAAAAGCAGAGAACTTGAAACTTGCAAGATAGATAAAATAGCCCAAAAATAGATCTCTGTCAAGTTTAGGCGATATGCCTCAGACTTCACCAGTATCATGCGCACAGTTTCCTATAGCCGGGTGATATACCTCAGTCGAGGCGATATACTGCACAATAGGTAGGTGATACTTCGCACGACACCAGACAATATACCTCAATACTATCGTACAATTCTTCTCTAGTGCAAAGTGTCACACGCGTATAGTAAGGTATATCGCACGATATACCTGAGAAGTATCATGCGATACTCTGAGACAGAGAACCAGAACCTGCAAAATTTCTAAAAAATAATTCAAAAAATGATGAAAATGCAAGAAACTAAAGGGCAAAGCCTATCTACTCTGCCCCACGGTGGGCGCCAAAAATATGTGCTATAAATGTGTCAGACTTCTATGGATCATTACATGCAAGGAAACTCAAGAATGAGCCCTCACAAATCGATCCATAGCTCCCTAGGCATGGAGTGCAAGGGTTTTTAAGAATGCTCTCAACTACAGCTATTTAGCCTATAACCTTGCTAGTAAACCATGCAATGGGAGATTTAATGAAGACAAGGGCAAGAATGCCAATATCCCCAAGAATCAAATGAATGCAATGCAATGCAAGCTAGACTATGAAAATGAAAGAACAATGCAACTAAGCTATGAAAGGAAAGAACAAGTGTTACAATCCAAGCTAATTAATCTATGCGAGCTAATCTAGAGCATATAAATGAAGCTAATCTAAGAAAGCATAAATATGAAGCTAAGCTAAGAATGCAAGAATGAGATGTAGAATGCAAGAATGAGATGTAGATGCTAAGAATGCTCCAAATCTTCAAAAGCTCCAAAGTGACCTAGAAATCCTGCAGCATAAAGTTAGCATAAAAAGTTGGGGATCTAGAAATGAAGAAGAGAGATCTCCTTTTAAAGGAAATGAGAAAGAATGGACCATGGAGATTAAGAGGCAAAAGATTTAATCAACAGTGGAGCTTGAAGAGGAGCAATCCATGTGCACAAGTATCCTCTAATGAGAAAATAGGAGTTGACTTTTGTGTCCATATGAGACAAAAAGTGCTTTTTCCCTTTTTATAAAATAAGAATAATGCTTTATTTGTGCAACTTAGGATAAGAGGAAAAGTGGGGGCTTTTTATTTATTAAAAGGGGAGGAAATGTTCCTTTTAATAAATAAAAACTTAGGATAAGATGGTTAGCCCATAGAAAATAATCGAATAAATGATAGAGCTAGGATTTGATCAAGAATAAGCAATTGATAATTTAGCAAAAGGGGCTAATAGTCTAGGTGACCATTTTTAGGTGTATACAATTAACAGGAAATTAGTAATGATTTTGATAACATTTTTATTTCTATAAAATAACATAAAGCATAGAGATGAAGAAAGGAAATCCATATTGACATAGACACTATCAAGAAGTGTTATTGGAAATAGGAAGTGTTATCGACATAAAAGAAGGGTTATCAGAAAGCATTATTAGTGAAAGAAATAAAAGGTTATGAATGAGGAAGACATCAAATTAGAAAAAAATGATTTATGGAAGATCGAGAAACCCTAATTAGGGAAAGGAAATATAAGAGGAGATCCAAGGTAAAGGTCAAATATATCGACAGATAGACATACAGAGATATAGATCAAAGGACATGGATAGAAGTGAAGAGTTGTGTTATCGACATAGATCAGAAAGTAGATTAGAGAAGAAGAAGAGAAAAATGAGATCTGACAAGATTTTTGAGAAAGCATCCATAGGTCAAATTTCTTGTTGATTTATTCCTAACAGTTTAGTAGCAAGATTGTGAAATCCCTTAACTAGGTATTCTCTAACCAAACTTAGAAGTTCTATTTATGAAGTTATTGTAAATCCTTTAATAGGGTGAACATTGTATTAGTGGGATAAAATATCTTAATGGAGTAGCCTTTAACAAGACTTTTAATACTCCTAATAGGGTATTAGAAACTCCTAACAGGGTGAAGTCATTCAAAAGATGGCATTTATGTAAGCTCCTAATTGGGCACCTTATTACTATAGTGATGAGTTGTGGGTATCATCCCACCACAATTTTTCCCTCTAACTAAGGGTTTTCTACGACAACAAAATATTGTGCTATGTTTGAATGTTTATTTGTTGTATGTTTAATTTTCATGTACTTAGTTATCAATTAAATATTACAACAACTATCGATAAAAGAAAAAATAGTTATCGGTATAAGTAATTTATTGGCTATCAGTTTATGTTCAAAAAGTTGAATAAGTGTGAAATCTCTATGGTACTAATTCACCCCCCTCTCATTACCCTACCTAGAACATTTCAACATACTATTGATGTTCATTGTATGAGGGGGCACAATTATCATTTTGTTCTTTTGAACCATTTTAGGCATAGCATGTGTGTTTATTTTCTACAGTTTCTTCTTTTTTCTCTTAACCACAACATTAGGGATCATAAGAGAAAATCCCATAAGTTGGTTTCTTTATGAAGGGCTCATCAATTTCATCTATGACCATGCATGTGATAAAGTTACCAAAGTGGTCCAGAAGTTTGTGGATATATATATATATATATATATATATATATATATATATATATATATATATATATATATATATATTGAGAGAGAGAGAGAGAGAGAGAAAGGGAAATGGTGGATGGAGGAGTAGGGTAGTGAGTACTCTAGTTTGAAGTCTCATGTTTCCCTTAAAAATCCTAAGTCCACCCCAGAGAAGAAAATTTATGATGAGGAGCAGGATATGGACACCAAAGAAGATGATGATGTAGAGGAAGCACCATTAAATATCCCTTTAAATAACCCTATTAATAAAAAGGTTAAGGAGGGGGTGGGAATGGATACAAAAGATGATGAAGAATATGAGAAGGAGGAAGAGCATTTCGAAGATAAAAGGGATACGGGCACTCCTAGAAATGTTGGTAATGTTGTCTTAGGTAAGGAAAAGTCCCCTAAGCTCCTTGGGCTAGATCCTGTCCTCCTTGTTAAGGTTGATTTTTTGTAAGAGAATATTAAGGAGTAGAAGATAGATTCCTTTGTGCCCATGAAAGAGAAAATCCCTCATTCTATGGATTCTAAGAAAAAGAAGAAGAGTATTGTGGAGGAGTAGGTTCCTATTCTAGTTGACTATGCCATCTCAGTGGATCATGACATGCATGTTTCTATGGCAGAGTCTTTGGAGTTGACCAAATCTTCCAAAGGTGAGAAAGCCCCTATGTAGGATACTAACCCCAATGAGGACAATGTGCAACTTCTTATGGAGGAATTATAGGAAAAGAGAGAACCTACCTTGGGGGTTCTACAGATGGCCAAATCTATGTCCATGTATTCATTTTTCCTGGACATATGGACTTTTCATGAGATCAAGAGCCTTAACTTGAAGTATATGGGACCTTTCAACTAAATTTGAGAATATTGAGTTGGGTCTTCAAGGGAGTAACTCAATGGTTGAGAATAAATCTGTTAGCTTGCTTGAGGAGAAATTGGAGGGGCTATGCATTAGGGTGGAGAAAATAGAAAATACTCTGAAGAAGGTCATCCAACATAGTCATGATAGCATAAAATATTTTGCAGATAATCTCAATACTTTGGTGGATAAGCTTGAAGACTCTTTCTTTGAGAAAATAGTTGTGAATCTGGATTATGATCACAATGATGCTATTGGTTGGAGTGTTTTCCCTAGGAAAAGGACTAGAAAAAGTATGAAAAGGAAGGCTTATGCTATTCCTAAAGATATTATAGATCTTAGAGATGTTATTTAGAAGATGTCTGAGCTTGAAGAGGACCTTGCGTAGTGTTTTTTTCCTTGTTTTTTCCTGTCACTTGTTGTTGCTGGTTGTTTTGTTTCTGCTATTTTTTTGGGCTTTTTGGGTTCTAGGTGTCTATAGGATTTTTGGAAGTGTTTTGTTTTGGGGTCTTCTTTGAATATATTTATGTATTGATTTTGTTAAGGGTTTTGGGTCCCTTCAAAACTTGAATTTTTTCTTTAATTAAAAATTATTATTTTCTGCTCTACATTTGTTGTTAATTAGCCACATCTGATATAAACCTATGTTGAAACTACTATTATTCTACATCACAACTGCAAAGTTTTGAAACAAAATTTTCATAATCATTTGATGAGATTTTCTAAGAGATCTTCAATCTGTATCTAACAAAATTTTTCCAAATCTTTTCTTAGCCTCTACCCTAACCTCTCTATTCATGTAATTGGTATCTAAGACTACATATTCATTTAGGAATCCTTTCTTACTTAGCATATACTTGCATACATGAAATCATAGCCTTGCATACTTAAGAATATACTTGCATATAGGAAGTCATACCCTTGCATTTTTAACACATCCTTACAATTAGGAACTGCATTATCCTGACATCTAGAGCCTTAGTTTTGTAAAAACCAGGAAAATACAAAAAATTAGAGGTTGCATTCCCTAAGGTTGAATATTCCACCTTTAGAGTCACCTTTGAAATTAGAAACTATATCTTTTTGGATATCTCTATAGTGATCTTTAGAACAATCTTGACCCCCTCAAAGTAAATTATCATCTTTTCATAAATAACCTTTTGTCGATTTTTCCTTTTAGTCCTAAATTTGAAGTAAAATTAATTCTCCCTGTGACTTAGCTTTTCCCTAGAATTATTTCCTTCAAAGTTTCCATAATTTCTCTTAATTTTACCTTTCTCATACCTTAGACATCATTTTAATCCCATAAATAGCTCATATAATTGACATCATTTTAATCCATAACTAGCTCATATAATTGTCATATTGTATTCCAAAAATCCAAAAAAAAATGTCTCATATTGTTGTCATTTACCTTCTTGCATATTGCATTCCAAAATCAACACCCCCTACTAAAAAGTATCACATAGTTGTAATTTACCTTTCTTGTTATTGTATTCCAAAAAAAAAGTCTCATATAGTTCTCATTTGCCTTTGCATATTGCATTCCCAAAATTTCAAAAAAAACACTAACTAAAAAATCTAGAGTCATACCTAGTTGTTATTATCATCTTGCATAAGCCTCATTCTTAGGTTATATTCCCTTAGATTAATTTTGCATATTTCAATCACAAGATCATAGAATAAAAAATGCCAAATGGACTCTAAGAATGATCCAATGCTCAATTCAACCAATGACATGGAATTTAGCACATCAAGGACATTATGACATTCCTATAGAAAAAAACAACATTATCACCATTACCCCCTATAACTCCACTAGGAGATGAATTTCTATTTTAAAACATTAGAGAATAGTGTACCCAAGAGGAAATCGATCAAGCACTATAAGACCCTCTGATTATGACCATTATGGATGCACTACTAGATGCTAACCCTAATCAATATTTTTAATTTCTATCCCAAAATGGAGCTAAACTTTTTATAGGATTTGATATGTCTACCATTGTGGAGAATGTACCATCAACCCAAATATTGTCAATGAGGATCTCCCAAACTTCATCATCCTCACAAATTTCATTGACCGTACTTTCTAGAAATATATATCACAACACCACCCAAGACACCACATCCTCCACTTCATTTGGGATACAATACAATAACCCCCTCTTTGCTATAAATCCATCAAAACATAGTACTACCTCAAATTCAAGTGCACCTTCCACCACATTGTAAACTAATCCAAGGATCAATCCTCAAACTACAACAAAAAGTTCATCTAGTACAATTGCACCACCTAGCTAGACAAATATGTAAAATCCTCGGACACAAAACAATGTAGTTTCCTAAGGAACTACATAAAAATCTAGTGGTGTTCAATAAGGGTGTACCCCCAATCAAGGAAATCATTTAATTATTCAAGGGGCCCCTTCCAACCAACCTTTGTTCAATCAAAATCCTAGAAATCAAGGGATACTATCCAACCTTCTAGGTCAAAACATGGAAAATGGGCATAATATTTTTAATAATTTTATGCCACCCTAAGTTGTGGTGTAATCTTAAGTGCCTATGTCAAATTTAAACCTTATATACCAACCTACATACAATCAGGCACCATTTTATTATAGTGTGAATCCCTTTATTGAACAAAACATGACACAGGTCCCACTTGCACCTACTAAAGTCTTGGAACAACAAGTACAAACCCTCCAAGAACAAGTAACAAACCTTCATACTAGTGCACCTAAAATAACATACACATTGGATGATCTGTTTGCTTATCCCTTTTATAAAACACTATACATGCCACCTTTTTTGGCTAATTTTGAAACACCTAAATTCAATAAATATAAGGAAAAGAGTGACCCTCGTGACCATATAAAATATTTTTTTGTGGCATGTATAGAGGTATCCTATAATGAAACCTACCTAATGAGACTATTTCCTCAAAGTCTTAGTGGTTCTCCTATGGAGTGGTTCTCTCGACTACCTCCAAGTATAAGATCTTAGAATAAAATAACAGAGAAGTTCATTTTCCACTACTCTCATTAATGGATCTTTCTAACACCAAAAAAAACAATGGAAAAATATTCTCCTCTTTCCTACAACATTGGAGGAACACAAATTATAAGGCCTCATTTAAAATACCAACCAAGGAGAAGATCTAGATGCCAAGAGTTTCCAGCTATACATGATGTGTGCCCTAGATTCATAACTAATTGAGGCATTGTAGGAACTTGTTGAGCAAGGATTGAAAGATGAGAGGTCTCTTAAATTGAAAGGTGAAATTAATAAAGAAACCATTACCATTGCATCATATGCAAAATAAAATTATTTTTCTAGAAATAAGAACATCACCAATTATCCCATAGTAGATGTCAAGGTTGCACAACCATTGTTGTACCTTTGAGCATCATCTAATATCCCAAATAACAATAACATTATCGCTCAAAGAGAGAATCCATATCCAAACAATACCAATGACCAAAAATATTGTACAAGATAGTCAAACCCAAGAATAAATTATACTTTACATTCATAACCTCTTGAGATAGTTTTGAGAAGACTCATCCAATCAAACACCATAAACTTGCTAGAAATTTGACATAGAAAGCTAGGCCCCTTTAAGGCTGCATGGTCAAATGAAAATTATTTTTACAATTACCACCATACTAAAGGACATAAGACTACAAATTTTTTTCAAATCAAGAATATTGTCCAAGACTTGATTGAACATGAAAAAATATAAGTTGTTAATAACTCTAGCATGACTAATAAATATCACACTATATTTTGTTAGGAATGAACGCTGGATGTTGGCAGTCATTCTGTAGCAGTTGTTGTTGCATTCATGACTATGATTGTCATTGATGTCAACATAGTGATCTTCTGGAGACTAGCAGAGAAGAAGATAGTGTTTTGATTAGCGTATGTGGGATATTGTAGTTGGAGCTATGCAATGTTGATGTTATACTCTTTGATATGTTATTTGTCTATGGTTAAGAGCGCAGATAGTAATTCATTGATTCATGAAAGTTATGAGTATTTTCGTAGAAGCAGTATTCAGGCAGTGTTCCTGAGTAGTGGTTTGTGGAAATTGGATGATATCTCCTAATTGGGATGGAATTTGGTTTTACGCAGTTAAAGGGAAGTTTGAGACACATTGATGGTGATGTGGTTCATAGCACAAACTTTGAGGTCACACGAGTGAAGAGTTATTACATCTGGAAGTCAACAGTTTTGTGTAATTTTGATGTAGCGTATGGAAACTTTTATTTTGTAATTGTGTACCGACTCATTTGTAATTATTTAAGTGTGGTATAAAGGAAGGAATTTTTTTCCTTATTGTATGTAGTTGTAATATGAAAGAAGTGTGAGCATGGTTTTGGTTTCATGCGAATGTAAGCATGAAGTGAAGAAAAGAGTCTAAGAGGTTGTGAAAGAAAAATTGTGAAGGAAGACATGCGAAGTACAGAGATCTGGAATTGAGATCTGATGTAGTAGTGAGTGTGGTTTGGCACAATAAGGAGGTAAAATATTTCATATTATTTTGCTGAATAATATTAAAGTTATTTGGACAGTGAGTTCAGTGATCTTACCCTGAAGCTATTTGAGCAATGGGTCCTTCTGTCTTCCATAACTCTTAACAGGGTTAGAATCTTTTAACAGGGATTCAAAATCTCCTAACAGGGATTTATATGTACTAAATGTATTTCATAAGACTCCTAACAGAATCCATCCTTTCACAAGGAATATTCATATTAGTGCATCTTTTGTGGGCATCATTCCCACTGGGGTTTACTCTTTGATCAAGAGGTTCCCTAGTGAACATATCTTGTGTTATTGTGTCATTGTGTATGAATATCTTTGTATGGTTAGTAATTGCATTGCTTACATGGTTAAATGTTGTTGAAGATGATAAAATTTATAATTATCTGATAATTGATTCACCCCCCCCCCCCTCTTAGTTATCTTGGTGGACTTTACTTTCTAACAATTGGTATCAGAGCGGCAGGTCCTTGAAAGGAAAGTCTAACAGCTTAAGGAGATCCATGGTGAATTTTAGGAAGGAAAGCCCTAAGTTTGATGGAGTAAATTTTGACAGCTAGAAGCAAAAGATGAAGACACATCTATTGTGTTTAGGACCAGGCTATTGGTTGATTACAAAGAATAATAGGACTATAATTGAAGAAGACAATCTTGAAACAAGTACTAAAGATGAGGTAGATCTATTCATGTGTAACATACTTGCAAGAGAAGCACTCTTGACAGCACTTCCAGAGAATGAATACATTCAGGTCAAATGTTTTAAGAAATCTAATGAAATTTGGAAAGCTTTACACTCTAATTTTGAAGGTGATGAACATGCAAAAAGAGCTAGATTACATAATTGGATATGTGCATTTGAAGATATTAGAATCATGGAAGATGAATCTGTTAGAAGCTATATTGGTAGAATGTTAGAAATTGTTGCAGGGATAAAATCTTATGGAGGATCAAAGACAGAGAATGAAGTGATATGGAAAATTTTGAGGACATTGAATCTTGTATTTAAGTAGACAACACAGATGATTGAACAATTTATACCTTGTACTACAAACTTTACAAGAGAGACTCTTCTTGGAAAATTGGAAGCAACAGAGATGAACCTGAGGTTATCAGGAGACTTACCTAGAATGGAGATAGCATTCAATGCTCTTAGTATTCATCCTACTTTGTCAAGAAGTACCAGTGTGAGTGGAGATTATGCTAGCAGCAGCAAATCTAAAAATGAAGAAGATAAGAAGATTGAAGAAGGTATTGCATTGCTTGTGAAAAGAGAACCAGATAGTAAGAAAATTTTTAAATGTTGGACTTGTCAAGAATATGGTCATTTTGTATCTAAATGTCCTAAGAGAGTTAAGAAGTACAGAAATAATTTCAAGCCTAGAAGATCTAAGGAATGTTATTATGCTAATGATGAAGATCTTGAAGCTAGTATAGAAAGAACTTTGAGTGAAAGTGATACTGAGAATAATGATGAAATAGGATTTGCAGCAATTAAAGAAGAAAATTCTGAATCTGATGTTAAGGAATAAAAAGCATTAGTTTCCCAAGTTGAAAAGAAAGCTGATTGGATTATAGATAGTGGTTGTTCACATCATATGACTAGTGATATGAAGAAGTTCATAAAGTTTAACAATTATGATGGAGGATTTGTTAGAGTTGGTAACAATGCACCTTGTTTGATTAAAGGTATAGGATCTATTACTCTTTATGGAAAGAATAATACTGATGATGTTTACTTTGTTGATGGATTGAAACATAATCTTTTGAGTGTTGGACAGTTAGTGGATAAGGGATATCAAGTTTGGTTTACTGAGAAAACTTGTGTGATAAAGGATAAAGATGGAAATCTAATTGGAACTAGATCTAGAACTAGAGGTAATGTATTTCAGTTGAATCCTACTGAGATGACATGCTTGATTACTAAAATTGATGACAGTTGTTTATGGCATAGAAGGTTTTGTCATATAAACTTTGATAACATTGTGAAAGTGAGTACTACACTTGCAGTAAGGGATTTGCCTAAAATTATGAAGCCTACTAACATGATTTGCAAAGAATGTGTGATGGCTAAGCAGAAGAGAAGTTCATTTTCTAGTAAGAAGTTCACATCGGCAGAGAAGTTGGAGATTTTTCATACAGACTTGAGGGATCCTACCAGGACTAGAGGATTCTATGGAGAAAGGTATTTTATGATTCTTGTTGATGATTTTACAAGAATGATGTGGATTGCATTTCTGAAAGAAAAATCTGAAGCATTTGATAAGTTTAAGATCGTTAAGAATAAAGTTGAGAATGAATCTGGAATGAAGATTAAATGTTTGAGATCTGATAGAGGTGGAGAATTTACTTGTAGAGAGTTTAACACCTTTTTTGAAGTGAATGGTATTAAGAGATAGTTTTCAGCCCCTAGAACACCTGAACAAAATGGTATTGCAGAAAGAAGAAACAAGTCAGTAACTGAAGCAACAAGAGCTATGTTATTTGAGAATGATTTGGCGAAGACATTTTGGAGAGAAGCAGTGAATACAATAGTATATACAATGAACAGAGTACAAATCAGAACAGATATATATAAGACACCTTATGAATTATGGTTTGGACATGCACCCTTAGTTAAGTATTTTAGAATTTTTGGAAGAAAATGTTATATAAAGAGAGATGATGATATTGGAAATTTTGACCCTAAAAGTGATGAAGGTATTTTTCTTGGATATTCTTTGAAGAGAAAAGCATATAGATGTTACAATAAGAGAACTAAAACTATTGTTGAGAGTGCAAATGTTAAAGTTGATGAGAATTTTAAAATTCAGGAAAGAATGCTTGATTATGAATCTGATGAAGAAGCTAATCCTCAGCCTAACATTGAAACTACTGAATTATTCTATGAGACTGACAGTGAATTGTTGAATGAGAATCATACTATAGAAGAAACCAAAGAAGAAACCAGAGAAGAATCTAGAGAAGAATCTATAGTTGAAGAAAGATCAGTGACTATGCCACCGAATAGGTATCTATCTAGACATCATCCTATTGAACAAGTTATTGGAAGTTTGGACAGAGGAGTTATGACTAGAAATAAGGTACATTTATGTTTGATTTCTCAAATTGAACCTAAATCTACTAATGAAGCTTGTGAAGATGAACACTGGATTAATGCTATGAAAGAAGAACTAGATCAAATTGAAAAGAACAAGACATGGGAATTGGTTCCTAGACCTAAAGACAAGAATGTGATTGGAACTAAATGGGTATTCAGAAACAAGATGAATGAACAAGGAGATGTAGTAAGAAACAAAGCAAGACTAGTATGTAAGGGATACTCGCAGCAAGAAGGAATTGACTATGAAGAAACCTTTGCACCAGTAGCAAGACTTGAAGTAGTGAGAATGTTTTTGGCTTATGCAGCTTTTAAGAAATTCAAAGTGTGTCAGATGGATGTGAAGTCCACATTTTTGAATGGTGAATTGGAAGAAGAAGTCTAGATTGAGCAGCCTGAAGGTTTTCCTTTGACTCAAGAAGGAGATATGGTATGTAAATTGAAGAAAGCATTATATGGACTAAAGCAAGCACTAGAACTTGGTATGCTAGATTGGATAAGTATTTGTTGAAATTGGGATTTACTAAAGGAACAACAGATAGTAATCTATACACAAAATAAATTGAAAATGGAATGTTAGTTATAGTTATTTTTGTTGATGACATTATCTTTGGAGGAGAAGATGAAGCTAGTGACAAATTTGCTGATGAAATGAAGACTGAATTTGAAATGAGCATGATTGGTGAGATGAAATAATTTTTGGGATTACAGATAACATAGAATAGTGATGGTATCTTTGTTAGCCAGAAAAAGTACTTGAATGATTTGCTAAAAAGATTTGGAATGGAAAACTGTAAACTAGTTGGAACACCTATGGTTACAGGACACAAACTATAAAGCAAAGATGAAACACCAGCAGTTGAGAAGAAGAAATATAGATCCATGATTGGAGGATTTCAGTACTTAACACACACTAGACCAGATATACAACATTCAATTAGCATGGTGGAAAGATTTCAAGCTGAACCTAGAGAGTCACATTATGCAGCAGTAAAGAGGATATTGAGATATTTAAGAGGCACAATGGACTATGGATTGTGGTATGGAAAATCTGATGATTTCACCCTATGTGCATATATAGATGCTGATTGGGGAGGTAGTATTGATGATAAGAAAAGCACCAGTGGTGGAGCCTTTTTTCTTGGAGGAAGATTGGTTTCATGGTTGAGCAAGAAGTAGAATTGTATTTCATAGAGTACAGCAAAAGAAGAATATGTAGCAGTAGCAAAAAATTGTAACTAGATAATTTGGATGAAGTAGATGCTAAAGGATATTGGAATTAAATTTTTTGAGCCTGTTGTCATACATTGTGACAACACCAGCATAGTCAGTATGTCTAAGAATCCTATTTTACATTCTAAGACTAAGCATATAGAGATCAAGTATCATGTCGTAAGAGAGAAACTAGCTGAGAAAGAAGTCAGACTTGAGTACATAAGCACAAAGGAATAGATAGCAGACATATTTACAAAGCCTTTGCCTAAGGATACATTTGAGTATCTGAGAGGTATGCTTGGGGTTATGCCCCAGCCTACTTTTCAGTAATGATGTAGTTGAGTGCATCCGTCCAGTGGTATATGAGCCCTATCTTTTTTTGGATTGGATGTTGGTACTTCCTCTATGGGGGAGTATGTGTATCTGAGCTGAGTCATGAGGACTCTTCTGAATGTATTTTCTAAAACAGTGTCTTTGGACATTGAGTTGTTGTTGACATAGTGATGAAATTTCTATCATTGATGTCAATGGGGGAGAATTGTACATGAAAAACCCTATGTACCATCTATTGGAGAGAACTTAATAGGATAACAAAGCAAGATTTGATTAATGAAGAATATTTGAAGAACTTTTAGAGTATTAGTGTAGCAGTGCAACAGTATTGGATTTTTGGAACATTGGATGTTTTTCATCTATGTTGCCATCAATGCCAATGGGGGAGATTGTTAGGAATGAATGCTAGATGTTGGCAGTCATTCTATAGCATTTGTTGTTGCATTCATGACTATGATTTTCATTGATGTCAACACAATGATCTTCTAGAGACTAGCAGACAAGCAGATAGTGTTTTGATTAGCGCACCTAGGATATTGTAGTTGGAGCTATGTAGTGTTGATGTTATACTCTTTGATATGTTATTTGTCTATGGTTAAGAGTGCAGATAGTAATTCATTGATTCATGAAAGTTATGAGTGTTTTGGTAGAAGTAGTATTTAGGCAGTGTTCCTGAGTAGCGGTTTGTGGGAATCGCATTATATCTCCTAATCTGGATGGAATCTAGTTTTGCACAGTTAAAGGGAAGTTTTAGACACATTGATGGTGATGTGGTTCATAGTGCAAACTTCGAGGTTGTACGAGTGAAGATTTATTGCATTTGGAAGCTGACAGTTTTGTGTAATTTTGATGTAGTGTATGGAAACTTTTATTTTGTAATTGTGTGCCGACTCATTTGTAATTATTTGAGTGTGGTATAAAGGAAGGAATGTTTTTCCTTATTGTATGTAGTTGTAATATGAAAGAAGTGTGAGCATGGTTTTGGTTGCATGCGAATGTAAGCATGAAGTGAAGAAAAGAGTCTAAGAGGTTGTGAAAGCAAAATTGTGAAGGAAGACATGCGAAGTACAGAGATTTGGAATTGAGATCTGATGTAGCAGTGAGTGCGGTTTGGCACAATAAGGAGGTAACATATTTTATATTATTTTTCTGAATAATATTAAGGTTATTTGGACAGTGAGTTTAGTGATCTTACCCTGAAGTTGTTTGGGCAGTGGGTCCTTCTGTCTTCCATAACTCTTAACAGGGTTAGAATCTTTTAATAGGGATTCAAAATCTCCTAACAGGGATTTATATGTACTGAATGTATTTCATGAGACTCCTAACAAAGTCCATCCTTTCACAAGGAATATTCATATTAGTGCATCCTTTGTGGGCATAATTCCCACCGGGGTTTACTCTTTGATCAAGAGGTTCCCTAGTGAACATATCTTGTGTTATTGTGTCATTGTGTATGAATATATTTGTATGGTTAGTAATTGCATTGCTTACATGGTTAAATGTTGTTGAAGATGATAAAAGTTATAATTATCTGATAACTGATTCACCTCCCCCCTCTCAGTTATCTTGGTGGACTTTACTTTCTAATGTATTCAAGGACCCATTACAAGATCGCGACAAAGTAAAACCTTCCTTGTCTGGATAGAATAATAAATCCAACTATACTTGTCCCAATTTTTATCCCAATCTTACCATAAACACTATCACCCTTAGAGGCCCAATTTTGAGTGTTTTTTTACCACTCATAGAACTAAAATCATAGTACAAGGAGCCTTGTCAAAATGATCAATAACCTCCAAGTCCTTTAGTGCATCCACAAGTCAATATATCCTACTAGATCACCTCAAAAGTACCCCTATCCAAATTTCCATAATCAAACTATTATGTATATCACCAAACCATAAAGAAGTTCTAGAAAAAGCCTTGCAAGAGTTGTCAATCCCCCAGGTCATTGATATAGATGAGTTTTAATCTATGGTTGGATACTTGACTACCACCCACCATGTTGCCTTTACTAAATGAGATTTTCCAACACATAAAACTTGTCACAATGATCCTCTCCATTTATAAGTATATGTCCACCTACACAAAATCAGAAAATTATTTATAGATGGTGGAGCTGGTCTAAATATTTGTACTCTAAAACTAGCCCAAACTTTAGGATACTCTAAGAGTTATGTAGATGTTTCTAAGAAGATTATTATTAGGCCATATAATGATGAAAAGTGTCCTTCCAAAGGCATCATAACATTACTATTCAGAATAGGACCAGCTACACATGAAACCATTTTTCAAGTACTAGATCTAGAAATTGGATACAACATTCTCCTAGGAAGACCATGGATTCATGTCATGCAGGTTGTACCTTTGACGTATCACCAATGCCTAAAATTTACTTACAATAAAATAGATATCATCATTCCATGTGATATAGATCCATTCTTATAGTGCACTAACCTCAAAGGATCTCCTACAAAGCAGATACCCAACAACCAAGCAATATCTACAATGTCATCCTCAAAATACCTAGACTCTTCTAGTCTCTCTAAATACACTACCCCATGAAAATATGAGCATAAAATCAAAGTTCAAGACAAGGGCTATGGAGAGTACACATATATAAATTCATTTTGTATGGGAAACTTTCCCATTTCACCTTGAACCTATGCGAAGCCAAGACAACTACTCAAATAGAAAGAGAAACTTTGCATTATCTATGAACCAAATACAATATTTACAAGATGGGATGAGTTAAATGAAGAGTCGATTGAAGAGGACCTGATCTATTAGTTATATAGATATGAGGAACCCCCTCGAGTTACACTTCCTATGCATGAATATTGGAGGGAATATACCATTATTCAAAAGTAGGGATACAATGGATGCATTGGTCTTGGGAAGAGAAATTAATGAATTATGAAGACAATATTGTCAAAACCAAATCCAAAGTTTGAAGGTTTAGGGTATGAACCACTTGAGAAAGGTACCTCAAAGATCTCATTTCCTAACAAAGATGATGTGTGTGCTTTTAATGAAGTTGATATATTTGAGGAGTACTAGTATGATATTTATTAAAATGAATATGAGTGGGATATACCTAATACTTCAAGTACCCTTTGTCTAAATAATGCATTTGCCTAATTTGATAGATTATGCTTATGCAATAGATAAACAGGTCAATATTCCTGGACATAATATTTTTGGAATCAATATTAAACCTCTGAAGCCTCATCCTCAAAAAAACCATGATTCCTTATATGAGTCTCACATCAATACCTTGATATCAGTTCATGTTTACTATATCTAAGATAGTAACAATATTTCCCTAATCTACCCTGACTTAATAGATTGGGACCAACAAGATCATCTGAACATAGACATATTTGAGAACAATGAAGCTATCATTGAGTTTTTGAGAGTCTAAGATGGCATAAATATTGGAGATCACAAAGTTGGATTTACAATTGATCTATACCAAGCTTCATATTTGGTGAGTCGTTTCAGTCCTTTAGTCACAAAATTGACAATAGTGAAAATATAAGCTTTTTAGGAAAAAATTGAAGGACGCCTTCTAACCAAGCAAAAGTAAAAATAAAGGACATACCCAAAGGTGAAAACCTCTTTGAGGCACTTGAGGATGAAGAAATTTACACACTCCTAATAAATCAATAAAAATCACCACTATTAGTAGAGAAAATAGAAGAAGTCAATCTGAACACTAAAGAGACCAAGAGAATTATCCACCTAACTGAATCATTAACAATTGAAGAGAGGGAACAATTCATTCAGTTCTTTAAAGAAAAATAAATCAATTATACTTGGGCATACTTAGACATGCTAGGGTTGGATCTAAAGTTAATCCTATACCATCTGCCACTTAATCTAGGAGCAAATCTAGTTAAATAGAAGCCCTGAAAGATGCATCCAAAGATAGTGTTATTTCTCAAGGATGAGTAGAAAAAAATACTATATGTGGGCTTTATCTGAGCCATGTATTATGTTGAGTAGATATCCAACCTAGTTGCAGTATCTAAACATAATGCAAATATTAGGATTTTCTCCAGCTTTAGAGACTTAAATAAGGAATGTCTAAAAGATGACTTCCCTCTTCCAAATATAGATATAATAATGGATCTAACAAGTAGGTATCAGATGTTTTCATTAATGGAAGGATTCTCCAGATATAAATAGATCATAATCACACCCAAGGACCAACCTAAAACAAATTTCAAATGTGCATGCGGCACCTATGTTTGGAATGTGATCTCATTTGGGTTAGAGAATTGTATAAGATAAAATGTGGATGGGGTCCTAGAACAATGGTTTATAGATAAAAGAGACCCCAAAGCCAATATTTTACACATACATTTGAATTGTAAGGGAAATACTTGAAATTAGATAAAATAAGATACATACCTCATGATGAAATTAATTTGGAAATACCTATTTTCTGGTGCTTGTGTATAGTTTCGGGTAATTCTGCATCCTGTCTCGGACTGGAAATGTCGAGACGGAGAAAACCCAAAATTTTTTTGTCTTTCTAATAGCAAGTAGTCTTTGACCCCGATAAAAGGTCAAAGGCTACATTAATATTCTGAAGGTTGACTTTGACATTGTTCACAGATCTCAAAATTTTGGTGAAAAGGGTATCTAGATCTACACTTTAATTTTCCATCTCGCACCTATACCTGCAAGAAAATTGGTTTTGTTTGTTGGGGTAGGGGTTTGCCTTAGTAAAACTCTGGTTTGGAATCAACCTTAATAATGAAATTGAAATAGAGAATGCTAGCAAGTAGTAGAAGTAGATCTAACAATGAAGCTATGATATTCAATAGATATGCAAATTGTATTTGAAATGTAATCAAGAATGTTAATATGAAAGCTTGAACATAACATCAACAAATGTAAATCAAACCTCCATAGTTGTATGCTTGGAATCCACCTTGAGGGAAGAATGAATGGATCTTGAAGATGAAAAAAAGGATCTTGAAGGAAGATCACACCATCATGATGGCTAAATCTAGGGTTTGAGTGCTTGAACCAAATTCCTTTAAAGGCTTGAATGCTTGAATCCTTGATCTTCAATGGAGAAATTGAATGTTTGAATGGATGATTTCTTGAGAATGGATTCTTGCTTGATATTTCTTAAGAGAGAACTTTATTGCAATAACTTGATCACTAATGTCTCCTTGAGAGTGCATGAAGGAATGAGATGGAGAAAATGAGAGAGGAAGGCTTCCTTTTATAGTGATCTAGGGCACAATCCTCTAGAGGGGCCATCTTGGGGAATTAAATCCCAATTAGGCCTCAAACCTTTAGGAATGGACCTAAATTAAATACAATTTCAGAGTTTACCATTTTGGAGACCAAAACAGCTGACCTAGATGCAGGAAAACAATTCTTTCCGAAACCCGATATCTGAAGATCATGGGACCTTGAAACTTGAACCCAGGGTCAAAGATGAGGTCAACCCTGACCTAGGTTAGGGAAAAGGTCTTCCTTGACCCTCATGGTCATCCTTGATCCCTTAAGGTCATCATTGACCTTGAGGTCACAGATCTCAGGGTCTTAGTCAGAGTGAGAAATAGGAGGTCCCAGGGGTGCCCGGAGACCTAGAAATGATGTCAGAACAGGGTAGAGTGCCAAGGATGGGCACAAAATCCTATGATTAATGTCATGAAGGCAAGGAGGACCTATCTATAAGTCCTACCTAGAAAATAGAGCCATAAAAGAGGGAAATTAAGGAGAATCCTCGGGATCCTAACCCTAATTTCACCTAGAATGAAGGAATCAACTGTAGAAAAGAAGTGGAAAATGGGGAAAAAGCTAGATCTAAGAAAAGATCAATTCAAGGCATTCAACATGATCCCAATCCACTTACATGGAGGACTAAACACTCTTAACATGAAAGTGCTTCCATTTTAAGATGATACATTAAGCCCCCACTTTAGCAAGAGTATGGACTCGATGCAAACTCTTGGTAAAGGAGAAGAAAGAGGAGATCCAAGTGGATTCATAATGAGATAAAATAACACTTAGCTAAGGACACAAGCCTCTAGACTAAGGATTATAACTCAACATACATGCATGAGGGTGCGAAAAGAGAAAACCAAAAGAACACGGGTTAGTACTAAATAGCCCAAATCAATTAGCATAAGAAACCTTGCTAATAAATATTTCTCATACTAATATCATATTTGGAAAGCTATCATAAAAGAATAAATTATTACATAAGAAAGACAAGAGCAACACTATAAATAACATAGCTTCGTGATCTAGTCCTACTATCATGAAAGCAAAAAGAGGAAAAGGAGAAAGTGATTACCTCGCCCAGTAAGATGCCCACCTTACCGTGAATCACCCTGGAGGGAGAGACCAATAGGTTCACCCATAATATGTGCTTTCAATTGTAATGCATCTTCTAATGGCTTCTGGAATACCCATAGATCCACCTTCTTGTATCACTATGAATATGAAATGCATGTCTCCTCAAGATTTAGCAACTTATGTGCATTACCATCGGAAGATTTAGCATATTGGAAATGCGTGTCCCTTTAGGATTTAGCAACTTATGTGTGTTACCTTGCAAGGATTTAGCATATTTGAAATTGGAAATGCGTGTCCCTTCAAGATTTAGCAACTTATGTGCATTACCTTCCAAGATTTAGCATATTGAAAATTGAAAACTGCGTGTCTCTTCAGGATTTAGAAACTTATGTGCATTACCTTCTAAGATTTAACATGCTAAAAAACAAAAGGTTAGAACAAAAATACATAATATAGAGCGAGGGAGGCTGTATATATGCCCCCTCCTTAAGATGGAAAAAACATACTATTTTGACATGTTAAGGAAAGAAAAGAACAAGGATAAAGCCTTCTTCAACATCAAGACAATATCCATAGACAACACCCAGTCCAAGACAAGAAGGTCACAACTCCTATGAGGCCATGGAAGGGATGAATGCAATGAGATATCATGAAAGAAGGGAAAAAAATTAACCCTTGTGAGGTATAGTATAGTATTCAGTTTCCAAGGTGAGAGATATATCAACCATGGAAACCCAATGTCAAACAATGAAATAGGTTGTGATCAAGGACAAAGATCCTCAATGCAAACCAAAATTTTCATGTATGATTGGATATCACATAATAGATAGATACTGCTTAACCAAGGAAAGAGGTGAATCCTGGAAAGACAGAAAAGAAAGAGATGGCATCCTTTCCCCCCAAGTGTAGGAACAAAGAGGGAAGGGGACCTATTATATTGCTCACAACACTATGCAAGACAACAAGCCCCCAATAATTAGGCTAACATTGTTTACATAATGTGGAACTCTATAATAGGAAGATAGATGTTATTTAGAGAAAATGGGATTGAAATACAACTCATTACCACATGATATATATATAACCTTACTATCAATGAGCTACCTAATCTTATAATGTAAAGCTTGACATTCATTAGTAGAGTGATCATGAAATATATGATACAAACAAAAAGGAAGAGTCTTCAAGTGTGGACTACATTTCTTTTTGCGTTTAGGTCTAGTAATCATCTTAGGATGAAGGAGTTTAGGCAAAAGAACTTCTTGGTCAAATTCCTTCACAGGTTCATCATGTTTTGAAGTGTTATTCGAGATGTTGTTAACATTGATTTGTTGTTCAGGATTAAATCGCAATCCATACGAATGCTCATGCCCCCTAGTGTGTAAGGGCATTTGAATTCCCTGTTTATGCTTACCATATCCTTAACTATTAAATCCTTGTTTAACTAGGAAATGATAACCAGGACCATAACGAGAAGCCATATCAGAAGGTTTCAATGGAACTTCAGTAGTCACTATGTCATCATTAGTAGGTTTGACAAGTTTATTATGGGTAGAAGCGGCAACAAAGTTATTATGAAGGGTTTTAGAAGTAAAAACTCATTGTTCAAACTCTCTTTTTTGTTTCATAAAATCAAGATCATTAACCTTATACTCTCCAATAAAGGTAGGATTAAAATCCAAGGTTCCCCAATCATCGTCAGGAAGAGCATTAGAGGAAGAAGGATTACTATTAGGAGTAGGAGTAGTGTGGGTTTGAATATTCAAACAAGGATTGGGTGCATCATCTACATGAAGTGAATACATCTTGTTGTTATGTATAAACTTGACTTTATGGTGAAGGGTGGAAGGAATGACATGAATCTCATGCAACCAAGGTCTACCTAAAAGAAGATTATAATTGAGAGGTCTAGGCATAACATGAATAGGAGTATTTAGGATGACCGGTCCTACTTTGATAGGTAAGGTAATGATTCCCAAAGTGTTCTTAGCAATGTTATCAAAGCCACATATAGGAACATTGTCAGGTTGAATAGTTGAAATATTAGCTTGAATCACTTTGAGCATGTCCATGCTACAAAAATTAAGCCTAGATCCATTATCAAGGTCCTACGAATGATACTTTTATTGATAGAAACAACAACCATAAGAGCATCATATTGATTCTGAACTTCTTTAGAAGGTAAATCTTTTTGAGTAAATATAATGTCAGGAGGACCCAGGGTAGCATGCATGCATTGTAAGAAATTATTGATCTTCTCTTGATTAGGAGGTGGAGTAGGAAGAGTTGCTAGAGCTTTTTGCAAGGCTTCATAGTAGGTAGGTGAAGTTTGAAGAAGCTCCCATAAAGAAATCTTGGTAGGAGTATTTTGCAATTGGTTAATAAAATCATACTCCTTTCTAGGAAGATGAGTTGGAGGAGAAAGAATAGGTTGAGAAGGTGGAAAAGAAGTAGAAACCACCAGATTGGGTTGAGGATTATTCCTTGTATGATATGTGTGAGCTATCGAATCTTGATCATTGAAAGACTCTAAAGAATCCATAGGTTTACCTTTGATAGTAATGTGAGGACAACCTTTGACAATCAACAAGGGTTTGGGAAAAACCATATTAGTTGTCTCAACTCTACAAATAGATTCATAAAAAGGAAGAAAAGAAGATACCCTAAGAGGAGATGAGGTAATATCTTGATTCTCCATAAGATCATCACTAAAAGAGAGAGTATTAAGGGAATTAATATCACTAGAAGGAATCCCAAATGGAGGTAAAGCATCTATAATATCATATTCTTTCACTAAAATGTCTACATGTGTTTTAGAAAAAGAGTTATCATCATGTATGAATATGTCATCCATTAATAAATCACCCTCTTGTATCAAAGCTTCTTTGTAAGGAGGGGATAAATCAATGTCGTTATCTAAGGGATGATCCACAATGGTGTCATGAGGAAGAGAGTAATCAACATCCAAATCTAAAGGTTCATTCCAAATAGGAGAATTATCATCCCTACCAATAAAGCACATTGTAGGATCCCTAGAGGGGAAGGAAGGTAAATTATATTCTAAAGTAGGCTCATAGAAAAGACATGTATTAGGAGAAGAATTAACATCAATCCCCAACTCATCTCCATAAAGAGAAATATGATGGAGAGATAGATTAAAGTCATCTTATTGCTCTAATACATGCTTACAAGGTACTACAAGAGAGGATAAAGCAACATCACATGCACTAGATAAAGTATTTCTAGGTGTAACATCATGAAATGGTAAGGTAAGAGGATAATGTTGAATAATCCCAAAAGTTATAGAAGAATGTTTGGAAAATATTTGAAACAACTTGTGCAACATGATAATGAATAAAGAAATGCATAGAAAATAGATCTAGATATATCCGAATGCATTCAAATGAAACTTATAAGAAGGAAATCAAACACAACAAGGCATCTAATTCCACCAACGATAAGAAATTTATATGCATGTAAGATCTAACATAAAATGTAAATCTAACACCAGAAAAGAAAGAGTTGTCTATCGCGGGTTCACCAAAATGTATAAGATAAAATGTGGATGGGGTCCTAGAATAATGGTCTACACATAAAAGAGACCCCAAAGCCAATATTTTACACATACATTTGAATTTTAAGGGAAATACTTGAAATAAAATAAAATAAGATACATACCTCATGATGAAATTAATTTGGAAATACCTATTTTCTTGTGCCTGTGTACAGTTTTGGGTAATTCTTCAACCTGTCCTAGAGTGTAAATGTCGAGACAGAGAAAACCTAGAAAATTTTTGTCTTTCTGACAATAGGTAGTCTTTGACCCCGATAAAAATTCAAAGGCTACATTAATATTTTGAAGGTTGACTTTGACTTTTTTCATGGATCTCAAAAGTTTGGTGAAAAGGGTATCCAGATCTGCACTTTAATTTGTCATCCCGCACCTGTACCTACAAGAAAAATGGTTTTGTTTGTTGGGGTAGAGATTTGCCTTAGTCAAACCCCGGTTTGGAATCAAACTTAATAATGGAATTGAAATAGAGAATGCTAGCAAGTAGTAGAAGTAGATCTAACAATGAAACTATGATATTCAATAGATATGCAAATTGTATTTGAAATGTAATCAAGAATGTTAATATGAAAGCTTGAACATAACATCAACAAATGTAAATCAAGCCTCCATGATTGTATGCTTGGAATCCACATTTGAGGGAAGAATGAATGGATCTTGAAGATGAACAAAAGGATCTTGAAGGAAGATCACACCATCATGATGGCTAGATCTAGGGTTTGAGTGCTTGAACCAAATTCCTTTAAAGGCTTGAATGCTTGAATACTTGATCTTTAATGGAGAACTTGAATGCTTGAATGGATGATTTCTTGAGAATGTATACTTTCTTGATCTTTCTTGAGAGATAACTTTATTGCCAAAACTTGATCACCAATGTCTCCTTGAGAGTGCATGAAGGAATGAGATGGAGAAAATGAGAGAGGAAGGCTTCCTTTTATAGTGATCTAGGGTACAATCCTCTAGAGGGGACACCTTGGGGAATTAAATCCCAATCAGACCTCAACCCTTTAGGAATGGACCTAAATTAAATATAATTTAAGAGTTTACTATTTCAGAGACCAAAATAGCTGACCCGGAAGCAGGGAAACAATTCTTTTTGAAACTTGACATCTAGAGATCACGCGACCTTGAAACTTGAACCCAAGCTCAAAGATGAGGTCAACCCTGACCTAGGTCAAGGATGAGGTCATCCTTGATCCCTTAATGTATTCATTGACCTTGAGGTCATAGATCTCAGGGTCTCAGTGAGAGTGAGAAATAGGAGGTCTGAGGGGGTGCCCAGAGACCTAGAAATGATGTCAGAACAAGGTAGAGTGCCAGGGAGAGGCAAAAAATCCTATGATGAACATGATGAAGGAAAGGAGGACCTATTTGTAAGTCCTACATAGAAAATAGAGCCATAAAAGAGGGAAATTAAGGAGAATCCTCAGGATCCTAACCCTAATTTCACCTGGAATGAAGGAATCAAGTGTAGAAAAGAAGGGGAAAATGGGGAAAAAGCCATATCTAAGAAAAGGTCAATTCAAGGCATTTGACATGACCCCAAACTACTTACTCAAAGGGCTAAACACTCTTAACATGGAAGTGCTTCCATTTTAAGATGACAAGGGAATGTAAGTGCAACTTATCAATGAGAAATGACCATATGTTCCATGATATGATGCACATTACTCTTGAAGACTACATAGATGGCATTCTTGCAAAGTCACTAGAAATAAATGGGAACTTGGCTATCTTGGATGGGGTATTTGAAAAGTTAGAAGAATATAAGGTTTTCCTAAATCCAAAAAAGTGTATCTTTGGGGTTATTTTAGGGAAACTTCTAGGATCTATTGCATCACACCATGGGATAGAAGTGGATCCAATTTTTTTTTGAGAAATACTCAAAATTCCACCACCCACAAATATCTATCAGTTAAGAAGTCTATAAGGGAAGTTTCAGTCCATCATAAGGTTTATTACAAAATTAGTAGATAAGTGTCAACAATTTCAACATCTTATTCATAAAGGAATTCCATTTGTATGGACTAAAGAATGTCAATCCATAGTCCAAGCATTAAATATTATCTCCTTTCAACACCAATGGTCATGTCCCCCATACTAGGTCAGCCTCTTCTATTATACATATAAACAACATAACATTCTTTGGGGGCTTTAATATCTCAACATGACTCAAAAGGAAAAGAAAAACAAATCTATTACATCAATAAGATACTTATTGCTTATTAACTAAAATAAATTGCAGTAGAAAAGGTATGCCTCTTTGTAGTATTTTCTTCACAAATTTTTTTTTCATTTGTTACTATAACTGATGGTGATGATGATGAAGACTGATTAAGATAAGAGGTATACAAGATAGTAGAAATATTAGATTAGTTATTATCTTGTCATTGATGCCAATCAATTGATTTCTGATTTAGATTGAGCTGCCAATCAGTCATAGTCTGATATAAGTTTCCATGAGATAAGAAGAAGAAGAAGTGAAATGTTGAGAAGATGAAGAACTTGATTGGGAAAATGATATAGATCAAACAATGTTAAGGTTATGATGATATAATTTTTTTCTACCAACTATTTGATTATATCAAGTTGGTAAAGAAGATTAGTCAAGTTGGTAAGCAAAATAGTTTGGCAACCGAGGAGAAAAAGTCATTTGGTAAAAGGAAAGTAAGTTTTGGTAAAGAGAAAGGAAGTCAAGACACCAAGCAGAAGGTTTTCATTATCGAGAGAAGTTAATAAAAATTTAGTTGAAGAAAAGAAGTTAGTCACCTAGAAAGGAACGCAAATTAAATACAAGGATCAAAATGACATTTAATGATGAGCTATGATTAGATGAAAGATTATAATGATGAAGAAGAGTTAGTTGGAGAGATATACAATTAGGAAAATTCAAGATGATGATCTATGGTACAAATTTAAGGGGCAAAAAGAGAAGGTAAAAGTTCCAAGAAAGTGCAAGTCCCAAGGTGATGATAAAACATTTTACCGATCTCTAAATTCATTGAATTAGTGTATGAGGATGATTAGATGGTTGAAATTAATAAAAATAAAACGTGATAAAGGAGATTAAGCAGAAAGAAAAGGTCTATATAAAGATGAATTTTTATAGAAAAAAGGATGGCAAATTGAAGGGTTATTGAGTCATCGACTGATGTAATGAAGAAGGAAAAGGTTGAATTCTGAGTCAAGAAGCTGAGATTGATGAAGTGTTGAAGCCAGTAGAAAGTGAAGGATTGAAGTGAAGACAAAGAGAGCACAAAGGATCTGATTATGCAAAGGATAGCTACAGATTTACAGGTCAATTTATATGTTGTTACTTATTAACATTTTTATTAGAAAAATCTCTTAGCTAAGTGGACTTAACAGTCTTATTGTAAATCCTTGTGAGAGGTAACATTCTGAAAGAGTGTTTGAAGAACTTTAACCAGGCCACTCCTAACAGGGTGAAGATCCTAACAGATCTGAGTTAAATCCCTTAATCGTGTCACATTTAATAGTATATATTGTAATCTTTAACCATATTGGATTTTAACTGAGCATACTTCATAATAGTATTTCTTTAGTGGGTGATAATTCCCATAACAATTTTTCCCAAATTGGGTTGCCATGTTAAATACTAGTGTTATATGTGTTCAATGATTGATGTGAATGTTATTGCTAATTGATAAAGTTAATTTGTTGTTTTTGGTTAATGTTGATGTGTGTCTAACTGATTTGACATCGAGTTTGATCAGAGAAAGATTTTAAGGTACATAGAATCAAGGATCATTGATTTACCCCCCTCTCTGTAATCTAACAATTGGTATTAGAGATAATTACTTTAAAGGGATAAGTTTGAAAGACTTGAGTAAAATATCTGAAGATGTATAGGAGAGGAGTACCTAAGTTGAACAAGGAAAGTTTCTCTACATGGAAAAGCATGATGAGGTTATACCTATTTGGAATTGGATAATTTTCACTCAATCCAATGGATAATAACTACACTCCACTGCCTCCTAGACCTATGACAGGTGATCAGATGAGAGAAAAGAAGGAACACAACTCAATAATGTTTGAAATTTCTTCTTCCCTAACCAATGGTGAATTTAACGACATTAAGGACTGCATTACTACAAAAGAGATGTGGGACAATCTTGTACTTGTTTATGGAGGTGATTTGCATGTACAAAAAGCTAAGGTTGACACTCTCAGAAGAAAATTTGATGAGATGAGAATGAAAGATGAATGGAACATTGCTCAATATAGTTTTAGAATAAAAGAAGTGGTTAGTGCCATCAAAGTTGTTGGTGGAACATTAACTAGAGAAGAAGTGGTAAGCAAAATTCTAAGAACTCTTTCATCCAAATATATTATTTGAGTCTTTTCTATTCAGAAAATAAGATCCATACTGAATAACACTGTTACTCTTGATGCTTTGATTGGTAAGTTGACTGCATTTGAGCTTAGTAATTATGATAATAGTCTACCGACTATTGAAATAGCTTTCAAATCATATTTAAGAATTCATAATTCAAGAAGAGAAAGAGAGAATCACAATAGTTGATGTGGAAGTGACTATGACAGTATACTAACCGAAGAGAAAGAACAAGAAGAATTGGAAACACTATTGGCTAAGAGGTTACCAAGAGGTAAAGGAAAGTATAAAGGTAAACTACCTCTAAAATGTTTTAATTGCAACAAGATTGGTCACATTGCATCTAGATGTCTTGATAATGACAGGTATGATAAAAGTGATAAGAAGGAAAACAGATACCGAAGGTTTAGAGACTACAAGGAAAAAAGAAATAAATCATGCTACCTAGCTGAGGAAGGAGTAACTGATGATGAATCTGATGAAACAAAATAAATTATCAAATTTGTCTATGTTATTATGAAGGATTATTTAGAAGAAGAAAGGCATGCATATGAAAAATCCCTTATTTCTCATGTTAGCAAAACTGATTGGTCACATTGCATCTAGATGTCTTGATAATGACAAGAATGATAAAAGTGATAAGAAGGAAAATAGATACCGAAGGTTTAGAGATTACAAGGACAAAGGAAATAAATAATGCTACCTAGCTGAGGAAGGAGTAACTAATGATGAATCTAATGAAACAAAAGAAAGTATCAAATTTGTCTATGTTGTTATGAAGGATTATTTAGAAGAAGAAAGGTATGCAAATGAAAAATTCCTTATTTCTCAAGTTAGCAAGACTGACCCATGGATAATTGATAGTGGTTGTTCACATCATATGACTGGTGACATTGTTAAGCTTGAGAACCTAGAAGAGTATGATGGAGGATTTGTTAGATTTGGGAATGATGCTCCATGTTTTGTAAGAGGAAAATAATCCATTATATTGAATGAAAAGATATATGTGATGATGCTTATTGGGTTCAAGGATTGAACTACAAATTGTTGAGTGTTACACAATTGAACAACACTGGTCACCGACTAGAGCTTCAAAATAGAAAAGTTAAGATCTATGGTGCTAATGGAGATTTGATTGGAACTGGTGAACAATCTAAAGGTATTCTATTATACCTTGATACTACTACAAAAAAGAAATTTTTTGTTAAAGTTGAGGATGTTTGGTTATGGCACAAAAGAATCTGTCATGTAAATTTTTATAACATGATTAAGGTGAGCAAAAATAATGGAGTTAGAGGTCTACCACAATTAATCAAACCTGATAAAGTGATGTGTAAGGAATGTCAGATTGGTAAGATGACCAAATCAAGTTTCTCAAGCAAGTCTTACTCATTTAATAATATTTTGGAACTAGTTCATACTACTCTTTGTGGCCCCTGTGAGAATAAAAAGTTATTATGGTGATCTGTATTTTTATTTTATTTTATGAATACTCAAGAATGATGTTGATAATGTTTTAAAAAGAGAATTTTGATGCATTCCAAATGTTTAAATAGTATAAGGAAAGAGTTGAGAAGGAAATAGCTAAGCAACTGAAATGCTTAAGATCAGATAGAGGAGGTCAATTCATGTTTGATGAATTTACTATCTTTTGCAATGAAAATGGAATCAAAAGACAAGTACATGCAATGAGGACTCCAAAAAAAAATGACATAGTTGAAAGAAGGAAAATATCAATAGTTGATTGTGCTAGAACATTGTTGGTTGGAAAAGAGGTCGCACAAACATTCTGGAGAGAATCCATTAGTACTTCTATCTACACTCTCAAGTGAGAACAATTGAAGAAAGGTAGAAACAAAACTCCCTATGAACTCTAGTATTGGCATACATCAAATGTTAGTTACTTTAAAATTTTTGGAAGTATGTGTTACATACTGAAAGATGCTAGGAATGGAAAGTTTGATTCTAAGAGAGATGAAAATATTGATGAAAAGTCTATCGAGCCTATTTTAGTAAAATATGTGGGGAGCCACGACTCACTGAGAAAAATTATTGTAGACAAGAATGCAAGAGTCATGACAAGAAGTAAGTTAAAAGATAATAAATGTCTGATTTCTGAATTTGAGCCAAGACTAGTCAAGTATGCACTTGAAAATGAAGATTGGATTAATGCAATAAAATAAGAGATTGATCAGATTGAAAAGAACAATACTTGATCACTAGTACCAAGACCTAAGGATAAGAATGTGATTGGAACAAAGTGGAATTTCAAGAATAAACTCAATGAGAATGGAGATGTGATCATAAGTAAAGCAAGATTGGTATGAAAAGGGTATGCACAAGAAGAAGGTATTGTCTATGGTGAGACATTTTCCCCTATTGCTAGATTAGAATGTGTAAGAATTTTACTCGCATACATTTCCTATAAAGGAGTAAAATTTTATCAAATGGATGTTAAGTCTTGATTTTTTAATGGAATTCTTGAAAAAGAATTTTACATTGAACAACTTGAAGGATTTGTTGATAACTCTTACAAGGATATGGTATGGAAACTACACAAGGAATTCTATGGTTTGAAGAAAGCACCCTGAGCATGGTATGAAAAAATAAACTCATATTTAATCAATATTGGAGTTGAAAGGATAAGTGAAAACAATAATTTGTATTTGAAATGTGATTGAACTGATAAGATTTTGATTGCTAAAAGTTTTGTTGATGATATTATATTTGGAGGAAATGAATTAATGTCTAAATCATTTGCTAAAGAGATTAGAAATGAATTTGAGATGTCCATGATAGAAGAGATTAAATTCTTTATTAGACTAAAAATTCAACAAGTTAAAGATGGGATCTACATCACACAGTCAAAGTATATCAAGGAGATCCTAAAGAATTTTAGTATGGAAGAGTCAAAACCATTTGGTACACCAATGGTTGTTGGTTGTAAATTTTCTAAGGAAGAAGAAATAAAGGAATTAAATGAAACACTCTACCAATCCATGATTGGTAAGCTACAATATGTTGTACATAGTAGGCCTGATATTTCTCATGCTATTTGTATTGTTGCTAGATTTTCTACCAATCCAAAAGAAACACACATGCCTACAGTCAAAAGAATATTTAGATATCTGAAAGGGACTAACCATTTTGGTCTAGTAGACAAGAAAGGAGGATATTTTGATCTTAAGGTGTATACTTATGTTGATTGGGCTGGAAAAATTGATGATAAAAAAAGAACATTTCTATCAAGTATCATTACTTGAGAGAACAAGTTTGAGACAAGCATGTGATATTGGAGTATGTAAACTCAAAGGAGTAGATAGTAGATATATTTACAAAATCAATTTCGAAGGATTATTTTGAGTATCTTTGAGGAAATTTAGGGTTTCTTCCCCTATCCAATATTCACTAAGGAAAGAAGCATACTGAATCAATTCAAGTTTTCATCAAAATATCTATTTTGTGAGTTGATTCTAGTGTTAAGTCTTTGGGTGATGCCTGAAGTTGTGAAATATGTTTATGTAAGCAATGATAAATTACTACATTTGAAGTATGATTCAATGCCTAAAATTGTTTTTCAAAAGTATGCGTATTTGGCATTATTGTCAAAGAGGGAGAAGATTGAATAGTGATAGAGGGAGAATAGATATAGAAGAGGATAAATCTCAAAGGAAGTTGTGTGTGAATGATTTACACCTTCATGAAATAACAAGATTTAAAAGACAATTACACTATTCAAAGCAAACTAATCTAAATAATGTACAATTAATCTATCAACATCTCATGGATCTCTAAAATAAAGTGGTAAATGAGGCTCTTAGCTATGATCCTCACTAGTGACACTCTAAAGATGAGAATTAAGCTATATGATATGCAAATTTAGATCTATTCTGTCAAATTCTAGCTCTATTTGATGAACAATCTACTATGATCAATGCAATTTAAGCTAATTAGCAATGACAAATGATAAGTGAGTGATGTGGATGCAAATTGACAGAGCTTTGCTGCAATTCAAAGATATGGAGTGGATGAATTATGCTTCTAAATGCCTTCAATATATAAGATTTTCCCAAGGGTAGGGGGTAGAGTGAGATAACCATGGTTATGCTTGGGTAAGGTCAATTGGCTTTGCTTTGTCCATAAATGGGGGGACAAGGAGGGGACAATCATTTAAATGGTTTCAAAAGGCTGGGCCATTTCAACAAAAGTGAGTGATTTGTGTCCATTTTGTCTCCTTTTTGCTTTGTTGAGGGAAATTAGTATTTATTAATTAATTAAAGTAATTAAATTTAGCCATGAAGGGTAAGATGTTCATTTTGATTTTTTCTTTCAACAACTATGTCATTAATTGAATTTAATCCATTTCGTAGTATTTTTCCCCTTTTCAAGCTTTATTTAATCATTTAATTGAATTTTCCTTTGATTTGAATTGCCTTTGTTCCATTTATTGATTTTTCGTGCTATTTTGATGATTTGTTGCACCTTTTGATTGATTTAAGCCTTTTGCCAATTTTTCATGTCTACAGAAGTAAAGGACAAAGATTGATAATAAGTATTGCAATCATAAACTGACAGTGAGTTTTTCCATCCATGCCAAAGAGGGAGATTTTTACTATAACTAGTGGTGATGATGATGAAGACCGACTAAGATCAGAGGTATACACGATAGTAGAAAGATTAAATCAGTTATTATCTTGTCATTGATGTCAAGAAATTTATTTCTAATTTATATTGAGTTTTCATATCATTTGGAGTATGATATAAGTTTGAATGAGTTAAGAAGAAGAAGAAGTAAAATGTTGAGAAGATGAAGAACTTAATTGGGCAACTAATACAAATTAGACAATGTTAACGTTTGTTGGAAGCCACAATTGAAATAAGTTTTATATTGTCACTGATGTCAAACCTTAATTGGGGAGACAATTTCTATCTAGTAGAGCACCATATCATTTTATTGATGAAGAGGAATTGAAAAGAGGAGATAACAAGAAGACCTAGTGAAAAGGTTGAGTTATGAGAAACTATAATGGGCACTTGATTAGTTGGCACATTGGCAAGATAATGTGTTGTTGATCTATAATACTAAGTGAAGAAGACATTTGAATTGAAGCATAGAAAAGATGAGGAAAGAAAGACTGAAAGCATAGGCTTGACGGAGTAAAAGAGAAGAAGATTAAGGAACTTAAAGTATAAGCTGAGTGATGCTAGTGTTGACCGAGTGCCACTATAAGTTGAGAAAATATAGTTTTGACTGAGCATCAATGATGATCAAGTATCAAAAATTGGACCGAGTGAAGACAATGAGTGCCAAGAAGAATAGTTAAGCAATGACCGAGTTATCCAGTGAAGACCGAGCAAAAGAACAAAGTGATGGCCAAGTGTCAATATTTTACAATTTGTGAAGGGATTGAGATTCCCAGCTACCATAGTTGAATTCTTGGAATATATAAAGCATGTTGAAGATAATTATGAATGACCTAGAGTGTTTAATGCATGATAAATCATTTTTTCATGTTTCTATGCATAGATTCAAGGAGAATTTTTGAAAAGTATCTAGAAGGATAGAACGAGAATGAAATGTTGGAAGGATTTGATGAATCTGACCAAAACCTAAGATCTACAGTAATGTTTAAGTAGAAAAAGATCAAGCTACCTAGTTAAGGAGGTATAAGGATAACCTAATTCAGGGTTATGCAAGTTGTTGATTTAGTTGATTAGTGAACATCAACAAAAGGCTGAGAAGAGTTGTGAAGAAGTGATTTCTTGAAGGGTTTCCAAGAAGATCAGAGATGGAGATGATAATGAAGGCCAGTCACAAGATCAACATATGAGCTACATTGGATCTATATTTACAAAATGAGTTGTATTTATTAGATCAAACCTTCTGTTTTGATTACTTAAAAAATAGGTTTTGAAGGGACCTGAAACCCTTTATAATAGATTTGAAGGAAAGATCAGCACATCAAAAAAGAGGCACACACCAACGGACTACCCAAAAAGGGACTACAAAGAAAGCAACAAAAGGGATAGAAAACCATTCAAAAAGACAACAGACAACACAAAAATCCAGCAAAGAAACCCGCCTAAGCATCCACGTACATAACCTCTACTTTTTCATCCAGAGTCTTCTCCATTTTGGCCTGGATATTGTCGATTCAGAAAATGACACTCTTCAGCTCTTTGATATTCTTCTTCATAGGTGGAGACTTTTTCTTGTTGCTCCTACGAGTTCTGGAACTTAGGCCTCCACTTTTAGTCGGGGGAACAATCCTTTAATCACTGTCCTCCTCTAGAGATTTATCTAGTAGATTGACTAGAGCTTTGAGGTTGGTGCTAGAGGCCTTCATGCTATCCATGCTATGCTGGAGGATATTAGTAAGAGTTTTTTCCATTTTATCCATTCTTTCATTAATATCCACAATAGGAGTGCTAGAAGTACCATCCTTGAGAAAGGAGTTCACTTTTCCTTGGAGAATAGCGTTATTAGCTTCAAGTTTCCTACATTTTAGGTGTCATCTTTTAATCTCCTGGAAGCACCATTTGCTGAATCTAAAGGATTAGAGAGCCTCAACTTTAGTAGTTTGAAGAACTCCAGTTGTAACCTCCTCTCTATCATCAAAGTCTTCAAAAATTAGCTTGATGGAAGATTCTATGGCTCTCCGCTCATTGGACTCCTTGCTACCCTCTTGATCTTTGTCCTGAGAATCAGGGGAAATAGACACATTGTGCCTCATGCCAGCAAAAAAATCATCCAGGATGGGAACCTCCTCTTTGTGAAAATCCCTCTCCATATTGTGCTTCTCAGCATACTGAACAACTGTGTCAACAAGGTCTTCAAAACTATGAGAGTTGTGCTCAATAGTACCCTCTGACTTGGCCCCTTCAATAGCTTTGTTGATTAGCTCACCCTCACTTTCCTGATTCCAATTCTCCAGGACCTCTTCTTTAGGCACATTCTCCTTATCAGTACACATAGGGACAAAATCAGCTTCCCAAGGCTGGGAGTCAACAATGTCCTTCTAATGGTCTCCATCCTTCACCTATTTTTTCCCCTTAATAATCTTCTCATTATCCTTATCATTATCCTTACTGCTAGCCTCCTCCTTACCATCATGGGGAGTAGTCTCATCATCAGAATCATCAGTTTCCTCCCTATCCTTGCTAGGGCTCCGCAAATTTTTGATCTCACCAATCTCTTCCTCTTCAGAGTCCTCAGTCTCATACTCCTCATAATAGTCCCTGACATCAGTCTCACCAAACAATATTTTCTTTGAACTATTACCCATTAAATTATCAACCTTCTGTTTAGCAGAGCCAGACTTAGGGGTCATAGGGCTCCTCTTATTATTTTCAGAGGAAGGCGTAGAGCTAGGGTTAGGAAGACCCTCTTGACATACTCATGAATCAATAGAATCAAACCCTCATGCTTAATATATTTCTTAGGGGAAACCTTATGCTCATTAAGACTTTTAACAAGAGAGATATGAAGCTAATAGGGGTTATTAATAGTGTCCTTGTACCTAAAATGGTTGAGAAACATGAAATGGTGGGAATGAGCACAAGTAAAGCGACCATCAAGGGTGAAATACTCCATCACCACCTATAGAACATTGCACTAGATCTCCTTGATTTTGAAGACATCAATATAACCACTGGTCCTGGCTTTCGTGAAATCTAGCTTCTCTTTCTCAAATTTTGGGAACTTTTTGGAAGCCATATCTGAAATCTTACAATTTATGTAGAATTTTTGGCCATCATTGGGAATGCCAGTAACTTGAGCAATTAGCTCCACAGTAATCTACACAATTGTACCCTCAATAGAAATGGTGTCATTTTTCCATCCCTCCGCAAATTTTTGAGCTATCTCCTTATCAAAGCCATGCAACCTTTCCAAAAATAGAGTAACCCCACCTTTCTTCAGCTTCCACCACACCATAGCCATGTTAGGATCTTTGAGCTTTTTACAGTTGTTTGGTTCCTCCCTTTTCAAATTGCCACCCATGGTTAGGAGAATTAACAATAGAGAGAGCTTATCAAAGTTTAAACGGTGCTTATCAAAGTTGCTTTCCCTGTTGATATAGGTTTTTGTAGAAATCACAACCTAGAAAGCATGCAAGTTGACGATGATAATGACTCTAATTACTCTGCTCCATACTTTCCCATAACTACTTCTAGACTCCATAGTATTCAGGCAAGTCTTATTAATAATATCAAATCATGCCTACCTTGTGAGTAATCTTATCATAATTAATATATGATTTAGTATCCTCCTTGAGATCCGCCTTGCTATCCCAAATGATGACCTCATTAGATTTAACTCTAATATTTTCCAAAGTGTCCACCATGGTGTTACTTTCATGGTACACATGAGATATGTGGAATCTAGTACAGTTGGCAATAATATCTTTCACCTTGGATATGACATTCTCAATAGTCCAAGACGGAATAGTTTTTCCTTTAAGACAATTGATAATGTTCATGGAATCTTCTTCCAACTAGATATTATCTAGATTCAAGTTGCTAGCAAGTTGCAAACCATAGTAAGCTCCCAAGGCTTTCACCATATGGTTATTTTGAGAATCCAAAGGGGCAGCATTAGCAACTAAAAAATTTCCATTGCTGTCTCTGATAATACTTCCGCATCCCGTCGGGCCAGGATTGCCCTTCACTGCACCATCAAAATTTATCTTGATCCACCTAGTAGGAGGAGAAATCCAAACACTATTCTCATGATCAATCTTCTTTGTGTCAGAATTCTTACCATCCCAGCTATTATGGATGATACCTTTCAGGAGATTTTCCAGCATTCCTCTATTCGCCTTTTCAAACACCAGGGTAGGAGCGCTACATTTATCTTGAAAGATATGGTTGTTACGTTCTTTCCAGATACTCCAAGCAATATGAAGGGCAACCAAGATCCAACTTCTTCAAGATCAAACCTTCTGTTACTATCTAACCATTATACGAGTTGAAATCCTTTGATCAAGGTTGACCTAACAGTCATTTTTAAATCCTTTAATCAAGGTGACATTCTAATGGAATGCTCTTAAGTCCTCTAACAAGGCCAATCCTAACAAGGTGATTAAATCCTTGAATAGGATCACACCTAACAATGTGTATTGTAACCTTTAACAGGGTTTGATCCTCACAGAGCTCACTTTAGAAGAGTGAACATTGGTAGCATGTTATTGGTTTTTTTCCCAAAATTGGGTTTCCACATTAAATCCTAGTGTCATAATTGTGTGAATGTTATTTGATGTTTTTTACTGTTAAGTGTTTCATATTCTACAAGTTTATTACTTTTGGATAGTAGATTGCAAGGTTGTGTTACTGGTTATATGCTATAGAGACCAAGTGGATTGTTGTGTAGATCTAAGTTGTTTGAAGTGTTTAAAAGTTGAATTGGTACATCCGGACCTGAGGATAAATGATTCACCCCCCCCCCTCTCAGTTATTTTAAAATCATTCTAACAATTGGTATAAGAGCTTGTGGTTCTTGTAAGGAAAAGTTTTAAGGGACTTGGAGCTAAAGATCAAGATGCACAAAAAGGAGGTACAAAGGTTGAACAAGGAGAACTTCCCTACATGCAAATTCTGATGAAGCTACACCTAGTTGGAATTGGAGATGCAAAAAAATAATTTGTGGAGAATGAATACATAGAAGCACCTACACCTTTGATAACCCAATAGATGAAGGAAAAGCAAGAACACAATCAAGCAATGTTGGAGATTGCATCAGCCCTAAGCTAACCTAAATTTGAAGACATAAAGGATTGTACCAATACAAAGAAAATGTGGGACACACTGACAACTATCTATGGTGGAGACACAAATTTACTAAGAGCCAAATCTAAAAGTGTGAGAGGAAAGTTTGATGAAATGAGAATGTTAGAAGGTGAGACTATTGCACAATATTGTGGCCGAGTTAAAGAGGTTGTGAATGCTATTAGAGGAGCTAATGGAAAGATTGATGATGAAACTATTATCAGCAAGGTATTGAGAACCCTACTTCCTATTTATGCTATCAAATAGAGAAGAACAAAACCTGGACACTAGTACCTAGACCAAAGGACAAGAATGTTATTGGAACTAAGTGGGTATTCAGAAACAAGTTGAATGAGCATGGAGAAGTCAAAAGAAACAAGGCTAGATTGGTATGAAAAAGATATGAATAATAAGAAGGCACTAACTATGGAGAGACATTTTCCCCAATTTCTAGATTGGAAGGAGTTAGAACTCTACTTGCATATGCAGCTCACAAAGGATTCAAAGTGTGTCATATGGATGTCAAATCTATATTTCTAGATGGAATACTAGAAGAAGAAGTATACATTGAACAACCTGAAGGATTTGTTGATCCAAGAAAGAGGAACATGGTATGTAAGATACACAAATCATTGTAGGGATTGACACAAGCCCCTAGAGAATGGTATGAAATATAGCATAATTACTTGGTGAAAATTGGCTTTGCAAGGACAAATGAAAACAATAATCTGTACTTAAAGACTGAAAGAGGCAAAGGGATATTGTTAGCTGAAATATTTGTTGATGATATCATATAAGGAGGACAAGATGCATTGTGCCAAACATTTGCAAATGAGATGCAAAAAGAATTTGAGATGTCTATGTTTGGAGAGATCAAATTATTTGTTGGTTTGCAAGTTTATTAGATGAAGAAAGGTATCTATGTTAATCAATTTAAATATATCAAGGACATACTAAAAACCTTTGGCATGGAAGAATCAAGACCATTAAGTACACCTATGGCTACTGGACACAAACTACCAAAGAATGATGATACAATAGAAGTGAATCAAACCTTGTATAGGTCAATGATTGGAAAGCTACAATATGTTGTTCACAATAAACCAGATATTACACTAGCAATTGTGATTGTTGCAAGATTTTATATAAATCCTAAGGAGAATCACATGATGACAGTGAAAAGGATACTGAGATATTTGAAAGTAATAGAGGATTATGGATTGTACTACAAGAAGAATGATAAGTTTGAATTGAAAGTCTATATTGATGCAGATTAGGCAGGAAATGTGAATGATAGAAAGAGTACAAGTGGTGGTGCATTCTTTCTAGGAAAGAGATTAGTCTTATGGACAAGCAAGAAACAAAATTGCATTTCTCAATCTACAATAGAAGCTGAATATGTAGCAGCAGCAGTTAATTGTTCAAACATAGTGTGGATCAACCAATTGTTTAAAGGTGTGAAGGAAGAGATCACTGAGCTAGTTGTTATTTTCTATGATAACACAAGTGCTATTAATATATCAAAGAACCCTGTGATGCACACTAAGATCGATCAAGCATATTTCTATCAAGTATCATTACTTAAGAGAGCTAGTTCAAGACAAAGAAGTGAGATTGGAATATGTGAATACAAAAGAGCAGATAATTGATATATTCATTAAAGCTTTGCCTAAGGATCCACATGAGTATCTAAGAGGTAAATTAGGGTTTATTCCCCTAGATGAGGCTACCTAAAATAAATGGAGTGTTACATCAAATGTATTGATCAGAATATTTGACAAATTGATGCAAGGAGGTTACACTTTAGGAGATGCCTAAAGCTGTGAAGAGTTAAGAACAAGATGTTGATCAATCATAAGCAAGATGACAGAAGGAGAAAATAGTTCAAAAAGATGACTTGAAGATATCTACATGGTGAAGATGAATGAGAAATTTGAAAATATCTTTGGCATTGTTGTCAAAGAGGGAGAGATTCAGTAAAAGTTACCATGAGTAGATGAAAGAATGAAATTGATGCACATAACCAAAAAGAGGGAAAGATTAGATATAAGAGGAAGAGATTCTATGATCAGTAAGTACGTGAATAGTTGAAGGAACACATAGATATCTATTAAAGAGGGAGCTAATATTTTCATATCAGAGTTGCATGGATGAGAATAAGAATGAAATTAAAAGATGAGATCAGGGAGATTGTTGCAGGACCATAGAATCAGAATGAAACTAATGGTATTAATGAAGATATGATAATAGAACATAGAAGGAGTTGATAGAAGTTATTTCAATGCATAATATTTTTTGGGGGGTTGTATGGTAACTTAAGCATGTGGTGTTTCCATCAATGCCAAAGAGGGAGATTGTTGGAAGCCACAATTGAAAAAAAAAATTATATTGTCATCGATGTCAAACCTTAATTGGTGAGATAGTTTGTATCTTGTAGAATTCCATATCATTCGATTGATGAAGAGGATTTGAAAAGAGGAGAAAACAAGAAGACCTAGTTAAAGGGTTGAGTTATGAGAAACTACAATGGGCACTTGATTAGTTGGAACACTGGCAAGAGAATGTGTTTTTTATCTATAATACTAAGTGAAGAAGATAGTTTAATTGAATTATAGAAGAGATGAGGAAAGAAAGACTGAAAGCATAGGCTTGACCGAGTAAAAGAGAAGAAGATTAAGGAACTTAAAGTATAAGTCGATTGATGCTAATGTTGACTGAGTGCCAGTATAAGAAGAGAAAATACAATGCTGATCGAGCATTAATGATGATTGAGTTTTAGAATCTACACTGAGAAAAGATAGTGAGTGTTGAGAAGAAAAATTAAGAAATGACTGAGTTATCTAGTGAAGATTGAGCAGAAGAATAGAGTGATGACCGAGTGTCAGCATTTTATAGTTTGTGAAGGGATTGAGATTCCCAGCTGACACATTTGAATTATTGGAATATTTAAAGCATGTTGAAGACAAGGATGAATGACTTGGAGAATTTAATGCATGATAAATTGTGTTTTCACATTTCTATGTATGGATTCAAGGAGAAGTAACTAGAAGGATAGAAGGAGAACAAAATGTTAGAAGGATTCGATGAATTTGACCAAAACCTAAGATCTACGATAATGTTTAAGAGATAAAAATATCAAGATACCTAGTTAAGGAGGTATAAGGATAACTGAATTGGGGGTTATGCAAGTTGTTGATTGGCGAACTTGAGTAGAAGGCTGAGAAGAGTTATAAAGATTTGTGAAGAGGTGATTTCTTGAAGCATTTCCAAGTAGATCAAAGATGGAGATGATAATGAAGGCCAGTCAAAGGATCAACATATGAGCTACATTAGATCTTTATTTTCAAAATGAGTTGTATTTATCAGATCAAACATGTTGTTACTTTCTAACTATTGCATCAATTGAAATTCGTTAATCAAGGTTGACCTAATAGTCATTTGTAAATCCTTTAATCAAGGTGACATTATAATTGAATGTTCTTAAGTCCTCTAACAAGGCCACTCCTAACAAGGTGATTAAATCCTTGAATAGGGTAACACCTAATAGTGTTTATCATAACCTTTAACAGGGTTGGCTCCTGAGAGCTCACTTCAGAAGAGTAAAAATTGGTAGCATGTTACTGGTGGTTTTTCCCAAATTGGGTTTCCACGTTAAATCTTGGTTTCATACTCATGTGAATGTTATTCGATGTATTTTACTATTAAGTGTTTCATAGTATGCAAGTTGATTACTTTTGGACAGTGGACTGGAAGTTTGTGTTACTAGTTATATGCTATAGAGGCCGAGTGGATTGTTGTGTAGATCTAAGTTTTTTGAAGTGTTTAAAAGTTGAATTGGTACATCTGGACCTGAGGATAACTGATTCACCCCCCCTCTTAGTTATTCTAAAATAATTCTAACAAGGTTATGATGATATATTATTTTCTACCAAACATTTGATTATATCAAGTCGATAAAGAAGATTAGTCAAGTCGACAAGAAAAATAGTTTGTCTATTGAGTAGAAAAGGTCATTCAGTAAAAGGAATATAAGTTTTGGTAAAGAGAAAGGAAGTCAAGACACCGAGAAAAAGGTTTCAGTTAATGAGAAAAGTTAACCAAAATTCAGTTGAAGAAAAGAAGTTAGTCACCAAGCAAGGAACATAACTTAAATACAAGGATCAGAACAAGACTTAATGATGAGCTATGATGAGCTAGAAGATTCAAATGATGAGGAAGAGTTAGTTGGAGAGATCTACGATCAGGTAAAATTCAAGATGATGATCTATGGTATAGATCTAAGCGGAAAAATGAGAAGGTACAAGTTCCAATGAATTTCAAGTTCCAAGGTGATGATTAAAAGTTTCATCGAGCTCTAAATTCATTGAATTAGTGTATGAGGATAATGAGAAGGTTGAAATTAATCAAAATAAAATGTGAAAAGGGAGATTAAGTGGAAAGACAAGGTCTATATAAAGGATGAATTTGTATGGACAAAAGGATGGAACATTGAAGGGTTATTGAGTCACCAACAAATGCAGTGAAGAAGGAAAAGGTTGAATTCTGAGTCAGGAAGCTAAGATTGATGAAATGTTGAAGGCAGTGGAAAGTGAACAATTGAAGTGAAGACAAAGAGTGCACAAATGATCTGATTATGTAAAGGATAGTTGCAGATTTATAGGTCAATTTATATGTTGTTACTTATTAACATTTATATTAGAAAAATATCTTAACTAAGTGGAATTAATAGTCTTATTGTAAATCCTTGCAAGAGATAACATTCTAAAAGAGTGTTTGAAGACCTTTAACTAGGCCACTCCTAGTAGGGTGAAGATCCTAACAGATCTGAGGTAAATCCCTTAATCAGGGGACATTTAATAGTGTGTATTGAATCTTTAACTAGATTGGCTTTTTACCTAGCATATTTTAGAAGAGTATTTCTTTAGTGGGTGACAATTACCACAGTGATTTTTCCCAAATTGGGTTTCCATGTTAAATACTAGTGTTATATGTGTTGAATGGTTAATGTGAATGTTATTGCTGATTGATAAAGTTATTTTACTATTTTCGGTTAATGTTGATGTGTGTCTGAATGATTTGACATCAAGTTTGATTAGAGAAAGTTTTTAAGGTACAAATAATCAGGGATTAATGATTCACCCTCCCTCTCTGCAATCCAACATAGTCATCAAAATTGTCCTACTAAAGTATCTATTGAGTAAAGTAAAATTGACTAGCAGACTAGATAAATGGGTCATGATTATGAGCAAGTTTGATATTGAGTACATAGATAAAAAAAGTCATCAAGGGCCCAATTTATTGTAGATAAACTAGTTGATGCATCAGTACCAGTAGAAAATATTGTGTTACTTGAATTTCCAAATGAAATTATATTCACTATTGAGTAAAAAATAGAATAGAAGCAATATTTTGATGGGTCATATACATAAAAGAGATGAAGTGTCAGAGTGGTATTCATTACACCTCAAGGAGGTTCCATTCCTAAGTCATATCTATTGAATTTTGATTGCACAAACAATATTGTAGAATATGAGGTTCTAATTACAAGGCTAAAGACATCAGCTCAATGGAAAACAAAATACTTATAGGTATATGGTGATTTGTATCTTCTCGTCAACTAAGTAAATGATAACTATGATAAAAAGATGAGAAGGTAATCTACTTTGATAACATCTCCTTCAAGAAAGTCCCTCAGACATAGAATAAATTTGAAGATGAAATGAAAATAGTGGTATCTTTGTAAGATATGCCTCATAATGTTACATAATGTGAGTTCCTAGTGGAACTCCTCATGGTTTCCACTTTTGAAGTCTCGACATCTAATTTCATATGCAAAATTATTGGTCCCAATTCCCCTTAATGGTACAAAGATACATATTCCTACCTTAAAGACCAATATATATCCTTGGACCTATCTCACAACCAAAAGAAAACATTAATAAGACAAGCCTCGTGTTATATCATAATTGTTGATACACTTTATAGGAAAGGCCTAGATGGTACATCCCTCTAATGTCTTCACTCTAATGAAGCACACACAAAATTAAAAGAGGCACATGTAGGTATATATGGGACCCACTCTAGTGGTCTCACCCTAGTAAAGAAACTCTTAAGAATTGGGTATTATAACTATGAATAATCATGCATGCAAGTTTTTTTAGGAATCCCACAAGTGTCAAATACACGGAGACCTTATTTGTAAACTATCGTAGGAGTTGTAGCCACTTACATCACCATGGTCATTTTCATAGTGGATACTTGATCTTATTAGAAAGATACACCCACCCTCAAATAATGGTCATAAATACACCATTACCACCACTAAGTATTTTACAAAGTAGAGCAAAGCCATACCAATGGCCTATATAGCCAGTAAACAAATATCCAAATTCATCCTTAATTAAATTATATAATAGTATGTACTACCTAAAACCCTCATCGCAAATAATGGTACTCATTTTAAAATTATAATGTAGAAGATATTTGTACCTAGTTTGACATCCAACACCATTTTTCTTCAAGACACTATCCTCAAAGCAATTGTCAAGATGAGACATCCAACAAAACCATACTAAAAATCCTCAAGAAGATTGTTGATGATGTTGGACGAGACTGGAGCATAAACATAATCTTTCCTTATGGGCATATCCAACCAACTTTCACACATCTACTGGAGCCAAAATGTATTCATTAGTCTATGGAGTGGAAGCTATCTTTCTAGTAGAGGTTGAGATAACATCATTGTGAGTTTCCCTACAAAATTATATTGTTGATAAATATTATTGTGTATCTCGACTACATGAGTTTGATCTACTTGTAGATGAAAAAATACAAAATAACCTAAATCACCCACATACATACCAAAACCATCTCCATAGGATTTACAACAAGAAATTCTGACTCAAATTATTTGAGGTCAAAGACTTAGTGCTAATGGAAAATCAGAAGAAATTGGTTGACAGAGAAAATCCTGACAATTTTGAAGCTACGTGGCTAGGTCCTTATGTCATCACAATAGTTTATAGGTCAGGTGTTTATCAATTGTCTACACTAGAGGTCCAACCTCTATTAGACCCTATCAACAACTTACACCTATACAAGTTGTACACCTAACTCTCAGAATACCTATTTCAAAAAATATCCTAACAAAATTAAAAAAGTAAAAAATCGTCACCTTGAAGAAAAATTGTCAAATAGGTGTCATGTGTGACACCAAAAAAATAGAAATAAAGAGAAATAATTTAACCTATGGTAAAAACCACTTTGGTGGCACTTTAGACAAGTACCATGGTGAAAATTTAGAAATCCAATGCCACATGTAAAGATCGTGGCTCCACTATCTATCATTATTTCAAGCTAATATCCATTATCATTTCAACCCCATCCCTTTGGCATTCTTCATAATAATCGCCTTGGTCACCCATACATGGCTTCAAATTCATCGATCATCCTTGTCAGGTCCTAATATTTGTCCCATAGTCTTTCCATCATGCCCATTTTTCCCCTTGTCTTGAGTGGGGTCAAGTATAATGTCATGCTCCTAAATTGTCGTAAAAAAATACAAAAAAATCATAAAATATCCTAGAAAAAATCTTAAAAATATCCTAAAAAAACATAAAATCTAAAAAAATTTAAAAAGTCCTGAAAAAAAAATATCCTAAAAAATCCCTAATTTAAAAAAAAACATAAAAAATCCTACAATAAAGTTTTTTTATCAATGGACCATTGTCTATAAAAAAATCCTTTTGCATCAATGAGCATTGAATGGATGTCAAATGCAACAAGTCTAAGCTTCACAAAATCATTCTTTGACTGACTAACTTATCAATTGATCCTCAATCAAAGTGGTCAAACTGTCTTATCAATTTGTCAATTCTTAGGCAATCCTTTAGTCATATGGTCATTATACCTTATATAGAGTATGAATATGCTTGAAAATCAATAGGCCAATCTTATACAAGGTGCCTCATTCTTGAAAGCATACATTATTATCATTGCCAATGTCATTATCAAACAAACACATAACACAAACACAAAATCATTATGGTTGTTGGCTTGTTGAGTCAAGTTGGTCTTATCTTATTTTGATTTTTGCAAGTCATATTCCTATGTATCTCTAGGATATCCACAAGTGATTAGAGATGTCAGGATGGTTCATGAATTTATTTTTCTTTATCTATTATTTGTGGGGTGTTTTCCATAAAGTCTAAGAAAGCCATTTTGGGTGTGTATGATAAGAAATACCACATATGAGAAAAGTATCTATTTGTATCGTCGAAAAATGGAAGCACTTCCATTTAGGACTGGTTTATCCATCCGAGTAAGTGGTCTGGGGTCATGTCAAATGCCTTGAATGGGTCTTTGACTTGGATTTGGATTTTTCCCCCTATTCTGCTTCTCTCTCCACCTATTTCCAACCTATATTTCTGGCACTTGATCCTAGGAATCTGAGATTCTTGACCTCAGGGTCAAGGTCAACCTTCTGGGTCAAGGTCAACCTTGACCTTAACCTAGGTCAAGGTCAACCTTAACCTTGACCTAGGTCAGAGTTGACCTCGATCCTAACCCTGGGTCTAGATTTTCAAAATCCAAAAGTTTTCGGATCTCGGGTTTTAAAAAAATTTATTTCCCGCTTCTGGGTCAGCTGTTTTGGGTTTCGAAATGGTAAACTCTTAAATTATATTTAATCTAGGTCCATTTCTAGGGGTTAAGGTTTAAATGGTAATTTAATTCTCCTATGTCAACCTCAAGTTTGTGCCCTAGACTAGTATAAAAGGAAGCCTTCCTCTCTCATTCCATATATCTCTTTTTCATATCTTTTGATCCATCATCCATTAAATTCAAGAAATTATCAAGAAAGAAAGAAGGAGAAAGAAAGCATTCAATAATTCATCTTAATCTTCAGGCATTCAAGCATTCAAGATCTAATTCATCAAGGAGATCCATTGGTAGCCATTGAAGGATTCAATCTCTATGGAGCCCCTTTGTTGAAGATTTCTCCATCCATTTCCATTCAAGCTTCTTCCTATTCCAAGATCCATTCAAGATTGGTGTTTAAGATATAATGCAATTAATTTGATACATATTACATACAATTCTACATTCATTTGGAGCATCCATACTTGTGGATTCAAGGATTTGAATCCTCCACCAGGATTTCAACATAAGCAAGGTGAATTGTTCCATTTACTTTATTTATTATTGCAATTTCAATTACATTTTAAGGTTAATTCCAAAACCAAGGTTTGAACAAGGAAAACCACTCATCCAACAAACAAAACCCTTTTTCTTGCAAGTGTAGGTGCAGGATAGTGAGTATCAGTGTAGATCTAAGTACCCTTTTTGGAAAACTTCCGAGATCCGTGAACAAAATTTTTGTCATAGTAGCATAGGTCAAGGTCAACATAAAGGGGTAAGATTGTGCCCTGTGGTAAGATCTTACCCCTATTTTGGGTCAAGGTTAGCCTTTCTCACAAAAGACAAAAGTTTTTTGGGTTTTCTCTATTTCTGTGTTTCCAGGCTAGATCCGATTGCAGAATTTCCTAAAACTAAGTACAGACACTAGAAAATAGTATTTTCCAGGTCTATCCTATTTTGAGGTTAGTACTTGTCTTCAATTCAATCAAGATTCATGTATTTCCTATACATAACGAAACATAAGGTTTTCTCCTTTCTTCATATACTCCTTCGATTGATTCATTTATGTATTGACCATCTTCTTGTGGTTAATCAATTTGGATTTTTCCTTTGGGAAATTGGGGTTAAGAATAATATCTTATATTTCCCAATCATATTCCCATCACACGAATTCACATCCATTCCTCCACATTCTTAGATTACATATTGGTGAACACACATTTATTCTTATCTTACATTTTGGTGAACCCACAATAGACAACTCTTTCTTTTATGGTGTTAGATCTTGCATTTACATTTCATATAAAGTAAAAATACAAAAACATTTATTTGTTCATGCTTTGTATTTTCCTAGTTTAGTTCATTTTTCATTGCATTAGTATATGAGCTTTATTACCTCTAGTCCTACTTATAATATTCTAGTTAGACGAAGTCGTAGACTTATGGGTGCCTTTGATCTTGAGTCTTCCTCTCCTTTTCTTAGGATTCTGGATGACAATTTGATTATTCATGATTCCAATCCTACTATGGAGCATAAATGTTCTCACTCATCCCATGATGAGGATGATGCTTTAAGATTTCCTCCTGAACAAGTCCAAAAACTTTCAACTGAACTTGATAAAATGGGAAATTGTCTTACTCAAGAGAACCATACTCAAGATTTTATTCAAGCTATAGATGCTCTTAAGAAAGTCCTTTGTGATAGTGATCAAGGTTTTAATCTCTTGCGTGGTATTACTCATCTTATGCATTCAAATGCTAAACCTTTAGCTCAAGAAGCTCAAGATTTAGGATTCACTCCTCCTATTACTAGTGTGGAACCTTCTTCTATTCCTTTACCTAGCATTCCTACTTATACTCCTCCTTTGGTGACTATGTCAGTTCCCTCTCTTCCTATGAGTGTTCCTCTTGTGTCCCTCCCTACTTCAAAACCTTCTTATCACAACATTCCTTTTACTTATTCTAATCCTCTTCCAACTGTGGTTCCAAGTGTTCCCCTAGTTGTGTCTTCCATTCCTGCCACTTCATACACTTTACCTAGTGTTTCTAGTGTGACTATATCTCCTATTTCATCTAATGATTCAACGATCATCAGGTTGGCTCAAATTATGTCCTCTTTACAACAACAACTTGCATCTTTAACTCAATCCAATTTTACCATTCCTACATGTGACATGGGAATCCCTTTATCCCTAGACATTATTCATGCTCTTGTTCCTTAGCAAGACAATATGCCTCATCTTGAGAATTACAATGGTAAGGGAGACCCTGTTACTCATGTTAAAACATTTCAAATCCTTTGTAGTGACTATGCTCATGATCATAGGATTTTAGCCAAGTTCTTTGCTAGAAATTTTCATGATAAGGCCTTGCAATGGTATTGTTCCTTGCTTCCTTATTCTATTGATTCTTTTCCAAAACTTTATAATTCCTTTATTCAACAATTTCAAAATAATATTGGTCCGCAAGTGTCCTTAACTGATTTGATGCATTGTAAACAAAATACTCAAGAAAAATTGACTGAATTTATTGGTAGATTTAAGCATTTGCATGCTCATATTTCCTATCATGTTCTTGATATTGATATTCAACGTATATTTATTTCAAATTTACAAAAGGATATTAGAGATAAGATTCTGCTTACTTAATTTACCTATTTTCAACAACTTTGTGCAATGCTTCATCATTATCAATTACAAGTGAGTCAATTTGAGAGCACCACTCCAATAGATCATGTCCTAGTTGATAAGAGTGATGGTTTCTTCTAATCCAAACAAGTTTCAAAAACATAACAATTATGTCAAGATAAATAAACAAGAGAATGTAGTTGTTGATCAAGTTGTTGTTACATCCAATAATACTACTTTTGCATCCACTATTTTTTGTCTGAATCGTACGTTTACTCCTCTTTCTAAATCTTTGCATTCCATTATGAATAAATTGTTGACTGATAATATGATTACTTTACCTCCTATTCGACCTCTTTTACATGCTACGGTGGCATCCAAATCCTTTGATTCCAAAGTTTTTTGTCGATACCATCATCAGAATGGCCATGATACTGAAAATTGTTATTATTTAAAGCATAAGGTTCAAGAATTAATTGATTCTAATTCCTTATCTATTGATAATTTTAATGGTAGTGGGAACAAGTCTACCTCTCCTCCTAATCAGAATCTCTAAATCTATACAAATCCTTTACCTACACATGATACTAATACCATTGTTCAGCCATCTTCTATGGTTATTGTTTATGATTCAAAGATGGATGATCTTAATCACATTGTTAATCATGTGGAGCATGTTGTTTTATCTCAATCTGTATCTCCACCCCAACATCAATCTCAAACTCAGCTTCAAGTTCCACCTCAGCCTAAGCCTAAACCTAAACCTCAAACTAAACCTCAAAAACAACCTAAGAATAAAAGACCTCGGGAACTCTTGATTACCTTTGATGATTCTGAGACTATTAAAGATCTTGATGGTCCCCTTTATATATATGCTTGGATTTCTAAGATACCTACACACGGTTGTCTAGTTGATCCTACATCCTTAGTCAATGTTATTACTGAATAAAATATTTTTATGAAGAAATTACAACGTGATTCTTATGATACATCAGATGTGTGGATTAAAAATTGTAATGGTTTAATTTATCCATCATTTGGTTCTATTAACTTACCTATTGAACTTTGTGGTAAGGTTGTGGATATTACTTTTCTTTTTGTTCCTACTTCTGATCAGTTTCAAGTTAAGCTTGGTTTGCCTTGGTTGAATGCCATGCATTTTGTTTCTTCTCCTATCCATAAGTGTCTTAAATTCATTCATGATGAAGAAGTGAAGACAATTAATCAAAGTTTATATCAACCTTTTAGGCCTAGGGATTGTGCTACACTTGACTTCTTTTGGCCTTCATTACCTAATTCATGTCCTTCTCAACCTGATAATCTTTTTTGATCATATCAAGCCTATAAGCATCGCAAGATTCTTGAGTTAAACATGCCTCAAATAGATCTTAACCATGGTCTTTTTCCTACTCCTTCCATACCTCCTTTGTATATGGCTTCTAGTTATGTTAATCAAGATGCTAGTGTTGCTTTTCAGTCTACTCAGAACTCTACTGATCCTCTTATAGAACTTGTGAAGGAACCGGTTGTTGTCCCTATAAAATCCCTTACCAAATTCAACCAAACTTTTCTTTTATTCAAATAGACATTTTGTTAAACAGTTTACACATTGCCTTCAAAAAATTTAACAAACAGCTTCAACTCCAACTACTCAATCTGCTCAATCTATCACTAATTGGATTAATGATCAAGTGACTGCAATCCATCCTTGCTTGAGATTATGTGTGTCTCTTGGATTGCTTGATATTTCATGTCTCTTGGGATATAACCACAACCTCTACCCAACTAATTAATGTTAAGAATCTTGCCTGGATAGTTTCAATCTTCAGACAGCTTCAAGTACGAATCCCACTAAGTATCTCAAACAACTAATCCTCCTATCATTAGAAATAAAGACTTCACCTCTGCACTACAAGCCATTCCATGTCCATCCTCAAAGTTTGTAACTATCATCGAGAACACAAAATTCACCCATGCCTCTTTACCATTTTTCCCATGTCCTGCCAGGATGAACAAATCCAAGAAAGACTTCAAAAAAAATAATCTAATAGCATTACTTGTGTCCAACAGTCTTGCCAGGTACAAGGTTTTATTTATAGAAGAGTATTACATAGTCTGTCCAATGATATTGAAGAGAATAGACAAATATTAAGAACAGACTATAGTTGCATTGCAATATAATTGAACTGTTTGATATTCAAATGTTTGAAATGAATTGATAATCAGATCCACCATTGATAATGTTTACGCCAACTCATAATAAATCAAATTATTATTGGCCTGTAAATTCCATTGAAGCACAAATGAAGAATCTAAATAATCCTTCCAAGTCTCCTTTGGATAGATCTTTCACTATCGAAAGCAGTATTCCCAGGCATTCATCCCTGAGAAAAAATTTAAGAAACCTTCTCTAAATCAAATACAATGAGTTTTCCCCTCCATTCTCTTGACAATCCCCTTATAAGGGAAATGATTCCCATAATATAACTTCTTGAAGACTAAAGTTAGCAATATTTAAATATTAGTTTAAAATTATAACTAATACTTAAATATGTAACCTTAATTATTAATTATTTAATATTAGTATATATTATAAATTACCAATATTAGACAATTAATATTATTAATTCAATATCACAAATCTAGAACATTACAAGTCCTCCCATCCCAAAATTGCTTGTCCTCAAGCAATCGAATTTCAAGCTGTTTGATTATTTTCATCTAAACCAAAATTCCTAGATCCCAAACCAATCTTCCAAATCCTCTAGCCCAACTCTGTTGCTTCATTCAGACATATCTAACATTTACTTCAATGTGAAAGCCTCTACCAATTCTTCCAAACCCAAGAACCTTGATATGACTCGTGCAACCAGTGGTACTCCACAAATATAACAATGGTGAAATTATTCCCATGAATCATCAGATCCTTCTGAAACAAAGAACCAAGAAACTCATAAGAGTTCAATAACCGTAGCGCATCATCTACCTGAATCACCCACAATGTTTGAGACTCAAACTATAAGTTTGATTGTTCATCCTCAAAAGTGTTCATTGAAATACTCAGTTTTTCAATTTTTTTATGAGTAGTGTCAGTTTTTGATAGCACCTGCACATTCCTTTCCTCTATCACCACTAGTTGATCCTTCAAATATCACCCTGGCAGAGATTCACAGTTATCACAGTAACTAGTTCCTGTATCACCTAATGAAGATTTGGTTTTGTTTACATCAACAGTGACACTTCCCTCAACATGAATAGTTAACTCACTTGAAGTTACCATAGATTCCTCAACCTTGAGAACATGATTCTTCCCTATTTTATATTCATCAATAATAATTTCTAATTCACCCACATAAAACTTTGAGCTCATTTCTTGGGTTTCATTAGAATGTATAGTTGTGTCATGGCACTAATCTATAACACAAGAAGATTCAACTTCGTCATGTGTATCATCATAGATAATTTATTTCTCTTGTGATTTTGTAAAAACTTTTTGAAACTCCTTTTCACATCCATCCTGAGATGATTCATTTTTTTGTTGTTCTATAACACAGAATGATTCAAATTCCTCTTGTGTGTAATCATATACAATCCTTTTGTCTTGTATCTCGTTACTGACTCCCTGAAACTTTTTTCTACATTCATCATGAGTGAGACCATCCTTTTGTTGCTCCTCTTTTGACATAGGGAACTTGATCTTTCCCTCACAACACCTGACCATGTTGCAAACCAGTGAGTATGTAGATGAGGAGATAGTGCATTCATGTTTTAGAATAGTCCATAACAAATGATAAAGAGATTGGGAAATTGTTTCACTCCCATTGATAGTTTGAATCATAATCTCCTAAATAGCTGTAATAGCCTCTTTTCCATGTGTCCTTCTAATTAAAACCAGGAAATGATGAAACATATCATAAATCAAATCATGCAAGCCTAAATCCAACAAGATGTTACTAACCCTGATCTTTGCAAATAGTTTTAGTATGACAAACCTTCTTGAAGCATGAACATTTCTGACATCATCTAAATCTGGAAAGTTTTCAATTATTAAGATCAATATCTTCTTCATAGTAACAACATCATAGGGCATATGTGGAATTGTAAATCTCTGAATTTTACAAAAACACAAATCCATTATCAATCTCATTTCTACATCAGAATGCATCACCAACCAGTTTTGATTCAAAGAGAATTTCACAGAAGTGAAAGAAAAATGCAAAAGTTGTGAATGTGACTGTTCCACTAGATACAAACTACCTTCCAGTTTATTCGGGATGTTGTAGGAAATTTCCCTGGGTTGCTGAGTAAGAATCTTGTCACTGGCTTCTAATAGAGCATTAACCAACCCAATGTTTTATTCTAACCCCATAGTTGGTTTTAGATTGTTCTAACCACACAGGCAGGTAGGACTAAAGTTTTGATACCACTGTAAAATCCCTTACCAAATTCAACCAAATGTTGCTTTTATCCAAATAGACATTTTGTTAAACATTTTTCACATTGCCTTTGGAAAATTTAACAAATAGCTTCAACTCCTTCAACTACTCAATCTACTCAATCTGCCACTAATTGGATTAATGATCAAGTGACTGCAACCCATTCTTTCTTGAGATTCTATGTGTCTCTTGGATTTCTTGAGATTCTGTGTGTCTCTTGGGATATAACCACAACCTCTATCCAACTAATTAATGTTGAGAATCTTGCCTAGATAGTTTCAATCTTCAAATAGCTTCAAGTACGACTCCCATTGAGTACCCCAAAAAAATAATCCTCCTATCATTAGAAATGAAGACTTCACCTGTGCACTACAAGACATTCCATGTCCATCCTCAAAGTTTGTAACTATCATCGGGAACACAGAATTCACCCATGTCTCTTTACTATTTTTCTCATATCCTACCAGGATGAACGGCTCCAAGAAAGACTTCATCAATCTTTCTTGTGTCCAACAATCTTGCCAGGTACAAGGTTTTATTTATGGCAAAGTATTACCCAGTCTGTGCAATGATATTGAAGAGAACAAACAAATATTAAGAACGGACTATAGTTGCATTGCAATATAATTGAACTGTTTGATATTCAAATGTTTGAAATGAAATGATAATTAGAGCCACCGCTGATAATGTTTACACCAACTCATAATAAATCAAAATATTGTTGGCTTGTAAATTCCATTGAAGCACAACTAAATAATATGAATAATCCTTCCAAGTCTCCTTAGGAAAAATCTCTCACTTTTGAAAACAGTATTCCTAGGCATTCATCCTTGAGAAAAAAATTAAGAAACCTTCTCTAAATCAAATACAATGAGTTTTCCCCTCCATTCTCTCGACAATCCCCTTATAAGGGAAAGGATTCCCGTAATATAAGTTCTTGAAGACTAAAGTTAATAGTATTTAAATATTAGTTTCAAATTATAACTAATACTTAAATATGCAACCTTAATTATTAATTATTTAATATTAGTATATATTATAAATTACCAATATTAGACAATTAATATTATTAATTCAATATCACAAATCCTGAACATTACAGTCCCTCCTAGTTCTCAACATATTTCAAACAAGACAAAACATAATTGATCTGCTAGTGAATGTCGTAAGAAGCGTTGAGTTCAAGCTAAGGCCTATGCCTCTGTTATTCAAAATTTTTTACCTTCTTTTGACCAGCCTATGCAAGATATGTTAGAAGAAGTTAATACTAATAATGATGTTAAGATGCATGATTATGATGATTCTATTCGCATCTTAGATCCTATTTTGATTAATCTAGATGAAGAAGATACTCTTTATGATAATAATGATGTTAATGATGAATATGAAACTATTGACATTGACATTGATTTACCTAATATGCTTTCATCACAATTGATAATTACACCTAGTATTGAAAATGACTCTAGACATGACTCTAGACCACCTATTGTCTATATAAGAGATATGAGTTTCATTGTTGAAACATGCCAGAAAGAAGAAGACTGTAGAGAATTCACGTGAAGAACTTATTCATGCATGCCTGATCAAACTGGTTATTGAAGAACTGAGCTGCAGAGTTTTACCGAGTGTCAGAGAATCATTTATCGAGTGAAAGTAAGTTGAAGTATATTGAGGAAGTGAATTGATTAATGATCAGAGGATATTTTATGGGCTTAGTATAGATCTAAATATCTGCAATTGAGTTGTATTTGAATCATGTTATTACTGTGTCAGTTTAACCATTGATTCAAAAAATCTCTTAACCGAGTGGACTTAACCGTCTTATATTCTGCCCTATGTCATTCAGAGAATGTACATTGTTATCTTGTTGACCCCATAGTGAATGCTAGTCAAAAGTTAATGGTTAGTGTTAAATCCTCTAATCAGGTCACACCTAATAGTGTGTATTGTAACCTTTAACAGGGTTAGCTCTTCACCGAGCTCACTTCAGAAGAGTGAATTGTTTTGGGTTACTGGTCCTAGGTGGTTTTTCCCTTAAAAGGGTTTCCATGTTAAATCATTGTGTTATGTGTTATTTGTAATGATTGTTTTTATATCATACTTTGCATACTGCATAATTGATTTGGTCGGTAATCACAGTTAGTTAAATACTGGTAATTGGTAAAGTGAACAGACAGATTGATATTTTGTGTTATCGAGCTACATAATTTGGTTGAATTGTTTTGTGGAGTACATCTTTGTATTTTGGAATGTAGGATAACTAATCTAAATGATTCACCACCCCTCTCAATTATTCTAACAATTGGTATCAGAGCGTACTGGTTGCTTGGAAGAAATTTTTAAGGACTTGAGCAAAAATATTACAAGATGTATAAGAGGGAAATGTCGAAGCTGAACAAAGACAACTTTACTACATGGAAAAGCCAAATGAGACTTCACATATCTAGAATTGGAGAATCTGCTATACCTTTACTAGACAATGGCTACATACAACCGATAGTTGTTCCTTTGACTCTTGATTAGTTGAGAGACCGTCATGGACACAATATTACTATGATAGAGATTGTTGCTGCTCTATCTGATGCTGAATTTGAGGATGTCAAGAATTGCACTACAGCGAAGGAAATGCAAGATAAAATTTCTCTAGTTTATGGTGGTGATGTGAATGTGATGAGAGCTAGAGCTGAAAGATTGAGAGGCAGATTTGATGACATGAAGATGAAGGAAGGAGAGAATATCACAAAATATACAAACTGAATCAAAGAGGTAGTTAATGCTATCCGTGGAGCTGGTGGTATCATTTCTGAAGATACAGTGGTAAGTAAGATACTGAGAACCTTGTTTCCTATCTATGCAATCAAAATATGTGCTATTCATGAAATGAGGTCTACTAAAGTTAACAACTTTTGAGCTGAATAATTTTGATGATAGTGTTGTATTGAGTGTTGAGTCTACTTTTATGTCTTCTCTGAAGATTGGTAAATCTAGTAGTAAGCATAATATAAGGAATGAAAGTGATACTAATACTGATGATGAGCTTGATGAACTTGAAGCACTCATGGCCTAGAGACTGCAGAAAGGTAAAGGTAGATATAAGGGAAAGTTACTTTTAGCTTGTTTTAATTGTAAAGAAGTTGGTCATATTGCTGCAAGATGTCCTAACAGGAAAGAGGATGACAAAGACAATGACCGATCTAGTGATGGGAAGTATGGAAGAAGAAATAACTGAGGTTACCGACACTACAACAGAGACAACTAAGATCACAAAGATAAGGGAAAAAAGGCATGTTACTTTGCAGAAGAAGATGACACCAACACCGACACTGATGATGATATTGAGGTGGTGTTTGTTGCAATGAAAGATGATTCAGAAGAGGATGAAAGGTATGTAGAAACAACACTTATTTCTAAAGTTAGTAAGAATGATACTTGGATCATTGATAGTGGTTGTACACATCACATGATTGGTGATGAAGATAATTTTGATCATCTTGAGCACTATAATGGAGGTTCAGTGAAAATGGGAAATGACACACCTTGCATGGTTAAAGGAAAAGGATGTATTTTATTGAATGATAAAATTAGATGTGATAATGCATACTAGGTAAAAGGACTTAATTATATTTTTTTAAGTGTAGCACAACTAAATAACTCAAGTCACCGAGTTGCATTTGAGAGCAAGAAGGTGAAAATCTATGATGAAAATGGAAAGCTTGTTGGAACAGATGGACAATCAAAAGGTAATTTATTTTATCTTGACAATGTTGAGACTTCCTATTTGCTAGTGAAAAATGAAGATGCATGGTTATGGCATAAGAGGTTATGTCATGTAAATTTTGATAACATGATTAAGATCAGTAGAAAGAGAAAAGTTAGAGGATTTCCTAGTCTAACCAAACTTGATCATGTTATGTGCCATCAATGTCAGAAAGGGAAGATGACAAAATCTAGTTTTAAAAGTAAGGACTACTCATCTAAAGGAATTTTGGAGTTGGTTCACACCGACTTATGTGGTCCCATGAGAACTCAAAGCCACTATGGTGATAGATACTTTATTTTTTTTGTTGGTGACTATACTAGATTGATGATTGTTATGTTCTTGAAAGAAAAACCTGAGGCATTCAAATTGTTTAAATGGTATAAGGATAAAGCTGAGAAAGAAACCAGAAAAGAATTGAAATGCTTAAGGTCTGATAGTGGAGGTGAGTTTGTTTCTAATGAATTCACTAACTATTGTAATGAGCATGGTATAAAAAGGTAGGTTTCTACACCTAGAACGCCACAAAAGAATGGAATTTCTAAAAGGAGAAATCGATCCATTGTTGATTATGCTAGAACATTGATGATTGAGAAAAATGTTGCACAGATGTACTGGAGAGAGGTAGTTATTACTATAGTATATGTCCTGAACCAAGTCCAGCTGAAGAAAGACACAAACAAGACACCTTACGAGTTATGGTTTGGATACACACTGACTGTAAGTTATTTTAGAATCTTTGGTAGCAAGTGTTATATTCTGAAAGATGATAGAAATGGAAATTTTGACTCTAAAGGTGATGAAGGTTTATTCTTAGGTTATTATACTAAGATTAAAGCTTATAAATGTTTGAATAAGGTTACTAATAAGATGATAGAAAGTACTAATGTTAGAGTTGATGAGTTTTCTAAAAATAATGAAGAAGAAAGCATGAAGGAGCTGGAAGATTATGGTAGGTTTGTTTATGTTGAAGATCCAAACTATCTACCGAAGCCACAAGCTAAGTCTATCGAGCATTAGGAAAATTCTACCAAGAATCAACAAATGGAAACTGAGAATCAGGAAGAAGCTACCGAGTAGGAGAATGTACCTAAACAGAATGATGAACAAAGGAGAGATCAAGTGCTAGCAAGATTTGTTAGAAGACATCATCCCGAGAACCAAATCATTGGAGATAAGAAAGCTGGCATGATGACCTAAAGTAAGTTAAGACAAAATGCATGCTTAGTTTGTGAGTTTGAACCTAAGAATGTTAGGGATGCACTTGAAAATGAGGAATGGATAAATGTTATGAATGAGGAAATTGAACAAATTGAGAAGAATAAAACATGGACTTCAGTGCCTAGGCCAAAGGATAAAAATGTTATTGGTACTAAGTGGATTTTCAGGAGTAAGATGAATGAAAATGGAGAAGTTACAAGGAATAAGGCAAGACTTGTTTGCAAAGGATATGCACAAGAAGAAGGTATTGATTATGGTGAAACCTTTGCACCAGTTTCTAGATTTGAAGGAGTTCACATATCACTTGCTTATGTTGCACATAAGGGATTTAAGGTATATCAAATAGATGTGAAATCAACATTTTTTAATGGAATTCTTGAGGAGGAGGTCTACATAGAACAACTAGAAGAGTTTGTTGATCAAAATCATAAAGACATGGTATGTAGACTGCACAAAGTTTTGTATGGATTGAATCAAGCACCAAGGGCATGGTATGAAAGACTACATGCTTATCTTATAAGTATTGGTTTTGTAAGAACCAGTGAAAATAGTAATTTGTACATGAAAGGAGGATCTGATGATAACATTTTTATTGCTAAAATATTTGTTGATGATATAATCTTTGAAGGATAAGATCTGATTTTCAAATCTTTTACTGATGACATGAGAAAGGAATTTGAGATGTCTATGTTTGGAGAAATTAAATTATTTCTAGGTTTGCAGGTTATACAAAAAAAAGATGGGATTTTCATCACTCAATCATAATACATTAAAGAAGTATTGAAAACTTTTGGCATGGAGGATACTAAACCCGTGGGAAAACCAATGGTTACTGGCTGTAAATTGACAAAAGATGATGAATCTGGAGAAGTAAATCAGACTCTATACTGATCAATGATTGGTAAAATGATGTATGTTGTACATAATAGGCCTGATATTGCACATGTAGTGTGGATTAAGGCTAGATTTTCTGCCAATCCTAAAGATTCACATATGGTTGCAGTGAAAAGAATCTTGAGATACTTGAAGAAAATAGAAGACTGTGGACTATGGTATACATTTGAAGGAAAATTTGAACTTATAGTTTACACTAATGCAAATTGGGCTGGAAACATAGATGACCGGAAGAGCACAACCAGTAGAGCATTCTTTTTAGGGGAAAGGCTTGTGACTTGGATTAGCAAGAAATAAGCATGCATTTCTCAGTCCACTGCTGAAGCAAAGTATGTTGCTGCTACTGCAAATTGTTCAAATATAGCTTGGATCAGACAAGTGTTGGAAGGAATGAATGAGGTAATCACTAAGCCGATGATTATATTGTGACAAAACTAGTGCTATAAATATTTATAAGAATCTTGTGATGCATTTGAAAACAAAGCACATTTCCATCAAGTATCACTACTTGAGAGAACAAGTTCAAGAGAAGTAGGTGAAACTGGAACTTGTAAAATCTAAGGAACAACTTGTTGATATCTTTAATAAACCATTATTGAAGGACACATTTGAGTATTTGAGGACTAGACTTGGGGTCCATCCCTTATCTACCGGTCACTAAGGTGATTTTGAGGTTGCATCAACCTATACTTATCAGAAGATCATTCATGTTGATTCACATAGCTCACACTTTGGATTTTGTCTAAGGTTGTGAAAGATTGTAGAAGCTAGAACATAAATTTTTTTATTTGTACATTGAAGGTACATGATATGAACTGAACAACAAAGAAATACTTTTCTACTGAAGATTTGTTTGTATATTTTCTTTGGCATTGTTGTCAAAGGGAGAGATAATAAATATGGAAAATTAGTTACTGAGAACACAGAGAAAGGGAGAGACATATTTGTTGCTGATAAGAAAGGGAATCTGAGAACTGAAAAGATCAAATCCATAGGGAGAGTCTACACTTGTAATGTTGTTATGTTTTGTAGTGATTAAACATGTTAAATTTGAGCTTACCGAGCCACAACATTTTCTTACATAGTTTTAGAATACATGTTTGGTATGTGCATGGCATATTTTCATATTGCTTGTGTTTCCATCAATGCCAAAGGGAGAGATTGATGAACTAAAAATAATTGAATACCTGAATGAACTAAAGAAATAGTGATTAGTGATCATCGAGTACTGAAATGATATGTAAGATGATTAAATCAGTCAATATGTTGTCATTGATGTCAACTAGTCTTGACAATACTTACCATGTTAGTTACAAACATTTGAACATCTATTGAAGAAAGAAAACATGAGGAACTAAGATATCTACATGAGGAAAAGATGGACATGATAGATAAGGATAAGGAAAACATTGGGTCACCTATTGATGAGTCTATGGCTTTATATTGTTGACTTGAGCATGTTACATTAATATACTATGAAGAAGAGATTTAAAATTGGACGAGTGAATGTGGTCGGTAATTGAAGATTTTTGTATACACTGAGCTAGTGCAGTGTATACTGACTAACAATAGTAACCGAGCTAGTTCAACTAGTTATCACTGATGTATTTCTATATCAACCGAGTATGGATGAAAACATTAAATGCTAAGAACAGTTGACTGAAATTGATGAGATGGATATTGGTATGATTTCAAGATTAAGGATGAAGTTTGTTATGAGATCCATGACTGAAAAAATTTGGAGAAGATCTAAAGGATGAGATTGAAACATGTTAATGACACATATGTCAAGGAAGGTTGAAGAGGCAAAATGGATGAAGAAGATTAAGCAGAAAAATCTAATGGCTAGTATGAAAATGGTTTACTTGTCTATATAAGAGATATGTGTTTCATTGTTGAAACATGCCAGAAAGAAGAAGACTATAGATAATTTGCATGAAGAACTTATTCATGCATGCCTGATCAAACTGGTTATTGAAGAACCCAGCTGCAGAGTTTTACTGAGCATTAGAGAATCATTTATCAAGTGAAAGTAAGTTGAAGTATATTGAGGAAGTGAATTGATTAATGATTAGAGGATATTTTATGGGCTTAGCATAGATCTAAATATCTACAATTGAGTTGTATTTGAATCAGATAATTATTGTATTATTTTAACCATTGATTCAAAAAATCTCTTAACCGAGTGGACTTAACCATCTTATATTCTTCCCTATGTCATTCAGAGAATGTACATTGTTATCTTGTTGACCCCATAGCGAATGCTGGTCAAAAGTTAATGGATAGTGTTAAATCCTCTAATCAAGTCACACCTAATAGTGCATATTGTAACCTTTAACAGGGTTGGCTCTTCACCGAGCTCACTTCAGAAGAGTGAATTATTTTGGGTTACCGGTCCCAAGTGGGTTTTTCCTTAATAGGGTTTCCATGTTAAATCATTGTGTTATGTGTTATTTGTGATGATTTTTTTTCTATCATACTTTACATACTGCATAATTGATTTGTTCGGTAATCACAGTTAGTTAAATACTGGTAATTGGTAAAGTGAATAGACATATTGATATTTTGTGTTACCGAGCTGCATAATTTGGTTGAATTGTTTTGTGGAGTACATCTTTGTATTTGGGACTATAGGATAACTGATCTAACTGATTCACCCCCCCTCTTAGTTATTCTAACAAAATTCTTAAATTATATTTAATCTAGGTCTATTTCTAGGGGTTAAGGTTTAAATGGGAATTCAATTCTCCTATGTCATCCTCTCTAGAAGTTTGTGCCCTAGACTAGTATAAAAGGAAGTCTTCGTCTCTCATTCCATATATCTCTTTTTCATATCTTTCGATCCATCATCCATTAAATTGAAGCAATTATCAAGAAAGAAAGAAGGAGAAAGAAATCATTCAAGCATTCATCTTCATCTTCAAGCATTCAAGCATTCAAGCATTCAAGATCCAATTCATCAAGGAGATCCATTAGTAGCCATTGAAGGATTTAATCTCTATGGAGCCCCTTTGTTGAAGATTTCTCCATCCATTTCCATTCAAGCTTCTTCCTATTCCAAGTTCCATTCAAGATTGGTGTTGAATATCTAATGCAATTGATTTGAGACATCCTACATACAATTCTACATACATTTGGAGCATCCATACTTGTGGATTCAAGGATTTGAATCCTCCATGAGGATTTCAATATAAGCAAGGTGAATTGTTCCATTTACTTTGTTTATTATTGCAATTTCAATTACATTTTAAGGTTAATTCAAAAACTGAGGTTTGACTGAGGCAAACCCCTCATCCAACAAACAAAACCCTTTTTCTTGTAGGTACAGGTGCAGGGCAATGAGTATCAGTGTAGATCTGAGTACCCTTTTCAGTGAACTTCCAGGATCCATGAACAAAATTTTCATCAGAGAAATGCAAGTCAAGGTCGACATAAAGGAGTAAGATTGTGCCCTGGGGTAAGATCTTACCCCTATTTTGGGTCAAGGTCGACCTTTCTTAGAAAGACATAAGGTTTCTGAGTTTTCTCTATTTCTATGTTTTCAAGTTAGATCCGGTTGCAGAATTTCTTGAAACTGAGTACAGACACCAAAAAACAATATTTCCCAAGTCTGTCCTATTTTGAGGTTAGTACTTATCTTCAATTCAATCAAGATTTTTGTATTTCCTATACATAACTAAACATAAGGTTTTCTCCTTTCTTCATATACTCCTTCAATTGATTCATTTATGTATTGACCATCTTCTTATGGTTAATCAATTTGGATTTTTCCTTTGGGAATTTGGGGTTAAGAAGAAGATCTTATATTTTCCAATCATATTCTCATCACACACATTCACATCATTCCTCCACATTCTTACATTACATATTGGTGAATACACATTTATTCTTATCTTACACTATTGTAGAAAATATTCCGAAGGAAAAAAATACTCGTGGATACTTTTGCACATATCTTGACTCTTAATGCCAACCCTTAGATGGATTGGTTAACATTCCTTGTCTATTCAAAGTCCCTGTAAAAATACAAAGAGATAATCCTACCTTGATCTTTCATATCTTGGTTGGTAAACACCCATTTTGCTAAAATAAAAGTGGCTCAATGATGAAAAAATAATTTATCAACAAGTTGGAATACAAATTTGTTAATGAATTCTAGATTTTTTTTATTATCTCATCTAGTCATGTCATTAATTTCCTATCAGTCAATACTATAGTTCTCTTAGTCGGTCCTAACAATCATTAAGAAATTGTATTATGACACATAAAAATGCATCCTGCATCCATAGCATGTTAGTACATAAATCATAATCATAATCATAAGTGTCATCATAGTTCATCCATTACATCAAATAAATACATAGAAAACATAAAATAAAAATACATCATGTCTACATCGCATATAGTCATTTGTATAAATGTCTCATAAATCACATAAATTATGTCATATAAATGCATATAAAAATACAAAAACATAGAACATCATTTGTAAGTAATGCATCACATCTAAACATCCATACATGCATCTCATATATCATAGGAAAACATAAAAAGTGTGTCATCACATAATCTCAAACATAGGTCATTATGCATCATCATAATCATCATAAGCATCTTAAATAAACATCATCTCATAAAACCATATGCATGAAAGAAAAGAAATAAGACATACTCTCACCAAAATTGCATGTCATATATCTAACTAAAAAAATGTGTCATAGTACAATGCAATTTTTTTTTCTAACATGATCTTGCAAGCTTGCAAAAAAATATGCAAAAATGTGTCTGCCAATAAAAATTTGTCAACGAATGTTTCCCCCACCCTCCAATCTAGTGGGTCTTAGTCATGCATCAATAGAGGGTCTTGTCTCAATTTGCACAATAGGTGCACCTACATTATTCATTGGTGACCCAAGAGACTATACAACTACACCACTATCCTATGACCTTTGTGACCTTTAGGATCTCTGAGAGGTAGTATAGCTAGGAACCAACTAATTAGGAGGAACAAACCTATCATAATGAACCCTCATGTATTGTATCTCTTTAGAATCCTCTCTATCTACTCTGTACATCTAGTAAATGGATCCCTATAATGTAAATTCTTGAACACTATTAATAAAATATTTGACATCCAACTCCACCTACCTCCCTCTAGTGTCCATTATTTATACCTCTAACCATGGACCATCCCTCTCCCTCTTGAATCTAGATATCTATCCCTCCACAATTGACACCCTCCTAGTCAACCAATGCCACTTTGAACTAAAATTTTATGCCCTAGCCTCCACTTCCACTACCCTAGCCTTTGCCTATCAATCCTTTCTTTGTGTACCATCTAGTTTATTCTATAAGGATCTCATATCCTCTTGAATGGAAAATGAATATGTTGTCAAAAGTCTAGTTTCTAGAATTTGTTGCACATCCTAACCTATGGGTATATCTTATAGTGTCACCCATGTCTCCTCAAGACCACGCATAGCCACACCCATCAAATCTACATCCTCCTCCTCCTCTATATCATCATCATCCCTATCCTCATCCTTGTGCTAGTACATCATCTTGTGGGTTTGGTCCCCATCGTACTTTTTCCCTTTACTAGGTTTTCATGCACAAATTCTGGTGTTGCATGTTCTTATGCTTGTGGTTCAGTGCTTTAATATTTATCATTCAGATCTAAGTTTTATGGTTAAGTGTTGGGTCAAGTTTTGAGATAATTGGACACAACTGATTCGCACCCCCGCCACCTCCCCCCCCCCCCCTCTTAGTTGTGTGTTCTTCCTTTTTAATAACAAGTAGCTCATCCTCAACATCTTCCAACTATTGTCATCATCTTCATCCTCCTTTGAGCTCTCATGACCTCCTTCCCCACCAGAAGGTCTACCTCAATTATTGGTAGCTGGGTTTTTAACCCTAGCTTTGGAACACATCTCCATTAGTGTATTTGTGCTTTACCTTCCCTCCATGTTAAGTGCATAAAAGGATATCATATCTAGAAGCATGTAGTGAAAATGACATTCTAATACCAAGTGCTTGAATAACATATAATAAAAAAAATGTTATACCATATTATAATTGTAAATTTTCCATACTTAGAGATCTTTTTATTGTAATTTTGTGCCAAATTTTAAAAATATCTAGATATGTGTGTTACCATAACTGATAAGTAATGTTGAAGATTAATTATCTTATGATGATGATGAATACCAACCAAGATCCTTACCTCCTTCATCTATTGTTCCTATATCCCAAAATCCACTACCTCAAAAAGATCCTTACCTCCTTCATCTATTGTTCCTCCATCATTCCACCACTCTTCAAAGTGTGTGTCAAAGTTTATCTTGCCAACATTTCCATCTACTTGACATACCTTCTTCTTATCCTCGCATTCATTTTCCAACACTTACTTTCCATACTTCCATCCCTCTTATCAATATATTTGAGTATCCTAGCCATACCCTTGGTTTATTATAGCATATCTTTCAGAAGAGCATTGTCCAAACATCCCGATGTTGGAAAAATATTGAAAAATACAAAAAAAAGAGAAAAAAGAAAAGAAAAGGAAAAGAAAAAATACCATGATGAAAACCTAGTAAACAGCCATCATGCGTAATTCCTCCTTCTGGAACTCCACACTTGGGGGCAAGTTTCATCCATATTTCCTCTCTCACCTTTAATCTTGACAAGGTTGAACACATCCATGAGCATTAAGTATCTTGACATCCGTTATCCTTCCATCAGCTTATGTACTTGTTGCATCCATATTACCCTATCATGATCTTGCTTATCCCAAATTCACCTTCATTATTCCTTGATAGTCTTTCCATAATCCCAAAACATCCTTTCATAGACTCCATCACCCCTTTACCCGGATTGTGTTATCTTATCCACATCTTACCCAAATTGATCCCTTGGTCTTGATCAAAATGAAGAACTTAAAGTACAAAAATTTGTTATCAAGAACTTCTTGGCATGTCCACTTCTTTTGGATCCCTCATTTTCATGACAATAGATCGTTATCCTATAGGATACCTAGCACTGCATCATTGGCTTCCATGGCTTATCCAAAAACATGCTATATCATTGATATATCATTTTTTCTTAACTTTGGTAATCTTGAGGAGATGATCCTACGGGTCATATTTGCATACTTCATCCATCATGGCCTTTCAATCTCTAATCCATCAACTTGCAAATCCATCATTCATGTCCTATATCTTGCTAGACATTGGGCGCAAACCAATGTGATCTTGTTTGAGAGATGGTAAAATGTTTGCATAAAGTGCTTTGAGTTGCATCTTGCATAAACCAAGCTGTTGTAATATTTTGGAAGTTTGCCCAAGTCCAACATTTTTCCTATCCAATTAGGGGCATTTGATCTTAATCAGTGGATTTCAACAAACATGCATCAATTCACATGGAGCAATGCATTAAATTCAAATGGATTCAATGGTGCTACATTCAGTCACGCCAGAGAGAGACTTATCAGAGCTTCAGAAGAAGGGAAAGTTTATTGAACCTTTGATGGATATCATTTTTCACACCCAAGTATTTTGATCCCACAACTTGATCCTTGAGCCTTCATTGACTTTATTATTCAGGATTAAAAATTGACAAACACTTTAAAGATCAGAATACTTGGAAATACTTTTTGAAAATTATGAAACATTGCAAAACACTTGAAGTTTTTTTTGATGATCTTTATTGAATTGAATTTTATCACATCTTTTTAGCTAATTGATGATGTTTCAACTAGATTGGCAATGATGGAGACATGATATTTTTCTTGCCATTCAATGACTGTCTTGAGGGATTTTCAACAACTTATGTGAATTCATCTAATGAAATGGTCATCAAAGAACCATCAAGGACTCTCATATAAGGTGGAGGGTTAACCTTTGTTTGTTTGCAACATTGAATATGTGGAAAAGGGTATTCATATTCCCATAGTTGGTCATCCAACTAGTGAGGGTTGTACTAGTTTCAAAAATAGGTTACCAAAAGTGATAAAAAGTGGTATTCATATCATCATGATGTGTTCAGTGATGGTTGTACTTGCTTTCTGGTCCCACAATGCTCAATGATGAAAATTTATCTCTATGGCATTTCTTTGCTAAAATCTAGTGACACTTAGTTGCATTGCATTGCATTATCATGTTAGATTGTATTGCATTATCATGTTAGATTTCATTGCATTATCACATTAGATTAATTGCATTGATCATGTTAGATTAAGTGCATTGGTTTGTAGTTATTTTTCCAAGGGAAAGGGGGTTTCAGTTAATTATCTTGATCAATTAAAAAGGGGGAATCAAAGAAAAGTCCATATCAATAAATGTGCATAACATCAAATGATCCATCAATCTATATATCAAGATAAAATATCAATAGCAAAATGATACATCCAAGTCCTGATCAATAAAACATCAACCTGATACACAATCAACAACAAGGAAGAACCATAAATCTAATATCCAAGAAGCTAGGGACCGTATGTATAACTTACAGAAATGTGCATGTTTGCATATCAAGGGAATCATATTAGTATTCTATATCAATGAATCATTTTATGTCAATCAATCAATCAATCAGTACCAACTTATTTTTTCCCAACTCTTGATCATGAGGTGGGAACAATAGTATCAATCCTATCAAACCCAATACCATTTGTTCATGTCTCTATGTCTTGAGAATGAATTATCAGTGACCTACCTATCAGTTATCCCATATCAATTTTTTTATCCTATCAGATTGACAAATCACATTCATTGGTACTATTATCCTCATATCCTAATCACTTGTTTGCTTAACTACAATAGACCTAGCTATCTTGGACGTTCAATCATTCATCCAAAGACATCAACAACATTTTCTTAATCATGGTATTTCTATATTAACATATCAATCAAACCAGGGCAATTTATTTGAAATCAGCATATCATCAATGTTTTTCAGAAATGAAAACATATTGGATCAATAAATCAATATCACCAAATTTTTCAAATCAAGCAATCAATATGTTTTATTTCTGAGGGGGCATCAGAGTATCAAAGTGGCATCAAAACATCAAAGGAATCTAAGGCATTGAAATTTTTGGAATCTTTATCTGAGGCATATCATTTTATCAGTATCAGAGCAATCATATCATATCAGAGGCAACAATCAGCAATCAGTGAATCAACAATCAGGACCTAAAAAATGATCAGGATCAAAAGAATCTTTGAATCAATGTTCTTCGCACATCAATTCAAAGAGGGGCATTTGTAGACATGCAAAACTGGACAAGTGCTTTTAAATTGCAAAAATCAATAAAATGGCTTAAAATCGTCAAAATGCATTAATTCAATAAAAAGGGATCAAATTAATTAAAATGGACATAATTAAATAAAGTTGGACAAAATCAATTAAAGCAAAGGAAAAATCAAATAATGAGGTTAAATAATTAAATCAAAGCTTAAATGGGTGAAAAACACTACATAATTGATTTTAATCAATTAATTGTATAGTTGTTTAAATCAAAAATCAAAATGAACCTATTACCCTTACATGGCTAAATTTAATTAATTAATTGAATTTAATAATTCCTAATATCTTTCAACAAAGTTGATCAACCAATGATAATTGAGGACAAAAAGACATAAATCACTCAAAAAGAATGAATCTCAATCACTCATTCTAATCTTTCAATCTCATCCACTCAATCTTGTCCTTTTGTCCAAAGCTTTGAGATAAACATTTAAATTGTCCCCCCATTTATGAACAAAGCAAAGTATTTGACTCAACCAAAGGGTTAATCATGATTACTTCACTCCACCCCCCACCCTTGGGAATTTACTATAAATATGAAGCATTTTGAGAGCAATTCTCATCTTAGAAATTCATTTGCAAAGCATTGTTACTATAGGCAATTGAAGAGCATTCTAAGAGCAATTAAGAGCATTTAGAGCATTTTGCATTATAATTTTGTCAATTTGAGCTAGAATCATCATCATAGAAGCATTGTAGAACCATAGAACAACATACATTCTCATTTTAGAAGTGTCACTAGTGGAGATTTGAGCTGAGAGCTTCACTTACCACATCTTTCTAAAGAGCCATGAAATGCTATAGATCTTAGTTTCATTTTAAAATAGATTTTCATTTCCATCATCGAATCAAACATCATATCGAGAACCATCATCAGAACGACCATCATATCATAACGATCATCAAAATCACATCAATTGAGAGTTTCATATTGATCATATCTGCATCAATCTTATATCAGAAATCAAAGATTGACCATCGAAGACATCAAAATGACATTAGAGATTGACCGTCAATGAATCAGGACCTATCATCAAGCCAGATCAGAGTATTCTTTGAATCGACATGCTTCACACGTCAACTCAAAGAGGGGCATTTGTAATCACCTAAAAATGAACAAAGATAATTCAAAGATAAAATCAATGCAAATCAAAGAAAATCAAAGACATAATTGAATCAATTGAATCACAAAGCATAATTAGCCAATCAAAATAAAAATCAAGTCTTAATTCAAGATCAATCAAAATTGAGAGCATTTTAATCAAGTGTAATCAAATCAAAATACAATTAATTCAATTAATTGTATAGTCTTAGATTAAATTGAATTCAACCCATTCAAGGGGTCCATGGCTAAAATAAATCAATTAAATCAATTAATAAATCTTAATTTCCCTCAACAACCACAAAGGGAGGAAATTCAATCAACCAATGAAAGTGGAGGAAAGAAATTCACATGGATCAAGCCAAATTGAATCTCAATCACTCAAAGTGAAAAAGAATCTTGTCCATTGATCTTGTCTACTTGTCCCAAGCTTTGAGGACACAAAATTTACATTGTCTTCAAAGGGTGGAACCAAAGACTCAACCAAGGTTTAACCATGATCAACTACACTACACCCCTTACCATTGGGAAAATCTATAAAAGGAAGACCAAATTCCTTCATAATTGACAACCACATATCTAAGAATTGCATTGAACCTCTTGCAATTTGAGTTTAGAAAGACATTTGAGAGCTTAATTACCATTTATTTGATATAATTGTTAGTGTTAACTTGTTTATCATATCATTCTCATTCTAGGACTGTCATTAATGGAAGCTTGTTGAGAGCTTTGCATTAACATTCTTAGTTAGAGAGCCATAGGATGCTCAATTAATCATTAATTTGCTAAATAGTTGCTCTATTATGTTTTGTGGTTTATTTAGTTACTATTTTCACTTATTGATTAACCTTAATTCTATGAAGACACTTTCCTTAGTGTACAATAGAAAGGTTAGATTAGTTATTGTCTTATCATTGATGTCAAGAAATTGATTTCTGGTTTATATTATGTTGTCATATCATTTGGTATATGATATAAGTTGAATGAGTTAAGAACAAGAAGAAATGAGATGTTGTGAAGTTGAAGAGCTTAAATGGGCAACTAATACAGATCAAACAATGATTAAATTATGAAGATATAATTTTTTTCTACGTAACATATGATTATGTTAAGTCGGTAAAGCATGCTAATAAAGATTTGTTAAGTCGGTAAGAAAAAGAGTTTTGGCTACCAAGTGGGAAATATCACTCGGTAAACTTAAAAGGTAAAAGGAAATGTAATTTGGTAAAGGAAAAGGAACCAAAGGCACCAAACATAAAAGAAAGGTTTAGGCACTGAGAAAAGTTAACCAGAATTTAGATTTATCTACCCAGAAAGGAACAAATATTATTAAATAAGGATTGGAACGACATTTAATGATTAGCTATGATGAGTTGGATGATCATGATGAAAAGAAAAGTTAGTTACAAAGATCTATGAACAAAAAAATTCAATGTGAAGATCTACGACTTAGATTTAAATGATTAAAGAAGGAACAAGTTTCAAGAAAATTCAAGTTCCTAGGTGAAAAGAAAATGTGTTACCGAGATCCAGATTCAAGGTATAATGAATTGGATGGTTAAGATTTATCAAAGAAAAATATAAAAGAGGAGATTAAGAGGCAAAAAAATTCTATATAAATGATGGAATTGTATGAACAAATGGCTGGAAAATTGAATAGTTGAAGAGTCACCGACTGATGCAATGAAGAAGGAACATAGAGATTCCAAGTGGAAAGAAGGATCTGATGAAGTGTTGAAGCTAGTGAAAAGTGAAGAATTGAAGTGAAGATAGAAGAGCGCACAAAGGATCTGATTATGCAAAAATATTTTTGAATCTACAGGTCAAATCATTTACTATTTCTTATTAACATTTGTAACAAATAAATCTCTTAACAACATGGACTTAAAATTCCTATTGTAAAATCCTTGAAAAAGATAATATTCTAATGAGTGTTTGAAGCCCTCTAACCAAGTCACTCCTAACAGAATGAAGATCCTAATAGATCTGAGGTAAATCCCTTGATCGGGTCACACCTAACAATGTGTATTGTAATCTTTAACAAGATTGGATCTTAATCGAGTGTACTTCAGAAGAGCTTTTTTTTAGTGGGTGAAAATTCCCATAGTGGTTTTCCCCAAAAATGGGTTTCCACATTAAATAATGGTGTTAAATGTGTTGAATGAATTGTCTGAATGATTTACTGATTGTTAAATTTTATTTACTATTATTGGTAAATAGTGAAGTGTGTTTTACCGAGTTGTCACTGAGTTAATCATAGAAATTTTTTTAGGTATTTGGAATCAAGGATTACTGATTCACCCCCCCCCCCCCTTCCGTAATCCAAAAATTGGTATCAGAGCTAAGTACTCTGAAGAGATAATTTTAAAAGAATTGAGTAAAAGATATGAAGATGTATAGGAGAGAAGTACCTAAGTTGAACAAGGAAATTTTCTCTATGTGGAAAAGGAGGATGCGATTATATCTATCTGGGATTGGATAATCTTCACTGAATCTTCTGGATAATGACTACACTCCATTGCCTTTCGAACCAATGACAATTGATCAGATGAGAGAAAAGAAGGAACACAACTTAGTTATGATTGAGATTGCTTGTTCCCTGACTGATGTTGAATTCAATGATGTTAAAGACTGTGTTAATTTAAGAGAGATGTGGGATAGGCTAACACTTATATATGGAGGAGATCACCATGTTAAAAAATCTAAGGTTGATAGTCTCAGAGGAGGGTATGATGAAATGAGAATGAAGGATGAAGAGAACATCAAACAATATAGTAGTAGAATCAAGGAAGTTGTGAGTGTCATCAAAGGTGTTGATGGAACATTGACTAATGAAGAAGTGGTAAGTAAAATCTTGAGAACTCTTTCTTCCAAGTATGCTTTTAGAGTATCTTCTATTCAAGAATTGAGATCTATACCGAACAATGTTATTACTCTTGAACCCTTAATCAATAAGTTGACTGCATTTGAGTTAAGTAATTATGATAATAGTCTACCGACCATTGAAACTACATTCAAATCATCTCTAAGCATTGGAACATCATGAAAATAAAAAGAAACTCATAGTAGTTCATATGGAAATCAATATGATAGTATTTTAACTGAAGAAAAAGAACAAGAAGAGTTAGAGGCACTGGTAGCTAAAAGACTACCGAGAGGTAAAGGAAAGTACAAAGGTAAATTACCTCTTAAATGTTTTAACTGCAATAAGATTGGTCACATTGCAACCAAATGTCCTAACAATGACAAGAATGATAAGAATGACAAAAGAGACAATCAACATCGAAGATTTAGAGATTGCAAGGATAAAGGTATGAAGTCTTGCTACCTAGTTGAGGAAGATTTAACTGATGATGAATCCAATGATACCGAAGAAGGATATGAAGTTGTTTAAGTTGTTGTAAAGGAAGAGTCAGATGAAGAAAATCATAAAGATAAAAAATAATTTGTTTCTAATGTAAGTAAATCTGACCCATGGATTATTGATAGTGGATGTTCACATCATATGATTGGTGATATTGATAAGTTTGAGACCCTAGAAGAATATAATGGAGGATTTTTTAGATTTGGAAATGATGCTCCATGTCCCGTGAAAGGTAAATGATCCATTTTATTGAATGAGAAGATAAAATGTAATGATGCATATTAGGTTAAAGGACTAAACTATAATCTGTTGAGTGTTACACAACTGAACAATATTGGCCACCAACTAGAATTTCAAAATAGAAAGGTGAAGATTTATGGTACTAATGGATATCTGATTAGAACTAGTGAACAATCTAAAGCTAATTTATTTTATCTTGATACAACTGCAAAGAGCTTCTTATTTGTAAAAAATGAAGATGTATGGCTATGGTATAAAAGACTCTATTTGATAACTTGATTAAAGTGCGTAAGAAGAATAGATTCAAAGGTCTACCAAAATTATGCAAACCTGATCAAGTAATGTGCAAAGAATGTTAGATTGGTAAGATGACTAAGTCAAGTTTTTATAGTAAATCTTACTCTACCAATGGTATTTTGGAATTAGTTCACACCAACCTTTGTAGTCCTATGAGAGTTCAAAGCTATTATGGAAATCAATATTTAATTTTGTTTGTTGATAATTATTCAAGAATGATGTTTGCTATGTTTCTAAAAGAGAAATGTGATGCATTCCAAATGTTCAAGTGGTATAAAGCTAGAGTTGAAAAGGAAACAATAAAATAACTGAAATGTTTTAGATCATATATAGGATGTGAATTTATTTCTAATGAATTTATTGTCTTATGTAATAAAAATGGAATCAAAAGATAAGTATTTGCACTGAGGACTCCACAACAAAATGGTATAGCTCAGAGAAGGAATAGATCTATAGTTGATTGTGCTAGAACACTGTTGATTAATAAGAAGGTTGCACAAACATTCTTGAGAGAAGCCATAAGTATTGATGTCTACATTCTCAATCGAGTACAACTAAAGAAAGGAACTAACAAGCCACCCTATGAACTTTGGTATGGTCATATACTGAATGTAAGTTACTTTAAATTTTTAAGTAGGAATTACATACTGAAAAATGATAGAAATGGAAAGTTTGACTCAAAAGGAGATGAAGGTATATGTCTTGGTTATTCATCAAAGAGAAAATCATATAAATATTTGATCAAGGATACTAACAAAATTGTTGAAATTGAAAATGTGAGGATTGATGAATGTATAGAAAAGAATAAAGAGGATAGAAATAAGGAACCTGAGGGTTACAAAAGATTGTTTATGTACAAGAAGGTAATTCATTTGAAGCAACTGAGCTGCAACAAGAAGGAACTGATGAGCAAGATGAGCCTCCACCAAGAGATGAAAACACTGGTGAACAATCTACCAAGCCTGTATTATCAAAATAAGTGAGAAGACACCACTCACCAAGAAGAATTATTGGAGACAAGAATGCAGGAGTCATGACAAGAAGTAAGTTGAAAGATAAAACATGTTTGATTTCTAAATTTGAGACAAGATTAGTGAAGGATGCACTAGGAAATGAAGAATAGATGAGTGCAATGAAAGATGAAATTGATCAGATTGAAAAGAATAACACTTGGTCACTAATGCCAAGACCTAAGGATAAGAATGTGATTGGAACAAAGTAGATTTTCATAAATAAACTCAATGAGAAAGGAGATGTGATCATAAATAAATCAAGATTAGTGTGCAAAGGGTATGCACAAGAAGAAGGTATTGACTATGGTGAAACTTTTGCCCTTATTGCTAGATTAGAAGGTGTAAGGATATAACCTACATATGCTTCTTATAAAGGATTTAAAGTTTATCAAATGGATGGTAAGTCTACATTTCTGAATGAAATTATTGAAGAAGAGGCCTACATTGAACAACTTGAAGGATTTGTTCAAAATTCTGACAAGGATATGGTCTGCAATCTACACAAAGAACTCTATGGATTGAAGCAAGCACCCCGAGCATGGTATGAAAGATTACACTCTTATTTTATCAAGATTGGATTTCAAAGAACTAGTGATAATAATAATTTATAATTGAAATGTGATAGTATCGATAACATTTTGATTGCTGAGATATTTGTTAATGACATTATATTTGGTGGAAATGAGATTATGTCTAAATCATTTGCTGAGGAAATGAGAAAGGAATTTGAGAAGTCTATGATTGGAGAGATTAAATTCTGTATTGGACTTAAAATTCAACAAGTAAAGGATGGGATCTACATAACACAATCAAAGTATATCAAGGAGATCCTAAAGACATTCAATATGGAAGAATCTAAATTAGCTAGAACATCGATGGGTATTGGCTGTAAATTGTCAAAGGAAGATGACACAAAGGAAGTAAATGAGATACTTTACCATTCCATGATTGGTAAACTACAATATGTTGTCCACAACTGACTAGATATTGCACATTCAGTAGGTATTGTGGCAAGGTTTTTTGCCAACCCAAAGGAGACACATATGTCTACAGTGAAAAGGATATTTAGATATCTGAAAGGGACTGAAGATTTTAGTCTTTTATAAACAAAAGAAGGATATTTTGATCTCAAGGTATATACTGATGTTGACTGGGCTAGAAATATTGACAACAGAAAAAGAACTAGTGGCAGAGCTTTATTTTTAGGAGAAAGACTAGTGACATGGTTAAGAAAGAAAAAAAGTTGTATTTCACAATCTACTATCGAAGTTGAGTATGTTGCTACAGCTATGAATTGTTCTAAAATTGTATGGATCAAACAATTACTGAAATGTATGCATGAAGAGATTACTGATCCAATTACAATTTATTATGATAATACCAGTGCTATAAACATATCTAAGAATCCGGTGATGCATTTAAAAATAAATCATGTATCTATTAAGTATCAATATTTGAGAGAGCAAGTACAAGATAAGATTGTGACATTGGAGTATGTGAATTCTAAAGAACAGATAGCTAACATATTTACCAAACCATTACCAAAGGAATATTTTGAGTATCTCCGAGGTAAGTTAGGGGTTCTTCCCCTATCCAATATTCACTAAGGCATGATGCATGATGCATCTATTCAAGTATTCAATAGAATATCTATGTTGTGATTTGATGCTACGTTCACTCTTTAGGTGAAGCCTGAAGTTGTGAAAATGAATTTTATGACTGCAATGAGAGATCAATACATTTGAGGTATGATTTGAGTTTGTATGTCTTTGGCATTGTTGTCAAAGAGGGAGAAGTTTACAAAGAGGGAGAATAAGTCAATTGATTAGAGGGGGAGAATAATATGCAGAGGAAGATGAACAATGAAGATAAGAAAAAGAAGTTGTCAAAGAGGGACAATAAATAAGATCTACTGATAGAAAGCAAAATAGTGAAAGAGGGAGAATATGAACAATGAATGATAGTGAAGTGTACCATCATCAATTGAACACTACATATTGTTAGTGTTTCCATCAATGCCAAAGAAGGAGATTGTTACCATAATTGATAAGTAATGTTGAAGATTGATTATCTTATGATGATGATGAAGACCAACCAAGATCAGAGGAATACAAGATAGTAGAAAGGTTAGATCAGTTATTGTCTTTTCATTGATGTCAAGCAATTGATTTTTGGTTTATATTATGTTGCCATATCATTCAGTATATGATATAAGTTGAATAAGTTAAGAAGAAGAAGAAATGAGATGTTGTGAAGTTTTAGAACTTAAATGGGCAACTGATACATATTAGACAATTATTAGATTATGATGATATAATTATTTTCTACCTAACATATGATTATGTTAAGTCAGTAAAGCATGGTAATAAAGATTTGTTAGTTTAGTAAGTAGAAGAGTTTTGGCTACCGAGCAAGAAATATCACTTGGTAAAGTTAAAAGGTAAAAGGAAATGTAATTTGGTAAAAGAAAAGGAACCGAAGGCACCAAACATAAAAGAAAGGTTTAGGCACCGAGAAAAGTTAACCGAAATTCAAAGTTATCTGTCGAGCAAGGAACATATATTAAATAAGGATTGGAATGACATTTAATGATTAGCTATGATGAGATGGATAATCACGATGATAAGGAAAGTTAGTTACAGAGATCTACGAATAGGAAAATTCAAGGTGCAGATCTATGACTTAGATCTAAATGATTAAAGCAGAAGGAACAAGTTTCAAGAAAGTTCAAGATCCTAGGTGAAAAGAAAACATGTTACTGAGATCCAGATTCAAGGTATAATGAATTGGACAGTTAAGATTGATCAAATAAAAATGTAATAAAGGAGATTAAGAGGCAAACATTATCTATATAAAGGATGAAATTGTATGAACAAATGGCTAGCAAAATGAATAGTTGAAGAGTCACTGATTGATGTAGTGAAGAAGGAACAAAGAGATTCTGAGTAGAAAGTAGGATCTAATGAAGTGTTGAAGCTAGTGGAAAGTGAAAAATTGAAGTGAAAATAGAAGAGCGCACAAAGGATTTGATTATGCAAAAATAGTTGCAAATCTATAGGTCAAACCATTTACTATTGCTTACTAACATTTGTAACATAGAAATCTCTTAACATAGTGGACTTAACAGTCTTATTGTAAAATCTTTGAAAAAGGTAACATTCTAACAAGTGTTTGAAGCTCTCTAACCAGGTCACTCCTAACAGGGTGAAGATCCTAATAGATCTGAGGTAAATCTATTGACTGGGTCACACCTAACAGCATGTATTGTAATCTTTAACAGGATTTGCTCTTAACCAGGCGTACTTTAAAAAAGTATTTTTTTAGTGGGTGATAATTCCCATAGTGATTTTTCCCAAAACTAGGTTTCCATGTTAAATATTGGTGTTAAATGTGTTGAATGAATTGTGTGAATGATTTACTGATTGTTAAAGTTTATTTACTATTTTCGGTAAATAGTGAAGTGTGTTTTACCGAGTTGTCACATATTTAATCAGAGAAAATATTTTAAGTATTTGGAATCAGGGATTACTGATTCAACCCTCCCCCCTCCTCTCCGTAATCCAACAATGTGTATATATATGGTGACAAATCACATATAATCTTGTGTGAAGTCGAACCTCCTTAGTTAATTGTTTTCACTCTTATAAACCCACATTTCTTTTCTTTAATAATAATTATTGAGTGTGTATACATAGGTTTCCTCAAGTTCCTCCAACTCCCACATATTTGCCCACCTCGAGTTCCTTCGACTCCTACATATTCACCCCTTTTGTCCAATCAAAAATCTATTAAAGATGCCTTTTGGTCTCATGGAATTTTGCAAGCCATCTCTTCAAACTATATTTTGTACAAAAGCTCTCAAAATATTACACTATTAGGTCTCTCCATGTCTCATAATGTGATCTCTAAATCTTGTAGACGAGTATTTATCACATTCGTGTATAAAAATATATATACATGGTTATTTTCTCTAATTTACTTTATCCTTGTGAAATTGTAATGCAATTATTCTTATATTTCTCTTCACAAGACAAATCTTTCCATAATTATGCAAGAACAACTTAAAGGAAAGTGAAAATTTGAAAAATAAGTCAATAATTTACATGAACAACTTACATTTCTTGAAGTTGTGCATATACAATTCAAATGAACAAAAAATAATAATAATATATATTCTCTCTTAAAACTTTCACTACAAAAAATAGATCAACAAAACCAATTATTATTACCTTCGTAATATTCAAACCATGATTAAAAATTCAAACTCTAATTATTATCATCTTTCACACTTTTATTGTACTAAATTTTAATTTAATTAGTAGTACATACCATCATAGTACAATTTGTTTAGGTATCTATTATGGAAGTTCTTATTCTTATATTCTTATATAAAGATCCTATTATGGTCCTTATTGTCATTCTTAAGTAAAAGAGTAAATGATTGTGAAAAATACATGTAACATCAAATGATATTGGTTAAAAAGTGCATGTAAGTTAAAGCTGGCCATTAGAAAAATGGAATGTCTTTTTACAAATGTTTGACCACCACCAACTTTTGTAACCTTTTAAAAATATTGACTACGAAAAGTTCAAAAGCAAAATGATTATGACTGACAATAACTTTTCCAAAAGATAAGTCGGACATACACTTTTCAAAAGAATGACCGTTGCACTAAATTATACAATAAAACAGAATATACTCAATTATACAAGACAGATGCACTAAATTTAAAAATCATTTCAAATATACATTTGTATTTTACCTTTCTTCTCTTAAAATATTTGTGATTGAAACCATTTTCTATTTCACCTGGGGCTTTTCAAAAGGGAATCTATATGACCCTTAGAAAAGGTTAATGACTAAAAACATATGATTTAATAAAACTTTGGATAGGTATACATATTTATAATTTTATTTTGGAAGTAGTGTAGATTAAATAGTATTTAAAAATGTTATCAAATAGTAGATAAGTGTATATAATATAGTCTTTAAAAATGATATCAAATGGTAGGTAGGTATATCACTATTGGCATAATGTGTTGGTTTAAATGTGTTAGTGTTTTTCATCAAGCTTCAAATAGTGTGGGGTTGTTATTCTTGAGTGTTAAAGTTGGAAATTAAGCGACTTCAGGTATTTATAGCTTTCTATTCATAATTATATAAGAAAAGTAGCGGATGTCATAGTTTTTAAGATTTTTTATGTGTAATAGAAGAAATGACTTTGAAGCTATTATACTATTGTGATATATTTGTATAATATAAACATTATAATATTATTTTCTAAATCTATAAGGCTAGGATTTTGCGTACGATTTAACCCACATGAACATTACTTAAGACATTTTTATTGTGAGAGGTGAGCAAGAAAAAGAGGTGGTTTGAGAGTATGTCTTTTGTTCAAAGTTGTGCATAATTTTGCTTTCAAATTTATGCTTTTCAATGAGAGAATTTATATAATTTTCCACAAACATTATTTAAGAGTACTTCTCAATACTTTTAGATCAAATATCTTATCCATGTCCTCTTGTCAATAGAAATGTCTTTCAAAGAAGAATTTGCATGCCTAGCTTCACTTCTTGTATATATTGAAGCTTTCATGATACTGATCCTAGGTCATTAAGCCACAAACATCAACACCATCATAAACAAATTTAATTTATAGCTTTAATATAAATATACGGATACTTAATTTTGTGGTATTAAATTTTCATCTTGCAATATTATCAAGTACTTATTTTCTATATTAAAATTTAATATATGTATTTGGAGATTAGATTTACCCTCAAATTCATTTTTTAATTATATCGGACCTTATTTCCTAAATTGCTTTTAAGTGATAAGATTGCATTGAGTTAGACATTGAATTAGAATATTTCATGATTAGTGTGGTCTTTTTAGGATATTTCATGATTAGTGTGGTCTTTTTAGGATGAATTAGACCATTTAAAAAACAAATAAATCCTTCGTCCATGTTAAGTACAAAAGACAATGAAGTGCCTAGCTTGTGACTTCACGAGATCATAGCTCTCTATTCATAATTATATAAAAAAAGTAGCAGATGTCATAGTTTTTAAGATTTTTTATATTTGTATTGGAAGAAATGACTTTGAAGCTATTATACTATTGTAATATATTTGTATAATATAAACATTATAATACTATTTTTTGAATCCATAAGGCTAGGATTTTTCCTACGATTTAACTCACATGAACATTACTTAAGACATTTTTATTGTGAGAGGTGAGCAAGAAAATGAGGTGGTTTGAGAGTAGGTCTTTTGTTCAAAGTTGTGCATAATTTTGCTTTCAAATTTATGCTTTTCAATGAGAGAATTTATATAATTTTCCACAAACATTATTTAAGAGTACTTCTCAATACTTTTAGATCAAATATCTTATCCATGTCCTCTTGTCAATAGAAATGTCTTTCAAAGAAGAATTTGCATGCCTAGCTTCACTTCTTGTATATATTGAAGCTTTCATGACACTAATCCTAGGTCATTAAGCCACAAACATCAACACCATCATAAACGAATTTAATTTATAGCTTTAATATAAATATACGGATACTTAATTTTGTGGTATTAAATTTTCATCTTGCAATATTATCAAGTACTTATTTTCTATATTAAAATTTAATATATGTATTTGGAGATTAGATTTACCCTCAAATTCATTTTTTAATTATGTCGGACCTTATTTCCTAAATTGCTTTTAAGTGACAAGATTGCATTGAGTTAGACATTGAATTAGAATATTTCATGATTAGTGTGGTCTTTTTAGGATATTTCATGATTAGTGTGGTCTTTTTAGGATGAATTAGACCATTTAAAAAACAAATAAATCCTTTGTCCATGTTAAGTACAAAAGACAATGAAGTGCCTAGCTTGTGACTTCATGAGATCATAGCTCTCTATTCATAATTATATAAAAAAAGTAGTGGATGTCATAGTTTTTAAGATTTTTTATATTTGTATTGGAAGAAATGACTTTGAAGCTATTATACTATTGTAATATATTTGTATAATATAAACATTATAATACTATTTTTTGAATCCATAAGGCTAGGATTTTCCCTACGATTTAACTCACATGAACATTACTTAAGACATTTTTATTGTGAGAGGTGAGCAAGAAAATGAGGTGGTTTGGGAGTAGGTCTTTTGTTCAAAGTTGTGCATAATTTTGCTTTCAAATTTATGCTTTTCAATGAGAGAATTTATATAATTTTCCTCAAACATTATTTAAGAGTACTTCTCAATACTTTTAGATCAAATATCTTATCCATGTCCTCTTGTCAATAGAAATGTCTTTCAAAGAAGAATTTGCATGCCTAGCTTCACTTCTTGTATATATTGAAGCTTTCATGACACTAATCCTAGGTCATTAAGCCACAAACATCAACACCATCATAAACAAATTTAATTTATAGCTTTAATAGAAATATAGGGATACTTAATTTTGTGGTATTAAATTTTCATCTTGCAATTTATCAAGTATTTATTTTCTCTATTAAAATTCAATATATGTATTTGGAGATTAGATTTACCCTCAAATTCATTTTAAAAATCATATCGGACCTTATTTCCTAAATTGCTTTTCTTAATTGCTTTTAAGTGATAAGATTGCATTGAGTTAGACATTGAATTAGAATATTTCATGATTGGTGTGGTCTTTTTAGGATGAATTAGACCATTTAAAAATCAAATAAATCCTTTGTCCATGTTAAGTACAAAAGACAATGAAGTGCCTAGCTTGTGACTTCATGAGATCATAGCTCTCTATTCATAATTATATAAAAAAAAAAGTAGTGGATGTCATAGTTTTTAAGATTTTTTATATTTGTATTGGAAGAAATGACTTTGAAGCTATTATACTATTGTAATATATTTGTATAATATAAACATTATAATACTATTTTTTGAATCCATAAGGCTAGGATTTTTCCTACAATTTTACCCACATGAACATTACTTAAGACATTTTTATTGTGAGAGGTGAGCAAGAAAATGAGGTGGTTTGAGAGTAGGTCTTTTGTTCAAAGTTGTGCATAATTTTGCTTTCAAATTTATGCTTTTCAATGAGAGAATTTATAGAATTTTCCACAAACATTATTTAAGAGTACTTCTCAATACTTTTAGATCAAATATCTTATCCATGTCCTCTTGTCAATAGAAATGTCTTTCAAAGAAGAATTTGCATGCCTAGCTTCACTTCTTGTATATATTGAAGCTTTCATGACACTGATCCTAGGTCATTAAGCCACAAACATCAACACCATCATAAACAAATTTAATTTATAACTTTAATATAAATATAGGGATACTTAAATTTTGTGGTATTAAATTTTCATCTTGCAATTTATCAAGTATTTATTTTCTCTATTAAAATTCAATATATCTATTTGGAGATTAGATTTACCCTCAAATTCATTTTTTAATTATATCGGACCTTATTTCCTAAATTGCTTTTCTTAATTGCTTTTAAGTGATAAGATTGCATTGAGTTAGACATTGAATTAGAATATTTCATGATTAGTGTGGTCTTTTTAGGATGAATTAGACCATTTACAAATCAAATAAATCATCCGTCCATGTTAAGTACAAAAGACAATGAAGTGCCTAGCTTGTGACTTCACGAGATCATAGCTCTCTATTCATAATTATATAAAAAAAAGTAGTGCATGTCATAGTTTTTAAGATTTTTTATATTTGTATTGGAAGAAATGACTTTGAAGCTATTATACTATTGTAATATATTTGTATAATATAAACATTATAATACTATTTTTTGAATCCATAAGGCTAGGATTTTTCCTACGATTTAACCCACATGAACATTACTTAAGACATTTTTATTGTGAGAGGTGAGCAAGAAAATGAGGTGGTTTAAGAGTATGTCTTTTGTTCAAAGTTGTGCATAATTTTGCTTTCAAATTTATGCTTTTCACTAAGAGAATTTATATAATTTTCCGCAAACATTATTTAAGAGTACTTCTCAATACTTTTAGATCAAATATCTTATCCATGTCCTCTTGTCAATAGAAATGTCTTTCAAAGAAGAATTTGCATGCCTAGCTTCACTTCTTGTATATATTGAAGCTTTCATGATACTGATCCTAGGTCATTAAGCCACAAACATCAACACCATCATAAACACATTTAATTTATAACTTTAATATAAATATGCAAATACTTAATTTTGTGGTATTAAATTTCATCTTGCAATATTATGAAGTACTTATTTTCTCTATTGAAATTCAATATATCTATTTGGAGATTAGATTTACCCTCAAATTCATTTTTTAATTATATCGGACCTTATTTCCTAAATTGCTTTTGAGTGATAAGTTTGCATTGAGTTAGACATTGAATTAGAATATTTCATGATTAGTGTGGTCTTTTTAGGACAAAATAGAATATTTCATGATTAGTGTGGTCTTTTTAGGATGAAATAGAATATTTCATGATTAGTGTGGTCTTTTTAGGATGAATTAGACCATTTAAAAATCAAACCAATCCTCCTTCCATGTTAAGTACAAAAGACAACGAAATGTCTAGAAATATGTAATGAAAATATATAGATATTTTTAATATCAAGTGTTTGAATACGACGTATATAGAATAAACTATGATAATAAATCAAATTTAAAAATATCTATTATAATTTTTATATATCAAATTTATTTAAATAATCGCATATGTGTCCTTATGTACACTTATCCCCATACATTTGATATGTCTACATTATTATATACATCTTTCTATTGTACAATTAAATCTGATCCCTAATTTCCTTGCAAGTGCAAACCGTTCCCACAAAATAAAAACTCGAGACACTGCAGATTCAGACTTTGTACAGTCTAAAACCTGTAAAAGTTACGCGGTTTTTAGATTTTCTGATCTACTTATGCGTTATGCATTCGAAATTTCCGAGGACAGTAACAAGTATCATACGACAGATTAAACAGTTTGAAAGAAATGTACAAATGAAATCTAGAGCACAGCTTGAAAGACCTTATCATAAAACAGAACCTGAAATGCCCAGGGAGAAATACTGCAATTTCTACAGAGAGGGTAGGGGGAAGACCATACCACCAAAGTAACGGTGTAAACAGAACTTATTAGATATTTATAATTTATAATTTATTTGATGGATTATACAGTGTGATTTGAAATATCAATTAAAAATTTACTTACAGTCTAATTTAGAAACAGTATAAAATAAATCTATAATGAAATAAGTTTCTGGATTTGATTGTGTAAGTTTTTTTACATCAACGTTTCGGATCACACTCCGTGATCCATCATCAGGATTAAGAGAGTGACACTCTCTTAATCCTGATGATGGTCACGGAGTGTGATCCGAAACGTTGATGTAAAAAAACTTACACAATCAAATCCAGAAACTTATTTCATCATAATGGATTGTGGAAATCTGACGTTTTTAAATCTATAATGTCCAAAAAAAGATTATAAGTGTCATCAAGAAAAGAGGGGATGTGGAAAGACCATATGACCAAGGTAATAGTGCAGAAACAAAAGTTGCAATGTCTCTAGAGAGGGGGGATGACCCTGCAGCGTAGCGGTAAGTTGTGAGCTTTCTATTTGGGAGGTCTTTGGTTCGAGTTAGAAGGGGAGAAGGGAAACCATATCACGAGAGTAAGGTGCAGGAAAAAGCCTGAATAGTTTTAAAAAAATATGAAAATGAAATCAATAATAGAGTCTACAAACCTTATTGCAGGGATGGAAATATAGAAACTAAACTTATAGTTAATAAGTAAGGGAAAGGCACCAGTAGTGGCTATAGCTAACATTGTGTGCTCATATCTCCTAAATGGTATATCAGATTTCGATGATTTTTTTTGGTTGTCTCCGTAGGCAACTTAATTGCTTATATCTAAGGTTTTGGCTTCTATGTATTAACAATGCACACTGTAACAATCGTTATGATCGAAATGGTCATTTCAAAGTTTCGACCGATACATGACCCCTATTGCGCCAATAACCATTCTCTCAAAATCACCAGTACTTGTGAACAAATGTCCTAGTAGTGGTGCACAAATGTCCCAGTAGCTTACAATGCTTTGAAAGAGAATGCAATAGAGAGAAGGGGAGAGGGGGAAACCATATCACCAAAGTAAGGTGCAGGAGAAAGCCTGAATAGTTTGAAAGAAATATGAAAATGAAATCAATAGTAGAGTCTACAACTCTTATTGTCAAGGATGACAATGCAAAAATAAAACCTATAATTAATAAGTAGGGAAAAGGCACCAGTAGTGGCTATAGCTAACTACATGTGCTTATATCTCCTAAATGGTATATCAGATTTCAATGATTTTTTTAGTTGTGTCCGTAGGCGACTTAATTGCTTAAAGCTAAGATTTTGACTTCTGGATATTAACAATGCACTCTATAAGAGTCGTTATGTGCAAAATGGTCAAAAAGTGGTCATTTCAAAGTGTTGACTGATACATGACCCCTATTGCGCCAATTATTGTTCACTCAAAATCACTAGTACTTGTGAACAAATGTCCTAGTAGTGGTGCACAAATCTCCTAGTAGTGGTTCTCAAATCTCCAATAGTGGTGCACAAATGGGCCAATCATGAATTAAAAAAACTAAAAAAAGCAAAAAAATGATCAACTACTAATACATAAATGATCAACTATCGGTATATGTGAGACTGTTTAAGTAAATGGTTATTGGGGGTCACTATGACATTAAGTGAGGGGTTACTCGAACCCGAGCCACTATTGGTATCTTTCCCAAATCAAGATTCAATTGTGTAGTTTTTGAGTCAAACTCATTGATTCATGTATCATGAGCAGTGGTTTAAAGGAATCTATCTCTCACGAGAATGAATGATGCACTTAATAATCATTGCATCTAAGTGACGCTTAAAGAGAGACTAAAAAAAGATTTCAATACTTAAAAAGCGATTGCAAAGAAAGAGGAAGGACCATATGACCAGAATAACGGTACAGAAACAGGGCTTGCAATGCTGAGAAAGAGGAAAATTGGTAATATGTTGGAGAGAGTAGAATAATTAAAACTCAGAAAATCTTATAATTTTATTTAAATGTGAGGCATGTTCAAGTTATTAAAAAGGTGTCAAATTGATCATCTCCATTGAAAATGTTGCAAGCAAATAAATTTGATAAATCCATATTTTTTTTTTAGTGACATACATAAATTTGTTGGTTAAATATTTTTCTTATGAGGACTAGATCCAACACTTTAAAAACACATCGAATTTCATTAACAAATTTCACGAAGTAATCAGTATTATCTACACCTTCTGTAAACTTTGTTGAGACCACCTATGGCTTGCATTTTAGCTTTTTAGATTTTTTTCTAGCTTATTTGAACAGATTTTGATTAAAAAAATCAGATACAGATGCTTCGATTTTTCTTTTGAGGGGTCTATTAAAAAATTGAGATAAATTAAATCAAAGATAAAGAAAGAACAATATAAATTTTAGTCACTGTTTAATAAGGTGAAATAAAAAATGTCACTTGTTTTATTGAATTTCAATGATTTTGTTGTAATGATTTGTATCTTTATGGCCGGCAGAAAAAGTTTTGTCTAAATCATTTTAACGTGGTTGGAATTCAGAAATGCCCTTTTCTTGTATACAATGATTAAAGATAAACAAATATGATAATATTTTGTTCCAAGTGATTTTCCTAGGCTTGTAATATGATTTTAGATGGATTGATAATAAATTGATGGGAAATTTTATTTTATTTTATATTTAAAAAATAAAGATTCAAAATTATGATTTGCAGTATTTATCAATAGTTTTAAGATAGAGAAGTCAATATGAAAGGAGAATTTTATAGTTAAAGAATTTTTCTATAATAAAAAAGACCGCTAAAATTTAATACTTGATCTTTAAAGAGATTGGAGATAAGAAGTGTAAGATGAGCAACTAAATTTACAAGATCTATTTGTTTAGTTTTGAAGTAGATACACCATAATATTAATATTTCTTGTAAGGTCATGGAGAATTTGCACAGTTTTATCAATCATATCTTTGAGAAATTTACCAATGAGGCAATCAATTTGTGCACTACAACAAGAATCACCATCAATGTGTGATAGTTTAGATGGTCACGAAGCTCACTCTTCTTGGAATCTTGTAAAGTATTTAGTCTTTGAAGATACAAAGGTTAGTGACATCAGGTTTCCACAATCCTTATAGAATTATTGCAATTTGGATTTGATTGTATAGTATTTTTTTTCATCAACATAATGGATCACACTCTGTGAAACATCATCAAGATGACAAAAGACAACTCAAGGAGAAAAAAATAAAAAATTACTACACAATCAAATTCAGAAATAATTACAATAATGATACAAAGGTTGTTACCAAGTCCACCAATGCTTGATCTTTTTCTCTCATTTTGAATTAGGGTTTATATTACTTTTATTAGGATTGGTGACATAAATAGTTGGAAATGACTTTATTCTTCTTATGAGGTGACTTATTGTTAGGGCATATTGTTTGTTTACAATGTAACACTAATCTTTGGTTAAATAAATCATATCTAGCCATAATGGTTGCTTGTACAATACTATTTAAAGTCCATTATATGAAACCTTCTTCTTCTTTTTTATCAATATTCATGTATTTCACAGTTGTAACCAACTTCTTTTATTATTAGGAGCGATTGTTGTCCCTCTTGGAATTCAAACAAGCCACGTGGCAGAGGCAGAGGTGGCTCTATATTTGGTTATAATGGCAAAAGATTTAGGTTGCACGAAATTATGGCTGGAAGGGGACTCTCTAAATATAATTAATGCCATAAAAGTGAACTCTGTCAGTTCGTGGACGATAGAACACACTATCAACAAAATTAAATATTTAATGAGCTCCTTTGAGGAATGCCATGTCACTCACATTTATCATGAAGGAAATAAACCGGTGGACAGGTTGGCTAATGAAGGTACTTCGTCTGACGTCATCCAAAAGTGGAGAGGGGAAGCGAATCTCAAGAGTGAGATATCCAGTCTAATCAAGTATGATAGAATTAATCACAATGAAGGATACATCACTTAAGTTAATGATGAATAGGACGAATCATTTACCGAGGTGGCTTGCATGTAAGCTGAAGTGTGGGAATATTACTCTGCAGACAATAAGGCATGGACAAAGGGTTAATCTCGATAAAAAAAAAGCATTGTGAACCTGAGAAGCAAGGAGGAGAAGTCTGGAAAGAAGCTGAACCAATTCATGAAAAATAAGAAAATTATGGGAGGTGGTCTGAAGAGGGAAGAGCCCTCTGACTGCGATAAATGGAGACAGGACAGAGATGTGTGGAAGAAGCTGAAAAAAGGGGGGGTGACCCAGTATATGAAGAAGCTTCATGATCATGAAAAAACAATCATGACATTGTTTGCAAAGGGCTGGAACAATGGTAAGGTGTTTCTTTGGGGCAAGTCGTTCAAGCTTTCTATTTCTAGCATAGCGGAAATTACTGGTTTACCTGCTGATGGTACCCATTTTCATAGAGGTAATAATAAGCTAGGAACTGAAGCCTTTGCTATTTTTCCCAAAACTGTTGATGAGAAAGCCCTAATGACTAAGGGGAAGGGGGACTATGTGGACATTTCTAACATTGACGAATTCTGGGCTAAAATTTTGAAGGCCATGATTGAATACTTTACTCTGGATGGGCGGTATTCAAAAATTTATGATTTTCATTTTGTGTTTGCTAACCACTTCAGGCACAAAAGGAGGATCTCTTTTCCTTTTTACTTGTTAAGCTCCCTAAATAGCAGCATTATAGGGCACAGAAAGAAGGCTTCTAATCCGGTGTTGCATGAAGGCTTGATTCTCCTCATCTCTGAGCACATTAGGGATAACATTCCAAACCCTATCCCTAAAAAAATCAAGGAGAAAAGGAAGGTGAAGATTGAGGAGGAGAAGGAACCTGAGACCAGCAAGAAAAGAAAGATAAAAAAAGGAAAGTTTTTTGCTGCTTCTGAAGATAAGGACACAACTGTGAAGGAGTCCACGCTCAATCCTAATTTGCGTGGGAAGGGTGTTATGGTGGAAGACAGTGAGAAGGAGATTGAAGAGGAAGAGAAAAGCAATGAGAAAGAGGAAGATTTTGGAAGCTATCAAGAAGAGGAAATGAACAAGTGGCTGGAGGAGGGGAATGAAGACAAGGAGGAGACCAGTAATGATGGAGGAGAAGACAAGGATGAAGTAGAAGAGGAAGAAGAAGGAACCCATGGTGATTCCTCCGAAGAAAAATCAAAAGATACTCCTGTTATTTTGGAAGGTGCTGAGAAAGAGGAGGTGGGAACTCATACTGTGGAGGAGGTAATTTCTTATCAGAACAACCCTCTAGAGAATAAAACAAATGAAGCCAGCCCTGAGATGGGGGAAGGTAAATCCAGAGAGGAGGTTAATAAAGATGACAGTGTTTCTTCAGAGGGTTTTACTGGTGGCCATGAAAATGAAGGAAAGGAGACTGGTTTCTGTCCTTCTGCTAGTGACATTGGAGAGGAGAACTCTACTAGAGGGGAGTATGGAAAGGAAGAGATGGCTATGCTGGAGAAAGTCATACCAAAGAGGTTTCTGGTACCCTTCAGAAGGATAATTGTATGCTCGAGGAGGAGAAGAACATAGAGGAGAACCAGGAGGAGAACAGGGACTAGAAGAAGGAAATGCAAGAAATGGAGACCCATATTCAGGTTATGGAAGAAACTATGAATAACATGAAGATCAAGATGGGAAAAATGGAAAATGAGCTTTTGGATAAGGTTAAAAATAAAAAGTTTATAGAGGATGGTACAGCTGAGTTGAAAAAGAAAGTTAAAGAAAAGATAAAAAATTTAGAGACTAAAATTAATCACAATGACAACATGATAAGAGGTGTCCTGAATCATAGCAATGAAGGTCTGAAGGTGACAGTAATGAACTTGAAAATGCTGCATAATCATCTGGAAAGAAACATGCTGGAAAGAACTACAATAACTATTGAAGAGGAAGCTGGAAATATAGGGCCGAGGACGAGAACTAGAGGTCGGACTCAGAGAAAGGTTCCTGAAAAACCTACAAAGCTGAAGGAACTGCAAGAAACCATCCAGAAGATGGAAGATCTCCAAAAGAAGGCGGAGGAAATGATTAAAGATTATTTTCTTGTTCTGGCTGGTGAATATTTTGCTGTAGGTTTTGTCTCTTGTTTTATTTTTTGAACTGTTCATCTTTTGTTTGCTATTGTGGTTTTCCAGCAAGGGTTCCTTTTTGTTTAGTATTATTGCTCTATCTTATGTTGTTTTAAACTCTGGTTTCGGGTCCATGTAAAACCTATTTTACCATAATAAAAAACCAACTTCTTTTATTATTAATGTGATGTTTAAATTAAATTATGACGAAGGAATATTTATTCAATTGATCAATTTACTTCCATTTGAAACAAAATCAAAATGACTCAAAATGGTGTGTTACATGATTTTATTAGCATTCTATTCCTGGGTTGTCAAAGTGTTGTACTCCCTAGAACATACCTTGGCCTTCCTCTTACTATCAAAGATGTGACCACGACATTTTGGAATATAATTTTAGAAAGATTGCAAAACAAGTTGGCAGGGTAGAAAGGAAATCTCCCTAGCAATGTAGGAAAGTTCCAACTATTTGTAGCCTCACTTCAAGGTATCCTTGTTTATTTTTTTCATTATTCAAGATTATTAGTACCATGGCTGACAAACTCAAAAGAATACAAATGACATTTCTTTGGACAAGTATGGAAGAAAAAAAGAGAATGGCCCTAGTGATTTGGGATATGGTTTGCAAACCAAAGAGACAAGGGGGTTGGGAATTAGAATACTAACTCTTCTTTTAAAAGCCCTTATAACAAAAGGGATGGAAACTAGCACTCCACAATTCTAATTGGTGCAAAATCATGAGTGCTAAGTATCTCATTTTTCAAGATTTCTACAGAATCCTCTCTAATCTAGGATACCCAAGTGGACCAAAAACTTGGAATAGATTTTTTTGGAGGAAGGAGAAGATGGTCTTGAGCTCTGCTAGGCTTTCAATTTTTTTCTTCTTTTTCTAAATCTTGTGTGTCTTGTGTGTCATACCATATTTATTGTGGGAATTCCCACTAGGGTTATTATGGCTCTGGCCAACCTCAACACATCATTTGATGTTGTTGTTGAAGCTTTGGTGATTGATGCTCATGGCACCCCCAAAAAAATGCCCTCACAAGTTTGTGGTGAAAGTGTTCCAAAATTTTTAAGTCCTCCCCTAATGTTGTGCTTTCCATTCAAGATTTTGATAATGTCTGTGAATGGCTAGAAAAATATACCTTAATAGGTTATTTTGTAATAGGTTATTTTGTGGGTAGGGTTCCTCCTGAAAGCATGATGCATGAATGGGTTTCCAAGGCCTGGGCTCCTCATGGGATCCGCTTTGATGGTGTTCAAAGCCTTACCAAGGGCTTTTTTCTATTTCTCTTTTCGAACCCCTCCCATGTTGAATCTATTTTCACACATGGGCCTTGGACTGTTTGGTCATCTCTTTTGGTTTTTCAACCTTGGTCTCAAGACTTTTCTGTCTCAGGTGATAAGAAACCTAGGCTTCTAGTATGGGTGGAATTTTCTGCACTCCATTTTCTTTGTTGGCCTTTTGTTCAAACAATTTCCCATCCTGTAGGTAAGGTGATTTGTGTTGAACCAGACCACTTTTTCAATGCGCATCCCCAATGAAAGGTTTTTGTTGAGGTCAACCTGGTTCCCGACCTCAAGGAAACCATTGATATTCAAGTGGGTAGAACCCCTTTCTCTCATAAAGTGCTTTATTTAAATATGCCCAACACTTGCTATAGATTCCAGTCTTTTGACCATAAAATCTAAGATTGTCTGCTAGTTGTGCCCATGACAAAATCCCCTCCTAAGGAGGTAGCTTCCAAGCTTGCAAAGGGTGCCAAACTAGATGAAGGATAGACTACAGTGGTCCACAAAGGAAAGAATGTCTCAGCTTCTGTTTAGATATTTCCCATCAGTTTGGCTTCTCAACCGACATTGAGGGTTTCTTCTCTAGCTATACATGTTCAAGAGGATGTCCCTCCAGCTTCTATTTCAAATCCTAGCTAGCAGGGGAATGTTTCATCTGGGGGTTCTCCTCATCCTTCATGGGGTTGCACCCCTCAAGCTACGTTGGTGGTTGTAGTTCAACCATCTCTATGACACTCCATAGTTCTTTTGGGCACAATGAGAACAAGAATGGAGGCCCAGAGAAGTGAAGAAATTCCCCAAATTGGGAATCTTTTCCTAGCTTCAGAACTAGTTCATAGTTTTTACATAATAGCTTCTCCTCTCTTGGGGATGAGGAAGAAATGAATTTCTTTGATTAATGAATTACATCTCATGAAATTTTAGAGATCTTGCAGACCTCCATAGAAAGTATGATGTTAGAGATGTTTGTTGTCATGCTTTTAGCCTTGGATTTTTATGACTTCAAGAAGTTAAAATTACCGGTTTTATGCTTGTTGCTACATGTCGTGTTATTTGGCAGAATAGCCTCATTTTATCTTCCCAACATGATGTTTGTCAAGGTGGTGTTACTACTATCATTTTACCTCATTGGAGTTTGTTTGTTACAGATCATGGTTCTGATCTCATGCAGAGAGTTATGTGGGTTTTGTTGTCAATCAAAAATCATTCCTTTGGGATCATTAATGTTTATGCTCCCAATGATGTTGTGGAAATATTACACTTGTTGCGTTGGATAGTTGACTCTTTTCCACCTGTAAATTGGGTCATGTGTGGAGAATTCAATATGGTTGAGGTGGCATCAAACAAGGATGGGATTTTACCTTTTGGTGGGTAGCTGGCAAAAGAGAAGCTTGGTTTTACATGTGTAATAAATTAGGCCTATCTGATCCCAATATCAGCCACCACCATCCTAATGGGGTCTGGCATACTTGGTGTGATTTTAGAGTTGGCCCTGACATAATTTTTAAGATGCTTGATCATGCCATGATCTCAGTGCAATTTTTTCTCTTTCTTTGAGGATCAAGTCTTGGCTATTTTTCCACTTGTTGATGTGATGATGTTAGATCACTATCCCATCTAGTTTTGTATTGGATGGAAAATGGCTAGGATGCATTTTTCCAAGACACAATTCTCTCTGAATACTTCTTTGCTTCATCATCAACCTACTAGGGCCCATATTCCAAGGGTCAGGAATTTGGAGGCCAGGCCGCACCAGCCAACTACTTGGATTGCATGGTGATATGACACCATCACTCACATTGCCATAATTCTCTACATTTATGGCAAACAACTTGATATGTTTCATTAGTGATCCTATGTCGCCAACACAAAGGAGCTTTGTGCTTCCACTGAAGCTCTAGCTTCGAATCCTTTTGATGCGGACCCGCAAGTGAGGCTGGATCAACTTAGACACCAAAAGAAAATTTTTGATCAACATTCTACTAGATGAGCTCAAATTAAAGCCAGATTGCATTGGCTTAAGGTCGGAGATAGATCCTTGAAGGAATTTTTTATGGCTCTTAGAGCTCACCATAGCTTGTTTGGTATTAAAATAATAAAGGAAGGTTAAGATATTCTTACTGAGCTTCCTGACATTCTCTAAGCCTTTGTACAACATTATGAGAATGTGTTCACCATTCAGGGAAATTCTCCCGTCTGGGATCAAGCTTTGTAGGATTGCATTGCGGTTGTGTAAACAAAGCTTTCCAATACCTAGAGAGTGTTCTAAGATCATATTCTCACTTTGGAGGATCTCAAAGAAGTTGTCTCTTCCATTGTAGATGACAAGGATCCTGGATGAGATGGCTTCCCTTGTGAATTCTATAAGGCCTTCTGGCCCTTGGTTGGCCCAAACCTGCACAAGGTCTACCTTGAATCTTTTCATTCTCAATCCCTTGGGTCTACCATTAATAAGGGAAAAATTAAGTTCATAACCAAAGCTAGGGACCCAAAGGATATTTATAACTAGAGGAATATTACCCTACTCAATGTCTCTTACAAAATAATTTCTAAGGCTCTGGCTCTCAAGATTCGTCATATTTTACCCCTCATCATTCGCCAAAGAAAACTAGCTTTATAAAATTCCAGTACATTTTTTACAACATTCTTCTTGTTTCGGAACGTATGGAATGGGACAAGCATTCCAAATAGAGTGCTATCTTTCTCAAAATTGACTTATCTAAATCCTATGATAGGATTGAATGGCCTTTCATTATTTGTATGCTTAGAGCTCTTAGGTTTGGGCCTTGCTTTATTTAGTTTATTCAAATGATTTTTGGGGATGCTTCTTCTTTCATCACCATCAATGGAAGACAATCCTCTACTTTTGGTCTCTTCAGGTCTATTCGTTAGGGTTGTCCTCTGGCGCCTTCCCTTTATGTGCTTTCCGCAAAAGGTTTTAGATATTTTCTTGTGGTTGCAATCTCTGTTGGACAGGTTAGAGGAATCTCCCTACCTTGGTCACCTTCTTAGCTTGTCAATGGGCATTTTTTTATGACTCTTTTCTCACTTTGATTGAGGAGGAAGATAACATTCAAGTGGCTCTTCAGTGTTTGGACACCTTTTGTTTGGCATCCGGGTCTTCCATTCAATGGCATAAAACTCAATGCTACATGAAATCTTTCCTTCTGACGCCGCCTTGGATTCTTCAGTATGGGTGGAAGTGGATTCAACATGGTGAAGTCTTCCCTTTTTGGGAAATCCTTTTTCCTTCCAAGCTTTGCCCATGGAATTGTGGGACAATGTTCTTGCTCACATTGAGAAGAATTTGTCTCACTGGATTACCAAGCCTCTCTCTTTAGCTGGTAAGTTCCATATTTGTTCCAAAATGCTAGTGGCTACTCATGTTTATTATTTGTCCTATTGGGCTCCCTCTGAGGCCTCTTACATGAAATTGGAAAAATTATTGAGAGATTTTCTTTGGCCTTCTGGTGTTGACCAACATGGTTTCATAGAGTCACTTGGGAGTATTTTTGTTTGCCCAAGGATTCTGGAGGCCTTGGTCTCTTGTCTACCCGAAAACAAGGCTTGTCTCTTTGTGCCAAATGGGTCATCAAAGCCCTTACTAGGGATGAGGTTTAGAAAATTCTTCTCATGCATTTTATTTCTTCTAGTTTTCCTGTCAAAAGACCCACCTAGAAGGGGATTAGTTTTCAAATCCTTCTTGTTATAAAAGATTTAGTTCAGATCCAGGGTAATTTTGTGGTTAAAATCATTTGGAGATCCTAGGAGGAAATTAAGCCTTGGTTTTTCTGGGATGGGGTTGGATTTCGTGATGGACTTTCATTCAACCAACACAATATCTAGTGGTCACCATTTTTTCATTCTTAGGGGCTTCCACTTGCTAGGATTCAAGGTGTTCATGCTCTACATTTTCATAAACATGACATTTGAATGCCTAAAGACCTTTTCCTAGAGCTACTATGAGTCTTCGCTCATGGGAGGATCTCTAGGTCCAATTTCATCTATCTTAGCCAGATTAACAAACTTTTGACTTGCTTGTTTCATCATTTCCCTTACATATGCTTCATAAGCTTGGTATTCAGTCTTTCAAGCCTTGGTGGAAGGACTGGAAGTGGTATCCTTGTACTCCTCTTTCCAGCTATAAGCCCAAGCTAGGATACCGCTGGTTGGTTCCCCATCTGTCGATAGTCACCATTCTCAATAAACATTGGCATTTGTAGTCTTCCTTGTCTACCTGGAGGTACATATTTTTTATTGTGTGGTCTGCCATCACTGAGCCCAAGATTGCTCATTTTTCATGGTGTATTCTTTTCCAAGGATTTCCTTTGGGCTCTAGGCTAAGACATCTTGGATTTCCTGACCCTAGGTGTCCTTTTGTAGTCACTTTGAGTCTTTCCTCCATATTTTTTGGTTTTGTAGAAGAACTCAACAATATTGGAGCTGGATTCATGATTTCTTTCAGCCATTTAGGCTGGAGCCCTTTTCTTGGAATATAATTTTGTTGGGTGATTCCCCTAGATTTTATTTCAAGTACTCACAGATATGGCATGCTTTCAGGATAGAAATCTTGTTCACTCTTTGGAAGAATAGAAATGATATTATGTTCACTTGTAAATTTTTTGATATAAATGTATCTATATACACTAAAGCATGTATATGTAATAATGTTCTTATGTAGATCCAATTGCAAGCCAAAAAATTTTCACTGGAGGTGGTCCACCTATAGGAGTTACTTCAGCATTGGGGTAATTACCCATGTATGGTTTCTAGAGTGCCACCAAATTCTACCTCTGGGGACTGGCCTCCGTCCCGGGGGCGTTGTCATGGTCACAGTTCTTTACTTGTTGTTCTCACACTCTGTGGTCTTAGGCTCCTCGTCGTTCACCTTCTAGAGGTGGTGACGCCTAGAGGCACCTCTCTGCTTCTCCTCCATATCATGGCTCTACTCTTGGTTGGCCCGTGGCTCCTACTTTGTCTGCTCTTGGTGGCTGGCTAGATTTTGGCTTGGGTTGGCCAGATCCTGGCTCTTCCAAGTTTCCTCACCTGGATCTTGCTATTTCTCCTAGGAGAGAGGAAGAATAAAAAAATAAAAAAATCTCACAAAAAATTAAAAGGAACCTGACGAAATAATAAATTAACTCACTTTCGTCAAACAATTTTGTTGGATTTTGACCTCAAATAAGTTAGTGTTAGGATGAATTTTTCTTTTCTTTTTGAAATGGGTGGACAAGTCCTAAGACCTCAAGCTATTAATAACACATTATAGATTAAAATAGATATGTAATACCTATGTTAAAAATAGGTTTTAAATATAGAGGTGATGTTGCATAGACATGCATCATCATGTTGTAAGCATTCTAACAACTTTCTTACAACCTTAATAGTTTATTTCTATTTAATTTATATAAATAAAAAATTGAAAATTATCCCAAAAATTACTTTTGACAAATGAGAAATTTTTTTAAAGCTTAATAAATCAATAGAAATTAGAAAATCATGCATTCACAAATACCAATCAAACTAATAGTAAAAAATGATCACATGAGTTCCATGGTGAAAAGAAAAATATAGAAACAAAAATTGCAATGTATATAATTTCTTTAAGGTAAGAAGTTAGTTTTACCTAATAATGATTTTCCTAAAAGTGGATTAAACTATTGGAGTTCAAATCTATGGCTCCACCCTCCTAGAGCTTACACTCAAAACCATGATTGAGGAAGATGACTATCTTAGATAAAGAGGAAAAACTCATCCACAAAGAAAAATAGTTTGAAACTAATGCATAATAAAGTGAAACTCCTCCTTTTGACTCTACTAAACATGACAAGGTATTTCTTAGAGGCTTGAACACGATGAAAAAATAATGATGAAAAAATACACTTGGACCTTGATTAACCATGCCCTATGACAGTCTTGAATAGACTCTTAAGTCATCAAATCAAGAAAATTAAAATAATATTGTGCGTGTAACTGAAGATTAATGAATTATATCGCTCAATATGAATTCCCTTCACTAAGCTTACAAATATTGTCAACAAAAAACTACCCATGAATACCAAGTATAAAACATACAAATTCAAAGCTTTGCATGCCCATTAGAGTACATTATATCGTTTAATCTTGAAGCCTTTCCTCACACCCAAATTTATCATTGAATCACTTCTTCAAAGATCAATAAGATCCCAAGATCATACATAAGCCACTATGATTGCAACATGATGCTTGATCAGCACAAGGCACATGTAAATAATTATAACAAGAGTAAGGATGGAGACAAAGGAGCTTGACAAAATAATTTAATGAGACCCATTAAATTAAATCTTATATCTCTAAATTATTGATGAACACACAAAAGTAAAGGACAAACAAGTTGACATGAAAAATGCAAATCCAAAGATGCAAGTATCATAATTTGCCAAAATTTTAAATTTTCTCATTCAAAAAAAAAAATTTCAAATGAATAAGAAGCATTAATTGTTCAAAAAGTAACACTAATATGACAACTAAATACAATTACAAAATAACAACTAAACTTTAACTAATTACATACTAGCCTCTACTAATAAATTATTGCCAATTTCTTTTATATTAAGAAAAGTGAGAGAAGAGTTATAATTCTTTGAACTGAATAAGTTTTAACTAGATTCCCCTCCTCCCCCACAGAAGAAAAGCTGTGTTTAACCTCTAACCTACTAAAGAAATTTCCATGTTAAAAGGGATGTAAGCCATGTGGAATCCATGAAAGTTCTATATCAATAGGATGTGCCTCCTTTAATCTTTAAACTCACATGATTTACAATTGTGATAGTAAGGCCAACTTCACAAATTTAATAGTTTATGAGAATGGTCTTCCAAACTTGATGGACCCAATTGGTTTTGATGTATAATAGTGATTGTGATGCTGATGTACCTTTTGCCTCTATTCTAATAAAGATACTGAAATAAGCCTCACGGAGAATGTTAGCTTTGCAATATTAGTTTGAGTCCTTATGTCACGCTAGCATCACCTTTCTTTAATATCTCTCTCTATCGTACTCTCACTTCATTACATCCTAAGCCCACCTTTTTCTAATGTCTCTTTCTGTCACTGCATTGGGTCCTAAGAACACATTGGCAATCACCAATTTGGCTGCATAGGAAAAAAAATAAAAGGACAATGGACAAGCACCAAGCAAGAGGGAAGAAAACTCACAAATCTAATCACTCATTCTGACCATTTTATAGGGAGAGCACCAGTTATCTTTCTCTTTCAATTATGGTTCATTAGATTTTTGTAGTTTAAAGTCTATTAAAATAATTATCTAATGTGCTAATAGTCATTTATTTTTTGAAAAAAAGCTAGTAATTAAATCAATTGTACAATTTTATTTGTACCAATAATGAATGATAATTAAGACATTTGTCCAAAAGTATTTGATCAGTCATGCAATTTTTTTTGGTTTGTCAAAATGAACCAGTAATGAGACAATAGATGATATGTTAGTGATGGCACTTTGAAATTACTATTTTTTGACCCTTGTGTATAATGAATCCTCTAGCATTCGTCTTTACTACTCGGTAAGCTAAAACAATAGCTGTCAAGTGACATATAAAGCAATCAAAAAAATCATTTAAATCAGAATTTATCGATTAAGAACTTAAGACACGCAACTATAATGACTATTAATGCTCTTCCCGCAACTCTAGAAAGATCCAATCTTTAATGAACCACTCCTTGATTTGCATTGACCAGCTCTTGCCTCTATGCCTCAATTGCTACAAGGATAGCCCATATCAAAGCACACGAATATTGAAACTAATGTTGCAGGACATGGCACAATCAACGGCACTAAACAAGAGGTCACATAAATTTGTTCAGAAAGTCTTATCAGAAGTGGGCCTTGCCTTTGTCCTTTTACTTACCCATGGGTCAATTCTATCTGTCTGTCAATGCCAACTCAGTCCAAACTCAAAGAATGTTTGGAAAACACTGAAAGTTGTATGCCAAAATGCTCACAAAATGTGACCAGAGAATTTTTATGTTCTCATTTGCAAAAACCAGCTAGATTTGTCTGAATGGACCAGAGATTATGTAGGCTCTGAGTATGTACTAGTAAAATTTCAGGTGTGGGTAGGATTCCTAGATTAGGATTTCAGAGACTAAATAGTCAATCCCTTGGGACAGTTAGGTTGTATTCGGTGCCAATCACACAATCAAAGGATTCAAGATTCAAGATTATATTATATAATGTTAGGTTGCTATTTGCCTAAAAGGTCTATAAACTGTATGCTTCTCTATAAGATTCAAGATTATATTATATATAAAAAGGATTATATTTTACACAAACCGATTCTCTGAAAAGTACCTAGAACAGGGTTCTGAAACATAGCAGTAGAGCTATACGATCTGCTTTATAGATCATCTACCAATACCTTTAGTACGGCATAAAATTACTAAAAAAGAGACCATAAATTCAATCAGGAAAATAGGGTCCCTGCAGTTTTGCTAGCCCTAATCAGAAGAACATTCAATATGACTAATCAGAAGAACAATTAAGTTGCCAGGCTTAAAAATGGAATGAGCATTTAATGTGACAATCTAAATTTAGTAGTTAGTCTTTCAAGTTCTATTATAACTGATGCAAAAATATTTAATACAATTTAAAAAAGAAATTATTGTATTTTATGATATGTACTTTTTAACAAACACATAAAAAGCTCTGATCTCATTATGTGGCTAGTAGGCTACTACATTAACTCCTTGAACATTCTTTGCTATATTAATGTCTTTTTCTATTGAATGCTTCTCAGAAACATTAATGTTTTTCACTTTGTGAAAGGTTCACATTTTACTGTGATTTTCAGTTTGGAGAGATAAAAAAAAATTATTGGGACTTCGTAAAATTTATGATAAGTCTATATTTTTTAAGTGGTGTGTGTGTGTTATTGATTGTGGAAAAATGTACTTTAATAATTGTAGAACTTATGTAGTTGTCACTTGTTTTGTTCCTTTTTTTTTTATTTATTAATCTATCAATGTTAGACTAGGTAAGTGTCTTCAAACCCTAGTATGTTCCATTTAACCCAGTTATTTTGAACATGTAAGTGCTCAAAGTTGCAAGAGCCAATATGATGATCTAGTAGTTAACTCATGACCCACAAGACATGCATTACACATCTACTGAGAGTTTTCCATCTCAATGACAACTCTCACATCCCTCTTAACCTATTGTCTATCTTCTCCATCCCCCAATCTAAGTTCCAAGTGCTTGTACAACTCTAAAAACCTTTTGTAGATCTATAATTGAAAGGTAGCTCAAGAGACTATAAGGTTGCCTAGGTGATCCATCTCAAGCTTTAAGGTCGCCCAACTAAATAGCTCTAACAAAAGAGGTGACCCAAATTTACAAAAGGGTCATCCTTATCCTTTTGAAAGACATGCAATTATTTTTGCAAACTTCTTTCTTATTTTAATTGCACATTTACTCATTAACCAATTCTCCTCTCATAATGACTCTCAATCAACTCTTATGCCTTCTTTCCATCATCTCTCCAATTTTCTCCTAATCACTTCCTACGATTGAGAAGTTACTAGCCTTTAAATACTCTTTGCCTTTGGTATCCAAAAGGTTAATTATTTCTACATCTTTAAAAGTTCATACTAATAGCTCTATTCCCTATTCCCTTGATCCTGACACAAGGATATTGATTCATCTACTGAGAACCACTCCATTTTGTATTGACACTTTGTTATAGCATTCTTATGCTCATACACAAATCTATAAGTCTTTTCCCCTTCAGAAGCTTTTAAGCTTCATTCTTTTCAAGCAATCTCTACTTTTCTAGATTCAAAGATAACTTTATTTTTGCGATGAGTAGTTGAAGGACCGAAGATTCTCTATCTCCAACATAAAAGCTCGAATCTGTTGTGTAGTTGATAGGAAATGTCAAACAGTGAGAAAACTGCAACCATTAATGAGGGTATAAGATCAACAGTGCAATTTTTTTTTGTTATTTATAAAAATTAAATTCTGCTATTTATACTTGAAGGATAATTGATTATGGAGTGGGTCTGAATTTATATAATGATGCGTCTTATAGTCCACTTGATCATGATATCGATTCCTATAATGTTACAAGTTTAGCTTCGGCAACTCTGCTATCCAGATCCTTTCTAACTTATATTTGAGTTCTCAGTGAGAAGTTAAGAGCATCAACGGAGGAGATTGGAATTTACCAGTCAATGTTGTGTGTGGGCGAAGAGGTACGGTGTCAGAAATTATTTTTATAGATAGCCATGTTTTGAGTAAAGGATAATGGATAAAATACTATTGCCATATTTGAAGGGTATGAGTTTCATACTTGTACAATGAATTGCATTCAGGGGGTCAAAGATCTCATTGATGGAAAGTTGAAGAAAAATACATTTTTTACTATAGTTGAAGGTGAAACACACTCTTTTGGATTCGCAATACACACAAATGACTCATTTAATGATGAAAAACCATCTCTCAATGGAAGAGTTGATGAAATATTTGTGCTTTAGAAAATAGAAGACTTCACAAGAGGCTAGAGGAAACGGAGGCGAGAGGTTTTCCATCATCCAAAGCTAGCTTCTTGCTTAGGGATGATTCATTGCATGAGAAGCAACCTATTTATGTCCCTAAAAAGTCAAGGCTTGACAAATTTGTCCTTGAAGAAAAGAGGGGACTTGATATATTTGTGTTCCTGAAGAGAAGAGGAAGCTTGGCATCGTGATTGTCCCTTCAAGGAGAGAGGGGGGTAGGATTTGGTTTTTTATATGTCGAGCACTTGAGGAGACATTAGACACACTTGAAGGAGATGTGGACTTTTAGAGGAAACGTGTCCATGTGCAAGCATATTCGTGATGATTTTTTCCACAAAAATTTAGGAAGAGTTAGACACACTCGGTGGAGATGTGGAGTTTCAGAGGAAAGACGTCTCATGTGAAACACTAGAGGATGCATTAGACACACTCGGAGGAGATGTAGAATTTTAGAGGAAATGTATCTCATTGTGCAGGGGAAGTGGGAACACTCATGTTGTGCAGGAGGCTTGAAGTTTTGTGGTCAGGAGATCCACTAATGTGGTTAGTTTGGTGTTTCTTGAGCGAGTGTGGTTAGGAGATTCACTAGTGCAGTCAGTTCGGCGTTTCTTAAGTGAGAGAGGAGGATTGGTGAAGGTGCTTATTCAAAGTCTCAGAGAGTTGGATTTAAAACCCTTGCAAATTCCACTCTTATTCGGATTAATGTAATAAGGGGGGAATGTTGGTGTATATTACATTATCAATTAGTTTTAACTAGTTAGTTTCACATAATAATGTGTAACTTTTGATCAGTTTTACAGCTATACAACTTCTCCAGTGTTTTGTAATGCCTTTTTAAGGCACAACATTTGATTGAATATGATCATCAAAATATTCTCTGATCAAATGTTTTATGCCTTGAACGCTCTCAATGTTATCACCAAAATCAAAATCAAAGAAAACCTCGATAATTCCATGAAGCATCCAATAAAATTTCTAGAAATGGAAAAATGCTTGCCTCTCTCAAATATTCCTTCCTCCTCACTCAACTTTCACACTCGATGTATCCTAAAGTAAAAGAAGAATGAATTGAAGTAATTTTAAAAGGAGTTCAAGAAAATTTACTTATTCAAGGGACTTCTATTGAAGAAAAAGTTTGGGAACAAGCACAAATCTTATGAGAAATAAAAAAGAATGGGATAGAAACACACATAACAAGAATATTTAAATATAAAGTCAATCCATAAACCATTCTTTTATGAAAATTATAAAAAACTTAAATATTGTTCATGAAATAGAAAAAACAATTTATAATTTACTATAACAATAAATAACAATTATCAATCAATATCAACAACAAAAATCAAACCATTTATTAACATCACAAAAAATCTTGTCATGAAAATATAACAAAACACAAGCAACAACCTTGCTACCACATGAAACACAAAACCCTTTATCCTCATACCTACTTGATTGGCTCTTTCCATGATAGTGGGAATGACATGAAAAATGCTTATTTAAAAAGACTCTAGTACGCGTGGTGTCCATATTCTGGCTCACTAATGCTTGATCCAATTCTAACAATATGATATTTTAATGGTATCAAATTTCGGCAACCCATAGAGATTACTGCAAAAAAATTCAAAGTAGATTATGTTAAAAAAATTTCATCATTGTTACAGATCACATTACGTGATCTATCGTCAAGATTATACAAAAGAGCATAAGGAGATACCATCCCGATAATAGATCATAGAATATGATTTGAAATGTTGATTAAAAAGACTTCAACATAGTCTAACTTAAAATCGTTTGCAATAATTCCATATTTCATTAAACCTAACTTGAACCCCCAAATCCTTATAGGTGAGATTGTTGATAATTTCCTCACTTATATTCTCTTCACCTATTTATCTCTCTTCAAATTCATTCCTTTATTTTTGGGTATCTTTGGTACCCCAAAAATATCTTAATCAAATAGGGGCTCGAGGGTAAGTCAGTCCCTTCTTATAGTGAGCCTTCTACTCCAACATTTGATAAATATTTTCCACCTAATACATAGGTGCTAATTTCTTGATCACTCTAATTACAAAAATATCAACTCAAAAAGTCTATCAGAAGTGGACCTTTCCCATTAGGGATGTTATTTTACTTTCTCAATCCTATATATTTGTCAATGGTATGAACAATATACACTAACAAGTTATTTTGTTGGTTCTTTTACTTCTCACTAGAATGTTGGAAAGCTTATTGGTAGTTGTATGTCATTATGCTCACAAAGCTAGGAACATGACCACATGATTTTTATGTTCTAATTTGTGAAAACCAGCTAATGTTAACCCATTGGCCTTGCTTTTACAAAAGTTTCATTCTAGTTTTTTCTAACTAGACTAGATATTATGTAGGCTTTGAGTGTGTATCAGTAAAATACTAGGTGTAGGTAGAATTCATAGAATAAATAGTTGATTCCTTGGGATAGTTGGGTTGTTATGAGTAAGACAAATCTCTAATCAGTGTGTTCTTGCATCGAAATAAATTTCAACAAAGACTTTGCATGACTTTATCATGCAATGTTAATGTTAATGGCTGTAGTTTCATGTTTCAATTGTGCATATCAAATAGCCCATTAATTCTTGTATTCAATGCCAATTGCCAAACCAAAGAATGAAGGATTAACTATATTTGAGCTCAAGCATTTTCAAATTGTCTCCTTTTCTATAAAACATCAAATTTTACACAAATAAATACTGAAAATTGCCAAAATTAGGGGTTTAAAACATAACACTAGAGCTATACTATTAGATTTATAGATCCAAAATTACTAAATCAGGATCATAAATCCAATTACGAGAATATAGTCCTTCTACTTGCAATAAAGGGTCTAGTTTTGTAGAGGAGTTTTTACTCTTTAATTTATGATTTTAAGGATTGTATTTTGATTAAGGCTAAAAATTATCCCCATAAGCTTACAATTTCTTTGGTCATTTATCAAATTGTTGTCAACTAATTTTTTGTAAATTCTATTGAATTAAATATACAAAATAATAAAATTTACGAGACTAGTAGTTTTGTGAAATTTGGAGCTTAAAATTTTAAGCTTAAACAACAATACAAATTTCATGAGACCACCCGCTTGAAAATACTCATAAAAAATTTCAGCAACAACCATTGAATTTTTTTAGAAAGCCTCTCATAGGACTGTAACCTAAGATATGAGACCTAACATGGAATGAGAATCTATTGTGACTACCTAAAATTAGTAATTAGTCTTTTAAGTTCTACCATAATGTATATGTAGTTCCTAACCAACACATAAGAAGCTCTAACGCTGTGAAGTGGCATGGCTAGTGGGCCCTTTAGGCAATTCCTTAAGCACTATGTGTCATGTTACATATTTTTTTGTTGAAAGCTTTCCCATAAACATTAATGTTTTAACTTTATAAGAGGATCACAATTAGTTAAATATTATGATTTATACTTCAAATAAAAGCTAAAACTTTGATTCAAGAAAGTGATTACTATTTAGCTAGAATGGATAAATCTAAAGCTAGAAAGGAAGATTATTGTAATTATTCTTTGATGTCTAATGTTATGAATACTAGTGATCCTTAATCCTTTGAGCAATCTAAATCTCAACCACATTGGGAAGAATCCATGCAAGATGAATATGATACTTTGTTTTATAATCAAATTTGGGAGTTGGTTCCTCTCCCTCAAGGTAAGAGTCTTGTTTCTTACAAATAGTTATACAAAACTAAGCTCAATGCCAATAATGAAATTAGTAAGTTTAAAGCTAGATTAGTTGCGGAAGTTTTTTTTATCAAATTGAAGGATTAGATTATAATGAAACTTTTTCTCCTATAACTTAAATGCCTACTATCAACTAGCTCTTGATTTAGCATCTAATATGCATCAGTTTATTCTTCAAATATATATTGGATTTTTTTTTAAATGGTGTTTTACATGAAGAAGTTTATGTCTCAAACTACAGGTTTTGTTAGAGAAGGTAATTAACATCTTCTATGCAAGTCAAAGAAATCAATTTATAGTTTGAAACAATCTCCTAGAGAGTGTTATTCCAAAACCAATGCTTTCTTTACTTCTAAACGTTTCATTAGAAGAAAAAATGATCTTAATCTTTATCTTAGGCACAATGAAGATGAAATTGTGGTTATTATTCTATATGTTGATAATTTGATTATCACTTCAAGTTCTAATTATTTTATTTGTGATGTTGGGTCTCAACTTAATAAGGAACTTCAAATGACTGAATTATGCTTACCACATTATTTTTTGGGTGTGAAAATTTGGCAAACACCTAAGGGTATTTTCTTTCTCAAAGTAAATATACTTAAGATATTTTAGATAGATTTAAAATGAATGATGATATCCTATTTCTGCTCCTTATGAATTGGAGATTAAATTAATGATTGATATGGAAACTCCTTTTGTTGATGCAACTTTGTATAGGCAACTAATTAGAAGTTTAAATTATTTAGCTCTTATTAGACTTGATATGCTTATAATGTTGGTTTATTTTCTAGATTTATGTCTAAACCTCAATAAACTCATTTTAAACTTGCAAAAATAATTTTAAGACGTGTTAAATTTTCTCTTAATGTTGGTTTATTTGATTACATCTTTGACATATCAAACAACCTATCTACTTGTTTGAGGCATCATAGTTCCATTTATTACATTTTTGGTCATATGGTCCTTATCAGGACCATTAGGACATTTTCCACTACTATTAAGTCTATTACATTTTATAGCTACTATTGGCTTTAATACTTAATAATTGAGTCTTGTAGACCCATACAATTCATTCTCACCCCTTGGGTGACTTCAAGGTCCTCTTTTCTCTATCAAGTTCTCCTGTACCACTAAAGACATGATTAAGAAACACAAAGATTAGCTGAAGAAATCTAGGACTAAAACACAAGAACTGGTTCAACAATTGAATGGGCAGTTACTTAAAGACAACTAGTACATGCATAGGGAGAGCGATGAGCTAAAGAAAGAGAAGAAGAATATGCAGAGGGAGTTGGAAAGATTCTCAATAAAAATGTGTCAGGAGGTTGAAGCAAGGAGAACTTTAGATGAAGCCAAAAGGATTGTAGAAGATGCTCTCAAATCCAAAGATGTCACCTTAAAAGAATAGATGGAAGAAATATTTAGATATGGACAAGAAACTTCTATTTTGAATGAACAAATTCATGATACAAATTTAGAAAATTTTAATATCCTAAGTGAAAATGAGAATTTGAGGGATGAGAATGAAAAGCTGAAAGGAGAATTGAAGGCAACCATAGATCTATTGGACAAGTTTAATAACTATGTTATGCTAAACTTGATGAACAAATCTCAAACCAAAGGAGAAACATTGAGAAGCAAGGTTTAGGGTTTTCAAATTTTGAAGTCATTGAATCATCTGGTAAAAAGGAGATCCATGTAAAGGAAGATGAGTCAACACCTAAGGTGAACAACAACAAATTTGATAAGAAGAATTATAGATTAGTATGTTTCAATTGTCACAAGGAAGTTCATACTACTAATGTATGTAGGTTTAGACCTATTGGACCTAATAGAACTAATGCACCTATTGCTAGATTTGGAAATTATTATGCTAGATCTGAAGGTTACAATGATAGACCTAATGTTTTTCATGGTAATTTTTATCATTGCAACAAGTATGATCATAGGGCTAATGAGTGCAGGACTAGAATCAACAATTAGAGACCATATTACCCCAATTAGTTGAGACCTAATTAGTAAGGTAACCGATTGGATGTTACTTATTCTATTTGTCACAATTATGGACATACATCAGTCAATTGTAGGATGAGAACTGGTAGAGGAAATGTTGGACCATGGAGACAAACTGGTATGGTGTGTCACATATTGCAACAATATTAGACATCTTTCTAGAACTTGTAGAGATAAGAAGAAAAGCATTGGAGACCAACTGGTAAATAAGCCTAATAATGATAAAGGCAAGAAGATTGCAGATGTTGAAGGAATCAGAAACCAAATGAAACAAACATGGAATAAGAAAGGTGTACTCAATTCTTCTAAGTTGACAAAGAACTCCACCACATCAGGTAATGTGGACAATTCATCATCTAACTAATTCAATGTTATTGGCTTAGGGGGATAAAATAAAGTAAGATCTTTAACCTATCCCTTGGGACAGTTAGGTTGTATTCAGTGCTATTTGCCTAAAAGGTCTGTGAACTGTATCCTTCCCTATAAGATTCAAGATTATATTATATATAAAAAGGATTATATTTTACACAAACTGATTCTCTGAAAAGTACCTAGAACAGGGTTTTGAAACATAGCAGTAGAGCTATACAATATGCTTTATAGATCAACTACCAAATACCTTTAGTACGACATAAAATTACTAAAAAAGAGACCATAAATTCAATCAGGAAAATAGGGTCCCTAGAGTTTTGCTAGCCCTAACATGGAATGAAAATTTAATATGACTAATAAGAAGAACAATTAAGTTGCCAGGCTTAAAATGGAATGAGCATTTAATGTGACAATTTAAATTTAGTAATTAGTCTTTGAAATTCTATTATAACTGATGAAAAAATATTTAATACAATTTAAAAAATAAATTATTGTGTTTTATGATATGTACTTTTTAACAAACACATAAAAAGCTCTGATCTCATGATGTGGCTATTAGGCCACTAGAATAACTCCTTGAACATTCTTTGCTATATTAATGACTTTTTTTATTGAATGCTTCTCAGAACATTAATGTTTTTCACTTTGTAAAAGGTTCACATTTGGTTATTGTGATTTCTATTTTGGAGAGATTAAAATTTGTTGGGACTTCTTGAAATTTATGACATCTACAATTTTTAAGTCATGTGTGTGTGTTATTGATCGTCGAAAAACATGCTTTATTAATTGTAGAACTTATGTAGTTGTCACCTATTTTGTTCCTTTAGTTTTTTTAAAAATCTATCAATGTTATCTACTAGGTAAGTGTCTTCAAACTCTAGTATGTTCCATTTAACCCAATTATTTTGAACATGTAAGTGCTCAAAATTGCAAGAGCCAATATGATGATCTAGTAGTTAACTCATGACCCACAAGACATGCATTACACATCTACTAATAATTTTCCATCTCAATGACAACTCTCGCATCCCTCTTAACCTATTGTCTATCTTGTCCATCCCTAAATCTAGGTTCCAAATGCTTGTACAACTCCAAAAACCTTTTGTAGACCTATGATTTAAGGGTAGCTCAAGAGACTATAAGGTTGCCTAGGTGATCCATCTCAAGCTTTAAGGTCACCCAACTAAATAGCTCTAATAAAAGAGGTGACCCAAATTTGCAAAAGGGTCGTCCTTATCCTTTTGAAAGACGTGCACTTATTTTTGCAAACTTCTTTCTAATTTTAATTGCACATTTACTCAGTAACCAATTCTCCTCTCATAATGACTCTCAATCAACTCTTATGCCATCTATCCATCATCTCTCTAATCTTCTCCCAATCACTTCCTACGATTGAGAAGTTACTACCTTTAAATACTCAATGCCTTTGTATCCAAAAGGTTAATTATTTCTACATCTTTAAAAGTTCATACTAATAGCTCTATTTGATATTCCCTTGATCCCGACACAAGGATATTGATTCATCTATTGAGAACCACTCCACTTTGCATTGAGACTTTATCATAGCATTCTTATACTCATACACAAATCTATAAGTCTTTTCCCTTTCATAAGCTTTTAAGCTTCATTCTTTTGAAGCAATCTCTACTTTTCTAGATTCAAAGATAACTTTATTTTTATTGTAAGCAAGAGGAGGTCATATTTTCTATAGATTCTCTAAAGACTAAGACCACCATAGGCACCATATTTATTGGAAGTTTCCAATGTTATTTAATTTGTCTTGAAAAGAGTTCATTAGTAATTAGAAAATTTCAAATTTGGATTAGAAAAGGAGCACTCTATTCCCTCTTTTTAATTATAATAAGAATTTTACTCAAATTTATTTGTTTCTTTAGATTAAAATAAATTGATCAATTTTATTGATCTCAACTCAAGGTAGCCAAAATCAAAACACAAAATTAAAATAAGAAATTGCATTTAGTAAAAAGTATTCTAATTGCATTCATTTAGATAAATATTTCATTTCAACAAATAGTTTTATTAAACAATATTTGACTTTATAATCTAAAATATTATAAAATACAATAAATTTGCATTTGTATTTGATTGTTATGTTTGTTGGCATATATTACATTATCAATTAGTTTTAACTAGTTAGTTCTCTGATCTGTGATAGGAAATGTCAAACAGTTAGAAAATTGCAACCATTAATGAGGGTAAAAGATCGACAGTGCAAAAGTTTTTTTTGTTATTTATAAAAATTAAATTCTGCTATTCCTCATTACGACTTGATTGTTTTTTGGATCATAGTAGCGCTAAAGATATATTATATATGCTCTTCTATTTTCCTACTTGAAGGATAATTGATTATGGAGTGGGTCTGAATTTATATAATGATGCATCTTATAGTCCACTTAATCATGAGATTGTTTCCTATAATGTTACAAGTTTAGCTTTGACAACTCTGCTGTCTAGATCATTTCTAACTTATATTTGAGTTCTCGGTGAGAAGTTAAGAGCATCAAAGGAGGAGATTGGAATTTATCAGTGAACATTGTGTGGGTGAAGAGGTACGAGTCAATCTATTTCGGTGTCAAAAATTATTTTAATATAGCCAATTTTTTGAGTAAAGGATAATTGATAAAATAATTGCTATTGTCAAATTTGAAGGGAATGAGTTTCATATTTGGCAAATTAAAATACAATTACTTTTGATTGAGTAAGATTTATAGGATGTTGTTAGTAGAAGTATTAGAAAACCTTAAAATGCAGATGAAGCAATGAACGGGATGGCTAAAGATCGTAAGGTCACGATATTGATTGGACTTGGTTTATCATATGCATATTTGCATCACATTGATTTGTTGAAGACGTCAAAAGAAATATGGGATGGGCTTAACACTTTCTTTGGTTCGCAGGCTTCCAGTGCCAAAATGTTCATAAAGCAAAAATTGTTTGGATTAAAGATGAATGAAGGTGATAATATTGTTCAACATATAAGCACTTTTCGTTCTCTTCTTAATCAACTTGCAGGGGTGAATTCTAAAGTTGTTGATGATGATGATGCCAAGGTGATCTTATTGAGAAATATGTCATCAAGCTTTGATCATATTGTTTTCACTTTAACAAAATGAATCCTAGTTTAGAAACTGTAATTTCTTCTCTAATTGATGAAGGAAGTAGAGCTAATAAGGGTCATCAAATTATTGAGGAATGCACTTTGGTTGCTAGAAAAAAAATAACATTTATACTAGAAGAGAATTCAAATGTTATTATTGTTATAAAAATGGACATGTACAAGTGAATTGGCGAAAGATCTCATCAATGGAAAGTTGAAGAAAAATACATCTTTTACTGCAGTTGAAGGTGAAACACACTTTTGTGGATTTTCAGTACACACAAATGATTCATCTGATGGTGAAAAACCATCTCTCAATGGAAGAGTTGATGAAATATTTGGGCTTTAGAAAATAGAAGACTTCACAGGAGGTTGGAGGCAATGGAGGTGGGAGCTTTTCCATAATCCCAAGCTAGCTTCTTGCTTAGGGAAGATTCATTGCATAAGAAGAAACCTATTTGTGTCCCTAAAAAGTCGAGGCTTGGAAGATTAGTCCTTGAAGAAAAGAGGGGACTTGATATATTTGTTTCCTTGAAGAGAAGAGGGGGCTTGGTATCGTGATATCGTGATTGTCCCTTCAAGGATTGGGGAGGGGGGGGGGGGGGGCAGGATTTGTTTTGTGATATGTTGAGCACTTGATGATTCGTTAGACACACTCAGAGGAGATGTGGACTTTCAGAGGAAAGGTGTCTCATGTGCAGGCATATCGGTGATGATATTTCCACATCACTTGAGGAGGCGTTAGACACACTCAGAGGAGATGTGGACTTTAGGAGGAAAGATGTCTCATGTGCAATACTAGAGGATGCATTAGACACACTCAGAGGAGATGTGGAATTTCATAGAATATGTATCTCATTGTGCAGGGGAGGTGGGAACACTCATATTGTGCAAATGACTTCAATTTTTATGGTCAGGAGATCTACTAATGCGGCCAGCTCAGTATTTCTTGAGAGAGCGTGGTCAAAAGATTCACGAGTCTAGTTAGCTCGATGTTTCTTGAGCGAGTGAGGAGGATTGGTGAAGGTGCTTCATCAAAGTCTACAGAGGGTTGGATTTAAAACCCTTGTGAATTTCACTCTTTTTTGGATTAATGTAATAAGGGGGGGAATGTTGGGGTATATTACATTATCAATTAGTTTTAACTAGTTAGTTTTCCATAATAGTGTATAACTATTGTTCAGTTTTATAGTTATACAACTTATCCATTATTTTGTAAATCCTTTTTAAGGCACAACATTTGATTGAATATGATCATCGAAATATGCTCTAATCAAATGCTTTATGTCTTGAACGCTCTCATTGTTATCACCAAAATCAAAATCAAAGAAAACCTTGGTAATTCCATAAAGCACCCAATAAAATTTCTACAAATGGAAATATTGTGGTTCCACAACACACGCCCCATTTTGGCCACTTGGCCTAATGGGGACCCCCTTTTTTTAGGGTCTTTTTGTTGTCTTTGATGTTTTGGTTTGTTTTTCTTCTACAATTATCTTAGATAAAATATTATTTATGCTTTCAATAAGACATTACTGACAACTTTTTTTTGCATGCAGAAGTTTGGCGCCCACCTTTTGAGATTTACAAAGAAATAGCGAGGAAACCTAATATCCATGGGAGTACTAAGATTTTTGGAAATCCAAGAAGTGACAAAAAATTTTTAAAGAGCTCACCCCAACATTCTTCCAAAATGCTGAGTCTTCAATTTTGACAAGCTCAGAGAATTTCAACACTTAGCCATTTTCAGTTCTAGTGGTAGATTTTCAGAGTTTCGCAGTTGCTGGGAGTTCCACTATCTGAAAGCCTGAAATTCTACCCAACATGGAGTTTTTGGGACTTAGCCAATTTTTGCATGGAGAAAAAAATTTTGACACTTAGAAAATTTTCAGCCTTCCGGCCTTCCTAGTTTTTCAGCTTCCGAACGTCTGAAAGTCCAAAAGTTGATGGACAAAAACTTTTTGACACTTAGAAAATTTTTGGCCTTCCTAGATTTTTGGCCTTTCTAGATTTTTGGTCTTCCTAAATTTTTGGCCTTCCTAGATTTTCGGCCTTTCGGCCTTCCTAGTTTTTTAGTCTCTGAAAGTCCGAAAGTTGGAGGAGAAGTGGTTTTGACACTTAGACATTTTTGTGAACTTCATTTTTTGAGGCATCGGTCGGGATCCAAAATTTCTAGGGCACGACTGCCGCTTAACTTCAGTCTTCTCCAACTTATTTTTTCTATCAGAAGGGTCACTTCCAGAGGGTCATTTTTGCATGATTTGAGGGCCTCTTTCAGTGGAGTTAAAGAAGAAGAACTATAACAAAGAATAAAGGGAAAGATCACGAGTTTCATGAAGAATATGCACGAGTTTCAGCTTCATTTTCAAGTTATTTTTTGCATGATTTGCTCAAGTTTTGTAATGCATGAGGTTTAATTCCATGCTAGGATAGTTTCAATTAGTTTTAGAGATAGTTCCTATCATGTAATCTTTAGTTTAGATTTATTTTTGAGTTTCATGCAGCCGAAACCCTAGCTATGAAATTGAGAGAACAACTCTATAAATTGTATGAACTCATGTAATTAGGGTCATATTTTATCACTAATACAATACATACAATTTGTGCTTCAATCATGGTGTGATTCTTCTGCTACCTTTGTGAAATTTATGAATGTGTGAATTTCTCATTTGTTTATTTCAAAGAGCCAATTGATTGTGTGGTGGTTTAAATATGTGATTCCTTAGTTCGGTGTCTGCTAGTGTTACATTGCTTTGTTGTGGAGAATTATCAAGAAGATCTTTCTTTTTTGGTGCTTTGAAGATAAACTTGTCTCATGTGTGTGCACGTCTGTGGTGGCTTTGTGATTCAATGAGTTTTGGCTTATTATACGTTTGCATTTGTTTCCATTGATGATTGCATTTTCCTAGCTGAAGATTGTGATCTATTTTGATCTCTGTTTTATGGGTTTCCTCATCTTCTCGATTTTTTAATTCGCAAAGTAGTGTGATATTGGTTTATGTCCATTAGTTTCTTTCAGCAAATTTCTTTCGAATTCTTATTACCCTAACTCTTAATTTCTTTGCAAATCGATTATAGTAGATTAGTCAGGTTAACATTGTTTCAGTTTAAAGAATCTGAAAATCCAAAAAGAGAAGTATTATTGTTTTTAAAGTTTATTTTGTAGCCCCTTTTTCGAGATATGAACCAGCAAAGGCCTCCTCATGAACAGATTCACATTTGTCTTATGTTGAGCTATCCAAGTGGTTGAGACCCAACCTAGAAGAAACCTTGAGAGTGACTAATATCATTCTTCCAAGAGGGGAATTTTCTCATGTAAATTCCTAGCCGTTGTCTTGTGTAAAAATGACACTCAATAGAAGTGGCGTTAGAAGGAGGGCCCGAACCAAAAAATTTTATGGTTATAATCACACTAAATAAGTTGGATCTTGGAAAAATCTAGCTTCAATGGATAGTTTGTTGTGTATACCGGGAGGTATCCATGAGATTCCTTTACATGTACATAATAGGCTTCCTTTGTTCTTCCCCAAAAATGGACAAAATGCTACAAATCATGTAAGGACTTGCAAGGATCAAATGCTTTTTCTCAAAATTGAACATGAAGATGTTGTTTGCAACCTATTTGTCAAGACATTTCAAGGTGTAGCACTTCAATGGTATGGGAAAATCTCATTCAATTCTATTTTCTCATGGATTGAATTAAATGATTTATTCTTAATTCAATTTGATCCCAATGTGAGTTCACAAGATTTACTATTTTATTTCACTGCTATAAGAAGGACACCTCAAGAGTCCATTGCCCAATTTAATCATCGATTTCTTCTAATGTATCAAAGGGTTTGAGATTGAAAAAGGATGGGGAATGATTCAATGTTAAAAGATAATTATCTATGGTGTTTGGATGTCTCATTTGCAAGCATGATTAAATCTTTTGGTGAGATTACTACCTTGCATGATGCATTCAACAAGGCTATTTTCTTGGCACAATGTGGATGTGATGTTACAAATGGTATGGATGGTCCTGATGGAATTTTAAATATGAAATTGATTGAATGTTGCCAATCATTGCAGCTCTATGTCAACCTAGTGAATACATCAAATCAGCTGCAATCATCTCATTCAACCAATTACAATATGCCTGATATCCAGATGATGCAATCAACCAATAAAAAGAATTAGATCAATCACTTTCAAGATCATATTTGGGGTCAAAATTCCCATGATACAACCTTGGACACAAGTATTTTTCCACCCAATGATGCTCCTATAGATGTCTTGTCATATTCTTGCTATAATCCATTGCTCAATCCATCAAATCATGATGATACTTCAAATGGAAAGCTTGTTGGTCAATTATAAGAGAATGATAAATTGTGCAACAATGAAATTGAAATGATCCTAAATGTTGATTATAATCGAGAATCCAAGTTACCAAATGATTTTTCCACAAAAATCAGTCATGGGATAACAAGAAATGATGAACAAATCAAAGAGGAGGAGAGATATTCAATGCTACCCCATAAGTATTTCCATGAAAGATCAACAAATACAAAATCTTTGACATCTTCACAAAATAATTGTGATGTGTCTTTTGATACTGAAAAAGATTCACATGAAAAAGACATAGATAGTCATTGTTGGGTGGATATTCCACTTGAACAAAGTAGACTAAATGAGAAGTTGCAAGAATTGGGTATTCCTATGTCATTATCAAAATTTTCATGGATGGGAGGATGTAGAATACACCTCACGAATCAACATTGTGAGATGGATTGCCCTATTTTTCTTGGAAATATGGACTTCTATTTGAAAGGAAAGGTGACCATTGAAGAGGTATTAATTCCTATAGCTGATCATTGGGATAGTCAATCAAGGAAGGTAGAAGATGAAAATGACCAAATTAATGAGACTTTGGAAGATGCGTGTTTGCCTAATGAGAAAGATAAAGTGATCAACATACAAGAAAATGAGGGTGAGATAATTCAAAATGATGAAGAGAGTGAAATCATAAATACATTCATAGACATCTTCATGAAAGTTGAAAGTGGAAATGTCTCTTCTCATGAAATCATAAGTGATGATGCACTGCCTTTTTTGAATGCTAATCATGATGAAACAAAAATAAAGGAGATAAAAGAGGTTCAAGAGGATGATCAAAAGGAAGATGATGAAGATGAAAAATTGTGCCATGAGATAGAGGACTCTCAGCGTTTACAAATAAATAAACAAGATGAATCTTAGTTTTTGTCATCAAAGGAGGTAGACAAAGTGCTTGAATTGGTATCATGTTTGAGTAAAGAAATGTCCAGTTATGGTTATTCCATGCACATATCAAACCTTGCAGTAGCCAATTCATGTAGGATTCATCCATTTGAGATACATTTAGAGGTAAGTTGTCCTAAATTCTTGCTAGCTTGGGAGATCGCCTTAGAAGGTAAGTACGATTCCAAATGTGTTTCTTTGAGGCACGAGGGAGAAAATGATTTGAATGCTGATACTAATGATTCTTGTAATTTTGAAGACATGCTTATGAGTGAAATTATTAGTCCTAATGAGGTCAAATGTGATGATTTATTATTTACTACTAATGATATTTATAACAAGGATCATAGTCTGGGTGTTTTGCCTTTTGAACCTTATTGTAATGACAGATATAATACATCACTAATGAATATGTATTCTTGTGGTCTACATGCACTTGAGAAGGATGGAGTGGTGTACCATGAGATAAGACCTCCAGAAGAAGAAATCACATTGAGTGAGTGCATGCCCATGGTTGGGAACTCACTAAACCAGGTTGTATATGTTTGTTATCCCTTGCTTTTTGATGATTTTCAATTTGAGTATGATAAAGGTGAAAAAACTTGTTTGTGGATTAATCATGATAATGGAGAGTTGCCACAACTTTTGATTTTGTGTAATTTGTACCCAAAATTTGAACAAAAATTATCTAAATTTTATTTTTCTGAGTACAAAGATGAGTTTGCATTCCTTAGAATTGTGCAGGGTGTGTTATTACTATTGCATGGAAAGAAAAATCAATTAATAAACAACTCATATGCTTGTTGTTCTATGTTTTTTGTATATAATTTAACTTTAGTTTTAATTAGGTAGGTGTTAGTTAGTTTCCCTTGTGTTTTAGTGGTTAGTTTTGTTTTGTTAGTGTGTCAGTCTCATTCCTTGTTGCTTGAGTGTTTTTTATTTTTGTTTGTCTGTCTGGGGAAAAGAGAGTTTTTGTTGGGGCTTTTTCCTAGCAAGTGGTTCTCGATAGGAGGCAGAGGTATTTCTTTGTCAAATTTTTTTAAAGAAATTTGTCTTGCAAGAGACTATATACATGGATTATGAATGGTGATACCCTTCACTGGAAATCAAGTTGATATTCAAAGTCAATCATCCTCAACACATTACACACCTTAAACACAATACTGTGGTTGTTGGTTTCTTGAGTAAGTATCAGTTGGAGTTTATTGGAGCCTATTGTTATGGGTGATCTCAGATCTCAAAATCCTTCTTCGTCTACATCTTGCTTGAAGGGAAAAAATCAAAAGGAGGAACGCATAAAGAAAGGTCAACTAGGGGAAAAATTAAAGTTCAAATACTTGGGTGGCACAGCCTAATCGATGCCCAGGTTTCCAAAAAAGAGAGATAATAGAAGAGATAAAAAATGTAAATGCTAAGGTAGCATAGCCTAAGTGCTACCTTAGCATGCCAAAAGTGCTAAATTGAAGACAATTTAAAAATTGACAATATTCAGAGCACAATGGCTCAAGAAAAGTCACCTTCTATGTAAATGATGTTGACTCTAAAGGAGCCCTCTAAAAAATAAAGGAATTTTATATCTTGTCAGAAGATAGAGAAGGGTGACTCTAGCAACCTCTACTAGGGCTATGAACGTCTAACTGGCAGTAGAGGAAGGTTAGAATGAGATTATGGAAGTTTATGAAAGTAAGAAAAGATTGGTTCCAAGTGCTTCTTATCTAGGAAACCTTCATCCAAGTGTTGAAAGAATGAATACACAGATGCACTCACTGGATGAAACAACAAAGGACTTCAATTTTGAAATGTTGGTGAAAGAATGTTTTCATGAATGATTCTTGTGTTTAGTTTATTACAAGACAATTTCGAGAGAATGTTTGCTGGTAAAGAAATGCCTTTGCCATTTCTCCTTTTGTTGAGGCTATTTGTTGTGGTTCCACAACACACGCCCCATTTTGGCCACTTGGCCTAATGGGGACCCACACTTTTTTTAGGGTCTTTTTGTTGTCTTTGAGGTCTTGGTTTGTTTTTCTTCTGCAATTATCTTAGATAAAATATTATTTATGCTTTCAATAAGACATTATTGACAACTTTTTTTTGCATGTAGAAGTTTGGCGCCCACCTTTTGAGATTTACGAAGAAATAGCGAAGAAAGATGATATCCATGGGAGTACTAAGATTTTTGGAAATCAAAGAAGTGACAGAGAAGTTTTAAAGAGCTCACCCCAACATTCTTCCAAAATGCTGAGTCTTCAGTTTTGACAAGTTCAGAGAATTTCAACACTTGGCCATTTTTTAGTTTTGGTAGATTTTTAGAGTTTTGGAGTTGCTGGGAGTTCCATTGTCCGAAAGCCCGAAATTCTACCCAGCATGGAGTTTTTGGGACTTAGCCAATTTTTACATGGAGAAAAACTTTTTGACACTTAGAAAATTTTTAGCCTTCCTAGATTTTCAGCCTTTTGGCCTTCCAATTTTTTTGGCCTCTGAACATTTGAAAGTCCTAAAGTTGATGGAGAAAAAATTTTTGACACTTAGAAAATCTTCGATCTTCCTAAATTTTCGGCCTTCCTAAATTTTCGGCCTTCCTAGATTTTCAACCTTCCTAAATTTTTGACCTTCCTAGATTTTCGGCCTTCCTAAATTTTTGGCCTTCCTAGATTTTTGGCCTTTCGGCCTTCCTAGTTTTTTAGCCTCTAAAAGTCTAAAAGTTGGAGGAGAAGTGGTTTTGACACTTAGACATTTTTGTGAACTTTATTTTTCGGGGCAACAATCGGGATCCAAAATTTTTGGGGCACGACTGCCACTTAACTCCAGTCTTCTCCAACTTGTTTTTTCTATTAGAAGGGTCACTTCCAAAGGGTCATTTTTGCATGATTTGAGGGCCTCTTTTAGTGGAGTCGACGAAGAAGAACTATAACAAAGAATAAAGGGCAAGATCACAAGTTTCATGAAGAATATGCATGAGTTTTAGCTTCATTTTTGAGTTATTTTATGCATAATCTGCTCAAGTTTTGTAATGAACGAGGTTTAATTCTATGCTAGGATAGTTTCAATTAGTTTTAGAGATAGTTCCTTTCATGTAATCTTTAGTTTAGATTTATTTTCGAGTTTCATGCTGCTGAAACCCTAGCTATGAAATTGAGAGAACAACTCTATAAATTGTACGAACTCAATGTAATTAGGGTCATATTTTATCACTAATACAATACATACAATTTGTGCTTCAATCGTGGTGTGATTCTTCTACTACCTTTGCAAAATTTATGAATGTGTGAATTGCTCATTTGTTTATTTCAATGAGCCAATTGATTGTGTGGTGGTTTAAATCTGTGATTCCTTAGTTCAGTGTCTACTGGTGTTACATTGCTTTGTTGTGACAAATTATCGAGGAGATCTTTCTTTTTTGATGTTTTGAAGATAAACTTGTCTCACGTGTGCGCACATATGTGGTAGCTTTGTGATTCAATGAGTTTTGGCTTATTATACGTCTGCGTTTGTTTCCATTGATGATTGCATCTACCTAGCTGAAGATTGTGATTTATTTTGATCTCTATTTTGTGGGTTTCCTCATCTTCTCAGTTTTTTAATTCGTGAAGTAGTGTGATATTGGTTTATGTCCATTAGTTTCTTTTAGAAAAATTCTTTTGAATTCTCGTTACCCTACCTCTTACTTTCTTTGCAAATCGACTACAGAAGATTAGTTAGGTTAACATTGTTTTAGTTTAAAGAATCTGAAAATCTAAAAAGAGAATAATTGTTGTTTTTAAAGTTTGTTTTGTAGCCCCTTTCTCGAGATATGAACTAGAAAAGGCCTCCTCATGAACAAATTCACATTTGTCTTCCATTGAGCTATTCAAGCAGTTGAGACCTAACCCAGAAGGAACCTTGAGAGTGACTAATATCATTCTTCCAAGAGGGGAATTTGCTCACGTAAATTCCTAGCCGTTGTCTCGTGTAAAAACAACGCTCAATAGGAAAAATGTTTACCTCTCTCAAATCTTCCTTCCTCCTCACTCAACTTTCATGCTCGATGTATCCTAAAGTAAAAGAAGAATGAATTGTAGCAATTTTAAAAGGAGTTCTAGAAAATTTACTTATTCAAGGGACTTCTATTAAAAAGAAAGTTTGGGAACAAGCAAAAATTTTATGAGAAATAAAAAAGAATGGGATAAAAACACACATAAAAAGAATATTTAAATATAAAATCAGTCCATAAACCATTCTTTTTTGAAAATTTTAAAAATCTTAAATATTATTCATGAAATAGGAAACACAATTTATAATTTAGTATAAGATTAAATAACAATTATCGATCAATATCAACAACAACAATCAAACCATTTATTAATATCACAAAAAATCATGTCATGAAAACATAAAAGAACACAAGGAACAACCCTTCTACCACATGAAACACAGAACCCTTTATCCCCATACCTACTTGGTTGGCTCTTTCCATGATAGCGGGAATGACCTAAAAATTGCATATTTAACAAGAGTGTACAACGTGTGGTGTCCAAATCTTGACTCACTAATGCTTGAGTCAATTCTAACAATCTAATATTTTAATGGTATCAAATTTTTGCAACCCATAGAGATTACTGCAAAAAAATTCAAAGTAGATTGTGTTAAAAAAAATTCATCAATATTTCATATCACATTATGTGATCCATCATAAGGATGATACAAAAGAGCATAAGGAGATATCTGCCTAATAATAAATCACAAAATATGATATGAAATGTTGATGAAAAAAACTTCAACACAATCTACCTTAAAATGTTTTGCAATAATTCCATATTTCATTAAACCTAACTTGAACCCCCAAATCCTTATAGGTGAGCTTGTTGCCAATTTTTCCTCACTTATATTCTCTTCACCTGTGTATCTCTCTTCAAATCCATTCCATTATTTTTGGAATATCTTTGGTACCCCAAAAATGTCTTAATCAAATTGGGGCTTAAGGGTAAGTCAGTCCCTTCTTATAGTGAGCCTTCTACTCTAACATTTGATAAATATTTTTCACCTATTACAATGGTGCCAATTTCCTGATCACTCCAATTACAAAAATATCAACTCAAAAAGTCTATCAGAAGTGGGCCTTTCCCATTAGGGATATCCTTTTACTTTCTCAATCCTATCTATCTCTCAATGGTATGAACAATATACACTAACAAGTTATTTTGTTTGTTCTTTTACTTCTCACTCCAAACTCATAGAATGTTGGAAATCTCATTGGTAGTTGTATATCATTATGCTCACAAAGCTAGGAATATGACTACATGATTTTTTATGTTCTAATTTGTGAAAACTAGCTAATGTTAAGCCATTGGCCTTGCTTTTACAAAAGTTTCATTCTATTTTTGTCTATATGGACTAGATATTATGTAGGCTTTGACTATGTATCAATAAAATTCCAAGTGTGGGTAGAATGCATAGAATAAATAGCTGATTCCTTGGGGTAGTTGGGTTGTTATGAGTAAGACAAAGCTCTAATCAGTGTGTTCTTGCATCGAAATAAACTTCAACAAAGACTTTGCATGATTTTATCATGCAATGTTAATGTCAATGACTGTAGTTTCATGTTACAATTGTGCATATCAAAGAGCCCATTAATTCTTGTATTCAGTGTCAATCGTCAAACCAAAGAATGAAGGATTAACTACAATTGAACTCAAGCATTTTCAAATTGTCTCCTTTTCTATAAAACATTAAATTTAACACAAATAAATACTCAAAATTACCAAAATTAGGGGTCTAAAACATAACACTAGAGCTATAGTATTAGATTTATAGATCCAAAATTACTAAATTAGGATCATAAATCCAATTACAAGAATATATTCCTTCTACTTGAAATAAAGGGTTTGGTTTTATAGAGGTTTTTTTCCTCTTTAATTTGCAATTTTAAAGAGTTTATTTCAGTTAAGGCTAAAAATTATCCCCAACAACTTACAATTTCTTTGCTCATTTATCAAATTGTTGTCAACTAATTTTTGTAAATTCTGTTGAATTAAATATGCAAAATAATAAAATTCATGAGACTAGTAGTTTGTAAAATTTGGAGCTTGAAATTTTAAGCTTAAACTACAATACAAATTTCATGAGACGACCTTCTTGAAAACACTCATAGAAAATTTCAGCAACAACCATTAATTTTTTTTCAGAAAGCCTCTCATTGGACTGTAACCTAAGATATGAGACCTAACATGGAATGCGAATCTACTGTGACTACCTAAAATTAGTAATTATTTTTTCAAGTTCTACCAAAACAAATATGTGATTCCTAACCAACACATAAGAAGCTCTAAATCTGTGAAGTGGCATGGCTAGTAGGCCCTTTAGGCAATTCTTTAAGCACTATGTGTCATGTTACATATTTTTTTGTTGAAATTTTCCCATAAACATTAATATTTTAACTTTATAAGAGGATCACAGTTAGTTAAATATTATGATTTATACTTCAAATAAATGCTAAAAATTTGATTCAAGAAAGTGATTATTATTTAGCTAGAATGGATAAATCTAAAGCTAGAAAGGAAGATTATTGTAATTATGATTTGATATCTAATGTTATGAATACTAATGATCCTCAATCTTTTGATAAATCTAAATCTCAACCACATTGGGAAGAAGTCACACAAGAGAAATTTGATACTTTTTTTTATAATCAAATTTGGGAGTTCGTTCCTCTCCCTCAAGGTAAGAGTCTTGTTTCCCACAAATAGTTATACAAAACTAAGTTCAATGCCAATAATGAAATTAGTAAGTTTAAAGCTATATTAGTTGCAAAAGTTTTTTATCAAACTGGAGGATTAGATTATAATGAAACTTTTTCTTCTATAACTAAAATACCTACTATCAACCAGTTCTTTCTTTGGCTTCTAAAATGCATCAGTTTATTCTTCAAATGGATGTCAGAAGTTTTTTTTAAATGGTGTTTTACATGAAGAAGTTTAAATGTTTCAAACTATAGGTTTTGTTAGAGAAGGTAATTAGCATCTTCTGTACAAGTCAAAGAAATCAATTTATGGTTTGAAACAATCTCCTAGAGATTTTTATTCCAAAATCAATGCTTTCTTTACTTCTAAACGTTTCATTAGAAGCAAAAGTGATCTTAATCTTTATCCTAGGCATAGTGAAGATAAAAATGTGGTTATTATTCTATATGTTGATGATTTGATTATCACTTCAAGTTATAACTATTTAATTTTTTTATGTTGAGTCTCAACTCAATACGGAACTTCAAATGACTGAATTATGTTTGCCACATTATTTTTTGGGCATGAAAATTTGGCAAACACCTAAGGGTATTTTCTTTCTCAAAGTAAATATACTCGAGATATTTTAGATAGATTTATGAAATACTAATCCTATTTTTGTTCCTTGTGAATTGGGGAATAAATTAATGATTGATATGGAAACTCCTTTTGTTGATGGTACTCTATATAGGCAACTAATTAAAAGTTTAAATTACTTAACTCTTATTAGACCTGATATTGTTTATAGTGTTGGTTTAGTTTCTAGATTTATGTCTAAACCTCAACAAACTCATTTTAAAATTACAAAAATAATTTTAATATGTGTTAAATTTTCTCTTAATGTCGGTTTATTTTATGATGCCCATTGCGATTCTATTTTAAAAGAATATACTAATTCAGATCAGGAGATATCTCAATGATGGAAGAAATACTTGTGGACATTATTTATTTGCACAATGAGGTGCAATCTCTTGGAATAATAAGAAGCATCAATCTAATTCTCTTGGATCTACCAAAGCTAAATATAAAGTGTTGGCATTATGATGGATTTTGGGTTGAGATGCAAAGTGTTGATGTTTATGAGTTTTTCATTGATGGCAACTCTATCATTCTATGAGATTTGATGTATAGCTTTCAAATACCGATCGACTAGATGGATAGGTAAGGCAAAATATGCTAAGTGTCCTGATCAGTGATTAGGAAGGTAGTAACATCAAGTGTTTTGTGGTGATCAAGATAGAGGATACTTTGGGAGGTGCAATTGTTCCTGGTGGTTTACAAAGGTCAAATAACTACAATTCTACAACCACAACTAATAACTCAATGATTTGGGTGAGTTAGTATTTTGGTGAGATGATAAGTGTGAACTGGTTATGTTAGTGATTGGTTCCTGATGATTAGATGATCAAGGTAGTTGATTTTAGCGCTGACATGTCAATATAATTTTGGTAATATATTTTAGGTTGACATGTTAGGTATGATTGGTGTGGTTTTCCATAAGTTAGGTCAATTTGGTGGACCAATTTATAAAACATTTTTCAAGTCTTAGCCGACTTAAGAACATGAGTATAAAGGTGGACTAAATCACATGATTTAGGGTTGTGATCATAATTTTGGGTGTTGTGATCAGAGACAAAGGTAGTACAGTACGCTAGGGTTTAGAGATTATAGAGGATCTAACAAGAAAGCAATGTCATTCCCAAATCATTCATTTAAGCTCATTTCTCAAGGCTAACTCTAATAGGTTAGTGGGTTAAATCCTTTAGCTAGGTGTATTTTAACAAGTCTTATTATATAAGTCCTTTAGCATGGTGAATTTTTAACTAGAGTTCTAAATCCTCTTGTGAGGTAGATCCTAATATATCTTTTGGTACTTCTAACAAGGTACTAGTCACTTCTAACCGGGTGAACCCTTAACAGGGTATTGTAAGCTCCTAACAGGGAAAATCTTTTAGTTGCAGTGAAGATATTCCTGGGTGTCATTACCATCATGGTTTTCACCCTCTCACAAGGGTTTCCATGGTAAAAATAGTGGTGTTATGTGTTATGCTTTGTGAATGCTTGAATTTTTTTACTTCTATTGTATAGTTTCACTTGCTTGTTTGGTTGTATGGAAGTTGTTTAAAATCATAATTAGTTTAGTGTTTGAATTGGTTCATTACCTATTTACACTAATTCACTCCCCCCTCAGTGCAGTCTTCTATATCTAACAATTGGTATCAGATCATAGTTTCCTATAAGAATCCTAACAACTTGGGAAAGATCATTGAGGGAGACATGGAATTTTATAGAAGGAAACTTGCAGAGGCTGAAGACATGATTGAGAAACTCAAAGATCAGTTAAAGAAATCTAGGATTAAAAGACAAGAACTTCTTTAATAGATGAATAAAAGTCAAGACCTAAATGAACACCTATCTGAACAAATTAGATTTGAGGAATTTGAAGTGAACCTAGAAGCCTTGTCTCAAGAGAATGAGAAGTTACTTAAAGACAAAAAGGACATACATAGGGAAATGGACAACCTAAAGCAAGAGAAGAAGAACATGCAGAGGGAGCTGGAAAGCTTCACAATACAAATGGGTCAAGATATTGAAGTAAGGAGAACTGTAGATGAAGCCAAGAGGGTTGCAGAAGATGCTATCAAAGTCAAATATGTCACCTTAAAAGAAAATATGGAAGAACTATTCATATCTGAATAAGAATTTTCTATTTTGAATGAACTTCATGATACAAATTTAGAATATTCCAATATCCTAAGTAAAAATGAGAATATAAGGGATGAGAATGACAATCTGAAAGAAGAACTGAAGGAAGGCACATATCTATTGGAAAATTTCAATAATATTTTTGCTAAACTTGATGAAAAACTCTCAAACCAAAGGAGAAACAATGAGAAGTAAGGTTTAGGGTTTTCAAATTTTGAAGTCAGTGAATCATCTGGTACAAAGGAGATCCATGCAAAGGAAGATAAGTCAACACCTAAGGTGAAAAATAAAAAATATGGTAAGAGGAATTATATACCGGTATGTCTCAATTGTCACAAGGAAGGTCATACTACTAATGTATGTAGGTTTATACCTATTGGACCTAATAGACCTAATTCACCTATTGCTAGATCTAGAAATTATTGTGGTAGATCTTAAGGTTACACTAATAGACCTAATGTTTTTCATGGTAACTATTATCATTGAAATAAGTAATATAATAGGGCTAATGAGTGCAGAACTTGAATCACCAATGAGAATCCATATTACCCCAATCGGTTGAGACCTAATCAGCAAGGAAACCAATTGGATGTTACCATTCTATTTGTCACAATTATGGACATACAATAGTTAATTGCAGGATGAGAACTGGTAGAGGAAATTCTAGACCATGGAGATAAATGTGTATGGTGATTCACTATTGAAACTAGATTGGACATCTTGCTAGATCTTGCAGAGCTAAGAAGAAAAGTACTAGAGACCAATTGGTGAATAAGCTTGATAATGATAAAGGAAAGAAGATTTTAGATGTTGAATGAATCATAAATTGGATGAAACAAACATGGACTTATAAAGGTGTACTCAATTCTTCTAAGTTGACAGAGAACTACACAACATAAGGTAATGTGGAGAATTCATCATCTGACTAAGTCAATGCTATTGGCTTATGGGGAGAAAATAAAGTAAGATATTTACCCTATCCCATAATATGTTTGCGTAATAAGATTTATCAGCATAATGAGATGCTTATTGATGTTTTGGATGAATTTGATTAATAATTTTGTGTCATATATGATTATATGTGACCGCATAAGGATTTTTATGGAATTATGACCATTTTATGTTCTAACCAATTACAAGTAGTTAAAGGTACTATTTGACTGTTGCTTTTGTATGTAACATTATAAAAGGAAAAAAGAGAAGGTCATTTGTCATTTTTATTTCTACGAGTTGTGTTGAGCAGTAGCGAGTGATTTGAAGGTGATTTAAAGTGATTGAGATTATAAATTATGATCTTGTTCCAAGATTGAAGTGGTGATCAAAGAACTCTAACCATAAAGAAAAGAGGTATTTCCCTATGTTTCAAAGTTTACTTTGTGAATCTTGAAGCAGATTGTCATTATTATGGACACTCTTTCTTGGTTGAGATCACTGAGGAACCAAGGCTAGTTTTTAAATTGCATCCTATGAACGCGATTTAGAATGAGCCCATGGGTGCTTTATCTTCTATACCTCATGGTGTGTTATTGACTAAGGATATAAGATCATTTATCCATTGTAAGGTTGAGGATCTTGGTTAAAATTATATTTTCAATGCATTTATTGATTTGTTTAATGGCTCTGGATTGAAGGTCGGTCACAAGCATTTGGAAGACAAGGGCTTTACTTATGTTTTTGACCTACCTGATGATTTTAAAATTGAATGGATTAGATTATTGGATATTGCTAATGCATGGGTGGTGATTGAGACAATTAATATGTTTAATCACTACATTACTGAATGGTCACTCATACTATTGTCATTTGTGTTTTGTCACTACTGTCAACATATGCTTCTATGAAGGAACCAGACTGATAATCATAGTGTATGGATGCTGTGAAGTCATAAGAGAGTTCAAATGGATGTTGTGATCTTATATTTAAGATCACATCATTAATGGATGCATATTAAGGAAGATACAATTGTTTTGGTAAAGATTGGTCACTAGACTGTGACAGTGAGAATTGATAGAGTTAGTCTCTAATTTTTTAGTATAGATTTCAAAGGGATTGGATTCAAGGTATGCGATCTTGAAGGATGATGGAAGAGGTACTGATGGATGTTCATTGGTCAGTGCAAGGTATGAAATGATTGGTGACATCATCTGTGGCGTGTGCTCTAGTGATGGCTTATTATGAAGCGGACTTAGGAATGAAGCATGTGTTTTGTTTGGCAAGCATAATTCAAGGATGTCAGTCCTTAATTGTTGTAATGAAATCATTGTAAACTTGTTTTTGATACCGTGGGTATCTTAGCAAGGGCCTATGTAATTGTTTGTAATTAGGAAAGCCTTATGGGCTGACCTATTCTTGGTAAAATGTAATAAGGTATAAATAAAAAGTCTTTTCTTTGGAAGAGACATGGATGTGATATGCAAGATATAAGGAGGTTAAGAACTTGTGTTTGATGTATGTAGAGAAGAGGATTATTGGTGGACTTTATTGGAACTAATCAAGCAAAGACAATTGCTAGAAAATAGTTCAAAAGATTGTGTATTTTTTCATATACACTTGTTGTGAACTAGTGAGTTCAGAAGGTGGACTTAACCTTCTTTGGGTAGTGAGCCCTCTTTTGTACTTGAATCCTAATAGGGTCTGTCCTCTAACAAGGACTATGTACTATAATGTTTCAATAAGCTCCTAAAAGGGCTATATCTTCTAACGAGGATTACTATACTCTTAGTACATCATTAGTGGGTGCTAATTCCCACTAGGGTTTTTACCTTTAACAGGGTTTCCCCGTAGCCAAAATATTGTGTTATTATGTTGGCATTCATTGTGTTCATTGGATCTGATATTGATAAGCTTAAAGTTTAAAGTTTAATATTCTGTCATACAACTGATTCACCCCCCCCCTCTCTCAGTTGTATTGTGGATTATTAATCCTAACAATTGGTATCAGAGCTTGTGGTCCTCAGAGAGAAAGCTTAATAGCTTGAGGTGATCTTGGAAAATGGCATACTATAGGAAGGATAGTCCTAAGTTTGATCCTGAAAACTTTGATAGTTGGAAAAACAAGATGTGAACACATTTGCTATGTTTGGGCATAGACTACTAGATGATTGTGAAGAAGAAGGAAACTTTGAAGGCTGAAAATGACTTAGGGTTAGCCACCGATGATGAACATAAACTATTTTGACATGGTTGCAAGAGAAGCATTAATCAGCGCACTATCTAAGGGTGAGTTTTCTAAAATTAAAGATGTGGATTTGGCACATGAAATTTGGAATAGACTAAAGGCACTCTATGGAGACAAATATACCAAACAAGCGAAATTGTAGAATTGGAAGACAAAGATGGAGAAGCTACAAATGAATGAAGATGAAAGCATTAGAGCCTACATTCAAAGGGTTATAGAAGCTGTAGTTGGAATCAAAATTTTTGGAGGTACTTATGATGAAGATGAAGTCATTGCAAAGATTCTTAGATCTCTAACTCCTACTTACAAATTCAAGGCAATGTCAATTCAAGAAATTATACCCTTGACTCCAAAATTTAGCAGAGAGATGTTGATTGCAAAGTTAACCACCTTTGAAGCTATGGAATTAGGAGAAGCTACTCCTAAAGTTGAATCTACATTTAGGGCATCCGCACACAAGAAAGTGTCTACACTTCCAAGCACAAGCAAAGAAGACTTGAGAGAAGAGCTTGGTGAGTATGCTAAGGAATGGGAGAAGATAATGGAAGAAGAAAAGAAGATGCAAGAACTTGTTTCACTGATAGCTAGAAGAGAGAAAAGAGGTAAGGGAAAATTTGAAGGCAAATTACCTTTGAAATGTTTTTCATGCAATAAGGTAGGTCATTTTGCATCTAGATGTCCTACAAGAGTTCCTAAATACAAACCTGATTATGCAAAGATTAGAAGAGATAAAGAATGTTATTATGCTAGTGAAGGAATCTCTGATGATGATGATTTAGACAATGAAGAGATTGGATTTGTTTCTATTAAAGATGAACTAGTTCATGAAGAAAAAGCCTTAGTATCTCATGTTGACAAGAAAACTAAATGGATAATTGATAGTGGATGTTCTCATCACATGACTGGTGATAAGAACAAATTTGTTAAATTAGTAAATTATGATGGAGGTGTTGTAAGGTTTGGGGACAATCTTGCAAAATCCATCATAGGAGTAGGATCCATCACTCTAGATGGAAAGACTAATACAAACAATGTACTACTTGTTGAAGGACTGAAATATAACTTGTTGAGTGTTGGACAGTTAATGGATAAAAACTTCTAGTTAAGTTTTTTTAATGGTAAGTGCTTTATCAGAAGCAAGGAAGGAAAACTGATTGCTACCAATTCAAGATCTAGAGGTAATGTATTTGAACTAAACACATTTGGAGCCTCTTGTTTTTTTGCGAAGGTAGATGATAGTTGGTTATGGCATAGAAGATTTTTTCATGTTAACTTTGATAACATTGTGAAAGAAAGTATGGATAATGCAGTAAGAGATCTACCGAAGATTGTGAAACCTTCTAACATTGTATGCAGAGAATGTGTTATGGGAAAGCAAACTAAAAGCAGTCATAAAAGAAAAACATTTACATCAAAAGGAAAGTTGGATCTGGTACATACAAATCTATGTGGGCCTACAAGGACAAATTCATACTACGATGAAAGGTATTTTGTACTCTTTGTTGATGACTTTTCTAGAATGATGTGGGTTACTTATTTGAGAGACAAATCAGAAGCATTTGACAATTCAAGTTGTTTAAAGCAAAGGTAGAGAATGAATCAGGACTGAAAATAAAGTGTTTAAGATAAGATAGAGGTGGAGATTTTACATCAGATCTATTTAATTCATACTATGAAGAGCATGGGATAAAAAGACAAACATCTGCTCCTAGAACTCCACAACAGAATGGGATAGCAGAGCGGAGAAATAGAACTATACTTGATGCTGCCAGGATAATGTTGATTGAAGGGAATATATCTCATGTACATTGGAGAGAGGTTGTTGGAACATCAATGTACACATTAAACATAATTCAAATCAGAGATGACACAAGTAAGACTCCCTATGAACTATGGTTTGATCATACTCCTACTGTAAAATATTTTAGAATTTTTGGTAGCAAATGTTATATCTTTGGAGGTAATGATGATCTATGTAAGAAGTTTGCTAAATAAATGGAAAGTGAATTTGAGATGTCCATGATAGGTGAAATGAAATTCTTCCTTGGACTACAAATAACTCAAAATGAGAATGGTATTTTCATTTCTTAGACCAAGTATCTCAAAGAATTGCTTAAGAAATTCGGTATGGAAGATTGTAAACTAGTAGGAACACGTATGGTGATTGGAAACAAGCTAACAATTGATGATGAATCAAAATGTGTTTTTCAGACTTTGTATAGATCAATGGTTGGAGGGATACAATATTTAACTCACACTAGATCAGATATTGCTAATGTTGTTGGAATTGTCACGAGATATCAGGAAGAACCCAAAGAGACTCATCTAGCTATTGTGAAAGGAATACTGAGGTATCTTAGAGGAACCATAGACTATGGTTTATAGTATGAAAGGAATGATAGCTTTGAACTTCATGCTTTTATTGTGGCTGATTGGGCAGGAAATATTGATGATAGAAAAAGTACAAGTGGTGGTGCATTTTTCCTTGTGAAAAAGTTGGTTTCTTGGCTAAGTAAGAAACAAGATTGTATAGCACAATCTACTGCTGAATCAGAATATGTTGCTGCTACTATAAATTACACTCAAATTGTTTGGATGAAAAAAATGATGACAGACATTGGAATAAATTTTAATGAGTCTGTGGTTATCCATTGTGATAACACCAGCACAGTAAACATGTCAAAGAATCCGGTGATGCACTCTAAAACTAAACACATCTCTATCAAGTATCACTTCTTGAGAGACAAGGTGGCAGAAAAAGAAATCAAGATACAATATATCAGTACAAAAGAGTAGATTTTAGACATCTTTACAAAGCCACTACCGAAAGATACCTTTGAATATCTCAGAGGTATGTTAGGGGTTCAGGTCCCTCCTAGTCAGAACTAAATGATGCAGAGATGCATCAGTCCACAAGTGCTCAGAGCCTCATCATTTTCTGGACTGGATGTAGTGATCTACTCCTTAGGGGGAGTGATCATGGAAGAAAGTTTATATGTGCAGGTAGTTTCCACCCTTTTCCATTGTTGTCAAAGGGAGAGTCTTGTTATGAGAAAATCCTCACTGTTTGGGGAGATTGTTCAGTTAAAGGACTTTTGGGTTGATACAACTTTGGGATAAGATTTTCCCATATGTTGACATCAATGCCAAAGGGGAAGATTATTGGATATTGCTAATGCATGGGTGGTGATTGAGACATTTAATATGTTTAATCACTACATTACTGAATGGGCACTCATACTGTTGTCATTTGTGTTTTGTCACTGATGTCAACATATGCTTCTATGAAGGAACCAGATTGGTAATCACAGTGTACAGAAGGTGTATGAATGTTTCAAATGTTGTGAAGTCAGAAGAGAGTTTAGATGGATGTTGTGATCTTATATATGAGATTGCATCATTAATGGATGCATATTAAGGAAGATACAACTATTTTGGTAAAGATTGGTCACTGGACTATGACAGTGAGAATTGACAGAGTTAGTCTCTGAGTTTTTGGTATAGATTTCAGAAGGATTGGATTCAAGGTATGCGATATTGAAGGATGATGGAAGAGGTACTGATGGATGTTCATTGGTTAGTGCAAGGTATGAAATGATTGGTGACATCATCTATGGTGTGTGCTCTGGCGATGGCTTATTATGAAGCCGACTCAGGAATGAAGCGTGTGTTTTGTTTGGAAAGCATAATTCAAGGATGTCGATCCTTAATTATTGTAATGTAATCATTGTAAACTTGTTTGTGATACCGTGGGTATCTTAGCAAGGGCCTATGTAATTTTTTGTAATTAGGAAAGCCTTATGGGCCGACCTATTCTTGGTAAAATGTAATAAGGTATAAATAAAAAGTCTTTTCTTTGGAAGAGACATGGATGTGATATGCGAGATATAAGGAGGTTGTGAACTTGTGTCTACTGTATGTAGAGTAGAGGATTATTGGTGGACTTCACTGGAACTGATCAAGAAAAGATAGTTGTTGGTAAACAGTTCAAAAGATTGTGTATTTCTTCATACACACTTGTTACGAACTAGTGAGTTCAGAAGGTGGACTTAACCTTGTTTGGGGTGCAGTGAGACTTGGGTAGTGAGCCCTCTTTTGTTCTTGACTCCTAACAGGGTCTTTCCTCTAACAAGGACTATATACTGTAATGTTTCAATAAGCTCCTAATAGGGCTATATCTTCTAACAAGGATAACTATACTCTCAGTACATCATTAGTGGGTGCTAATCCCCACTGGGGTTTTTACCTTTAATAGGGTTTCCTCATAACCAAAATATTGTGTTATTGTGTTGTAATTCATTTTGTTCATTGGATATGATATTGATAAGCTTAAAGTTTAATATTCTTTCATACAACTGATTCATCCCCCCCCCCCTCTCAATTGTATTGTGGATTTTTAATCCTAACACAGATATGTATTGAGTCTAGTGCACAATTAGTTTATCTGGTTGGATAGGCCACATAATATTACTATGGAGATCATTCACGCAGTGACTAGTTTATGTGTGATTGGTAGCTTACCTATTTTGAGGATGATCCATGCAGATGAGGTTACTCATGTTACAAATTCAAGAAAAGATCAGTAGGAAATGAAAATAAATGATATTGAAGATATTAAGGTCAAGTTTGTATCTATGGTGATCAGTTAAAGAGTATATCAATCAAGTTGATTGAATAGTGTGTCTAGTGGTGAAATTCATGTTGCATATCAGATGGTGTTCAAGGATAATGCATAGTACAACCTATGTGAGATCATGAGAATTTAGTTATTTGTGAACATGGAGAGAATCAAGGACAAGAAACAAGTTTTCATGTATGGCTCAATCCTGGTATGTATATTTTTCTATTTGCAAAATTATTTCCCTAGTATCGATAATGTTCAGTGGTCAACCAAAAAACTGGTAGTAGTGCATATTAAGGAATGCATAAAAATTTTAGGAAATAACTTTACTAGTGCAATGTGGGGTTATTTCAAATATTTTCATAAATGAATGCATGAGAGGGAAAGGATCCCAACTCATATTGTAGAGAAGTACAAAGAGGACATATGTTTCATTATAGATATTGATACATGTAGAATGCAAGCGGTACAACCAAGAACTTCTTGGGCTCTATCGATGGGTTATGAGGTAGATGGTGATATCTTATCACTACATGATGATGAGTTACTATCCAAGCCAATTAATAAAAGTTGATGACCTAGCCAAGAAGAGTGGAATTACCAAGGAGATGATGGATAATATTAGGAAGAAGTTTGTGAATGAAGAGGTTGGTACTTCTGGTGTTTTACAAAAGAAGTTGAGGTAGAGCTTGCATCTTCTACAACCAGTAAAGATAAAAGAAGAGAAACTAGAAGCTCCACTGTGAAAAAGGAAACTCCTTCCCTTGTTACTAGAACACAATCAAGGAGGAAAACTATAATACATACTGAAGCATCAATGGTTAAGCAAAATCAAAAGGAAAAAGGTAAAGACACCTGAAACTGAGCAGAGGACTTACAAGAAAAAGAAGAGTGTAATACATGACTATAAAGAGTCAACAAGAAAGAGAAATAAGAAAGATGTAGTAGAGGAATAAGAAGCTAAAAAAAACTCTAACACAGAGCAAACTGAATTAAGGGCCATTGGTAAAAGATCTAAGCTTTTAGGCATGACAACAGAGAAATCAATCAATCTAGTGACTAGGAGATCTAATACTGCACATAGCACAACTGAAGAAGTTAGAGAATATGGAAGTATCAAAAAGGTAAGGGGATGGTATGATACATTTAATGATGAGGATAAGAAAAAGATTGAAGAAGTTGTCATATATAGTTTGCATAAGTTTTGCAGAGGACCTAGTGAGCTACATAAAATTATACCTGAATCATTGTACAATAATATTGATGCCAGGTGGAGGTATGCTCTTAAAGAAGATAGAGAAATGTTGGAACAATATTTAGTAGAACTAATGCCTGAATTGTCTATAGAATAAGTGAATCTTACAATTGAGGCTATGAGACCAAAATTTAGAACAAGAAGTAGAGTATGCAGAATACTCATTGGAGAATCTCAGGTAGTTCATGATGAAACTCTTGATATCATGAAGAAAGAATTGGGAAAAGAGGATGAACCTGTGGATGATATTGAAGAGGAGAAACAAAATTAAGAACCTGTCATTGAAGAGGTAATAGTAGATTAATTTGTTACTATTGAATATGTGATTGAATAAATTATCAGTGATATACATTTTGATACTCCTCAACAAGTTCATATTGTTGAAGTTGAAGATGTGCAAAGAGAAGAGTGTGCAAAAAAGGATCAGACAAAAGAGGTTGAGTTACCTGCTATAACTGCTACATTAGAACAGAAGAAAGATGAAGTTTCTATGGAGGTTACAACTAGTGAATATGTAAAGAAAGTTGAAACGCATGAAGTGGATATTTCAGCACATTTCGTAAAGAGGAAATTAGATCTAGGTGTGAGCTCAAGTAAAAAGAAGGAAAGAAGATCAATATCTATCTTGAGGAAGAAAATGAAGATGAACTTGGAGATCAGGAAGTTGAAGTATTTCAAGGACCTATTGATGTTGCCAAGATGAGTCCTAGTAAATTAATGAGAATATCTAAGATAATGAAGTTGAAAGCTAAAAGGGATAAGCTTAGAGATGAGAAGAAACAAGAACAAATACTTTTTTTTTCTAGAGACATTCTTGCAGATCTTGTATCTAAATTTGAATATGATCTTAATGCTACACCAATTGACCAAATAGATACTTATATAAGTGTTATCTCTGAGGAAGTTACTAGTCTAGAGGAAGCTGTTGAGTATAGAGAAAATGTGAGGTCCACTTTCGGCCCACATAGTGATCCTGTGTTGTACATATTAGCTATCTTTTTGATTATGTTTCTTTCAGGGATACTTGGACTTTGTCGACTACTGTTATATTATGTTTGGACTCGTTGGATTGTTCTTTTGATGATTCTGCTTATGGGATCCATGATGTATAGATTTGGTTTATGTTTTTATATGATGTTTTGTGAACCTGATGGTCTAGATGATATTTAAATTACGTTATGTAATTTCATTTGAAATGTGCAATCAAATCATGAATATTATATGCAATTGACGTATGAGTTGAATTATGCAATTTAATGTTTAAATTTCGCTATATCATATATGTTATTGTAATGGTTTTCTTCCTTGAATTACTGATGCTGCATTTAGGTATTGCAGGTGGAAGGACCATGGAAACACATTCGGGGAAAACACATTGAACATAGGGTAACCAGTTATACCAAGGCCCCGTCTATTAAGAGACCTGAGGCCTCGTTGTTAAGTAATTTATTTCGTAACAGTAATTTGAATGTTTGTATGTTATGTGTTGTTATTCTGGATGTACCTTTCGTGAAATGTTATTTTGTTAAGTGTCGCTTGACACCTATGTTCAATGTTATTAAGGTACGTCGTGTGTTGTGTGAGAGCACTTGCTAGGAGTTTTAGGGATATCTTAGCACTCCTTTCTGCCATAGGAATCTTTATGCAATCTCATTCCCCATTTCCGATGTTATTTCTCGACATGGGTTTAGAGGGTTAATAATGGCCTTAGGAGATAGTTTTATGCTTAATTTGTTAACCCATTCCATGTATCCATGGGTTAGGGGTATTTTCACCTCTTTAGAAGCCTAAAAGTGACTTTAGGACCCTTTTAAAATTTCATTTTCCTTCTTGAGCGAAAATTGCAACTTGCATGTTGGAACCTCATTTATGAGGTTAGGTGTAGAAGCCCTATTTAGAGGAAATTTTGGCTTAGGGTGATTCATTCACCCATTCTCTATTTTTAGAGAGCTTTCAGAAAGTTAGAGGGAAAAAGGCTTGAAGCTTGGATTAGGGCTCAACAACATTCTACCATAGCTTGGATTTGAGGTAGGAATTCATGTGCTCTATCTGTTTGTTTGAGATGTTTGTTAAAATGATCATGTTCTTGGCTCCCCATGGTTGGTCATGGTGGAGGTTTGTTTTGTTTAGTGTTGTGTTTTAGCTCCCCATGGTTGGTCATGGTGAGAGCAAGCTTGCATATGTGTTTATCATGTAATTGAATTTTTGGGTTGTTTACTCTTAGATTCTCTCACCCTTGGGAGGGAAGAGAAATCAAGAGGGGGTGTGGAAATGGAGGCAACTCCATGTGTAGAGTCTCCTCCATGTGTGGGGAAGGATGAACCTTGGGTGAGTGATTTTCCCCAAGAGACCTTGCATGTAGCCCTTGTGGCAATGGGGGGCATAAGGAGGGAAAATTGGCCATGTGTGCCTTGTATGTATTTGAGAAATATGGGTCCATGTGTGGCCTTGTATATTATGCAATGGTAATCTCCATGGTTTTGTCTACCACACCCTACAAAGGAAATTCATGGGAATTCCTTAGTTTACTTCTTGAGGGAATTTGGGAATTTTGTCCATGTTTGTTAAATCATGTTGTGATTGTGTGTATATGTTTGTAACCTGTTCAATGTGTTCTCCCCAAGCTCGGGGGTGGTCTCATGAGAGACCTTGGATGGGAGGTGAGCTCCCATGGTCTTTTCCTTGTTTTGTTTGCATATGCAGATTTTGAAGTATGGAAGCATGATGCTAAAGAAGATAAAGACTTTTGCTTTGATGTATTTGAATGAGGAATTCACTCTATGTTTGAAAGAGGAATTCACTCCATATTTGATTCATCCTTGTAAATTTGGAATGATGTATTCAATCTCCCTTTGGAGCTCTTGTATAATGTATTTAGAAAGAAAAACATGTTGCTATATTGATCTATCATTGCCAAATTTATATTTTAGAAGATGCTTTCATTATGAGATTCATGTAAAGAAAAGCAAGCTTCATTTGAATATTGCAATGTTACTTTGTAACCTAGGAATGATGTAAATTTCAATGGGATAAAGATAATGAGATGTTATGTAATTCATAATATGTATAAGATGAATCCTTGCATGTTTCTTAAAAGACCTTTATCTCTCTCTCTACCATTGAAATTACTCTCTTAATTATTGCAATGAGTTCTTCAAGTTGATAGAATCTATATTGATATGTTATCAGCTCTCACTTGAATGAAATAAGGAGATTGTAGCTCCATTAGATGTTTTAAATTGGTTAAGATCAATTCATATATACTCTGAATATGTGTTTGAAAACACTCCTTAGTTCTATGATATTGACAAGAGAAAACTATGAAAAAATTATGAGCATTTAGTCTTTATAAAAGACCTTATTTGATTATCAAACAAACTATGTAATTCTATGTATGAAATACTATCTAATCTCTATATTCTAAACCCCTTATTCCACCTAAGAGACTACCTATTTTCATTGCTATGAATTCATAAATTTTCAAAGAAGAAAATGAACTAAGTAGTGCTAAAACAAAATAACACTACCCAGAAAATTTTAAAGAGCAAATAGCTCTCTGGATTTTGTATGGGAAAGAATTCCCATACAAAAATCCAACCACAGTCATTTAATATTATTAAATCTGCCACCTTTGCCCAAGCTTATAAATAAAATAAACTTTTAAACAAAATATCATTCTTACCTTTTTGACAAGCCTTTCCCCTAGGCGCAGGTGGATGAAGGCTAAGGCTTTGTAATTAATCCCAATCCTTTTGGATGATGGGATGGTGTACTAAGTGCCACCTAAACAAGCAACTTGTTAGCTTTTAAAAGCTTTGTCTTCCAAAATCCACGCAGCCCTTTGGAGGAGTTAAAACTTGTTAATAGTTTCCTTGTTTGAAGCTTAAAAGGGTAGGTGGGTTGTCATGTCTTGGCATTGTTTTAAACCTCCTTTCAATGCACATCACCTCTACCTTGAATTGCGCCCCCCTTGCTTTATTTGAATTTCAAACTCCTCATGGCACATGGGTAGAGGAGGCTAAGAGGCTAGTGGGTAGGCTGGTTTAGCAAGTTAGATTTTTTAGGAAGGAGTTGGTAGTTAATTTTGGAGGATAGGGTAGTTGTAGTATGTAGGATATTTTGAAGTTTTAAAGATTGTTTTTTTGATAGGTTGTTTAGTAGTTTAGTTAGTCTAGTTAGAAGTTATTTAGATGTTTAGATAGTTAATAAGATTGTTTAGTGGGTAATAAAGTTATTTGTTATTTTATGTTATTTTGTTATTATTGCTTTTGGACTTAATAATAGTATAAATAGATATTATGTTATGCAAGGAATTTTATAGTTATTGGTAATTCCCATTTTGTTCAATATTGATAATTTTAAGCATGTATTAAATATTAGTTAATAAATTATAATTTATTAATTAATTAATATCTATATTACTTAATTAATATTTTATAATTATTAATTAATAATATATAATAATTAAATATAATTAATGATAAAGACTTATAGTTTTTATTTTCTAATTTGTTTATAAACTTAATGAATCAGTTCATGTTTATCCTGTATTTCGAATCAAATCGATTAAGCTCCATGATCAGATTGGACTTAATTTAAACATTAGTAAATTGAATGACCGTCATATGGAATAACGTAAACATTAGTCATTCTTGTCCTTTTAGTCGACCACTGAGATCTATAGTTGATCAACGATAATTTTGATCGTCATGAAGATGGACGTACTTAACCTTAATTAATTTTCCTCTAGCATCCTTTTTAGACAGCATTGTCGAGGTTGTTCACCTGATTCATTGTAACCTCGTCGTTGAACTCACTAACCCGCATCTTGTGTGTAGAAACTTATCACCTTTTAAAAAAAATTTGTTGGTTGTGTTTTGACCCAACTTTTGGGCATCACAGAAAAGATGAACTATGAAAACAACATAACTGATAAGTTAATGGAGTCTATTGCATCATACAAATAGAAACCTTAAATTCATGTGAACTAGGTGAAGGAAACTTTGAAAGCAGTTGGTAATTTACTTGTCAAAGTTTCTAATTTTTCTTTGTTTACTAAAGATTTAGAGCTTAAAAGGAATGAATCTCAATAGGATCTTAAAATATTAATTTCTATTTTTTTATCCTATTACACATTTAGAAACCACTTATGGATCACAAGTGAAAATGGTTAATTACAATTTGAAGACTATTCAAGCAGAACAAGATAAAAGAGTAACTACATTGTTGGATTTACAGACCTATTTGATACCTACAATAGATATTATGCAAAAAAAGGTTAGAGAATCTGAAGTGACTCTTGGATTACCTGACATGAGTGTACTTTAATCTAGGAGGAGTTTGCTTCTATTCTACGTGAGCAGATTCATGCTATGGAGAATTTGCAGAAGTCATGGGAGCGTTCTTTGGAGTCAACCAAAGTCAATTTCAAATAAGTTTTTGAAATACCGTGATCAGTAAGATGATTTCATTTTTGACATTTATATTTGTACCTTTTCCATTATTGTCCAAGTGGGAGTGATCAGTACAGTGAAAATGGAGTTAGATTAAATGTGATGACCCCTTTTTAACCACTTAACCTAAATTCCATCATTTAGGCATAAATTAGGAGATCATTCAATAATTAGCAACATATATCCATCACTATCATTAAAGTTTAGAGGAAAAGAAGCTATTGAGTGTTAATCTAATGAACATAGTCATTTGGACGATTTCTTCATATAGGGCATAGGAGTCTTTCTCCCTCCCTTACTACGATCATCATAAGATGGAAGACTTACAGTGCCAAAGGGCGCGTGAAATAGACTACAAGCGGCTTCCCTTTAGGATAACCATCATGTGCTCGAAATTACTCCACCTCTCCCTCCACAAACTCCCTACCCTAAGATATCATAATGTGGGACGAGAAATAGATCCCTATGTACTATAATTAGAACATGTTCCCAAATGTCACCATTATATATATATATATAAACATTTATTATTTATGTCATGTTACTTCGTCATGTTTATATTCAATCTGATTTTCACATAATTCATAGTAAATATCATATTGGTTTCTAACACATTGGGTATGGCACGTAATGCCAGGAACGTACCTTATCCTATTTGGGCGGTACTGCCAAGTACCACTATAAAGGCTATCAACTGTGCTTGCTCCGTATTAAGTGTTTGGTCTGTGCATCTTCCTTTTCTTTCCACCGTATATTCCCATTGCCGAGGATACCAATCGGTATTTATAAGTATTGATTGGTATCTTCCAAACGGTACATCCCTTGGGTGTAGTTATTAATCCGGTACTGTATAATTTCATTTCGAATATGCCGATGATAATATTAATACTTATTTTATATTTGTTTAATAATAATATTATTAATGCATAATTTATCAACACTATAATATTAATTTAATCATTGATATTTATAGTGTTAACACTAATAATTTAACACTAATTTATTTATAATTTTTTCACAATAATTGAATAACTTATGTATTAAAATAACATTTAGGATATTGATCCCAATAATTGAACAAATGTAAGCATAAAGAAATATTATATTAATTATGGCTCATGACAGTCCACCCTTCCTGAATTTGCTTGTCCTCAAGCAATGTTGAGTGAGAAATGACTTTTTCTCCCACCCATGTAGCATCTTCCCTGGGTAGATTTTTCCATTTTACTAAGTATTCTGGAATAGTCCTGTTCCTCAATTTCTTGTCATGCCTATCAAGAATAACCTTAGGTTCCAAGATGAGTTTTCCTTCATTGTCTAGTGGCGGCAATTCCACACAAGGGCTTATTTGTTTTCCAAGGACTTTCTTTAGTCTAGATACATGAAAGATGTTATGAATCCTGCTGTTCTCGGGTAATTCTATTTCATAGGCTACTTCACCTACTCTTCTTAAGACCCTATATGGTCCATAGAAACATGGCTTTAGTTTCTCTGCTCCACTGACCTTAAGTGAAGATTGCTTGTAGGGCTGTAGTCTTAAAAATACCAGATCTCCAACTTTGAACATCCTTTCCACTCGCTTTCAATCAACATATATCTTTTGTTGGTTTTGTGCATGGTGGAGATTATCTTTTAGAGACTTCATAATATCAATGTTTTGTTGGATGAAATCCTTGGCTCCTGGTACCTTGCTTTCTTGAGTAATCAAATCTCCGATTGTGGTGGCCTCATATCCATATAGTGCTTTAAACAGACTCATCCCAAAAGACATGTGATGGGTGGTATTATAGTAGTATTCTCCTAAGTGTAACCATTTGGTCCATGCATTTTGTTGTCCAATCACATAGTTCCTGAGATATCCTTCTATCCATTTATTAACAATTTTGGTTTTCCCATCCGTCTGGGGGTGGTAACTTGTGCTGGGAGTCAGCTCAGTTCCTGTTAACCAAAAAATTTCTTTCCAAAATAGGCTAAGAAACTTGCTATCCCTGTCACTAATAATATTCTTTGGTAATCCATGCAGCCTGAAAATTTCTTTGAAGAATATCTCTGCTATCTGTGGTGCCTTATAGTGTATGGATATTGGGAAGAAATGTGCATATTTGGTCAACCTATCCACCACTACAAAGATAGAATCTCTTTCTTGCACTTTTGGTAACCCTGTAATGAAATCCATTGAAATGCTTTCCCACTTTTGATTTGGAATGGGTAATGGTTGAAATAAACCAGCTGGGTGATTCTGTTCGGACTTATTCTTCTGGCATGTAATACATTCTTGGACATACTTCATAATGTCCTTTTTCTGGCCTTTCCAAGAGTACCTTTCCCTTATCTTCTTGTAAGTCTTATAGAACCCTATGTGTCCTGATAGAGGATTGTCATGGTATTCCCTCATAATCTTTTCTTTAACCTTGGAGTTTATATAGAATGAGTTCTTCAATTATTTTAAATTCATCATTTGGTATATTTCCTTCCATGATCTCATTAGTTCATGGATCCTTAGCATATTCTGCAACAATTTTATTTTTCCAATTGCTTGTGATACTAGTTAGAGTGTTCAAATGACCTCGCCGGGATAAGGCATCTGCTACTACATTATTGGTTCCTTTGACGTACTCAATATCAAAATTATAGGCTTGGATCTTGCTTACCCATTTTTGTTGATGATCATTGAGGTCTTTTTGGTTCATAAAGAACCTTAAGCTATTATGGTCTGTCTTAATATTGAACCTTCCACATACTAGGTATTGTCTAAATTTTGCCAATGCGTGCATGATAGCCAACATTTCCTTATCATAGATTGAGTAGTACCTTTCTATCCTTGAAAGTTTTCGGCTCTCGAAAGCAATAGGGTGTTTGTTTTGCATGAGTACTACCCCAATTCCTTCTCCTGAAGCATCACACTATAACTCAAAAGGTAATGTAAAATCTGGAATAGCCAAGACTAGGCAAGAGCTCATTTTTTCCTTTAGCCCTATAAAAGCTTCCTGTGCTACCTCATTCCATCCAAAATTTCCTTTTTTTGTTAAGTCTATCAGTGGGGATGCTATCTTGGAAAAATTCTTCACAAATCATCTGTAATAACTACATAAGCCTAAAAATCCCCTAAGTTGAGTTAGGGTTTTGGGTTTTGGCCATTCCCTTATTGCTTTAACTTTTTCTTCATCCATGCTTACACCTTTGGCACTGATTTTATGACCCAGGTAGAGAATTTCTTCTAACCCAAATTCACACTTTGATGCTTTTGCAAACAAGGATTTAGATTCCAATATGTTTAAGACTTCTTCAATGTGTTGGAGGTGCTCTGTTCATGACCTACTATATATGAGGAGGTCGTCAAAGAATATGAGTAAAAACTTCCTGAGTTGTTTTCGGAAGATATGATTCATTTATGATTGGAAAGTGGCCGGGGCATTAGTGAGACCAAAAGGTAAAACTAGAAACTCAAAATGCCCATAATGACATCTAAATGCAGTCTTGGGAACATCCTCCTTCCTCATTCTGATTTGATGGTGTCCTGATCGTAAATCAATCTTAGAGAAATACATTGCTCCATGAAGTTCGTCTATGAGCTCATCCACTCTAGGAATGGGATAGCGATTTTTAATAGTTTTCTTGTTTAGTGCTCGATAATCTATACACATCCTCATTGTCCCATCGTTCTTTTTCACAAGTACCACCAGTGATGCAAAAGGACTTGAGCTAGGTTGAATATGTCCCATTGCTAGGAGTTCTTGAATGGCTTTTTCAATTTCATCTTTATATTTTTGAGGATGTCGGTAAGGGGTGGTAATCACTGGTTTAGCATCTTTTTCCAATTCTATAATGTGTTCAAATCCTCTTTTAGGTGGTAATCCTGGTGGGATTTCATCAAAAACCTTTTGATGTTTCTTAATAATGGGCTCAATATCTATATGGATGGCTAGTTCTTGTGGGGTAGATTGGTTTAGTACTAAGCATTGTGCAACCCACTCTCCTTGACCATGTCATAATATTCTTTCTATTCTTTTGCATGAGACTAATTTTGCAGGACTATCAGGTATTCCTTCCAATGTTATTTCTTCCCCTTCGTGCTCAAATTGGATCTTTAAGTTTGGGAGGTCAAACTTAAAACATCCCAAAGAAAATATCCATGGAGCCCCCAAAATTATATCTGAATCTAGTGGAACCACGTGCAAGTCCTCTCTAATGGTATGCTTCCTTCCCAATGTGATTTCTTGTTGTGGAATCACTTTTGTACATCGTACCAATGATCATGTGGCTTGGGCAGCAGTAAATCCCTTGAACTTTTCAGTTTTTAACCTCATTTTATTAACTAGTTTTTCATCGATGTAGTTATGGGATGCTCCACTATCAACTAGTGCAATGACTTTTTGCCCATTGAGAGTGCTCCTAATTCTTAAGACTCGATGTTCAGAGGATTGAGTAATAGTTTCTATCACTCCATATTCTTCTCCTTCTTCTTCTTCCCTTTCTTCATGTCTTGCTCTTTTTTTGGTATTTTCTTCCTCAGGATCTTCTTCTATTCTTTGGATGCGGCCCCTCTTTTTACATTTATGTCCTGGTACCCAGTCTTCATTGCAATTACGACAAGGGTTTCTCTTCTGGTTGCAACTATGGTTTGGCCCCCATGGTTCTTGGCATTTGAAGCATAAATTATTTTTCTTTAGCTCATCTCATTCTTTTATAGGTATGAGCTTTTTGTATGACTTATCTTTCTTGTGGGATTGTGTGTTGGGCTTACTCCATGACTTGTTACTCGTAGTTGAGACTTCCAACCTTAGTGCTATTTCAAAAGCATCATCTAGGGATGTAGGCTTTAGGGCGCTTACTAGTCCCTTTAATGAGTCCTTTAATCCTTCTATGAATAAGTAGGTGGAGCGGTCATCATCTACTCCTGTGACCTAGACTGAAATTTTTTGGAACTCTTTTATATAATCTTCTACCGTTCCTTGTTGCCTTATTTGAGTCAATTTCTTAAAATTTTCTTGGGGATGCCTTCTATCAAATCTCTTAATGAGTTTTTGTGAGAATTCTTCGTAAGAAGTAATATTCTGGTGCCCTTGAGTAAAAAGGCCATGGTGCCACCAATCATGCGCCGTTCCCTCCAAGTGAAGAATCGTGAATTGGAGTGCGTCCTCTTCCGTCATAGGGCTAAGGGTAAGATAAGTATTCAATTTTTGTAGCCAAGCGTGTGCAGTGGATTTTCCCGATCCATCAAAATTTGGGAGTGTTACCTTATTTACTTTGCTTTTAAAATCTTGATTTTGAGGTCTCCTTTCTCTCCTAGGAGCTTCTTGTCTGTTAGCTTCACAAAATTCTCTAAATGTTACTAACTCTCTAATTTATGGTTCAAGGCTTGCATAAGCTCTAGCATTCTCAATGGCATTATTGGTTGTTTGTCCCGCTCCTTCTTCCATCGAGGGATCCTCCCTAGGTAAGAAAGGGGGTTTGGGCACCCTAGATGATGAAGCTCCATTATTTTCTGAGTGGTTTGAGCTTACGTCTCTCCCACTAGAATTATTGTTTTTTAGATTGTTTATGGAATTTCCCATGTTTTGTAATGCTTGGATAAGTGCTTGGTTTGACCTCTCTATTTGCTCTGCTAGGGTTTGGTTTGTCTGTTCCATAATATTCCTAAGTTCATTAGATAATTGTTCAGCCATGGCGGCACTTCCTCTAGTTTGCATGAACTTTACTTTCAAAGGATGGCAGGATTATGCTCTGATACCACTTGTGATGACCCCTTTTTAACCACTTAACCTAAATTCCATCATTTAGGCATAAATTAGGAGATCATTCAATAATTAGCAACATATATCCATCACTATCATTAAAGTTTAGAGGAAAAGAAGCTATTGAGTGTTAATCTAATGAACATAGTCATTTGGACGATTTCTTCATATAGGGCATAGGAGTCTTTCTCCCTCCCTTACTATGATCATCATAAGATGGAAGACTTACAGTGCCAAAGGGTGCGTGAAATAGACTACAAGTGGCTTCCCTTTAGGATAACCATCATGTGCCCGAAATTACTCCGCCTCTCCCTCCACAAACTCCCTACCCTAAGATATCGTAATGTGGGACGAGAAATAGATCCCTATGTACTATAATTAGAACATGTTCCCAAATGTCACCATTATATATATATATACACACACACACACACACACACACACACACACACTTTTAAATTAAGATTTACCTAATTTTATATATACATACATACATAGATTATATATATATATCCTTTTAAATTAAGATATACCTAATATATATATATATATATATATATATATATATATATATATATATAATATATATAAAATATATATATATAATATATATATATATATATATATTAACATTTATTATTTATGTCATGTTACTTCTTCATGTTTATATTTGATCTGATTTTCACATAATTCATAGTAAATATCATATTGGTTTCTAACACATTTGGTATGGCACGTAATGCCGGGAATGTACCTTATCCTGTTTGGGTGGTACCGCCAAGTACCACTGTAAAGGCTATCGACTGTGCTTGCTCCGTATTAAGTGTTTGGTCTGCACATCTTCCTTTCCTGTCCACCATATATTCCCATTGCCGAGGATACCAATCAGTATTTATAAGTATTGATTGGTATCTTCCAAACGGTACATCCCTTGGGTGTAGTTATTAATCTGGTACTGTATAATTTCATTTCAAATATGCCGATGATAATATTAATACTTATTTTATATTTGTTTAATAATAATATTATTAATTCATAATTTATAACACTATAATATTAATTTAATCATTGATATTTATAGTGTTAACACTAATAATTTAACACTAATTTATTTATAATTTTTTCACAATAATTGAATAACTTATGTATTAAAATAACATTTAAGATGTTGATCCCAATAATTGAACAAATGTAAGCATAAAGAAATATTATATTAATTATGGCTCATGACATTAAAGGGGAGTAGTTTGATTATTTTCACTATGTCTTGCCATCAATGCCAAAGGGGGAGATTCTTGGCATTATGATGGATCTTAGGTTGAGATGTAGAGTGTTGATGTTTATGATTTTTTCATTGATGGAAACTCTATCATTCTATAAGATATGATGTATAGATTGTAGATATCGATGAACTAGATGGATAGGTAAGACACAATATGCTAAGTGTTCTGACCGGTGAATATGAAGGCACTAATAGGAAGTGTTTTACATGGATATTGAGATAGATGAAACTTTGGGAGGTTTGATTGTTCCTAGTGGTTTACCAAGGTTAGATAACTATAGTTGTACAATCACAACTGATAACTCAATGATTTGGGTGAGTTGGTATTTTGGTGAGATGATAAGTGTGAACCATTGTGTTACCGATTGGTTCCTGATGATCAGATGATCAAGGTGGTTGATTTTTGGGCCAACATGTCAATATAATTTTGGTAATATATTTTGGGTCGACATGTTAGGTATGATTGGAGTGGTTTTCCATAAGTTAGGTCAATTTGGTGAATCAATTTGTAAAACATTTTTCAAGGCTTAGCCAATTTAAGAACATGAGTAAAAAAGATGGACTAAATCACATGATTTAGGGTTATGGTCATAATTTTGGGTGTTGCAATCAGACACAAAGGTGTGCCAAAGTTTAGAGATTACAGAGGAATTGACAGGAAAGCAGGTGTCATTCTCAAATCAGTCATTTGAGTTCATTGCTCAAGGCTAACTCTAATAGGTTAGAAGGTTAAATCCCTTAACCGAGTGGACTTTAACATGTCGTATTGTATAAATCCTTTAATAGATTGACTTATTAACTAGATTTATAAATCCTCTTGTGAGGTAGATCCTAACATAGCTTTTATAGCTTTTGGTACTTCTAATAAGGTGCTAGTCACTTCTAACTGGGTGAACCCTTAATAGGGTATTTAAAGCTCCTAACAGGGCAACTCTTTTAGCTGCAGTGAAGAGATTTGTGGGTGTCATCCCCACCGTGGTTTTTACCCTCTTACAAGGGTTTCCATGATAAAAAGAGTGGTTCTGTGTGTTATGATTTGTGGATGCTTGAATTGTTTTACTTCTATTGCATAGTTTCACTTTCTTGTTTGGTTGTATGGAAGTTTCTTAAAAGTATAATCACTTTAGTGTTTGAATTGGTTCATTACCTGTTTACACAGATTAACCCCCCCTCCCACCCCCGCCCCCCTCTTAGTGTCTTCTATATCTAACATAAAGGTTGTACCAATGCATCCAAAAAGGCTCTATGGTTAAAAAGACTACTTGTAGATTTGAGTTTACCTCAAGAGGCTTCTACACCATTGTATTGTGGCAATCAAAGTGACATTTCTTTAGCAAAGAATCCAATCTTCCATGTAAGGACTAGACACAATGCTCTTCAACATCACTTCATTAGAAATAAAATTGAAAACAAACAAATTCCTATTTTGTATTGTAAGGGTGAAGATCAAGTTGCAGATATTCTCACCAAACCTCTTTGTAAAGATAAATTTCTCAATCATTGTAAAATTATTGATTTGTAACCACTTGAAGGGGTTTTTGTAAACCCCCAAGTAAAGATTAAGGGGCGGGGGGGGGGGGGGGGGGGGGTGTGGGGGGGGGGGGGTTGAAATTAATCTTTACTTACTAAAGTTAATTTCCTCCTTTTGTCTCCTGTAGAAATATCCCTAAATAATTTTTACAAGTTCTTTTTCTTCTTTGAGTTCTCATAACTCATTTTCTTTATTCCAAATATTTAGAATATTATATTTTGTCCTTATGAGGATTGTGAAACACTATACATACATAGGATATTAGATGGTATCCTTAGACTTAGGATTTGTATTCTCTCTCTCTCTCTCTCTCTCTCTCTCTCTCTCTCTCTCTCTCTCTCTCTCTCTCTCTCTCTCTCTCTCTCTCTCTCTCTCTCTCTCTCCCACACACACACACACACACACACACAATGCTCTTATGTACAAATATTTTTCCATCTACATAATATTGGATATTTTTCTTCATTTTCCCCTTACAAATATCATGTCTCCTTCTTGGATCTTGGTGTTTCTTTCTCTTCTTTTGACTTCTTTAATGCTAACATTTACTTTCAAACAATTTCTCTTGATTAGTTAATTTTTTATTCTCTGTGTTATTATACTTTCAATATGATATAGAATAGTATACAATATTATAATTGTGAATTTTTCATATTCATGATCTTTTTCATTTAGTTTTGTGTGAATTTTAAAAATGTCTCTAGATATGTGTATATATATGGTAACAAACAACATGCAGTAGTGTGTGAAGTCAAACCTATTTAGGTAATAGTTATCCACTCTTATAAACCCACATCTCTTTTCTTTAATCATGATTATTGAGTGTGTATACATAGGTTTCCTCAAGTTATTCCAACTCCATATATTTTCCCACCTCAAGTTTCTCCATCTCCACGTATTTTCCCACCTTAAGTTCCTTAAACTCCCACATATTTTCCCCCTTTTCCCTAATCATGAATATTTTTAACATTCATTTTCATACTATACCACTCTCTCCCTAATTTTACAAGCCATCACGACCTCTCTTCAAACTATCATTTTGTACAAATGGTCTCAAAATATTAAACTATTATGTCTCTCAAAATCTCATAAAGTGGTCTTTAAATCTTGTAGACAAGTAATTATCTCACACACACATGATTATTTTTTCTAATTTACTTTATACTTATGAAGTTATAATACTATTACTCTATCATTCTTCATATGATAAATCTTTCTATAATTATACAAGCACAACTTGAATTGAATAAAGCATTTAATAATTTGTATGGATAATATAAAATTATAATCGAGCAATAAGAATCTATAGAAATCTGCAATAACACTAAAATCTCAACCATAAAGAGATTGTTAGGCAATTAGTATTCCCAATATCCAAAGAGGAAAGGAAACTTGAGAGAAATGCATACACAAATCAAGATATTGAAATCAAATAACAAAGGAGCATATGTGAACCCATAATTCCTCATTTGTTCTCCTTCTTCATGCAATGTTGGACTCTTAGTAATAAAATCAAGATCATGCCAGAGTAAGAATTCAATTCATAAAAGTGGTTCCTAAAATATGTGAGAAGGCTCTCATTATATAGAATTTTAGAGGTTTTAGTCAGGATTCCTTGATTTGTTGGTTGATTGGTTGTGATTCAAGAGTTGAATTTAGAGTGAGTGGGAGTTCAACTTAATTGATTGCTTTGTCAGCTGATTTGATTGATCTGTTAGCAAAATTGATTGAAGAGTTGAGTAAATTGATTGGAGACTTGACTGATGAGATGGAATAGAAGACTAAATAGATTGATTAGTCAGGAGAGAGAATCGTGGAGTTTCAGAGTTGATTAGATAGTTATGATTTGTGATTGATTAGCAAAGTGAAAGTTAGAATTAGTTAGCTTTGGATGGATAAATATGATTAAATAAATAAAATAATTTGTTTACTTGTACATGTGGAGATATTATAAATAAATAATAACTTATTTATTTATGGAGGATTGATTAGTAAATAAATATTATTTACTTAATTATGAGTGGGAAACCAATTTAATTATTACATAAATACAATAATAAAAAAGAAGGAATATTAATTAAATATGATTATTTAATTATTATAATGAGATAGGGAATAATTAAATAATGTTTAATTATATAATTACTTTATAGAAGAATAATTGATGAATAATTGATTAGACGTTCAATAATTAAAGTAATTAATTAAAATCACTTAATTACGAAATTAAAGAGAAATGATGATTTTGAATTTAGAATATAGTAGAAAGACACAAATTAAGAATAATAAAGATTATTTAACAATTTAAGATGAATGTTAGTAAACTCATTGTGTTAGAGAAATTAGTCATTTTTAAGTGTTTACAATAATATATGTGTGTGTGCGTGTGTACATATATATATGTACACACACACACACACACGCACACACACATATCGTGTGCCCCTTCATCTATGCCTTCTTTGGTACATGTTAAGGATTTAGATAGCACACCTCCATCTATTGAGAGCTATCCTATTTAAAGTAATTCCAAGATGTCTTTCCAGAGGAATTGCCTGAATTACCTCCTAAGAGATAATTTGATTTCTCTATTGCCTTGCTTTTGGGAACTGAGCCTCAATCCAAGGTTCCATACATAACAACCACTACTGAGCTATATGAGTTGAAAATGAAATTGTGCGAGTTATTAGACAAAGGGTTTATTAGACCTAGTGTATCACCTTGGGGAGCTCTGGAGTAATTTTTTGTCAAGAAAAAGGATGGTAACTTGTGTTTATGTATTGACTACATAATGCTAAACAAGGTGACTATCAAGAATAGATATCCTCTCCCAAAAATGGATGAATTATTTGATCTATGAAGAGAGATACACTTTTCTCCAAAATTGATCTAATATCAAGGTATCATCAACTTCAAATTAAGGAGGAAGATATACCAAATACTGCATTCAGGAATCGATATGGATATTATGAGTTTGTTCTGTTTCCTCTCAGATTGATGAATGCACCTGTAGCATCTATGAACTTGATAAATAATGTCTTTAGAGATTGCCTTGATGATTTTGTGTTGATATTTATTGATGATGTTTTGAACCAATCTAAGTCCTTGGAGAAGCATGATAAACATCTCAAGATAGTTTTACAACATTTGAGAGATCATAATTTGTATGAAAACTTCCCAAGTGCACCTTTTATCAGAAGAAAGTACACTAATTAGGTCAAATTATATCAACAAAAGGAGTCACAGTTGACCCTAATAAGATTAGGGCAATAGTAAAATGACTTAGTCTTAAGAATAGTAAATAGGTTTGAAGTTTCATGGACTAGCTAGATACCATATCTAAAGTTTTTGGAAGGACTATCCAAAATTGTGACACCCATCACTTCTCTTAAGAAGAAAGGGACAAAAATTGAGTAGATGGATAAATGATTTTAGCTTCTAAAGAAGAAGCTTACTTCAGCTCCTATTTTGACTATTCCTAGTCCCAATGAGAAATTCATAGTTATTACAGATTCATTAGGTGAAGGAATTGGAGGAGTATTAATGAACAATACTCAAGTAGTGACATATGAGTCACAAAAATTAAAGTAGTATGATTTCAATTATCCACCACTTGATTTGGAGCTAGCTGCAATAGTGCATGCATTATAGATGTGTTGACATTACCTTCTAGGTAATCCCTTTGAGTTTAAGACTGATAATTTAGGACTCAAGTACATTTTTACCTAGCCAAACCTTAACGCTCATTAGAGACAATGACTTGAGTTCTTTAATGAGTATGATTTTGGGATTTAATATATAAAAGATGAGGAAAATTGGGTAGTCAATGCCCTCAATAAGAGATAACATATATTAGTTATATCATCCATCAGGACTAATTTGAGGCAATAGGTGTTATAGAATCTTTAGGACGATGAGCATTATGAATTAGTCAAATCAACATTAGAAGATCCATCTGTTTACCACTTAGATGAATATACTTTTGATTAGAATGGAATATTGAGATACTAGGGTAGAATGTATATTCCTGACCAAGTAGGGTTAAGGAAGTTGATCTTAGATGAGATGCATAGTGTGCCTTATTCAAGGAATCCCAATATAAATAAAATGGTAGCTAACATGGGACCATTATACTTTTGGCTAGGACTTTAAAAATGTTAGAATTTTTATTGTTTGAGGTGTTGACATTCATGTTTTGTTATTGATGTCAACATATGTTTCAGTTGGTTTCATCAAGAGTCTTAGATAGATTGGTTATGATAGAATAGGTAGGTCTGACAGGGTGGTATAGAAAGTGTATGACATTCCAAGGTATGCGATCTTAGATTTGTGAAGTAGGAGGTGTGTATACCTTATGTCTAAGGTCACAGATCATTATCTAGTTTTTTGCATGATTTATGGCTGATTTGGTGGAGACTGGTTATAGTGCAGTGATAGAAGATTATGATAGAGATGGTCTCTAAGTTTTCAAGATAACTTGGATGCAAGCATGGATTGTGGCATGCGAGCTTTAGGTTTGACATAAGACACATGGGAGAATATTATGTGAGATTCTTGGGTCATTGGGATTGTGGTGACATCAGATGAGGCGTGTGATCTTGTGAAGACCTATTTGAGGCCAACTAAAGGAGATAATGTGTCCAGAGGGTTTCTAGCATGAATTGTGGATCTTGGTGTGCATTTGATAATTTGTGTTTGTTGTATACTTGTTTTTATCTTAGCAAGGGTATGTATTCATTTGTGCATTGGGGAAGTCCTAACATGCTAACCTAATTACTTGTTGTAACTTGTAGAAAGGAAAATCATTCATTGGAGTATTGAGTGTGGTTTTAAAAAAAATGTGTTGCAAGCTTGTTGTTGGAGGTCTGTTGGATGTAGAGAAGAGATCATTCATTAAGAACCTCATTGGAAATGTATAGGAAGGATTAGTTTTTGTAAGTCAGTTCATTACTATTATTGTATACTCTTATACATTTATTTGGACAGTGGATCTGAAAGGTGGATTTAACCTTCACTTTGGGCAGTGTGCTCGGGTAGTGAGCCTATCTTTGTACTAAACTCCTACCAGGGTTGGAAAGAATCTTAACAGGGTCTGTCCTTTAACAAGGACATGTATTGAATGTAATAATCAGCTCCTAACAGGGTATGTCCTCGACAATAAATCTTTGTGTTATGGTGTTCAAATTTTGTGGTGTTCTTGTGGTTATATTATTGATTCAGTTTGTTTAAAGTAATCAGATTAAAAGGAATTTAAGTTTAAGATTTGACACACAACTAATTCACCCCCCCCCCCCCCTCTCAATTGTGCTAGTGCATTGTTATTGCTAACAAAAAATATGTTATTACAAACGTGGCCTAGGGTTTAGAATGTCAGTGAGTCAAGGTTGAGCATTGTTATATCCACTTGATGTGCCAGAGTATAGATGAAAAGTTATTAGCATGGATTTTATTCAAGGGTTGCCCATGACTAGGAATCGACATGATGTTATCTTGGTAGTTGTTGACAAACTAACCAAGGTAGCACATTTTATACCAGCAAACCTTAGAGATGGATCGTTGACTTTGGTGAAGAAATTTGAGCAAGAGGTTTCTAGATTACATGGAGTTCTTGAAACTGTTATCTCTGATAGAGATACAAGGATGACTTCAAGGATTTGGACAACTTTGAATGTTGCATTAGGGACAAAATTGAATTTCAATACAACCTATCACTTACAAACAGATGGTTAGATAGAGAGAGTGAATCAGGCTGTGGAGGATTTTCTTAGGATGTACTGTATGGATCAATAATACAAGTGGGGAGAGTATCTTCCCCTAGTGGAGTTCACATATAATCATTCCCATTATCTATCCTTGGGAATGACACCTTTTGAGGCATTCTATGGGAGGAAGTGTTGTACTCCCATCAGTTGGGATAGAATGGTTATTGGTTCAAATACGCTCAAGGAAGTTGAAGAATAGATGAAATTGATTAAAGATAGGTTGAAAGAAGCAATTGATAGACATAAAAGTTATGTTGTTAAAAACAAGTAATAAGAATTAAAACATTTATTTAAAACTAAATTTTCTCCTCTAAAAAAGTCCTCATATCATTATCTAATTTTTTTAATTACTCCTTTTTATGAATATTCTTAAATACTCCTTTTTATCTAATATACAAAAATACTTACACAACTGAATCTAGAAACAACTGGTAAATACCCAAACTACTATCTATAAGAAATTAAAATAATTTCTAACTAAATCAGTCATATTTCCTAGATCCCCAAACTTTATTTACTTAAGTTTAAAAAATAACTATAACTAAGAAAAAGAAACTAATTTATAAAATATACACTTAACATGTGCGTACACACCCATCTTCACTAAAAATCAACCTAGCCAATTATTACCCAAACCATTATTAAGTATTCTTGTCTTTCATACTTTTATTTTACTAAATTTAATTTAATTAGTAGTACATACCATCATAATACAATTTCATTATGTATAATTATGCAAGTTCTTATTTCTTATATTCTTATCTTATAAAGATCCTACTATGGTCCTTTTTGACATTCTCAACAATAAGAGTCAATGAATATTAAAAAAAACATTAACATCAAATGATATTGGTTATAAAGCGCATGGAAGTTAAAGCTGGCCATTAGAAAAATGGAATGTCTTTTTACAAATGTTTGACCACAAATAACTTTAACTTATGATTATGACTTTGAGAGTAACTTTCAGAAGATAAGTCATACGTCAAATTTTCTCTAAAAGAGAATATACTCATTATACAAGACAAATGCACAAAATTTAAAAATTATTTCAAATATACTATTTGTATATTACTTTTCTCTTCATTAAATTATTTGTGATGGAAAACCATGTCTATTTCACCTTGGGCTTTTCAAAAGGGAATAAATATGACCTTTAGAAAAGGTTGATGACTAAAGACATATGGTTTAATTTTGTTTTATTGGTATACATATTTATAGTTTTATTTTTAGAAGTAGTGCAAATTAAATAGTATTTAAAAATGTTATCAAATGATAGGTAGGTATATTAGTATTGGTATTATATGATAGTTTAAAGGTAATGTTGTTATTTTAATCAAGGTTTAAATCTTTTGGGATTATTATTAAGTGTTTATGTTAGAAATGAAGTGTCTAATTTATTACATTTTTATTGTGAGAGATGAACGAGAAAATGAGGTGATTTGAGTGTGTGTCTTTTGTTCAAAATTGAGAATAATTTATCTCTCAAATATATGTTTTTCAATGAGATAATTTATAATATTTTCCACAAACATTCTTTAAGAGTACTTCTCAATACTTTTAGATCAAATATCTTATCCCTATCCTCTTGTCAATAGAAATCTCTTTCAAAGAAAAATACACATACCTAACTTCACTTTGTGCATCTATTGAAGGCTTCTTGATACCAATCCTAGATCATTAAGGCATAAATGTCAACACTATCATCAACAAATTTAATTTAAAACTTTAATATAAATATTTGAGTACTTAATTTTGTGGTATTAAATTATTATCTTGTATTGTTTAGAGACACGTTTTATTTTCTCTATTGAAATTCAATATATTCTGACATGCCATTCATTAAAATTAAATTAGAGATTAGATTTACCCTCAAATTTATAGTATTTTGTATTATATTCAACTTATTTCTTACAGTGCATTTAGGTTCTAAGTTTACATTGAATTAGGGATTCAATTAAAATATTTATAATTATTGTAATCTTCTTTAAATGAATTAGACCATTTAAACATTGAATCAATCCTCCCCCTTTCATGTCAAGTGTAAAATGGTAAAACATCTAGTAAAAATAAATATCTTTTTAATATATGACAGAAAATAAAGGATGATATAAGATACATTACAATATTGAAATATGCATACTTGTGATAGTTTTGACTTAGTTTTTTGTCAATTTTAAACATATTTAGATCTGTATGTATATAGATGGTGATAAATGACATACATTATAAAAGTGAGACCTATATACTAACCATTATTCACTCTTACACTCACATCTCTTTGCTTTAATCATATTTGTTCTTCTAACCACATATTCCCTTACATTTGACATGCCTACATTATCATCACACCCTTACATGCACTTTATCTGTAATGCCCTGCCAGGGAACCCAAGAGAATTTAACTTGAAACATGCACTAAGTTTAGAAAATAATTTTTTTCTTAAGTGTTTACAAACAATAATGATAACAATGCGGAAGCAATACAATCATAAGATATAAACAAGTACATAAGTACAACTCAATACAGTTAACAATTCTCAAGGGTCCCATGGCGTAGAATTACATATTACTAATTAAATATTTTAGATTAAGAATCATTACAAATATCTCAAGTACAAATGAATAACAAGTACATTGAATACCATAATACATGCAAAGCGGGGGGGGGGGGGGGGGGGGGGGGTGGGTCTGGCCCACCCTATGGGCAGCCACTGTTGCCATGACAATAGGGGGGTGAGCTAGACCCCCCTCCCCCCCTCCTTGTATGTATTATGTTTTTTTTTTTTTTCAATATTAAATATTTTTTAATTTAATTAATATTAAATTAAATTAGTTCATTTAATATTTAGTTCTAATTTAATATTTAAATTTAATTTAATTTTAAAATTAGTTTATTTAATAATTTAATTTAATGTTAATTTAGTTTATGTAATATTTAATTTGATTTAATTCTTAAATTAATATATTTAATTTATAATTAATGATATTAATGATTGTTAAATAAGAGTAATTATTTATTTAAGTTAATTGTTTTTGTTTATGTACATATATGCTTTGCTTTGGTTTATGGGCAGTGAGACCCTACGGGGGAATGGTCAAACCAGAGGCTTGTGAAGTAACTATTATCTCATTTGAGTTTTGTTTGCATTCTATCTAAGATCTATTTTGGGGGTCATTTTCTATGGTTACATATGCATTTTTATGTCATGCATTATAATGTGGTATCGATTAGATCTTGTAGATCCAACTTTGTTCTATTGAAACTTATGATTATGAAAGAAACATTGAGAGTGTATTTTATGATGTTTTGGTTGAGGACCAGTGTGTGTCCTTGATATCTTTTGTGGACTAGAATTTTGATCATTATACGTTTATGAAACCTATGTGATTAGTTATGCTTGTGAGCCTAGGGGAGGTTAAATAGGTGCATCTTAGGGGAGTCTCTTACAATAGGGGTCTGTGTGAGGCCCCACCCGAAGTCATTTAAGACTTTCTTGTACTAGCCAGATAAACTTAATATTTTGAAAACTACATATTAGATTTATACTATATATATGATAGGGATTGACCACAACCAATTTTGACACACCCATTTTTAGAACGTTTCTTCATTTAGAGCATTGACTTTATGAAGTATTATGTTGCATCAAGGTTATTTGATATACATGAATATCATGATTATGGTGTGTTCCTTGTGTAGATAATTTAGGAAATGGCAGTTGATTTAATTATAATGATTAATGACCTTATTGGGAATTGAACGATAGAGATATTTAATGATTTTCATTCATGCAAATAATCTCATGTAGAAAGTGATGAAATTGTTATGGTAAACTGAACTGAGAAATGTTATGTGAAAAAATATAATGATTAATTGATGTATGCCTAATTGATGTGTATTCCATATATTATCATGCATATGATTTCTTGAGCTATAGATGTCTAGTTTGAGATGTGTGGGAGATGACCATGAAATTAATTTGGAGAACTAGAACCAAACCTGTGTATGAAAGTACAATCAAAATCAGTGGAAGCCAAGGTTGCGTCTAATGAAGAGATAAAATCTCATTGTAATGTGTTTTATTTTGTAATGTGAATTCTGGCATGATTGTGTTAGTGCATTTTGTATTGCATGTACACATCAAGGGGCATGTAAAGTATATTTTAAAGTTATGTGCATTTTATGGTGTCAGTTGACACTTGTAATGTGTATGTGTTGGCGTCGACGTATTCTTTGGGAGAGAATTTGTAATCAATGCATTCCTTCTACCCTTGTTGAAATCCCATGAGATCATCTAGAAAAAGAACCTTGAGTATGTTCCAAGCATGAACCCTAGACAAAATCTTAGGAAGAAGTTAAAGTGATCAGATTGATCTTTTTCAGGGGAAGATAGCCTCTCTTCTATAAGACCAACTATTGCAGCTATGGGAATCGATCATTTATTGTAATGCAACCACCAAGGTTGAGTCTCAAGCCTTCAAAAGTTGATTGTCCAGATGGACAAAGATTAGAATTTGGAAGATTAGATTTTGGACAAATGGTCCTAGGAATAGGCGATGGATCAAATTTTTATGCCTGAACCTAGAAAGCAGTGGGAGTCAGTAGAAACCTATTTAGGGAGATTTTGTGGACTTTTTCAGATCGATCACCCACTCTCTAGTTTTGGAGACATCTAGTTTTGGAAGAAAAATTGCAAGGGAAAATTTGTTGCGTTTGGGCAACTCTTCTTCAACTGTCACATTGTCTTGGATAGTTAGAGGTTGGCTTATCTTCACCTATGTAGAGTAAGAAATGCATCTTTCATATCATGCAATTTGTGCATTTTATGACCCTATGATTTCACTTGTGATGTGAATAAAGTCCTTTTGTTTCGGCTAATGTCTTGTTTATGTTTTTGTGTCCTCTCTTTTGTGTTATTTGTTCATGGGAGTGTAAGGCCAGAATTTACCCTAGGGAGGGAAGTGTAAGCCTTCGGATGAAGGGTCTCCAAACAGTCCATTTGAGTGCTTAGCCTCCCTCCAGAGGAGATAAGGGTTAAGCATCATGGATACTTAGTCCACCTTCATCCCTGAGTTTAGTCAAGTTTATTGAATTTGTGTAAGTTTTTGGGTGAAGGGTCTCCAAACAATCCATCGAGTGCAGGAGTCTCTCTCTTTTGAGAATGGAAGGAAGAAGCATGGATTATGGAGTCCATGTAGTTGTTTGTTTTTCAAAAAATAGGGGGGGTATAAGGGGAGTTATGGGCCTGAGGCCATTTGGGGGGCATAAGGGTTGATTTTGGTTTAGCAGGATGCTCAAAAGTAAGTTATGTGCTACCTTGTGAAGGCATTGTTTGTTATTTTTATAGCTTTCTCCTCATGTATACTTAGTCCACCTTCACCTTGTATTAAGTCAGTTAAATGAATTTGTGTTAAGCCTTGGGATGGGAAGCTCATGTGTGTTCTTTTTTATATTATGTTAAATGTTTCATGTGCTCCATGCTTGTCTATTACCTATTTGGTTTTTGGTTCTCCTAGCTTGGGAGTGGCCTTGTAAAGGCCTAGGTTGGGAGGTGAGCCTCCATGGTCAACCTTGTTTTTATTGTAAGTCCTTGATGCAAGATGATCCAAGAAAGAAATTATTTTGACGAGAAAAAGGGCTAGAAATTATGCAGTTGTATTTATGAACCTTGTGTATTGTTAAAGCCCAATAGAAGCATCTTGTTTGCATAAGAATTCTAGAGCTTGTTATGTGGCAATGGTGATTGTTAACTATTGTTGTTAGAGTTGTTGTTGAGAACTATGTATGTTGAAAGATACTATGTTACCTTATTTTTGTAATCTTAAACTGTAGTCATGTGTAATTTATGTTGAAATTGCTTACCCATGTTGTATCTCTATATTTTGAAATCTGAATGTAATTGATGGAACAGAAAGATGTTAATCTAAAAGTGTTACGTGATGTTTCTTCATTGTGAGAATCTGAGCTCAGTTTTGTAATATCTAATTTGTTAATGAAAAGAAAGGAGTACTGTACATATCGTGTTATTTGAAAATTACATATAGTGTTGCTTCATTTAAATTTTGTGTTGTTAGGAAAGAAAAGAATTATAGGCATATTTGAATTAGTTGAACATAATAGTCTTTCTTTTAAGAATATTTTTGGTTTAATAAATCCAGTCAAATATGACATAATCCTATCTTTCATGTCTCACTTAAGTGAATTATGCTATATAAAATTGCTGGAGGGAAATGGATATTGTTCCTACCTTTGCACCACAAAATTTGTAGTTCTCTGGTTTTAAAGATATGATTTTCGTAACTCAATAAATTTTTAGTTTTGGCCCTTCCACCCAACTAATCTGCCTCTATTATCTTTGGAATATTCAATGGAGAAGTAGAACTTTAACTTTCCCGACCCTTACCTTGTTAGGAACTTTCTAACTCTTGGGTCAGAATATCTGAGATGAACCACCTCTTCTTCTCTCCTGATACTCTGCCCACAAATTATTTTATTTTGAGAAAAGGATGCACTTATACCTTTTCTAGATTATGGGAATTGCTTCTATTTTGTTTTTAGCATACAGAATTTGCATCTCGCACCTTCTTTTTCTGACTGGTTGTAACTACAGAGTTGGAGTCACTTGATTGTGACGTGGGAGAACAAAAAAGAAAATGTAAGTGGCCCTCGGTATCTATCATCAACTGTCAACAACCATTGGATGGAACAAAGATCAATGACCCATGATGTATTTGAGGCCAATTTGAGGGACAACGACCACCTCTTTTTGGAAATATTCCACGGAAGGAAGATGCATGCCATGGGTGGGACCCTCGGCAATTGACAATGACTACCAGCAATCACCAAATGAGCATAAGATCTATGACCCTAGATGTATTTTAGGTCTTTTAAGAAACACTAATCCTTTATTGCATATGCACCATGAAAAGAGGGCACGTGTCCTGGTTTAACATTCAACTAAATATAATTAGTGTAGGTTTAACCTTTTAATGTCATGGTGCATGTGATTTCTTTATTTTTGCTTCCAAGTGTGATATTTTTTTGAAAAGTAGCACGTCGATGACTATTTCCCGAAGAGAAGGTGCATATAACAATATTCCTTGAGACTTAGATTTTCCTCTTAGTTCTCGAGGAAACCTTAACATTTAGTCAGAATTTTGGAGAAGCACCTCTTGCACTTTTCTTTGAAATCTCACCTCCCAACTCTTGACCCATAGCAGAAATGACTTACCATTCTAGAAGATTGCACTGTTTTCCTTGTGTTTGGGAAATTCTTAACCATTCGTTAGAGTTTGGGAAAGAGCATTGCTCTCCTTCCATTGTCGAAACTCTGCACCTCTCTCTATATACTTTTTTGAAACATTGGACTTTGACATCGGGAAGTGTGGAACTCAACTATTTTTCCTTCACCAAAGGTGTCGTCTCTCTTCTTCCTCTCCCAAAGGATGTAATGACTTTATTATGGAAAATTAAGTGGGGTCCACAGTACTTGTCATCAACTATTATTAGTCATTGGATGATGGTTAGATCAAAGGCCCATAGTGTATTTCAAGTTGAATTGAGAAAGGACCTCCTTTTGGAAAAGTTCTCTAGAAGAAGGATGCATATCCAGAGTGGGGCCCTTAGCATTTAATAATAGCTAACCACCACCACAAGATGATCATGAGATCTACAACCAAGATGTATTTCAAGCCTAATTTGGGAAAACAATATCACCTTTGGAAATGTGTGAGAGAATGAGGATGTGTGGCATATTTTCTATTTTTTTATTTTCTGATTTAAATTGTTAGTGTCCTAATCATTTTGCGCTCATACCCTTATCCTTCTAAGATGGATTTAGGATGGTGGATAGAGTTACCAACTTTTGAAGACTCCATTGGTAAGCCGAGTGACATTTGTATGTTGGGTTGCGGGTTAATAATAATTAAAACTAATTAAATAAATATATTAAAATGAAAATTAATATTGTGGCCTTTTATATTTCCAAGTAGAGAATGTAGTGATAAACATATTATTATCTTTAAAAAACAAATTATTGGTATTTTTTTTGGTGTGTTTTTCCCTATTAGTTTTGGGCATGACATTTTGGTATCAAATAAAAGTTCAACACTAGGAACCTAAACCCATTGTGTTTCAACTCTTTAACTTTAAAGTTTTGTGTAGGATGCCTCTAGTCATGAAAAATGCTCATTGGCATGGGTGAGGTGATAGGTGTGCCCGTGTGGTAGTAAGGAATGTAGAGAAGGGGGTGTAGAGTGTTGGAGAGGAGAAGATATCTCCTCCAGATTAGCCACTGAACCCAAACTAGGAGGTACTAAATGTACTACAGAATCTCATTGTGATTATATTAGATAGGCTACCACTAGGGGGCCGAAAAATAGTAGTACAAGAGTGGAGTAGGAGCCCTCCTCCTTGTGATGTAGAGGGTCAGGTAGATCATGAGGTTGAGTCAGTTCATATTCCAGAGCCACCACTTGAGATAGTGCAGAGAGTGCCCCGTGATACAAGGGACCAGATTAGGGAGCTACTACACCTTCAACCACCACCATTCACATTATCTATAGATGGGAATAAGGTTGAGGCTTGGCTCATGAGATTAGAGCATTGCTTTCGGTTGCGCCCTTATGGGAGAAATCTAAAAGCATGAGTTATTGTATATTTTCTTTGAGGGACTGCTTGTACATGGTGGAGATAGGAGGAGTTCAAGAATCACCTGGTCATGGACACCCTCACTTGGGAGACATTCTTGGAGAGATTTAGAGATAAATATCTATTAGAGCATTTTTGAAAACATCATATTGATGAGTTCCATGACCTTTAGAAAAGGGGACTCACAATGGCCCAATATGAGAGCAATTTTTTTGAGATCCTTTCATACATTGACTACATGAAGGATGAGAAACTATAGGTCAATTACTTTATTAAGGGATTGAATCATGCTATATCAGATAGGGTATGCACGGTACCTCTAGGAGATTTATATTGTACCATTGAGAGGACCATGATAACTGAGGAGATACATACTAGATCACATGATTTATGGGATAGGTCTCAAAATTGTAATCTCACACCTCAGGCTTCTAAATATCAAAGACTCCATTGGAAAGGGAATCAGAGATAGTCATTAAGAATATTTTAGAACCCCTCAGCCCCAACAAAAGACTCAACCAAGTCAAAGACAAAGGCCACTACAGGGACAAAAAGGCTCTAAGCACAAGAAGTGGTAGTAATAGGGCTCTAGATGAGACTAGAGATCTCAGGCACCTTACACATATCCATCTATGACTCAATAGTCCACTAGGGGTGGTTTAAGTGGGTCTAGAAGGACTGGAGGACAATAATAGTCTAGGCCATAGGGGATTTAGATACAAGCTCCAAGACCTTGTTTTTGATTAAGGAAAATAGGTTTTAATGGGGCCCTAAAACCCATATAGAGTTAAAGCTTAACAAAGATATAGAAATGAAAGTTTATAGAAACAAAATAGCCATAGCAAAAAAGAACAACCAGACACAGTCCACCAGCAAAGAAAATAGAAAGACCAGTAAATAGAACCAGGGACAGAAATAGAAAACCAAGCCAAACACAAAACCATGAGAGATGCTCAAGCATACTCTCTGAGGATCTCCACAACATGAATCTCAAGCTTAGATGCCTTATCTGTCACCTCCTTAAGGTCAACTAGATCTTTATTAGGTTCCTAAGTGTCCTTCTTCATAGTGCTAGATTTGGTTCTCTTCCTCGAACCATCCTCTAGAGATTTATCTTTACCGCTATTGGGAGACTCCTCCTTGCTACCCCTGTGTTCCTCAATTTTACTAATCAGGACCTTTATGTTGTTGTTTGAAGCTTTGAGAATGTTGTAGCTTTGTTCAGCAATTTTCTGCAAGGTTCCCTCCATGCTCTAAATTCTTTTCTTCACTTCATCCATTTTATTTTCCATATCATTCTTCTCCTTAGTAAGCTTCATCTTGCTCTTGCTATCCTCCCTCTCCAACCTGCCCACCCTAAATTTTAACTCCTAGATTTCGTGGTAGGTCCATTTAGCTATCAATGACACTGTTCTTGGCATTGTTGAGCACATCCATCTGAGGGTTTTCTTTTTTGATGTCACTCAAAATAACCAAGGTAGGGTTAGTAAGGTCCTCCATTTGAATTTTTTCCTCCTTATTCTCCTTAACCAAAGTTTTCATCATTTCCCTCTTTATACCCATCCTGACAGAAACATTATGAAAATCTCTCCAAACCACACTATTCACTTTATCTGAGATCTTGCAGGTGTACTGGTCAGCACCTTGATCCTCATAGTCCTACTCATGGTCATCCTCTCTCCCCTAACTCTCCTCTTCCTCTTCACTATCCTTCCCCTCCTCTTGTCCTTCCACCTTATTCTCTTCTTCAAATTTATTCCTTTTCCTCTACTTCCTGCCAAAATTGACATCAGTCTCCTCTTATCTGTCCCCAGGCATCTTAATAGTAATGTTTCTCTTTCCTTTTTTTTTCTCCTTAAATTCCTCCTCCTCCTCAAACATTTCTTCCTCCTCATTAGCACTTTCACCCTCCATTTCCATGCCCTCTGCCTCCTCATCATAATCTCTATCAGAAGAGATCTCAATGCTCTGTTTAGGTTTTGGTTTCTCCTTTTTCTCCAATTTCTCTTTCTTAATCTTCTTTTCCCCCTTTTTAGTGTGAGGGGAGGCCTCTGCAATCATGTCCAAATGCATATCTTGGCTTTCTTCAGTATCAAAAGAGATGTACTCTTCTTCAGCCAAGTTGAGCTCCTCATCTGAGCCCTCCTTCCCCACTTTCCCCTGCTTAATTTCTTTACCAATAGTCCTAGCTTTGAAAAAATTGTAAACCAATAGCAAAAGCCCCTTATGGAAAGTAGGGTTTCCAATAGGCTTCTGCCTGTAGTCATTGATATTCTCATTGATAGATGAATAAAGGTAAAAAGGGATAGAAAATTTAGCCCCATAACTGAAATGGTTGAGAATCATGAAGTGGTAAGAGTAGATATGATCAAATCTCATGTCCAGGGAAATGTATTTGATAATCGCCCTCAACAAAAACCTCCATAATGGTTTAATGGACCTTGGAAGGTAGTAAGTGCCCTTCTTCACTAGAGCCTTCTTTTCATCCTTTCCTTTGGTAAATTCCAACATCGCTTGACCTGAAATGCACCTGTCTCTGTAGAATTTCTTCCCAACAATGGGGATATCTGTTACCACATAAATAACCTCCTCCGTCACCATGAACTTGACCCCGTCAATTTTTACACTCCCCTCATTCTAGTTCTTAACCATGGTTTTCGTAACAGAGGGTTTCCACCCATGCAGGTGCTCAATGAAAGAAGTCACCTCACCTTTGCTCAAAATGCCCCACACCTTTGAACATTGCTGCCACTTCTCAGCTTCATCCTTAGGTTCCCTCCTATGTCTTTTCCCCACCATTTTTTCTCTCTTTGAAAATAATTTTTCTGATCACAATGCTTGTCAAAATTTGGAACCAGCAAATAAAATGAGTGGTATTCTCGATCCTTCCTTTTAAATTATGACAAATAAACCCAAAAATAGGCCTCAAAGTGCAATGATGGTAGTTGCCCAGGTGATTCATACTTTGGCTCATGTACTTACACATCATATATCGACACATTTCCCCTAACACATAACCTTTCATAATTAACCTTTAATGTTTCCCAATCTACCTGGGATTCTCTCGCTTTTAATTAATTCCTTGATTTCCATCTTTTCACCTCATCTTTCCTGACTGCCTAGTTGGCCAACTTGTCAGCCACTTGATTAGCTTCCCTATAATCATGAGCCATGTAGCCTCTTTCAAAGGACTTGAGAAACTGAATGCGCTCATTAATAATATTACCAATCATCTAGATAGGTAGGTTTTTCTCATTGAGGCAATCAATTATGTTCGCTGACTCTCCTTCTAGCCACAGTTTCCTGACACCTATATCCCTGGGCAGCTTTATAGTTTGATGGGCCACAATTACCTCCACATAGTGGTTAGTTTGCACCCCCAGAGGAGTTGAGATGGTAGCCATGTGTTTCCCATGATCATTTATGATGATGCCCCCAATCCCAACTCGGTCTGTATTGCCTTTCATAGCCCCATCAAAGTTGGCTTTACACCAGCCCTCAGGCGGAAGAGTCAATCTACAATCCTCCCTCCTACTATGATCACTATCCTTTTCATTGAGAAGAGGGTTGTAGCCTTTGATGATAGTATAGTTTTCGACCAGAGCGTTGGGCTTTTGTGAAAAATTGCCATAGAATTGGCTTCTTTTTCCCTGAAAATTTGGTTGTTCCGCTCCTTCCACACCCCCCAATAGATATGGGGTAGAGACAAATCCTATAAGACCTATCTCACATCCCCTACCACCACATAGTGCCACTATTGAAAGAGCTCCCTCATATTATCAAGAAAACCCAAGTTTGTTTGAAGAAAGACAAGAAAGAAGACCATATATCTCTGGTGAAGTGGCAATGGATGAAAAGGTTATCAATACTTTCCATATGATTTTTACAAAGGATACATTGATTAGGCATCTGATGGCCCCTCTTGATAAGGTTTTCCACCATCAAGATATGGTTTTGGAGCATTATCTAGAAGAAAATATTAATTTTGGGAGTAAGGCCAGGATACCAAGCTTTGGCCCAGACAGGGACAGTATTAATACTCTACATGGTTTCATAACTCGAGACCATAATGTAGTTTCCATCCTTAGTCATCCCCCAGACAATAGCATCCTTGTTGAGGGACAGAGGGATGATCCCGATCATGCCCATCAATGGCTTGAGCTCCTGGGATATCTCAGTCAAGTTCACCCACTCTTCATTTACCCTATAGTCTCTCACCCTCTAGCCAAATCTTTCCATGCAAGGCATCGCCCATCTATTGTACTGTTCAATGTTCCATAAGGGCCCCAAACTTAGCCAATCATCAAGCCAAAATTTGATATCTTCCCCATTACCGAGTTTCCATTTCACCTTCTCAATGGCTAACCCTTTAGTCTTTATAATGCCATGCAATATTGGATCCCTTTGGGTCATTATCCCTACTGATGAATTGCTTGAAATTTATATTGGCTGAATACTTATCTTTCAAAATATCCCTCCATTCCCCCTTGGATTTGAAGATCCTCCATATCTGTTTAGCTTGCAAAACCCTGTTGAACTACTTTAGATTCCTAATCCCCAAACCCACTTGCTCATTAGGTCTACAAATATTATCCCAAGCCACAAGCAGGTACTTCTTATTGCCATTTGGACTAGCCTACATAAAGTTCTTCTGAATAGACTCAAAAGTATCAACCACTTTGGAAGAATAGAGAATAGGCTAAGGGCATAAGTAGGAAAATTTTACAAAGTAGATTTGATCAAAAGAACTTTACCAGCATGACTCAGAATGATACCCTTCTAGCCAACCAATTTTCTATTGAACCTATCAATTAGATTGTCCCAAAAGAGATCCGGGGGTCTAGCCCCCATAGGGAGCCCCAAGTAGGTAGAGGGGAGGGTCCCAATACCACAGCCCAAGATACTAGCAATTTTCCTTTGTCTGCCTTCAGGGGTGTTGACAAAAAAGACCGAGCTCTTGCTCCAATTTATGAGTTGCCTTGTGGCCTTGGAGTAAGTATTGAGGATGGCCTTCAAATTTCTAGCTTCCTTCACCAAATCTTCTCCCCTTAGGATGGTGTCATCCACAAATTGCTGATGAGAGAAGGTCAGGTGTTCGGAAGAAGGTTTTAGCCCAGTAAAATCTTCTCTGCTCCTTTTATCATGAATAAGTCTTCCCAAGCACTCCACTAGGATAATGAAGAGGATGGGGGAAAGGGGATCCCCTTGCCTAATCCCTCTAGAGGATTTGAAAAAATCAATGGGAGAACCATTAACCATCACCGCAAAGGTGGGGGTGGAGATCAGTTGAGATATAATCTTCCTAGTTTTGTCATTAAAGCCAAAAGCTTCAAGAATCTTATCCAGGAACAACTAGTCCACCCTGTCATAGGCCTTAGATAGATCAAGCTTGAGTAGGAAACCATCCTTTTTTCCTTCCTCTAAAGAATGAATAACCTCATGGACAACTATGATAGAATCAAGGATCTCTCTACCTGGGACAAATCCCGTTTGTTGCAGAGCAATAATCCCCAGAAGGATTTTGATTATTCTAATGGTTAAGAATTTAGAAAAGATCTTGTAAAGAGAGTTACAAAGTCTAATAGGCCTGAAAGAAACAAAAGAGTTTGCACCTAAGATTTTGGGGATCAAAACCAAGAAGGTAGCATTGATTTCTTTAAGTAAGCACTTAGCACCAAAAAATTCCTGAACTGCTTTGACCAAATCATCTTTCAAAACTTCCCAATACAACTGGAAGAAAAAGGTAGGGAATCCATCAAGGCTAGGGGCTTTCTCAGTAGGCAAGGACAAAATAGCCTCCTTGATTTCATCCATTTTGGGAATAGCTACAAGGGCCCTGTTTGACTAGCATTAATCACACTAGGGATGGTCTTGAGAATATCCACTTGATCCTCTTCACCCAGGTTGGTCTCTTTAGTGAGGATAGTAGAGAAATACCTGATTGCTTCCTGGGTGATCTCCTTTTTCCTTTAAAGAAACATCCCCCTTATTGATAACACTAATTTTTGTTGGCGGCCCTATGCTTCATAGTAGAGAGGTGGAAGAATCTAGAGTTTTTGTTCCCTTCCTTTAACCACGCTGATCTAGATCTCTACCTCCAGAACATTTCCTCTTTTCCCACAATGTTGTGAGGATCAGCCAAAATATTCTTTTCTGCATTCAACCTATCCTCATCATAGCCCATGTTCTGGATCTCCTTCTGCACCTCTGTGAGATCCTCTGTAATCCTTTCTTTCTCCATAAAAGTATTCCCAACATCCTTTTTGTTCCACTTTGTAATCTCCATTTTGATTTTTTTGAGTTTCTTTGCCACCTTGTACATAGCTGTGCCTTTCACATCAATGCTCCACCAGTCCCTAATTTTATCAAAAAGACCGGGATGAGTAGACCACATCTTCTCAAATCTGAAAGGGAATGCCTTTTTCTTGTTGCAAAGCTCAATGGTGAGAGCAATAGGGGAGTGATTCAAGCCAAGTCTAACCAATGAAGAGAGTTTGCAATGATAATAGTTCATTGAATCCATGTTGATCAGGGCTCTATCCAGCCTAACCTAAATGTAATCCATCCCATCTCTTCTATTAGACCAAGTGAACTTTCCACCTCCTAACTCAACATTAAGGAGAGCCAGATCATTGATTAGATCCGCCAGATGTTGTCTACTTTCCAAGCCTAGTGGAAGACCACCTAAATTCTCGGTAGCCAATAGGGGGGTATTGAAATATCCCATGATAATGCCCTTAGACTCTCCCAATAGGGGCATCAGATTACATGTTTTATTCCAGAAATGCTTTCTACCAATCTTAGTGTTAGGGGCGTAGATATTCATAACAAACCAACTTTCCTGATCCTTTGTATTCTTGAATAGAATAAGCAAAATGTTACCTTCATCAAAGATGATATCCACCATTAAGTTGTCCTTCCATATCACTAATAGTCCTCCAAAAGCTCCCAAAGAATCAGAAGCTGCTGACTTCATTCCTTTGCTGAAAAAAATGCTCTCAGTCTTCTCCTTCTTCATTTTCATTTCCTGAATCAAAAAAATCTCCGACCTATGGTCCCTAATCATATTCCTAACAAATTTCTATTTGTGGATTCCATTGAGTCCATGAATATTCCAAGATATGACCATATTTTCTTTTGTGGGTATGCTTCCTGGATGGTTTTTTGGGTCCCATCTGCTATGTTTCTTCTTGTTTCTTCCTTTCTGATTTGATGCTTACTCCACCTACCTGGGGTGCTTGATTTACTTCCTGTGTTAGCTTTAGCCCTACTTCTCATCGCAATCAAAGACATCGAAGATGGGTCCCTACTATTCTTCTTTTTCTTTATAGATATCCAAGGACCCACATTTTCATCTTTGCAGCTCTCAAAAAGAGCCTCCATTCTGGAGATTTGTCCTGGGGAACAGGTGGTCACCAGTTCAATGATTCTATTGACCTTTCTTGGGGATAAAAGTGAGCTTCTGCTTAAGTTTGATTCCTATGAGAGACAGGGGCCTTGGACCTTGACAGTACCCCCATTCTCTTGGGTATCAAGCACAAAGGAATCCTCTTTGATTTCCTCCAAAATGAACTCCCCATCCTCGGGGAGGGTCCTACTTCCTTTATCTCCCTCCCCAACAATAGATTCTTGCATGATAAGGTAGATTTCACCAACTTCCTTTTCTCCATTACCACTATCATTCTGGGACTCAAGCTACTCCTTGTTCTCAAGACTTTTCATTCCTTCCAAACACTGGTGTTCAGGAGGGTTCCCTGTTATGTCCTTGGGCCTCTCCCCTTGAGGAACCCCCTCAGGGATTTGTCCATCAGGGGCTTTCTCCTTGCACACCTTCTTGGGTCCTTCAACTTGATTCAAACCTTTTTTCTTCTTCTGGGTCTCTTTTCTCTTCCCTTGCTTGATTTGGGCCTTTCAGACTCTTTCCTTTTCTATGAAGATTGGGCACATTTTGGCCTTGTGACCCACCTTTTTACAATGAAAATAGGTGAAAGGAACATTTTCATAGTCTATTTGCTACACACACCTTCCCAATCTAGATTGGAACTCTATCACTTCAGGCATGTCTTGGACTTCGACAACCCCCATGCATATTCTGACATAAGTGAGTCTTTTCTTGGTTGCTGTGATAGGATCAATAGATAGCAGCTCTCCAAAAGAACTCGCAATGCCCACAAAAATGTCTTCATGCTAGTATTATAGAGGGAGCTTTGGAAGCCTAATCTAGACTGGGGCCTAGGTCAAGAAATCATTATTTAGATCCAGGTTGGAGGTCCATGTCTGGAGGATAAGAGTGGATTTCCCCATCAACCAGTTCCCCGCACAGAGAATCTTAGAGTAATCTTCAGACCAGGAGAACTCGAAAGACATAAAGCCTTTGGCCATAGCCATAACCTCAACCTATCCTTTTAAGTCCCATTTTTTCTTAGCAAATATTCTGACCAAATCTATATTCATCCTAGGGCCTATGAACTTGCCAACAAGCGTAGCAGCCATACTCAGAATGTTGTGATCTATAAGCTCAGAAGGCACTTCTAAAGAAAATGTTCCTTTCTCTTTAATGGAGATGTTTTTCATCTTGGGGAAGGAGGACTTACCCGAAGGTTTGACTCCAAATAGGTTGGTCCAACAACCCAAAGGGCCTCGGGCTTCTCTAAAAGAACTTTGTTTTGGAGCATTACCCACTTTTTCACCTAGATCTGGCTGCAAAGCCAGTGGGTCCCCATCATCTGTCGCATCCTCCTTACCATTTTCCTTACCTTGATTCAGACTCACATCCTAATCAGCCTATCCCTTCTCTACAAGTTTCCTGCTCGATTTCCCATTCAAAATTTTTCCCTCCTCTCCACTGCCTCTGCTTGCACTCGCCATTTTTTACATTCACGAAGAAATTATCCCATACCTCAAGGACCTTGTTACACTTGTGGAGCCATGGACATATATCTAGGGATTTTTAGATGGGACAACCAGCTGACACTTAGAGAGTGGCCACTTCAGAGCCTAGAGTGGGAGATATGAGTAGGTCATACAAAGTATTTGCAATGGTTGATAACTGCCACGAAGAGCACCAGGCCATAGTTATTGAGGCTGCAAGTAGTATCTGAGGTTATATCTTTTCTATTTTGTTTGTTTTAGGAGCTACTGATTAATTTATTTCTCCATTGGTAGTGGATATTTATAGGCTAGTGGCAGCTAGGCAGGATGTTGGTTGGGAGCTTGAGTTATCCTCAGGAGCTAGAGTGTCTATTAGATCCCTAGTCAGAGGTTGCTAGATGCACATGACCACTATGAATGACCTCTACATTACACCTCTAGGTTCTTATGATGTAGTTCTTGGCATGGATTGGTTTTTCACCCATAGTGCCAAGATAGATTGTAGACAAAAGAGGGTAGAGTGTGCGAAAAATTCTAGTACTTGCATAGTTATTTCAGGGGTTTAGAGGCCCATATCTCTCTTATGATCTCCTCTATGTAGCTTAAGTCGAGAATGCATAAGGGATGTGAGTTATTCTCCATCACCATCAATGACATAGAGGAGGAGGAGAAGGAGAAGGAGACTTCCCTCAATGATCATCCTATATTGTAGGAGTTTGCAGATGTATTCCCTTTAGAGATACCTGGTATTCCACCACCTAAGGAAATTAATTTTCATATAGACCTTGTGCCAAGATTTGAACCCATATCTAGAGAACCTTATAGGATAACTACTCATGAGCTTAATGATCTCAAGATTCAGTTGGAGGAGCTCTTGGAGAAATGACATATTCACCCTAGTGTTCCACCTTGGGGTGCACCTGTCATCTACCTTAAGAAGAAGGATGGATATCTTAGGTTGTGCATGGATTACCACTAGTTGAATAATGTAACCATTAAGAATCAGTATCCACTTCCAAGGATTGATGATTTGTTTGACCAACTTTAGGGTGCATGAGTGTTTTCAAAGATAGATCTGAAGTCGGGGTACCATCAGTTGAGGATTGTGGAGAGTGATATATACAAGACTCCCTTTTGTAAAAGGTATGGCCACTATGAATTTACTATGGTTTTATTTGGCCTCACAAATGCTCAAGTTTTTTTCATGAGCCTCATGAATGGAGTCTTTTGTACATTTTTGGATAGATTTGTAGTAGTGTTCCTGGATGATATATTGATATACTTTTAGAATGAGCAAGAACATGAGGAACATTTGAGACAGGTTTTGCAGTGTTTAAGGGATAACCAGTTATATGGCAGCTTGTCAAAGTGTGCATTCTTTAGATTGGAAGTTAACCACCTTGGACATGTGATATCTAGAAATGGATTGCAGTTGACCAATCAAATATTAGAGCCATTATGGATTGGCCAAAACCTACCACTATGACTGAGGTCAGGAGCTTCATGGGTTTAGCAGGCTATTATAGATGGTTTTTTGAGGGATTTTCTAGAGTAGCTCACCCTATCACATCTCTTTAGAGAAAGCGTAAGAAGTTTGAGTGCACAAAGAAGTGCAAGAGATACTTTTAGGATCTCAAGAGAGAACTCACCAATGCACCTATCCTTGCAGTGCTAGATCCTTCAATAGGCTTTGTGGTATGCACCGATGCATCTTTAGATGGGCTAGGAGAATTCCTTATGCAGGGTAGTCGAGCCATTTCTTATGAATCTAGGAAACTTAAGACTCGCAAGATTAACTACCCTACCCATGACCTTGAGCTTGTGGTAGTGGTAAACACTTTGGTGAGATGGAGACACTTCATCTTGGGTCACCATTTTGACCTTCATTCAGATCATCAGAGCCTACAATACATATTTACTCAGTTGAACCTTGATGCTCGACAAAGGAGGTGGATCGAGTTTTATGCAAGTATGATTTTGATGTTCATTACATGAAGAAGGAAAATCTTTCCATAGATGCACTGAGCTAGAGATGACATGAGCTATCAGCTATGACCATTGACACATATTTGAGACAACATATAATATAGTATTTGTATGAGGATGATTTATATATAGAGGTGTGTTAGTCAATCTGATCTCAGAGACCCCTTGAGGGGAGATATTCATACTTTTCCCTTGAATTTTATGGACTTATACATCACAAAGGATGCATATATGTACCTTCCACTTGAGGATTGTTTGATTTCATTGTGCTAGAAGCTCATCAAGCACCTTATGTAGCACATCCCATAGTTAAAAAGCTACATGCATACTTGAGGTAACTGTATCACTGGCTAGGTATGAGATTGCATATTTCAAGAATTGTAGATGGATGCCTAGAGTGTTAGAGAGTTAAGGTGGAGCATCGCCATCCTGGAGGACTTCTTCAATCACATGAAATACTAGAGTGGAAGTGGGACACCATTTTGATATATTTTATTGTTGGACTTCCTATGTCATCTCACCACCATGATTCCAGCATGGTGACAGTCGACAAGTTGACCAAAGTCACCCACTTTTTACCTATTTGTACATCTTTCACAGCACCAACAATGGCATAGATCTTCATGTGAGACATTGTTAGACTTCATGGCATTCCTCATAAGATCATATTTGATAGAGATTCTCTCTTCACATCATCATTTTGAAGATAATTGTAGGCAACATTAGGCACTAGATTCAATTTCAGTACAACCTATCACCTTGAGATAGATTGGTAGACAAAGAGGGTCAATCAATTGTTGGAAGATATGTTATAAATGTATGTGATGGATCATCAGTCTAGGTTGAAAGAGTACCTTCACTTAGTTTCTTTTTCCTATAACAATGGGAATCATACATCATTGGCTATGCCACCTTTTTAGGCCTTGTAGGAAACCTTTGATTTGTGATAGGATTGAGGATAGGATAACCATTGGACCAGAAATAGTTCAAGATATGGAGCATCAATTAGACTTGATTAGCCAGCACCTTAGAGAGGTTCAGGATAGGCATAAGAAGTATGAAGACATGAAGAGGATAGATCACAGCTTTATGGTTGGTGATAGAGTTTTCTTGAGAGTGCAACCACATAAAAGTCCAATCCCCTTTGGAAAAGGATCTAAGATTACACCTCATTTTGTAGGAGCTTTTGAAATTATAGAGAGGATAGGCCCATTTTCTTACCATCGAGCTTTTCCACCTAGCTTGCCACACATCTACGATGTGTTTCATGTCTATGTATTAAGGAAATATATTTATAATGAGTCTCACATTATTAATTGGGATTCTTTAAAGGTAGAGTTAGATGAGAAGCTATCCTTGGAGCCCATCCACATTTTGGCACATCAGATGTTGGCTCTTTGAGGTAGGGAGTTGGACCAGGTTAGAGTTCAGTGGGATTGTTATGATGAGGTCACACCCTCATGGGAGGATGTTGCACATATGAAATATCACTACCCACACCTTTTTGATGAACTCAAGGAGGAATTTCATGCCTAGGGGGGAGGATGTGAGTCCCCACCCCAATCCATTTAATATTTTCTTGTACTAGCCAGATAAACCTAATATTTTGAAAACTACATATTGCATTTATACTATATAAATGACAAGGATTGACCAAACCCAATTTTGACACACCTGATTTTAGAATGTTTCTACATTTAGAGAAGTGACTTTATGAAGTATTATGTTGCATCAAGGTTATTTTATTTACATGAATACCATTATTATGTCATGTTCCTTTTGTGGATAATTTAGGAAATGGCAGTTGATTTAATTATAAAGATTAATGATCTTATTCGGAATTGAATGATAGAGAGATTTAATGATTTTCATTAATGCAAATAATCTCATGTAGAAAGTGATGAAATTATTATGGTAAACTGAATTGAGAAATGCTACATGAAAAAATATAATGATTAATTGATATATGCCTGATTGATGTGTATTTCATATAGTATCATGCATATGATTTCTTGAGCTACTAATGTTTGGTTTGAGATGTGACGGAGATTACCATGGAATTAATTTGGATAACTAGAACCAAATGTGTGTATAAAAGTACAGGCAAAATTAGTGGAAGCCCAGGTTGTGTCTAATGAAGAGACAAAACCTTGTTGTAATGTGTTTTATTTTGTAATGTGAATTCTGGCATGATTGTGTTAGTGCATTTTGTATTGTATGTATGCATCAAGGGGCATGTCAACTATATTTTTTAAGTTATGTGTGTTTTATGGTGTCAGTTGACACTTGTAATGTATATGTGTTGGCATCATTGTATTCTTCAGGGGGGGATTTATAATCAATGCATTCCTTCTACCCTTGGTGAATCCCCATGAGATAGTCTGGAAAGAGAACCTTGAGTATGTTCCAAGCATGAACCCTAGGCAAAATCTTAGGAAGAAGTTAAAGCAATCAGATTAATCTTTTTTAGGGGAAGATAGCCTCTCTTTTGCAAGACCACCTATTGCAGCTATGGAAAGGGATAATTTATTATAATGCAACCATCAAGGTTGAGTCTTGAGTCTTCCAAAATTGACTATCTAGATGAACAAAGATTAGAATTTGGAAGATTAGATTTTGGATGAATGGCCCTTGGGATAGGTGGTGGATCAAATTTTTATGACTAAACCTAGAAAGTTGTGGGAGTCGTTAGAAGCCTATTTAAAAGGAATTCCTAGAATTTTCTAGATCAATCACCCACTCTCCAGTTTTGGAGGCATCTAGTTTTCAAAGCAAATTTGCAAGGTTAACTTCATTGGGTTGGGGCATCTCTTCTTCAATGATCACCTTGTCTCAGCTAGGTAGAGGTTGGTTTATCTTCATCTGTGTAGAGTAATAAATGCATCTTTCATATCATGTAAGATGTGTATTGTATGAGCCTATGATTTCACTTGTGATTTGAGTAAAGTCCCATTGTTTCGACTAATGTCTTTTTTACATTTTTGTGTCCTCTCTTTTGTGTTATTTGTTCATGGGAGTGTAAGGCCATAAATTACCATAGGGAGGGAAGTGTAAGCCTTGGGATGAAGGGTCTTTGGACAGTCCATTTGATCACTTATCATCCCTCTAGAGGAGATAAGGGTTAAGCATCATGGATACTTGGTCCACCTCCATCCCTGAGTTTAGTCAAGTTTATTGAATTTGTGTAAGTTTTTGGGTGAAGGGTCTTCAGACATTCCATTGGGTGTAGAGTCTCTCTATTCTGAGAAGGGAAGGAAGAATCATGGATTATGGGGTCCATGTAGCTATTTTCTTGTTGCAAAATGGGGAGGCAAAAGGGGATTTATGTGCCTGAGGCCATTTGGGGGGCATAAGGGTTGATTTGGGTTCAATAGGATACTAAAAAGTAAGTTATGTACTACCTTGTGAAGGCATTGTTTGTTGTTTTCATAGCTTTCTCCTCATGGATACTTGGTCCACCTTCACCCTATATTAAGTCAGTTAAATGACTTTGTGTTAAGCCTTGGGCTAGGAAACTCATGTGTGTTATTTTTTTATCTATGTTAAATGTTTCCTATGCTCCATGCTTATTTGTTACTTGTTTGGTTTTTAGTTCTCCTAGCTCGGGGGTGGCCTTGTAAAGGCCTAGGTTGGGAGGTAAGCCTTAATGGTCAACCCATTTTTTATTGCAAGTCCTTGCTACAAGATGATCAAAGAAAGAAAGTATTTAGAGGAGAAAAAGGGATTGAAATTTGGAGTTGTAATTTCAAACCTTATGTATTGTTAAAGGCCAACATAAGCAGCTTGCATGCATAAGACTTCTAGAACTTGTTATGTGACAGTGGTGAAATTATTAACTATTGTTGTTACATTTTTTGTTGAGAGCTATGTATTTTTTTGAATTAAGGTAACCACAAGTTTTGAAGGGGCCCCAAAACCCTTTAATTAAAAAAAATCAAGATAGAACATTATGTTAGGAATAGTCCCAAGAGATAACTCAGAGGGTGGAGGGGGGGAGAATCAATTATCTACAAGTTTCAATTATTTATCCAATTAAGTATACTTATACATTAAGCATAAACACAATGAAAGAACACTTGAACACAACACCAATATTTTTTTTATGGGGAAACCCAAATAGGTAAAAACCCCAGTGGAAATTGACACCCACTAATAAACTGCACTAGTGTATAATGATCCTTGTAAGAAGATCTTACAACCCTGTTAGGAGTTGATCTTTACAATGCAATAATACAGTGACCTAGTCAAAGGTTGGACCCTGTTAGGAGTCTTTTATGATTGACCTTGTTAGGAGTGAGGACACATTGTTTGAGAGCTCACTGCTCTAAGGGGTGAAGGTTGCAACAAACTGAATAACAAATACACACTATTGTTGGAAAGTTGACTACACTATTGTATATGACTAGATTTAGTGTTGTCATTATGGAAAAAAAGTCATATAGTGCTTTGGAGTCAGCACACATTATCAGAAGATCAGAATTTGGTTAAGGACAAAAGACTGGACAGTTAACATCAGAGCATCAATGCACGTGCATACGAAAGAGTTATGGTATGCACCCTAGAAGATAAGTTGGTAAGAGTGTATTCATGCTTGGTCTAAGAGTGCATGATCAGAAGATATAGTATGGAGAAGATACAGACAGTTGAAGTAGCATAGACAGTGAATGCCAGAAAAGAATAGAGTATGTAACCGACTAATGATAATTTGATTAGCGATGATATTATTGTTTTGTAAAGGATATGTACCTATTGTAATTAATTTGTAGACATGTAATTATGTTTCTTTGTAAACACGCTTGAGCCAATTCACTTGGAAGAGCTATATGTAATCGGTTATAGGACGACCTAGTTAATTGTTTTGGTAACACATATAAATATTAGATGTGCCTTTGTAATAAGGTATGGAAGTTGAAATAGAGATAAGATAAGTAGAGCAGAAGTGTGCAAAGAGTAGTAAGAATGTATTAGAGCTTTGCAAGAGGTAAAAGCATCAACACATCAAAGTAACTAATTAGACAAGTAGTGTCATAGTACTAGTTCATCCAACATATATAGTGTGTATCTAAGATCAAAAGGTTGTAGCCTTCACCACTTGATAAGTGAGCTCTAGGACAGTGTGTCCCCACCCTTAACAGGGTCTAACCCTTAACAAGGTCACTGTACTAAAAGAATTGTAAAGAACAACAACTAACAGGGTTGCAGATCTTCTAACAAGGATCATAAAACACTAGTGCATTTCTTAGTGGGTGTCAATTCCCATCGGGGTTTTTACCTATTTGGATTTCCCCATAACCATATTGGTGTTATGTTTTGTGCATATATATCTTGTTTATGTTGATGTTCAATTTAGTACTTAAGCATTCATGTTAAGTTTTAAGATTAAAGTAAAAAGATTAAATACAGTGAACACTGATTCACCTCCCCCCCCCCTCAGTGTTCCCATTCCTAACAATTGGTATCAGAGCTTTGGTCCTCTAAAGAGAAGTTTAACCACTTGAGGAGATCAATGGGTTCAGAAGAAGCAAAATATCTAAAGAATAATCTTATGGAAAGTCTTGAAGACCTTGATAGATTTGAGAAAGAATTTGATGAACTTAAATTGAAATTTAGTAGCACACAAGTATTCATCAAGAAACTGATACAAGATTTGAAGGATTGTGCAAACAATGATTTGGGAAAAATGGTCAAGAAGTTGAATGAGGAGAACACATCTTTACAAGATCATATTGAAGAATTGGATGAAAAGCTAACCAACAATCAAGAAGTCTATGAAGAACATATCAAAGAGAAACTTCAGCTGAATGAAGAATTGAGGCAAGAAAATATGGAAATCTTGGAGCTAAGAAACAACAAAGAAAAGTTGGAATCTGAATTGAAAGAAGAAAATAATCACATTGATAAATTACACACAAGAAAGGATCTGATTAAATCTCAGTTATATGCTCAAAAGATTAAAGGAGATACCAGTGACATTGGATTCAATGAAGCACAAAATCAGATTGACAATATGCGAGCAAGACTGAAAGCACCAAAAGACACCAAAGAAGCTAAGGAGATTGGAAATTAGACTAAAGACAATATTGAACCATCTAAGGATGAGTGCAAGCCAGTAGAATGAACCTATTATGCATGTAACAAGCATGGACATATAGAAAGGAATTATAAAGAGGTAAGACCTTTTAATGGTTACTATCACTCATGCAATAAATTTGGTCATAGAGCTATGAATTGTATAACAAGTCAGAAGAACAAGACTAAGCATAATCAAAGAAATCATAATCAAACAAATGCAAGAAGTTCTCAGAGTATTACATGTTAGATATGTAATTATAATGGTCACTCAGTTAGATAGTGTAAAATGGTAACCCATATCAATGCGCCAAGGAATTTAAGGCCTCTAGTTATTTGTCACTCATGTAACAAGGCTGGACACATCTCAAAGTTTTGTAGATCAAGAACACAAAGTCAGGAAAGCCCTAAAAAGCTAGAAGAATCAATATTAGATACCGAAAGAGAAGTCAAGTTTGTGAAAGCTACAGAAGATGCAAGCTTGATTTGGTCAGAGGCAAAGAAAGATACAGTTGATGAGTATGTATTGGATGCATCCACGGTGGATGCACTCTCTACATTTGGATGAATGACCCTCAGGGTCATAGGGGGAGGTAATTTATCTCTAGACTCCTGTATGGCTAGTATACTCACCCTTAGAGTATGCACCTTTGGATTTAACCTTTTGGAGATTATTTGAGGCTATGTGCAAGAGCTCACTACCTGATCAGAAGTTTGAAATTCTTAGTAAAATTCTGGTTTACGCGGCAAGCATTAATGGTGGAATTTTCACTTTAAAGTACACAAAGACTTGCAGATCACTCATTGCATTCAAGTTAGAGTATTTGGAGATCACCAAAGCCCTAGTAGTTGATTGTGAAGTATTGAAGTTTGATTCACTAGTGAAAGAGTGTGATTGATCAGTTGTGAAGCATAAATCCCTCGCGATGATTCATAAGTTCTTGGAAACCTATTTGAAGCGATAAATAAGTAATTTATGGCTACACTTATTGTGTTTGATGTTGCGGAGAGGAAAAGATATGTTTTCAAGAGGCATCCCTTTAAGTCTACCCTAGATGACTTATAAGGTGCATTGTCCAGAACCCCTATGGGTGTCATGCATGTTGAAGACATCTGCGCATACATTTACTATAACAAGGAACTAGTAGGACTTGACAGGATAAGAGTGCACATTGAAACTATGATAAAGCCAGACAAAACCTTCCTAGATGAGTTTGCATAACTGGAAAACCATCCCATAGTTGAATATGCTATAGCGTATGAGTTTTATGAGTCTGAATGGATAAATATATTTCTTAGTATAATTCATGATGACTTATTCTAGATAGGTGAAGTGCCAATGAGAATCACAGGAGACCTTATTCATGAAATGACAGGCCTTCCAAGGACAAGCGTCGGTCTTCCAGCAGACAAGGATGTAAGAAAACTAGTTGAACAAGAATGTAAGTCAAGAAGTGATAGGCATGAAATGGCAGTTGAGCCTATAAAGGAGAAAGACATCAAATTGATGTCTATGATATTAGGTTATAGGTTTTAGCACAGCAATAGGGTGAATAGTGTGTCTGCGGCCACTATTTTAGTAGCAATCAGAATTGTGAGAGAAAATGGTGAGTTCAATCTATGTGAGATCTTGCACGCATAGCTGATTGATAACATTAGAGCCATTAAACATGATAAGAAAAAAATATTTAGGTTTGGGTCTTTGATTATCTACATGTACTTCCACATACTTGGAAAGATCTCAGATTTGTATTTAGACAAGAGTTTACCTACAATGCCACAAATATATCTTAAGGTATCTACTGAGAGTACATTGAAGGACTACATGGAGTTGGAATTAAAGACATTCAGGATTAGAATGTAGATGAGGTACAAAATACCAAAGAGTATTTTAGAGAAATACAAGGACAATATTTTCTTTATGGTAGAAACTGATATAACTTGTATGGAAGTAGTTGAGCTAAGAACAAAGTGGATCCAACCACTTGGGTATGAAGTTGAGGAACCAATCTTGGAAGCCTATGAAAAAGTGCTACCATCAGCACCTAAGGACCCTAATGAACCTAGATGGGGGACTTATTAAGAGAAGACAAGAGAAGTTGATGAGTTCTTAACAATGCAACAACAAAAAGGAAAGCATCAAAGATTACTTCTGAGATACTCAAAATTCATGGAGTAACTCAGGCAGATCTTGAAAAAATGAGAGAAGAAAATATTTCTTTGGAGATTGAGAGTGCACCTACAACAGAAGCTAAGGAAGATGATCCTAAGTTGAAAAAGATCAAGATTGAAAAGATAGATGATCCAAAGGATAAACAGGGAAAAACAAATGTTATCTCTCCTACACCCAAAGTAACAATTGATCTAACATCACCTCTTGAGTATAAGGCAATGGCCAAGAGGAAGAAGGAAACCAACACAAGTCATCCATACTCATGGGCAACCAAAAGTAAGAAAAATGCTCAAGCACCTCCAAAGGTAGGTTTCAGACCTAGTCTTCAAGTCTTGAGAACAAGGATTGTTGATGAAGGGAGATTAGATTAGATAGGAAAGTCTTATGAAATGTACAGTGAAATTGATAAATCAGATATTCATGGCATGATCATAAAACATATGATTAAGTTCAAGAAGACAATCTTGGAACTTAAGATGGTCATCCCAGATAGTGTTTGGAATATCCTAGAATCCTTGAAGAAGCATTCTATTGAAGAAGATATTAGAATAAGGGAAAAGATTCTAGATGAAATCCTACCGGTGTGTTCCTTAGAAGAGGAAACACTTTTGTGTTAGATCTGGTAAAGCCACATCTACTAACAAAGATAAGAACATTATACATAATGGCCAAGAACTTTGAGTTAACAGCCAAAGAAACTGAGAAAGCTTTTGAGAAAGTTTTCTTGAATAGGCACATGTATCCACTGTTAGATTAGGTGAAATACTAATCTCCCAAGAACACCTGCATGCATGACCCTGTCACATGGAAGAAGCAAAGCACAGAAGCAAGAAAAATCATGGAGGCCAAAAAGCCAGAGACATCTTATGGACATGCAAAGAGCAATCTCTATTATGATCCAATAAGTGAATTCTCTCAAAAAAATGTACAAAGAGGGAATCCTTATAAAAGGATACCAAAACCCTAAAGGTGAAAACCCTAAAGAATAATGAGATGCCTAAGTCTAACTTAAGTGTAGAGAATAATAGACTAATAATTAAATAAATTAATTATTAGCTATAATATGACTACTCTAACATCCACATACTGCATCCACAACACAAATGCCCTCCAAGGAAGCCAAGATGGAAGAGACCAAAAATATACCAGTAATAGGTCCTCAAGATCTGGTTCCTATAGTGATAACACCGATAGAGGTAGTAAAGTCTGCACCCATGACAGAGACACAAAAAGATTATACTATCTTTATTGATAATGTGGAGATAGCAATGGTGGCCACAGACACTGACTTGGATAAGTTTGAAGAAGCCTTTATGAGAACACAAGAGGTTGAAACTCTATGCAATGACAATTCACCCAAGCTACAAGAAGAAGTACTAATAGAAGATCTAACAGGTGAAGAAGAAGAGGAGACAAAAAAAGAGAAAGAAAAGGAAGAAGAAGAGAAGGAGATAGAAAAAGAGGAAGAAAAGGTAGAAGAGGTAAAAGGAAGTGAGCCAACAAATGAACCATCTATTGAAATGAAAATTAGAGTAAAGAAAAAATTGATAGACAACACTACTATCACTCCCTTACCCTCAACATCATTGTTGACAAGGTTGACACTAGACACCTCAAACTTAGACTCTCAGGGAGAAGAAGACCTAATCAAGATTAGTGTCTTAGCTATGGAAAAAGAAAAAGAGAAACAGGTAATGATGAACCCTTTGTTTTTGAATCAGTCAACATTTTGAACAACCTATTACCTTCAGACAAGAAAGTGTCTAAGGTCCATACAGTTGATGATGTTAGTACCATCCTTACAGACTTCAAGTCTAACTTCTCTCGCTTGGAAGAATCTGCATCTTAAGAAGTAGAAGAGAAATACATGAAAAAGAGATTGAGTGAACTATTTAGTAACTTTTCACTTGACCTAAGTTCATTAAAGGTTGGTCAAGCATCTTTGAAGGAGTTTACTACAAAGGGAAGGAAGATCATTGCAGATTTTATGAATCAAGATAAGCTAACTGCTGATCACTATAAGAGAATCCAAGAAGCAGAAGCAATGATTGACAAAGTAAGGAAATTAGTAGAAGACCCCTCCATTGATGTGAAAATGTGAAACAATGTATACCAGGGGTAGATAGACAAGATATAAAAGGAAGAGAAAGAGATGTCTAAGATAAGGGCAAGGCAAACACAACTCGGGAATGCTCTTGCACCCTCTCTAGATATTATAAATCAGAACATCAAGGAGATCGATGCCACTATGGTGACATATGATCAAGGTCCGAGTACAAACTTGGAGAAGATGGAGAAGCTCCAATATTCCTTATGCGCCCATCTACAAATTGTTAATGCACTAATTGCATTTTGGAAACAAGTGATCCAAAATTTACAGATAGCATATTTGGATGTCCTAACACTCTAAGTACTTATAAATACATTTTTGGAGTACCTTTTTCATTAATGTCAAAGGGGGAGTATTGTATAGAATATGGTGTCTTATATATATGTAAAGAAGATGCATAGTAAAGAGTATAAGGGAGATATAAGTTCTAGAGTATGTTAAAGCATTTTTGTATAAGGGTACAGTTAGTAACTTTGCTATATTCCTTTGTTGCCATTAATGAAAAAGGGGGAGATTGTTGGAAATTTGACTACACTATTGTATATGATTAGATTTAGTTTTGTCATTATGGAAAAAAAGTCATATAGTGTTTTGGAGTCAACGCACATTATCAAAAGATCAAAATTTGTTTAGGGATGATAATTTGATTAGGGATGATATTATTATTTTGTAAAGGCTATGCACCTATTGTAATTAAGTTGTAGACATGTAATTATTCTTTTTTTGTAAACATGCTTGAGAAAATTCACTTGGAAGCATTGTATGTAATCGGTTATAGGCCGACATAGTTAATTGTTTTGGTAGCACATATAAATATTAGATGCACCTTTGTAATAAGGTATGGAAGTTGAAATAGAGATAAGATAAGTAGAGTAGAAGTGTGAAAAGATAAGTAAGAATGTATTAGAGCTTTGCAAGAGGTCAAAGTATTAGTGCATCAAAGGAATTGATCAGATAAGCAGTGTCATAGTACCAGTTCATCCAACAGATATAGTGTGTATCTGAGATCAGAAGGTTGTAGCCTTCACCACTTGAGCAGTGAGCTCTAGGATAGTGTGTCCCCACCCCTAATAGGGTTATTATAAAAGACTCCTAATAGGGTCTGACTCTTGACAAGGTCACTGTACTAAAAGCATTGTAAAGAACAACTCCTAACAGGGTTGCAGATCTTCTAACAAGGATCATAAAACACTAGTGCAGTTCTTAGTGGGTGTCAATTCCCACTGGGGTTTTTACCTATTTGGGTTTCCCTGTAACCATATTGGTTTTATGTGTTGTGCATATCAATATTGTTTATGTTGATGTTCAATTCAGTACTTAAGCATTCAAGTTAAGTTTCAAGAGTAAAGTAAAAAGATTAAATACAATGAACACTGATTCACCCCCCTCTCAGTGTTCCCATTCCTAACAACTATATCTAGATCTTGGTGAGCTACAAGGTAGACCTATTGTCTTGATTAGTTCCAATGAATATCATATACTCTTTACTTGGTCACATAGACCTTCTACTAATGGCTCAACACTTTGCACTCTCTACTATGCACTTGTCTTTCAACTCTGAACCATATCTTAGCAATCACAAATGACTGCATATAAATATCTTCTCTCTAAATGATATAATCAAGTTAGCCTGTTAGATTCACCCTTAAATCATATTAGAGAAATAATATCACTCTCCAATAATATTTCTATCAGCTCTACTAAGCACGCAACACAACCTGGGACCTATCCAAATTAATAAGTGTAGACGTATGCTACATACTATTGGCTTTACCAATTTAACTGATAGTTTCTCCTCAATCTAAATTACATCATGCACTCTTATCCAAACCTTCTTAACTCTTCTCTAATCACTAATCCAAGCACACATACCAAAATGATAGGTGCAACTCCTGTACCAATATAATCTCTATCGGCTCTTCTGGATAAACACAGGAAACTACAATTGGTGAGTAACAACTACATAACTTCACTTCTACTATACATCAAACTTTGCATCCATGAATATAACATCACTAACATGTCTCCATAACATATCCAAGTGCACAAGGCTCCATGATAAATGTACGGACAATCACACATAGAACAATGCTGACACAAGCTTCTACATAACTGTCTATATAAACAATTAACCTTTGTTTCCATGATATCATGTTGATAACATGTCCATGCTACATATACTCAAAGCTTACTACATAAGTCTTCCATGCATGCTACTTACCATATGTTTTTATCAATGACAAACATACAGTCAGCACTGGCTTGCTAGAAAATCTCCAACACATTAAAAGTTCCCAAAACAAAATAGAGTAGCTAAAGCAACAGGCAAAAAGCCCTTACAACGAACCAAGAACACTACAAGAATAGAACCATGAGAAACAATAGTCCAAAGAAGAAATAAAAAATGCTATCCATTAGTTCTATTTTTATGGGATTGAAGGGTCATGTCGAAAGAAGAGGAAGACTTCTTAGATTTTTTACCTTTAACAATGATCCAACCATCTTCAAATATTTCTGCCTCTTCTTACCAGCATAATGAATTCAAGATAAAAGAACCAGCACCTAGAAAAGGTGTTGGACTAATGAACATGACTTCCACCACAAGGCCAAAATTAAACCTAGTGAGGGGATCACCAGAACCCTCAGGAACTAACAAACCAGTAGAGCCAATAGAAACAAAAACCACAGAACTACCAACAGAGGAAGAGTAGGTCCATGATCAACAACATGATCAGAAACAACATTATCAAAAATCTGCATAGGATCAACAAGAGGCAAAATAGGGCATAAACCATCTACTTCATCAATAGGCATCTGAGATCCCAAAACATGATCAAACTTCTTCAAAACCTGAGAAAAACTTTTCAAAACTGTATAATGCTACATGGACGCACCCTTCAACCAAGTATGAGAGAATTTATTCTTTTTAAATTTAGTGATGCAATGAGTAGCAATATGACTTGTTTTAAAACATTTTCTGTACCTAAAAGGGATGCCCTCATAGTCTAGTTGTTGCATCCAAAAACCTTTAGATGATTCAATTTTAATTTCGACTGGAGGACCCAACGAAGTATCAATTTCTACCAGAATGAAAGAAAGCGTGGAATGGAAGATATTAGAAAAGTCATGATCCTCAATCAAAAACTCCCCCAAATCCTCCCCCACTTCCTCCAAGACAAAATCATGCCAAAGATGAAGAGGGAGATTGGGGAGCCTAACCCAAATAGGTATCTTGTTGAAGACTTTAGTGGAGGGATATTGTGTGCTATGTATGTTGAAAGATTCTATGTTACCTTATTCTTGTAATCTTAAACTGTAGTCATGTTTAATTTATGTTGAAATTTATTACCCATGTTGTATCTTTGTATTTTGCAATTTGAATGTAATTTATGGAAAATAAAGATGTTAAGTTGAAATTGTTACATGATATTTCTTCATTGTGAGAATCTAAGTTCAATTTTTTAATATCTAATTTGTTAATGAAAAGAAATGAGTATTGTACATATCTTGTTATTTGAAAATCACATATAGTGTTGCTTCATTTAAATTTTTTGTTGTAAGGGAAAAAAAATTATAGGCATATCTAAGTCAGTAGGACATAATAGTCTTTCTTTTAAGAATATTTATAGTTTGATAAATCCAGTCAAATAGGACATAATCATGGCTTTCATGTATCACTTAAGTTAATTATGCTATATAAAATGGTTGGAGGGAAATGGATATTGTTCCTACCTTTGCACCATGCAATTTTTAGTTCTCTAGTTTTGAAGATATGATTTCTCGACTTCAATAAATTTTTAGTGTTGACACCTTCCACCTGGCTAATCCACCTCTGTTATCTTTGAAATATTCAGAAGATAAGTATAACTTTAAATTTCTCGACCCTTACCTTTTTAGGAACTTTTTAACTTTTGGGTTGAAATATCAGAGATGCACCACCTCTTCTTCTCTCCTGATATTGTGCCCTCAAATTATTTTATTTTTTAAAAAAATGGACTTATACCTTTTCTAGACTATTGGACTTGCTTCTTCATTGTTTTTAGCATACAAAATTTGCATCTCATGCCTTATTTTTTCAACTGGTTGTAAGTACATGGTCAGAGTCACTTGATGGTGATGTAGGCAATTGAAAAATAAAATGTAAGTGGGAACCCTCAATATCTATCATCAACTATCAACAACGATTAGATGGAATGGAGATCAATGACCCATGATGTATTTCAAGCCGATTTGAGGGAGGACCACCTCTTTTTGGAAATATTCCCCAGAAGGAAGATGCATGTCATGGGTGGGACCCTCGATAACTTACACCAACTATGGACAACCATCAGATGAGCATAAGATCTACAACCCTAGATTTATTTTGGTTTGTTTAGGAAATGATCATCCTTTGTTAATCATGAATCATAGAAAGAGGGCTCGTGTCCTTGTTTGACATTCAAATAAATATAATTAGTGTAGGTTTAACCTTTTAATGTCATGGTGAGTGTGATTTCATTCTTTTTGCTTCCAACTGTGATGTTTTTCCTAAAATCTGCACACCACAATGACTATTTTCCAAAGAGAAGGTGTGTACAACAATATTCCTTGAGACTTATATTTTCCTCTGAGTCCTTGAGGAAACCTTAACATTTAGTAGGAATTTTAGAGAAGCACCTCTTGCACTTTTTTTTGAAATCTCACCGCCCAACTCTTGACCTATAGCAGAAAGGACTTGACGTTCTTCAAGATTGCATCATTTTCCTTGTGTTTGGGAAATTCTTAACCCTTCATCTGATTTTTAGAAAGAGCACTTCTCCCCTTCCATCACCAAAATTGTGCACCTCTTAGTACACTTTTCTGAAGCATCAAACCTTGACATCAGGATGTGCGAAACCCAACCTTTTTTTTTCCTTCGTCGATGTTGTTGTCTCTCCTCTTCCACTCTTGACAAACGTAACAAATTTATTATGGAAAAGTAAGTGGGGTCCACAGAACCTGTCATCAACTTTTATCAGTCATTGGATGATGGTTAGAGAAAAGTCCCATGGTGTATTCTGAGCCAAATTGAGAAAGGACCTCCTCCTTTTGGAAATGTTCTATGGAAGAAGGACGCGTGTCTGGAGTGGGGCCCTTAGCATTTGACATCAACTAATGACCACCACAAGATGATCATGAGATATACGAATAGGATGCATTTCAGGATGAATTTGGGAAAAAAATATCACCTTTGGGAATGTGCAATGGGATGAGGATGTGTGGCATGCTATATATATATATATATATATATATATATATATATATATATATATATATATATATATATATATATATATATATATATATATATTAGATCTAAACCATTAGTGTCCTAATCATTTTGCACCCATACCCGTGTCCTTCTAAGATGGATTTCAGATGGTGGCTAGAGTTGCCAACTTCCAAAGACTCCATTGGTAAGCTAAGTGATAGTTGTATGTTGGGTTGTGGGTTAATAATAATTTAAACTAATTAAATAAATAAATTAAAATTAAAATTAATATTGTGGCCTTTTATATTGCCAAGGAGAGGATGTAGTGATAAACATATTATTATCTTTTAAAAGAAAATTGTTGGTATGTTTTTCGATGTGTTTTTCCCTATAAGTTTTGGGCATGAGAGTCTAGGACCCATAGTGGTCAGTACCAAGGTAACCTATCGTAAGTTTTGTAAATAAGTGATAACATAGTAATTAAAATTTGTAAAGCTCATTAAAAAGATAATTTAGATATTATGCCTTGCCCATACCTTGAGAACTTGTTTAGGCTAAGGATGGGAATGGGATGATACCTGGGGAGTAGATATGATTAGAATTCCTCATTTTCATGAGAGGGTATTTTAGTTCCATGTAGGTCATATTGAGGGTTTGGGGCCTAGAGTGGCCAGTCCAAGGTAACTCAATGCTTCAAGGTCTGGAGTCTAGTGTGGCCAGTCTAGGGTAACTAAAGTAGATGGCCATGTGATGACACTCCCATAGTATTTAGCCTAAGTCTCCTTCATATTTTTCTTCATTTTCCTCTAGTGGTGAGTCTTTGATATTGTAGTATTACCTAGTGGTGTGTTTATGAGTATTTGTTTGATATTCTAGTATTTGGTGTTTTGGTACTTCTTGGTATTTTGGATATTTTTTGTCTTTTATTTACTATTAGTTGGTGGTACCTCTTGAGAAAGAAATCCTTCAGGACCCATTTCTTAGTTGTTTTGATTTATTTTTGTATTCGAGTGGGATTTTTAGTTATCTCCTCAGCACGGTGGGAGTGGACCTTTGGTACTACAAGGTCGGGTGGTAGTGTTTCTTTTACCATTTGAGATTATGATGTTCTTGTAGAGGTGTTGGATGATGCTTATTGGGGTTACCTTCTTCTAGTTCTTCATTGGAGGCTTATTAATATCTATCTTATGATGTTATTTTTGTACCTTGTATCAGATGTGATTCCTCTCAAATATTGTACCTTATTTTTTATTATCATTTGACATACCCTGTGACTTGTGCAGTGGATGTGGTTTCATTATATTTATACCTTATGGTATTGGATATTGTACTTGTTATTCATTTGTACTTGAGATATTTGTAATTATTTTTAATCTAAAATATTTAATTAGTAATACATAATTCTACATCATGGGACCCTTGAGAATTGTTAATTGTATTGAGTTGTACTTATGTACTTGTTTATATCTTATGATTGTATTACTTCCACATTGTTATCATTATTGTTTGTAAACACTTAAGAAAAAAAATTATTATGTAAAATTAGTTCATATTTTAGGTTAAATTCTCCTGGGTTCCTTGGCGGGACATTACACTATAAATCTCTATTGTACAATCAAATCTAATCCCACATTTGATTATAGATGATCTTAAGTTTGCATGGATGTCCTTGCAAGTGCAAACTTATCCCTCCAAAACCAAAATTCAAGTGTCATTGGAGATTTAGATTATCATACAATCTAAATTAAAATGGACTTAATCTTGTAGGAAACTCCCTCATTAATCATTTTTGAGCTAGAGTAGTACTGGGATGGGTGACCTCCTTAGAAGTCTCAGTTCTTCACCTCTGAGAAAATCACCTAGATTCAATGAGGGCTAAGTGTTCCATTCATTCTCATGAGATATGGGTTCTTGTGAACCACTACTCATGAAACATAGGTCAATGAGTTTGACTAAAAAATTACATAGTCGAATCCTGATAAAAATATAACAATATCACAATAGTCTAAATCTTCTAGAGGGCATTGAGCTATGCAATTTTTAATTTTTATGATGTAATTTTGCATTATGCATTCCAAATTTCCATGAAAAGTAATACATATCACTCCAAAAAAACCTAAAACCCTTCTTTTCAGTCCTCTGAGCCTTGATAGAAGATAGTAATGGTAAAAAATTATCCCAAAATGTATACAAAATACTCAACAACACATCAATTCCATATTCTATGCTCGCATGTCCTATGATAGATGGTGGTCACATGAATGAGTTAACTATTTGAAAGAAATATGCAAATTAACACAAATTGGATGACCTTATTGAAAGGACAACAATGCATATAACATAACTTGTAATGCCCAAAGACAAGATAGGGGAAAAACCATATCACAAGTAATGGTGCAATTAGATTTTCACAATCTATAATTTATTTTCAAATGTTCATTAAAAAATTTATACAATCTATTTCAAAAATAATATTAGGAATCTATAATATCTCCATGACAACGTGCAAAACAAAATTAGAACAGTTTGAAAGAAACATGTAAATGAAATTTTATCCTCAAGGATAATTTAGAAAACTTTATCCTTAAAAATAACTTAAATAGCTTATTCGATTATGGTTACAGAGTTAAAACTTATGTTTTTATTATGTTGTCAAATTGGTTTAGAGTTTAATGTTAATATGTTGATAATGTGATGTTAATGTATTGAAACTATTTTTATGTTCATGACTTTGCATCCTTTAGACTGTCGTTTATAGAGACAACACCCTGTTTGGTTTCTTATTAATATAAAAAAACAATATAGAAACATAATACCTGAATAGAAATTGTAGTGGCCAGAGAGGGAAGAGGGGAAAGGACCATATAGCTAGAGTAATGGTGCATAAATAGGACTTCCAATGTTGAGATAGAGGAAAACATTGGTCATCTATAGGAGAGAATTTAATAATTAAAATTCTAAAAATCTTGTAATGTTTATGAGGATGTGAGGCATGTTTAAGCTATAAAAGGTGTCAAATTGATTATTTCTATTACAGAAAATTCTGCAAACAAATAAAGTTTCATAAAATTTAATATTTTTATATTAGAAAGAAACAAAATAAAATGTTGGTTGTGTACACAAAATAATCTTAAAATATTTTTAACAAGTCTGAAGAAAAAAAAAGAAAAAAATTCTACTAGATTCATATTGAATAATAGACATATATACTAATTTGTTAAAGATTCTTCTGAAGAGTTACTTATCCTTTTATAGATCAAACATTTTCACAACATATCAAAGTCATCAAACATTTTACAAGGCAATCAATATTATATACACCATCTCCAAACTTTGTTGAGAATACTCAAGCCCCAGTTCTTGGTTTTTTAAAGCTGATTTGAAGGTGATTTAATTTTGAAGTTTGAATTTTTATTTATTTTTAATAATTGAAATCAATTTTCTCTTTAAAAATGAAAAGATAAAATAATACAATTTATTTTATTCACTTTTAAAAAGGTGAAATATAAAATGTCACTCATTCTATTGAATTACAATGTTTTGTATTGCCAGAATGATTTGTATGTTTCTTTATGGACGACATAAAAAGTTTGCCTAAATCATTTTAAAGTGGCAAGGAGTTCAAAAATATCATATTTCTTTTAGACTGTGATTAAAGATAAACAAATACGATATATTTTGTAACATGTGACTTAAGTTCGGCTTCTAGTATGATTTTAGATGGATTAATTCATTATGGTTTCTAGTATTTATGAATATTATTTAAGGTAGAGAGGAAGTTAATTCAAAGGGATAATTTAATATTTAAGAATTTTTCTATCATGAAAATGAAGATGACTAAATTCAATAAGATCTTTAAATATAGTGGAGATAAGAAGTGTATTTGACACGATCTATTTGTTTAATATTTTAAAGTAGATGCATCATACTATTAATGTTTATAGAAAGGTCATGGAGCATATGAAAAATCTTATGAATGATATCTTTGAGAAATTTACTAATGAGACAATCAAATTTATGTACTACAACAAGAATCACCATCCATTTATGAGATATTTATAGGGTCAAGAGCCTCACTCTTCCTTGGAAGCATGTAAAGACCTGATCTTTGAAGATACAATGGTTGTTTTTTTATTAGTGCAAAAGTAGATTTTGAAGGGGTCGTAAAACCATTTACAAAATGATTTAAAAATATTTTGCATTATAAGCCCCCCATAAGAAACAAAAAGACAAAATAAAATAGACAAGAAGACCCATATCTAGGCCATCCCCAACAAGACCAACAAAAAACCATCCCAAGGCCATAAAAACACAAGCAACAAATAAGGGAAAAATAGAACTAGCCCAAAGTATTTAAGGTCACATCGAGCTCTTTGTCTAGTTTTCTCATCCTATGAGACACTTTTTTCAGTTCTTGAATACCTTTGGATAGGGGATCATCCTTCTTCTTCAAACTTTCTCTGGTTCTCTTTCTAAGGTCCTCAATACAGTAGCAAGAGCCTCCGTTCAATATCCACTGCAGTCCTCTCCTGATGAGAAGCTATTGGATGTTGCTGATGTATTTAATATGTTTAATCACTACATTATCTTGTTGAGTGTTCTTGGAATTAATATTGTTGTCATTCGTGTTTTGTCACTGATGTCAACATATGTTTCTATGAAGAGAAGACTAGCTATTACAATGTATAGATACTATACGAATGATTCAAAATGAGTCAACACAGTTTTGTGTACAGGGAAGTGTTGTGATCTTATATCTAAGATCACATGCTGTAATATTGCATATTAGTTGAGAAACAACAGATTTGATGAAGACTGGTTTTTTGGACTGTGACAATGGAATCTGATAGAGAAAGTCTCTATGTTTTGATTATATCTTACAAGTGATTTGGATTTAGTGTATGCGAGCCTAAGGGATGTCTGATAATGTATTGAAGAATTTTCATTGATATTAGCAAGTCATGGGAAGCATGATGACATCATCTGTGTTCTCGAGGAGACCTACTTGGGGCCGACTTCAGAGTTGTAGCGTGTATTATGGATAGTATGCATGGATTACAGATGTTGGACCTTAATTGTTGAATTATAATTATTGTATAGTTGTTTTAGATATAGTCTGTATATTAGCAATGGGTTATGTAATTACTTGTCTATTAGGAAAGCCTAATTTTCCAGCCTAATCATTTATTATAATAAGGTATATATGTAAGATCTTTTCTTTTGAAAATGTAGTATGTAGATGTAATGTAAAAGAGGATGATGGAAGTTGTGAGATTGTATATGTTGGATATAGGGTAGAGGATAGTTTATACTTCATTGGAATTGATCAAGCAAAGATAGTTTCTATCAGACAGTTCACAAGGATTGTGTATTTCCTTTATGTACACTTGTGTTGTGAATAGTGAGTTCTAGAGGTGGACATAACCTTATTTGGGTAGTGAGCCTACTCTCCTCTTTGACTCCTAATAGGGTATGTCCTTTAACAGGGACTATGTACTGTAATGTTTTAAGAAGCTCCTAGAAGGGCTAGATCTTTTAATAGGGATACTATACTCTCAGTACATCATTTGTGGGTGCTAATTCCAAATGGGGTTTTACCTTTAATAGGGTTTCCTCAAAAACAAAATATTGTGTTATTGTGTTGGCATTGACTGTGTTATTATTTAATTTTGTGTAGCTTCTACTTAAAGCTTAAAGTTTAATAATATGTCATACAACTGATTCACCCCCCCCCCCTCTTAGTTTTATTGGTGGACTTTTATTCCTAACAATCAGTATTAGAGCTACTGGTCCTAAGAGAGAAATCTTACCACTTGAGTTGATCTTGGAGATGGCATTCTATAGGAAGGGTAGTCTAAAATTTGATCCTAAAAACTTTGATAGTTGGAAGAACAAGATGTGAACAAATTTTCTATGTTTGGGTATTGAAAACTGGATGATCACAAAGAGTGAGGTAACCATGAAGGTTGTGGATGAATTAGATAAAGCTACTAATGAGTAAAATAAGACATTTTCATATAACATGGTCGCTAGGGAAGCACTGATCAATGCACTCTTTGAAGGAGAATTTACTGAAGTGAAAGATCTGGACTCAACACACAAAATTTGGGCAAGACTAGAAGCATTATATGAAGGAAACAAGTTTACTAAGCAAGAAAAGTTACAAAACTGGAAAAAAAAGATGGAGAAGTTGAAAATGAAAGATGATGAAAATATTAGAGCTTATGTACAGAGATTTACTGAGGTCGTGATTGGAATTAGAAATTATGGAGGCACTTATGAAGAGGAAGAAGTCATTGAAAAAATCTTTAGATCATTGACACCTATTTATAAGACCAAAGTTTAGGCTATAGAAGAGATTATACCTTTGACTACAAATTTTAGCAGAGAAATGTTGATTGCAAAGATAACTACCTTTGAAGCTACAGAGATGGGAGATTCCTCACCTAGAGCTGAAACAACATTCAAGACATCTGCACACAAAAAAACATTATCTAGAATTGCGAGCACCATCAGTGATAATATAAAAGAAGATCTTGGTGAGTATGCTGATCAATGGGAATAGATACAAGAAGAAGAAATAAATCTAGATGAACTTGTTGCCTTGATCACTAGAAGAGAAAAGAGAGGTAAGGGTAAATTTGAAGGAAAGTTACCTTTGAAATATTTTTCATGCAATAAGATAGGTCATTTTGCATCTAGATGTCCTACAAGAGTTCCTAAACACAAACCTAAGTTTATCAAATCTAAGTATTCAAATGAAAAGGAATGTTATTATGCTAGTGAAGGTATTTCTGATGATGATTTCGATGATGAGGAGATTGGATTTATTGGTATCAAAGATGAAAAACCATTAAATGAGGAAAAATCTTTAGTATCACATGTTGATAAGAAATTTGAAGGGGTTATAGATAGTGGTTGCTCACATCATATGAATGGAGATAAAAACAAGTTTGTTAAACTAAATAAGTATGATGGTGGTGTTGTGATATTTGGAGACAATGTTGCTAAACTCATCATTGGAGTAGGTTCTATTTCTTTAGATGGAAAAACTAATACTGAAAATGTACAACTTGTTGATGGACTTAAGCATAACTTGTTAAGTGTTGGACAACTGATTAACAAAGGTTATAAATTAAAATTCATTAATGGGAAATGTTTTATTAGAAGTAAGACAAGAAATTTGATTGCAACTGGTACTAAATCTAGAGGTAATGTATTTGAGTTAAATACATCTAAAGCTTCTTGTTTTGTTGCAAAGATAGATGAAAAATGGTTATGTAATAGAAGGTTTTTTCATGTCAATTTTGATAATATTGTGAAGGCAAGCTTGATTAATGTACTGAAAGACCTACCTAAAATTGTTAAACCATCTAACACTATGTGTAGAGAATGTTTTATGGGAAAGAAGACTATAAGTAGTTATAACAGTAAATCTTATACAGAAAAAGGAAAGTTGGATTTGGTACATACAGACCTACAAGGACAAGATCATACAATGGTGAAAGGTACTTTATACTTTTTGTTGATGACTTTTTAAGAATGATGTAGATTACTTACTTGAAAGAGAAATCAAAAGCATTTGACAAATTCAAGTTATTCAAAGAAAAAGTAGAAAATAAATCAAGCTTAAGGATAAAATGTTTGAGATCAGACAAAGGTGGAGATTTTACTTCAGATCTATTCAATTCATATTGTGAAGAACATGGAATACACAAATAGACATCTGCTCCTAGCACTCCACATCAAAATGGGATAGTAGAGTGAAGAAACAAAATAATATTTGATGTCGCTAGGACAATGTTGCTACAAGGAAATGTATCTCATGTACATTGGAGAGAATCTATTGGGACAACAGTAGACACATTGAATATAATTCAAATTAGAGAAGGTAAAAATAAAAATCCCTATGAATTGTGGTTTAATCATACTCCTAAGTTATAAAATATTTCAGAATATTTGGAAGGAAATGCTATATCAAAAGAGATAATGAAATAGGAAAATTTGATGCTAGAAGTGATGAAGGAATTTTTCTCAGCTATTCTACTAAAATAAAGGTTTAAAAATGTTTTAACCTAAGATTGAGAAAGATAATTGAAAGTAATAATGTGAAGATAGATGAAAGTTTTAGATACAAGAGAGAATGTATGATTGTAATCAAAATACAAAAATTGGGGAAGTTGCTACTACAGAATAAGAAAAACATCTTGAGACTGACTGTGAGAATGAGATTTATGATGATGACATAAATGAAGTGACTAGGACTCTTAAGACTCTGAGGTATGTTAAGAAAAACAATCTTGAAAATCAAATTATTGGTAATGAAAGTCAAGGAATAATGACTAGATCAAAGATAAGGGAAGAAATTTGTTTGATTTCTCAAGTTGAACCAAAGACTACTGATGAAGCTTGTAGAGATGAATCTTGGATCAAAGCTATGGAAGAATAGTTAGAATAGATAAAGAAAAATAACACTTGGGAATTAGTTCTTAGACCTAAAGACAAAAATCTAATAGGAACTAAATGGGTTTTCAGAAACAAAATGAATGAAGAAGGAATTGTTGTAAGAAATAAAGCAAGACTAGTCTGCAAAGGCTATTCACAACAAGAAGGCACAAATTTTGAAGAGACATTTGCTCAAGTTGCTAGATTGGAAGATGTGAGACTATTTATGGCTTATGTTGCACATAAAGACTTCAAGGTATATCAGATAGATGTAAAATTTGCATTTCTAAATGGGGATCTTGAAGAGGAGGTATACATAGAACAACCTAATGGATTTCCTTTGGCAAAAGATGAAGACATGGTTTGCAAGTTGAAGAAAGCACAATATGGACTTAAGAAAGCACCAAGGGCTCAGTATGCAAGGCTATACAAGTTTATACTTTTCCTTGGATTCATAAAAGGTAATGTTGATAGCAATTTGTAGTTACTTGGACTAATCAAGATGGAATTTTGATAATAGAATTTTTTGTTGATGATATCATTTTTGGAGGAAATGATGAGATGTGTAAGAAGTTTTCTAAAGAAATGGAGAATGAATTTAAGATGTCCATGATTGGAAAAATGAAATTCTTTCTTGGACTGCAAATAAATCAGAGAAAGAATGACATTTTTATTTCTCAAACTAAGTATCTTAAAGAAATGTTGAATTTTTTTGGAATGGAAGATTGTAAACATGTTGGTACACCCATGGTGACTGGCTATAAACTTAAAAATATCCAAGAGTGTTTTTTAGACCAAGTGTAGATCAATGATTGGAGGATTACAATATCTAACTCACTCCAGACCATATATTGCTAATTTAGTTGGAATTGTGGCTAGATATCAGGCAAATCCTAAAGAGACACACATGGCTACTATAAAAAAGATATTTAGATACTTGAAAGGAACAATGGAATATGGCTTATGGTATGATAAAAATGATTACTTTGAACTACATGCTTATACTAATGTTGATTGGGCAGGGAACATTGATGACAAGAAGAGTACTAGTGGAGGTGCATTTTTCCTTGCAATCTACTACTGAATCTAAGTATGTTTTTGGTGCTATTAATTACACTCAAATTTTTTGGATGAAACAAATGCTAAAAGATATTGGAATAACTTTTGTTGAATATAAGAGGATTGAATGTGCCCCATAAATAGGACATTCTGAGAAATATGGTAAGAGATTACAAACTGGATATTCTTCTTATATAGGAAACTAAAGTGTGCAAGGAAAAAGTGGAAAATATTAGATTATTCTTGAAAGGTGGTGTTAGTAGTTATAGTTTTATTGGGGCTTTAGGTGGTGCTGCTATCTTCTAGAATAAAAAAACTATCTGTGGTGTGATCATTTCTGAAGATCCCAATATAATCTCTATCAGAATGAAAAACATCAGAGACAACTTTAGTTGGGTTCTAACTAACATTTATGCCCCTAATTCTAAAGTGAACAGAGCTAAGTTTTGGAAGAAAATTGTGGATAGAAGAAATGACTTTAGGGATGATTGTTGGTTGTTGATGGGGGATTTCAATACCCCTCTTCTTGATAAGGAAAAATATGGGGGCATTTTGTCTCATAATGAAAGTAGAGATGACGTTTGTAATTTTATTAATGATTAGGGTCTTATTGATTTAGATCTTCAAGGGTTGAACTATACTTGGTCCAATCAGCATTCTAGCATCCATAACATTCAGAGTAAGTTGGATAGAGCCCTCATTACCCAGGAATGGATCTTGAAGTATTGTTGCACTCTATCTTCTTTTGCTAAAATTGGCTCTGATCACTATCTGTTGGTTATGGAGGCTAACCACATTAACGCTCCCAAAAAATTTCCTTCTCAGTTTGAAAAAATGTGGTTGAGATACCCTGATCTGGAAAGGAAAATCTATGAATGGTGGAACATTAGAATTGATGGGACTACTATGTTCAAGGTCACTAAAAAGCTCTAAAATATAAAGGAAAAAGTTAAATTTTGGAATAAGGATGTTTTTGGGGACATCTTCTTGTAGAAGAATAAGGCTAAACAAGATCTGATCACTATCCAGGATGTCATCCAACTCCAAGGTTTGTCTGATTCTCTTAAAGAGAATGAGCAAAAATCCTTTTTCAACTATCATGATATTATTTCTAAGGAAGAAACCTATTGGTGTCAAAGATCTAGGACAGTTTGGATCAAAGAAGGGGATAAAAATACCAAGTTCTTCCACTTTACTACTCTCAAACATAGGGCAGCCAATAGAATTGCTAAAATCTCTAAATATAATGAAGATATTTCCAAAGAAGAAGACATTAAGATGGTTGTAGTCAACTACTTTACCTCCTTGCTCTCTATGGACAACAATCTTGATGTTCACAACCAGGCTTCTTTGCTTGAAGCTATTCCGAGGTTACTGAATCAGGAGTAGAATAAGATGTTATAGGCTATCCCTTCTACCAAGAAGATTAATGAACCAGTCTTTTCTTTTGAAGGAGACAAATCTCATGGCCCAGATGGTTTTCCCATGTTCTTTTTTTAAAAAAATTGGCCGATTGTTGAGAAGGATGTCTCCAATGTTGTGAAAGAATTATTTGGTAGCAGATGCCTACTCAAAGAAATCAATGGTACTTTTTTCGTTCTTATTCCCAAAAATTTTGGAGCTCATTATTTTGATCAATTCAGACCAATTAGTCTTTGTAATTCCTCTTACAAGATTTTCTCTAAAATCTTAACTTCAAGATTGCTAACTATCCTCCCTTTACTGAAAGCTCCCTAGTAGAATGGTTTCATCCTTGGTAGAAAAATCCTTGACTCTGTTATTTTGGTCCATGAAAACATTCATTCTGCTCTTGTGGGGGTAAACAAGGTTTTCTTCTCAAATTTGATTTGTCTAAAGATTGTGATCGAATGGATTGGGATTTCTTATGTTTGGTTCTTAAGAAGTTTGGTTTCAATGAGAGAGTTATCCAAATCATTTCCCAATTGATCTCTACTACTTCCTTTGTAGTTATCATTAATGGTTCTCCCTCCAAGCTCTTTAAAAATTCAAGAGGGTTAAGGCAAGGAGACCCTATCTCCCTCATTTTGTTTACTTTGTTGGCTGAAAGTATAGGGAGGTATTTTCAAATTTTGGTGAATAAGGGTATTATTCAACGTCTTAGATTTTCCTCCAATACTTTAACCTACTCCCATGTCTAGTTTTTGGATGACACAATCACTATGGGTACTTCCACCCATAAAGAAACTAGAGCCTTTAAAACTTCCCTTAATCTTTATACCAAAGCTACTGGCCAACTGATCAACTAGTCCAAAAGTTCCTTATTTTTCTTGAATACCCCTATGGAGAGGCATGGAAAAATTGTTAGAATCTTAGACTGGAGGATCATCATCTTCCCTTCCTCCTATCTTGGCCTACCCCTTGGTCTCAATGTTACTGATTCTTTTTGGAACCAACTGTTGGATAGATTCTTCAAAAAATTGGCTGGATGGAAAGGTTCAGTGTTATCCCAAGTGGGGAAGGTTACCCTCACTAAGCCTTCTCTTCAAAGTCTGCCGGTTTATGCCCTTAGCTTGTTTAAGATTCCTTCTAAATTCTCTAATAAAATTGATAGAATTTTTAAATGCTTTCTCTCCTTTGGTGCTGAGGAAAAAAATTGTATTCCTTTGATTGCTTGGGTTAGGGTGTGTAAAACTAAATACTTGGGGGGATTGGGGCTTAGACGAATCAAGGTTATGAATAAGGATCTCTTGGCCAAGTAGATTTGGAGGATATTTGGAGATACTAAGGATTGGAATGCTATTTGCACAAAAAAAAAATCTCTATGATATTCCCTCCATTGATTCTATTCTATCCAATATGGAGAAAGTTGAAGCTTCTATTTTTTGGAGAAACATTAGTGATGCCAGATATCTTTCTAGCAAGGGGAAAAAATGGAAGTTGGGAAGTGGTCATAAAATAATATTTTGGGATGATCCCTGGCTAATGGAAAAACCCATGAATGATATTTGTAACTACCCCAAGGATGTTATTAGGTGCATTAGAAGATTTGGCACTAAAGTTAAAGCCTACTAGATTAACAACTACCAGATGAACATGGTTGAGATCAACCCTGCTTTTCACATGATAGATAAGGCCCTTCTGGATTAGAGCTATTTTGATAACAAGGATGACTCAATGATGTGGGGCCCCTCTCCTAATTATTCTTTTTTTGTGGCTACTAAAAGCCTTCTTTAGTTTGATATGCCTACTGAGATTCCTTTCTAGGCCAAGGTGTGGAACAAAGCTCTCACTCCTAAGGTTGATATTTTCTATTGGATTTTCATCCAAAACAAAACCCCCACGATTGAAAATCTCAAAAGAAGGGGTTTCATCATGCCCAACTAATGCTATCTTTGCTATGATGTTGAGGAAGATACTAACCATCTTCTTTTACATTGTCCTTTTTCTCAGCAGGTGTGGTCTTTTTTCATGCAGGATTGGAACTTATGCTAGAATTTCCCTTGGTCCATCTAGGATTTTTGTGAGCAAATGTGTTGTCCTAGTACCAATATTCTAGCTAAAAAGACTTGGATGTTGGTGGATCCTCATATTGCCTAGAATATTTGGAAAGAACAAAATAATAGAATCTTTCAGGATAAGTATAGTACTCCTGCCACAGTTTTTGGGAAAGCTAAAAGAGGTATATATGAAAACCTTCCAAAGGGAAACACTCAGCACTGCTAGAATCTTAATGTGCCTAACCCTAAGAAGAATGACTATGACAACATTGTTTGGATTGCTCCCTAGTAGGCTGGATAAAGATAAATTTTGATGAAGCGGCTAAGGGAAATCCAGATCCAACTGGATGTGGTAGTATAATTAGGGATTACAATGGTAATTTTATTGCTGCTACTATGGTCCCTTTGGGAACTCAAACAAATCATATTGTTAAAGCTATGGGAGCATGCTATGGTCTTCAACTTGCCAACAAGATCAATTTTGAGAATATCTAGTTAGAGGTAGATTCTATGAACATAATAAACTACCTTAAGGGAGATTCTATACCTTCATGGACCATTGATAATGTCATTTCCAAGGTGAAGGACATTATTCCTAAGTGTGCCAAAATTTACATCTACCATGTGTATCATGAAAGAAACACCATGACAGATAGCTTGGCTAATGTGGGAGTTAATTCTAATGATGTCATCACTTGGGATAGTGTTGCGGATCTTAATAAGGACACCAAATAGAAAAATAATTATGATAAAATCATACATAAGGAAGGAAAGATTTAATATGTTTAATTTTACTCGCATGGGTACTATGGTGCCTGTAGGTAGCTATTGTAAAGTGTGGAACTATGTACTTGATATTATTATCATCATTAGCTCCCATGCTTTCTGGGTTACTATTTCTATTTATGGTTATATTAATAAGAAAGACAGTATCTGCAACCATTCTCAAAATTTTGGTAAGAGCTTTTGGTGTCTTCTTTTAATATCTTTCAACATGGGGGCGATCTTAAAAGAGAGGAACCTAATAACTATAGCAGGCTCAAAGGGGATGATATGGCAATGGTCTAGCGCAAGCTGAAGAAAGGTTGTGTCACCTCATTTATGGATAGACTTCACTGGTTCAAAAAGTAGTCACTTAGAAATTCTTTGAGGGCTAGAGAAATGAAACCATCATGATGGATGGAAGGACCATTGATCTTTCGGTGGAGCTCATTGCTCAAGTCATAGACATTCCTAATGAGGGTCTTAAGTTTTATAGAAATCATAAGATCTCTGACATGGTGACTAAAAAATTCCCTAAATTCAAGGAGGAGGAGGCTTTCAAGGAGGCTCGCACCAATGGATTCATTGATGTCTTCAAAATTAAAGAGATTTGGCATAACATTCTTGTGGTGGCTATGGAGTATTTCACCCTTGATGGGAGATTTACTTGGGGTCACTCCCATCATTTTATGTTCCTCAATCACTTTAGGTACGAGGATACTATCAATATTCCCTATTATCTTCATAGCTCTTTAATTAGAATCCTAAATGAAAACAAGAAAATGTTAAAGAAGGCCATTCGCATGAGGGGTTAATTATGTTGATTCATAAGCACATTAAGAATATTATTCCTAACCCTATTGCCTCTACTCCCATTATGGGGAAGGGTAAACAAAGCATCACTACTCCCACTGCTGGGTCTGGTAAATAGAAGGCTGATGGAGATATAGGAAGTAGTTCAAAGAAAAGCCGAACTAGGAAGAATGACGCCTCTGACAGTTGTATTGATGATAATGTGACTAAGGATTCTGAGGACAAGGAGGCTTTTGAGAACTAGAACTTGTAGAACCCTAATAGGGAAGAGGAGGATACTGAATATTCTGATGATAATGTGATCCCTTAGGATTTGGGCGGAAATGAGGATAATAATAGTATGGGGTTTGACAAGAACATCGAGACAGAGGCTGATAAAAAAGATAAAATTGATGATGGCTCCCACTAGAATAATATTAATGCCTCTCAAAATAGGGAAATTGACTATGCATCTCAAAATACTGATACAAACTATTTGGGTGGCAAGGATGTGGAGGACATGGTCAAACTAGAAAGTAAGTCTATAGACTTTTTAAATTCTGAAGAAGCCATGGCACATAACTCTCATAGTCTGGAAGACTTGGTGGATGCTACTATCCAATATGTAAAGAAGCATAAAGCTGACAAAGATTTCAAAATAGAGGAGGTTCCCATTATTGATGACTTTGTTGGTGGTATGAGGCATGATGTGCTTGTTTCCCAAGATTCCCAAGAGAACATTCATGCTAGCAGTGAGGATTCCAGTGAAAGGAGAATCAAAGAGTCCTCCATTAAGCTGATCTTTAAGGACTTTGATGACAAAGAGGAAGTTGCCATTGGGGCACTACAGACTTCCAAAGCTAAAGCCTTATACTCTTTCAAATTCAATAAGTGGTGCTTCCTCAAGATTAAAAGGCTTAATATTAAATGCAAGAAACTTGAGGCAAAGAATACCAGCCTTTAGGAGAAAGTGGATACCTATCTCAATGAGGGTAATACTAACCCTAATTCTTATACTTCTTAGATTCAAAAAAGAATGGACAACATGGAGAGTACCATCATTGACATCCTCTAGTATAGCAAGGACAACATGAAAGTTTCCAGCATAAATCTGAAAGCCCTAGTCAATATGCTGGACAACAGACCTGAGGAAGAAAGTGAACACAAGAATGACTCTTCAAAGGCTACTAGTGGGCCCAGTGCCAGAACCCATGCGAGTGTCAAGAAGAAGTCTCCTTCTATGAAGAAAAATATTGAAGAACTGAAGTGGGTCATTGGAAGGATGGTCAATATCTAGGCTAAAATGGATAAGACTCTGGATGAAAAACTCAAGATCATGTACTCTATCATTTAGACTGGGTCCAGTGCTGGTTTTTTGTCTTTAGGGCTGGTTTTTTCTTGTTGTCTCTTCCTTTGTTGCCCCTGTAGCCCTTCTTTGGGTATCTCATTTTCGTAGCCTCTTTTTGTTATGTTGTCTTCTTTTGATCTTCTTCTTTTAGTTGTGTAAAGGGTTTCAGGTCCCATTCAAAACCTATTGTTTCTAGTAATCAAAAATTTTATTGAACCTATGGTTATCCATTGTGATAACACTAGTATAGTGATTATCTCAAAGAATCTTGTGATGCTTTCTAAAACTAAGCATATTTCTATTAAGTATCACTGATTGAGAGATAAGGTAGTAGAGAAAGAAATAAGGTTGGAATACATTAGCACAAAGGAACAGATAGCAAATATCTTTACAAAGTTGTTGCCAAAATATGCCTTTGAGTATCTTAGAGGTATACTTTGGGTGCAAGCCCCTCCTAGTGAGAATTAAATGATGCAGGGATGCATCAGTCTAGAGGTATTCAAAGCTCTATCATTTTTCTAGACTTGATGTATGGATCTACTCCTCAGGGGGAGTGATCATTGGAAATTTACAAAATACATTTGGGTGATTCAACACCTAGTTGATAAAAAGTAAACATAAGATAGTTGATGAATTATGGCACCCTTTTCCATTTTTTTTAAAGGGGAAGAGATACTATGATAAAATCCTTACTATATGGGGAGAGATACTATGGGGAAGAGTTCATTTTATTGAGAAAGTTGTATTGAGAGAGTATTTTTTATTTGATGGGTTTGGGTTGATGGATTTTTCCATATGTTGCCATCAATGCCAAAGGGGGGGATTGTTGGATGTTGTTGATGCATTTAATATGTTTAATCACTACATTATCTTGTTGAGTGTTGTTGGAATCAATACTATTTTCATTCGTGTTTTGTCACTGATGTCAACATATATTTCTATGAAGAGAACAAACTAGTTATTATAGTGTACAGATACTGTACGGATGATTCATAATGAGTGAAAAAAAATTTTGTGCATGGAAGTGTTGCCATCTTATATCTAAGATTGCATGTTGTAATATTGCATATTGGTTGAGTTATAACAGATTTGGTGAAGACTGGTTTTTGGACTGTGATAGTGGAATTTGACAGAGAAAGTCTCTATGTTTTGAGTATCTCTTATAAGTGATGTGGATTCAGTGTATCTAAGCTTAAGGGATGTCCAATAGCATACTGAGGAATGTTTGTTGATCTTAGCAAGTCATGGAAAGTATGATGATGTCATCTATGATGTGTATTCTAGAGGAGACTTACTTGGGGCCAACTTCAGAGTTGTAGTGTGTATTATGGATAGTATGCATGGATTATGGATGTTGGACCATAATTGTTGAATTATAATTATTGTATACTTTTTTTAGATACCGTGTGTATCTTTGCAAGGGGTTATGTCATTATTTGTATATTAGGAAAGTCTAATTGGCCGACTTGATCATTTATTGTAATAAGGTATATATGTAAGATCTTTTCTTTTGAAAAGGTAGTGTATGGATGGAATGTAAAAGAGGATTGTGGAATTTTTGAGCTTGTATCTGTAGGATATAAGGAAGAGGATAGTTTATACTTCATTGGAATTGGTCAAGCAAAGACAGTTGCTATTAGACAGTTCACAAGGATTGTGTATTTCCTTTATATACACTTGTGTTGCGAACAATGAGTTATGGAGGTGGACATAACCTTCTTTGGGAAGTGATCCTAGGTAGTGAGCCTACTCTTCTCTTTGACTCCTAATAGGGTTTTTCCTTTAACAGGGACTATGCATAGTAATGTTTTAATAAGCTCCTAACAGGGCTAGATCTTTTAACAGGGATACTATACTCTCAGTACATCATTTGTGGGTGCTAATTCTCACCGGGGTTTTATGTTTAATTGGGTTTCCTCAACAAAAAAATATTGTGTTATTGTGTTGGCATTTACTATGTTATTATTTGATTTGGTCTACCTACTACTTAAAGCTTAAAGTTTAACAATATGTTATACAATTGATTCACCCCTCCCCTCTCAACTTTATTGGTGGATTGTTCTTCCTAACATAAGCCTCCAACTTTTCCACAAGGGTTTTCATATTTTTAGCAGTAGGCTTAAGGATTTTTTGGTTGGTGTCCATAATTTTCTCAAGGGTAGCATCAGTCTTCTAAACCCACTTACTCAACTCATCCAACCTCTTCTCAAACAAATCGCTTGCATTTCCCTCTACTTCTGCAAGATCCATTAAAAGTTTATTCTCAACAAAAGAATAGAGAGCATAGGATTTCATGTTAGGAAAGGGCTGAGAAATATTATTTGCCAAATTTTTCTTCAACTCCTTAAACTTAGCAGAGAGGACATGATACTTTAAACTCAAGCTCCTTATTTCACAAAAGGCCCATTTCATGAGTTGAAATGAGTATAGAGAACCAACCTTCACAGTCTACAAAACCCCAACAATCATCTCCTCCTTCATGTCTTTGAAATCAACAAGACACAACTCCATAAAAGAAGACTTAACATTACCCTTATGTTTGGGTAAAGAATTAGTCTCCTCAAAATCAGTGGGTGAAATATACACATCATGATAAATGGAGCTCTCATAATCAATTAGAATAGGAACCTTACCCTTACTAGCCTTGTCTTTTCCATTCTTCATAGTTTCAAGAATATGGACCCCTTTGTCAATCTTCACCCTTTTCTTAGCTTTACTTTTCTCCCTCATAGGGGTCGCCATACCAACACCAGAGGGTTTACTCTTACTGGAATCCACGTCATAATTATTAGGAGTAATATTATTCTTATTTTCCATAGATAGAGGGGAAGTATTATCTTCCTAATCTTCATCATTCTCCATCCTTTATTCCTCCACAATCTTCTTCACTCTTAGGAAGCCAGCCAACATATTCTTGGGAGAAACCCTAGGATTTTTGGGAGGGGAATGGGTATCATCTTCCCTAGAAGATTTTGTATCCCACCATTCACTAGCCCTAGTAGTATTATCCTTATCCATAGAAGCCACATTGAATTTAGAGGGGGTATCATGAACCCTATCCCTTAAGTATTCAAAAATTAGCAGATGCAAACCCTAGTGAAGCACCCAATTTTTAGGGTTCTTTCTATAGCAATTTATGCTATGATTAAGGGATGAAATAAGATAAAAAAGGGAATGAGATAAAATCCCTATGCTTGAAATGATTAAGCATCACAAAATGGTAACCATAATCCTTGGAGTATCTACCATCTAGGGAAAAAAATTCAATAATTGGCTTTAAAACCCCAATACAAATGGGTTTAATCTTCTCAAGTTCATAGAAAGTGTTATTACCTTTAACCAACAACTCCCATTCTTTATTTGGACCTTTAGGAACTTGGCCACAACTTTTTAGATAGCTTCCTATACTTGAAGAACTTAATTCCCTTCGTGGATAATCCCATGATCTCAATAATGAGGTCTTCGTCAATCATGATTTCCTTTCCAAAAAAATTCATTTTTCAATTTGACCATTCTTGAACAAAAATTCTAGTGATTTTGTTACCAGAGCCATGTAGCTTCTCAAGATAGCAAGTAACCCCTCCTTTTTCTAGCTTATGCCAAATCTTCTCCTTATTCTTCTATTCCTCACAAGAAATAGGTCCAAATCTTTTAAGGTATCATACCATTTTCAAGACCTCAGAGCCAAGCACTAACAGAATGAAATTATGATTAAAGGAAGCCCACATAAATAGAACATGCAAGGCATTATGAGAAATAATTATACTCTTGTTTTTAGGACAATTTCCAGCCTCTTTATTGATTCCAATGCACTTATGTGTCGTATCCATCATTAATTGAAATGTTTCCAATCTTACCATATAACTGGTTGTATCTTAGCAGACATCTAATATCATCATCTAGATTACCATCTCATTCCCATATTTTAATTTCATTAATTTGAACAACAAGGTTGGCGAGCCCATTCACCACCTTTTTGGTCTCTCTATAAGAATGGGTAATAAAACACTTTTAAAAATTATTGATAATTTCTTTTGAGCCTTGTATTATATGGTCTATTGTCCATGAAGTGTTTTTTTTCCTAACAAAGTCCCAACCGAGTAATAAGTTCCTATAGTAACTGAACCAATTATGGATTCCCATCATTAGCACCATGACCCTCTCGTCAGTCCTCATGGTGATCCTCATGTTTCTCTTCCTCTTGATGTTATTCCTCATGATTTTCCTCCTCATGGTCATCTTGACGAGCATTTCATCGACCATTTCTACCCCTAGGAGGCATCCTTCAGAACATAACAAGATATGAATCAAAATCACATATAACTATTAGATAACTAAGAGCGGGGGTGAATCAATTAGTTCTAGTTATCCTACAATCTCAAATCTCCCAGATGTATATATTCAAACTTTTCAAACAAATTATCAACTTAGTAAGCTATCAACAATAACTTTCACTTCATCTATTGATTGACAATCAATTCAATACTATGTTTACTGATCTGACTAGTTATGAAATGTATAAAGTAAAATAACAATCCAATCACATCAAATACACATAACACATAGATTTTTAATGTGGAAACCCTATTAGGGGAAAAACCACCTGGGACCAGTAACTCAAAATAATTCACTCTTCTGAAGTGATCTTGATTAGGAGCCAACCTTGTCAAATGTTACAAAACACATTGTAAGGTGTGACCTGGTTAGAGGATTTACCACTAAAATATCTCTCTTGACTAGCATTCACAATGGGGTCAACAAGAAAATAATTGACATTCATTTAATGTCATATTGAAATACAAAAAGACTGTTAAGTCCACTCGGTTAAGAGATTTTTTGTAGCAATGGTTAAACTGATACAGTACTGATTTGATTCAAATACAACTAAGATTGCAAATTTTCAGATCTATGCTAAGCTCAGTATACCTCCTCTGATCAATATTAAATTTAATCCTTCAAATCCTCCAACTTGTTCAACTCAGTGAGTAATACCTTGACGCTCAATAATGCCTGCAGTTCAGATCAGTTCTTTCTGTAACTAGTTTGATCAGTGGTGCATGAAAATAGTCCTCTCACATGAATTATCTTGTAGTGTCAATAAGCTCTAGACTCAATAATGAATCTCATGTCTCTTTAAATAGACTTCATAAACTATTTTCTTATCATCTATTATATTTTCCCTCTTAATCTCCATCGTTCCTTTTTCTTCTTCAAGATTCCTCGGTAGGTGTGTCTATAACATGTTTCATCCTTCTCCATTTGATCAATCTTGAATTTTGTTAGCCATTAGATCATCATAAAAAACTCTATCTTTTACCTCAGCATCATAAGAAATTGTCCAACTCATCAATTTGGTTGGCTGTTATAAACTTTATTTGTTTTTTTTACTCGTTCAATACAAAATGTCTCGGTGATAACTAACTCAGTTATTACTATTAATCGATATATACTACACTAGCTCGATGTATACAAAAATATTAAATTACCAACCACATACACTTGTTCAGTTATGATCTTTAATACATAAAAAATTCATGTAATACAATCAAGTTAACAATATGATGCCATAGACTCATCAATAAGTTACCCAATGTATACTTTAGCCATATCTTCCACACCCATCTCATCTTCATGTAGATATCTCATTCCTTTACCATTTTCCTTCTTCAGATGTTTGTAACTATCATGATAAGTATAGTCAAAAATAGTTGACATCAATGACAATATATTGACTGATTTAATTGCCTTACATATCACTTTAGTAGCTCAGTGATCTTCAATCACCGTCTTTCACTTGTCCATTCATTTCATTAAGATATTCATTCAGTTGTAGGTTATCAATCTCTCCCTTTGGCATTGATGGTGACACAAATATGAATTATGCCATAGAATACCAAACATCTGTACTACAACTCTTTATAGATAAATGTTGTAGCTTGGTAAGCTCTCCCTAGCTTGTACATCTTATATGTTTAATCACTGCACAACATTTCATCCAGACTCCCCCTGCGGATTTGATCTTTTGCTTCTTTGATTCTTCTCTCCTATTGGATAGATATTTCATTGATTTATTCTCTCCCTTTGACAATAATGCCAAAAATAATAAACGGCTTTGTAGTAGCCAAAATATTATCTCTGGTGTTTGGTTCTGATCAAGTACCTTCATGTACCATTATACAGTGTTCTTTGTTCCATCTTTCACAACCTTAGGAAGCCTAAAGTGTGAATAATATGCATCAACATCATTTGATATTCTGATAAAGTATAGGTTGATGCAACCTCCTGATCACCTTAGTAACTGATAGATAGGGGATGGACCCCTAGTCTAGTCCTTAAGTACTCAATTGTATCCTTCTGTAAGGTTCTGGTAAATATGTCTGCAAGTTGTTCTTTTGATTTCACAAACTCCACTTTCAAATTCTTTTCTTGTACTCATTCCCTTAAGTAGTGATACTTAATAGATATGTGCTTTGTCTTTGCATGCATCACTAGATTCTTATAAATGTTTATAGCACTTGTGTTGTCACAATATATTATCATTGGATCAGTGATCTCTTCATTCATCCCTTCCAAAAGTTGTTTTATCCATGAAATGTTTGAACAATTAGTAGAAGCAGCAACATATTATGCTTCGGTAGTAGACTGAGAAATACATTCTTATTTCTTGCTTATCTAAGTAACTAGTCTTTCACCCAAAAAGAATTCTCCACTAGTAGTGCTCTTCTGATCATCAATATTTCTAGCCCAATCTACATCGGTGTAAACTTTTAGTTTAAAATTTCCCTCTTTCTTGTACCATAAACCATAATTCTCTGTGTTTTTCAAGTATCTCAAAATCCTCTTAACAGTGGTGATATGTGAATCCTTGGGATTATTATAAAATCTTGCTACAATCCCAACAACATGTGCAATATCCGGTCTACTATGCACAACATACATCAGTTTCCCAATCATTGATCTATATAGTGTTTGATTTACCTCGATCGACTAATCATCCTTTGTTAATTTTCATTTTGTGACCATCAGTGTACCTACCGGTTTTGAATCTTCCATTCCAAAGGTCTTCAACACTTCTTTGATGTACTTTGATTGTGTTATGAATATCCCTTCATTTTGTTGTAGAATTTGCAAACCAAGAAAGAATTTAATCTTTCCAAACATTGACATTTCAAATTCCTTTTTCATTTCATCAATAAATGATTTTCATAGATTATCATGACCTCCAAATATGATATCATCAACAAAAATTTCAGCAATAAGAATATTTTCATCAGTTTTTCATTTCAAATATAAATTGCTATTATCACTTGTTCTAACAAATCCAATACTGATAAGTTATGAATGCAATCTTTCATACCATGCTCTCAATGCTTGTTTCAGTCCATACAGTGCTTTGTGCAACTTACATACCATGTTTGTCAGATTTGAATCAACAAAACCTTTAGGTTGTTCAATGTAAACCTCTTCCTCAAGTATCCAATTCAAAAATGCAGATTTAAAATCCATTTGATATACTTTGAATCCTTTGTAGGCAGCATATGCAAGTAATATTCTAACTCCTTCAAGTCTTACAACTGGTGCAAAAGTCTCATCACAATCAATACCTTCTTCTTGTGCATACCCTTTACATACAAGTCTTATTTTGTTCTTAGTGACTTCACCTTTTTCATTCAACTTATTTCTAAATATCCATTTTGTTCCAATAACATTTTATCATTTGGTCTCAGTACCAATGTCCATGTTTTGTTCTTCAGTATTTGCTCAATTTCCTCATTCATTGCTTTAATCCATTCATCATTCTCAAGTACATCTTTAACATTTTTAGGTTCAAATTCACAAACTAAACATGTGGTGTTTCTCAACTTACTTTGTGTCATTATTCCATCTTGCTTGTCACCAATAATTTGATTCTGTGGATGGTGTCTTCTCACAAATTTTGCTAAACTTGATCTCTTCTTTGTTCATCAGTTGGTGTAGGATCAATTTGTTCCTCAATATCCACTTCTTGATTCTTAGCATCTATAGGCTAATGGTCAGTATCTTTATCCTATTGCTCAGTAGCTTCAACCTCTGTCTCAGGTAGAATGTCAGGTTTCTCAATGTATGTGAATCTACCGTAGTCTTCTGGTTCCTTTTTGCTTTCTTCATCATTTTTCTCAATAAACTCATCAAATCTCACATTTCTTTCAATCATTTTGTTAGAAACCTTATTCAAACATTTGTAAGCTTTACTTTTAGTAGAATATCCTAAGAATATTCCTTCATCACCTTTAGAATCAAATTTTCCATTTCTATCATCTTTCAAAATGTAACATCTAGTTCCAAATATTCTGAAATAACTTACATTAGGTGTGTACCCATACCATAACTATTGGAAAAATGGTTAGAGCTCCCCTTGGGATTCATGACATGGCTTAACCACCTCTTGTGTCCTCTATAAGTCTAATGGTTGTATCAGGCATTAACAGGTTGATCTTTTGGTGCAACGGCAACCACTACTTGTAACAAGTGGTATTAGAGCTTGATTATAGGTTTGAATCCCCTTGGGTAACGATGAGGAGGAGATTGTTGGAAAAATGGCCAAAACTCCCCTCAGGATTCATGACATGGCTTAACTGCCTCCCAAGTCTTCTATAAGTCTAATGGTTGTATCGGGCATTAACAGGTTGATCTTTTGGTGCAATGGCAACCACTACTTGTAACAATAACTCATAAGGTTTCTTGTTTGAATCTTTCTTCAGTTTTACTCAGTTCAGTGTGTATACAACAGTGATAAAAGCTTCTCTCCAATACATTTTTGCAACATCTTTCTCAATCATCAATGTTCTAGCACACTCAACTATGGATATATTCCTCCTTTTAGCAATTCCAATCTGTTGTGGTGTTCTCAGTGCAAAAACTTGTCTTTTAATTCAATGCTCATTACAAAAATTAGTGAACTCGTCAGAAATAAAATATCTATCACCATAATAACTTTGAGTTCTCATACGACCACATAATTCGGTGTGAACCATCTCCAAAATAGCTTTAAATGAATAGGTCTTGCTCTTGAAACTAGATTTTGACATTTTTCCCATTTGATATTGTTTACACATGACATGGTCAAGTTTAGATAAGCTTAGTAAGCCTCTAACTTTTATTTTCTTACTAATATTAACTATGTTGTCAAAATTCACATGACTTAACCTTTTGTGTCACAACCACACATCTTCAGTTCTAGCCATTAAACAAGAAATTTCAGCATTGTCAAGATAGAACATATTACCTTTTGATTGTTCACCAGTACCGACCAACTTTCTAGTCTCATCATCGATTTTCACCTTTCTATTTTCAAATGCAACTCAGTTACTTGAGTTATTCAATTGTAATACACTCAATAAATTATAGTTAAGTCTCTTCATCCAATATGCATTCTCACATCTAATCTTATTGTTCAAAAAGATAGAACATTTTCCTTTTACTAGACAAGGTGTATTATAATGTTCAAGGTATTCAAATTTGTCTTCATCACCAGTCATATGTGTAATACCCCAAAAATGGGCTTCAGTCTCATTAACCTCCTACATCGACAAATCGATCGAAATCAACCTAAAAGTCCTAACCTAAGGCACATCTGCACATCAAATTATCAAAACTCCAATCAATTTCATCCTAATTCTGCATCAAGAAATATTTCCTAAATATTCCTAATTTATCTTAATTATCTCCTAATTAAATATTATTTGGCGATAAATGATATTCTTTTTATTTATCCTAAAGTCAATTAATTGAATATGATAAATATTTAATTAATTAGATTTATTCTACCACTTAATTAATTTAATTAGATTTAATTATATTTATTCCTAATTAATATTATTTAATTTTGACAATAAATCAAAATCCTACTACAATTGATTAAATTCTTATTTAATTGATTAAATCCAGTTGTCAATATTTAATAATATAGTTTTTGGAATAAAGTTTTATTTTATAATTGATTAACCCATAAATCAATTGTTTTAATTCAAAAAAATAGTTAAGTTGAGGCTAAATCACTTTTATTATTAAATTAATTCATACTAAAATAAGCACAATTAGAAAAGTAGTCAACTCTAACTCAATAAATCAATTCAATTAGTTATCTTTTTGAACTCAACATCCAATTTTGAGTTAAAAAGTGATTTAAAATTTTTATTTAAGTTAAAAGTTGTTTTTTGCATGATTTTATGAGTTAAAATATTTCTAATTTCTTGTTAACTCAAAAACCAACCTGAGTTTATCAAGAGTGATTTATGGATTTCCATGTGTTCTCAAAAACCTTGGACTTCTATATAAACAAGGCTCAACCCTTCACAAAAGAACAATGCTTTCAGATCACAAAATGATGCTTTCAGATCACAAATTTTACATACTTGGAGAATCAAGCTCTTGCGAATAGGCAATTGTGAGATTTTTGCAAGTTTTCAATTCATTTCTTTCAACCCATTCATAGCATTGTTAGATTAGATTTGCAATCCATTTCAACCCATTTTAGATCAATTTTATATCAATTTTTCATCATATTGCATAGAAAAAAAAATAGATTAATTTGCATTCATATTTCATTGCTTTCATCATTTTAAATCCTTCGTTTAGGTGTTGCATTGTCACTGATCTCAGTCAAAATCTGAGAATACCATACTCCTACATACTAGAAGGCAGTAAATTCCCTGGTTAATTCTGTTTATTCATGTTGCAGATTTCTAACATATTAACCAATAATGTTTTACTGAAGTGTTGTGTCCATAGCTAAGTACAAATTTCGCACACACCATTTCTGGCACCTACCGTGGGGCAACCCACCTTTACATGCTAGTTTTGGATATTTTTTGGAGCTAACCCCCTTGTACAGATTTACTTGGAGACTAAAACCACAAATTTTCAAATATTTGATCATATCTCCAAAATGGCTTAGAGTTTGGGTTTGAAATTATTTTTGCAAGTTGATGACATATCAGGGGAGCTTCAATAAAAAATTCAGAATTTTTGAGATATTTTGAATTTTTAATAATTTTTTCTTTATTTTTCATAAAATATTAATTTTCGGTGCAAATCAGCATATTTTTCAGAAATTTTTTACATTTTCAGAAAACTCTTTAAATTCTACAGGGGTTCCATTCTTTGTATTTTAAATTTGGATGCAATATCATAGCTCAAATAGTCAATTTACAAAAAATTGTCTCTTTTGGTAAAATGGGTCTCTAAGGCACAAATGAAGAGATTTTTCTAAAATTTTTACATTTTTGGAAAGCTCTCTATTTTTTAGTAGGGGTCTCTATTTTCAATTTATAATTTTGTGGCCAAAATCATATAACAAAAATCAGATCTTGTTGACAAGGTCAAATGCAAAAAAAATAAAATTTTGTGATGGGTATGCACTTATTTTGCACATGGTTCAATGCATGATATGAGTCATCATTTGGATTATTTTCTGGTTATTATTGCTCCTAACAATTTATTTTCATATCTAACCCTAGGGTTTGCATAAGCTGATATATGTTGCATATCTTGTTTGCTTGTTGGAGATTTTGTGGCTTGCTTGCACGGGATAGTTCAACAAAGCTAAAAATCAGGTAAAATCTACTAAGCGCATTGCGTGGGATTTGAGGTATTTCACTATATCCCTATAACACTTCAATTTTGGGAATTAAAATGAACCTCTCATGTGTTTATCTTGAGTGTCTCTCACTTTCATAAATCACACTTTGATTTTGGGCTCTAAAAAGAACATAGATTTGCTTTCTTGCATATCTGTTACACATAGTAATTAGGCCCTATGAATAGTATTTGTGGAGTTCTTGAGGGAGTGGGCTTCATTCACTTTTTTTTCATGTGAAGCTCTTCTCGAAGATAGATCCCCTTGTAGGTAGGGAGGATATTGTTATTATCTCATGTTCTACTTGGTTTAGTCCTCAACTTTCATCGGTACATTCTCTCTTGGTCCCACTTAGAGAGCTCGGTAGACATTGTTGTTGACATCATGAACCTTGGTGAGTTAATTTCAATCTTAGCATGTCAATTAGTCTATTTTCTCTATTTTTGGCAAGGTGAAGAGGCTAGAGGATTATGCTCTACTCCATTTTTGGGTAGTATCAGAAACTTAGATCCTTGAATCTGAACTAAGTCCCCATGTGGTCCTTCTTGTGCATCTCCTTTTAGAGAGGGTTAACCATAGTGGACATTCCCTTTATTGGGTCAACCAAGTGGATGGAACCTCAAGCGATAATAGCCATTTTTGTCATGGTAGCAATAGTTTCTATATAAATGTCTTTTTGGAAGAAATCTCCACAGTTGCAATCTCTTGTTGGGCTGTTAGATCTCCTCAACAGCTCCTGATTGGTTAAATTCTTAGACTATGTCAAAACCCTAGTGCGCCTGGATTGGATTTCACCTTCTTGAGATTAAAAAAGTTGTAGAGTCAGACCATTACTAAAAACCCTAGTGCTGCCAAATTTTTATTTTCTAGGTCTCTGTGTGTGATTGGAAAAACTTTTGAGAACATACACAAGTAGCATTCCTAGGATTAGAACAATAAGTCACTATTTTTGTTCATGTGCAAGGTTGCTTTATCCCTTTCTCATTGTTTGAAGAAGATTACTTGTTCCCTTGCTTGTTGTTCTACATGCTTGATATTCACTTGGTTACTTACAACAAACGAACCCTGAATGAACTATTACACAGATATTCAAACCTGGACATAAAAGTTTGTAAACAATCTGATATTGAAAAATTGCAAATTTGAAGCAAAAATCACTTCTGGAGTCAAAATTCATCTTGAAGCCTCAAAACTCATACAAGTTTTCTCGATTATCATGCCAGAACCCCCAGATTGTTGTACGGTAGACTGTATACAGTAATACGAGTGTTGTCACAAAAGTCAAGCAAAATTTTATCCTAGTGTCAACTATCATATGAGCCTTGTCAACTGTCATGCCAGAGCTAACTGAGACTCGTACAAGCCTGGAGAAACTCATATCAAAATCTTGCAAATTTGTCAAAAATCTTCCAAATTTGTTAGAAATCCAATTTTTACAACCAACTTCCAAATTCTGTCAGAAAATTCATTGTGTCAGGAACAAAGCAAAAACTAGAAGAATCCAATCATTTTTCCAAAAGTGGTCTCTTGAGTTTGATCCAGCCTTATGATCTATTGATTTGAATCCCGTTTGATCTTGTGTCAAAACCTTGTCAAAATCATCTTCAATTTAGTCTTCAACAAAATGGCTAAGTGTTGTGAGCTCATGTCCACCATCTTTTGGGTATCTACCCATACATCTAGAGGATAGTATCCTTCATTTATGTCCAAATCAATCTTCAACCAATCCAATCTTGACAAGTTTGCATCATCTAATCTTCTTGAATTAGATCTTTCATCAATTGTCTTTTTCTTGCTCTTTTGCTTCACCCAAGGTTAATGGTGGAAACTAGAGCTTCCTCACAATGAAAACAAAGAGAACAAACCATATATCTTCAGCAGGATCTTCTATGATTGCTCAAACCTTTCATCATCCCTATGACACAAATCTCTTTGGAGAAGATGCTCTTGGCAATATCTACCTGAAAGGTGGTTACAAAACTCCACCTATATCAATCCACAAAGGTTTTCAATCACCTCCACATCAATCAATCCCTGGTAGTGCTCATAACAACACAATGTCTCAAGGAGGAGGAAACCAAGGATCCCAAGGCCATCAATCTAATCAAAAAGATCCAGAGCCAACCCTGTTTGAAATTGAGCAATATAGAAGCGATGAACACTTTCAAAAACTAATGAAACACTTCTTGCAAGAAGACAAAGAGGCTTATTTTATTGACCTAGCCAGACAAGGAGCTAAACTTCCTCCAGATTTCAATGTTGAAAATATCGTCACCCAAGAGGAAGAAACTCCCATCACAGCCATGATGAAATAGATGCATGCTATGCAAGTTAATCTCAACAAGCTAGAAAAAGAGAAGGAACCTAAGGATTTTTGTATGGAGGCCCTATGTCCTTTTCCATTTGATAAAAACTTGTACATGACACTATTCCAAAATAGAGTGGAAATGCCTAAGTATGACAAAGATGATGGAAACTCTGACCCCCAAGATCATGTCAGAGAATTATGTACTCAATCCATGGATTTTATGCATGAACCAACCTACTTGATGTGTCTCTTCCCCCGATCTCTAGGAGGATCAGTCATTCATTGGTTCTCTAAAATGCCTCCAACTATCAAAAATTTTGAGGAGTTAATCAAACTTTTCTATCAACAATACTCCTACAACATCCAACATCCAGTCACCATGATCAACATCTGTAATCTAAAATAATACTCAGGAGAACCCTTCCTGACCTTCCTCAAGTGATGCAAGAAGAAGTTTTCACACTATGCCCAACCCATTCCAGAAACTGAAAAACTTGAGATCTTCATCAACAATCTGATTTCAAAACTCAACTATCATCTGCAAATCCAGAATCATACTTCTTTTGAGAAAATGGTAGAAAATGGCATAAAATTGAAAATGTTCTTTCTCTAAGGGAGAGATATCACTTAACAAAGATAGCAAGTACAAATCAGGTTCTAGTTCCAACAATAAAGATAAAGGTAAATTATGGAATAAGAACAAGAATGTTGTAATAGATGGTGTTGTCAATCACATCAGTGCTCCATCAAAGGCACCAGCATTCAATCTCACCATTGGCACCCAAGCCATAAAAGCTTCTGAACAAAAGGCATCTGAACCTTCTAAAAATTTGAAAGACTATAAACCATGGGTTACAACACTAAAACATGAGTTCACTCCTTTGGGTGAGTCCTTAGAATCTTCTATGAAACTCTGTTGGAAAACCAAATCATCACGTTACCTAAGATAAAACCATTTGATCCTAAAGTTAAACCTAAATGGTGGAGAGAGACCAATTTCTGTGACTTCCATTGAAATAAAGGTCATAAAACCAATAACTGCATACGCTTGAAGCATCTCATACAAGAAAAAATTAATAATGGAGAAATTGTAATTGACAATAAAAAAACCAACAATGATCATACAACATTCATAGAACCATTTCCGAAACATGGTCAAGGAGATTCATCTTCTCAGCCTAACATGGGTGCTAAAGTCAATTACACCTACTCTAGAAACAATGCTATCATAAACATGGTTGAACCATGCCTATCTGAACATTGCAATATCATCACTATTGTGAGAAAAGATAGAGATAATCAATCAAAAAATGTAGTAACTCGATCACAAGCTCAAGTACACCTACAAGGACAAAACTCAAGTTCATCAAATACCCCTAAGGTTCCTTTCAATCATTCATATGCTTCTAAATAGAGGGCTACTCCTAAAGAGATGAGACCAACATCATATAGTATTGTCCAATAACTCCAACATACCAATGCAAAAATATCCATGTTTGAGTTGCTTTAGATATCTCCTGCTCATAGAGCTATTTTGGATAAAGCTCTGCTCAGTTCCAATTTTCCTGACAATCTTGATCTAGATAGATTTGAAACTATGGTTGGTCATCTGAAATCACCCCAGTATATCTCCTTCTCAGAGGAAGATGACAATTCATTGATTCATTCACATAACCATCCCTTGCACATTGAAGTCTTGATCCAAAACCATCATGTCAAACACGTGTTGATAGATGGAGGCACTGGCCTAAATACCCACTCTTATAAATTGATCACACAACTGGGATTATCAAAAGATGATATTGATCCTAAAAGAAGATAACCATCAAAGCATATGATGAGCAAGAAAGATCTTCTAAGGGAACAATTGTCCTACCTATCAGAACAAGACCTATTATCAAAGACATCACTTGTCAAGTTCTAGATCTTCCATTGGCTTACCATGTTCTTCTAGGGAGGCCTTGGATACATGAAATCCAAGATATTCTATCAACATACCATCAATGTGTGAAGTTTCCTTATGATGGAGTAGAGGTCACAATACCAGCTGATATGTCCACATCTTGTAATGCCTTGAAAGAAAGTGCTGACAAACTTGTTCCACATAATAGAGAATCTTTCACTGAGAAAATAGACATTGCATCTACATCTAAGATGGAAGACATTTCCAAAGAAGTCAAAATTAAAGACACGGGCATGGGAGAATACACAATGGAACTAGTCTTATCTCTCACATCTCTCCCGTTGTCCCCAAAATCTTATGGACAACCATCAGACAAAGTGAAACCTACTGCTAAAGAACCTCGGCTCATATTTAATGGAATTTTTATCATAGAAAAAGTGTCCAAGCAAGAATCTGATGAAGAAGAAGCTATACTAGCATGGTTATACAAAGACGAGTCTCAATCCCAGATAGTTCAGAAATGTGACTCTAAAACACCCAAAGCCCCTATTAAATCTTATGGACTAGGTCATAAACTCATGTCTAAGATGGGATACACTGGAAAAGGACCCCTAGGAAAGAGAGACAAAGGCATTATCAAACCATTTGAACACTGTGGAAGGATGAATAAAGATACTATGGGTCTAGGACATCAGAAGAAGTCTTTTCATCTCAGTGAAAATTCTCCACATGTCTTAGAATAGATTGAACCATCAATAGAAACTCAGCTAGAGGAATAAACTCAACAATTAGATAGTGATGATTCAGACAACTCTAAACTTATTTCTTATGAATGTTTACCTCAATAAATACTATATCTTCTTAAAGATGAAGAAATGCCTAAGGAGAATATGTAGCTACACAAGAACCTACTACTAAACAAGAGGAAGGTAAAACTATCACAATAGCTAAACATTTGGGACATTCTAGTGATTCTAAAATAGACTCCCATGAGTATGAATTCAAATCAAACTTAGAAGGAAATCCTACTTGGGGGATTCATCCTGACTTTACACATGTTCTCATATTTCCCAGAGGTCTAGATGAAGAATCAGAGGATGAATCAAATGACTATGAATGGGGAGTTATTCTAGAAGAAGATGAACTTATCACTAAGAAACATATTGATTTCATTCACCAATATTCACCTAAATCCGATGTAAGTCTAGAGAAAAATGATGAACTTAACAAGTCTGATCCACCTACTACCAAAGTGGAATCCAATAATGACATTGAGACTATTCATGAATTGAACATTTTGAGGAGTAATATCACCTTTGAATTTGAGAGATGGGTTAGGACCAATGATGACAACACCATATACATGAACACAATTTCCCAATCCTTCCCTACATTGACTATCCAACATCCAGAACTTATTGACCCGACATCTACTGATCCAAGCCAAGATATCTATACCTTTCAAAATGACTATGCCCTTGCTTACTACCTCAATGCAGTTGAACCTATGATGACTTCCATCAATGAACAAAGCATTAGCATGATAGAGTCAGATATCAAATATCTCAGTTAAAAGAACAAGAATAAAAAGAAAAAAAGTCCTGAGGGTGAAAACCACTATGTGGCAGTCTTAGAACCTAAAACAATATAAAAAAAGATGTATCCGAAGGTGAAAACCTCTCTGAGGTGCCTAAGGATGAGATATTTGATGTCCTTCTGAGTCATTTACAGGATAGATCTCCCGAAATTGATAGAGCCACCTCAATCTATCAACTTGGGTACAACATAGGAACCACAACTGATTCATGTAGCACAATCCTTATCAAAGGAAGAGAAATGAACCTTCACTACTTTCTTAATAGAGAAGAAGATCAATTTTGCATAGAAATATTTAGATATGCAAGCGTTAGATCCAAAATTGATAATGCATCATCTTTCTATAGCTCCAGGAGTCAAACCTATTAAATAGAAATTGTGCAAGATGCATCCACATGTTGCACTCCTAGTCAAAGCTGAGCTAGAAAAGTTACTAAAACTGAATTTATCCAAGTCATAGATTATGCAGAATGGATCTCCAACATTGTTCTTGTTTCAAAACTAAACAAATCCATAAGGCCCCATTTGTTTGTCAGAAGATGATAGGAATATGAGGATGATAACCCGATTATGACCCATATCCACTGTTTGGAACCTGTAAAGTCATAATCGGGTTATCATCTCAAAACTTGAATATAGGTCGAAAATGAGAATATCGATCTTCCAGCTGAAGAGGTGGAATATGTTTTCATAACCCGATTTTGGCGGATTATAAGCCCAATTTAATTATTGGTTGGGTCCGCCACTTCCCAACGTGCGGATTGTAGATACGGATGCGTGGATATGAAAATGAAATGTGGATACGATAAAATGAAATGTGGATATGATAAAATGAAACGTGGATACGATAGTTGTCAGGTGTTGAAGGGTTTCAAGGCTGCAGATTGTGACTATTGAAAACAAAAGGCCATGGATTCAAGGTTTGACGAGCTGAAGGGTTTCCAGGTTTGTCTGAAACTCTGTTTGAAACTCTATTTTTGTGGGTTTTCCTTATTGCGGGTTTTTATGCAGTATCATATTCAGTATGTTTTTGTGGGTTTTTATGCAGTATGCTGAATAGTTTTTGTGGGTTTTAGGATTGGTCGCCATTGTTTCATCATCATTGAGGAAATAAGAAAAATGATTGAAATAGGAAGTACATTGTCCGTGTTACAAATAAAATGTTTTTGGGTTTAGCTATAAAAATGCCCTTTTAGCTATTATAGGGTAACTCTATTAATATAGTAAAAATTCCAAGGTTTTTAGTGTTGACCCATTTAAAACCTCTTCCTGCACCTATAGGGCAGAATATTGACCGCAGTTTGGGCTTTTTCACCAGCATCTTCACTCAGTTTTTTGGTGAGTCTTTCATTCATTGGGCTGTTATTTAAATTAACAAAGTTGCATAAGAGCTTGGAATTTGTACTATTAAAGTGTTTATCTTATACAGGTTATCTTCATTAGTACGTTCTATTATAACTGTAAACACCACATAAAAATTATTGAAGCTAAAATTACTAAAGAGCAATGGCCTGTAAATTTGTAATATTGTTAGAACATGGGATCTCCAAACACAAGTAATTTGGAGGGAACATATGCAGCGAGTTTCTTACCATTCTACGGAAGTACTAGATACTTGAAGGGCTTTAGATGAGCTTTCACAAGAACCCAAGTTCTTTTCGAAGCAGCCAATTATTGAACATAGCATGTATGCAATCAGGGTGTTTTTTTTTGGGTCGGGTTAAACAAGCCGGCTAATTATAAGAGAGTTGTACCCCAACAGCTAACTGCTTTAGCATAAGATAGCTCCTCTACCCCATTCCACAAGCCACATTAACACAAAGACCAGTTAATGTGAGTGCCCTTCCATGTTTGCGCCTAGGTCATCATTGCAATAATTACCCCGTTTATTCAACAATGGGCTTGAACTGGGACCTTTTATTACAATTCCATTGCGACAAAAAAAAATGTTTCCAGTACAGGATATTTGGTTTCTAAATTGTTGGAATAAAATGGTTGCAAACTGTATCATGGAGTTATTCGAGATAGAAAATGAAATAAAATGGTTGCAAACTGTATCATGGATATTTTCTATCTCGAATAACTATCATGGAATAAAATGGTTGCAAACTGTTTCACCCATGAACTTTTGTTGCAATCGGTGGGAGACATGAATGATGAAGCATGGAGGATTATGATCATATGCCAAACACTGTCATGTTGAATAACTCCATGCTTCATCATTCATGTCTCCCACCGATTGCAACAAAAGTTCATGGGTGACTACTCTCACCTTCAAATCAAAGAGGGACTTCATAGGGGATATCCAAGTTTTTATTGTTATTTTGATCAATAAAAGGCCTAAGCTGATAAGAGATATATTAATAATAATAAAGATAATTACATTCAGAGTTTCTATCAAGTCCATCAAAAGTAAGAATAGATCTACTATCATTATAGAGTCCAATGACTATTTCATCCATAGCTACAAGAGCATCATATAGTCTCAAAAAGATGCTCAAAGAATTTTATTACAATCTCAAATATCCACCATTATATCTTAACTAAATCATTCACAAGCTAAACTATTAGCCATTAAGCAAAAAAACAATAACAACTATTGATCAGTTTATGACTGGTAAACACAAAAGGGTTTCTTATCACAAAAACTGCTCCAACTATCCAATAGAAATGTCAATAATGTTATAAACCAACTATTAAAATAGTAGAAAGGCTTCACTGAGCCCAGAAGAACCTAATCCAAAACTAGCACGAAAAATATCATTATGGCCCTGTGGAAGGCATAGCTTCTAAGCTTCCTTGGGTTGAAGATTGTCCTCTAATCTTTCAAGCAGCATGGATGTCTCAACCACTTGCTCTCGTCATCTCTGCAACCCAATGAAGAGTCATTTCTCTTGCCACCCAATTCGGATCCCATTCTTCAATGCCTAGTGGCTGCAGTCCCTGCTTGCCAATGATTTTAACCAGATCATTTTCCACCTTAATCATTCTAGCCTCCCCTTGTTCCTCAATCACCAAATTCTCTGCTCTTAGAAAGTTTCTAATCCAAAAGGGTCCCTCATTCTTCCACAATTTATATAATTTCATGAGAAAATCAAATGCTTTGGCATCAAATGAGAAAACATTTTGCTATATCAAATACATGATCATGATGGTATTTTCAAATTATAATTTTATGATAATTACGATGTACGACAGCAGTTAACAAAATCCTAATGAGTTCACAACTCTATGTAATTGGCTACTATTCCACATCTGCCTATGTTACTACCTTGTCCATAGTCCATTGTGAATGCTCTGCAATTTTCCTTTTACCAGACAACTTTCCACTAGAACTGTGGGAAAGAGGAAGAAGGAAAGTTCTTGATCTTTTGACTGCTCTGAACTATGCCATTTCTGCCCATCCTCTATTTTCTTATTCATGTCTAAATTGGGCTTTCTTTGCTTATACTCTATTTTCTCATTCAAGTTTGAATTGGGCTTTCTGAGCTTATACTCTGTCTTCTCATTAATGTCCAAATTGGGTTTTTTAAGCTTATAATCTGCTTTCTGATTCATGTCTGAATTGGGTTTTTCACATACAAATTTTAGGGCTTTTGGCTTCATCACATTGCTGAAACCCTTATGCCCAAAAAGTGTGGTCTGATTTATTGTGTTAGCAATTTCTATTCCAATGGGTTTCCACTGAGAATAGAAATTTTGAAGCAGGTTCTTTGCCATCTCATGATAAACACTAGTTGCAGGATTGTACCTCATTGCATTGTCAAAAGTCAGATCTATAGCATGAGCAAATTCCATGGGATGTGAGTAAAGATTATTTTGTAGCCATGATCTTATGGTAGAGAGATCCATTGGGTCTTTGATGATATGTTTATATCTTGGAGCATCCCATTCATTAAGATCCAAAGCTTCTCTGAAAGGCCAAGCATGAGGATCAATGATTAAACTTTGGATTAAATTCATGCACTTGTATTTTAGTGCAGGCCCAAATCTATCAAAGTTATGGCATCCTTTAAAAACTCTTCTTTCATTCTGTACACCATCCTTGGAATGTCTCTGCATCCTCGAATTCAAAAATAGTGATTCCAGTGAACCCACTCTCTCTAAGTTTGAACACCCACTCAACTGTGTAGTCTTTTGAGTCAAACTCATTGACCCATGATTCATGAGTAGTGGTGATGCTCACAGAGGTGAAGCACCAGGACTTCCCAGTAGGTCCCGGTGCTTCACCTCTGTGAGCATCACCTAGATTTATTCATTCTCATGGGAGATGGGTTCATTTTGAACCAATACTCATGAATCATGGGTCAATGAGTTTGACTCAAAAAACTACACATTTGTCAAGTTTTTTGCACCCTACAGAAAACCCGACAACTATCGTATCTGCATTTCATTTTATCATATCCACATTTCATTTTCATATCCACGCATCCACCAAAAATCGTATCCACAATCCACAAATTGGGAAGATTGCAGACCCAACCAAGAATCAAATTGGGCTTATAATCAGCCAAAATCAGTTTATGAAAACATATTCCACCTCTTCGGCTGGAAGATCGATATTCTCATTTTCAGCCCATATTCGGGTTTTCAGATGATAATATTCAACAATCATATTCATGAACAACAGTATCATATCTAGTATCATACAATAGTATCATATTCAGTATCATACAACAGTATCATATTCAGTATCATAAGCAGTATCATATTCAGTATCATATTCACGAACTACAGTATCATATTCATTATCATATTAGTTTGTTGTTAGGTTCTATAATGTCTAGTTAGGTTCTATGAACAGCAGTATCATATTCATGAACATCAGTATCATACAACAGTATCATATTCAATATCATATTCAGTATCATAAGCATGTTCATATTCAGTATCATATTCATGAACAATAGTATCATATTCAGTATCATAAGCATGTTCATATTTAGTATCATATTCATGAACAGCAGTATCATATTCAATATCATATTCATGAACAATAGTATCATATTCAGTATCATAAGCATGTTCATATTCAGTATCATATTCATGAACAATAGTATCATATTCAATATCATATTCATGAACAGCAGTATCATATTCAGTATCATATTCATGAACAATAGTATCATATTCAATATCATAAGCATGTTCATATTCAGTATCATATTCATGAACAGCAGTATCATATTCAATATCATATTCATTATCATATTAGTTGGTTGTTAGGGTCGATAATGTCATTTTGATTCAAGTTTTGGTATATCTCTTGATCTTGCTATGATATCTTAAGAAAAGAATGAGGCTTTTCTATGTATGTGGGTATGTTTCTATGTATCTATGTATGTATTTATCTATCTAATTGTTTATATGTATGAACTATCTAACCCTATATATCTATGTATGTAGGTATGTATCTATGTAACTATTTATCTATCAAATTGTATATATATGTACCTATGTTTTCAAGCCCTTGATGGATCCTATTAAGAATATTGACATTCTAGAATGGGTAGTTGTGGGGACCACATATTCTTAGCTTCTCACAGCTCTGATTACTTGTGTTACCACAACCACAGCAGTGGTGGCCCTAGAATCTAATGCAGATAGGGGTAAACGATATAGAAAAGGAAATAATTTCTATAGAATGGTTATTCATTCCAATGATGTGGATTGTCATGATCAGATTCGCATGAGTAGGGGAGCCTTCTTTCATCTAGCTACTATCCTAAGGCTGAATGGATCCTTGAAAGATACGATACACTTGACATTAGAAGAACAACTTGTGATGTTCCTCCACACCGTTGGCCACAATTTGAGGAACCACAAGATTGCCCACAACTTTGGCCACTCAAGAGAGACAATTAACCGATACTTCCGCAAGGTGTTGAGGGCTATCTTAGGACTCCACAAGGATTGCTTTCTACCACCTAGTCCAAACACTCCTCCTGAAATTAGTGGGAATGAATGCTTTGATCCATTCTTCAAGGTAATTGTTGTGTTGTTACATTTTTCTTGTACACATTTTTATCATTGAGGACTGGTTGACCTTACAATTGATGATTGTATCATATCGTATAGGATTGTGTTGGAGCTATCGATGGAACCCATATACCAGTCATCGTCGATGTCGACATGCAAGATAAATATCATGATAGAAAAGGCAACTTGTCACAAAATTTTATGGGTGTGTGTTCCTTCGATCATAAGTTTTAGTACTGCCTTGCTGGTTGGGAAGGGTCTGCCGCAAATAGTCATGTTCTAGCTTCAGCTCTGTCAAGAGAAAATCCTCTTGTTGTTCCCCCAGGTAAGCCAAATCATAGTTTAATAATATGCTTTATTTATGTAGGAAAATATTTTCACGTTTCGCATATTAATAATATACTTTATTTATGTAGGAAAATATTTTCACGTTTCACATATTAATAATATACTTTATTTATGTAGGAAAATATTTTCTAGTGGATGCTGGATATCCCAATGCACCTGGATTTCTTGCTCCTTATCGGTGTACACACAACCACTTGAAAGAGTTTTCAAGAGAAAATCCAATAAACTCAAAAGAAGAGTTGTTCAACCATCGACACTCCTCTCTTAGAAACTCAATAGAGCATACATTTGGTATTCTCAAGTAGCGTTTTCCAATCCTGAGGCATGCCACATCTTATCCTATCATGACACAAGCCCATATTGTATTAACATGTTGCATACTACACAACTACATTACGGTAGAGGATGGCATTCCACCAGAAATTGACATTGAAGAGGAAGATGATCGTGATGGGGTAGATGTACCAGTGCTAGAGACATATGGGTTGTCTTAGAATGATAGAGACCGGTGGGCACAGTTCTGAAATGATATAGCAAGTAGAATGTGGGAAGAGTATAGATCCCGACAATAGTTGTATTGGTTTCCTTTTTCTTGTCTTTTTATTTGTAAGTATTGGACTTGTAATGGTCAATGTGTTTTATTTGAGTAAACTGATGTATGAAGCTACTTTGATATACATGATGGTTTCCTTTTTCTTGTATTTTTATCTGCAAGTATTGGAATTGTAATGGTCAATGTGTTTTATTTGAGTAAACTGATGTATGAAGCTACTTTGATATACATGATGTTTTCCTTTTTCTTGTATTTTTATCTGCAAGTATAGGACTTGTAATGGTCAATGTGTTTTATTTGACTAAACTAATGTATGAAGCTACTTTGATTAACAACAATTTGTATACACAGCATGGCTTACACAGAATCATTGATGAACATAAATGAGATTGCTAACACGAGCCAAATATCTTCTTTGTCGAAGAAGATTATGTGGTCAAAGGACATGGAATGAAAGCTTATAGACTTGCTCCTTGAGCAAGTACAACTAGGAAGAAAATGTGATGGAGGCTTCAAAAAAGAAGCCTGGACCGCAATTGAGAGGCGGTTCAATGCTGATTTGAACCTCAGTCTATCCAAGGACAACTTCAAAAACAAGTTGAAAACTTGGAAGCTTGCATATAGAGTCATGAAGGAGCTTCGGAATACAAGTGGTTTAGCTTGAAACGAGGCTACTCAGTCCATGGATGCTGAGGATAGCATGTGGGATGAGCTTCTCAAGGTAGGGTAATCTCTTTACTATTTTGATGGAAATAATATTGTCTTCTTTTTAAGTTAATAATGAAAGACAAAGAACCTAATCCATTTATTTATGCCAACATGCAATGAAGAGAGTTCAAAAATGCAAGAATGTATAAAAAGTAGCCCTTTCAATACTTCACTGAATTGGGTGTAATTGTCGGTAATGACATGGCTGAAGGAAATGTAGCTACCATGGCCCTTGAGTTTTAAGAAGGGAACCCTTTGGAAGAACCATTCGATGTGAATGATGAAGAGGACGCTATACATCTTGATAGTGGTGTTGATTGGGATGATGAGCCTTATAATTCCACTCAGTCCACTGCAACAACAAGTACTAGAGGGACTCCTAGTTCATCAGGCAGAAAGGTGGGAAAGAGGAAGAAGGCAAGTATGGCTGCTTTGTTGGATTCCATGTCTGAAACAATGAAAAAAATAAAAGAGGGCATGAACAATATTCACCTTGTTAAAATTGATGAATCTAGTCATGAGAATGCTTTGACAGATGCCTATAATGCTCTCAAATCCATGCTCGGATTGAGTAGAGGTGTATTCCTCAAGGTATACGAAACCTTCTTGGGTCAACGTGAAAGAGCCAAATGGTTCTTATTGATGACGGAGGAGGAGAGAAGCGACTGGATTGTAGCCACATATGGTGGTTTATAGTTAATTTAAAGGACATTGTTTTGTGATTTTAAATGAGTTGGAAGCCTATAAAAGGCTAAAAAACTGACATGATACTGCTGTTCATTTTGAATATGACATGAAATCTGAATATATGTGTATGCCAACTTTAATTCAATTTTTGCTGAACATGATAGTGAATATGATAGTGCTGTCCATGATCATGATTGCTGAATATGATACTGACTATGATAGTGTTGTTCATGAATATGATTGCTGAATATGATACTGAATATGATACTGTTGTTCATGAATATGATTGCTGAATATGATATTGAATATTCAGTATCATAAGCTGAATATAATACTGTTGTTCATGAATATGATTGCTTAATATGATACTGAATATGATACTATTGTTCATGAATATGATACTGAATATTCAGTATCATATTCAGTATCATATTTAGTATCATGACATACCATCATATTCCATGCTTATCCATTTGCATTTCATAATTACATTTTCAATCATTCCATAACTACATTTACAATGCTTGTGATTACCATTTTGATCATATATACATGATGATCTTGTTGTGATGTGGCATGATACTTTATGATGATATCTAGTGTATTTTGTGTTCAAGAACATTGATTTTTTTATCATGTTGTTACTAATTTTCAGTGGATTTGTACTTTATCATGTGGATAGATATATATTTAGATTTTTTACTATTATATGCTCATATTGTCACAAAATGATTATTTGAATATTTTAATTTAAATGCAATTGATGAATATGATATTGTTGTTCATGAATATGATTATTGAATATGATACTGTTGTTCATGAATATGATTGTTGAATATGATACTGTTGTTCATGAATATGATTGCTGAATATGATACTAAATATTCAATATCATATTTAGTATCATAAGCAGTATCATATTCAGTATCAGGACATACTGAATATGATACTGAATACTGAATATGATACTACTTATGATACTAAATATTCAGTATCATATTCAGTATCATAAGCAATATCATATTCAGTATCAGGACATACCATCATATTCCATGCTTATCCATTTGTATTTGTCCTGATACTGCTTATGATACTAAATATTCAGTATCATATTCAATATCATAAGCAGTATCATATTCAGTATCAGGACATACCATCATATTCCATGCTTATCCATTTGCATTTCAATTTTCAATATGACATGAAATCTGAATATATGTGTATGCCGACTTTAATTCAATTTTTGCTGAACATGATAGTGAATGTGATAGTGTTGTCCATGATCATGATTGTTGAATATGATACTGAATATGATACTGTTGCTCATGAATATGATACTAAATATGATACTATTGTTCATGAATATGATTGCTGAATATGATACATATATTCAGATTTCATGTCATATTGAAAATTGAAAATTGAGCATAATTATGAAATGCAAATGGATAAGCATGGAATATGATGGTATGTCCTGATACTAAATATGATACTGCTTATGATACTGAATATTTAGTATCATAAGCAGTATCATATTCAGTATCAGGACATACCATCATATTCCATGCTTATCCATTTGCATTTCATAATTATGCTCAATTTTCAATTTTCAATATGACATGAAATCTGAATATATGTGTATGCCAACTTTAATTCAATTTTTGCTGAACATGATAGTGAATATGATAGTGTTTTCCATGATCATGATTGTTGAATATGATACTGAATATGATACTGTTGCTCATGAATATGATACTAAATATGATACTATTGTTCATGAATATGATTGCTGAATATGATACATATATTCAGATTTCATGTCATATTGAAAATTGAAAATTGAGCATAATTATGAAATGCAAATGGATAAGCATGGAATATGATGGTATGTCCTGATACTAAATATGATACTGCTTATGATACTGAATATGATACTGAATATTTAGTATCATATTCAGCAATCATATTTATGAACAACAGTATCATATTCAGTATCATATTCAGCAATCATATTCATGAACAACAATATCATATTCAGTATCATATTCAACAATCATGATCATGGACAACACTATCATATTCACTATCATGTTCAGCAAAAATTAAATTAAATTTGGCATACACATAAATTCAGATTTCATGTCATATTGAAAATTAAAAATTGAGCGTAATTATGAAATGCAAATGGATAAGCATGGAATATGATGGTATGTCCTGATACTGAATATGATACTACTTATGATACTGACTATGATACTGTTGTTCATGAATATGATTGCTGAATATGATACTTAATATTCAGTATCATATTCGGTATCATAAGCAGTATCATATTCAGTATCATAAGCTGAATATGATACTGTTGTTCATGAATATGATTGTTGAATATGATACTGACTATTCAGTATCATAAGCTGATTACGATACTAAATATGATACTGCTGTTCATGAATATGATTGCTAAATATGATACTGAATATTCAGTATCATATTCAGTATCATAAGCTGAATATGATACTGAATATGATATTGTTGTTCATCTCCATTACAAAATATAGTTTTATGAGAAATGGAGGCATTGGATATTTATGTTGGAGCCACTGATAAGTACCTGCCGGTATTTTTATTGTGTTAATTTCTTGGATCCATGCCAAGATTATTTTGTGTTGCTAGTGATTATGTTGGCTTTCACAGAGTGTGCTTGTCATTTTATACTTCATTTCATATAGTGTTTGTCTTTCTCTCCATTTTTTTGTTTTTCTCTCTAGTTTTAGGAAGCCTTGTTTCTCTCGTCTTTTGAATTTAGAGTGATTTCAGACATATTAGCTTTCATTTGTTAGTGTTGTTTCTTTTTTTAAGTGGAATACATGAAGGAGTACCACATGATGAATGCTTCATTTAATGTATTGTTAAGGTGTAGTCTCTTAACTATCCATTTCTAGTTCTTCAGACATGATTTTATAAATGTGTTTTGGTAGACGACTGTATTGTTCATGATTTTGTATGTATTAACCATCTTGTTATTATTGTTGCGTTATGAAATTATGTTTAATAATTCTACTTTGTTTAATGCTCTATTTCATCTTCAATTTCTTTTCATTTTTCATTCATTTTAAAAAAACACGTGATAGGTACAGAAATAGAAATGGATAGTTTTGAGACTACACATATGATAAAGTGAGACTACACATATGCTGACATTAAATATGTTTGAAATAGCTTCTGGATTTGATTTTGTAGATATTTTATGGTCACACTCTATGATCCTTCATCAGGATGGAAGAGATAAAAATGACTGAAAAAAAATTCCATCATTTTGGTCTATTGCAATCATTTTGGTCTCAAACTATCTATTGCAATCCCGATGATGAATCACAGAGTGTGATCCAAAACTATCTACACAATCAAATCAAGAAGGTATTTCAAACATCGATGCAAAAAATATCCACATATGCTAATAAAAAAATGAGCTATCTGATGATTGTTTACTATTCATGTTTGTAAACGGTCAAAAATTTTGATGGTACTCCTTGGTGTATTCCATTTAAAAATGAACAAGTTTTAGTTTTTGTATCATGTTTACTTTGTAGGTGCAGGATTGATCATCGAATGTGGGGCATAAGGGCATAGACCATGGATCTACTTGCATTTTCTTATTTAACAGTGTGTTTTCACATCACCAACCAGTTCATGGATATTGTTATATCTGATGCTATAGTTGTGTCATTATATTTTTTGTATAACTTTTTCAATTTGTACTCATAAAATATAGTCATGTTGTTATAGCGAACAAAATTAGTATGAATGAACAAATTTTTGCTTGATATAGTGCTGATGGCTACGAGGCATGCTCCTATGTGTGACTGCGGTGATGGATTGCGTTGTGTGTTGAAGAAGTCACAGACAGAGGAAAATCCAGGCCGTAAATTTTGGGGTTGTAAAAACTTCTATAAGGTTGTTAATTGCACAATATTTAAATATTTACAAATAATAAATATTAGTCATTATAGCGAGACTAACTTAGATTTGTATTGTAGGATGGAGGTGGATGCAGTTACTTTCGATGGGTCAATGACACCCCATCATTGTCTACATCATCAGTACGTTCTACACACAGACCTATTGTAGATGATGACTGCAAGAATTGCAAAAGACTCGAGAAAACTATGGCAAAAGCGGAGGCTACATCTAAAGCCAAAATCTTGTTTTTATGGAATCTTCTTTGTGCAACAATCATACTATTTAGTTTGATCATCGTACTACTTAGTTTGATCATTTTTTGCAGATAGATATATATGTGGACTAGATGACTTATTTATATTTTGATGTGATATGAGCAATGTTATAATTATTTTTTTTGTTATAATATTGTTTATGATAATGTATAAAATTATTTAAAAAAGCTAAATTTACTGTTCAATATTGTTTTTGTTAATGTATAATATTATTTATTTTTTTTGTTAATGTATTCAAAAAAATATATTAAATTTTGTTAAAGTTAAGTTTATTATTTTTGTTAATGTATAATATTGTTTATTTTTGTTGTTATGATATTGAAAAAAATATATTAAATTTTGTTTATGATTTACTACATAAAAATATAAATTAATATAAAAATACTATACATAAAGAATGGACCAAAATAATAAATGTATAAAATTATTTAAGTTTTCTATTCACAGAATTGGAAAAAATATATTAAATTTTATTTATGATTTAGTACATAAAAATATAAATTAATATAAAAAACTATACATAAAAAATGGACTAAAATAATAAAATATCAAATTAAAAATTAAATTCTAATTCCAATTTAAAATGTAGAACCAAACAGAAAAGATGAATTTCTATCTTCCAATTCCAATTTGAAATTGCAAACCAAACACATAAAGAGGAATTTCTATCTTCTAATTCCAATTTTGAAAATGGCAACCAAACGCAGAAGATGGATTGTCTCATCCATCTTCCGGGTCAACCAAACGGTCCAAAACATATTCCGAATATACAAAATCAGAATATCAAAACCTTATTATGAGATAATCAAGTTTTGGGCCAAATTCCAATTCCACAAACAAACGGGGCCTAAGAGTATGCACAGATTTCAGAGATGTAAACAAAGCATGCCCTAAGGATGACTTTCCATTACCAAACGTCGATATGATAGTGGACATGATTGCTGGCTTTTAGATGTATTTTTTAATGGATGGCTTCTCTGGATACAACCAAATCAAAATTTCTCCAAAAGATCAAGAAAAAATAGCTTTTACATGTGCATGGGGTACCTTTTGTTGGAATGTCATGCCATTTGGTCTTAAAAATGCTGGTGCTACATATCAACAGGCTATGACATCTATCTTTCATGACATGATGCATCGAACCATGGAGGATTTTGTTGATGACACCTTAGCTAAGTCTATGATAAGATCAGAACATTTTAATGACTTGAGAAAAATACTAGATAGAATGGAGAAGTTTAGTCTCAGACTAAATCCTAAGAAATGTGCTTTTGGTGTCACTTCTGGAAAGCTCCTAGGCTACATTGTTTCAAAGAAAGGTATTGAAGTAGATCCTGCTAAGATCAAAGCTATCATGGAGATGCAACCTCCCAAAAACATCAGTCAAATGAGAACCTTACAAGGAAGGGTGCATGTTAATCTCTATTGAGCATTTAAGGTTGTCATTAGTATCAAAGGATATTAAATAGGTTGATCGGTCACTTATATTGAGTTGGTCAGTAACCAAAAGCAAGACAGAGAAGTCGGTAAAGCCTTTACACCAAGCATCACATAGTTTACCGAGCACCAATGATACCGACACCGATGGATAGTAAACACTGAGCATCACAGTATACAATGAGAAGTTTATACAATGTGTACCGATGATCACAAAAAATGGCATAGTAATCTAAAATGGCACATTCTTCTATGCAAATGGTTACAATAGATCATAAAATGGTTTACCCAGATCGAGGAGCATTTATTGTAATAGATACTCATTAAATGTAATGTTTATCTTATAGTTGATCTAGGTTATTTTTGCACCGTAGATCTTAGGGTTATGATTATTTTTGTAACCTAATTTTTGCTAAAGCAGCAAAAATAGAATACTATTATTTTGTATGTTCGCATCATTTTAGAAGGTTGGTCAACTAATATATATGAATCATGAAGCACTTGAAGCCATTGCCTAACTTTAAGTCAATCGGTTTATAGAGCAGAACAGAGTACAGAGGATATTAGATTGAGTAGAATCAAAGAAGGCTACCGAGAAGAACAGAGTAGTGAATCATCATAGTCAAGGTGATATTTTTATGAGAATTTATTGATCTATTTTAGACAATTGAGTTTTCAACTAGCAGATAACTACCTATTACTCTCTGACAATTGTAATAGAGTTCTTGATAAAATCTCTTAACAAAGTAGACTTAATAGTCTTATGTAAATTTCTTAACTGAGTACACACTTCATTAGTGTTGTCAAAATCCTATAACTAGGTAGATCTAGCTGATCTAATATGTTACTCCTAATAGGGAAAGATCACCAGAAGTGATCAAAATGTGTAGCCTTAACAGACAAACATTTTCTATCTACAGTAGAGAACAATTTGTGGGTGTCATCCCCACCGCAGTTTTTACCTTCTTACAAGGGTTTCTGAATTACCAAAATACTTGTGTTATGTGATTGTCATATTGATTTCATGCTGTTTACTTTCTCAAGTTAAATACATGATTGATTTATGCAATTAGATTCAAGTTATTTTGATCGGTTATCACAGTATACAGTTATAGATCTGAAAGGTTTTACAAGTAAAATTTTGGAGGCACTAATTCACCCCTCCCCTCTCAATACCTATCTCTCCTAATTGCAACAATTGGTATTAGAGCACAGTTCTCTTGTTGAATAGTCTAACCACTGAAGGGTAAAGATCTAAGTCATGGAGAGATACAAACTTGACAAGACTATTGAGAATCAGAATATACAAATACAGATGTTTATGGAACAGTATAAACAAGCCAAGGAATAACTAAAGAAATTACTGGTTGAAAGGAAGAATCTTGCAATTCTGTAGAATGAAATTGCTTATCATGAAGAACCTATTGATGAAATATTTGATCATATTGGATCAAGCTCTAGAAGCATCTCTGACGGATCTGAAAGCATAATCTCTTACTTGTCTAAAAAGAATTAGCATCTATCTGAGCAAGTGAAAGCACTTCAAATCGGTCATGAATCTTAGATGGTGAGAATGGTGGAAACCATGAACAATGCTAGACAAGATGAACAAGATTGGAATCTGGCTAATGAAGACCGAAGACTAATGACTAAAAAAATCCAAGAAAAAGAAAGTGAAATACAGAGACTCACTAATCGTCACTTCCAAGTATCAAATTAGATGATGATAGTTAATCAAGAAATGAACTGAGTAAATGGAGAATTATCAAGAAGACTTGAAGATGTTGCAATACTCAGAGAAGATAATGAAAAACTGAGAAATGAAATAAAGATACAAAAGAAACATAATGAAATGATGAAGATAGCTGAGGACAGTTCTAAAAAGATTGATGATTTCCTGACTAATCAAAAAAGATTCAGAAGCAGAGCCAATATAGGCTACACCGGTGAAGGAGAATCATCACAACAAGTTGAAAAAGTCAACAACAATCAAAGTTAGAAACCTAAAGTGTTGACATGTTATCACTATGGAAAACTAGGACATACATCTAATGTGTGTAGAAGCAAAGCACAAGGTAAACCTCCCGTCATTTCTAAATTCAATGGATATTGTTAGTACTATGGTAAGTTTGGACATCCAGCTTATGAATACAGAGCTAAGTAGAATGAAATTTCTAATAATACTACTGAGGAGAAAATATTCTATACTTGTAATAAGCATGGACACACTGCAAGGGACTACAAGGCAAAAATGAAACAATCTGGAAACCTAAAGAGAAACTACAACGAAAGCCATATCAACCAAAGAGACAAGGTAACTCATATGTTTGGGATTATAATACATGGAATAATTGTGCTGGATGTGGTTGGTATGGACATATTGTAGAAAACTATTATAGAAAGAGTCAGATTGGACAAACAAGAAACTGGACAAATGCAGGAATGGCATATATGCACTGTCACAAGGTCGGCAATTTAAGCAAGAACTGTAGAGACCGAGCACCAAATGAAAACCATATATTTGAGGGTGGATATAACATTGTAGAAATTACAAAGTTAAGGAACACAATGTGGAAGAAGGCATGTAATGAGAATGTTGAGTCAAGTAACACTGTCGGTGAAACCTCATCCACTAGATTGGGTGACATCGGTACCTCCACTTAAGATGACAAAGGTATGTATGGAACTGGCATTTTTAAATGATCATATTTTACATATAGTTCCTTATATATGATGTACAAATACCAAATATACATGAATAAAGATGCACTATGGTTTATGTGTTGTGAGTTTGCAAATGTCACATAGTCGGTAAAAGAAGAAACAAGAGTTGATTACCCATTGGTAATCACTATACAAGGTTAACCGATGAAGAAATTCTATGTTAACGGAGCAAAGGAAATTGTAGACATTACCAAGCTGACAGCTATTTCGTATCAAAAGTTAGGTCACGCATTTATTGCACCAAAGCTTGAGTGGGAATATTGAAAAGTCTATAAATATGCAGAAACAGAGTTCATTGTTACATTGTGATTTCAAAGAATAGAGATTTTACAGAGAAGATTTTGAGCTAAAGATTTTCCAGAAAAGATTCAAAGCTATTGTAGATCGAACTGACAACAATTCTTCAATGATATCAAGTAAGCTCATTTGCCTACCGAACATTGGTTATCTATTGCTTGCCAAAACCCTAGAAATAATTTATGGCATCAACATCGACTACAAGCAAATCACAAAACATTGAGGAGGAAGTAGAATTAATTGTTAGGGATAATTTTTCTGAGGCCAAATTCAAACCACATCCCAAGGTTGTAGCACAAACGGATGATATGGGTGCATTTTTTAGTATTCCAGATAGGGTTTTGTTAACAGAAGATGTTAGGGCCTATATTCACTGCAAAATTGGAGAAGTAGGTGATTTTGAGACCATTGTTGCTTATCAACAAGTTCTTGGACCGGATGGAAAGTTAAAATTTGAATATGAGAAGATTGAGAACTCAAGGTTATCATGCGTCACGCACTACCCGCAATCTTTCAAAACTGACTGGATAAGAATTGTATTGAGCAGATTTCATGATGCAAAATTCTAGCTGGACAAACCTATTGAGGTCACAAAGAAGATTATTAGTAGGGTTATTGGGTACCCTACAACTGACAAAGCAAAAGCCTTTTGAAGTTCATCTCGTCCCGACGTTGAAAAGAACACTAGAGCTCAATGGGATGGTAGGGCATTGAAAATCTCAACCATTAAAGACCCAATGGTAAAATTCATAGCACATGTCATTGGGTACAAGATATTTCAATCTAGCATACTAAACAGTGTACCCTGCAGCCTCGTGGACATGGCATATAAAATTGTGAAGAAAGATCACCAGGTAGATCTTGCCAAACTGCTACTACACCAACTGCAAGAGAATATGAAGACAATAAGATCAAAGAAGTCCAACACATGTAAGTATGGATCATTGCTTGTCTGTACATTTTTCTATCTACAAAAATATGTACCTGGTATCGGTAAAGTAAACTGGCAATCCGATAAACCGATAACTACACAAATTGGTGAAATGATGAAAAGTCTAGGAGATAATCTAAATAAGGAATTTGATGCATATTTCAAAGAATTTCAAGAAAAAATGCATCAAAGGAGTAGAATTCCAAGGGACTTAGTGAGTAAATTTGAAGATGACATATGTTTTGTAGTCATCATAGACCACTCTATGATAAAGGCAGTAGAACCGAGAACAAAATGGTTGGCACCGATGGGATATGAAATGAACTATGATTTCTCTTTGAAATCTATTATGCATTACTAACATTACCGATAGATATCACTGCCACTAGGTTTGGCACATATGAGGAAGCTAAGTCACGAATCACAACATACATAGAGATCAAAAAAATGTCTAGAAGGGCGAAGAAAATGAGAAAAGATCTCGCAGCAAGATATGGAAATGCATCTGCCTCATCTGCGGAGTCACCAGTTAAAGAAACAACCGAAGGTCAGTTACAGTTGGCTGAAAAGCCCTATAATAGTGAGAAGATGAAGTCAGACAAAGAAAAGGATCCCACACCGGTTCCTCCCAACAATGTTGAATAGGAAATGCAGTCACCAGAACCTGAAGGAATGAAGACACATTCATCAACTGCATCACAACCTACCGAGAAAGAAGAAGTAGTAAAAGTAGCAAAAAGAAGAGAAGCTACACCGATGAAGAAATACATAAAGAGAAAGAACAAGAAAGTAGCTGAGACACCGAAGAAAAAGAGGAAATACATAAGAAGTAAAGAAGATATAGAGGAGACTGACACTGAAAATTATCCTAATCAATTCAAGATAGTTCGTAATAGGGAAAGTACAATAGAATAAATAATTGAATATATAATTGAAAATGGAAATCTTGCAGATCCAGGCATAGGAAAATTTGACAACATGTCAATTAAGGACAAGACAAAGCTAGAACATGCTATCATCCAAATGATGATTAAATTCAAGAGAGTACCAATGGAATTCACATGTCAATTACCAAAGGAATTAGATGACAAAATAAATGAGAAATGGGCTATTGCACTAGATACTGAGAAAAGGAAAAGAGAACAATCATTAGTTCGTGCAGCCTCACACTTAGCTATGATGTTGTAAGTGAATACTTGACAAAGTACCAAGCAAGATTTCTAGTCAAGAATAGAGCTATGCAAATAATGGATGAGAATGTGGCTGATATGGATGTCACATGTGATTCTCTATGGACATCAATTTTGAAAGCTGAACAGGAAGCATTCCTGAAACTATCTAAGAAGAGACACAGTTCAAAAGGTAAAGGTATTTACATTGATGATGACAAGGGAAAGAAGCTAAAGGACACTGGTATATCAATTACTGAGGTAATTGATATCATCAAACAAAAGCAAGAAATAAGAATTTCACAGGATGCACCAGATCAAGTAAAGATCCACTTGAAGAAGAAAATTGATGACGATGTACTCATTGAGGACATCACTAACGGTGATCCTGATGATAAGGATGATGAAGATGTGACTATTGCACCAAACAAAGATGAAGCACTAGACACTGATAGTGTGTTCACATCTCTACCGAATGAACTTCCTGTACTCGCATATGCAGTTGAAATACTTTCACAAGTACAACCTGATGCTTCTCATCTTGAGAAAAATAAAGATACAACAAGGATACAAGCACCTGAGCAACCTGCAGATACAAATGAGCCTACCAAAATAGAGGCACAGTCTACAAAAACAAAGGAACCAGAAGAAACAAAGTCAATTGAGGTGAACCCACCTGACACTACAACCGAGACTCCCACACCATCTACTAAGGAGCAGAAGAAGGAAGATATGGTGTCAATTGGGAAAGATACTCTGAAGAGTGGAGAAAAAGCTATTGTTATTAGTGAGAAGAAGTCACCTCTTGCACAAAAAAAGAAGAAGAAGAAAGAAAAAGGGCCGGTCACCATTGATGAAGTCATAATTATACCAAAATGTGACCTGAGAACCCTAAGCCCTGAGGAAATAAGTAGATATGGGGAATTATGTTCAAGGAAAGTGGCACAAGAAAAGTTAAGGCAAGAACACAAATGAAAAGAAGTGTCACATGATGTGAGGGATATTTTGCAACAGATAGTACCAGAGATAAATATTGATGAGAATACTCCCATCATAGATCAACTTGCTACACTCACCGACAAAATCAATGCCCCTGATACAAATGCAGACAAAAGAATAGAAGAAAGGGAAGAATCAAAGATTCAGGATAAATTGTCAGAAAGGATTAGCACAGAAGTGGCACTGAAAAAGGTAAAATTATCTAAGGTCATTACCGAGGTAAAGTCTATCACCCAGATAATCTATCAATTTTTTAGCAAGCTTTGATGAAGGGTGTGCTCCCCTTAATACCACAAACACATAACAGAAACAGAGAAACAACAACAATATGCAAGAACAAAAAATGGGCTTCTTATTATCTCCACAAATGTGGAATTACAAACTTTCAAAATTACAATATGCAAAGCCACATGGGCATTCCCTTACAATATTTTGTAGGACAAAGCCTCGAATCAATACCCAGAACTGTCTTGAACTGCCTAAGACAACACTACGGGCCTTCTTTATATAGGCAATTTCCACCGCCCGAGAAGGTTCCAGAAATTTATCCCTTTAGGCTGACTAAACATAGAATTATTTATTTTTCACAATTATTACAATAGGGTCGGCTCAAAAGAAATACAAAATATGATTTTAGGTAACCCAACTTCCGAAGGCCATAACTTTTTAACCATAGCTCCATTTTTCTATTGTAACCACTTTTTGAAAACGCCATGATGAGATCTACAACATCTGACACATGCTAGTGCTAGTCAACTGAGGGTCGATCGTGATCCGGAGCCTCTAAGACCTTCAAAATTGACCTGAAATATTTCATACCCAAAAACCTCAATAACTTCACCAATACTAATGATGTGGCAATGAAACTCAACTGGTAGGCTGAAATGACTGAGATGAACCTTCAACTGTGAAATTAGAACATTCTGAGATCATATGACCAACTTACTAAAAATAGTAAGTTTCCATAAATAGCAGCTCTGCACAAAGTCACAGAGTTACAAATAGAACTCACTCCTTACCTGAACATTTTTGAAACTCATATTGTAAAAGCTGAACAACTTGTAGCAACACTAGAGATTTCAGTGTTAGATAATATCTTTGACATGCATGCACAAGTCGGTCTTGAGCATATTGCTCTTACCAACTTGAAAGAGGAGTGGGAAAACCTCTTGGAGTCTGTAAAGAAAACCCATCAAAACATTGTTGATAAGATGTAAGTATACATTATTTTTTTTGTGTTTGGCATTATTATCAAAAAGGGGGAACACATGTATATGCCAAATAAGTATACTTTGATATGTACATATTACCGGGAGCATGCACCGAGGGGGAGTACTTTGTACTTAGAAATTTTTTTTATTGTTGTAGATATGTATATGGCAGAGACATAAGGAATATATAGAAACATTTTGTCAATATACATTCAAAGTTTTGATACTAATGCCAAAGGGGGAGATTGTTAATCTCTATTGAGCATTTAAGGTTGTCATTAGTATGAAAGGATATTAAACAGGTCGGTCGGTCACTTATATTGAGTTGGTTGGTAACCAGAAGTAAGACAGAGCAGTCAGTAAAGCCTTTACACTGAGCATCACATAGTTTACCAAGCACCAGTGACACCGACACCGACGGACAGTAAACACTGAGCATCCCAGTATACACTGAGCAGTTTATATAGTGTTTACCGATGATAGCAGAAAATGGCATAGTAATCTGAAATGACACATTCTTCAATGCAAATGGTTACAACAGATCGTAAAATGGTTTACCAAGATTGAGGAGCATTTATTGTAATAGATACTCATTAAATGTAATGTTTATCTTATTGTAATAGTTGATCTAGGTTATTTTTGCACTGTAGATCTTAGGGTTATGATTATTTTTGTAACCTAATTTTTGCTAAAGCGGCAAAAATAGAACACTATATATTTTGTATGTTCGCATCATTTTAGAAGGTTGGTGAACTGATATATATGAATCATGAAGCACTTGAAGTCATTGCCTAACTTCAAGTCAATCAGTTTACAGAGCATAACAGAGTACAGAGGATATCAGATTGAGCAGAATCAAAGAAGGCTACCGAGCAGAACAGAGCAGTGAATCATCACAGTCAAGGTGATATTTTTATGAGCATTTATTGATCTATTTCAAAAAATTGAGTTGTCAAATAGCAAATAACTACCTATTACTCTCTAACAATTGTAATAGAGTTCTTGATAAAATCTCTTAATAGAGTACACTTAACAGTCTTATGTAAATCTCTTAACCGAGTACACACTTCATTAGTGTTGTCAAAATCCTATAACTAGGTAGATCTAGCTGATCTAATATGTTACTCTTAAGAGGGTAAGATCACCAGAAGTGATCAAAACTTGTAGCCTTAATAGGCAAACCTTTTCTATCTGCAGTAGTGAAGAATTTGTGGGTGTCATCCCCGCCGCAGTTTTTACCTTCTTACAAGGATTTATGCATTACCAAAATACTTGTGTTGATTGTCATATTGATCTCATGTTGTTTACTTTCTCAAGTTAACTAGATGATTTATTTATGCAATTAGATTCAAGTTATTTTGATTGGTTATCACAGTATACAATTATAGATCTGAAAGTTTTTACAAGTAAAATTTTGGAGGCATTGATTCACCCCTCCCCTCTCAGTACCTATCTCTCCTAATTCCAACAGTGAAATCAATTAGACATTTCATATCTCAGCTAGCAAACATATCACAACCTTTCACAAAAACATTACATAAAGGTGTGACTTTTGCATGGAATTAGGAATGTTAAATGAATTTTAATCATATCAAGTAGTATCTATCGAATCCTCCTATTTTGATACCTCCTATTCAAGGGAAACCATTGATCCTTTATGTCTCTACCATAGATACATCACTAGGGGCATTACTAGCACAACATGATGAGAACAAGAAGGAAATAACTATTTATTATATTAGCATTACATTGGTAGCATATGAGAAGAACTATTCCATGATTGAGAAAGCTTGTCTAGCTGTGATCTTTGCATCACAAAAACTAAGACACTACATGTTAGCCCATACAACACAACTCATAGCTAAGATCGATCCACTAAAGTACCTACTAAGAAAATTTTCCCTCACAGGTAGATTAGCTAAATGGGTGATGCTAGTGAGTGAGTTTGACATAGAATATATTGAAAGGAAAGCTATCAAAGGACAAGTCATTGCAGATCAGTTAGCTGATGCACAAATGTTTGATGATACACCATTACATATGGAATTTCTTGATTCATCCATCATCAACATATCTTCTAGGACTTGGCATCTCTTCTTTGATGGATCTTACATAGAGAATGGATCTGGAGCAAGCATATTATTCATAACACCACACAGTTACTCAATACCTAAAGCATTCAGAATAAATTTTCCTTGCACAAACAATATTACTGAATATTAATCTCTACTTAATGGTATGAAGATAGCAATTGAGTGGCAAGTGATAGAATTACACATTCATGGAGAATCACAGCTTGTAATACACCAAGTCAATGATGTGTACCAAACAAAAGATGAGAAATTAGTTCCATACAAACGCATGGTAGATGACTTAAAAAAATATTTCATATCTATCACATTTGAACAGATTCCTAGAATGGAGAACAAGGTTACCGATGCTATGGAAATGTTATCATCTCTACTATAGCAGCCCGAACATGAGCTACGCTACGAGTTCCTAGTGGAAGCACTATCATTTCTTGCATATGATTCCCCTGAAACCTACATGATCTGCACTATTGTTGGTCATGATTCCTCTAGATAAAAAAACCTTTTCTCCTACCTTCAAGACCAAATCATTCCTGACACCTTCAACTAACATGAGAAATGTTACCTTATCCGAAATGCATCTCGGTATGTCATCATTGGTAATGATCTATACAAACAAAGTCTAGATGGTACACTTCTTAGGTGTTTAGAACGCGAAGAGTCTCAATGTGCATTAGAGGAAGTCCATGAAGGTATATGTGGATCATTATTCCAACGGTTTAACACTAGCTCGAAAACTTATTAGGGCTGGGTATTATTGGCCTGAAATGGAGAAAGAGGCTATCAAAAGTGCCAAGTACATGGTAACTTAATTCATGAACCAAGGAGAGATCTGATTCCCTCCACTAAACAATGGCCTTTTCAACAATGGTAATTTGATCTTATAGGGGCTATTTATCCACATTATTCTAATGGACACACCCATATTATTACAACTACTGACTATTTTAGAAAATGGGTAGAAGCGATGCCTTTGACTCAGGCAACTGACAAACAAATTTTAATGTTCATCCTGAACTACATCATATGTCGGTATGGAATCCCACATTCAATAGTCATAGATAATGGTGTCCAATCAAGAGCAAGGACCTAGATTCCTTATGCTCTAAATTCAAGATTAAACAATATTGGTCATCCATATACTATCCTCGAGGGAATGGACAAGCATAGGCATCAAACAAGAATCTATTGAAGATCCTACATCGCACAGTTAATAAAACAGGAAGAGATTGGAATCTCATGATCAATCTAGCTCTTTGGGCATATAGAACAAGTATCAGAACACCCACTGGAGCTACACCATTCACTTTAGTTTATGGGTTTGAAGTGGTACTTCCTATTGAGGTTGAAATCCCATCATTAAGAATCAGAATGCATGGTCTAGTAACTAATGATGACTACAAAGTGTCTAGGTTGCAAGAACTTGAACTACTAGATGAGTGAAGACAAGAAGCATATGATCATCTCAGAGTATATCAGAAAAGAATATCTAGAGGCTACAACAAGAAAGTTAGACATAGAGAATTTTAGGTTGGCGACCTAGTCTTGATAGAGAATCCTAAAAATCAATCACATCGAGAACGCAAGGGGAAGTTTGAACCCAACAGGCTGGGTCCCTTTGTTATCACTAGACTTTTGGCTCTGAAGCCTATCAACTCTCAATGACTAAAGGAGAATAGCTCCAAGAACCAATCAACGTTCTGCATCTAAAGAAATTCTACACCTAAGGCATTCAGTCTATGGTAAAATGTCCTGAAAAAATTATAAAAATTGGAAAAAGTCTTGAAAAAATGATCATCTTGGTGAAAACCTAGCAATAGGAACCTTGGTGAATCACAAAAAAATAAAAAAATGGAAAAATACAAAAAATAAAAATAAAAAAATTTAAAAGTACAAAAAATTTGAAAAAATGAAAAAAAGTACAAAAAAATTGAAAAGATAAAAAATACAAAAAAATGGGAAAAAGAAAAAGTGCATTGGTGAAAACTTGGAAATAGGCGCCTTGGTAGCAAAAATAGAATCTCTGCCAAGATGGTAAAAACCTGACAAACGGGCACCACTTGTTTTAGTTTGTACATATCTCTTGGTTTGTTTCCGCATTCCTATTTTCAATAAAGTCAATTTGTACACAAGTCAGCAAAAGCACCTGTATCCTATCAATGTTCAAACTTGGGGGCAATCAATGTCATATCCCACAGTCCTCAGTACCTCAAACATGTCATATCCAGTCAAAGTCCTTTGAAGCTACATCCGAGCTAGTCGGTTTGTCTCCTTACCAGAATGGATTTTGCAATCAAACACAAACAAACATCAACACGAACAAACTGAAACAACCTTTTCTTCATTGTTTGTATCTCCTTGTACGCTTACTGATTCACATTGAGATTTTTTCATATTGTGTCCTTTCAAGCTCTTCGGTGATGTCCTTTACAGGATTTAGAGAGTGATGACTAGGGGCATAATCTTTTCTTTGTTTTTCACTTTGAGTGAAAATCTAACAACTTTGGAAATTCTGGATTGAAATGGTATCCATCTGTAAGAGCTTTCATCTCATATTGGATGGCCATGTGTACCTCGACCATTGATACTCAAAAAATTCAAAGACGTTTAATCTAACTATTGTCTTTTGAGTGAGTTCTTACTCCTACTATGAAACACGATCTTACCTAAAGATGTGAATGATAAAGGGTCACTACGGGTAATTCACATTGGATTTAGAATTATCTCTTGATTGCTTGATGTGTTTGTACACAAGGCGTATTCAAGGTCATCACAATGTTTGTTTTCAGATGCTTATACAAATTGCAATATCAAAATGGACATGATATTCAGGTCATCTTGGCATTGGTGCCTTGGTGCTTATATCTAATCCGACATTCCAAAACATAAAATCAATATTCATATGTCCATGGTTGTCTATCCAGTGGGCATTGTATTCACTTTGACGCAAAAATCAATATTCATATGTCCATGGTTGTCTAGCTAGTCGGCATTGTATTGATTTATCTGGTGTTACCTAAAAGAGAAAAGAACGAAAAAAGAATTCAGTGATGAAAAAGACCGACACATGATCAGTGACTAAGTCCTAGGTCCTAGGTCTGCATTTCATTTTGCACTTTGCATGATCACATTTATCTCATGATTTCAATTCAGCTTGACGCTTAATGATTCTCTAAAATCTATGCTAAACATATCATTAGGACTGAGTATCGCATGAAGGTCTTCTTAACAGATCACCAAGTAGGTACCCCTAGCTAATTTCGATATTCTAAACCCATTTTTGGGATCAAAATCAAAATCTGAGATCATTAATATTGTCAAAATCGCAATTTAAAATTTCCAGACCTATGAAGACCGACTGCTTGCATAATCAACCTTCTAAACATCAAACAAATCTAGGATTCAACTTAATTGATTATCTAACATCAAACTATTCAAATTTCAACTTGGTCAACCATGGTCAACTCATGGTCAAACCTAGTCAAACTTGGTCTTCAGGACCTCTAAATGATGCAAAATGCATTTTCAGACGTGCCTAACCACTCCTCAAATCAATTAACATGCTTCTAAACTATTTCACATTTGCTTTTCTTGCCTGATTTCAATTTTCATCCTGAAGGGGGCATGGCATTGCATATCAAAATAATTCTATCAATCAAATCTTTCCTCAGTAATCAAGACAACAACCATGTCTAGTTGTTGATTCATCAAAAGACCTCGTCACTAGGGGCACATCACTTGGGGCATATCAAATTCATCGAGATCCATATCAATCTAGTATTCTCTTAATCTTGTAAACTGTATCATCTCTTCGTAACCATGATTCATCAGTGTTATTTCCTTGATTCTTCATAATGGAAGGGTTCAGATTTGGCATCCTTTTGATTCCTTTGGACAATGAGGTCTGGAGTCAGGACAATCACTTCCTCATAATCATAGGTTCAAAATCAGGCATTTTATCACTTCTTCGTAATCACCGGTTCATTGTTTCTATAGTTGACATCATATTAATTCTTGGTCAATTAGGACCTGAATCAACATCTTCAAATCTTTCAATCGGCTTTTGTCTTAGAATCGGTTAATCTTTTAGGATTAGTTTCTCCACCACATAACTGAGTCCAAACATCATAAAAAATAGATTAATCTTTGAACCACTACGCTTCGCACAGTAATTCAAAGAGGGGTAAAATGTAATACCCCAAAAATGGGCTCCAATCTCATTAACCTCCTACATTGACAAATCAATCAAAATCAACCTAAACGTCCTAACCTAAGGCACATCTGCACATCAAATTATCAAAACCCCAATCGATTTCATCCTAATTTTGCATCGGGGAATATTTCCTAAATATTCCTAATTTATCTTAATTATCTCCTAATTAAATATTATTTGGTGATAAATGATATTCTTTTTATTTATCCTAAAGTCAATTAATTGAATATGATAAATATTTAATTAATTAGATTTATTCTGCCACTTAATTAATTTAATTAGATTTAATTAGATTTATTCCTAATTAATATTATTTAATTTTGACAATAAATCAAAATCTTACTACAATTGATTAAATTCTTATTTAATTGATTAAATCCAGTTGTCAATATTTAATAATATAGTTTTTGGAATAAATTTTGATTTAATAATTGATTAACCCATAAATCAATTGTTTTGATTCAAAAAAATAGTTAAGTTGAGGATAAATCACTTTTACTATTAAATTAATTCATATTAAATCATGCACAATCATAAAAGCAGTCAACTCTAAATCAATAAATCAATTCAATTAGTTATCTTTTTGAACTCAACATCCAATTTTGAGTTAAAAAGTGATTTAAAGTTTTTATTTAATTTAAAAGTTATTTTTTGCATGATTTTATGAGTTAAAATATTTCTAATTTCTTGTTAACTCAAAAATCAACCTAATTTTATCAAGAGTGATTTATGGCTTTCCATGTGTTCTCAAAAACCTTGGACTTCTATATAAACAAGGCTTAGCCCTTATCAAAAGAACAATGCTTTCAGATCACAAATTTTACATACTTGGAGAATCAAGCTCTTGTGAACAGGTGATTGTGAGATTTTTGCAACTTTTCAATTCATTGCTTTCAATCTATTCATAGCATTCATAGCATTGTTAGATTAGATTTGCAATCCATTTCAACCCATTTTAGATCAATTTTATATCAATTTTTCATCATATTGCATAGAAAAAAAAAGATTAATTTGCATTCATATTTCATTGCTTTCATCATTTCAAATCCTTCGATTAGGTGTTGCATTGTCACTGATCTCGGTCAAAATCTGAGAATACCATACTCACACCTACTAGAAGGCAATAAATCACTGGGTTAATTATGTTTATTCATGTTGTAGATTTTTGACATATTAACCAATAATGTTTTACTGAAGTGTTGTGTACACAGCTAGGTACAAATTTCACACACACAATATGATGAGTACCACTATCAATAATCCATTTATCATTCTTAATAACTATATAAATAAGTGCTATTTCAACATACCTTTCTTCTTCTTTTGAATCTTCTTTTAAAGCCATAGACACCACCTCAATGTCTTCATCGGTATCAGTGTCAATGTCATCATCATCTTCAACAAAGTAACATGTTTTCTTGCCTTTGTCTTTTTTGTCTCGGTTACTTCTTCTGTCATACTGTCAGTTGCCTCTGTGATCTCAGTTATCTCTTCTGTCAAACTTTCTATCACCAGATGGTTCGTTGTCTTTGTCATCATCTTTTCAATTAGGACATCTAGCTACAATGTGACCAATCTCTTTAAAGTTAAAACATACCAAAGGTAGTTTCCCTTTGTATCTTCATTTACCTTTTTGCACTTTCCAATTCATTAGTGATTCACATTCATCAAGTTCATCATCATCACTGTCACTGTCACTCTCATTTCTTATCATGTGTTTACTACTTGATTTTCCAATTTTCAAAGATGACAAAAATGCAAACTCAACATTCGGTACAATATTGTTATCATATTTATTCAACTCAAAAGTAGTCAATTTACTGATTGGGCTATCAAGTGTAAGAACATTACCCAGGGAAAATCTCATTTCATGAATTGCAAAGATTCTAATAGCATAAGATTGGCAGAAAGGTTCTACAAATTTTACTCATAATAGTGTCTTCATCAATAACACCTCCTACTCCTCAGATAGCATTGACAGTCTCCTTGATTCGGTTACTATACTGTGAAATTTTTCTCCTTCTTTCATCTTCATGTCATCAAACTTTTCTTTAAGACTATAAGCTCTTTCTCTCATCACATTTACATCTCCTTCGTGAACTAGTGTGAGTTTGTCCCACATTGCTTTAGCATTAGTGCATGTCTTGATATCTTCAAATTTAACATCTAATAAGGCAGAAGAACTTTCTATGATTGTCATGTTATGTTCATGTCTATCTCTTAACTGATCAATGTTCAAAGGTCTAGTTGGGTGAATGTAAGCATTGTCCAGGTAGAATACTACAGATTCTCCAATTCTAGATATATGCAACTTCATTATGATTTGCCATGTCGAGAAGTTGTCTTTGTTCAACTTTGGTACCTCGCTCTTATACATCTTGTGATCTTTAGCTTAAGTCCTTTAAACTTTCCTTCCAAGCAACCAATGCACTATGATACCAATTTTTAGATAACTGAGAGGGGGGGTGAATCAGTTAGTTCCAGTTATCCTACAACCCCAAATCTCCTATATGTATATATTCAAACTTTTCAAACAAATTATCAACTCAGTAAAATATCAACAATAACTTTCACTTCATCTACCGATTGACAGTCAATTCAATATTGTGTTTACTGATCTAACTAGTTATGAAATATGTAAAATAAAATAACAATCCAATCACATCAAATACACATAACACATAGATTTTTAAAACAAAAACCCTGTTAGGGAAAACCACCTGGGACCAGTAACCCAAAATAATTCACTCTTCTAAAGTGAGCTCAGTTAGATCCAACCCTATCAAAGGTTGCAAAACACACTATAAGGTGTGACCTGGTTAGAGGATTTATGACTAACAATTCTCTCTTCACCAGCATTCACTATGGGGTGAACAAAAAAATAATGAACATTCATTTAATGTCATATTGAAATACAAAAAGACTGTTAAGTCCACTCGGTTAAGAGATTTTGTTGTAACAATGGTTAAATTGATATAGTAGTGATCTGATTCAAATGAAACTAAGATTGCATATTTTCAAATATATGCTAAGATCACTATACCTCCTCTTATCAATATTCAATTCATTCCTTCAAATCCTCCAACTTATTCAGCTCGATGAATAATACCCTAACGCTCGGTAATGCCTGAAGTCCAGCTTGGTTCTATCTATAGCTAGTTTTATCAGTGGTGCATGAAAATAGTCCTCTCATGCAAATTATCATGTAGTGTCAATAAGCTCCAGACTCAATAATGAATCTCATGTCTCATTAAATAGACTTCAGAAACCATTTTCTTATCATGCGTTATATTTTGCCTCTTAATCTCCATCGTTCCTTTTTTCGCTTCAAGATTCCTCGATAGATGTGTCTATAACACGTTTCATCCTTCTACATTCAATCAATCTTGAATTTTTTCAACCATTAGATCATCATAACAAACTCTATCTTTTACCTCAACATCATAAGCAATTGTCCAGCTCATCAATTCGATCGACTGTTATAAACATTATTTGTTTCTCTTACTCAGTCAATAGAGAATGTGTCAGTGATAACTAACTCAGTTATTATTGTTACTTGGTATACACTTGTATGCAAGTTAGATGTCTAACAACTAGAAATGATAAATTAACTATTAAAGCCAATGAATCTATCTAATGCAAACACAATGAAGAATGCAAAGTAACTATGAAATGATGAAACTAATTTAATTACCTTCACCTACCATGTAGCTTGTCTCCATTGTCATCCTAGCTTTGATTTCTTGAAGATGTTGAGCTCTCAGATTTCCAAATGAAGCCTTCTCCCAAGATGCTACAAAAGTGTGGAGATTGAATGAAATGAGTGCACAATAGCTTATGCAAACTAATGGATGGAATGCAAATGAAATGGTAATAGTATGGATACTTGATTATTCTTAGAATGCTTGGATGCTTGATTGCTTGAATGCTTGAATGCCTATTATCAAAATACCTATTATCTCACAAATGAGAAATGTGGCTCTTTTTATAGAGTTTTGGAGGATCTAGGCCTAGGTGGCGCAATCCTATGGTTGAGAATGAAAGGTGGAAGATCCTAGGGCTAGGATTAACTTGGTTGAAGGAGTTGAGAGAAAGGGGGATGTAGTTGGAATGTGAGAGGAAGAATAGGGATAATGTTCCTCTCACATTGACATGGAAGAGAAGAAGGTGGAAGGGAAAGACACATGTCAAGTGTCTCACAAATACCAAAGAGAGAAAGAGGGAGAGACCTTTTCCTCATGAGGACTCTTTGCACAAGTGTCCTATGAGTCACCTTTGACCCTTAGAGGTGGCTTGAGAAACCCCTTAGGAATAGGGAATGTCTCTTGACTTGGTTGTTGAGAGGACATGTGGTCATGAGACTAAGTCCTATGAGGCCACATAGCCCTTAAGAATAGGACATGTGTAGTTGAGGATAATTGTAAATAAATAATTAATAATAATTATTTATCTTAGCCAAAGTGATGTGTCAGGTGATTAGGTAGGTGAGGTGGACTAGGAAACTTAGTCATATTTAGGTGATTGTGTATTTAATTAAATCACTTTAATAAGACTAATTAGAAGACTTAGGATAGAAGAATAGACTATAGTGAATTCACTAAATAAATTGAATAATTTATTTAATAAATAAAGGACTAATTATTAATTAAATAATAAATATTTAATTAATTTACCAAGTCAATAGTAATTAAATAATAACTATTTAATTAATTAATGAAGCCATTTTTAGGTGTATACATTTTGCCCCTCTTTGAAATAATGTGTGTGCCACATTGTTTCAAAGAAAATTTCAAGTATTTTGCCCCTGCCCCAGACAATGTCTAAAATGACGTAAGCATGCCCCCTCAAGAGATTGATTAAAAATTTGTGTTTGATTTTTTTTTATTTTTTTTATTTTTTTTTGTTAGTTTGATTAATCAATCTCATGAAAGAAATAGAAGAAAAGGTGGGTGAAAACAGGGTGAAATGGAAGAAAAATGAGAGATAGGGTCCACACACCAAGCACATAGGGTCCACAGGCAATAAATAGGGCTTAGGTGTCCACAATAGGATCATTGTGCACACTTGTCATTGGGAGATCAGAGCGTGAGAGAGAGAAGAGCAGAGCCACCAGGATGTCATTCCTGTTATCAGATCACCACTTCGAGAGAGTCAGACGCTTCCAGTGACCACCCGATTCGGGTGAACCGGTAGGTGACTCGGTCCTCCTTGGTAATTTCATGATTTGATGCATGTTAGAGTAGAATTTTAGCATGTTTAGGATAGATTGAATGGTAGATTAGATTAGGAATTTTTTTTGTTTTGAGGCGTGGAATGAATGTGCAGTTTCGGTGCACCAATGTGCAGAAAAGAGGAACGTTTGCACAGAAAAATAAAACTTTTTGCGCATACGTTTAAGGAAATGGTGCATTCATACTAGAGGAATGTTAGAGTTGCGCAAGTGTTAAATAAAAATGCGCATTTGCAAAATTGGTGCATTTGTGCAGAATTTTTGTGCAAATGTGAAGAAAAACTACGCATAGGTGAAAACCTGCGCAAATGTTAAAGAATGCTGCGCATACATGTTTCAATGTTGCGCATGTGTTTGAAGTGATAAAATGTGGTCAAACTAGATAGTCAATTAGGTCAAACTTGATGTCGATAAGCCGATTGGATCTGTCAGTGATTGATTATGATCGATTTGATCAAGATAGGCAACATTGTAGCATGTTTGCTAGTTAACCAGTCTTGAACGTAGATAATTGATAGAATCATCTGTTAAAACACATGATAATAACATGTTTGAATTTGATATGATAGGATAGATAGATTGATAGATCAGTTTATCAAAATCTGATAGGTTGATTATTGTTGACTTGAATAGAAGGATATTATAGATAGTCTAATGTCACAGGAGAGATATCCTATGACTCAGAATCTAAGACCGGCACTGTCGGAGATAGATAGACTGTTGATTGGAGCATCCAAATTATATTATGTGATTTACACGCCCAAGATTTGGGTGAATCTAAGTATGATGACGGTGTTAGTAGAGTGATGGCACTCAGAGATGAGTACCTTCCATCTTATGACAAGGGAGATGACAGTCACATTAGAGGATGTATATCGCATCCTCCGTCTTCCCATCACAGGTGAGCTAGTACAGTATGATCGGCACAGCAGAGTTACAAAGTGTAGAGCCATCTTCAGTGATGATGATATAGAGGATGGAGAGCTCATCTGGGAGGACATGGTGGATTTGTATGATACTCTACCAGTAGTGCTAGCAGGAGCAATTAGGGGATTTGTTTGCCCTGATCGTAGATCTCATGGATTTGTAATTGGATGGGGCCGCACATTATAGTGGATCATGGAGGGGACCTGATGTGCTTGGGGTGTGTGTCTATTAGCACATCTTTATCATGACATGCATCAGGTAGTGTACCATAGGGGTGCATCATTATCAGCAGGTGTGACATTGCTCCATGTTGGGGCATGGGAGCATATTGCAGTTACTTGACCAGTGGCTATTAGATTTTAGGGTGTAGGGCAGCCCTATATTCATTTATATGCTTCAGTTTTGTCTCAGGCAAAACTGGGCCATTTAGAGTTTTGGCGGTATACCTTTGATACACTAGACACAGTGACATGGAGACCCTACCTAGGGTGTGAGCCATGGGATGATGAGCGGTATCTTATTTTTTGTTTTGAGTCATGGTGGTTGATAGGATGGACACCATTTATCATTGAGCAATAGTTGGTTAGTCAGGTCCTGCGATAGTTTGGCAGGATATAGGGCATGTCGCAGGGAGTGACAGAGCATTCTTGCACACATCAGGAGAGACAAGACTAGGGACCCATGGCATCATTTGATGTTGCTCGATAGGAATTTTTGGATGCCCCATTTTAGGCATGGTCGATGAGACTGACGATGGTAGACCTAGGGATGACTGCTGATTTGGAGCAGTTTTTGAGAGATTTTTCGGTTCCATGGATTACAGATCTAGTAGCGAGGCCTCCAGAGAGAGATCCGAAAGAGAGATGATGGGGGAGACTTTGAGGGAGATGAGGTGGCAGTGATGGTGGAGGAGATGGAGGAGGAGATGATGGTGGAGATGGAGGGAGAGGGGATAGATCAGGACCTTAGATGAGAGGAGGTGGTGTGAGGTAGAGAGGACTGATGCCACCTCCAGCTAGACAGGGATGGAGATAGCCTCTGGCATAGCTAGCATAGCTAGCTACAGGAGCTCCACTATAGGTACCAGTCCCTCTGGCACAGATACCAGTTACTGCAGTACAGCGACCAGCTGCATAGGTACAAGTACCATAGGTACAGGTGTAGGGATAGGATGAGGTAGATGTTTTACTAGCCCAAGGTGGTGTGGTACAGGGTGGTCAGGTTCAAGATGATATACAGGATGAGGCTAACACTGAGATGCTAGATGTACAGGCACAGGATGAGCAGGCAGGCATGGACATCGGGGGACAGGATCCCTATTTACAAAGAGATGCTACAGAGGAGGAGGAGTTAGATATTGATATACTGCTAGTCAAAATAGCAGTTACACAGGTATAGGCAGACTGGGTGCCATGTCTAGAGAGATAGATTGAGAGACTAGAGTGTCGGATGGATGTCCTTAGACATGAGCAGGATGCAGTGATTGAGAGACTCAAGGAGTTTGAGATGCTATTAGATGAGCTACAGAGGATAGAGGACCTAGGTCCCCATGGAGATAGACTGAGAGCCATGATACGAGCTGGGAAGGAGATATCCTACTGGCGAGAGGCATACAAACAGGCAGTGCCTAGAGATCAATGGATTGGGAGCTTCAGACAGAGCTTAGTGGTGGTGAGGACAGCAGTATATGAGAGACAGGCACCAGCTGGTAGTGGAGGTGTATCATCATGTCCTCCTAGAGCACCCACAAGTTCAGGAAACTAGGGTGGATCCTTAGGAGCAGGTGGTTTAGTAGCACAGGGCCTTATTGCAGCTCGCAGATAGCGACAAATAGATTCAAGAGGCAGTGGGTCATAGATACCACTTGTATACACTTTTAGTATCATATTATCATTGTATCATTATATATTGACTTGATAGACACTGATTGTAGACACATTGTTATTGATTAGATATTCATGGGACATTTGGACAGTTTTGTTGTATTTATGGACTTGATATGATTTTGACTCTATATGATTGATGTAGTTCTAGCATGATTTGCTATGATGTTTATATACATGTGTGTACTGACATATGCAGGATGTGATGATTTACCTTTATATGCATGAAATGGATGTCTTAAAATGCAAAATGATTAATTTTCTATATGATGCTAATGGATAAACAAGCTAATATATGATGATATAAATGCATGTTCTAAATGATGTTCACTAATGTTATGTGATGATAAATGCAAAAATAATGTGAATAATGTAAAATGAATGGATACAAAATACATGTAATAAACAATAAATGATATTGTAATGCAAATGATATCTAATGTAATAAATAAAAATGTACCTAAGATGATGGATAACATGATAAAATGAAATGAGATGAAATGATAACTATAACAAATATCAAATGAACATACCGAATAAGAATAATGCATGCTTTAAAATGATTAAGTGCAATGTATTTTTGGTTGTCCAAATGTCCTCAACTGAAATAACAATATTCTTGACACAAGAAGAATGGACTTACGAAAAATAGATAACCTAATGAGAAAGATAACCTACAAAACCTTATAAAAGGACCACTGGTATGCAATTCATGAGATGGTCAAACGTAATGCAAAATGAAATTAATGTATGTCCACAACTTTAGGTAACATCTTAGAACTTCATAATAACTGGAATTTGATTTTCATCATTGAGCTCATTATGTTGCAAGAAAATGCAAGTATCATGGTATAATTAAACCAGGATGACCTGAGCACTTCTTGCATGGAGTTTAATATTGGAAACTTGACAAGCATCTAGGTATAATTGAATCGAGATGACCTGAGTTTTGTTTGTGTAACAGACAAGGAATATTTCCCCCCTCCATCGGTGAACAAATATTTGGAATCGAGGTATGCGATGGCGTATCACCATAAATAGCATTTGTTAGAACAACATGATTTGTATGTTGTCCATACTATGAAATGGATGAAGGCACTTACACACAAACACCCCAATTACTTGTTCCTTCAATTTCATCAGAAAATACCCCACAAATAGAAATCAAAGAAAATATCATGCCCCATCCCGGCTATTCTAATCAATGACATATGGGAGTTTCAAACTCATGTCAAAGATATCCTGGAATAGCATAGGAAACATGATAACAATGAAATCTAGATATGAATGCATAATTTATAACAAATCATTCTAACATGCCTGCCATGAATATACATTTCATTTGCCAAAAAGATAGATTTAGGATATGTTAATCAGTTCAAATGATGATGTATAGTCAAGATGTATAGATAAGTAGTCACGAGTAAAAGAATAGATCATAGATTCTAATTCAGCATGAAGATACCATTGTGAAAAATCATTTGATTGTGTTTGCCTTGCTTGGTGAAAAATAACTCCATTTTGTCCTCTAAGAGTCACGACTATCATAGATCCACTTCCCAAACTAGGTCAAGGACATGCCCCCATCTAGGTGATGGACTGACTTATTATGGATGAAGAAAGATGCAACAAGACTAGGATGAAGACCATGACAAAAGATCAAGCTATGATGGGGTTTTATTATGGGTATATACAAAGGATGGTGTATGAATTGGCTATTTTATTATGATATATACATGGTGGGGACAAGAATTGAGTAACCATTTTATTGTGGATACATACAATGAACGGACACACTAGAAGAATCCTAATAGATAGAGGAGCTAACTTGTCACACATAGCGCCTGTTTCCAGGTTTTCACCATATGCTTTTATTGCAATTTTCTTTTGATTTTTTGATTTATTTTTTTTTGTATTTTTGACTTTATTTGTTTACAGAATAGATATACAGACTATATACATGCCCCTTCCATTGGGATTTCAAGGATAGAACTTCTTGAGATGGATGTTGTTAAGAGGTTCATCCAAGGGATCCCCTTCAGCTGTAGATAACTGATAGGCCCCAGAACCATAGACCATTGTAATCACAAAAGGTCCTAATCAATTTGGTTCAAACTTTCCCTTCTTTTCACGGTGTTGTTGATTCTTTGGATTTTCTCGAAGGACTAAGTCACCCAACTGAAAGTCTTTGATCTTTACCTTGCTATTGTACTGACGAGATAGACGTTGCTGATAAAATTTCAAATGATCATAGGCTTGCTGACAACATTCATCTAGGAGTTCCAATTCAGTCAGACGTGCAACTCTATACTCTTCATTAGGAATTAAATCTTTAAGAGTAACATGTAGTGAAGGCAACTCGACCTCGAGGGGCAGGACTGCTTCAAATCCATAGACAAGGGAATATGGAGTGGCTCCAATAGGAGTATGGATGGAGGTGCGGTAATCCCATAAGGCTAGATTAAGTTGGAGATGCCAGTCACGGCCAGTGTCATTGACAGTCTTTTGTAGGATTTTAACAATTGTTTTGTTTGACTCCTCAGCTTGGCCATTTCCTTGGGGATAGTATATGGAGGAATAGTTGTGGGTGATGTGGAATTTTGCGCACAGGTCATCCATGTCCTAGTTTTGAAACTGTTTCCCATGATCAGTGATAATATACATAGGTATACCATATCTACAAATGATATAGTTTAAGATAAACATGGATATTTGTTTCCCTGTGGCGGTAATTAATGGAACGGCCTCAATCCATTTAGTAAAGTATTCTATGACAGTGAGAATCCATTTGTGACCATTAGAAGATGGAGGGTTGATAGCACCCATGAGGTCGAGCCCCCACCGACTGAATGGAAAAGTAGTTGTAAAAGGATGTAACTCTTGAGCTAGAGCATGGATAAGGTTTCCATGTATCTGGCATTTCTTACATGCCCTAGAAAAATGAAAGGAGTTTTCTTCCATGGTAGGCCAATAATAACCCATACGCATGAGTTTCTTAGCCAAAGAGGGACCACTCGAATGTGTCCCACAAATACCCTCATGTACATCACGTAAGGAAAGTTGAGCTTCATCATGTTCGAGACATCGCAAGAGAGTACCATCAAAACCTCACCGATAAAGGGTGTCAGATATTAGGACATAGCGGGAGGTTTGGTAGAGAAAATTTCATTTTTTATTTTGGGATAGGTCAGGAGGTAGGGTGTTATCTTTGAGGTAAGAATAGATCTTTTCATAGGTTGGGGAGTCATGTCCAATCATATGACATATAATACTTGTATCTGGTTCATCATATGCGAGACAAGTCAGGGATTCCACCAAGAACTCAAAATGGGCCTTGGTATCGTCTATATCAAATAAAGAAGCAATCATTGCCATGGCATCGTCAGCCTTGTTTTCATGCCGAGGAATCTACTCAAAAGTGATGATAGAGAAATACTTTTTAAAGTCATCAACCATACATTTATATGGAAATAACTTATCATCTTTGGTCTGATAATCATCATTAACCTAGTTGACAATCAGCTGAGAATCTCCGTAGACATTTATTTTAGATACGTTCCACTATAAAGCCATTTTTAACCCAATCAGCAAAGCCTCATATTCGGCCACATTATTGGTGCAAGGAAATAACAACTTGAAAGATTTTGGAATAGTGTATCCTTGTGGCGTGATAAAAAGAATACCAGCTCCTTAACCCTGCTGAGTGTATGAGCCATCAAAGTATAATTTCCATGTTTGTGTGGACAAAGCTAAGATATGAGCATTAGGAAACTCTATGTGTATAGTTGGTCATCTGTTAATGGAGCATTAGCTAGTTGATCTACGATCACTTGACCTTTGATAGCCTTCCTGTCTACATATTCAATATCAAACTCACTAAGTAGCATGACCCACTTAGCCAACCTGCCTGTCAATGCTATTTTACTTAACAAATACTTTAAAGGATCAATCTTTGTAATAAGCTGGGTAGAATGTGACAACATGTAATGTCACCACTTCTGTGAAGCAAAGACAATAGCCAAACATGCTCTTTCAATAGGGGAATAATTTAACTCATATCCCACTAGAGTGCGACTGATGTAGTAGATGACTTTTTCTTTGCCTTCATGATCTTGCTAAGCTAGAAGAGCACCTAGTGAAGCTATCCTGGCTAAAATGTAAAGAAAGAGTGGCTTGCCTGAAATTGGTGACATCAGAGTTGGAGGATTCGCTAGATACTGCTTGATTTTATTGAAAGCTTCCTCACACTTATCATCCCATTGGAATAAGATATTTTTATGCAACAAATGTTGAAAGGGATGACTGTGATCTGCTAGTTGAGAAACAAATCTTCGGATGGATTATAGACACCCCTGTAAAGATCTTAGCTGACTGATGTTAGTGGGGGAAGCCATCTCCAATATTGCTTTAACCTTTTTTGGATCTACTTCGATTCCTTCAGTTGAGACAGTGTACCCTAACAGTTTTCCAGATGTGACCCCGAATGCACATTTCTTTGGATTGAGTCGAATCTGATATTTTTCCATCCGAGTGAATATTCTATCCAACACTCTCAAATGACTAGCTCTGTCTTTGTATTTTGCTAAAATTTCATCAACATAATCTTCCATGATGGTATGCATCATGTCATGAAAGATCATGGTCATGGCTCTCTGATAAGTTGCTCTAGCATTTTTGAGGCCAAATGGCATCACATTCCAGCAGTATGTACCCCATGGACAAGTAAAAGTAATTTTTTCCTTGTCTTCTGGCACAATCTTGATTTGGTTATAGCCAGAAAATCCATCCATTAATGATAACATCTCATGCCCAATTGTTAGGTCAACAATCATGTCAATATTTGGCAAAGGGAAGTCATCTTTCGGACAAGCTTTATTAAGATCTCAAAAATCAATACAAATCCGAATAGACTTGTCTGGTTTGGAGACAGGAACAATATTGGAAATCCACTTAGCATAATCAATAGCATGAATGAACCCAACATCTAGGAGCTTCTTCAATTCTGCTTTCACCATTAGAGCAATGTGAGGATGCATTTTGCAGAGCTTCTGCTTAACTGGTTTTACACCTGGTTTGATAGATAAATGATGCATAATGAGATTGGGGTCTAGACCAGGCATATCAGCATAGGACCAAGCAAAGTTGATTTGTCTTTCTCTGAAAAATTTTGCAAAAGTTTCTTTCTCTGATTTTGTCAAGGATGCTGCTACTTTGAGGATGCATGGAGACTCCTCTATTCCAATGTTAAGTGGTACTATTGGTTCTATAAGAATGGTAGATTGCTCTCGATATAGATAGTTGGGAAGAGTGTCAATCCTTCCATTGTCAGGCACCTTAGAGAGGTTTTCACCATTAGATGCATCTTTTATTTTTACTATTTTTGGATCTAATACTGCCACTGAGTGGTTTTCACCATTAGATTTGTTGATTATTTTTATATTTTTATGACTGAAAGTATTTGCACTCTTTCCAAAATATGCCATGTCATTGAGTTCTATCAAAAATCCTGACTTGTGATCCCCTGGTGGTAAATGATCCCTAATGCCAAGATAGTCAATGATCACATCATCATTATGGAAGACATCAAGTTCTGGGTGATCGGGAGAATCCCAATCGATAAGGTCAGGACAGACAAGGGGCATTGGATCATTTGGGTCAGTTTCAAAAGTAGAGATAGTATTGATTGAAAAGTTGTCAAGGTTTATGATGGTATTAGTGAGGTCTATTTCCATACTCTCATCTGAATCATCTGTCACAAGATAACGCTCACTTCACTCATGATCAACACGAGTAGTATTACATGGGACCAATCCTAGTGAGTCACTCATTGAACTCTCACCCTAATGGTAATCATTACTATATTGATGGACAACATCAACTCCTATTTAGTCAGTATAATTAGATAAGGAATCCCATTCATAATCATTAGAATCAGAATCATCATTATCTTCAAGTCTATCAATGATTCTTTAAGCTATCCTTTCTTTCTCTGGATCTACATACATACCATGATTTCTAAATTGTAAGGCAAGAGCTTTAGATGTCTCATGAAAAGGTGGGATTTTTTCTTTTCCTTTTGTTTCTTGTGGTCCTTCACCTTTATATCCTAATCCTATAGTGTCTCTTTGATAATTGGGATTTTGCAAAATTATTTTTATAACACCTTCTCTTTGTAACCCTAGAGGTCCAGCACCTTGATATCCCATCTTTTGTAGCAAAGTATACCCTTTTCCATAGACATCAGGTGATATACATTCATGTTTAGTATCCTCTTCAATCTTTTGTGTCTTAAGCCAATAATTTGCATTACGCTCAGCTCCCTCTTTGGATATTGTGCCCCCACTTATAAATGTGTTATAAACAAGTGTGGAAGGGGGTTCCAATTGTTGTTTAGTGATCAAAGATCTACCATATGATTTGGGAGATAAAGGTAACTCGGTGATGCAAAGAGCTTGACCTAGAGTATATTCTCCCATACTACTTTCTTTGATGTCTATCTTGATCCCATCTGATTTAGAAGTTGATGCTATATTACTAGGATCACTAGGTGTAGTTGCAGAAGATCCAGTACGATTATAGGGAACCAAAGAATCAGAAGTCTTCACATTGCTACAATATTGAAAAGGATTAGAATCTCCTTTGATAGTGATCTCCTGACCATTATGAGGGAATTTTATACATTGGTGATAAGTCTATGGCACTACTTGCATGGAATGAATCCATGGTCTTCCCAAAAGCATATTATAAGCAAGATCCATGTTCAGAAGTTGACAAGATACATCTTTGACAATAGGACCAATTCTAATTGGAAGAACAACGGACCCCTTGGATGATCTCTCTTCCTCATCATAGGCTTTTATTGTGATTTTCTTTTTTGGATCAACGACATTCTCAAAAAATCCCAATGCAAGGACTAACTTTTATGTGCAGATATTCAAGCCAGCTCCCCCATCTATTAGTACTCTTTTAATCTTGTGATTCTGGAAAAGGACTTCGATGTGTAAGGGAGCATTATGAGGTTGGGTAATAGCTAAATCATCATTTTTAGTGAAGGAAAAATAGTGTGGGGTCATTAAATGGCCCACCATAGCTTGAAATTGATCATGATCTAGAGTTGTGGGAACCTAGGTCTCTAAGAGAGCTTTTTCAAGGATATCTTTGTGAGATGGGGAAAGATGCAAAATCTCTAAGATGGATATCTGGGTAGGTTTTTTCTTAAGTTGTTCCAAAAGATTGTACTGGTTGGAATTATTTGGGATAGACTTTGGGACATAAACAGACTTATTTTGTGTAGTGCTTGGTTTAGACTGGACTCCTTGGAGAGTAACTTTGGCTTGAGCATGAGTAGTAGCTTAGACTGGTTGACTCTCTGATTTTCCTTTGATGGTAATGACATTGGCATAATACATAGAAGGATGACATTCAGAAATGTTACCAACATATCGATAGGGAGTGGAATTATAATTGGCTTGATTGTCACTCTTATTATTGGAAGAACCCCCTTTTTCATGCTCAGGAAGTGGATCTTTGAAAGCTGTATGTGATTCATTCGAGACATGTCCGTCAACACCAATTTCACCACTTTTGATTAAGTCTTGAATTACATTTTTGAGTCTTTTGCAATCATTTATTTGATGTCCTCTGCCTCTGTGAAATTTGCAATAATCATTCTCATTCCACCAAGAAGGCTTCACCCTAGGTTCAAAATCTTTCATTTCAGGAAGCATAATGAGTTTCTTTGCGATTAACTTCCGTAATGTTGATTTGAGAGATTCCCCCAAAGGAGTAAAGTTTCTTCGAGGTGACATAAAAGGCAATCGTGGTTTGGATGAATCTTTGTTGGTATTTTGATTTGATGATTGATTATTGTAGGTTCCTTGAGTAGCATTGGCCTGACTGGTGAGATTGAGAAGGGGTTGTGTTGTTTTGACATTACGATTATCAACAATCCCATCATTGACAATGTTTTTGTTTTTATTCCAGAATTTCAATTTGTCATTGTTGTAGTTGTTGGAGTTGGAATTTGAAGATCTGGCATTATCTTTAGAATAAAGTTTGATCTCACCTTTTCAGACCATGGCTTCCTCAATCTTGATACCATTTTCTATAAGCTTATTGAAATTTGGTGGACATTGCAATTGTAACCTATAACTCATTTCTGGTGTAAGGTTATGCACAAAAATATCCATCTTTTCTTGTTCAGGAATCATTCGTGGATATTTAGAAAATAATTGACGCCATCTTTGCAAAAAAGTAAGGAAGGGTTCTCCATTCTTTTGATGTGCATTACAAGGATCAAGCATAGTGACTTCATGTTTGATGTTATATGAATAATGAGTCACAAATTTGTCAAGAAGCTCATTGAAAGATTTGATGCCAGGGGGTAGTTTAGAGAACCATTCCATGGCTTGTCCTCCTAAACTTCATGGAAATAGTCACATAAGATAAGTTTCATTGTGAGCGACTTCAATACAAGCAGCACAAAACTCACGAATGTGGTCTTGTGGATCCGAATTCCCTTTGTATTTGTCAAATTTTGGTACCTCAAAATGAGGAGGGAATGGAATCATTGCTAAGTTCTTATCAAAAGGATAAGGACATATATCATCCAAGGAATACTTCTTTGTTGATGATCCAGTTTGGATGTCACAGGTTTGTTGTTGAAGCATTTGGATTTGTTGTAGGACTAGATCCAAAGATGGTGTGTTTCCTTGAGAATTTTGGGAAACATTGTTGTGAGAAGTATTGTTTTGTAAAGCATGATTTTGCTAATCATTTTGAGAAATAGTGTATTATTCATGACTATGAGAAGCATTGGATTGCTGATTGGTTTCCTTTGCTCCATGAGTATCTTGAGAACCTTTAGGAATTTGTTGATTGTTTATTTGAGCTGGTTCTCTAAGATAAGAAACATCAAAATCACTTGGTAACTTAGCTCCTTGTTGAGCAAGCATGAGGAAATACATCTCTTTATCCAAGCCTAAGAGTATTTCCATGACATGATAAAATTGAGGATCTTGTGAAGCTTCCCTAAGTTCATCATCAGTGGGTTTGTCAGTGGATGTAAAAAGTGAAGTTTTCTTAGGAGCTTCAAGCCAAGGATTTTCTTCGTTGCTGGTATTTCCTTCCATCTTGTCTAGGGATTCTAGATTAATGGCTTGTTTGAGTTTATGAGATCGAGTTTGAACCATAAAATTGAAAGAATTGATTGTGAGATGAAAGATTTTGAATGAGAAGAAATGGAAAGTGACTGATAGAAAAGATATTGAAATGTGTTGAAAAGTGACAAGACAACTTGATAAACTCTAAGTCAATAGGAGGTATAGATCTCACTATGATATGACAAAGAGAAATCAAGAGATAATAACCTAAGTAAGTTTGGTGGTTAAGGATGATATATCCTAATATGGTAAACTCACAAAGATCAAAATCTAATGTATAAGATAATGTTTCAACACAAAATTGAGAATTTCACAAATTTGGAAGAAAATGATTTCATGAATCTTGATGAAGGAATGATGAAAAGTGATGAAAATGGTCAAACTAAAGATCACAGGTCTATGTAACTTGACTGTTTCTCCAGAATCTTACTAAGGACAAAAATGGGTATATGAAAAAGTGATTTTGAAAATTGCAAAGTTTGTGGAAATGCTCACTGTTGTAAATGCACAACAACAAATGTGCAGGACAGATTTACAAATGTGCAACAAAATGAAATAGATGCACAGCAAGATGTGACAGATGCGAACTGGTAATACTCAAAAGCGCAGACAGTCTGAATATATGTGTAAAAAATTTTGATAAATGCGCAGCAATTTGGATCAAATGCATGGAAATATGTGATATATGTGCAGGTTTTGAAGTTCTGATCTGAATTGAAATGTTTTGGAGTTTCCTGGTGTTTTTTGGTTTGTTTGTTTTTTTGGCAAAGTGAAAAATGCATAAACACATGCACACAAGAAAGAAATAATGTTAATCTGACTATACTAATATGAATGCACAAACACGCTTACAATCCTATGGTTGGAAAGGATGATATCTGTTGAATCCCCACTAGGATAATAAAATCCAGCCATGCAAATTCATAGCGAACAGCCTAGGAACTTGGAGGCACGAGCTCCTCCTTACAGTGCACTCACTTCTCAGGCACAGCAAGTTTTGAATTCAATGGGTCATTACTTCCCAAAGAACTGCTATCTCTACTATGAACTATGAGTAATGTGGGGTGTCTTCACGAGCTTGGGTGACTCCTTGAGCTAGCAGATAGAAGGTTTTTGGCCACTAAACCAAAGTTTTTAGTAAGGACATCCATTCAGGTGGTTGTGATCAAGTCATTTTCCCAATTAAGGGGGCTCTCCCAATCCTTTCAAAGCAAGGCTTTCACCTCTACTAAGTAGGACTTTAACGCACCACTAGGGTATTGGAGGAGATTTTGGTTGCCACAACAAATTCACACCTGTCTAATGTGAGACTAATTACACTAGCATTTTTTATTTACCGATTTGGAAGGGCTTGGCTTTAGCCTATTACCAGTTGGGTCGTTCCTTGGGGTGAGTACCTCTTTTCCCACCAAAGACTGCCCTCTAAAAATTATAATAGTTTCTCTTACACCCAAGGTCCACGAATGGCAAGGGGAGAGGATACGTTATAATTTTGGGATTACAGATATGCTATTAAGAAAAACATAATAGACACTTGAGCTATACTAAAGAATACACACAAAGCAAATGCATGTCTTATTTTAGAGCCCAAATGAGGTTATGGTTTATTTTGCAAACCCTTTAGGAATCCCTGCAAAGAAATATGTTAGAAATTTTAGCAATAGGGTCTTCTACTAAACGTTCTGCAAAATAGCCTAAAAGCTACCAGAGAAAATAGAAACTTGTTAAAGGTTAACTAAAATCCAAATAAATCAAAAATTTTAAACTAAATATTGTCAATAAGAAATGTGCAATAACAGTGAATTAATGCGCAGAATTATTAAACAGATGCGCAAAACAAAATGATTGATGCACAGAAAATGGAAATGTAAGCACAATAAATTTGAATGTATGCGCAGCAAAGTGGAATGTATGCGCAGCAAAATGGAATGTATGTGCAGAGTTTTATTGAAATGAAAATGGAAAGATAGAAAATGACTGATGTGATCGAAAAATGAATGCGCAGAACAGATGGATGAATGTGCAGGAATCATGAATGAATGTGCAGAAATAACCTAGAAATGTCTGCACACGAAAAAACTAAGAAAACAAAATGTTAAAAATGGAGGCAAGCCCTCCTTCTAGTGCCAAAAATGTATGCAAATTAGATTTCTAACAACTAGAAATGATAAATTAACTATTAAAGCCAATGAATTTATCTAATGCAAACACAATGAAGAATGCAAAGTAACTATGAAATGATGAAACTAATTTAATTACCTTTACCTACCATGCAGCTTGTCTCCATTGTCCTCCTAGCTTTGATTTCTTGAAGATGTTGAGCTCTCAGATTTCCAAATGAAGCCTTCTCCCAAGATGCTACCAAAGTGTGGAGATTTGTATGAAATGAGTGCACAATAGCTTATGCAAACTAATGGATGGAATGCAAATGAAATGGTAATAGTATGGATGCTTGATTGTTCTTAGAATGCTTGGATGCTTGATTGCTTGAATGCTTGAATGCCTATTATCAAAATACCTATTATCTCACAAATGGGAAATGTGGCTCCTTTTATAGAGTTTTGGAGGATCTAGGCCTAGGTGGCGCAATCCTATGGTTGAGAATGAAAGGTGGAAGATCCTAGGGCTAGGATTGACTTGGTTGAAGGAGTTGAGAGAAAGGGGGATGTAGTTGGAATGTGAGAGGAAGAATAGGGATAATGTTCCTCTCACATTGACATGGAAGAGAAGAAGGTGGGAGGGAAAGACACATGTCAAGTGTCTCACAAAGACCAAAGAGAGAAAGAGGGAGAGACCTTCTCCTCATGAGGACTCTTTGCACAAGTGTCCTATGAGTCACCTTTGACCCTTAGAGGTGGCTTGAGAAACCCCTTAGGAATAGGGAATGTCTCTTGACTTGGTTGTTGAGAGGACATGTGGTCATGAGACTAAGTCCTATGAGGCCACATAGCCCTTAAGAATAGGACATGTGTGGGTGAGGATAATTGTAAATAAATAATTAATAATAATTATTTATCTTAGCCAAAGTGATGTGTCAGGTGACTAGGTAGGTGAGGTGGACTAGGAAACTTAGTCATATTTAGGTGATTGTGTATTTAATTAAATCACTTTAATAAGACTAATTAGAAGACTTAGGATAGAAGAATAGACTATAGTGAATTCACTAAATAAATTGAATAATTTATTTAATAAATAGAGGACTAATTATTAATTAAATAATAAATATTTAATTAATTTATCAAGTCAATAGTAATTAAATAATAAATATTTAATTAATTAATGAAGCCATTTTTAGGTGTATACAACACTATAATAGCTCGGTGTATACAAAAATCTTCAATTATTGACCACATACACTTGTTCAGTTCTGATCTTCAATACATAACAAATTCATGTAATGAAATCAAGTCAACAATATGATGCCATAGACTCATCAATAAGCTACCTAATGTATACCTTAGCTATATCTTCCACATCCATCTCATATTCATGTAGATATCTCATTCCTTTACCATTTTCCTTCTTCATATGTTTGTAACTATCATGATAAATATAGTCAAAACTAGTTGACATCAATGACAATGCATTGACTGATTTAATTGCCTTACATATCACTTTAGTAGTTCAGTGATCTCTAATCATTGTCTTTCACTTGTCCATTCATTTCATCACGATATTCAATCAGTTGTAGGTTATCATATAACATGTCTAACAAGCCATACTAAGGCAATTATAAAGTAATGATATCCAAAGGAGAATAAAAAATAACACATCACTCATGCCAAATACTATATACACACAAATTCCAATGTGTGAACATGGGATTTAATACCAAATTTAATGCCTTTCTAAAGAACCCTCATAAAATAGCGTTAAAATATGAACACAACAATTTTTTTTCAAGGTAAGATGAACAACAAGTACATAAGTGATATATAACCATGAAGCATAATCACGATCATGCACAAGTGGAAGACTCAAACTTACTTCCAAGGGTTCCAAGACAACCCCAATCACTTAGCAAGAAGAGACAAATGCATTCAAACCACCACATGAGAGTCTAAAACACATACACAAATCCCACAAGATAACACTAGATCATCGTCAAAGTCACCAATCGAGGAGATAATTTCATCCTCAATGAAATCCAAACTAAGGTTTATTATAAGCCTAAAATAGAAAATAGATCATAATTATACTGTAATGAATTAACAAAAAATGTAAATAATTGAAAACCATCTCGAGAACACAAGGAATCTAAATATAAAATTACTTTTTGAACAAACCCTTGGGAACTACTAATTGTCACCGGTGTGACTTTTCTAGTAAAATAGATGTGCCAAAATAGAGTGAAAATGTGCTACTCTATTCTACATATGCACTACATTGCATTCTTTATATGCACTACATTGTTCTTCATATGCACTACATTGCTCTGCATATGCACTAAAAGAAATAAAAAAGGCACTAAAAGAATTAACAAAGGCACTAAAATAATTAACATATGCACCACAATTCACCTGGCAAAGCACAAAATGAACTAAAAACCTATTGGAAAGAGGTTCTCTCAGTCTTATAACAAGGTATGCTTTCTAAAACCAACATAAGGCTAAAATACAAGGCTTTGTTCACATCATGGAATACTAGATAACATAATTTAGGGTGATACATAACCAATGCAATGAATGATAGCAATAAAAACTATATAACATAAGATAATACTAAAAGAGTAAAGAGGGATAGAAAGAGCACATCATGCTGAAAAATTTGTCACTGAAGGAGGTTTTCTATTCATACACCAATCCCCAATACTAGTAAAGTGTAATACCACCCTATCATGTGGAGTCCTGAGGGCCACCCCAACATGCTCATAGAGATAGTCACCCAACCATAAGCACAAAGTAAGCAGACACACCAAGAAGGGAAACACACACACCAAGAAAATGCATAAACTTTGAGGATGGTATAGAGATCCCAATGTAATCACATGAATGAAGATAATAGAATACAATTAGGTTAAGGTCACTGCTCAAAAATAGATAGGGTATGATGTCAAGACTCAAGAATGGAGTGTCATCACATGGCTCATGAAGGCTCGTGCAACTTCAAGCAATCCTTCTCTCATCAAGGAGGCTTTACTATGCCATCTTACATCTCTCAATAGATGAGCACTTTTATGCCATCTTAACACATACAAATGGTCATGGTAGTGCCATCTCAACATCTGTAGATGGCCACAACTTTCCTCAGCTTGTGTCTCTCAAAAGAATATTTTTGAACAAATGTTATTTTTGTTGATCTCCAAGTCAGGTTGTCTATTAGTGTCTAACACTTAGTCATTATCAATGCAATATTGGTTAGTCAGCATTGCGATCAAGCCATCCTATTAAGGCTGAGTAATATATGAGACTTTTATTTTGTATATGTACTGAGCAGTAGTTACTACTGAGAAATTTAGAGGTCACTAAGTACTTCAGTAGTTACCGAGCAACATATATATCAAGTTGTATAGAAGAGTCAATGTCAAGCACCAGTATATGGAGAACATTTTTGACTGAGCATCAAAGACTTCATATGCTGAGAAAGCTAGTTTTGATATATGTGTTTGTAATGGCACAAACACCTAAGTAAGTTGTTTTGGCTAACTTCTATGTGTGATTTAATAATTGTTGAGAGAATCAAGGAGTTGATTATGCATTGTGATTTCAATCATTAATCCCTATGTAAGAAATGTAACCAATCAGAAAAAGTGAATGCTTAAGTGACATAAGTGATGAATCTAGATCATTGATCTTGATCTAGAAACTTGATCATTTATTTATATAAGGTGACATCAAAACCCTAAATATTGTAACAAAGAGAAGATCTCATGTTTGCGGTTGGACGCACTATTTTGATTGTCAGATGCATGGATCAGGCAGAGTGACCAAGCAGAGTAGTGAGGGAAAAAATAGAGCAATATTTGATTTTGAGATCAGATAAGTATTGAAAAGAGAATATTTTTTATCACCATTTGAAGTGAAAACTGAAGGATCGGGTACTAATACATTCTAGCAAGTGAATCATGGTAAATCTCTTAATAGAGTGGTCCTAACAAGCCTTTGTAAATCTCTTAATAGAGTGCTTACTTAGCTGTAAGTTTTAAATTATTTAATCAAGGTAGATTGTATAATTTTGTAAGCTCTTAGCAGGGCAAACCCCTCATAGGGTAGATCACCAGAAGTGATGAAAACTTTGTATCCCTAATAGGCACACTTTATTGTTGCAGTAGTGAAGATTTGTGGGTGTCATCCCCACCCCAATGTTACCTTTCAAGGGTTTCTAGGTTACCAAATCTTTGTGTTATGATTTTTATTTTCATGGGTGTGATTAGTAGTTAGATTCATTTTAGAATTGAAGTTTATGTTTATGATACATTTGTTGAATTGGTTTCAAAGTGTATAAGTTTCAAGATTATTATTCACCCCCACCTCTCAGTATCTCACTTTTCCAAATAAGATTTCCAACAATTGGTATTAGAGCTCAGTTCTCTTAGAAGAAGTCTAACCACTTGAGAATTAAGATCTTGGAAATGGAGGCTTATAAGTTGGGAAAGATCATAGAGAATCAAAAGATTGACATCTAACTTGCATTACACTAGCTTCAGACAACAAGAGAAGAATTGAAGAAATCTTTGAGTAGAAGGAAATAATTGGCAATACAACTGACTGAAACTCAATATCAAGAAGAGGGTACTAAAGGTCTATTTGATAATGGAAAATCTAGTGAAAGTGATGCAGCAATAGCGTATCTATTGGAGAGAAACAACACACTGAATGAAGAAGTCTGAAGTTTGAAGAGAGAACAGGAAATCCAATCAGTAAGACTATGTGATGTGATTGAACAGAAAAAGAAAGCCGAGGAAGACAAGATAATGGCAGAAGAGGATAAGAGACAAATGGCTACTAGATTTGATGAAAGGACATGTGATATGTAGAAGCTGACAAACAATCAATTAGACATGGTAAATCAACTGTTACTTGAAAATCAAGATTTGAATAGGAAAGACATGGAAATTACAAATCTGAAGTCAAAGAACAATCAACTAAAGAATGAGTTAAGATCTAAAAAGGAACCCAATGAGAGGATGAACAAACCTAATGAAGTTGTGAAATACTTTGAGGAACTAATGAGATCACCAAGAATATCTAGTGACACCTCTGGACTAGGACATAATGAGCACCTATCATCCACTAAATAAGGAGAATATCAAAGAGTGGAGAATAGAGGAATGCAAAGCCAAAGAACAACAAACCTACATGTCATCATTGTGGTAAACTAGGACACACAACAAACATTTATAGAAGAAAGAATGGAAAGTCCAATCCTAAGCCTAAATTCAATGGATATTGTTTTAATTGTAAGAAGCATGGACATCAAGCACATGAATGCATGTCAAAGGCTATTAATTCACCTACTACACCTAGTTTCAAGGAAATTGTTACAAGTGTAAGAAATATGGTCATAGAGCACAAGAATGTAGATCCAATGCAAAACCAAAGTGGACATCCAAGAAGTATGGTAATGCACCTAGGAAAGGTAACACATTCAATTAGGATTATAATACATGGTATAGTTCTCATTATTATGGAGAATATGGTCATATTGGATAAAATTGCATAAGGACACATTTTAGAGGTAAATCCAAGAGTTGGATGAGTGGAAATCTAGTTTGTTACAAATGCCACAAGATTGGTCATAAAAAAGAGATTGTGGAGCACAAGAACCAAGTAATGAACAATTCAAAGGTGAAGACATTATTGAGCAGACAAGGAACCAAATGAGCCAGACATGGAGAAAGAAAGAGGAAGTAAATAGTAGTGGATTCAGTGAACCTGAGATCACCCAATCTAATGGATCGGGTGATCACACTACTTCTAACTAAGAAAAGAAGATATGTAAGGAATTGAATTTTCAAATGTTATATTTTACACTAGTTCTTGACATTAGATGTGTTAAATTCCATATCTACATAAGTTAAGATGCATTAGGATAGATTTGAGAAAGGAGTCAAATTGCACAATTGATGTTGAGCATTAGTATTTATGTCTATAGTGACTGAGTCACTTAGTATGTGTCGAGATCCTATAATGACCAAGCTAATATATCTACCGAGATGAAGTGGAAATTTCAGTATCAACCAAGTCATGTTTGTGACTGAGTATGGGTATGTGTTGACCGAGCTATCATGTGAAGGCTGAGACAACTATATTACACCTACTAAGTGTACGAATAATTTAATAAAGACCTAATCCAACCGTTTGAATCTATATAATAGAAAGTTACTCTTCATAATTGAGAATTTTTAGAGTGAATCAAAAGGTGATTAAGAAGAGTGATTTGTGCGAAGTTAGTTTGTAAAGATCCAACATTATGTCATCGAAAAACATTGTGAAGAACTATTGAAACCAGGTATTACCGATACACTCAGTATTCATCCTACGAACCCTAATTTTGAAAATGGCATCAAGCTCATTTGCTGTAGTAAGGAAGCAAGGAAATCAAGTACCAAATATTTATTTAGTGAGAAGTGATGCGTGTAAACTACCTAATTTATGAGTTGTAGCTGAGAGTGTAGTGAAGGGAGATCTCTTGAGAGCCTTGTCATTGATTCCACCTAAATTTTTGATGATACACAATGTGTGTGCATGCTACATGTGTAAGATCAGTGAGATAGGAGACTACAAGCTGAGGGAGGCTTACAATAAGTTATGTGTAAATGGAGTGTTGAAGATAGAGCATCAACACATTTCTGAGAAAGGGTTAGTGTGTGTCCTAGACTTCCCTCATAATATTAAGATAGAATGGATTAAGATTGTTTTAAGAAGAGTTCATGACATGCAATTATGGATGGAAAATGAGCTGGTGAAGATTACTAAGGACATAATTCACTAAGTCACTAGATACCCTACTCTTACCAAGAAGAAGACAATGAGATGCTAGAGAAAAGAAATGATCTAGGCAAACACCATGACAGTATGGAATAAGAGAGGAATGACTATCTCTACAATCATAGATTCTGAGATTGATTTTGTAGTTAGGGTAATTACTCACAAGTTCTATTAGTAGAGCCAAATAGATAGTGTCCCTTTCATTACAGTGGACCAAGAATGGAAGATAGTGAAGAAAGATCATACTTATGATCTTTTTGAGCTGTAGATAACTCAAATTTTTGAGAACATAACATCAATCAGAAAAGAAAAGAACTCAATGTGTAAGTTTGGATCCCTGATAGTCTGTATATTTTTCTATGTGCAAAATACTTTTCCTACAATAGGAGATGTAGTATGGAGTTAGGACCGACCTATGACATAAGAGATTAATGAGTTTATTCAACAATTAGGAGATAAATTTGATAGTGTGATGGAGAATTATTTTTTAGAGTTTAAGAAGAAAATGAGAAAGAGAAGCAAAATTTGAGTATCCCTAGTTGAGAAATTTTATGATGATGTATGTTTTCTTGTGGATACTGATAACACCTATGTACAAGATGTAACACCTAGGGTAGCATGGATAAAGCCATTTCCCTATGAAGTAAACATAGATGAAACATCAATAGCTATAATTGTTTTACTTGCTGAATAAATTGATAGTAAAGACAAGGTTTTGGGGTGGTGTATGTGATTCTTAGTGTGCTTGCACAAGTGCTAAGAAGACCTAGTTTGTCTTCTTCAAGGATCGCACTCTCCTCTAGGATCTTAATAGGCTTATATAATTAACTAAGACCTTGACTAACTCTTCTCTAAGATTCCAACTCCTTGTGCTTAACCTTGAAGGAGAATCACCTTGTTGTTACTTTAATGCTTTCTCCTATACTTAGAAGGCTCTAAGTGCCATCTTCACACAAACCATAAAATTCATTCTAGGGGTGCCAAAAAAATTGAAAAATTCCATATTTTTCCATTTTGATCCATCTTGAAGGATCTCCAAGCCCTTTTCTACTAGGTTCAAAATCTAGCCTTGAGGAGGCCTAATTAGGCCTAATTCCTTGTAGCCTTTGACAGGGTCCTTTTTCAACTTCCTACCAAAACTTCCCAAAACACTTGCAAAAATAATCCAACATTTGATTACCATTTTGGATTTTATGAAGGATTTAGAAGGTTTTGGGCTCCTAGGTCATCTGTACATAGGCTTCCTATTATCTAGGTCAAATAGGGCTAAAAGGCCTAATTTATAGGACTAGTCTGGTTTCTAACTCAAATCTCAACCAAATGGATTGGTGAGTTCTCAATCCTCCTAAAATGTTATGATATCAACATATCCCATTTGGAACTATGATTATTTTGTACTGTACTTCAATCCCCTACAAGAAATCTTCAAATCTTCACTATCAAACCTCTAACCAGGCACTCTAAGCTCGCGTAGGGCTTGATCTTAGAAATAGAAACTAAAATCTTCATGACTCCTAACACTAAATATATATATACCAATGGCTCCCCTAAAACATTCATCTACCCTTAGGAAGATCTCATGGCTAGATTTCATGGGGGAGCCATTGAAAGACAAACTGGTCAGGACAGGACCAGGAAACCCTCTAGACCTTAATCTATTTATTCAAGACACTAAATCAACTCAAAACTACCTACACAAACATTGAAAAAGCCTTAAAACCTTCCTATAAATACAAATATAACACTAATTCACAACATTCAATCCATTAGATATCACTGTCACACTGTAATGCTCGGTGTCCACACAAAATAGAATTGCAGAGCTACTTCATTATTCTCAAACTTGATTACAATACTATCTACCTTAGGATTATAGCCTAAGAGAGTCTTAGATGGCGTTATCTATGTTTCTAGGCCATTTTAGTTCATCCCCACTCCTATCTTTTAGGGAATCCAATGTTGTTGAGTTGCATGCAACATTTGCAATAAATTGCCAATGTTGTCATGACAACTTTTTGGCATCTTTTACATTCATTAGGCCAAGTAGAATATAGGGCCTCTATGATATGTGGTTAGAAGAACTAACCCCATTAATGACCTTAAATAATCTTTCTTACATCTCTCATGTGTTTAGAATAGATTAATAATCTCAAATCCAAACTTTAGACTTCTAAGCCTAAGATAACCAAAACAACTAACAATGACTAATTGGTGACCTTAGTTCTAACACTAACTCACCTAGTCCACATTCTTGCAAGACCTTCTAAGGTCCAAAATAAACACACAAATCAAATCACAACTCTGACTTGGCTAATGTCAGATACAAGCCAAAATATCATAGAATTAGGAGGCTAGCCTAGGTGCTCCTGCATCATGGGGAATTATGAAGAAGCAAAGTCTAAGATAACAATGGGCCTAAAGTCTACAACCCTAGAGAGGAAGAGAAATAAATTAATTAAAAATCTTGATAAAATGCTAGGCCAAGGAGAAGAGGAGAATGTACCATTAGAAATCACACAAGGTTTGGGTGAGGACCAATCAATTGAATTTGAAGAAAGTGAAGAGGAGGAAGTAGATACACAAAAGATGGGAAAGAAGATAATGGTTGCCGAGCCTAGCAAGAAGAAGAACCAAAAATAGAAGCCTACTCCTCTTGCAGCAACAAGACCTAGAACAAGGGTAGCTTTAACTACTACAGCTATCAAGCCACAAAAGAAGACACCAGTAAAGAATGCTAAAGGGGAGAGCTCAGGGAAAAGGAAACAAGTTCAAACTAAAGTTGTGCCAAGAAATCCTAAGAAGAAACTGAGAAGAAAATTAGTGCTACAAAAGGATGACGATGATGATGAAGAGATGACTAATACAAATGAAAATAGAAAATTCAAGGTGGCAACATATAGGCATCCAACCAGCGTGGATGAAATCTACCACAACATTAAGAGCACAACATGTTTGGCAGGATTTAATTTTATTAAATTTGAAAGATTAAGCAAAGCTAATGACAAAAAGATTGAAGATTATATGATAGAAATGTTATGTACATTTAAGATGACACCTTTAGAGATATGGAATTTGATCCTTGATGATTTGTTTAGAAAAAATGATGAGAGATGACAGTATGCTATCATGACAGAGAGGCAGATAAGAGAAGGAACTCTACCATAGATCATGCCTGAGTTGACACCAAAGCAAATAGAAAATTTTATGGAGAAACATAGAAATAGGTTTATTCCTAAACTGGGGGCTTACTCCATATTGAAAAATAATGTTGAAGAATTTTTTACACAGAGCACACGGATGTGGAAGATATTTTTTGGATTGATAGTTGATAAGAGTGCACATAAAGATGAAGGCGCATCCAGACAAGTTGAGCTAGATAATACCGAGGATATAGATGAGCCACATATCCTTGAGGAAGAGAAAAGGAAAAAGGTAGAAGAGAGTGAACCACATGATATGATCACCATTGAGGATGTACCTGAAGATACACCAATGAACATTAATGCCTTGACTGAGGAAGAAATTAAAAGTTGAATTCTTACCAAGGCACCCTCTGATCTATTTCTACCATGCACTAATCTAGTTCTAATACAAGGACATGATTATCAAAAGATTGAGGATGTATCGAATGTGGACTCAATACCTACAATCTCCAATATGATCATAGTTGAAGAGAAAGACACAAAAGGAACAAGTGCCAAGGAACAGGGTAAGTCAACAACAACAACAAAGAATACACCTACCAAGGTAAATATTGAAATAAACATAGGAGGAGAGGAAAGCATAAAAGATTAAGCAAATAAGTATGCAATAGAAATTTTAGGACCTCATATTAAGGAAGAAAAGGAGACTAAGCATAAAATAACTGAGGAGAATCACGAACCTAAGGAGCAAGAGGCTATTCAAGCCTTAGTATAGCTATCGAGTAGTAGCACAGTAGAGCCAAAGAAGAAGAAGATACATAAGAAAAAGGACAAGTCTCCCAGCACACAAGTAACATTAGATGAAGTTATAGTGATTCTGAAGTGGGACATTAATAACTTAATATATGGATAGATGCAAATATTGCAAGATATCTTGAAGAAGAAGAGAAAGAAAGAGAAACTCAGAAGAGAACATCAACAAAAGAAGGTACTACATGAGATTAAGGACATATTTGTGGAGGATTTTGAGTTAGATTATGTAAATGAAACTTCACCTATACTAGAGAAATTGGTACATATTGTAAAAAAGGTGAACAGTGATGAGAGTGAAGAAAATGAGAAGCTAATGCAGTGGCGTGAAAGAAAGTTTGAGACCAACATACTTGAGAAGGTCTCAACAGAGATTGCAGTGAAATAGGTAGAACTTTCTGACCTAGTGAGTAACTTAGAAGAGGCTGTACAAAATGTTTATTCTTTGTAAAAACATCTATGCAATGTAGAGATATTCACTAAGGATAATCAAGAGCTTATTGAGAAGCTTCAATTGGACTTGAAGTCAACAGGACACTCACTGAGCATGGATGCAAGTTTCAACTCTATTCATTTCACCAGGTTGCTTCATGACCAAGGAATATTATTTGAGTTGATGGCTAATGATGGAAGGATAAGAGCCAAGTTAATCTCTATAAAAACAATGTTGACACATCATTTGGAGGTTATGCAGAGATAAATGGCATCATAAAAGGAGTTAGTACAAAGAGATCTTCATCTCTCTATTGCCAAGAGTTTGGTTGATCTAGATGGGACAATGCTTTAGCAATGATTCAGAAACTTCACAAACCATTTTTGGATAAGTATTATCTAACCCCAACACCCCAGTAGCTCAAAGTGACAAAAAAAAGGGGGAAATAGAGTCATGTATAGGAAATATAGATTAGAACAAGAGGGAAATAGAAGATGAAGATAAAGGTATGACATACTATTTTGAAATGTAAATGTATACTCATTCTATGTCAGAGTCATGTAAATAAATGTTATGAAGATCGAGTCACAGTCATAGGGGGAGTACTCAGGTACTAAGTACTATTTTTTTTATGTAATGTAAAGTCATGACAAAGTTTTTTTTCCACTAATGTCAAAGGCGGAGATCGTTGATCTCCAAGTCATGTTGTCTATTAGTATCCAACACTTAGTCATTATCAAGGCAATGTTGGTCGGTCATCACTGTGACCAAGCCATCCTATTAAGATGGAGTAATATACTAGACTTGTAGTTTTTATATGTACCGAGCCGTAGTTACTGTCGAGCAAGTCAATGGTTTCCAAGTACTTCAGTAGTTACCAAGCATCATATATGTCAAGTTGTATAGAAGAGTCGATGTCAATCACCGGTATATGGAGAACACTTTTGACAAAGCATCAGAGACTTCATATGCCGAGCAAGCCAATTTTGATATATGTGTTTGTAATGGCACAAACACCTAGGTAAACCATTTTGGTTGACTTCTATGCATGATTTAATGATTTTTGAGAGAAACAAGGAGTTGATTACGGATTGTGATTTCAATCATTAATCCATATCCAAGGAATGTAACCAATCATAAAAAGGGAATGCTTAAGTAGCATAAGTGATGAATCTAGATCATTGATCTTGATCTAGAAGATTGATCATTTGTTTATATAAGGTGACATCAAAACCCTAAATATTGTAACAGAGAGGAGATCTCATGTATGCAGATGGAAGAAGTGTTTTGATTGTCGAAAGCATGGATTAGGTAGAGTGGCCGGGTAGAGCAATGAAGGAAAAAATAGAGCAATATTTAATTTTGAGATTAGATAAGTATTAGAAAGAGAAGATATTTTATCATTATTTGAAGTGAAAACTAAAGGATCAAGTACTGATACATTCTAGCAAGTGAATTAGGGTAAATCTCTTAACAAAGTGGTCCTAACAGGCCTTTGTAAATCTCTTAACAAAGTTCTTACTTAGCTGTAAGTTTTAAATCCTTTAATCAAGGTAGATTGTATAAGTTTGTAAGATCTTAGTAGGGCAAACCCCTCATAGGGTAGATCACTAGAAGTGATCAAAACTTTTTAGCCCTAGCATGCACACTTTATTGCTATAGTAGTGAAGATTTGTGGGTGTCGTCCCCTAGTTTTACCTTTCAAGGGTTTCTGGGTTACCAAATCTTTGTGTTATGATTTTTATTTTCATGGATGTGATTAGTAGTTAGATTCATTTCAGCATTGAAGTTTATGTTTATGATACATGTGTTGAATTGGTTTCAAAGTGTATAATTTTCAAGATTCTAATTCACCCCCCCCCCCCCTCTGAGTATCTCACTTTCCCAAATAAGACTTTTGACAAATTTATCTCTATTATTATTTTTTCCCCATCTCATTATTAAGGTTATCAATTATTATAATTAAATATACCAATGGTTACCCTAGGATCACTTTGTTTCCCATCCTTCCTTGGAAATCTATTCCATCCCACTACTCTACGTCAATCGATCAAATACAATAATGCACAAATAGACTCCCAATGATCAACCAAAAAGAAGATAAGATAAGCTCCATAACCTTAAGCCAAGAGCATGGGTCCCATGGGATCCCAAAAAGATATATTCAAATGTTCTTGTGATGTCATCTCAACACTGACATCACCAATGATGATGTGATCATAATTGAACATCAAGAAAAGCCAAAAAGGAAGAAAATGTCAAGAATACTTGTGCACATGACACACTTAAATGGCCTAAATGCCAAAAGCACAAATTTTAAGGTAAATATGATATGCAAAAACTAAAATCACACAATGGTCACAATCATGGACTACTAGTAACTTACTAAGATTCGCAACCCAAATATGCCAAACATGGTGACAAATGAATTTGGGTGACACAAAATAATGTGCCCACAAAAAGCCCAAAAATCAAACTTAAACTCTAGTTACAAAATTAAAACCCATTTTACCTTAAAGCTAAACTAACCCAAAATTATAATAAAATTCCAAATCTAACTCCATGGAAATGAATAGCCTCATGGTGGAGATTTTCAAATCAAAAACCCCCCAGCTGATACAAACCTAATCAGACAATAAAAACATAACGAAAAGTGGGGAAAACACTAATTACTATCCTAGAAAGAAAATTCAAACAAGAATCAAATAAAATAGATGATAAATGAATAAAATAAAAGAATCCCTACCTCACACCAGGCTACAAATATGGAAACAATCAAAAGAAAATAAATTCTCCACAGAATTGAGAATGGCTCCACAAAAGTGGGAGCAATTGTGGCACAATTCCAATGAGTTGCTAGCCATGTGGATTTGACATGTGGATTAAGCACAACGATAAATTTAGTGATTTTATCCAAAATAATTTAGAGAAAAATCCAAATTCTCAACAAACAAAAGTGAGGAAAAAGAGTTATTTCCTCCAATATAAGTCACTTTTTGCCAAAAGGCCCAAAAAGGACTTAAATTTAATCTCTTAAATAAAAATTAAACAAACTATAGAGTTCCAAAAATAAATTAAATCAATTCCAATTAAATGGAATATAACTACAATAAATTAACTGGTAAACAAAATTAACTTCCAAATAATTAAATCAACATTTAATTTCTAACTCAACCGTGGGAACTCTAAATGCATAAACACATAACTGGTCTATCAAAAATGCATATGAAATATGGATTTACCCACACGTATTGGAGGGGTAATAACAATAAGGGATGTACACCGTCCATAAAGGGATGATATTGGCTAAATATGAACGGTTGGTGAAACTATCTCATGTGCCACTATCAAGCATAAGAAACACTCATACTTGCATCTCAAGTGGAACAGTGTCTGGTATCTATTCACTAAAATATTTAAATATCAAGTGTCATTTCTCATAGTATAAATAGTTGAAGCACATATAATAATGACAAAATGTGCCTAATATAACATTGACACTCTAGTGACATGATCAGTCATATGTATTAGAATCTCCCGACAGTAGTTTTTCCATATTCTAATCCTCAATGTACATGTCATTTAAATTTACAAAATCAAAATAATCATGTATGGAAATATGTGTATATATCATTGAAAACCTTAAATCAAATATCCATCGGTATTAAGGCACAATATGATAGGGAATCATATAGAATCATCGTGACAACATAAGACATTGTTTTGAATATAAAATATACCAGATATCATCATAAGGAATCATGTCACACAAAGTAGCATCATCATGAAGATATGATAAAAAAAGGTAAACAATAGTATAATATAACATCTAATCATTTATGGTATTGGTAAGGCCAAAATAATGTATTGTAATTAGATGCAACACATAATGAAAACATTTGATCACATCATGCAAATAGTCACAAAATCAAAATAGAGTCTATCTCAGATCAAAATAACATGGAAAAAAATTCAAAAATAGGAGGCACTACATATTTGATATATCCATTTTTTTGTATCAACATTTGAATTAATGATAGAAGGTGATGGTGTAGAGAAGGTTGGTGAGTGGAATGAGGAGACTCCTCCTCATGAGAATTCCAACACAGATGGAGAAGGTATTGGAAAAGAGTTTGAATAAATTATTCCTTCTCCAAGGAATACAAGTAAAGATCAAGAGAAAAACATTCTATAGAATACAAGAAATAATACAGCATAAGATAATACTATGCCTAATGGAGATAAATAAAGGAAAGAAGAGGAAAATCTTGAGAAGTTTCAAGATGCAACAAAAAATATAAATGACATGCAAGATGCTTCCTTCATTAGACAAGAAGTTGGAGAGGCATCCTCTTCTCTCTTTGATTCTTTTAAATACCTATTAGGTCTACCAAAGTAGTTTCAAGTTGTGGTGACACCATAGTTATTGCATAATTGCCACTCATGAGAAACAAATTGACCAATCGAATATTTTTCCCTCATAAATTACATCTTTCAATCTTTTGCAAGAAAATAAATTCTATAGGAACATTTGAAGAAGATAGAATTGATAGATGATGCAGTAAAGACTATTTAGAAGGGTCTCCCTTAGTCAAACATTGAATCCTTTCCTTTGAAACAAAAGATAAAAATTTTAATGGGTTCCTTTAAGGATCATTCAATGCATAATGAACAAAAGGAAAAACAAGAGATAGTGAGAAATTTAAATGAGAGAAGAATGGTTTGCATCAAATAGGTATGCCATTATATACAACACATTACATGAAAACATTTAAGTGAGTAAATAGTGTGTAGATGAGGTAACTACTTTATTTCAATTTTGCATCACATGGTTAAAACCCACCAAGGAGATAATGGGTTGGATTGACTCTATTGAGTCATAAATTGCTTAAATGGACGGGGCATATGGCTATTCAAAGCAAAAGGATGGATCCATTGAGGCCAAGTGGAGAATATTCAATCACATCTATCATACTATAAGATCAAAGGGAGAAAATCAAGAAGCAATTCAATCACTTAAAGGAAGTGGTGAATTTAAGACTTGCTTCATTATTTGGTATACTAAGATAAGCACAAAAGATTGAATAGAAGATGAAGGCTCTTAGGAGTATAGATGAAATTTAGGATTTTTATATAAGTTTGAATGCCAAAATCACACTCTCACCTCAACTAAGGTGAATTGGGATGAAAATTTGGCCCACATCAAGGATGTATAAGGGTATTATATCCTCTAAGGGAGTTTCAAGACAATAGATAAAATAAATTTGTGTTTGTATAGTTTTGTAGTGGATTATGGTATCTTTTTGTGAAAGACTTCATGTGCAAAGCATTGGTTTTGAAGGAACTCCATCTTAGTAGGAGATTTTTTGCTAATATTCATATTTTTTCTTTTGGTTGTTATAAGTGGGAGATAATATACCATTTTCCCTTGATGTCAATGTGGGATAGAAGACTTCTCATTTCCATCAATGGAAAACAAGGAGATTGTTGATAATATGTGTGACATGGTGTTGCCATTGATGTCAACTTAGATGAGTTGTCATTGATATCAACTTAAGGTACATTTGATGACCTATCACACTTAATGAAAAATGGATTAATATATTTGAATAGGTTGACAAATAATGTATAGTTAGCAGGAATGCTTGAAAGGGATAGTTTGAGCACATCATACTTGAGGAGATATGGGATCAACAATAATTGAAGATATGTAGGACAACCTAGATGACCATAAAATAATTTCATGACACAATCCATAATAGTTCAACAGTCCAAAATCTTGGTATGTACATGATTAGGTTGATGACACATTAATTTTAAGGAGATAGTTTATTGACATTTATGTCCAGATCAATACTTGTGCTTTTGGGAGACGTTGTCTAAGACATAAAATGCATATTTTTTCTAAGTTAGTGAATCAATGTTTTGGTATGAATTCCTCTATTTTCAATATTAAGTATTGTATATTCATAGTTAATGTTTTTATCCATAGGGAATTATTCTCTACAACCTCATGTCATATTATCTTCAACAACATAAGGTATGTGCGATTGTTCTCTGATCTATAATTTTATAGAGTTAAGTGCATCAATTCTTCACAATATTACTTTGCATTTCTCTAGATTTACAAATATAATTGGTAGGAATTGAAAAACATGTAAAAAATGGCATAAGTATTCTTCCATATGAATTTAATATGTTTTGAAGTACCATATTGCAATATACTTTGTTTTAAATAGTCATAGTTGTAATCACCAAAAAATGGACAGGATCATTCATGTGAATAACCAAGGTGAATCAAGGCAAAATCAAGGCAATTGAATCCAAACAAGCATTTAGCCAATCAAAATTAAAATCGATCTTTAATTCAATTTAATAAAAAATCAAAGCCATAAAGATCAATTAAAACCTATCAAATCATGATAAATTAAATCAATGTGCAATTAATCCAATTAATTGTATAGTTCGATTTAAAATCTAATCAACCCACTCAAGGGGTACACCTAGCTAAACAAATTAATTAAATTCAATTAATTAAGTCCTATTTTCTCTCAACACCACATGGGAGGAAAAAGCCTCAACCAATAGGATTTAAAGAAAGAGCTCACATGGATCAAGCCAAATTCAATCTCAATCACTCAATTTGAAAGAACATCTTGTCCACTCATCATATCTTCTTTTTCCAAACTTTGAGGACACAATATTTAAATTTTCTTCAAAGGGTGGAACCAAAGACTTAACCCCAACTCAACCTTAATCAAATCCAACCACACCCCCTACCCTTGCCAAAATATTTTTTAAGCTTTTTAGATTTTGATTTGATTTGTCAAATGTTTTCATTTAGATCAAGTATTTGGATGTTTGAAATGTAATATTAATCAATAAGTTCAAGTGTAGTATTTGGATTTTGTGTACTATAATTTGTACCTTCATAGGGTTAGTATTGATAATAATTGAATAAAATAACTAAATTAACCACAAAGGAAGAGTTATTTTAACAAATAAAGACAATTAAGCACTCTATGGATATCTAACTAGGGATGTTAATGGTGAAGCTCTCAGCAAGCCTCCATTAATGACAATCCCAGAATGATAAAATATGATAAAGCAAGCTAAAATAGTTCAATTCCAAAATGAAATGCTTAATTAACTTCTAAATTTGTCTTCCTAGCTCAAAATCTCAAGGGGTTAGATGCAATTCTCAGATTTGTGGATTCAATTATGAGTGAATTAGGCCTCCCTTTTATAGATTTTGGCAAGGGTAGGGGGTGTAGTTGGATTTTATCAAGATTGAGTTGGGGTTAAGTCCTTGGTTCTACCCTTTGAAGACAATTTAAATATTGTGTCCTCAAAGCTTGGGACAAGAAGACAACATGAGTGGACAAGATGTTCTTTCAAATTAAGTGATTGAGATTGAATTTGGCTTAATCCATGTGAGCTCTTTCTTTAAATCCTATTGGTTGAGGCTTTTTCCTCCCATGTGGTGTTGAGAGAAAATAGGACTTAATTAATTGAATTTAATTAATTTGTTTAGCTATGTGTACCCCTTGAGTGGGTTGATTTGATTTAAATCAAACTATACAATTAATTGGATTAATTGCAGATTGATTTAATTTATCATGATTTGATAGGTTTTAATTGATCTTTATCTCTTTGATTTTTAAGTAAATTGAATTAAAGCTTGATTTTAATTTTGATTGGCTAAATGCTTGTTTCAATTCAATTGCCTTGGTTTTGCCTTGATTAATCACATGAATGATCCTTTCCACTTTTAGGTGATTACAAATGCCCCTCTTTGAGTTGACATGCGAAGCGTGTCAATTCAAAGAATGTTATAATCCAACTTGATAAAAGGCCCTGATTCTGTCAATGGTTGAACTTGATGTTTGATACGAGATGCGGATTATGATGATAGGATTGATGCAGTTCTAATTGATTTGATATCTTGGATGGTCGATTCGATGATAGATTGTCTGATATGGTACCTAATTTGATTTGATTCGATGTTTGATGCCTCTTTCGATTGATTAGTGAAAATTTTTACATTGAAATATTTTGCCACTGATTTTCTTATGTCAATGATGATATGATTGCATGCCCCCTCGGGAGATGAATCGAAATGATTTTGGATGATTTGGTTGAGAATGGGAAATTTTGATTTGTTTCCCAATATAGAAATTTGGAAATGTCCCGATCATGAGAGGATTTGATGAGAAAATATTTGATTGATAAGATGTTGATGCTCTAGAAAAGTTGATGATGGTTTGGTATCATTTGATGTTAGTCAGAATCACTTGGTTGATGTTGATGTCAAATCTGATAGGATAAGTTGATGGGTTGATATTTCACTCTCAAAATCTAGAGAGACAAAACACTGATTTTCCTTCCTCAAGATCTAGAGTTAGGAGATTTGATGTGCTCAAGATGAGCAAATGGATGATAGGATAACTTCATTAACATTAGATGATCGATTGGATGATTTGACTGATTGATTTTTTATATTATATGATTAGATGTTTTGATGATACAGGGTTGATTGGATTTTCTCACGATGCAAAATTATGGACTAGAGAAGAGAAGGTGATTAATAGGATTAGGTTGCCTCTAGTTGATCAACATGATTGATTATTGATGATGTCCTTGAAGTAGCATGGATCATTTGATGGATCATGATTTACTTGTATCTTGATGATGTTGATGTACCTTTGATGATCAGATTGAGCATGGTTTTTTATGATGGATACTTCAAGCATTGATGATGTTGATCAAGACTTTGATTATACATTGATGGACATTTGATGATGTAGATCTCAAGAATTTTGATGATGTAGAATTGATGATATCATTAATCATTTGATGTACCTTGATTTGGTCTTTTGATGATGATAACTCTACCTCCTTTAGCTTTCCTTACATATATTGAGAAAAAGGATCAACCCATGAAAACTAACATGCAATTAATCTATATGGATGTAGCTAGCTTTCACTATTCACAAATTGGATGCTTATTTTCATCATCGAGCTTTTGGAACATGAAATTGGTACAACCCTCACTGGTTTAACCATGATGATATGAATACCTCTTTCCTTAGATTTTAATAATTGCAAGTAAACAGACAAAGAATTGATCCCTTTCATATACAAATGTCCTCAATGATTCTTTGATGATCATGTCATTAGACAGATTTGCATACTGCTATGAATCAACCTGACAATAACTCAAGAAGAAATCAAGAAAATATCATGTCTTCATCATTGCTCATCTAGTCAAACATCATCGATTTGCTAAAAAAGACATGATTTCACAAATCAAGTAATCACTTTGAACATTTTTTGCTTTTGTTTGTAGATCCATATTTCAAAAACTTCATCCACTTTGATCCTTAGTAATGTTTAAGCCTTTTAGATTTTGATCTGATTTGTTGTTTGAAGGTTTAATGTGTCAAATGTTGTTGTTTAAATCAAGTGTTTGGATGTTGAAATGTAATATTGATCAATAAGTTCAAGTGTAGCAATTTTTTAATTTTGATGCGATTATTTTTAGCCAACTTGTGTTTATTTTGATAAGCTTATTGAACTTGGATTGGTGCCCCTGGTTTGATTTAGCAAAGTTCATGCTTTGTTGGGTAATGCAACTTTTGAGTGTTTACTTAAGATTTGCAATTTTTAGATTTTTTTTATTTTTTTATTTTTGCTTTTTAAAAGATTTTAGATGTTTTTGGATTTTTAGAGATTTTTTATGTTTTTGAATTTTAGATATTTTTGATTTTTTTTTCTTTTTTTGTAAGATTTTTAGAAATTACTAGTTCTTAAACAAGATCACATTGAATTTGTCCCCAATGTCTAGCAAGGTATAGGACATGAAAGATGGATTTGCAAACTGATGATTCACCAATGAATAGGCAATGATGGTTGAAGCAAGTGTGTGGCCCATAGGACCATCTCCTCAAGATTATCCAAGCTAGGGAAAAATAATATCTCAATATAGGCCAATAATGTGGTGTTGGATAGCATATGGAATGATGACCTAGTGTCATGAAAAAGGTCCAAAGGAGTGGACATATCAAGAGACTTTTGATAACATTTTTTTTTCATTTCTTTTATTTTTCAATTAGATCAAGATCAAGGGATCAACGTGGATAGGATCACGCAATCATGATAAAGGGGTGGTGAAGGCTATGAGTGAATGGTTTGGGATTATGGGAAGGATTCTTAGGAATTGTATCATCTTAAAATGGAAGCACTTCCATGTTAAGAGCATTTAGCCCTCTGAGTAAATAGTTTGGGGTCATGTCGAACACCTTGAATGGATATTCAACTTGGATCTGGCTTTCTCCCCGCTTTCCACTTCTTTTCTGCTTCATTCTAGGTGAAATTAGGGTTAGGATCTCAAGGATTCTCTTGAATTTCCCTCTTCCATAGCTCTATTTTCTAGGTAGGATTTATAAATGGATCCTCTTGGCCTTCATCTTGTTAATCATAGGATTTTATGTCTATTCCTGACATTTTGTCCTGTTCTGGCATTAGTTCTAGGTTTCTGGGCATCCCTGGGACCTCTTGACTTGGTTCTGAGTCAATTTAAGACCAGGGTCAATGTCTTAGGTCGACCCTGACTAGGTCAAGGTCTTAGGTTGACCCTAACTAGGTCAGGGTCAACCTCGACATTGACCCCTTTCTCCAAATTTTCAAGATCCTTAATTTCTGGGCTTCGAGCTTTCGGGAAATTTATTTTCCCACCTCCGGGTTCGCCATTTCAGGTTTCGGGATGGTAAATATTTTAATTGCATTTAATCTAGGTATATTTTCTAAAGGTGAGGACCTAATTGGGATTTAATTCTCCAAGGTGGCCCATCTAGAGGAGTGTGCCCTAGATCACTATAAAAGGAGGCCTTCCTCTCTCATTTTCACATCAAGTTTTCATATCTCATCATTAAGTTTTGTGAGAACGTCCATAATCAAGTTTTGCAATCCATCTCTCAAGCTCTCAAGCAAGAGGATCAAGAATTCAAGCCTTCAAGCATTCAAGCATCCAATTCATCAAGGAGATCCATTAGTAGCCATTGAAGGATTCAAACTCTATGCAGCTCTCTTGTTGAAGATTCCTCCATTTCCATACAAGTCTCTTCCTAGTTCAAGATCCATTCAAGATTGGTGTTGAAGATCTAAAGAAAATTGATTGGAGACATCCTATATTTGATTCTACATTCATCCTATATTTTTCTTGTGGATTCAAGGATTCAAATCCTCCACAAGGGTTTCAACTCAAGCAAGGTGAATTGTTCTGTTTACTTTGTTTATTCCAACAATTTCAATTCAATTTCAAGGTTAATTCCTAAATTGGGGTTTGACTGAGGCAAACACCCCAAACAAACAACCAAAAACTCTCTTTTTCTTGCAGGTACAGGTGTGGAATTTTAGATCTGAGAGCAAATTTGGATACCCTTTTCGGAAAACTTCCAGGATCTGCCAACAGAATTCAAATCGGACTTCAAATAAAGAATGTGGTATTTGACCTTTTATGAGGGTCAAACCTGAGGTGGGCCATCTTAGAAAAATATTTCTGGGTTTTGTAGATCTCGCAGTTTCGGTTCAAGCTAGCAAGAATCAACAATTTTTTAGATCATTTGACAGGGTTTTCAGCCGATTCTTTTTTGGAGGTAAGTACCTTTATTTCTTAATTTCAATATTAGTCATCTACATTTACTTTCCATATTAATACAATTTCATGTAAGTATAAAATATTTGCTTTGGGGTCTCTTTTGTGTGCAAGCCATTACCCTAGGACCCCATACACTATTTTATCCTTTACAAGAATAATGAAGGTGGATTTAGGATAAGAAAGATCATGATAAGGTAGCATGAATGGAACAAGTACTCATGTCAAGATACTTAATGCTCATGGATATGTTCAACCTTGTCAAGATCAAAGGTGAAAGATGTCATACAGATGCAAGTGAGATCAATGGTAGAAAGATGGAGGATATGATGGATGAAACTTGCCCCCAAGTGTAGAATGCAAGAGAGAGAAATTATGCATGATGCTTGTTTGCCAAGTTTTCATCATGGTACTTGTCCAAGATGCCACAAGAAGTGGTTTTCACCATAGGATGGATTTATTTTTCTTTTCTTTTTCTTCTTTTTTTTTCTTCTTTTTTTCCTTTTTTTTCTCTTTTTGTATGGATTCAAGCCTCATGCTCTTTGTATACTCCATGAAAAGGTATGATATGGTGGGCCAAGACCATTGAAAGGTATGCTCAAAGATGTTGATATGGTTATGGAAAGGTGATATGGTGGATAAGGTAGAGGGTGGCTAAAGATTTTTTTAATGGATTGGATAATAGAAATGGAAGGATAATGAATGAGAGGATAATAAGTCTTTCCATGTGTGGGCGTGAAAAATGGAATGGAAGGATAATGAATAGGAAGATAAGAAGTATTATCAAGATCAACATCACTACACACCTTGAAGGGTAGTGGAATAATGGAGGAAAAATGGGTGAAATAGTTTGAGACTTTGATGTAAGAGAGGATATGGATCTTGGGATACAAGGACTCAAAATGGATGGATGAGATGGAATGTGTTTGGGAGAATGTGGAGTGGAAGCCTTTGGAAGCTTGAATGTCAACTTTGATTTATCTTTTGTGTGCAAGTCTTTCAAAAGTGACTTGGGAATCCACACTTTCTTTGATTTTTCTTTCCTTTTGGATGCTTTAGAATGCATTTCTTCAATGATGGATTTAGGAATCCAAATTTTCTTTGATTTTTCTTTTTTCTTGATGGACCTTTGTGGTCTCTTCAATATTTCTTTTTTTCTTGCATTCACATGTTGATTAGATGGGAAATGGTGTTCTTCATACTGTATCATCTTAAAATGGAAGCACTTCCATCATAAGAGCATTTATCCCTCCAAGTAAGTGGTCTGGGGTCATGTTAATCACCTTGACCAGGTCTTTGCATGTATTTTGCTTTCTCCCCACTTTCCACTTCTTTCCTGCACTTGATTTCTTCATTCTAGGTGAAAGTAGGGATAGGATCTCAAGGATTCTCCTGAATTTGTCTCTTCCATGGCTCTATTTTTTAGGTAGGACTTATAAATAGGTCCTCCTAGCCTTCATCATAGTTATCATAGGATTTTATGCTTATCCCTGGCATTATGTCCCTGTCTGATATCATTTCTAGGTCTCTGGGCATCCTCGGGACCTCCTGTCTTGGTTCTAATTGAATTTGGGCCCAGGGTCAAATTTGAGGTGAATCCTGACTAGGTTAGGATTGATCTCAAACCTGACTAGGTCAAGTTTGAACTTGAACCTGACTAGGTTAGTCTCGACCTCAATTTTTCCCCCTTCCTTCAAATTTCCAGAATCCTTGATTTCCAGGCATCAAGCTTTTGGGATATTTGTTTTCCCGCCTCCGGGTCAGCCATTTCAGGTTTCAGGATGGTAAATCCTCTAATTTTATTTAATCTAGGTATATTTTTTAAAGGTTGGGACCTAATTGGATTTTAATTCTTCAAGGTGGCCCCTCTAGAGGATTGTGCCCTAGTTCACTATAAAAGGAGGCCTTGCTCTCTCATTTTATCCATCAAGTTTTGTGAGAACATTCACAATCAAGCAATTGACATCCATTATTCACATCTTATCTCAAGTGCAAGAAATTCTTCAAGAATTCAAACAAGTCTTCAAGCATTCAAGTGTTCAAGCATCCATCCATCAAGGAGATCCATTGTTAGCTATTGAAGGATTCAATCTCTTTGGAGCCCCTTTGATGATCCATCCTTCTACATTCATTCAAGCCTTCTCATATGCAAAAATCAAGTCAAGATTGGTGTTGAAGATCAAATTCCATTGATTGGAGACATCCTACATTCATTCTACATCCATTGAAGCATTCCTACTTGTGGATTTGAGGATTCAAAATCCTCTACAAGGACTTCAACATAAGCGAGGTGATTTGTTTCAATTACTTTGTTTATGCATACTATATTTCAATTCAATTTCAAGGTTAATTCTTAAATTGGGGTTTGACCAAGGCAAACCCCCATACAACAAAAAACCCCATTTTCTTGCAGGTACGGGTGTGGGATTTCAGAGAGCGAATTTGGATACCTTTTTCGGTGAACTTCCGAGATTTGCAAATAGAATCAGAATCGGCCTTCAAATAAAGAATGTAGTATTTGACCTTTTACGAGGGTCAAACTCGACCTGAGCTCATCTTGGAGAAATATTTCTATGTTTTCTCTGTCTCGGCATTTCCAGTCCAGAACAGGTTGCAGAATTGCCTGAAAGTACACACAAACATTAGAAATTGACATTTTCCAGATCTACCCTAATTTGAGGTTAGTATTTGTATTTCAATTATTTCAGATTTCAAGCATAATTCTTTTATAGGGAAACATTGGATTCGCTCTCTCTTTCATATTCTTTATAGATTGATTCGATTGTGCATTAACCTCTTGGTTGATCAAATTGGATCTCTCTTTTGGGAATTTGGATTTGGGAATAGATCTCATATTTCCCCGCACATCTATCTATCCACTCTCAACACATATTTGAATAGAGGTGAATCCATTTTTACCCCTATTCACATACATAAGTGGATTCTTGGATTTCTGATTTTAATGTTGCGCATTCAAATTTCTTCCAAAGGACTTGGGATTGGTGGATGAATAAGGTTGATATGGATGGTCTAATATGGAGGATTGACATGGATAGGTGCTTGGTTTCTCAAGTATGTATGTCTTTGTTGATCTTGATACATGGTAAGGTAAGGGGATGGTGGGATAGGGATGGTAGGAAAGGTTGATGGAGGAATGTAAGGGCCCAATATGGATTTGAAGGATGTATAAGGTTTCAAGTTTGGGATATAGGGACCAAGGATGGATTTGGAGGATGTATAAGGAATATGTTCATGCACAAATGGAGGTAAATGGGATGTCGGAGGGATATCAACATCTTTATTTTGAGCTACATGGCCAAGGCTTTTGTCTTTTGGATTTTTCTTTGTACCAATAGGCTTATATGTAGCTTTGATAAGAGTGACTTTGATAGGAGCAGTTGAATCTTGAGATAGATATGGAGGCTTATGAAAAGTAGATGTTGGGGTACTTTGATCTTGACAAGGATCATTTGATAGCCTAGGAAGATTAGTTTTCTTTTGATTTTCAATAAGTTCATTAGAGATGGAAGGAATACCTTGATATTGCTTAGGAGATAGGTATGACATAGGAGGTGAAGGAATATGGGGTGTTTGAGATGGAAGGATATCTTCTTGAAATAAATTGAAGGGTATGAAGGGTTCATCATGGGACTCTTGGGATATGGGACTTCAATCAAATATAGGATAAGGAGGGATATTATCTTTATCTTGATCCTTCATAAGACTTGTTTCTTTGCAATTTTGATTAGTCTCTTGACATGGAGCCACTTTTAAGGATAAGGTAGGATTTTGGATGTTCATATGGGATTGTTGAAGGGATGATGGATGTTCATTTGAAATAGGTACAATAGGCATTGTATCACATGAAGGCTTGGAGTCTATAACCTTTGAAGCATGAAAGAAGTTTGTAGCAAGATGTAGGTTATCTTGGATCTCTTTTAGAGGTATCCCTTGAGAGTATACATAGTCATTATGAAAATTGTTTGGATCTTTGTTTGATGTAGGAATATTGGATAGCTTTTCTTATGTATGAAATGGAAGAATAGTGGAATACGTGAAAGCTATCAGAGGACCACTACTAGACATGTGTTCATAAGTTTGATCTTTCTTGAGAAAAGTATCTTCATTAGATGATTCATTAGGATTGTCAATTTCAATTATGTCCTCATCAATAAGATTTTGGATTTTATGTTTCAACTCCATGCAATCTGAAGTTTCATGCTCATTATGTCTATCATATGCACGATAGTTACTCAAAAAGATAAAACCACATGAAGTGATTTGAGGCAATGTGATGAGATCATTTTCAGGGAGTTTTTCCAAAGCCGATTCGTATGAAATTCCCAAAGGAGTAAATGATCTATCCCCAGGATATTTGGATGTATTTGTGTTTCTCAAAGAGTTTTCATATGATGAATATTATTGAAATGGGACTAATTCCTCTTGATTTCCTTGATCAAAGATGAGATTCTCTTGATATTTTGAAATAGGTTCTTCATAAATATTGGTTTATCATTAGGATATTTTTGATCAAATATAGGGTTTTCATGATATTCTTTTCGATCAAATTTTGAATTATCAAAGATATGGCGTTCATGATGTTTTTCTTGATCATAGAGGTAAGGAAACAATGTTCTTAATGAGAATTGGTTGGACAATGTTTCCATTTCTTTTTCCATTTCTTGAATTATTGTGAATAGAATATTCTTTTGAATCTTTATCGTTAATTGATTTTTGGATCTTAATGGATGTTTAATTTTTGTAATCAAAGACTTTCAATCACAACACAATAATTTTATCAATTATCACAAGAAATTCTTCCAAGCAATCTACCTAAGGTCAAATTTGGCTTTTAAAATGGCTCTAATGAGGTAGGCTTGCTAATTTATCAAGGATTTAGTATGGATTCCATTCAAAATGGATATTAAACTTTCATCCTCCAGGTATATTAAGAGGCTTCCCACCACCGGTATGTCGGAGTTTTGTGCAATCCCAAAGGACTACTCGAGGAAGTTCAAAAATTTAACACCCTTTTGTCACACACCCCATTAAGGATGCATGTATTTCATTTTATAGTGAGTTGGATGATCACAGAAAAGGTGATTGTATCCCACTTTGGGTTGTCCCTCTCACCGGCCTCGTTAAGGTGAATCTCGGGAGGCAAGCCCAATTATTAATCTAGCATGTTCATTTGAAAGCAAGAAAATGGAATGAAGAAATAGGTTGTGGGAGTTTGATTCACCAAAAGGTGAAGAGCATATCCCTAGCTAATTCTCAATTCCCAAACACAATTAACAATATTCAATTTCCAACCCACTAACTAGTGAGAATCGAGTATTGCTACTCTTTTCTACAAACAAGGGGTTTATTTGATTATGTGCTTGATTTCCTTAACCTTTCTTTTAATCAAGAAATTTTGACACTTTTGGCATTTGATTCACTAAAGAAGTGAAGATCATATAGGCCTAATATCAAAAAATTTCAAACAATAATAGGCTGTTTTTACTTACTAGATCTTGAAAACAACAAAGCCACAATTTAAGTAAAAAAAATGACTAAGTTTAGGCTTACCTTTTCCTTGTAGTTAGAAAAGGCTAGGGGCATTTTTTATTGATTTTGCAATTTTATGCTTACCTAGTGGCAATCGTTCCTTTCTAATGTGTTTTTCCTCCAACAAGTTAGTCAACACAACCAACCAAAGTGAAGAAAACAAGATAAAATTGAATCTAAAGACTCATTTGTCAAATTTAAGAAAAACTTGATTAAGGTGAATAAATTCAATTCAATGAAACAAATTTTGCCTTATATGCTTCTACAACTTTGAGATAATGTTCATGTACCTTTCCTTCTTGTTGAGAATCCTCAAGAACCAGCTTAATGTGAGCAATGTTCTCCTTTTTTATCTTCCTTGTCAAAGCTTTGCCTTCTTGATTGAATCTTCTCTCTGGTTTTTTTTTACTCTTTTATGTCTGGACATCCTGCAGAGACAGAGAAAACATTGTCTGACAGTCAGATTATGAAATTTTTTAATTTAAGCAAAAGCGTTATTTAAATGCTTGAAAGTGCTATTTAAATGCTTGAAAGCGCTATTCAAATGCTTAAAAGGGCTATTTAAATGCATAAAAGCGCTATTAAAATGATTGAAAGTGCTATTTAAAATTATTGAAATCTTAAAATGATTGAAAGTGTTAGTTAAATGCTTAAACGCATTGTGGATCGGATTAAAAGCACTGCAGAAATATTTAAAATCGTTGAAATAGAGATCAAAAGTGTTGTTAAACTTAGCAAAGGCATCAAGAAAATTGTAAAAGTACTGGATAATGGATCAAATGCGCTAGCTAGTCAAGGAACAAGCGTTGATAGAAATTTAGACAAGCCAGAAAGGATCGAAAGCGTTGTTTCGCTACGCAAAGGTGCAACAATTTGTCATGGATGCGCTATTACACTACTCAGAAGTGCTATTAAATTGCTCAAACGTGTTGTTTAAAGTCTCAGAAGCATTGTTTCACTTGCAAAATAGAGAACTTAACATGCAAAAATTTAAACAAAATGAAATTTCCAGATTTTTAAGAAAGTGAAGCCTAAGGCCCCACGGTGGGTGCCATTTTGTGTACTAGAATTTGTACCTTCATAGGGTTAGTATTGATAATAATTGAATAAAATAACTAAATTAACCACAAAGGAAGAGCTATTTTAACAAATAAAGACAATTAAGCACTCTATGGATCTCTAACTAGGGATGTTAATGGTGAAGCTCTCAGCAAGCCTCCATTAATGACCATCCTAGAATGAGAAAATATGATAAAGCAAGCTAAAATAGTTCAATTCCAAATTGAAATGCTTAATTAACTTCTAAATTTCCCTTCCTAGCTCAAAATCTGAAGAGGTTAGATGCAATTCTCATATTTGTGGATTGAATTATGAGTGAATTAGGCCTCCCTTTTATAGATTTTGGCAAGGGTAGGGGGTGTAGTTGGATTTGATCAAGGTTGAGTTGAGGTTAAGTCCTTGGTTCTACCGTTTGAAGACAATTTAAATATTTTTTCCTCAAAGCTTGGAACAAGAAGACAAGATGAGTGGACAAGATGTTCTTTCAAATTGTTTGATTGAGATTGAATTTGGCTTGATCCATGTGAGCTCTTTCTTTAAATCCTATTGGTTGAGGATTTTTCCTCCCATATGGTGTTGAGAGAAAATAGGAGTTAATTAATTGAATTTAATTAATTTGTTTAGCCATGTGTACCCCTTGAATGGGTTGATTTGATTTAAATCAAACTATATAATTAATTAGATTAATTGCACATTGATTTAATTTATCATGATTTGATAGGTTTTAATTGATCTTTATGGCTTTGATATTTAAGTAAATTGAATTAAATCTTGATTTTAATTTTGATTGGCTAAATTCTTGTTTCGATTCAATTGCCTTGATTTTGCCTTGGTTTTTCCTTGATTAATCACATGAACGATCATGTCCACTTTTAGGTGATTACAATAGTATGTCTAGGACATTTTGTTTCCATCTAATCAGTAGGTCTCTCCTCTTGTAACAACACTTAATGATCATTCACTTTAGGACACAATTGTATGGGTTATGTGAATAGTTCACATTTCTTTCATCTTGGTACACATGGTGTTTTTGGTTTGTCCCCAATGGTGCAAAAATATACAATTAGTAGTTTTGGTGGTATTTTGTTGTTTGGGATAACATGAATAGTTCCTTTAATTATAAATGATCCAAATTCATCATAATTATTTTTTAGGATATGTTGTGAATCATTGATACTTGTTTAGGTCTATTTATGCATTGGGTTGATTCATAACTCTTTTTGATGTTTGGTTTACATATTTGAAGTTGATCTTTGGTATGTTGAATGTTTTATCTAATGATTACATTTGGATCTAACCTATTGGATGTTTTGAGATGTTGGGGGGGATATAAATAGAAGGAAAAATAATTTGTGAGTGGGGTTGTGAATGTGTGGAAAATTTCTATGAATGGTGCAAAGTTATTTTGATTTAGTCATGCAAAAAGGAGACTTTCATATTAGCATAAGCTTGATGCATTTGTAATTGTGGTTTATATTCATGTTATTCATTGTACAATACATGTATCTTATTGTTAGGTAGTATATATCTTTATCACAAATCTATATAAATTTGTATCTTGTTCTACAAGTCCATTAGGGAGAAGTGAGCTTCCTTAGGAAGTGAGCCTTAAAAAAAACATTATACTTCCTATTTTATATAGTGTGAGTTAACTCTCATTTTCATTTTTCCCTCATTAGGTTTTCCATGTAAAATCTTGGTGTCTCTATACATTAAATATTGTGGTGCATTATTCTCTTTCAAGCCCTTTAGTCAAATATGATGTCTAAATTGCAAATGGAATAATTTAAGGTTTAGTAAATATTGATGGGGCATATGGCTATTCAAATCAAAAGGATGGATCCATTGGGGCCAAGTGGAGAATATTCAATCACATCTATCACACTATAAGATCAAAGGGAGAAAATTAAGAAGCAATTTTATCACTTAAGGGAAGTGGTGAATTTAAGACTTGCTTTATTATTTTGTATACTAAGATAAGCACAAAACATTGAATAGAAGATGAAGGCTCTCAAGAGTATAGATGAAATTTAGGATTTGTATATAAGTTTGAATGCCAAAATTACACTCTCACCTCAACTAAGGTGAATTGGGATGCAAGTCTGGCCAACCTTAAGGATGTATAAGGGTATTATATCCTGTAAGGGAGTTTTAAGACAATAGATAAAATAAATTTGTGTTTGTATAGTTTTGCAGTGTATTGCAGTATCTTTTTGTTAAAGACTTCATGTGCAGAGTATTGGTTTTGAGGGATCTCCATCTTAGGAGGATATTTTTTAGTAATATTCATATTTTTTCTTTTGGTTATTATAAGTGAGCGATAATATACCATTTTCCCTTGATGTCAATGGGGGATAGAAGACTTGTAGTTTCCATCAATGGAAAATAAGGAGATTGTTGATAATATGTGCGACATGGTGTTGTCATTGATGTCAACTAAGATGAGTTGTCATTGATATCAACTTAAGGTACGTTTGATGACCTATCACACTTAATGAAAAATGGATTAATATATTTGAATAGGTTGACAAATAATGTATAGTTAGCAGGAATCCTTCAAAGGGATAGTTTGAGCACATCATACTTGACGAGATATGGGATCAACAATAATTGAAGATATGTAGGACAACCTAGATGAACATAAAATACTTTCATGACACAATCCATGATAGTTCAATAGTCCAAAATCCTGGTATGTATAGGATTAAGTTGATGACACATTAATTTCAAGGAGATAGTTTATTGACATTTATGTCCAGATCAATACTTGTGCTTTTCGGAGACATTGTCTAAGATATAAAATGGATATTTCTTCTAAGTTAGTGAATCAATGTTTTTCTATGCATTCCTCTATTTTCAATATTAAGTATTGTAGATTCACAGTTAATGTTTTTATCCATAGGGAATTATTCTCTACAACCTCATGCAATATTATCTTCTACAACATAAGGTATGTGTGATTGTTCTTTGAACTACAACTTTATAGAGTTAAGTGCATCAATTCTTCACAATATTACTTTGCATTTCTCTAGAGTTGCAAATATAATTGGTATGAATTTAAAAACATGTTTAAAATGGCATAAGGATTATTTTATATGAATTTTATATATTTTGAAGTACCATATTGCAATATACTATGTTTTGAACAGTCATAGTATGTCTAGGATGTTTTGTTTCCATCTGATCAGTAGGTCTCTCCTCTTACAACAACACTTAATGATCATTCACTTTAGGAAACAATTGTAGGGATTATGTGGATAGTTCACATTTCTTTCATCTTGGTTCACATGGTGTTTTTGGTTTGTCCCCAATGATGCAAAAATATACAATTAGCAGTTTTGGTGGTATTTTGTTGTTTGGGATGACATGAATAGTTCCTTTAATTATAAATGATCCAGATCCATCATAATTATTTTTTAGGATATGTTGTGAATCATTGATACTTTTTGAGGTCTAGTTATGCATTGGTTTGATTCATAACTCTTTTTGATGTTTGGTTTACATATTTGAAGTTGATCTTTGGTATGTTGAATGTTTTATCTAATTATTACATTTGGATCTGACCTATTGGATGTTTTGGGATGTTTAAGGGGATATAAATAGAAGGAAAAATCATTTGTGAGTGGGGTTTTGAATGTGTGGAAAATTTATTATTATGAATGGTGTAAAGTTATTTTGATTTAGTCATGAAAAAAGGAGACTTTCATATTAGCATAAGCTTGATGCATTTGTAATTGTGGTTTATATTCATGTTATTCATTGTAAACTACATGTATCTTATTGTTAGATAGTATATATCATTATCACATGTCTATATAATTTTGTATCTTTCTCTACAAGTCCATTAGGGAGAAGTGAGCTTCCTTAGGAAGCGAGCCTTTAAAAAAATATTATACTTCTTATTTATATAGTGTGAGTTAACTCTCATTTTCATTTCTCCCTCATTGTATTTTCCATGTAAAATATTGGTGTCTCTATACATTAAATATTGTGGTGCATTCTTCTCTTTCAACTCCTTTAGTCAAATATGATGCTTAAATTACAAAGGGAATAATTTAAGGTTTAGTATATATTGATGGGGCATATGGCTATTCAAAGCAAAAGGATGGATCCATTGGGGCCAAGTGGAGAATATTCAATTACATCTATCACATTATAAGATCAAAGGGATAAAATTAAGAAACAATTCAATCACTTAAGGGAAGTGGTGAATTTAAGACTTTCTTCATTATTTGGTATACTAAGATAAGCACAAAACATTGAATAGAAGATGAAGGCTCTCTGGAGTATAGATGAAATTTAGGATTTGTATATAAGTTTGAATGCCAAAATCACACTCTCACCTCAACTAAGGTGAATTGGGATGCAACTATGGCCCACCTTAAGGATGTATAAGGGTATTATATAACCTCTAAGGGAGTTTCAAGATAATAGATAAAATAAATTTGTGTTTGTATAGTTTTGCAGTGGATTGCAGTATCTTTTTGTTAAAGACTTCATGTGCAGAGCATTGGCTTTGAGGGATCTCAATCTTAGGCATAGATTTTTTGGTAATATTCATATTTTTTCTTTTGGTTGTTATAAGTGGGAAATAATATACCATTTTCCCTTCACGTCAATGGGGGGAAGAAGACTTCTAGTTTACATCAATGGAAAACAAGGAGATTGTTGATAATATGTGCGACATGGTGTTGTCATTGATGTCAACATAGATGATTTGTCATTGATATCAACTTAAGGTACGTTTGATGACCTATCACACTTAATAAAAAATGGATTAATATATTTGAATAGGTTGACAAATAATGTATAGTTAGCAGGAATGCTTGAAAGGGATAGTTTGAGCACATCATACTTGAGGAAATATGGGATCAATAATAATTGAAGATATGTAGGACAACCTAGATGAACATAAAATACTTTCATGAAACAATCCATGATATTTGAACAGTCCAAAATCTTGATATGTACATGATTAAGTTGATGACACATTAATTTCAAGGAGATAGTTTATTGACATTTATGTCGAGATCAATACTTGTGCTTTTGGGAGACGTTGTCTAAGACATAAAATGCATAGTTATTTGAAGTTAGTGAGTCAATGTTTTGGTATGCATTCCTCTATTTTCAATATTAAGTATTTTATATTCACAATTAATGTTTTTATCCATAGGGAATTATACTCTACAACCTCATGTCATATTATCTTCTACAACATAAGGTATGTGTGATTGCTCTTTGAACTACAATTTTATAGAGTTAAGTGCATCAATTCTTCACAATATTACTTTGCATTTCTCTAGAGTTGCAAATATAATTGGTATGAATTTAAAAACATATTAAAAATGGCATAACGATTCTTCCATATGAATTTTATATATTTTGAAGTACCATATTGCAATATACTATGTTTTGAACAGTCATAGCATGTCTAGGATGTTTTGTTTCCATCTGATCAGTAGGTATCTCCTTTTGAAACAACACTTAATGATCATTCACTTTAGGACACAATTGTAGGGATTATGTGGATAGTTCACATTTCTTTCATCTTTGTTCACATGGTGTTTTTGGTTTGTCCCCAATCGTGCAAAAATATACAATTAGTAGTTTGGGTGGTATTTTGTTATTTGGGATGACATGACTAGTTACTTTAATTATAAATGATCCAGATCCATCATAATTAATTTTTAGGATATGTTTTGAATCATTGATACTTGTTTAGGTCTATTTATGCATTGGTTTGATTCATAACTCTTTTTGATGTTTGGTTTACATATTTGAATTTGATCTTTCATATGTTGAATGTTTTATCTGATAATTACATTTGGATCTGACCTATTGGATGTTTTGGGATGTTGGGGGGGATATAAATAGAAGGAAAAATCATTTCTGAGTGGGGTTTTGAATGTGTGGAAAATTTATTATTATGAATGGTGCAAAGTTATTTTGATTTATTCATGCAAAAAGGAGACTTTCATATTAGCATAAGCTTGATGCATTTGTAATTGTGGTTTATATTCATGTTATTCATTGTAAACTACATGTATCTTATTGTTAGATAGTATATATTGTTATCACGTGTCTATATAATTTTGTATCTTTCTCTACAAGTCCATTAGGGAGAAGTGAGATTCCTTAGGAAGTGAGCCTTAAAAAAAGCATTATACTTCCTATTGTATATAGTGTGAGTTAACTCTCATTTTCATTTTTCCCTCATTGGGTTTACCATGTAAAATCTTGGTGTCTCTATACATTAAATATTGTGGTGCATTCTTCTCTTTCAACCCCTTTAGTCAAATATGATGTTTAAATTGCAAATTGAATAATTTAAGGTTTAGCATATATTGATGGGGCATATGGCTATTCAAAGAAAAAGGATTGATCCATTGGGGCCAAGTGGAGAATATTCTATAACATCTATCACACTATAAGATCAGAGGGATAAAATTAAGAAGCAATTCAATCACTTAAGGGAGGTGGTGAATTTAAGACTTGCTTCATTATTTGGTATACTAAGATAAGCACAAAAGCTTGAATAGAAGTGTAGACTAGGATTTGTGAGTGCACCTAAACCTGTTTTGAAGGCCAAAGACAAACAAACGTCATAGCATATTATAAAATCAAATTTAAAGGTAAACAAACTAAAATCAAAGCCACCTCAGTTTAAGCTTAAAACGGATGCACCCATGCACCGTTTGATATGCTTAGATATAGAGGGATGTGGGTGTGCAAACTCAAGCACTTGGAGCATGCAAGATGGATGATTTGAGGATCAAGAAGACCCAAAATGACACAAAATAGGTATGAGGAACCTATTTTGCCTCAAAGGCCTCAAGATCACACAAATATGCAAAGCTAAATGAAAGAACTAAGATTAAAACAAGAAATGAATCTATGTTAATCCATTTAAGCTAATTTAGATATGATTTAAGCTTGAAAATGATCTAAAATGATGAACTTATGCTTATGCTAGAATGAAAATGGCATTATAACTTTGCTATTGAGTTTGAGAGTTGAAAGATGATTTGCCTTAAGAAGTGAGGGTATTTATAGGATTTCTAAGGCTTGGGGTAGGAGGAATGAATGGCCAGGATTGAAATCCTTAAGAGAGGCCAAGATTCACTCAAAGGGAAGCACATGGATTGTGCTAGTTCTCAGCCAATCAGGAGGTGACACATGTCACAAGGTGATTGGATGAAGGGAAGGGCAAAGAGGAGTCAACAAAGGGGGCTCCAGGCTCATAACTCTCCAAATAAATGCTTGTAAGAGCAATGAATGGGCTTTAAGAGGCTTTGAAGACTTTGGGGAAGCAATAAATGCTTTGTGGTTGAGATATTTGGAAGGAAAGACTTTGCTTTGGTTTAGGAAAGTCTTAAGCTTGGTTAGGATTGCACAAAGGTTTAAGGGTAGGATTAGGATTAGATTAGGACAAAGAAAAGGATTAGGATGGGTGAAGAGGGTGGATTTGAGAAGATTCTAGAAGAGTCTAGATTTCTCCTTAGTTTCATGGAATAAAAGTTATTCATTCCAAAAGCTTAAGTTTTAGGAATATTTATTAAAACATTTTCAATAAATATGGAAATTAAATATTTAACCTTAATTAAATATTTAACCTTGGGATTAGGGTTAGAAAAGATGGGATTAGCCTTTTAATCGAAATTAAGAAGGGATTAGAAGATTTTGGAAGAGGTTAGTGGTCTTAAGGAAATTGGCCAAGTTTGGGATAAAAAATAAATTAAAAATAAATTAATTTATTTTTGAGGTTTTTGGGCAATTTATTAATTAAATAATTAATAAATTAGGGATAATGTCCAAATGACATTTTTAGGCTAGATTCCTTAATTAAAGATTTTTAATTAAGAGAGAGGGATTTAATGCCATAAAAATTAATTAATTAATTAAATAATTAATTAATTAATAAATGATGATGTCATCAAGGATTTTCAGAAAACAAAAATAATTTATTTTCGGAAGGATTTTTCGGTGTCTACATTTTGCCCCTCTTTGATGCGATGCCGCAAGTGGCATGGCGTCAAAGACAAGAAAACAAGATGCCGAGGCTAGAATCAGAAGAAGAGGGTATGACGCCTGGGTGGACTAGGAGAAAGAGAGAAGATACATGCCCCGGTGGGACAAAATCATGGAAGATGCGCCCAGTGGGACAAGGAGAAAGAGGGATTATGCCCTGGGACAGAGTGTGCCCGGCGGGACGAGGAAGGAAGGGCCTAGGAAGAAAGGGGAGATAAATAACCTCACTTCTAAGAACAAATATGGATGATATGCAAGATGAGATGGAAATGCAAGATGCAAGATGCAGCTATATGCAAAGATGCAAGATTAATCTATATGATAAATGCAAGGGACCAGATAGCTCCAAGTGCAAACGGGAGTGCACAACCTAGATTTAATATAGCAATGCTAGAGACCTGCCAAGGATACTGGGATCACGAGGCCTTGTCACCAGCGTTGCAGAGGACTGACGAGGACTGACTCTAAACAAACACATAGGGTTGCCCCAACATCACACATGAAGCGCAAAGGCGACATGGCGGAACTGATGCTGAAGGAACTACAAACACACAACTGACTCACAGGCAGAAGTGAAAGATCAAAAGACCTTGCCCCAGATTATCCGCACACGTAGCACACCGTGATATAATGAATCGTGATGACCCTGGTGGGATAATGAGAAGCCAAAAAGATTAACAAGACCCAAAGGACAAAAATCCAAGATCAAAATGATAACTCCAAAAAGACATCCTTTGCCAAGGAGAGAGATTAGGTTTGATTGATGGTGGGAAGATTGGTCGGACAGGAGGAACGATATAACCTCAAGGACCAGGATGGAAGATTAGGTCAGACAGGAGGAACGATATATCCTCAAGGACCCATGGGTGGTGAGAGAATAAGTGTAGTTGTTCACTGGAAAAAGCTGAAGTTCAAGGAATAATCAGGATGAGCAAGGATAAGTCATCAATTGATGTTGCTGAAGCACAAGGCCTGAGTGGGACTACAAATTTTCTGAGGCTGGGGATGGGACAAGATATTTGATCAAATGCTGCTGCAGGACGGACAAAGGTTATGTACAACAAGGAGGAACGATATGCACAAGGGATATGTACAAAAGCTTAGGATTGGGGATAGGAAGATCACACTCGGCGGGACTCTCACTAGGACAGAGACAAGAAGGATATTTACAGAAAGGATTGCGCTGTACAGGAAAGGGAAAAGGATATAGTACAAGATATGGTACAAAGCTTTGGAATAGGATATGGATTGCAGATGGGTTAAAGGAAGATGGAAGCTGAATGCTTGGAAGATAGGGGAGATGGAACTGCTGGGAGATCTGTTATGGATGGAGGAAGAGGACGGTAGCTGAAAGGACAACTGAATAGATAAATAGCTCAGTTTACTATGTTGGCGCTTGTTTGCCAGGTTTTCACCAACATACTTGTCCAAGGTGCTTGAATTGCCAAGTTTTCACCGTTTGGACGATTATTTTCTCTTTCTCTTTTCTTTTTTTCTTTTTTTTCTTTTTTTTGCTTTTTTACTTTTTTGCTTTTTTTGCTTTTTTGCTTTTTTACTTTTTTGCTTTTTTTGCTTTTTTACTTTTTTACTTTTTTTGAATGTTTTTGGATTTTCTGATATATGCAGGATCAGGTTTAGGCATAGAACCTCTTCAGATGGATGATGTTGATAGGATCATTCAAGGGCTCACCTTCTGGTGTTGATAGCTGATAGGCTCCCGAGCTGAAGGATGCGGTGACAACATAGGGGCCCAACCAAGTAGGCTCAAACTTGCCTTTCTTTTCTCTATTTTCTAGGACCTTCTGATTTTCTTTAAGGACCATGTCACCGACTTGGAACTGTCTAGGATGGACCTTCTTGTTATAACTCCTTTTGAGTCAATTCTGGTATGCAACCAGGTGATCGTAGGCTTGCTGTCTCTTTTCATCTAGCAGATCTAGCTGTGTGAGCCGGGCCACACGATAGTCTTCATCAGTTGTATAGTTCTTCATGGAGACGCGCAAGGATGGGAGCTCAACCTCGATCAGTAGAATGGCTTCAGCACCATATACAAGAGAGTATGGGGTGGTGCCTGTGGGAGTGCGATAAGAAGTGTGGTAGGCCCAAAGGGTAGGATTGATTTGGAGGTGCCAGTCACGACCAGAATCATTGACAACCTTCTTGAGGATTTTCAAGATAGTTTTATTAGTTGCCTCAGCTTGGCCATTTCCTTGAGGGAAATATGGACTGGAGAAACGGTGATGGATGTGGAGTCTGGCACATAGATCATCCACATGCTAGTTTTCAAAAGGTGTACCATGGTCTGTGAAAATGGTAGATGGTATGTCGAAGCGGTAAATGATATGGTAGAGGATGAACTTGGATATTTGGATGCCAGTAGTAAGGGTAAGTGGAATCGCTTCAACCCATTTGGTAAAGTACTCTGTGGCTGTTATGATATATTTGTGTCCATCCGAAGAGAGGGGGGTGATCAAGCCAACGAGGTCGAGGCCCCAACATGAAAAAGGCCATGGTGGTGCAATAGGCTGTAGATCCTGTGCTGGTGCATGTATCAAATTGGCATGTTGTTGACATGGGAGACATTTCTTGACAAATTCACACGCATCATGTTCCATTGTTGGCCAATAATATCCAACTCTAAGCAGCTTCTTTGCTAGAACCATGCCACTCGTGTGGGCACCGCAAATTCCAGCGTGAACTTCTTGTAAGGCCAGGATGGCCTCGTTTGAATCTAAACATCTAGATAGGACATTGTGATACCCGCGACGATATAGGGTGTTGGCTACAAGAGTGTAGCGGGAAGCTCTGCGAATAAGGTTTTGGCGTTGGTTATTGGTGAGATGGGGAGATATGATACCATTTTTTAGATATGCATGGATTTCATGGTACCATGGGGATTGAGGACCAACCAAGACACACACCATGTCTGCATCGGCGTTCTCATAAGCTGGTGAATGTAGCTGCTCGACTAGAAATTCATACTGTGATGCATCTCGTGGTATTTCCAATAAGGATCCGATGGTTGCCATTGCATCTGCTGCTTTGTTCTGAAGCCTTGGGATCTGATTGAATTGTAGATGTAGGAAATGCTCTTTCAGTTTATCCACCAGTTTCTTGTAGGGTAGCAATTTGTCATCCTTTGTCTGATATTCATCTAGGACTTGTTTGATAATCAGCTGTGAATCTCCAAATACTTGTAATTCTGTGATGTTCCATTGGATAGCTATTTTGAGACCTAAGATGAGTGCCTCATATTCCGCTATGTTGTTGGTACAAGGGAATCCCAACTTGAATGATTTTGGAATATAGTCACCTTGAGGTGTGACGAATAGGATTCCTGCTCCAGAGCTATGGGATGTGTTGGAACCATCAAAGTATAGTTTCCACATGGGCTGCTCTTCAATCATGCATAAATGTTCATCGGGGAATTCCATGATTAGTGGATAGGCATCCACCAGTGGTGCTTCTGCTAGTTGATCAGCAATGACTTGCCCTTTGATTGCTTTGCGATCTACATACTGAATGTCAAATTTGCTGAGTAACATGACCCATTTTGCCATACGGCCTGTGAGGGTTGTCCTTGATAACAGATACTTAAGAGGGTCCACCTTTGATATGAGCTTGATTGTGTGGCTAAGCATGTAATGTCTAAGTTTTTGAGTGGCAAAGACCACTGCTAGGCATGCTTTCTCCATGGGTGAATAGTTAAGCTCATAGCCCACAAGAGTGCGACTGATGTAGTAGATAGCTCGTTCTCTATTTTCATCATCATGCTGTGCTAGGAGTGCCCCTAGTGCTGTAGCTATTGTTGAGATGTAAAGGATGAGTGGGCATCCTGAAACTGGTGGTACAAGGATCAGAGCGTTAGCTAGATACTCCTTGAGCTTATCAAAGCTTCTTTGACATATGGGATCCCACTTGAAGTTGGTGTCTTTGCATAAGAGATGTGAGAATGGTTGGCACTTGTCTGCTAGTTGCGAGATGAACCGCCGAACTGATTGAAGCTTGCCCTATAGGCTTCTGAGCTGTTTGAGATTTCTTGGTGGAGGCATCTCCGTTATTGCTTTTACCTTTTTAGGATCGATCTCTATGCCTCATCTAGAGACGATGAAGCCTAGAAGCTTGCCAGATGTAACACCAAAGACACATTTCTTAGGATTAAGCTTTAAGCCATAATGATTCAGACGATCAAATACACACTCTAGGATGTTGAGGTGCTCATCTCTTGTTTTAGATTTTGCAAGGATATTGTCCACATAGTCTTCAAGGATCTTGTGGATCATGTCATGGAAGATTGCTGTCATTGCTCTCTGATATGTGGCCCCTGCATTCTTTAGCCCAAATGGCATCATGTTGTAGCAGAAGGTACCCCATGGGGTTGTGAATGTTGTTTTATGTTGATCTGCTTCTGCTATATGAATCTGATTGTAGCCTGAAAATCCATCCATGAGTGATAGCATTTCGTGACCCGCTGTGAGGTCTACAAGCATGTCTATGTTTGGCAATGGGAAGTCATCCTTAGGGCATGCCTTGTTCAAGTCCCTGAAATCAGTACAGATTCTGATGTCGCCAGAAGGCTTTGTGACTGGCACCATGTTAGAGATCCACTCTGAATAATCTATGGCTCTGATGATCTTAGCTTGGAGGAGCTTCTCAAGCTCTGCTTTGATGAGCAATGCTACCTTTGGATGCATTTTCCTTAGCTTCTGCTTCACTGGCTTGATGTTTGGATCTACTAATAGATGATGAACAACAAGGTTTGGATCAAGCCCAGGCATGTGGGCGTATGACCATGCAAAGTTGATGATGGATTCCTTGAGCAAGGCACTGAGAGCGATTTCTTCTCCTTCTGTTAGGTTGACTGCAATGTAGGTGATCCTTGGACATTCTTCTGTTCCCAAGTTGATTGACTTGGTTTCCTCTATGATGATCAGCGACTGCTCTGGTCTATAATCTTGGATAGGGGGAAGAGGCAAGGCTTCATCTTCTAGCGCCTGAATTGCCAGGTTTTCACTAGAAGATACGCCCTTTATTTTTACTATTTTGGAATCAGAATGTGCCCCAAGGGGGTTTTCACATAAAGACTCATGATGTTCTTTTGCTATTTCATTTTTGTGACTAAAGCTTGCCTCTTCCCCAAAATATCCTTCTGGGTGAAGTTGATAGACAGAGGTTGATGTTGGATCATGTTTGCTTGCTGGATCTGATGCCCCCATGAATTCTAGGAGTGCTTGTGCGCTTTGGAACTCATCGATGTGTGTGATGCTTGGTTGGTCCCAATCTATGAGGTCGGGGTTTGTGAGGGGAAGATCTATGAGGTTAATGGAGAGTTGTTGGAGAATAGAAGTCCCCAGGAGGGTGTCATCAGCAAAGATATCATCGTAGGATCGGATGTCTTTCTCTTCGGGGATGTCTTCGATTTTCACAAGGTCATCCTGGCTATTCGAAAAGTTCACATTGGTCATGTTAGTGCCCGCAGTTGTGGTATTGGGCTCTTGTTCAAGCAGGCGAGGGGTATTAAAGCCAAGTCCTTGCTGTTCTGGATTCTGGGATGGTATGATAGGAAACAAATTTCCGTCCTCTTGTGGTCCTAGACCACCACCTTGATAGTTATAGTGTTCTGTGACATTTTTGTAGGGGATTGGATATTTCTCTTTGAAGTACTCAAGAAGTTGTGTGTCACGTGATGGGGGATCTTTGTATAACCATTTGTTAATATCTGGATCCATTTCTTTGCTGTTGATGGTACCATGAGACTCAAAAGTCATGTTCCCAATTTGCTTGAGCTTATAATGTTCTTCAACAGGCTTGTTTTGACAACTTGGGCACCCTTGAGTATGTGGATCACGTGGAAGAGCTCCTACAGCAAATGCATCACTGAGGCTGTATTCGCCACAACCCTGGTTGTTGATCTTGACGGATGATAAGGTGGAAGAGAGGATGGTCTCTGGATCGTGATGGGATCGGGATGAGCTAGCAATAGAAGTACCAATATCGGTTCCAAGACAATGAGTAGAATGAGGGAAAGATGTTTCCATCACAAGGCAGTATGCGAAGGGGTTTGGATCAGCGTGGATGGTAACCTCAGTGCCTTGATGTGGAAACTTGATGCACTGATGGTAAGTAGATGGTACGGCCTTAATGGAATGGATCCATGGACGACCGAGGAGGATATTGAACGGTAGGTCAAGATCAACAACGTGGCAGAGAGTATCTTGCGTTGCTGGGCCTAGCTGGATAGGCAAAGTTATAGTACCTTCAGAGGTACGCTCCAAGTTGTCATATGCTTTGATAGTGATTTGCTCATGTTGTATGTCGGCCTTCGTGAACCCGATCTTCTTGATGAATTTTAATGTGCACAAGTTGAGGGCTGAGCCATTATCTACCAGAACTCGTTTGATGGCAAAATCTCTGACCATGACGGCAATGCGGAGAGGGAGAGTATGGTCAGGAGCGACATCTGGTATATCAGATTCCTTGAAGGATAAGGCACATGCTGCTGATAGGTGTCCCACAAGAGTTTCAAACTGAGTTGTGTTAATGTCTGTGGGGACATGGCCTTCTTTTAGAGCTTTTTCCAGGATCTCCTGATGGATGGGTGATGTGCGGAGCAAATCCAAGATAGATATTTGGGCTGGCATGTTCCCAAGATGCTCTATGATATTGTATTGTGCTCTTGGTGCATTATGCTGTGTTGTGCGTGTATTTGATGCTGGCCTGGTGTTAGACTGTGCTGTAGATGCAGTAGACGTTGGCCTTGGAGGAGCAGCTGACCTCGGAGGAGCACCGGCAACAGTTATCCTACCACTGCGGGTAGTTGCAGCACATTGTCGATCCGGCCCTCTGACGTGGATGGTATTGATGGTGGGCTCATTTTGGATGGGCTCAACTTGAGTTATGCATCTGACATACTTGTCATAGTTGATGTAGGCCGCTGTGTGATCTTCTTGCTTGCCTTTGCCATGATTTTGGGGCTGATTGGCGTTGGCTTGATTCTTCCCGGTATCGTGTTGAGGGAACACATTTTGATATATTTGCAAACCGGTGTTGGGTGAAGCTTCAGCTGGTGCATTGACCTGGATTTCCTTGCGATCGATGAGATCCTGGATGTAGTGCTTAAGCTGCATGCACTTCAATGTTGTGTGCCCCTTCACACGATGGTAATCACAGTATTCATGTTCTTTATACCAATCAGACTTTGGTGCGTTGTTATCCTTCTGTGGGATGGGCGGATATGTGATCATATTTGCCTTGGCTAGCCGATAAAAGATCTGATCCAGAGGCTCACCCAAAGGTGTGAAAGTCCTCTTTGGATTGTTTTGATTGTTGGGTTTGTTCTACCTTGGGGCAACGTTAACTGCATTAACAGGATTGCCTTGACGTGCTGGCTGCTGCTGTTGGTATTGCTGCTGATATTGTTGCACAGGTGGTTGATGAGCTTGAGGAGGCTGCTGATAAATAGGTGCTTGATATGCGGGAGCTGGTGGTTGCTGATAGATGGGTGCTTGTGGCGGTTGGTATGTTTGAGCTGGTGTAGGACTAGCCACAACGAATTGTACATTCTTAGTGTCAGTGGCTCCATCTGTAACAACATTCTTGTTGCGATTCCAGTAACGGGATTTATCATTGTTGAGTTTGTTTTTGAAATCATCCTTGAAGTGACGAATAGTGCCTTCGTCTAGGAGAGCTTTCTCAATGCCTATGCCTTTGCTCTTGATGTCTTGGTATGTCTGGAGGCAGTTCATTCGCATGTGATGGGATAGCTTTGGATGCAAGTTATCAATGAAGATCTTTGTTAGATGCTTCTCTGGCGGCTGATATGATAACCTGGTTGTAAGATTCTGCCATCTTTGCAAGTATTCTGCAAGGCTTTCTCCGTCTTTCTGCTTTGAGTTGCATAGGTCTAGCAAGGACAACTCATTCTCCACATTATGGGCATAGTGTGTGATGAACTTCTCAGAGAGTTCAGCAAAGGTTTTTATTGTCCCATGTGGTATTTTGTAAAACCACTCAACAGCAGTTCCTCCCAAGCTTTTGGGAAACAGGTGCAGGAGATAGTTATCACCGTAAGCCACTTCTTGGCACGCCATGTAAAACTCTTTGATATGATTTACTGGATCTCCTTTCCCTCGATACTTGTCGAACTTGGGCATCTCAAAATGTTTGGGGAAAGGGATAGTTGTTATGGATCGATCGAAGGGATATGAGCACACCTCTTCGAACTTGTATGTTTTATTCTCTGTTCCACTTTGTAGCTCCTTTAGAGCATTTTTCATTGCTTCCCACTCAGCATTGAGTGGCGAGGGAATTGGGACTTCTGCTTGTGATGGAAGTTGTGGAACTGGATATGTTGCTTGCTGTGGACAAATGGGTTGGAACTAATTTTGGGGCAATGGTTGCTGGGGATATTGCTGGTGTGGCATAGGGGGATATTGATATGGGACCACTTGATGTTGTTGGGCTACTTGCTGTTGTTGAACTGGTGGTTGTTGTGGAACTGCTTGCTGATATTGAACATTTGGAACTTGCTGTTGTAACTGATGGGTGGGAATTTGTTGTTGCTAGGGGATGATAGGGATTTGTTGCCGAGGCTGACAGCAAGGGACTTGTTGTTGTTGAGGAATGATAGGTGTTTGCTGAAAGGGGACATGTGGTTGCTGTGGGGGAGGCTGTTGGAATGATGCTGCTTGCAGGTATGATGGTGGTAGTTGCTGAGGTTGGCTTTGGGTTTGGCTGATATAAGCTGGGTGCATGCTTGCGTTACTTAGAGGTGGAATAGATGTGGGGAAGCTAGAAGCAAAGGGTGATGGGGTAAGATAGCTGGGGAAAGTTGGCTGTTGAGGTGGTGGAACTTGCTGGAAGGTATTTGAGATTTGGGACGAATAGCTTGAAGCTGGCGGTGGTTGGGGTAGTTGCTGCTGTGTTGCTTGGGCGAAGGCGGTTTGTTGACTTGCAACCATAGATGTAGGGGATTGAGATGGGATCCCCCATGCCTTCATTTCTTCTTGTGTAAGGCCCCACTGAGAGCTTGTGTTAGGGTGCACTGCAGCGGATGATGGAATGGTAGGAGCAACGGGAGCTTGGGACACGAATGATGGTTGAGAGAAAGGAGCTTGTTGAGGTTGTGGTTGAGCGGATGCTTGTGAGGAAGAAAATGAAGGAAACATCCAAGAGAAGGATGACGTTGGAATGGGGAGCGATTGCGCTAACCCCAAAGAAGAAGGTACAGGTGCTTGGGGGGTGAAGGGTGACGGTGCTCCTTTGATGGTGAAAGGCGTTGCTTGACTTGCGGACGGTGGTGAAACTTTTGGTGTAAAAGCTTGCGTGAGAGGTGGAAGCTGACTTTGGTTTAAGTGTTGATTTTGAGCTTGGGCAGCCATAGCAGATGATGAAGCAAAAGGGGTATGAGATGGAGTGGATGGTGCTGCAGCTTGTGTTGCGGGACTGGCAAGGCTTCCTTGCAAGAAAAGGGGAATGGTGGAAAGCTCTTGGGGTGTTTGCATGATAGGATCGGGAAATGATTGGACAAACGGAGAATACGCTTGGGCTGGAACTTGGATAGTTTTGATGGGGATGCGTGGATAGAGAGATGGTGGGATGGAGGTACTTTCTGGTAGGTAGTGAACAAACGTGCTTTGCTGATGTTGTGGTACAAGGGCATTGGTTGCTGGTGGGCTTTCTAGAGGATTTACAAATGCTTGGTTTGCCAAGGGGGATGAAGGGATGTTTGGATCTTCACATGGGTTACTGGCTTGGATCTGGGGATTGTAGGTCATCATGGCGTTGGTGAAAAGGTTGGGATCGGATGAGGTTGTTGGTGGATAAGTGATGCAGGAGCATCCTGGGTGTAAGAGCAATCTTGCATCACCCAAAAATATTTCTATTTTTGTATTCAATAAGGGCTATTTTGTGCAGAGCTGCTATTTATGGAAAGTTACTATTTTTGGCAATTTTTGCATGTGCTCAGAATGATCTGATTTCTTTCTTGGAGGTTCATTTTGGTTATATAAGTCTGCCAGTAAAGTTTCATTGCCAGATCAAGTGTATATTGGAAGATATTGAAGATTTTCGGTATTGGCAGCAGGGTACAGAAACTTCGAACTCAGTTTTGAAGGCTTTAGAGGCCCCGGATGAGGTCGAATTTTGGGCTGAATGAAGTTTGTTTGATTTAGGCGTTGTAGAGCGCTTCGTGGCGTTTCCGAAATGGGGTTATAATAGCCGATCGGGTCAACTGGTGATGACTTATGGTCTTCGGAAGTTGGGCCACCTGAAATGGCGAAAAATAATTTTCTTCAAAATTTCTGTTCGGGTTCCAAAGGTTATCTTGAGCCGACTATGATGTAATAAAATGTAAAATAAAATAATTCTAAGTTTGGTCGGCCTTATTGGCTAAAATTCTGGAACCTTCCCAGGCGGTGGATAATTGCCTATATAAGGAAGGCTGTGTTATTATCTTAGGCAGTTCAGAATAGTTCTGGGTAGTAGATCTGGGTATTGATTCGAGGCTTTGTCCTACAGAATATTGTAAGGGAATGCCCATGTGGCTTTGCATATTGTAATTCTGAAAGTTTGTAATTCCACATTTGTAGAGATAATAAGAAGCCAATTTTCTGTTCTTGCATATTGTTGTTGTTTCTCTATTTCTGTTATGTGTTGTGGTATTAAGGGGAGCACCCTTCATCAAGTGGTATCAGAGCAGGAGTTCTTGAGTGTGTAAACAGATCGCCGACTGTGAGGCAGTTTGCACCAGGACCGTGGTTAGGGTTTCAGTGCGCATCGCGAAAATGCCTCCACGAAGAGAACGTGGCGGAAGACCTGGTGTTGTGACACCTGAGGTTAGAGAGTTGCAGAGACAAGTGCGAGCATTGCAAGAAGAGATTCGTAGAGGAATGAATCTTAATGTCAGAGACGAAAGTGAGGATGAAGCCGAAGAAGAATATCAAGAAGGAGAAGTTGAAATTGTGAACCAGGAGGAAGAAAGACTTTTTCGGGCGATTTCCAAGATTGGGAAAAGACCTAAGATTGAGGTTCCTACATTTTCTGAAAATCTTAACCCAGAGGAATTGATCGACTGGATCAATGAATGTGAAGAATATTTTGAGTACGAAGATGTTGAGGATCCTGATAGGGTCAAATTTGCGAAGGCCAGACTAAAAGGTCATGCGAAGATCTGGTGGCAAGAAATTCAATTGGAGCGAAATAGAAGAGGGAAAGATAAAATCACAAGATGGGATCGGATGGTGGATAAATTGAAGCGACAGTTCATTCCTGTTGATTATGAGCTTGATCTACTAAAGAAAATGCAAAGTTTGAAGCAAGCAGGAAGATCTGTTCAGGAGTATACAGAGGAGTTCTATCGACTTCTCATCAGAATAGGCCATGCAGAAGCTGATAAGGAGAAAGTTGCCCGATACCTTAATGGGTTAAGGCCAAGCATTCAGGAGGAGCTAAATCTGGTTCGAATGAACAGTATTGAGGAGGCATACCAGTTTGCCCTAAAAGTAGAGGAAAAGCTGAACAAGAAGTTTGAGAGCAGACAAAACGGAAGAGGTCGCGGTGGACGATCTGGTGGATGGTCATATGGTGGCCGAAATGAAGATCCGAAAAAGAAGGATGAGGCCAGTAGCAGTCAGAATCAGCGCGGAAATAATTCCAATCGCTTCCAGGATCAGAATAATAGAGATCAGAGAGGAAGAGGAAGAGGACAAGGATCTGGAAGAGGAGGCTTCCGTGGAACATGTTTTCACTGTGGAGAAGAAGGTCATAGGGCATTTGAATGTCCTCAGCGACAAGGCGGAACAGACAGGAGAAATGAAGGCCAGGCCAGAATTGCACATGTAGATGAAGATGCCAGATCATCAAACTCTGAAGATGCTGAAAGAGGAGAAACGTTGATTAACAGAAGAGTCCTGTTGAGTGGTGAGAATGAACCTGAGCAAAGGAGGAGCCTATTTCGCACCAGGTGCAAGTGTGAAGGTAAATGTTGTGACGTGATTATTGATAGTGGAAGCACTGACAATTTGGTGTCAGAAGAGATGGTGACAAAGTTGAAGCTCAAGAGACAGAAACACCCACATCCATATCGGATTGCCTGGGTACAGGATGACCACAAGGTCATGGTCAATGAACAATGCCTGGTGAAGTTCAAGATTGGCGGATACCAAGATGAGGTATTGTGTGATATCATATCTATGGATGCATGTCATATGTTGCTGGGTAGACCATGGCAGTTTGACAGATGTGCTGTACATGATGGTCGTGCGAATACCTACTCCCTGACAAAGGATGGAGTGCGACATAAGCTAAAACCATTGAAGGAGACTGAAGAAAAGGTATGTGGTAATGCAAGGATAACTTTTGTTGATGGAAGAAATTTCCTAGATGGTATGAGGCATGAGCATGTATGTTTTGCTTTAATTCCAAAAGCTGGTAAAGAGGAAGTAAAAGATGTTCCTGTAGAATTTGCAGATTTGTTGAATGAGTTTCAGGATATTGTATCCGATAACGTGCCCGATGGATTACCACCAGTCAGGAAGATCAGTCATCAAATGGATTTGATCCCAGGAGTGAGTTTGCCGAATAAGGCAGCACACAGAATGACACCAGCAGAAAGTGAGGAGTTGAACAGACAAGTACATGAACTGCTACAGAAAGGATTGATCCGTGAGAGTCTGAGTCCCTGTGCTGTACCAGCGGTATTAGCACCAAAGAAGAATGGAGAGTGGAGGATGTGTACAGATTCTAAGGCAATAAACAAGATCACAATCAAGTACAGGTTTCCATTGCCACGAATGGATGATATTATGGACTGTTTGAGTGGAGCTGTGTATTTTTCAAAGATAGATCTGAAAAGTGGATATCATCAGATTCGGATCAGAGAAGGAGACGAATGGAAGACTGCCTTCAAGACAAAGGAAGGACTGTATGAGTGGTTAGTCATGCCTTTTGGGCTAACCAATGCACCGAGCACTTTCATGCGGCTCATGAACGAGGTTCTGAAAGAATTTCTGGGTAAGTTTGTCATTGTTTACCTAGATGATATTTTGATCTTTAGTAAGACATTGGAGGAGCATATGATGCATATTCGTATGGTATTTGAGAAGCTGCGAGAAGAGAAATTGTTGATTAATTTGAAGAAGTGCAGTTTTGTGAAGAAAGAGTTAGTGTATTTGGGATTCGTAGTTTCAGCAGAAGGTCTAAAAATAGACCCAGAGAAGGTACAGGCTATCCTTGAATGGCCTACTCCAAGGAGTGCTACTGAGGTAAGATCTTTTCATGGTTTGGCTAGCTTTTACAGAAAGTTTATTCGAAATTTTAGCAGTATTTGTGGACCCTTGACTGAAACAATGAGAGGGGATAGAAAAGAATTTAAGTGGACTAATGGGCAGAAAAGAGTTTTCAATTGTTGAAACAAAAAGTTACAGAACAACCCGTTTTAGCACTTCCAGATTTTAATAAGGTGTTTCAAGTAGATTGTGATGCTAGTGGTACTGCAATAGGAGCTGTTATGAGCCAAGAAGGTAAACCTATTGCTTATTTCAGTGAGAAGTTGAATGATGCCAAGAGAAAATATTCTGTTTATGATCAGGAATTTTATGCTATAGTTCAAGCATTAAGGAAGTGGAGACACTATTTGCTTCCTAAGGAGTTTGTTTTGTATACTGATCATCAAGCTTTGCAATATTTGAATAGTCAAGGAAAGTTGAATCAAAGGCATTTGAAATGGGTTGAGTTTTTGCAAAGTTATACATTTGTTTTGAAACACAGGAGTGGAAAGTCTAATAGGGTTGCAGATGCTCTTAGCAGAAGGCAACTATTGCTGACAGAAATGCAGATTGAAGTGGTTGGGTTCAAGGAACTCAAGAATTTATATCCAGAGGATCCTGATTTTGGTGAAGCTTGGAAAGCTTGTACAGAACCTGTTACTCTAGACAAGACGAAATGGTTGGATTTCATCATCCAGGATGATATGCTATTCAGAGGGAGTCAGTTGTGCATTCCACGAAGTTCTATGAGGGAGAATCTCATCAAGGAGAAGTATAGTGGAGGATTGGCTGGACATTTTGGTCGTGATAAAACCGTTGCTTTGGTTGGTGAGAATTATTATTGGCCACAATTGCAGCAAGATGTGAAGAAGTTTGTACAGAGTTGCAGAGTATGTCAGATGGCGAAAGGAGTGAAGCAGAATACAGGATTGTATCAGCCATTACCTATACCAGAGAAGCCTTGGGAGGATATCAGCATGGACTTTGTTCTTGGTTTACCGAGGACACAGCGGGGACATGATTCAATTTTTGTAGTAGTTGACAGATTTTCAAAGATGGCACATTTCATTCCCTGCAAGAAGACTAATGATGCTGCTCATATAGCAGAATTGTTTTTCAGAGAAGTAGTGAGACTTCATGGTTTGCCAAAGACCATAGTTTCAGATCGGGACACTAAGTTTGTTGGATATTTCTGGCGTACATTATGGAAGAAGTTGAAGACGGATTTGAAGTTCAGTTCATCACATCATCCACAAACTGATGGACAGACAGAGGTGGTGAATAGAAGTTTGGGAAATTTGCTGAGATGTTTGGTTGGAGATAAGCCAACAGGATGGGATTTGATTTTACCACAAGCGGAATTTGCATACAATAATTCTGTCAATAGGAGCACTGGTAAATCACCATTCCAGATTGTATATGGAAGTAGTCCAAGAAATGCATCTAAATTGAGAAAGATAGATAAAGGAGAAATAAGTAGTGCTGAAGCTGAAGATTTTGCAGAACACTTGAAGAACATCCATGGGGAGGTGAGAAAGCATATTACCAAGATGAACGCACAGTATAAGGCTAAGGCAGATGAGAAAAGGAGGTATAAAAAATTTCAGGTTGGTGATGAAGTCATGGTTCATTTGCGGAAGGAGCGGTTTCCAGTTGGTACATATAACAAGCTGAAAATGAAGAAGTTTGGACCATGTAGGATACTGAAAAAGCATGATTCAGGAAATGCATATGAGGTAGAATTGCCTAGTGAGCTGAATATTTCACCAGTGTTTAACATTTCAGATCTGACAGAGTATCATGAAGGAGGTGTTGAAGATGAGATCACAACAGCACAGTGGAGTATTCCAGCAACTAGTTCAGACACTAAGGAGATCAAAGACATACTGGACAGTCGTATTGGCAGAAGCACAAGGAATAGGACATATGAAGAGTATTTGGTCAAATGGAAAGGACGACCTGTAGAAGATTCATCGTGGCTAACAAAGGAGGAGGTTAACCGTCTTGGTTTTCCTCTGCACACCTGAGTCGTGACAGGGTCACTTCTCAAATTACCCTGGGTGTCTGATGCAGGAGCATCCTGGGTGTAAGAGCAATCTTGCATCACCCAAAAATATTTCTATTTTTGTATTCAATAAGGGCTATTTTGTGCAGAGCTGCTATTTATGGAAAGTTACTATTTTTGGCAATTTTTGCATGTGCTCAGAATGATCTGATTTCTTTCTTGGAGGTTCATTTTGGTTATATAAGTCTGTCAGTAAAGTTTCATTGCCAGATCAAGTGTATATTGGAAGATATTGAAGATTTTCGGTATTGGCAGCAGGGTACAGAAACTTCGAACTCAGTTTTGAAGGCTTTAGAGGCCCCGGATGAGGTCAAATTTTGGGTTGAATGAAGCTTGCTTGATTTAGGCGTTGTAGAGCGCTTCGTGGCGTTTCCGAAATGGGGTTATAATAGCCGATCGGGTCAACTGGTGATGACTTATGGTCTTCGGAAGTTGGGCCACCTGAAATGGCGAAAAATAATTTTCTTCAAAATTTCTGTTCGGGTTCCAAAGGTTATCTTGAGCCGACTATGATGTAATAAAATGTAAAATAAAATAATTCTAAGTTTGGTCGGCCTTATTGGCTAAAATTCTGGAACCTTCCCAGGCGGTGGATAATTGCCTATATAAGGAAGGCTGTGTTATTGTCTTAGGCAGTTCAGAATAGTTCTGGGTAGTAGATCTGGGTATTGATTCGAGGCTTTGTCCTACAGAATATTGTAAGGGAATGCCCATGTGGCTTTGCATATTGTAATTCTGAAAGTTTGTAATTCCACATTTGTGGAGATAATAAGAAGCCAATTTTCTGTTCTTGCATATTGTTGTTGTTTCTCTATTTCTGTTATGTGTTGTGGTATTAAGGGGAGCACCCTTCATCAATAAGGATTCATGCTTCTTCTTTTCTGAGATCTGGTCTCAACAGGCATGGAGATGCAAGTGCTAAATGTATGCAAGATGTTTGGCTAAAAGATGTTGATGGATGCAAAGTTGATGAACTTCTAAAGATGATGATTTCTAGGATGCAATGCAAGGACAGGGATCAAGATGGCAATGATGGAAGCTGGATGAAACTGATATGGATCAAGATGGTAGAGGAAAGATAGGTTGCTGGTGGAAAGCTGGTGAAAGATTACTGAGTGGTCAACAAATAAGCTGCTGTTTTTCCCAAATGGAGGATCAGAGATATGATGGGGTCAACCTAGGATAGACTGATGATCTTCGGTCAACAAGTTTCTTATCAATACACTCCAATCTCTTGCTCGAGATGATGGTGATGCAAGGACAAGGTTTGATTTCTTTATGACAACACGTTGTGTCAAAAAGAGGATGATGGTCTCTGATCTTGGATATGGGATAGGAACAACTCAAAAGGTAGAACACTAAGTGTTGGTGGATCTCTGGGTTTGGAGCAAAAGATGATGGATCTGCCAGAAAGATATGGAAAGCTGATGGGGGGATGCTGGTGGAAAAGGTATTGAAGGGTGAAGGGACAATGCTCTATCTAAAGGGATAATGCAAATGACAAGGATTGATTCTAGAAAGCTGGTAGGAAGATAAATGCACTTTATGATGTTTTGAAATGCAACTAAGGTTTTGATGCTGATGCAAAGGGTGAAACTAGGATGAGACCAAGATGCAAGGCTATTTGAGACAAGATTTCAAGATCTGAAGATGGAACAAGACATAAACAAGGATTTGGCTAATCTTCTGGCTCAAGGTTGACAAAGTGATGGTTAACTCGGAAATGGAAGGCGAACTGTTTGATGCGGGCGTTATGGGCAATGTTCTCAAGTCTGGTTTGGGACTTCTCCTCTGCTTGGGTTGCTTGGATAATGGATTGATAGGTCTTGGTGTTCTTCTTGATAACTTTTCGCTCTTGATAGGCTTGGGATTTGGGCAACTTTGCTTTAGGATGTTTGTTCTTGCTGGGCATCACTTGAAAAAGAGGCTTCTATTTTTGAGGCAAAAGTTTCCAATGGCAAAGGTTTAAAGTCAAAGCAATCTCCGCAAGGGACAAAGCAACCCTGCGGGATACAAACAAAGACAACTGACTCTGACAAAGCTTTGAAAGTGTATGTTTCAACAAGTGTTTTCACGGAGTCTTGACTGTCAAGCACTTCAAATAGATCTACCTAAGGAAGGTGAGTATCAAAATCGCTTGCCCACAGCTTGGTATCCCCTAGAAGGGAATACAAATGGTGAGTAATCTTGAGGCGACCCGGTAAACCCCTTGGAATCGGTCCTTGCACAAGGATTTTGATACTTTCGGATGTAGATAGGGTAGCCTCTATTTTATCAAGTTTTTAATAGTTCCGTGGTGTCTCCATACCCGATTATGCTGATCATCCGTGACTCACTTAAGAGCCTTGCCAATTATGCTGGGGGAGAGGAATGTTTACCATCCCCAGACACGTGTTTGGCACGAACGCCCGACGATTAGGAGATGTAAGTGATTCTTTTGGTATTCACTTATTTATATACCGGCCGGGGGGGATACCGGTTTGAGGTCGTTCTCCGAGGAGGAGGCGCTTCTCCTTGGACAGGCCTCGCTAAAAGCAGAACAGGTGAACTTGTCCAAGTTCAAATGTTCCACGTTGCTTACTGTAACGAGGATTATGCAAAAATTGAAAAACTCCTACATGCACATCAAGCAGATTTTGTTCATTTTCTCAAATTTGATTAAGTGATGTTTTGAACTTTTGAAATGAAGACACTCGTGATTAGATTTTGATTTGTTCTTTTCCTCAAAATGTAAATGAGTTGAACGTTTGCAAGTTCTTTCCTTTTGTGCATTCAAGATTTGATTAGCAAGTTGATTTAAGAACTTTGAAAAAGCTTTGTTTTGTCCCTTAGATCACTCAAGATTGAATTTGTTTGCTTGCTTTGGAATTTGAAATGAGATAGGGAATAGAGTTGTTTGTTCCTTTAGTGCATTCAAGATTTGGTTTTCTTTTCAAATTGACAATGACACTCTAGGACCTAAGTTCATTTCCTTAAGTTTCATTCAAGATTGAGTTTGACCTTTTCTGTAATAAAATAAATGAAAAAAACCAGTCTTAAGCAACTCAAGACAAAAACCAAAAGCGACACTGTCCAGCTTATAGGCGACGCTGGAAAGTTCAGAGGTGATATTTAATTCCTACAGGCGACATTCTGTACCTCAAAAGGCGACAGATAAAAAACCAGAGGCGTGATTTCTTTTGTTACAGGCGTGATTTCTTTACATGCAGGCGACAGAAGAAGAATTCTAAGACGGAACAGAAATTGTCAATCACAGGATAATCTCAGTTATGCAGGCGTGAAAACAGAACTCATAGGCGTCATTTCTTTCCTCAGAGGAGTGATTTAATTGCATGAAGGCGTGAATGGATTCTTTGTAGGCGACATTTCTTTTGTTGAAGGCGACATTTCTTTGCTTGAAGGTGACATTTAATTGCTGTAGGCGTCATTTCTTTTCATGAAGGCGACATTTCTTTATTTCCTGCAAAATACAAGCATATAAAGTATAATTTCATCAAAATGATTGTGGTTTGTGTCCCACCGGGCGTGCCAGAATGTAGACTAGGATTTGTGAGTGCACCTAAACCTATTGTGAAGGCCAAAGATAAACAAACGTCATAGCATATTATCAAATCAAATTTAAAGGTAAACAAACTAAAATCAAAGCCACCTTAGTTTAAGCTTAAAACGGATGCGCCCATGCACCGTTTGATATGCTTAGATATAGAGGGATGTGGGTGTGCAAACTCAAGCACTTGGAGCATGCAAGATGGATGATTTGAGGATCAAGAAGACCCAAAATGACACAAAATAGGTATGAGGAACCTATTTTGCCTCAAAGGCCTCAAGATCACACAAATATGCAAAGCTAAATGAAAGAACTAAGATTAAAACAAGAAATGAATCTATGTTAATCCATTTAAGCTAATTTAGATATGATTTAAGCTTGAAAATGATCTAAAATGATGAACTTATGCTTATGCTAGAATGAAAATGGCATTATAACTTTTCTATTGAGTTTGAGAGTTGAAAGATGATTTGCCTTAAGAAGTGAGGGTATTTATAGGATTTCTAAGGCTTGGGGTAGGAGGAATGAATGGCCAGGATTGAAATCCTTAAGAGAGGCCAAGATTCACTCAAAGGGAAGCACATGGATTGTGCTAGTTCTCAGCCAATCAGGAGGTGACACATGTCACAAGGTGAGTGGATGAAGGGAAGGGCAAAGAGGAGTCAACAAAGGGGGCTCCAAGCTCATAACTCTCCAAATAAATGCTTGTAAGAGCAATGAATGGGCTTTAAGAGGCTTTGAAGACTTTGGGGAAGCAATAAATGCTTTGTGGTTGAGATATTTGGAAGGAAAGACTTTGCTTTGGTTTAGGAAAGTCTTAAGCTTGGTTAGGATTGCACAAAGGTTTAAGGGTAGGATTAGGATTAGATTAGGACAAAGAAAAGGATTAGGATGGGTGAAGAGGGTGGATTTGAGAAGATTCTAGAAGAGTCTAGATTTCTCCTTAGTTTCATGGAATAAAAGTTATTCATTCCAAAAGCTTAAGTTTTAGGAATATTTATTAAAACATTTTCAATAAATATGGAAATTAAATATTTAACCTTAATTAAATATTTAACCTTGGGATTAGGGTTAGAAAAGATGGGATTAGCCTTTTAATCGAAATTAAGAAGGGATTAGAAGATTTTGGAAGAGGTTAGTGGTCTTAAGGAAATTGGCCAAGTTTGGGATAAAAAATAAATTAAAAATAAATTAATTTATTTTTGAGGTTTTTGGGCAATTTATTAATTAAATAATTAATAAATTAGGGATAATGTCCAAATGACATTTTTAGGCTAGATTCCTTAATTAAAGATTTTTAATTAAGAGAGAGGGATTTAATGCCATAAAAATTAATTAATTAATTAAATAATTAATTAATTAATAAATGATGATGTCATCAAGGATTTTCAGAAAACAAAAATAATTTATTTTCGGAAGGATTTTTCGGTGTCTACAAGAAGATGAAGGCCCTCGGGAGTATAGATGAAATTTAGGATTTGTATATAAGTTTGAATGCCAAAATCACACTCTCACCTCAACTAAGGTGAATTGGGATGCAACTATGGCCCACCTTAAGGATGTATAAGGGTATTATATCCTCTAAGGGAGTTTCAAGATAATAGATAAAATAACTTTTTGTTTGTATAATTTTGTAGTGGATTGCGGTATCTTTTTGTTAAAGACTTCATGTGCAGAGCATTGGTTTTGAGGGATCTCCATCTTAGGAGGATATTTTTTGGTAATATTCATATTTTTTCTTTTGGTTGTTATAAGTGGGATATACTATACCATTTTCCCTTGATGTCAATGGGGGATAGAATATTTGTAGTTTCCATCAATAGAAAACAAGGAGATTGTTGATAATATGTGTGACATGGTGTTGTCATTAATGTCAACTTAGATGAGTTGTCATTGATATCAACTTAAGGTACGTTTGATAACCTATCACACTTAATGAAAAATGGATTAATATATTTGAATAGGCTGACAAATAATGTATAGTTAGCATGAATGCTTTAAAGGGATAGTTTGAGCACATCATACTTGAGGAGATATGGGATCAACAATAATTGAATATATGTAGGACAACCTAGATGAACATAAACTACTTTCATGACACAATTCATGATAGTTCAATAGTCCAAAATATTGGTATGTACATGATTAAGTTGATGACACATTAATTTCAAGGAGATAGTTTATTGACATTTATGTCCAGATCAATACATGTGCTTTTGGGAGACGTTGTCTAAGACATAAAATGTATAATTATTCTAAGTTAGTGAATCAATGTTTTGGTATGAATTCCTCTATTTTCAATATTAAGTATTGTAGATTCATAGTTAATGTTTTTATCCATAGGGAATTATTCTCTACAACCTCGTGTCATATTATCTTCTACAACATAAGGTATGTGCGATTGTTCTCTGAACTGCAACTTTATAGAGTTAAGTACATCAATTCTTCACAATATTACTTTGCATTTCTCTAGAGTTGCAAATATAATTGGTATGAATTTAAAAACATGTTAAAAAAGGCATAAGTATTCTTCCATATGAATTTTATATGTTTTGAAGTACCATATTGCAATATACTATGTTTTGAACAGTCATAGCATGTCTAGGATGTTTTGTTTCCATCTGATCAATACGTCTCTCCTCTTGCAACAACACTTAATGATCATTCACTTTAGGACACAATTGTATGGATTATGTGGATAGTTCACATTTCTTTCATCTTTGTTCACATGGTGTTTTTGGTTTGTCCCCAATGGTGCAAAAATATACAATTAGCAGTTTTGGTGGTATTTTGTTGTATGGGATGACATGAATAGTTTCTTTAATTATAAACGATCCAAATCCATCATAATTATTTTTTAGGATATGTTGTGAATCATTGATACTTGTTTAGGTCTAGTTATGCATTGGTTTGATTCATAACTCTTTTTGATGTTTGGTTTACATATTTGAAGTTGATCTTTCTTATGTTGAATATTTTATCTAATGATTACATTTGGATATGAACTATTGGATGTTTTGGGATGTTGAGGGAGATATAAATAGAAGGAAAAATGATTTGTGAATGTGTGGGAAATTTCTTATTATGAATGGTGCAAAGTTATTTTGATTTGGTCATGAAAAAAGGAGACTTTCATATTAGCATAAGTTTGATGCATTTGGAATTTTGGTTTATATTCAAGTTATTCATTGTAAACTTCATGTATCTTATTGTGAGATAGTATTTTTTCACCTATTTTTCCAGCTACCTTTTCGGCTATTTTTTCGATTGACATGTTGTAACCCTAAAGAAGCAAAATAAACTTGTATAATATTTCTTAGGGTTAGGGATTTCATGATGATGTATATTTTAGTAGCTACTTGTGGCAGTATTGACCTGTAAGGGATTATGGATTGTAATCAGGTTGTAATCACTAGATAATAAAATATTAGACTCGTTGTTGCTGGATGTAGCCAAGGGATTTGGTGAACCACGTTAAATCTTTGTGTCTTGTGTTCTCTTCTGTGTAGTTTATTGTTTTCTGATATTGGTTATATTTGCATGTAACTATTATTTCTATCTTGTTAATCCTAACATTATATCCTCTACGGGAGTTTCAAGACAATAGATAAAATAAATTTATGTTTGTATAGTTTTGCAGTGGATTGTGGTATCTTTTTGTTAGACTTCATGTGCAAAGCATTGGTTTTGAGGGATCTCCATCTTAGGAGGAGATTTTTTGGTAATATTCATATTTTTTATTTTGGTTGTTATAAATGGGAGATAATATACCATTTTCCCTTGATGTCAATGGGGGATAGAAGACTTGTAGTTTCCATCAATGGAAAATAAGGAGATTGTTGATAATATGTGCGACATGGTGTTGTCATTAATGTCAATCTAGATGCGTTGTCATTCATATCGACTTAAGCTACGTTTGATGACCTATCACACTTAATGAAAAATGGATTAATATATTTGAATAGGTTGACAAATAATGTATAGTTAGCAGGAATGCTTGAAAGGGATAGTTTGAGCACATCATACTTGAGGAGATATGGGATCAACAATAATTGAAGATATGTAGGACAACCTAGATGAACATAAAATACTTTCATGACACAATCCATGATAGATCAATAGCCCAAACTCTTGGTATGTACATGATTAAGTTGATGACACATTAATTTCAAGGAGATAGTTTATTGACATTTATGTCCAGATCAATACTTGTGCTTTTGGTAGACGTCGTCTAAGACATAAAATGCATATTTCTTCTAAGTTAGTGAATCAATGTTTTGGTATGCATTCCTCTATTTTCAATATTAAGTATTGTATATTCACAGTTAATGTTTTTATCCATAGGGAATTATTCTCTACAACCTCATGTCATATTATCTTCTACAACATAAGGTATGTGCGATTGTTCTTTGAAATACAATTTTATAGAGTTAAGTGCATCTATTCTTCACAATATTACTTTTCATTTCTCTAGAGTTGAAAATATAATTGGTACGAATTTAAAAACATGTTAAAAATGATATAAGGATTCTTGGACATATGAATTTTATATGTTTTGAAGTACCATATTGCAATATACTATGTTTTGAACAGTCATAGTATGTCTAGGATATTTTGTTTCTATCTGATCAGTAGGTCTCTCCTCTTGCAACAACACTTAATGATCATTCAATTTAGGAAACATTTGTAGGGATTATGTGGATAGTTCACACTTCTTTCATCTTGGTTCACATGGTGTTTTTGGTTTGTCCCCAATGGTGAAAAAATATACAATTAGCAATTTTGGTGGTATTTTGTTGTTTGGGATGACATGAATAGTTCCTTTAATTATAAATGATCTAGATCCATCATAATTATATTTTAGGATATGTTGTGAATCATTGATACTTGTTTAGGTCTATTTATGCATTGGTTTGATTCATAACTCTTTTTGATGTTTGGTTTACATATTTGAAGTTGATCTTTGGTATGTTGAATGTTTTATCTAATGATTACATTTAGATCTGACCTAGTGGATGTTTTGGGATGTTGAGGGGGATATAAATAGAAGGAAAAATCATTTGTAAGTGGGGTTTTGAATGTGTGGAAAATTTCTTATTATGAATGGTGCAAAGTTATTTTGATTTAGTCATGCAAAAAAGGAGACTTACATATTAGCATAAGCTTGATGCATTTGTAATTGTGGTTTATATTCATGTTATTCATTGTAAACTACATGTGTCTTATTGTTAGATAGTATATATCTTTATCACATGTTTATATAATTTTTTATCTTTCTCTACAAGTCCATTAGGGAGAAGTGAGCTTCCTTAGGAAGTGAGCCTTAAAAATAACATTATACTTCCTATTTTATATAGTGTGAGTTAACTCTCATTTTCATTTTTCCCTCATTGGCTTTTCCATGTAAAATCTTGGTGTCTCTATACATTAATTATTGTGGTTCATTCTTCTCTTTCAAGCCCTTTAGTCAAATATGATGTTTAAATTGCAAATGGAATAATTTAAGGTTTTGTATATGTTGATTTTCCCCTATCCATCTCAACATTCTGGTGTATTCAACAAACCAAACTTCAATTTCTTATGACATAGACACTGCACAAAACAAAAAATAATTATCTAATCCTAAACTAAACATCTTACCTATGGATCCAACTAATGAAGATTACAAGCTATGATTGAATCTATAAAATTATAATTATGTGGCCTAACAAATGTTAAAAGTGAAGCATGGATAGGAAAGAGGTATTGGTTAGGAAAAAAAATAGTAGCATGTGGTCACTACTCTTATAGTTTTCCATCCTCAATAAAATGAAAACTATAAATCAATTCAATTAATAAAATAGAAAAGAAAAGAGATTGATCTAGCTTTGTTGTTGTAAACTTGTAATATTCACCATCATACATAACTAATAATTAGAAGATGTTAACTATGTTGTTTGAATAAAATACCATCGTTAACATTTTTCCCCAAACTCTAACTAGTGTTAGGATCTAACTAATGGCTCTAGGTGGAAAGAGGAGCGGGGAGTTTTTTCCAATATCTGATATTACAAAGGGGATGATGCTGATGAAGATGAAAATCCTAGTGTCTATGAGGAGGCATATTATTTGGTGGTGATCTATCTTGTCTCTATCATACCTTTGTGTGAGGGCATTGGTTGGTTATGCTAGGTCATGGCTCGTTTGGTCCTTGTGGATGCTAGGATTCCATATATTGTAGAGGAGTTTGGAAATGATAGAGTTTCAAATGGCTCTACGTTTTTTGGGGTTTTGGTGGCTTTCAATTAGCTTCCTATGGAAGTTAACATCCTAGTGTTGGATGGGTTTGGGATTTTTTCTAGTATCTTTTCTACCTTTTTCAATGGAACCAATTTGGTTGTCTCTTGGTTTTCATAGAGTTTGTGGGTGGCACAACCCTTTCTTCATCAGAATCTTGTCATTTCTATGAGGGATTCTTCCTTTACTAAAGTTTTTGTGCCTTGTTGGGTTGAGGGATTTGAAACCCCTTTGTTTTTGGTGGATCTATGTGTGTACTGTGCATGTGGGAAGGGTTGTGATTGTCATGTGGCCACTGATTCTGAACATCTCCATGAAACAGGATGCTTGAAATATTTTATTTGTCCTCTTCATGTGGATACTGTGACTACTTTGTTGTTGCCTTGGTTTTATATGACTCATTATCCTATTGAGGTGAACGAACTAATTAGTACTCCTACTGACTAGGATACCTTGTTGTATTTGTATCCTAGATTTTTTTTAGCCTTTTCTCAATTCATGTTCCTCCTACAATGATCTATGAGTTTAGCCATGCTAAAGTGGGAAAGTGCATTGTGGCTACAATCTTTATGAGAAAGGGGATTTCTACCCTTTGGATTGGGGTTTCAATGAGGAGAAATCATTTTCTACTCTCCAAGGTTATTTTTTTAATGTTGTCTCAACTCTAATGGGAAGTGTTGGTTTGAACATGGTGGTTGGGGTGTGATGCATGTGCAACATTTTGTTTATCCTGCCTTGTTATGGTGGTTGTTGGGGTTTTTTCAAAAGCTTTTACCCCTCTATGGAGACCGCTGAGGTTTACTTTGGTGCATTGGATTTTTTGGTTGGTGGTTTTCCATCTTGTACTTCATATGTGAAAGAGATATAAATAGAGTGTCGGGCTCTAAGATGGAAAGATACTTTCATCCTAAGTGTACACTATTCCCTCAGCTAGTGAGGATGACTTTGGTCTTCAACAATGGTATCCTATGGATAATATTTGGAACCTGCTAGGTTTTTTATAATGGAAGCCTACAACCTAAGTATGCACTTATCCCTCCGTCTGTTGGGGTTTTGTGGGTTTTTAGTGTGGGTAATTTATGGATAAACCTTAGCTTTTTTCAAGGTTTGTTGTGCTTTGGTGTTGGTGAAAAGAATGCTCTTGTAGTGATTGGAGGTGTGGTGGGTTGTATTTTGGTTGATGGATATATGATGCTCTAGCTATTGGAGGGGCTTGGGAATGTTCGCATGTCTTATTTAATTCTCCATAACGCGAGCTTGAAGATGGTGCCTATCCTATTTTTTGGGGTTGAGTATCTTCACTCTCTGTAGTTGGGTTGTCATCGATGTTATTGTCACTATTAGGTTTCATTTTTTTTATTAGACTATCTATTTTAGTCATTTTGGATAGTGGCCTTATTTATTTTGGTGGTTAGTCAATTGCTAATAGTTTTCAAGGGCTCATTCTGGTCTTTGGTTATTTTTGGTTGAAGTTTGTAGCTGACTTTGGGATTGTGCTTGTTCTTGCTAAGGTGGGGTATTTTTTGTTTCCGTGGTAAGGATATGTAGCTCACTTAGTTTGTTTCTTCATATTTCATGGTGCATATAGAGGAAGAAGTGTCTATTATGGAGGTGGGGACTTTCTTTGTGAAGGAGGAGATTAGAAACTTTGGGCAGTCTTCTCCTTTCTATGGCTGCTTGGGTGTCTAGTCTAACAATCTCTTCCTTTTCTGCTCCTATTGAGGTGGGTTCTTTGTCTATTGGAGTGGAAAGGATTTTTGAAAATGGGGGGTGGTTCTTTGGTTGGAGGGGTGTTGTTCTTTACTACAGGGTGGTTTTCGATACCATTTGTTACTAATTGTGAAGGCTTGGAGAGCCTTTCAAAATCCCTATGTTATTTTACCCCACTCATCGGGGGTGTTGGTTATCTTCTGTTAATGGCCTCTTTTGGCCTACGTATTGTAAGTGGCTAGTCATGGCCCTTTTTTCTATAAGAGGCCTTTTTAAAGAAGACGGGTAAATCTACTAACAGTGTGCCCTTTGTGGCCTTGACATATAACAACCAACACCTTTTGTAATGTGTTGTTGAACCCTTGACAACCCTTGGGTTGTGGTTGTGTAAGCATCAACTCCCTTGTTTGCCTATTGATTAAATAAAAACATAAAGTATCACTACATTTCTCAACTTGTTTGTTTAGGATGACCTTTTTTTTGTTATGAAATGGGTGGATAAGCCCTAAGACCCCAAGTTGTTAATAAAACATTATAGATTAAAATAGATACCTAATAACTATCTTAAAAATAGGTTTGAAATATATGTGATGTTGTACAAACATGCATTGTTATGTGTAAGTGTTTTAACAATTTTCTTAAAATCTTAATAGTTCATTAACCTTTAACTTTTATTAATAAAAATAGGAAATTCACTCAAAAAATTACTTCTAACAAATGAGAGAAAATAATTAAAAACATAGTTAATCTGTAGAAATTATAAAATCCTACTTTACTCAAATATTGGTCAAACTAATAGTGAAAAATGACCACATAAGATCCATGGTGTAAAGAAAAATATAGAAACAAAAATAGCACATTTGTGTATAATTGCTTTAAGGAGGAATTTGTAACTCGATAATGAATTTCCTAACACAAAATACAATGTTATAAGTGGAATAATCAATTAGTGTTCACAACTATGGCTCCATTCTCCTAGAGCTAACACTCAATACCATTATCAAGGAAGATGACTATTTTAGATATTGAGGAAGAACTCACCCACAAAGAAAACATAGTTTGAATTTAATGCATGGGAAAGGACAATTCTTCTTCAAGAATAGACTGCTAAATATTATCAGTTATTTCCTTAAGGCAAATTAACGAGAAACTACATTTAGAGCTTGACTAACCATGCCCTACAATAATTATGAATGCACTAGACTAAGACATCAAATCAAGAAAATCAAAATAAGATTGTGCATGTAACTATAATGAATTAATTATATTGCTTAATATGAATCCCCTTCACTAAGGCTACAAATATTGTCAACAAAAGGTGTCCATGGCTACCAAGCATAAAACATATGAAATTAAAGCTTTGCATGCCCATTAAAGCACACAACACCATTGAATCAAAGTGATGCAATCAAGGTAGGATAAATCCCCAATGGATATCCAACCTTGCAATTAGAGATTTACCCGATGGAAATGACAAAATAAAGCAATAAACAACACCAACAAATAAGGAACAATCATCTTCAATTATCATCAAGTTGGCCTGCAAATGCAAATTATAAATTTTTAACAGACATGCCTCATTACTAAGGACATTAACCTTATTCCCAATCTTCACTATCAGATATATTGGCTATCTACATTACCAGTCTGCTACTCCTAAATAAGAACTAATACCCTACTTATATACAAGATCGTTAGCCACAAGTCGACCTATCCAATCAACAACCTCCAAGATAAAGGAAGTGCATTACAACATATAGGTCAAGACCTAAATTCATAAGAACAACCCCAAATAGATAGATCGTGACATGCAGACATGCAAGGAGATCGGCCACATGTATAAAAACATAGAATGATGTTCCATGAAGCTTCACATAACGTGAATCTCCATCGCAAGCCGAATCTCGCCAACCTGACTGTTCAAATAGGAAAGCAATATAGGACCAGACCCATCATAAGATAACTCCATCTGGAAACATTAGATCAAGTCGTGAAGCTAGACATGGTATCTCCATGATACCTAGATCACGACATAAGGTTCACATAAGATAACGAGCCAATTGGAATGATCGCTACCTAAAACACAAAAAATTGCCCAACTAAAACCAGAAAACAAACAAACTGAAAGAAAACCTTTTTGAGTGATGCAAGATTGCCAACGGCCCAAGGATGCACTTACATCACAAAGCTTCATCTCACACCTGAAATAATCACTGAATCTCTTCTTCAAAAATCAATAAGATATGAAGATTATACACAAGCCATCATGATTGCAACATGAAGCTTGATAAGGACAAGACACATGTGGAGAATAAAGAATTATAACAAGACTAGGGATGGAGACAAAAGAGCTCGACAAAATAATCTAATAAGACCCATTAATCTAAATCTCATTCTAGTAAATTATTGATGAACACAAAAAAAAAACTAAAAGACAACAAATCAGCATGAAAAATGCAAAAAGAACATAATTACCTCCAAGATTTTAAATTCTCTTATTTAAAATCCAATACTTCAAAAAATAACACTAACAAAATAACTAATCATAACATAATTAAGAACCCATAAAAAATTTATTTAACTTTAGTTGATTACATACTAGCCTATATTATTGCCAATTTCTTTTATATTAAGAAAAGCTCAAAAAAGTTATAATTCTCCTAATAGAATAAGTATTCCCTCTCCTCCCCACACAAAAAAATGGCGATGGCTATCCTCCTGATAGAACGCAACACAAATGAAATTTATTTTTTTTCAAATTTGCGAAAATGCAGAGTTTTTTTCCAAAAATTTTTGGTTGTTTTCGATCCAAAATATATAGATCATGAAGAACAGATCCTGAAATTTTTGTAAAAATCTGGTGTGTTTTCAGATTTTTCAAATCATACGGTGGTGCATTCCTTCGGGAGCATAGCCACATCCCAAAAAATTTAGTGTTTAACCACTAATTTACTAAAGAAAATCTCATTTTAAACAGGGATGTAAGCCATGTGAAATTCCGAAATTGACATTTTCGATATTTGTGTTCAAAACATGAAACTAGAATAGGGATTTGTTAATTCTCATTTGCCACCAAAATCAACATTTGAATCCTCCATTTAAATAGGTGGAATTGGAGAATCAATTCCAATTCCACTTAAATAGGAATGGGGGTAAAGCAAAATTTATAATATTTTGAAATCTATATGCAAACAACATTTTCCATCTTATTATGAATTCCAGGTGAATCAAAAAATTTCAGCCATATTCCAAAAAGCATTTTCCAGATTTAAAACTTTTAGAATTGTCAAATACTGGAATTTAACGATTCCAACAACCAAACAGACTCTAAACTCACATAATTTACAATTTAAACAACTTCACTTATTTAATAGTTTGTGAGAATGGTCTTCCAATCTTGATGAACCCAATTGGTTAGATCTATAATAGTGATCAAATACTAATGTAACTGTTTAGGCCTCCATTTTTATAAAGACGTTCAAATAAGCCTCACGGGGATTGTTAGCTTTGTAATATTTGTAATGTCAGGCTAAAATCACCCTTCTTTAATGTCTCTCTCTGTCGTACTGTCACTTCATTAGATCCTAAGCCCACCTTTATTTAATGTCTCTTTCTGTCGTTCTGTCACTGCATTGGGAAATCACCAATTTTGTTGCATAGGGAAATGAAAGGACAATGGACAGAGCACCAATCAAGGAGGAAGAAAACTCACAAATCTAAGCATTTATATTGATCATTTTATATCAGTTATTTCTATCTTTCAATTACCATTTATCAGATTCGTTAATTAGAAGTATATTAAAAAATTATCTAATATATTAATAATTGATTTTTTTTTTTTTTAAAGAAGTAGTAATTAAATCAATTGTACAACTTTATTGGTACTATTAGTGCATGATTATTAATACATTTCGGCATAAGTATTTGATCAGTTGTGCCAAAAAAAATTGTTGTCAAAGCAAACAGATAATAGAACAATGAAAAATATGTTTCAAATAACACTTTGAAATAGCCAATCCATTTTTTGACCTTTGAGTGTATAATAAGTTCTAACATTTGTCTTTACTACCCAAATATCAGAACAATAGATATGAACAATTAAATCGCATATAAATACAATAAAAAAAGTGATGACTACTTGTCACCTAGCTCTAGAAAGCTGGAAGCTTTAATGAGCGACTCCCTTCCTTGATTTGCGTTGGCCAGATCTTGCCTCTATGCCTTAATTGCTACAAGGAATCTTGCCAGTTGCAACTAATGTTGCAGGACATGGCACAATCAAGGGCACTATAGAAAAGGACACATAAATTTGTTCATAAAGTCTTATCAGAAGTGGGCCTTGCCCATTTGGGATCTGTCCTTTCAAATACCCCTGGGTCAATCCTATCTGTTTGTCAATGCCATGAGGAATATGCACTGACAAGTTATTTTGTTGGTTTCTTTTACTTCTCAGTCCAAACTCAAAGAATGTTTGAAAAAACACTCACAGTTGTATGGCATTGTGCTCAGAAAGGTTAGGAATGTGACCAAAGGATTTCTATGTTCTCATTTGCAAAACCCAGCTAATATAAAGGCATAGATCTTGGTTTTAAAAAAGCTTGATGCTAGTTTTGTCTGACTGGATCAGAGATTTTGTAGGCTCTGAGTATGTACTAGTAAAATTTCAGGTATGGGTAGGTTTCCTAGATTATGCTTTCATAGACTGAATAGTCAATCCCTTGGGACAGTTGGGTTTTATTCAGTGACAATCAGAAAACCAAAGGATTACCTGCTATTTGCCTAAAAGTTCTGTAAAGTGTCTCATTTTCTATAAGATTCAAGATTAGATTATATATAAGAAAGATTAAATTTTACACAGACCAATGCACTGAAAAGTACCATTAGACCTATACGATCAGCTTTATAGATCATCAACCAATATCTTTAGTACAGCAGAAAATTACTATGTCAAGACCATAAATTCAGTCAGGAGAATAGGTTCCCTGCACTTTTTCTAGACCTACTGTGCAATGGACATTTAATATGACTTTTATTTCTTTGTTTTTGTTGATATTGTACAACATTTAGTTTGACTAATCAGGAGAACAATTAAGTTGCTTGGCCTAAAATGGAATGAGCATTTAATATGAATATTCAAAATTAGTAACTAGTTTTTTAAGTTCCACCACAACTGATATGTGCTTCTTATCAAACATATAGGAAGCTCTGATCTGGTGGTGTGGCTAGCATACTCTTAGGATACCTCCATGAACATCGGTTGTTATGTTAATGTTGTTTCCTTCCCTAAACCCTCTGTCTTCTGGACAGGGACTTGGTGTCCCCCATCTCCACCACCGTCTTCACGCTGTCAAGTGAGTTAATGACAAAATGATATCATGCTACTCATTGTAATCTTTTTTATGATATTTTTGATATAATATAAATCAAAATCTTCTATTTGCCGATAATTTGAATTTTTAATAGTAATTGGTAATTTGATATTGAATGTTCAAAATGAAAACTTCAATGTTTAATGTTCAAGTATATTGTATTTTGTATTGGGTATGTTGCAATTTTTCTATGTTCAAGTTTTTGGTATTATTAGTTCTTATACTATTATACATCATTTCATAAGTAGCATTTCAAGTACTATAAAGAGATGTTATATTATCACAACTTCTTGAAACTAATGGTAAGTCCACATTTTTAAGCCTACTAAGTCTAAATACTTAAATATATTACAAATATTGTTGATTGTGAGAGAAGTGTCATGATACTGGTAGAACTTATGCACTTGTCACCTATTTTCATCTTCTCTACTTTTGTTTTTCATCACTATTAGATTAGGTTACCATCTTCAAACTCTAGTATGTTTTATCTAATCCAATTATTTTTTAACACTGAAGTGCTCAAAATTGTAAGAACCAATCTAAAGATTTGATGATGATCTAGTAATCCAACTCATGACCCACAATGCATGAATTACATATCCACTCAACATTTTTGATCTTGATGACAACTCATGCATCCCCCTTAGCATCTTCTTTGCCTTGTCCCCCAATATAGGTTCCAAGTAATTGTACAACTCCAAAAATATTTTGTAAACCTCTGATTTAAGGGTAGCTCAAGAGAATATAAAAATTGCCTAAGAGACCCATATTAATTTGTAGGGTCACCTAGCTAACAAGCCATAACAAAAGGTGTGACTTGAATCCCCAAAAGGTGAAAGCCTATTATTTTTTAGAAACATGCAATTACTTCAATTTGAACCATTTCTCTATTATTTTTGCAAAGTTCTTTCCAATCATAATTGAGCATTCACTTCACTTCACTAATTCTCCTCTCATATTGACTCTCAATAAACTCTTCAATCTTGTATCCATTTCCAATCTTCTCCAAATCACTTTCCATAATCGAGAAGTTTCTACCCTTTAAATACTCTCACTGCCTTTGGCATCTAAAAGGTTAATTATTTCAACATTTTTTAAAATTCATACTTATAGCTCTTATTATCTATTCCCTTGATCCCAAAACAAGGATATCGATTCATTTATTTAGAACCAAACCATTTTGCATTGTAGTCTTTGTCATAACATTTTTATGCTCGTACAAGAATCTATAAGTTTATTTCCCTTTAGAAGCTTCAAAGCTTTATTACTTTCCAAGTAATCTTTAGTTTCCCATATTCAAAGCTCTATTTATCCCTATTGACATCAAGAGGGTGTCATAATTGCTAAATACAAAGATTCCAGAGTTGGATTCTCTAAAGACTAAGACCTGCACAAGCACCATTAAAAGCTTCTTCAAAGCTTCACGGGCTCTTTATTTTATCTTGAAATGATTTTTAAAAAAATAAGAAAACTTCAAATTTGAATGAGAAAAGTAAGACACTATTACCTCTTCTTAGTTAGAATAAGATTTTTAATTAAATTTATTTGTTTCTTTAAATTAAAATAAATTGATCATTTTGTTTGCATCATCTATAAATGCTAGATCTCAACCAAGGTAGTCAAAATCAAAACACAAAAATAAATCAGAAATTGTATTGAGCAAAAAGCAATTTAGTTGCATTCATTTAGATAAAGATTTCATTCCAACAAATACTTTAATTAAACAAAATTTAGCTTTGCAAGAAAATACAAAAATATAGAGTAACTTTGTATTCATATTAGATTGTTGTATTAACACCAAAATCAAAATCAAAGCAAAGAAAAATAGGATCACTTGGTAATTCCATAAAACACTCAATAAAATTTCTATCAATGAAAATATATTTGCCTCTCTCGAATCTTCCTTCCTCTTCGCTCAACTTTCATGCTTGATATGTCCTAGGGTAAAAGAAGAATGAATTGGAACAATTTTTAAAGAAGTTAAAGAAAATTTACTTATTCAAGAGACTCCCGTTGAAGATCAAGTCAGAAACAAGAACAAATCTTACGAGAAATAAGAAAGAATAGAATAAAAACACACATAACAAGAATCTTTAATTACAAGATAACCATTTTCTTATGAAAATTAAAATCTACTTAAACATCATTTAGAAAATAAGAAACGCAAACTATAACTTACCACAAAAATTGACAACAATTGTCTAACAAATCGACATCAACAACAACTCTCAAACCATCCATTAAAATAACACTAAACCTGGTTATAAAAACATAAGAACACAACCACCCCAAAACCACCCATGATGTTCTAATTCTGCATAAAACTCACAACCATTCAGTCCCACCCCTTGATTGGCTCTTGCCATGATAGCAAGAGTAACTTGAAAACTGCCAATTAACAAGAGTGCAGCACGTGTCATGTCCGAATTCTGACTCATTTACTGATGCTTGAGTCAATTCTAACCATCCCATATTTTAGTGAACCTAACATGAACTAACAAATCCTTATGAATGAGCTTATTGACAATTGTTTTTACTTCTATTCTTCACTTTTCCCCTCTATTTCTCTCTTCAAGTCCATTCCATTCTTTATCAGATAGAGCTCAAGAGTCAGTCACTCCCTTTTAGTGAGCCTTCTACCCCAAAATTTGATAGATATCTTCCACCTAACCATCTGGTCCCAATTTCCTAATCACTTCAATTTCCTAACATTTGATAGATAGTGAGCCTTTTGCTTACTCATGGGTCAGTAGATTATCTGTCCGTCAATGGTATGAACAACATACTCTGATTAGTTATTTTGTTGGTTCTTTTACTTCCTATCCAAACTCAAAGAATGTTTGAAAAAACACTCACAGTTGTATGTCATTATACTCACAAAGATTGGGAATGTGACAAAGGATTTTTATATTCTCATTTGTGAAAACCAGCCAATGTCAAGCCATTGGCCTTGGTTTTACAAAAGTTTCATGTTAGTTTTGTGTCACTGGGCTATAGATTATGTAGGCTCTGAGTATGTGCCAGAAAAATTCCAGCTGTGGGTAGAATTTCTAGATTAGGCCCTCACAAATATAGTCAATCTCTTGGGACAGTTGGGATGTTATGAACAAGACAAAGCTCCAATCAGTGTGTTCTTGCATGAAAATAAACCTCAACAAAGACTTCATGATTATGATCATCATCGTTTGTGTCAGTGATTGTAGTTTCACGTTGCAATCGTGCTTATCAACTTGCCCTGTACTTCTTGTATTCGGTGCCAGTCGACCAAGCCAAAGAATGAAGGATTAATTACTATTGACCTAAAAGGTTTGTAAATTGTCTCTTTTTCTATAAAATTCAAGATTATATTATGTGTAAAAAATGAAATTTTACACAAACAAATACGGAAAAGCACCCAAAATTGGGATAGACCTATACTATAAGTTTCATAGATCAAGATTATATTATATGTAAAAAGGATGAAATTTTACACAAATAAATATGGAAAAGTATTCAAAATAGGGATAGACCTATACTATTAGCTTCATAGATCAGGTACCAATAAACTTGGCACAACATAAAGTACTAAATTGAGATCACAAATTTAATCACGAGAATAAGGTTGCTAGATCTACTAATATGGAATGAATAATCTAATATGAATATAAAAAATTAGTAATTTATCTTTTAAGTCGCAATTGATAGATGCTTCTCAATTAAGACAGGAAGTTCTAATTTCGTGATTTGGCTAATTAGCTCCTCAAACAATTGTTCGGGCACTATTTTTACATTACAACTTTCTTTTTGAATGTTTCCTCATAAATATTAATGTTTTAACTTTATAAGAAGCTCATTGTTAGTTGGATATTGTGGTTTCTACTTTGAAGAAATGGTAAACAATCATTGTGACTATTTGAAACTCCTGGGAAATGCCATTTTTTAAGCCTACCAACTCTAAATGCTTATTATTTACTACAATTGTTGTTGACTGTGAAAGAACTGCCCTAATAATGGTAAAACTTATGCAATTGTGACATATTTTGTCCTTCTCTAATTTGGTTGCCCTTCATTACTAAACTAGGGAACCATCTTTAAACTCTAATATGTTCTATCTAATCCAATTATTTTGAATATGTAAGTGCCACAAATTGCACAAGTCAAAATGGCAATGTAATGATGATCTAGCAATCCACCTTATAACCCATAAGATAAGGAATTACACATCCACTCAACATTTTCAATCTTGATTATAGCTCCATCATCCCTCTTAGCCCCTCATCTATCTCATTCAAACACCAATATAGGTTCCAAGTGCTTGTACAACACCAAAAACCTTTTTCTTTTGGGTACCTAAAAATGCCCTTTTCTTTTAAAACAAAGTTACCTTCAGAGAAGACTATGTTATAGCACTAAAGAATCGGCCATATTGGAGAAACAGGTTTAAAGAACTTCAAAGATAAAAACCTTGTTTGATGCAGGAGCATCCTTGGGTCATTGGCAATCTTGCATCACTCAAAAATATTTCCTTTCAGTTTGTTTGTTGTTCTATTCTAGTTGGACAGTTTTTGTGTTTTAGGTAACGATCATCCCAGTTGGCTCATTATCATATGTGATCCTTATGATGTGATCTAGATGTCATGGAGATCCTATGTCTAGCTCCATGGCTTGATCTAGTCTTTCCAAATGAAGTTATCTTATGATTGGTCTGGTCATCTTTTGGCTTTCCTATTCTAACGACCAAATTGGCATGATTTGGCTTGCGATGGAGTTTCACAATCGACGATGCTAATTGGTACATTGTTCTATGTTCTTATACATGTAGTCATCATCCCTATATGTTTGCACGACTCGATATATCTATTTGGGGGTGTTCTTATGTATTTGGGTCCTGACCTATATGGTTGTAATACATTTCCTTCTCTTGGGAGATTTGTGATCGGATAAGATGACTTGTGGTTGAAAATCTTGTATTTAAGTAAAGTAGTTCTTGTTTAGAGGGGGAGGAGAAGATAGAGGATAGCTAGAAGATGGGAATCTGATTCGGTAATTAATCAGGCCTTCAAGCCTGGAATGTAAGACTGTAAGTTGCAGGCCAACTTGATGTAAAATTATTTTCCTATGATAATTAAAGAACATTGTTCCTGACTTACCGGCGTTGATTATTGCTTTGTTTTATCATTTCTATTGTGTAATCTCTAGCTGCAAGGTTGGACATCTCCTTTGGAGATTTCTCCTTCCTTGGACTACATCAAATGGTATCAGAGCCAAGTTATGATTCTTGTGGTTGCAAATCAAAGTTCTTGAGCTTGCAAAGTTGCAGATTTTTTGTTTCTGGGGTAGCCGAACCGAGGATCTGACCTACATCAATCGGTGGCTTGCACATGGTGGTCAGGAATAGGATTTGTTGCTAATTTGGCATGATAGAAGGATTTTTAGCAATAGGATTGATCAAAACAAATTCCAGAGGTTGAGAACCCTAAGATCCTGGTTGTGGGGTGGCAGAAGAAAGATATGACCTACAATTGCAGAGGGTTATATAAAGGAAGCCACAGGAAGAGTTGGAGGATTGGTTGAAAGGAAAGTTTGTGATTTTCTATGCAGATAGATTGTTTGAGGCAAATTGTTGGTGTTGGTCGATTTCTTGAGTGTGTTAGGGGAATCAACACTGGTGATCAGATCGCTGAAGCTAAGGAATTTGAGAAAGTGATTCCTTAAGTTTGCAAGAATGTCACCTAGAAGAATGAACCCTAAAATGCTAGAGCAAGTGATGGAGGAATTCAAAAATGAGATGAGGACTGAAATCCGAAATGCTCTGAATGAGACTAGGAGGATTTTTGAGACTGAAGATGAGTACGAAGAAGCTATTGAAGATCTTGAAAGAGACGAAGTTGATATCCTTGCATATGAAGAAAGATTACTAAGATCTATGGCACAAACGGGTAAGAGTCATAAACTAGATGTCTCTTGTTTTGATGGATCATTACATCATGAGGAATTGATAGATTGGATCAATGAACTGGAGGATTACTTTGAGCTTGAATATATTAAAGATTCACAAAGGGTTAGGTTAGCACAGATAGATTTAAAGGTCATGCTACCTTATGGTGGAAGGAATTGTAGAAAGATAGGGAAGATAATGGTGAACCTAAAATCACTAGGTGGAGAGTTATGGTTTCTAGACTTAAGTCCAAGTTCATACTAGAGGATTGTGAATTGGAATTGTTTGAGAAACTATAGAATCTGAAGAAAAGGGATTTGACTATTAAGGAGTACACTAAGGAGTTCTACAAGATGCAAATTAGATATGGACATCAAGAGTCATCTAAGGAGAAGGTGGCTAGATATATCAATGGTCTAAGAATTAACATTCAAGATGAGTTGAGTATGTTGAGGATTAGTGCAATTGAATATGCTTATCAGTATGCCCTAAAGGCGGAAGATAAGTTGAAGAGAAGACAATGAAACCCTAAGGGAAGGGACAAGCTAGTTGATGATAAGGGAAAATAAAATCTTGTTGTGGAAGGGGACCTAATCAAAATATTCTCGGAAGGAGTAGTAACAACAGTTATTTCAAAGGTACTTGTTTCAAGTGTGGGAATGTTGGTCATATGGCTTTCTAATGTTCTAAAAATTCTAGCAAAGGTAAGGGAAAATATAACTTGGTGGTACATGAGGAGGAAGTTGAGGATGAACCTATTGAAAGAGAGGTTGCACCTAAGATGGGAGAATCTCTAATGTTCCAGAGAGTTATGCTGAGTAAGAAGGAATCTGAGCCTATTCAAAGAAGGCAGTTGTTCTAAATTGTTTACAAGTAAAGAGACAAATGTTGTAAGGTTATAATGGATGACGATATTATTGATAACCTTGTGTCAGAGGAGATGGTAGAGAAGATTGGATTGAGGAGACTTAAAAACCCTTGTCCATATGGGATAAGTTGGTTCCAAGATGACCACATGGTGGAGGTTAAAGACCAATGTTGGGTTAGTTAAGTTCAATATTGGGCCTTATAAGGATGAAGTGTTATGTGATGTGGTGAACATGAGTGTTTATCATGTTTTTCTTTGAAGACCTTGGTAGTATGATGTTGGGGCTATTCATGATTTTTGAAGGAACATAGTGTCTATCATGAAGGATGGTAGAAAGTTCACTTTAATTCCTTTTAAGGAGGAAGGAAGGAGGGCCAAGAACCTAAGTGTAATGAGGACTTACACCTTAGGAGGTCAAACTACTTCAGACCAGAAGGTGATGAAATTGCAATAGGTGGCTGAGAAGATTTATAAGGTTATTCAGTAGTTGAAGGATCTAATGAATGAACCTAAACTTGTGGAGTTGAAGGTTAATAGCGACTGAATGGTGTTGCAATAGTAGGTTACCAAAGTAGTATCAGATAAGTATCAAGATATTTTGAATGGATCTGAGAGAAGGGAGTTGCTAAATGGTATCATAGGTGGAGTCAAACAGTAGATGAGGAAGAAAAAATTGAATGTTGACTGTAGGAGTGGCAAAGGCAGGAGAAATTGGTGTGAGTTGGATAGTCAAAGAAGTGGTTGTAGAAGTAATAAAAGAGCAGTATCTTATGATGGATGGTACACTACTGGGTTTAAGGATTTGGATAGTTGGCACAACCATTTGCAAAAATGTACCTTTTCAGATGAGGAGGACATGTGGGTCAAGAATGAGCATGGGATTTATGTCTTGAATCTTGTTAGTTGTTCATAAGTTCCTCTTATGGAACATCTTCTATTCACCTGGGGTGTTTGATGCAGGAGCATCCTTGGCTCATTGGCAATCTTGCATCACCCAAAAATACTTCCTTTCAGTATGTTTGTTGTTTTGTTCTAGTTGTATAGTTTATGTGTTTTAGGTAGTGATCGTCCCAATTGGCTCATTATATTATGTGATCCTTATGATGTGATCTAGAAATCATGGAGATCCTATGTCTAGCTTCATAGCTCAATTCAGTGTTTCTAGATGAAGTTATCTTATGATTGGTTTGGTCCTATTCTGGCTTTCCTGTTCTAATGACCAAATTGGCATGATTCATCTTGCGATGGAGTTTCACGATCGACGATGCTAATTGGTGCATTGTTCTATGTTCTTATATGTGTATTCAACATCTTTGTATGTTTGCACGAATTGATATATATATTTGCGGGTGTCTTATGTATTTAGGTCCTGACATATATGGTTATAATATGTTTCCTTCTCTTTGTATATTTGTGACCGGATAAGCCGACTTGTGGATGGTGATCTTGTATATAAGTAGAGTAGTAGTTCTATTTTAGAGAGGGGAAGAAGATATAGGATAGCTAGAAGGTGAGCATCTATTTTGGTAATTATTCAATCATGTAAACCTGGAATGTAAGCTTGCATGTTGTAGGCCAACTTGATGTAAATCTATTTTCCTCTAATAATTAAAGAACATTATTCCTGACTTACTGACGTTGATTATTGCTTTGTTTTATCATTTTTGATGTGTAATCTCTAGCTCCAAGGTTGGACATCTCCTTTGGTGATTTCTCCTTCCTTGGGTTGCATCATTTTTAAAGGTTTGAATGATTGTAATATTGAATTTGAATAATGTGAGCATTGCATTTATGAAAAATTAAACCGTGTTCAATTTTACTCAAGCTCTCATAAAACTTGTGGTGTTTTTTATATCACTCACTTTGATGTATTTGGTCTTGTAGATGTTCATTCTATTTGAAAATCCACATAATATGTTTCATTTATTGATGACTATAGTAGGACACAAGTATTATTTTTTTAAGTGTAAATTTTGAAGTTTTGAGATAATTTAAAAAATTTAAAGCAATGGTTGAGTTGCAAACTGAAAAAAATATTTGAGGACTAATAATAATGATGAATATTTATCTAATTAATTTGATAGATTTTATAAATATTATGGCATTAATTGACATGAGACAACTTTGTATTCTCTATAGTAAAATGGAGTTGTAGAAAGAATTAATAGGACATTGATGGAGAAGGCTATGAGTATGTTGGGCGGTGCCAGTCTAGAACAAAGTTTTGGACTGAAGTTGTTGCCAGTGCTTGCACTACTTGATTGATAGGTCTTCAACATCAACTATTGTTTACAAAATGTCTATGGAGGTGTGGTCAGCTCATAATCATTCATTGAAAAATATTAGAGTTTTTTTATTGTGAGGCATATGCACATGTGCTAAAGGAGAAGAAAACAAATTTGGAGAACAAGAATTATAAATTTATCTTCATTGGATACACTAATGGTGTGAAAGGATACAAGATTTGAGACCCTTATGTACAGAAGTAAATACATAGTAGAAGTGTTATTCTAGAAAAATTGAGCATCCCTCTATTATATTGGAGCCAAAATAAACTAAATAGGAAGATGTGATATTTGAAGGGTAGCTCAAACTATTTTTTGTATTGACACAATAATTTGATAGGAGAAGAGTTTTTCCTTAACATTCATGGAACTATGTGGATTCAAACTAGGTGGTGATGTTGACAACAGAAGATCTAGTGATGATTATGTGTTTATTTGGTGGTGCAATTAATTAGACGAGTAAGTGATATGTTGTGGTTTCTTTGTCCACTACTAAATCAAATTATATGGAAGCTACTCATGCTTGTGAAGAAGCCATTTGAATTAAGACATTGTGTTCAGGTATAGGAATAAAACAAGGTAAGTGATAGTCAACGTGTGATCTTCCTAGCTAAGAACCCAACATTTCATGCTAGGACCAAGCACATTAATGTTTAGTATCATTTTGTTAGAGATATGGTTGAGGATGGTAGGATGAAGCTGGTAAAGATAGAAACTTTGATTAATGTTATGGATTCTTTAAGTAACAGAATGTTAGTACCCCTCTCTACAATGTCCCCATTTTTTGCGCTTTCCTTAGTGTCAATGTTTCTAGCAGGATTGGCCTATTATATGGGTTCCCATAGGCCAAAAAATTTGTGTAGGTCAGAAAATTTGTGTAGGTGATCCAATTAGGTGCTTATGGAGACATATCAAGGCTTTTTGGAGCTAGTTTAGCCAGTTTGGAACACTCTCCTAGATTTTAGGAGGGACCTCTATAATTTAGGGATGGACTAGGAGTTGACCAAGGCACATTAGGAGACCCTCGGGATCAACCTGGAGACTTTTGGTGTGGTTCCTATTGTTTAGGATAATTCCTAAATATTAGGAGACTGTCAATTAGCCCGCAGTGGTTAGACAACATTAGTGGATAGGTGTCATTAGTCAGAATTCTAATTGGGGTTCTAATGAGTGAGCTATGAATAATTTGGGAATAATTAAATTATTTCCCAAGTTAGACTTTAGTAAAATAATAATAAAGTGGTATTATAATAGTCACTTTATAATATAGTAATAAATTAAGATAAGGTGACCATGGGGCATGTTGGTTCCCAAATCAACATATTGGAAATCCTACAAGTTTTCCTAACTCAATGCTTGGAATTTCCAACTAACTTGGCCAACAAACGGGAATGATCAATTATGATCCTCTTCCCCTGCACTTTAGGCTCTGCAAGACCAAGGCAGTGTACCTATTCCTTAACCTAAACTTCGGGCTTAAGGATTTTTATAGTAGATCTATAGCTGTATTTTGAGTTTTCTAGTTGATCTCTCAAGATGGCAATAGGGTCTTGAGGGAGACTGAATTTTATATTCTACAATTTATAAATCATCGAACTTATATTTTGATCATTGTCTGAGAATATTTTGAATGCTTTTATAAATTGACTTGTGTAAAATGAAAATTAATCCTACTTTCTACTTGTAATCCTTCAAACAATGACTTTTAAAAGATGATAGACTAGTGCCTTCTTCTTTTGGGCTATAGAGACAATATCTTCTTAATCCTATGTACAACTTATGTGAGACAGGAAAATGTTCCTATCAACTGCTTCCTTTTGATGCTTTTAATTAATTTATCATTCCACAATTTGTCTTATTGAATTAATCCAAAACTTAATGAGACCAATAAGATAGAGATAATAACATTTATTAAATCTAATTATCAATTTTGCATAATAATATAAATAGTCTCTACACAAAAAGATTGAGAGAATCTTCAATTTCTAGAAGTAAAATCACAAAGGACTTATTAATCCAAAACGATCAGATCCACAACTTAAAATTGAAAGAAATTGAGCTGGTATATATTAATAATGAAAAGTCTTCATTGTTTACAAAAATGGTTTGCAGAAATAGTATTTGTGTCTTGATCCCTTTATTAAAAAATAATCTCCTTTACATAGTAGGAGGCTCATATGAATGAAGAGACACATCTCTTCATCATCAGTCGTAATTAGTTTGCGGAAAGAAAAAACCTGTGTAATAATAATAAAAACAAGTCTATGGAATTAATCATCTCCGAGTAGGGCCTTGCATTCTCCAATGAACAATGTCACACTTCAAATTCTTCCCTTTCGACAAAAGAGTTTGATGACATAGCAGGTCTCTTGTCATTTTTCAATTGTGTCCCAATGATTTATCTCAGTTTTATCTTCTTCAGCACAATTTTAACTTTGAAATGCATGGCCCCATCCTTCCTTTCAGAATTTTGAGAATTCCCTTACTCTTCTTCCATTCCCAATCACTCTAGTGCCTTCAAAAAAAATAATGCTTCGTGTTACTTAGCCTCTAAGTTGTTTGAAATGCTATCTTACTCCATGAATTATTTCACCTTTGAATTTTGATATCTTACTCCATAAATTGTTTCAGCTTTGAATTTTGACTTTCTTACTCAAATATCACCTAGTCAACCACACCTTGACTTCCAAATGGAAGCCTATGATTGGCTCGCAACCCCACCTGTGCACCACCTAGACACCATGTTAGCTCCACCTATACATCATGCCACATCATCACACAATGGTTGGCCATGTGGCATCATCTTGCAATGTCATGGTTATTCTCTCTTTACATCATCTTGGATCGTGGGATTGCAGGATGATGCCATGTGTCATCCTGGACCCACCACCTTTCTTTAGAACATGTACCACTTGTTTCCCTTTGATTCACCCTTGGACTGGGCCAACTCACTGACCAATTGTCCACAGGTTCCATTCTTTGAAGATTAAGAATTGCACTTCCTTCCTGCATTCTCTGATGGATGATGTCGTACTTCAAAAGCTTCCCTTCAAAATTTTGGGATTTCCCTTACTCTTCTTCTAATCCTGATTATTAGCACCCTAGGGATCAATTCCCCTCACATAGTGTATCCTTTGACATTCAAAATTATCACCAATCTATCGAATTTTTGATGATTTGTCCTTCTTAACACTATAACTTCAAAATATGTGGGCCTCAGTCTTCCATTCAGAATTTTGGGATTCACACTACTATTTTTCTTCCATTTCTAATCATTAGCACTGGGCACCAACTTTCCCTTTGAAATTTTGGGATTTCCCTTACTCTGCTTCCAATCCCGATCACTAGCGCCATGAAAGGACTCAAAATATCATTTTCAAACTTTGTACCAATATATTCATCAAGAATCAGAGGGGCTTGATACATATCCCAATTGTTGTAGCCTTCCCTTTCTTCCTTCGAATAACCTATGTGTCATTTCTCCTTTAGCTGGATTACTCAACATAGTATTTTATTCAATGCTTGAAGTGACCCCACCACGTTTCAAAGAACCTCGGCCATCATTATTCAACTAGACAAATATCTTCATCAAGGTTATTTCTTGGAATCTCCTCTTGTTCATGTACTTTGTGGATCCTTTCACACTTTTTTGAAATTAAATTATATAAGGAATTTTGGAAAGATCCCAAATCATTTCCAGGTGCACTTTCTTTAGCATATTCACCATAATGTTTATATTCATTAGATGTGTCATCCTCCTAGTAACTATCATATGCCTTATCGAATACCTCTTGAATATGAAATGATCCATTAATCTTTTTATTCTAATGGATTGAGAAAAAAATTGGACCACTTTTCTAAACATGTTTCTGATATTCTATGCCTAATAAATCTGAAATTTCTTTTGCCTGAGAAGGTCTTCTTCCTCATCATCATGATCACTGATATATGTTTCAACACAAGTATCATCATGAATGGATTCTTCCTCAATCTAATCCAAAATTTCTTCTTCCATGTCATCATTCCTTTCATCTCTATCTATTTCAACAAAAATGTCAACACCTTTTTCATATATAGGAGTCTTTTCAACCCGATCACAAACTTCAGTTGCATTCAAGTTTGAAGCACTATTAGTTTTGTATGTCCCTTTTGTAAATTTTTCCCTATACTCATCGTCTTCTTCCATCATGTCTTCTTGTATTTTATTTAGCAAAACTCTTAGTTGAGGATAATGATAGATTCCTAACTCACAAATTTTATTTGCTAGATCCCTGCATAAAGGCCTGATACCTGTAAGTATTTCCTGATAAATATCTATCATTCTCATGAAAAAATGTGCTACGTATTCATCTTTATATCTTTCTATGTTGTAGAATTCATCCAAATGAGACATATAGGATCCTAACTCCATAATGAAACCCTGGTTCTGGTCTTGTTCATAGCACATGTGTTCTTCCTCTTCATCTACATCATGGAACACATCAAGAAACCATTTCTCTAAATCCCTCCATGATGAGATGCTTTGTGTGGGTAATACAACATATGATTTTCTTGCACTGTCCCTCAATATTCTTAGGAATAATTTCATCACCTCATCACCATGAAACTTTGGTGCAAGCTCTACACACTTAGGAAAAAGTTTATTATGATTGCTTTGGAAGTTTCTGAGGTCCAATGGCTTGAATGCTGGAAGAATAAATGGTTCTCTCCATTGTTATTTTTTATTAACTAAAATAGTATTCTGGTACATTTTGAATATGCGAGACTTCTTTCTTCATTCATTAGGTTGTTGTCAATAGAATCGCCACCTCTTTCAAAGAGGAAATATTACTTATTTCCTTATGGGTCTTCTCCCTGAATAGAGTCATTGATTGAAATGTTTATTGAATAGAGTCACCACCTCTTTTTGAGGAAAAAAAAAATTGTGTGGTCTTCTAGGCTCCTTTCTCCAGTAGAGTGTTCTTTAACAGAGATTCTGGGATTTATATTTTATAAATAACTCCCCAACAAAATTGCCAATCTTTTTTTCTTTTTTTTTTCAGATTGAAAGAACATATTGGAAATCCTATGATCTTTCCTAACTCAATGCTTGGACTTTCCAACTAACCTTTCCAATGAATGGTAATGATCAATTATGATCCTCTTCCTCTGCACTTTAGGCTCTACAGGATCAAAGTGGGTGTACCTATTCCTTAACCCAAACTCTGGGCTTAAGGATTTTTATAGAAGATCTGTAGTTGTATTTTGAGTTTTTTGGTTGATCTCTCAAGATGGAAATAGGGTCTTTAGGGAGACCAAATTGTATATTCTACAATTTATAAATCACTCAACTTATATTTTGATTGGTGTACTAAGAATATTTTGAATGTTTTTATGAATTGATGTGTAAAATGAAAATTATTCCCACTTTCTGCTTGCAATCCTTCAAACAATGACTTTTAAAAGATGATAGACTAGTGCCTTCTTCAATTGGGCTATAGAGACAGTCTCTTCTTAATCCTACGTACAACTTATGTGAGATGGGAAAATGTTCCTATAAACTACTTCCTTTTGATGTTTTTAATTAATTTATCATTCCACAGTTAGTCTTATTAAATTTAACCCAAACATAATGATACCAATAAGATAGAGATAATACTACTTATTAAATGTAATGATCAGATTTACAAAATAATATAAATAGTCTCCACACAAAAATATTGAGAGAAACTTCGCTTTCTGGAAGTAAAATCACAAAGGACTAATTAATACAAAATGACTAGATCCACAACTTCAAATTGAAAGAACTTTCTCATATATATTAATAATGAAAAGTATTCATTATTTACAAAAATAACTTGCATAAATATAGTGTAAAAAACTAGTATTCTTGGCTTGTTCCCTTTTTTATATTATAGATCATTTACAAACCTTTTTCTCATTCGAGCAACAACATGAGAGTTACAAGCTTATTCAATAAAAAAACTAAGACAAATATGAGCTCCTTACAAGCATTCACACTAGAAAGAAAAATTGGAAAACCAAGAGGCACGACTTAGAATCCACCTTTTTACAATGAGACAAATACAACCAATGGAAGACCAAGAGTCATAACTTATAATTCCACAAAGATGTCCCTCTTGGGATTTGAACTAGGGTCTCCACAATGAGAAATATTTTCTTCAACCAAGATAAACCCCTTGGACGGCTTGTTCCCTTTACTACAAAATAATATCCTCCATATAGTAGGAGGCTCCATGCGAATGAAGAGATGTGTCTCTTCATCGTCAGTTGCAATTTTTTTGCAGAAAGAAAACAACTGAGTAATAATAATAAAAATAATTCTATGTAATTAATCATCTCCAAGCATGTCCCTGCATTCTCTTATGGACAATGTCACACTTCAAATGCTTCCATTCCAAAAAAAGAGTTTGATGACATAGAAAGTCTCTTGTCATTTGTCAGTCGGGTCCCAATGATTTGTCTTTGTTTTATCTTCTTCGGCACAATTTTAACTTTGAAATTCATTGGCCCCATCCTTCCTTTCAAAATTTTGAGAATTCCCTTACTCTGATTCCATTCCCGATCACTTTAGTGCCTTCAAACAAAACAATGCTTCGTGTTACTTATCCTCTAAGTTTTAAAAATTTTTGTCTTACTCGATAAATTATTTTAGCTTTGAATTTTGACTTTCCTACTCAAACTTCACTTGGTCAACCACACCTTGACTAACATGTGGAAACCTATGATTGGCTCACCAGCCCACCTGTGCACCACCTAGACATTGTAATACCCCAAAATTGGCACCTATTTAATTTCATCAATTTTGGTGCATTATCTCGATTTTACATCACCAAAGTCCTAGTTCCCTAGGCAATTTTCTCTCCTACCTGACTTAATTTGACTTGATGTCAATTGCAAAGACCATAAATTGCAATAATCAAACGCTAAAATAATTCCTAAGTCCTAGACTTTATTTGGCTAAATAATCTCTATGATAAGTTAATTTAATTATGAAGTCCTAAGTACTTTTAATTAAATTAAACTCCACCCCCTTTAGCTAAATACCCTTGAAAGGAATTAATAAATATTTAGTTAATTGAATGGACACCTCTTTATTTGAATTTAATAATTCAAATTACTCGAAAGGTCACCTCCCCACATGTGGCGAATTCCATTCTTTTAATTAAATAAATCATGCTTTTTTGTCTCAATTAGGAATGAAGAGTCCATCGTTTCGAATCAAGAAACTCTTCATTCCTCTTCTGGCTTGGTCTATTTAATGAACCTCTTTTTCTTCAAGGAGAGGAATTTTTGAGAGCATCCTTACTATAGGCATTTTTTTTAGTCTCATATCTCATTATTTTCAAAGCTCTTTATTGCATTATCTAGTTTAATTTCTCATATTAGTGTAATTGCATTTCACATTTAGATTAAATTTGCTTACTTGTTCTTAGTCTAATATCATCTTTATTTCAAAATCAAATAAAAATCTGCATTTCATATTTCTTTCAAAGTATTCTTAGATTAATTGCATCACATTCTAGTTTAATTTCAGCTTTGCATATCTTCATTATAGCTTTCAAATCCTCCATTGTTGAATTGGTCTCCCGGCTGTTGGCTCTCGTTCTGAGAGTATTCAAACACCCCATTCACATAGGAGGCAACAGGTCACCTCACCATGGAATTTGGATTGAGTTCTTCATATTCTCTCTCGAATTCTATCAAGTGAATAATGACCATGTTGTGTTGTGCCTGATTTAGAGGTCACATTCAAGCACACATAGACATCATGTTGGCTCCACCTCTACATCCCGCCACATCATTTCACATTGGTTGGCCTTATGGCATCATCTCGTGATCTCATGGTTATTCTCTCTACATCAAGTGGGATCATAGGATTATAGGATGATGTCATGTATCATCTTGGACCACTACCTTGCTTTAGAACACATGCCACTTGTCACCCTCAAATTCAACCTTGGACTGTCAACTCACCGACCGGTTGTCCACAGGTTCCATTCTTTAGAGATCGGGAATCACATTTCCTTCCTACATTCTCCGATGGACGATGTTGTACTTTAAAATCTTCCCTTCACAATTTTGGGATTTCCCTTACTCTTCTTCTAATCCTAATTATTAGCACCTTGAGCATCAATTATTCACACAAAGTGTGTCCTTTGAAGTTCAAAATTATCACCAATCTATCATATTTTTGATGATTTATCCTTCTTATAAATATAACTTTAAAAATATGTCGGCTTCAATCTTCCCTTTGGAATTTCAGGATTAACACTACTTTGCTTCCATTTTCGATCATTAGCACTAGGCCCCAACTTTCCCTTTAGAATTTCAGGATTTCCCTTACTCAGCTTCCAATCTCGATCACTAGCACCCTGAAAGGACTCAAACTCTCATTTCTAAAAGTCATGTTAATGTATTTATCAAGAATCAAAGGGGCTTGATACATATCCTGATTTCTTTAGCCTTCTCATTCTTCCTTTGAATAACTCATGTGTTGTTTCTCCCTTGGCTTGGTTACTTGACATAGTATTTTATTCAATGATTGAAGTGAGCCCACCACATTTCAAATAACCTCATCCATTGTTATTCAACCATATTTTTTCATTTGAGACCTGATCTTATTTGATGCTTAGGGAAAATGGGTCCCAGCAGCTGATTCCCTTTTAGAATATCTCCATAAATCAATACATCATATTTGACTCTTATTTGAAATTATATTTTTCTCGATACTGGATACTAGACCCCACAAGAAAATCCTCTTTATGACTTGAATTATCAAATAAGTCTCTTCTCACTACAATCTGATCTTTCTTACTTGATTCCCACTTTGTTCGTTATTGATTCCTGCCAATATTTTATTTACTATTCTTTACATCAAGAAATAGCTCATTTTGATAACCCCTCTATTGACTTATTCAAAATTCAATCATGTTCGATGTAGGGACATAATGAGATAAAAACATGTTGGTCAAAGTTGTCTCCCTGTTGGGGTGGTTGCTTGTTTCTCTTAGTGTTTCTATCGAGTTGACTCCTGCTACTCAGTTTCATTGGTATAGCATTGCTCTAATGTGTGGATAATTCATGGGTAAAGATAGTCATTTTTAGGGTCTTCTCATTATGTAGATCCAAAAGTTTTGTGAAAACTTTGAGCTCAATCAGGGCACACTTCCCTAGGAAGTTATAACTTAAAAAGGGCCACTTTAAATTGATTACTAGGCCTCCTCATGTGGATCGATTTCCCTAGGTGGGATATAGTTAAAATAAAATTTAACTAAGTTTTTTAAAATGAAAATTGGAGAAACCCAAGAAGGTATAATTTTGCATATGGAGGGAAAATTTGTAATAAAAGAAAGAATTTGGAGCATTTTTTGATATCTAGGTTTATTGTATTTGCATTAGCATTGGGTGTAGAGCCTCCATGAGGGTTTGAACTAGAAATAATCTTTCAGGAACAAAATCTCTTGGGAAAGAGTGGAGCTGGGCCTAGCCCCAACACCTAGTGACAAGAATTTATTGTAGAAATTAGTTGTTTTCTCAATATTGGGTTAAATTATTGGGTTAGTTTTAACTGATCAAAATTGGTGGAAATAGATAAGAATTACCAGTTAGCTGATTGGTGCCTTACAATGCAATATTCACCATTCTCTATCCTCTAGTTGGTAGTACATCTCATAATCTAGTCTTTGAAGCACCCGTCATGGACATGGGTGAGAGAAACAATAGATTTGTCGATAGAAATCAAGAAATCAGAGTAGAAATTAGTGTTTTATCACAGTCCAGGATAGATCAAAAATTTTGATGAGGAAACTTCTCACAGCCCTGGACGTACGAGTTCAATATAGAGCTCCATATCTTCTTCTATTGTACGGAAGCATACAACAACAACACTAACACATATTTCAGTCATGTTTGTGGTATCAGAAACATACTAATTACATAGGAGGAAATTGGGACTTGACACCATATCTTCCATTGTGTATTTATCGGGAAATTAGATTTATACTGCAGGCATCCTACTACGGTCATTAGTTGCATTGTTTTACATTTGGAATAAATTAAAATTGTTCTCAAATTTGGTGTCATAGAGTTTGTAGTAGTTTGCAGTAGTTGTCTTAGTATTGATTTATTTATTTAAGCATTGTAATCAACATATTTCAAAAACCCAAAAATTAAAAAAAAAAGAAAATTGATCAAATTTCATCTGAAGGAATCAGGAATTAGCCAAAATATTAGAATTGTAAAATTCCATTTTCTAGGGGTGGTTATTATAGTGGCATCAGAGCATACTTTCCTCCGTCTTATTGGGGTGTGCAAAAATGTCTACAATGGAAAACTCCATATATGAGTTAAAAAAAGGACTAATTAATTTGATGGAGGATCCATATATTAAAAGGGGATTTGTAAAAATAGTCACAAATTTCAAACATAAGAAAGAGATAGAAGATAAATAAACCATCAATCAAGAAGAGCATTCAAAGGGATACAAGTTAGCACATACAAAGTTGTTTCGATTCCTGAGAGGTAACCTGATTTATCTTCAGTTGAGTTGACCATGAGAATGAGGATGATGACCATGATAACTTGGATCAATAGTACACCATTGAAAGTGATGGTGGGGATGCACAAGATAGTTTGAACACTGATTGATTCATTTATCAAAGGGATGGTAAATTTCTATTTATACCCTTACCATAGCAACAGTTCAGCTTCTTGACAAAATCAGAGCTAAGAATCCTTCTATAACCCATTATTTGAGATGGATGTTGAGGAGCTATGTGAAAACCCATTTTATGAGATAGAAGGTGGAATATCACTTGGCTCTAGCATTGCACATGGAAAAGATAATATGGTATTAGTTTTGAGAGATAACTCAGGCCATGGGTAAGAACATGATTTTCAATATGAGGGTGATCCTATTCGACATCATGGGATGCTTGGTTACCCTCCAAGGAGACCATTGGATTTCATATATGTAGATTAAGAGGTAGATCTAGAGTGCATTATAAGGCTCGTTATAGCACTTGGGAATGTGGTTTCTTAATATGGCGCGTTGGTCCTTGGGAATCAATTTTGGTTTGGTGTCCATGTTGGGGATTCTCAACAAGAAGTAATGGAGGTGGTTGGGAGTCATAGGGTGACCCTTGGAGATATGAGGATGAAATTTTTAGACTTACAAGTGTTTCTCACCTTCTTACTAGCCACTATGTATTTCATTGGTTTCATCTACATGTGGATTTGAGAGAGTCAGTCAATAAGGATTGGAGCATTGATAAGATTAGTACATTTGAGTTTTTTTTGTGGAAAGATAATGCCCATATATTTAGTTTTGAGATCACTAATTAGTTGTAGATCGGTCTTATCATTTTATCATTTTCCCTTATACCGAAGACTTGGCAAGCTCTTCTTGGTCAAGGTAGCGAGAGTTCACAATTTTAGACTTTGTGGAGGTTTTTTGGAGTCACTTATGAGGTAATCTTGCGCATAGTATTTCTCAACATTCATGTTAAGATTGAGGGCCACTCTTTATCTTGGAGAAGAGTGATAAAATTAGTGATATCAAATTGTATTTCATGAGTTTTAGTTATGGGTAGTTGTAGAATTCAGTTGCTTCATACCTACCACACACCAAGAACTCATTTGATATTGGTGTATCTTGTAAGACTTGACAATGTTACACCTTGGCGTTGGATAGAAGTGAAAAACACATAAGCTATTGAGGATTCCCAAGGAAACATAAGGAAGGGTACAATTGATTCCAAATTTTTGGTTAAGTATAGTAGTGTCATACCTTTCTATTTACTTAAAAAATGCAGCACATAGGCTAACCCTGGGAGCTACACTTGCAAGAGAACATAACATTATGGAGGAAGGTGTATTGGAGGATAGAAGGATGAGACACAACAACATTTATGTTATACTGATCTATGACAGTGGTTTTGATTTACCGATTTGAAACATGAGTCATTTCTTTCAACATAACCTTGAGTGGGGAATTTTAATCATGATGATGATAGTATGGAGTCTTCTTCCATTGTTGGCATTCATATAGGATATAGTCATCAGGTTTTATTTGTGTACCTAAGACACAAGGAGACCATGTTAGGACAATTTGATAGGGTAGAGTGTGCATCTTCCTTACATCAAGGATTCCTAGTAGAGGTATTTACCCAAGTGTGGAATACACTTGGGGAGATGAGGGGACAAGGGGGATGTGATTTTAGAGAGAAGAATGGCATTGGTGTCACAACCCTACATGATGGAGTTTTACTTCATAAGTTAATGGGAGATGGTTGTCCCACTACATGGAACATATACTTATTTCATAATTTTTGGAGGACATCAACAACACATGACATTGGAGGCATTCCATATGTTATTAGGGAAATAAGATTCATTTTGTTTGAATTTTTTTGAATTATAACAGTAGTCTACTACGATTTAGCATATTCTTTTTTGGCACCTTTAATGAAAACTCATCACATGTTTGTGGATTTACTCGGAGTTAAATGGATAGTTGGCATTGATGACATGATGAGGATTAAAGAACCACATGACCTACAATGTTTGTCAGCATGTAGTACTTTTCTTTGTTTCCTAACATCATTCCTTTGTCACATTTGGATAGGATATATGATATATGTAGAAAACATCATGTAACATGTATAGGACAACAACATGTCATGTTTGTACCTTTGGATGGGAACTCTCACATTGGTGGTTGATGATGGTTTAATACCACTCATTATAGATCTTTCATTTTTGTCCTTTAGGATATTAGCTAGTTGGAGAATTTGGGAAGTTTGGGATCATCCACTTTTTGTTGGAGGTTGGTATAGTGATGAGATTTTATTTTCTTTTTATAGTGGTGGCACTAGTTGTATTTTTTAGAGAAAGAGTTTCAGTTGGATGAATGTTATTCTAAATTGTACCAGAAGTATATGGTGGAAGGGGATAGTTGATTATGTACCCATAATGATCTTTCTTCACATCCATGAGAGATTATTCCCTTTGGATGGACATATGGTGTTGGCACACTCCTGGAGGATGTTTGGTTGAGCACAATGAGTAGGGTTAATCATTTTTCTCAAGGTTTTACCTTTGTCACTTGGGAAATAAGTATTGTTGGAATTAAGGAAAACTAAGAGGGGGGGTGAATCAGTGTTCTACAATTTTTAAATTTATTAATTTTATCCTTTATCCACTTAACACATATAATCAAAAGAAAGATGCAAAAGCATAACAAAAACAACCATAACACCAATATTTTAATGTGGAAACCTAGTTAAGGGAAAAACCATAGTGGGGATGAACCTACAATATGAATGCTAGTCCTACATACATTTTTCATTTCCTTACACTCCTTTGAGATCAATGGAAAAGCTGGGAATCCTCATACCAAAATTTATACTAAGATCATGTAAATAGATGAAATGTGTACAAATAGACTCCCCTAACTTACATGAACTTAAATATATCTACACAAATATTTTTCAATAAGCTCAAATCATTGTTCCAACCATTCTTGAGACTCTCCAACACTAAAATAATGATCAGGAAAGAGATATGCTTGCATTTCTACAATTTGATGATCTGAAGGGTCATTGGTGACCATGGCATCCTTGGCTTCCTTTAAATAGTTGAACATTGTTTCCAACTTTGGAGAAATTAGACTCTGAAGTTCACCAACTCTACCAAGAATCATATCCCTTTCATACATTAGACCCTTAATTTTGTCAACCAATGATATGACTTGACCTTCTTGATTAGTTACAGACACAGTTAAGGGATCAAAAGGCTAAGACATATCTACTAATAGCTTCTCATTCTCCTTAATATTCTTCTCAATATCCTCAACAAATTTAGAAAATGATAGACAAGATTTATATACACTTCCACATTTAGATTGGGCATTTTGAATACTCTTTACAATATTATCCAGTAACATTCTATCATTTTCTACCATTACCTTCAACATACTAAATCTATTGGCATCAAATTCATTTTGAACTCTTGTCTATGTTGCCTTCTCTAAAGATTCAAAGTGAGTACTTACAGAATTTATGAGGCTCTTCAATTGTCTACAGGGAGAATCAAATGTATCTTTGACAGATTTAGGCATAATCTTTTCTATAACATAGGATGCAAGATTGAGCAACTCACTGTCTTCCAAGTGGGATCTCAATATATCCTCTCTTTCCTTGGCTTGTGCAAATGATGTGTAATGCCCCAAAAAAGAGAAAAAAACAACTACGAAATTTTTTCTAAACCTAATGTTTAAACTTCTAAAGTGAGCACAAATGCAACTATGTTTACTGAAGTCTACACTAACTAGATTAAGCTTGAATAAGTTAGGTGAATTCAAGGAGCCAGTTGACTAGGTTTGACCAATTCTGCAAATGGGTCAAACCCTAATGTCAACTAATGTTGTTTTTCATGAGTGGGTCTGACCAACTAACTAGGGTTAGTAGTGTAAAAACATTATAATCCTGGTAAAACTAAATGTGTTTTAACCATCAGGTGATAGAGAGTATGACCCTAAAGTAGTGTCTAAACTAATAGTTAAGTGTTTAATCCCTGAAGTGTTATCCAATTCGGTTTACCAAACAGAGGTTGACTTGTCTAAACAAATTAATAAAATCCAATAATTAATATAAATAATGAATTTAGAATAATGTTAGATATATTCACTTGAACAGATTTAAGTCCATTTAATTCAATGTATTAAATAAAACTTTACAATTATACAATTTGAAATAAACTTAATTATCACAAGTTATAATTCATCAAATGAGAAATAAATCATGAATTTATTACAACTAATTAAGGGATACTTAAAATAAAATTAATAATTTAAACGCTAAAAGAAATCATCAACAACCCTTTAAATATTAATTTCATTATATCGCTATCATTTAACCATAATAATTAGCTCACTAAAATAATAACCCCTTCAAGATCTTTTAACCTTAAGACCTACAACATAGTCTAATTACTAAATTAACTTGAATAACTTTTAATTAACTAAAAAATAATACATATAAAGATGGAGAGCGGGAGAGCGGGAGGGAGAAGAGGAGGAGGGTCGACGGGTGTGAATTTGAATTCCAATTTAGGCAGGAATTGTGAAACTGGAAGGAATCTTGCGAATAATGTGGCAGGGGAATAACAGAGGAGGGTGGAATGCCAGGTGAGAGCTCCACCAAATAATCAGATGAGGATAAGGACCCAGATGATGCTCATTCCCAAGTAGGTGGGCCATAAAATACGATAATTTCTGGTAAGTTTTCCTTTGTCAGGAGTGCTGGTAATGTTTCTGTTGGATACCCTGCTAAAGGGAGTTGGTCATCTTTTTTGGGGGTTAAACCAATGGGAAAGTCTTCCTTTCCTTTTATTAACAATATTTCTGAGCTGGGTAAGGGAGTATTTGGCATTTTACTCCCTGATCCCCTTGTGGACCACACCGTATCCAAAATGGCATTTACACTAGTAGGAAAATTTACTAGGTCAAGGCCTAATATTGATATGGTTAGAGTCTTTACTGCTAAAAAATGGAAGCTTAAGGGGCAAGTAGATATTGTGGCTATGTCGAAAGGTTTTTTCTCTTTCATTTTTTCTAGCATGGAAGATCTATCAAGAGTTCTATGTTTGAGATATATATATATATATATATATATATATATATATATATATATATATATATATATATATATATATATATATATATATATATATATATATATATATATATATATATATATATATATATATCTGTGTGTGTGTGTGTGTGTGTGTGTGTATTTTGAACATATACAGATTGAATGATTATATTTTATTTTATAACACAAACTGATAAATCAATTTAAATTTTCTTTTGAATGCTAAATGAAATAAATATTTTTCCCCATTTAAATCTAAATATTTATTTTAGAACTAACATATACATATATTTCTTAGAATTTAACGGGTATACGTATAACATAATCTTGAATACATATTATATATTTATTTATTAGAACTTAATATATAACATATTTAAAATACTTAGAGAACTAAATAAATTATACCAACGAATTTTAATATATATATATACATATAATTATTAACCAAATGGGTACTTTAATATTGTTTTAAATAACAAGGTCTTTAATCTTAGGGATAATAATAATACCATATGGAAAGGTTGTTGACCTCAACCTACCAATTGGAAGTAGATAAAAGAAACATGAACATGATATTAAATCTATTTTTATAACAAGTCAATAATAATTAATGTTATTTCTTAACTTCATATAATAAACCTTTTAGGCCTATATTCAAGTTTGGCTTACCTATCCCAAAATTTAAACTTCTACATGTTTATTCTAATGAGGAAAAAAATATACAATTATCTTCTTAGTATATAATAGTTTATTCTATGAAAAATAATGTGGTCTTATAAAACTTCCTTAAATTTTCCCTTTTAATCATGGATACAAAGAAAAATATAGAAATTCAAATAACATTTAAATTCTAAATTTAATAGGACAAAATTCTTAAACTAAACTCAATACAAGGAAAGTGGGGAAATTTAACAATTTCAACAATTAAGTAACTATAATGGTTCTTTCTTATTTTATTCAACAAAAGAATCTTTACAACTTAATACTTTACAATTTTCCCAAAATTTCTTTAATCCATGAAGGATCTTTTACAAGGAACTAGAGAAGAGAACGTATGAAATCAAGTCCTTCTAGGTTTAGCAAGGCCACACATAATCTCCATCAATTCCTACAATAATACCATTGGTTGACCATGCAAGCTCACCTCTGAACCTAGGCCTTTTAGGCCACCCCCGAGCTAGGGGTTTCAGAAACCAACGGGAGCCAAAAGTTCAACACAAGACAAACATGAAGACACACATAAAATATACTCCCAACCAAGGTTTACTAGGCCACAAAATAGGACCTAAAACACGGGGTGAAGAGGGCTTACTCATGTGGAGATAGCCAACCTAACAAATTGCAAAAAATGGAATAGGCCACACATGGGCACTCCTATTTTTACAAACTTACATAATACATTCATGGCTTCAAGCCATCAAATTTCTCCTTATTATCCCAAATGCCCTTGGCATGGTTGACATCATGGGGACTTTCCCACCTATGTACATCCCTCCACACATGGGAGACTTTGCACATCATGGAAGCCTCTAAACCTTCACCCCATCAAGATTACTTCTCCCTCCCAAGGGTGAGTGTGCCTTGATGAATCCCATAAAATGTACAACACATAAAAAAAAACAAGACTTGCATACCTCCATGGAAACCCATGGAGTTGAAACAAATAACATGGAATTCTCCATTAACACATCTTAAAGCTTTTACAAGTTCAAAATAAATTACTCTACAAGTGCTTAAGAAAATTCCAACCTTAAGTCCAAGTCACGGTGAAAATGAAGGATTTGAGAAAAAATGAAGGATTTGAGAAGATTTCTCCCTTTATGTCTTTTTCCTTCTCCAAAACTAAGTGTCTCTAAGAGTAGAGAGTGAGTGAAGATATGTCACTTTCCTCCCCAAATCTCCCTAAAAAGGCTCTAGCCTAGGAATATCTGATTCTTGCATTAATGAGGAAGCCTCTAGAATTTTCCCTTCCCCTTTTAAGTCAAGGCCCTAATAAATGGTATTAATGGCTCACATGGGAATGATAGAATACTTTTCCCAAAATTATCAAACTCTCCAATTTTCACCACTTTGAAGAGGGCATATTTTAGGGGTGTCATAAATGAGTATAAAGGCTCTTAATGGGTTGAAATTACCCTAAGGTACCAAGTAGGGTCATCAAAACTAACCCTAAATACCTTTTGGAAGCCTATTTGGTCATCCTAAACTGCACTTGAATTTAACCTTGGAATTTCAACTCCCTTGACCCAATCTAATCTTCCTAAACCTTAGGGTATGCATGGGTACTACACTAGGTAACCCCTGGGTCATGACTAGGTCTACCCTAGTTACATTTACTATCCATGCCAACACACATAAACATAGGTGTCAAGTGACACCACATAATATATTAGACATGACCTATTTAAGATTTACAAAATTAATTTAAATACAATCATGCTACATACTTTCACGAATAAAATACATAACGAGGTCCATGTCTCTTCACAGACAGGACCTTAGAATTACGATGGATACATATAGGTTAGTTTTTGAAACCCCAAATTTAATACCATGGTCAACTTCCTGCACACTCATTGCACACATCAGTAAGTCCAATAAATCCACATATAAACATAACAGATTACATAATGTAACACACACACCACTTACATCTGCATTCCATTACACATTGGTAATTTAAACAATATCTACATTTTGATATATCCTAACATGTATATCTCTCACAATGCATCATTTAAATTTAACTATAAAAATAATTGCATAATTAACCATATGATATCACCTGAATAGGTTCACTTCAAACATAATGTGTAATAATATGGTATGGGATCTTACAGATCCTCAAAAATAACATATGTCTCAAAGTATCCAAGATTCTAATAGCATCATCTGAAAACATAAACAAGGAAATATAGCGCTAAGCTATGATGGGCTGGGGTAGGCCTCACATCCACCCCCTCTAGGCATGAACATCCTCCTAGAGTTCATCGAAGAGGTGAGGGAACTGAGACCTCATTTGTGTTTCATCCTCCCATGAAGTTGTGACCTCGTCATAACAATCCCATTGGACCCTAACCTGGTCTAGTGCCCTGCCTCGAAGTGCCAGGGTCTGTCAATCCAATATACAAATGGGCTCCAAAGCTAGCTATCCATATGAGTCTACCTGCAAGGCAGCCCAATATATCACATGAGTCTCATCATAAACATAATTTCTCAAAACTAAAACATGAAACACATTATGGATGCGTTACAGGATAGGTGGAGAAGATAAATGGTAAGCAACTGGTCATATCCTCTCAAGGATCTCAAAAGGTCCAACAAAATGAGGTGCAAGTTTACAGCCCTTTCCAAAATGGATTGGACTCTTACATGGTCACACTATTAAAAAGACCCTGTCTCCCACTAAATAGGCTTGATCTATCCTTTTCTCATCATCATACTTCTATCTATCTTGGGCCTCTCTGAGATGTTGCCTAATCAAGGTTACCTGCTACTGCATATCCCTGACTAGCTCAAGACCAATGGAAATTTTTTCCTCAATCATATCCCAACTAAGTGGTGTCCTACAAGGTCTACCATAAAGATCATGGAAAGGAGGCATACCCAAGGATGTATGATGACCATTTTTATAGGAAAACTCAACTAAATGCAGGTATTCCTCCCACCGGGTCTGATGGTCCATAACATACATGTGAAGCATGTCTTCTAATACCTGATTGACCCTTCCGGTTTGTCCATCTATCTAAGGATAATAGGTCATACTGAAGTTGATCCTAGTACCCATAGCTTCATGTAGTTCTCTCCAAAAGGATGAAGTGAAGAGATAATCTCTATCCCAGATGATCTTACGAGGTATGCCATGCAGTCTAACTATATCTCGCAAGAACACCTCTTCCACTGATGTTGCGGTAAAGGTAGTTCACACTGGTGAAAAGTGATCCACATTGGTCAACTTGTCAACTATCACCATGATGGCGAGATGACATAGGAAGACTGTTAGGAATGGTCCCAAGAGATAACTGAAAGGGGGGGGGGGTGAATCAATTATCTACAAGTTTCAATTATTTATCCAATTAAGTATACTTAAACTTTAAGCATAAACACAATGAAAGAACACTTAAACGCAACACCAATTTTTGGTTATGGGGAAACCCAAATAGGTAAAAACCTTGGTGGGAATTGACACCCACTAATAAACTGCACTAGTGTGTCATGCCCAAAATTTAGGGCAAAATACACAAAACAATTTTTTTTTTAAAGATACTAACTAAAGGGTTGCGTTCTCAGGTGCACTAAAACACGAGAAAGAAAACACCAACTAAATACACTTAACTAACAAGAGGATTTGTGGCACGCGCTGGCTTTTCGACCTCCCCTATACGTTAGGTGCACTTGGTCGATGAAACCACTAGCTAAGGTTAATCATAAAGAGACTACGAGGGAGAAATCCTTAAGTCAAATAACTTCAAAAAGATAATAAGACAATAACACTAAATTAAATTATTAATATTAAATTCCCTTAGTTAATTTTATAAAAGAATAACGTGTAACATGCGACAATTTAAAATATTAAAATAATGCCACCATTTAAAATTCAATAACAATAATTAGTGAGCTTACTATATTACCTAGGTTCCACCTAGGGTTTATAAGATAATCTCCTTCCTAACAATGAACTAAAAGCCATTGGAATTAATAGCGCACCAGTTAATATTGGTTAATTAATTGAATTTACTTTAATAAACTATGCTACCAAAATGTGAAAATATATTGAGGAAAAATTCACCCACCCAACTCAAATAATAAATAATGAACTAACTAAGAGGACAAAAAAAATCAACGCACACATAATGAATGATTTGAAATTAAAAGTCTAAATAAAACCTTATCCAAAAATCATTTCAAATCCTAAAATAATAGGGAAACTTTGAAAATAAAAAAGGCATTCATTTGATAAATAGATTCACATAATTAAAGAGTTAAAAGAGGAGGAAAACAAAAGTCGAATACATTAATTATTTATTGACTCATTAAGAGGTATCAAATTTCAAATTAATAAAATAAGAAATTTCCTTATGGCTACTTGGCCATCCCTAACCCTAATTCAAAATTAGGGTTTAGGCCAAATAAAACATGGCCCAAAACCCTAACTTCATTGTTGAAGGGTTTGCAAGTTGGGCCAAAGAACCATGAAGATTCGGAAACTTCTAAAGAAAAAAAAAAGAGTATACACCCAAGCATACACAGGTGCATATACAAATAAGTGTGTATATACCCCTGTGCATTCTTGAGTACATACAAGGGGGCTACAACTCAAGAAGAAATCAAATCTACGATACCGCAAAGAGAAATCAAGGTCTGAGGGTAAAATCATTGTGCTTCCTTTGCATGCATCACAAGATTATTATTAGGATTAAGCTTTCCAGAAGATTAAAATCTGGATCATGTTTACTAGAGTTTTTTGGTTAAAGTTTCAAGTCCAGGTATATTAATTTTGCTCTGTAATCCGGCATCAATTTTATTTTATCTCTTTTATGATTACAGGCAACTAAATGTATGTACTACGTTAGAATTCATTAGTACCAAATAAGTTATGCTTAAGAAAAAACAATTTTACATACACAAAAGAAGGACCTACTAAATCTCTTTTTTTATTTTTTCCATTTTCCAAAAGTGTCTCAATTTACATTCTAGCATATAAAATTTCATTATAAATAAAATGGCCAACTTCTTTATAAAATAAATAACCTAGAGATTCTTTTATCTACAAAGCATTTCATACACTCAAAATTAACCTATAAAACAAAATACCTTATAAACAAAAATGACTTTATAAATAAAATTAACTTTATTAAATAAAATAACTTTATTAAGTAAAAGTAACTTTATTAACAAAGCTATTAATAAACAAATAAAATAACTTTATTATCAAACTTTCAACAAGCAGAAAAAATATACTTTTATTATTCAAAAGGTTTTATAAAGAAAATATTTTTTTTTAAAAAATCACTTTTCCATAGCTGTACCTACTTGTCGTCGTAGCGGACCGAGCTGGCCTGCTTAGTGGGTACTGGCGGGCTGTCATCGCCGTGCGGTGAACAATCACCGCCATGTACTAGCGGACCTGCCACTGCTTACGATGGTCAGGCCACCGCACAGTGTCGTGCGGTGACTGTCACCATGTCGATGTACAGTGTCGTCAGGGGGTCAACACACGGCCCCAAAAAAATTAATAAAATTTCCTTGTTTAAAAATTTTTTTTTTTAATATGAAATTTCGTTTGGAAGATTTGTTAATTAGTTTTTTTTTAGAGTTTTATTTAATAAAATATTTCGGTGATGATTTTGGGTAGTGTAAAAATAACTCCTAACATATATTTTTTCTTTTGATCTAATTTATATAATTATATTAATATATATATAAATATATATGTGTGTGTGTGTGTGTGTGTGTGTGTGTGTACATATATTTTTTATTATATTATATAAGTTTATTCATAATACATATATAAGATATATATTGAGACATGCAAGAATTTAAGCATAGCTTAAATATTATGTATTTATTATACCCTATACTTGCATGATAATATACTAGGGATTTTAATAACTTATGCACTATACATATGAAAACATATAATTATGTAGCTAAATTAACATTTACCCTTTTCCTATGCATATATTCAAATTATCACAGAATTATAGAGATGGAAAATCAAAATCTCCAATATAGAAAAACTGAGCCTTTTAAGGAGAGAAGGAATTTTCTTCCATACTTTGTACTTATTTTAAAATTGATTAATAAATCTATTCTTTTAGAAATAATAACAACTATATTCGCAAACATTTATTTTATTTGGAACTTTTCATAACATGGAAAATAAATCCTCCTGTAAGGGAATGCTTAAACAATATGTATAAAATTTCTTTGGAAATGAAATGATCACATTAGATTTATTTACATAGAGTAATGACATCTTTTTTTTTTGCAAGTAGAGAATCAAACAACAAACATACCACTTCTTTCATCCAACTTTAATTAACATTACTAACGTTTCTTTTCTACATAAAGTAAGGACATTACATCATTCTCATATTCATCTTAGTACAAGAATGGAGGAATAAATAATCTAACTAAATATTACAAGCATTCATATGCTAGGCTCTTCAAAATAGCCTTTTTAAAACAACTTCCACAAGGGCATCAGCAAGCCAATCTTAATTAACATGAGGAAGATCTATCCAACTCTCATTTGCCTCCAAGAAAACCAACAAGCCTTAACCATAGAAATCTGCAAAACTAATTAAACAGACCATGGAGGCTCACCTCCCAACCTAGGCCATTGCATGGCCACCCTCGAACTAGGGGAAACAAAGATGGATAGGGGATTTACAAACATACATCAAGCACATATACAAAAAGAGCACTAGCAATTAAACAAAGAACATCAAATTCTCTTCCCATGGCTATGCACACAATGGGTCACCATGGACCCATAGTAGGGGTGAAGGTGAAAGCTACCCAAATAGGAGAATGCCAAAAAGATATAAGAATAAACTTGCATTCAATAAGGCTTCAAAATCTGCTCAAATTGCCTTCACAAGGCCAAAGAAATCTATATTCAACCCTTCTCATAATCAACACAATAACAACACCCTTATGACCCCCAATTTATATACACAAGGATGGCAACATGGATGCCCATAAATCCATACCTTATCCCCTTCCTCCTAGAGGAAGGACTCTACACTAGATGAGTAGTCCCAACTTTTTCCCTTCACCCATCAAGACTCTCTTCCCTCCCAAGGGTGAGTTTGGCCTTGCACACCCCAAATAAGACAATGCAACAAAAGAAAGGAAAATCCACATGCATGCATAAACCAAGATACAACATTTACTTACAACACTAAGTATTCATAAAATGCAAGAAATAGATTATGCACATAACGTTAAGACAAAGTTTTCAAGATCCAACCTCAATCCAAGCTAATGGCAATGAGGGTTGAGATGAGCTTTCTTCAACTAGACTCCTCCTTTTTCTATGCAACAAACAAAATCCTCCAAAAACAAAACAAGATCCAAAATCTCACAAACTCTCAAGTCTCCAAAAATTGGAGAGTGGGCAATTACCCACAAATTTTCCCTCCATTTCCTTAAGAAGACAAACCCTAATCCTTTCAAACAAGAGGGAGAAATTCAAATTCAAAATTCTCAATAAGGAGTGGGCTTGACATGCCTCTTCCAATTTCGTCACTTTTCAAAAGAGCATCTTTTGGAAGGGCAAAAATAGTCAAAATACATCATAATGGTCAAAATTTGACCCCCAACACATGGCACCACTATGGGGTAACCTATTTTTAACCTCCATTACCTTAAATGGTCACTAAATGCCAATCAAAAGACCACTCAAAGATTGCATCCGAAAATGAAAGAGATTCCCACTCATGGCTCCTAAAAATAGAGACCACTCACACACATAAGGTACTTGGGCATGCCAACTCACATGACATATGTCAATTGACACCACAAATAAATCACATTACAACACAATACACATGGCATGCCAAGTAGACTAAAATAATAAAATAAAATAAACATAATCAAATAAATACAATCATGCATCACTTTAAAACTATAAACATTATAACGAGGTTAATTTCTCCCCTTGGAGATAACCTTGGCTTGACAAGATTTTACAAGTATCCATCTTTAATTTCCCCTATATAAACCATGGTCTTACCTGTACACTTGACAAAATATCAGTAGCTCATGTAAAGTTAATAACATATAAAATACATCATAAATAATCAAACTCAAGTACATCATATAGTCCAACTACATCCACACTTTATCACAAGAAAATCACTTACTTCTAATAATACATTTCTTAATTTCAAATCAAGCTATTTCAAGAACATAAATATATCAATTAACCTAATTTATTAACCATGATTATCTCACATAAACTCTTCTTGTATAAACATGAAATTATGGCATAATATTCTAAATTAAATAATTCATCAATACCAAAAGTCAAGACCTAATAATCCAATGTGAAAATAAGTCCTAAATTATTTACAAGCTACATTTCAAATGATTCACTTTTCTTGCATTATTATAACATCAAAGTGTTATATGCGAAATCTCCCACTCAACATCAAGACCTAATAATCACTTTTTTATTAATACATGTCTCAACATAAAATAAATTCAAATGGTCCTTTATGTAAGCATTCATACCCAAATAGAAACATTTCAACATTCGGTAGTGCTACACTCACACCTTTCCTACTGCATTACCTCTAGAGATTACATACACATGGGAAACAATATTTAACTATATATATATATATATATATATATATATATATATATATATATATATATATATATATATATATATATATATATATATATATATATATATATATATATATATATATATATATATATATATATATATATAACCCTTTTATTATTTAAACTACCTTATTCCAATACAATTTCTATAAAACATGCACTTGATAGTATTATCACAAAGATCCGTTGAATTCAATTAAATCTTATTTTAAACACAAAGCATCCTAGGATTTTGAGTTTATAAGTAACATGAAAAGAGTACGTCACAAATGGTGATCAAACCTCTATCCACCAAGACACAAATCATAATGCAACAACATAATTTTCTAATTATTGAGTCTATTATGCAAAAAGATAATACCAAGATAGAATCTCTTAAAACACTTGACATGACTTCGAAAGATAATCTCCTGATAAACATAAGGAAAATCTGAGCAAAGAGCATCTCATGATGCCATCAACCATAATGTGGGTAACAGTCACTGCATCCACATGAATGACTCATCCCTACTCTAAGGGTCTCCAGAATATGATTCAAGACCATATCCTACGTCTTCTAGTTCATGTAGAATGTCGATACATGCTCCAAAACAATCCTCTTGGTGGATTCTCCCTCACATAGGACCAACATGACCTTACCCTTCGAGAGTGACAGTCGAAACCACACCATTAGGTTGTTCGTGCAAAGGGTGTAAACAAGGGAGGCACTACATCATCGCCCCAAGGACTAGGCTTACTCCTGGAAGCTGACAAGACAAACTAAAGAGGATGCTACATGGGCACAAACCAGCTGTCTTAGGAATACCTCAAAATAATTCATCCTCTAGAGGTTCCTCAATAAATAGCATAAAGCCCGCACAAGGGGAACAACTTATTAATAGGATAGCATTATAAATTCATAACCCAAGGAGTGTTACCCCACAAAATCTAGGGTCATCAAGGCCCACCACATGGATCGGATCTCTAAAGTGGTCTAAGTCACACCTAACAATATATCAAACCACACTACAAAGAGGAACTTCCCAAGCTTCCAAAACACATTCAAGGTGTCTAGGATGGTCCTTGAGAAAACATGCTAAATCCATTGCAGAAAGAAAGGTTTCTACACCCTCATGAAAGACATAAAAGAAATTTAAACTCAAGTGGAATTACCTTACTAATTCGTATCATTACCAAATGAGGTTTTCTCAACCTCCAACTATTGGCTAGAGTCACAATCCCTTGATAGCCTCCCTTGGCATGGCCTTACCAATATCTATTTCCAAACAAGAAGTGGCTCTTGCACAAGGATAACTTTCAATCTAAACTCTAGATGTCATCAAATCCCAACATGATCCTTCTAGACTATGGACCTGTACCACCACTATACTAAATACAAGGGCGCATCTCATTGTTTCCTTCCTGGTTTCCCCCCCTCTGTACATACTGCCAAGGATCCTCAATAAACTAGGTAGAGTCACAAACATAAGACTAGCCAGCAAGTTAAAAACATTTGGAATAGTCACCAAGAACCAATAGAAAGGTAAATCCTAATAAGATGTCTATTTATTTCAACAAAAAATTCAAAAAAAGGACATGAACTCATTATAACAATAAAGGAAGTATTTCATAATCAAAGAAAGATAGTTTGGTGACTATTTCCAGATATAAGAAATAACCAAAATATGCTAGCCCACACAACATGAGGAAAATTCCTCTACAAAAGATAGATGAAATGAAAGGAATATAAATAAATCAAGGAGCCATCCACAAAACATTACTACAAAATTCAGTCATGTAAGAGGGAGGAATCACCACAGGACACTGAGGACACCGCTTAAAGAAAAAACTTTGAGATCAAAACCACCACATACGGTACCTAATAGAAGCATCACTACAATACTGATAGATGATACAATATCCTAATCCTAACAAACTTATCTCTCACCCTGTTGCAGCAACCTCACTAATGAGATACAAAGAGTTAGACAGTTGCTTTCAACCACCCCCACAAAAGTAGAGAGAACTACTCGAAAATGAAACATGAACCTCAGACTCTAGGAAGGGGTTCTCTAAGTGATCCAAGATAATGTTAGAACTCCCACAAGGTTCTTCCCAAAGCTAGGGTACGCACAACTTACATCACCACACTGGAATAGGTTTCTACAATAAAGCATCATTCAAGGGTGTGGTCAAAATCTCCACACAATACAATGGTAGGAAAAAAAAAATTCATCTACATAGATGACATCATAGAATGAGTGGAGGGGTAAAGCATTGCTCACCTGATTCATAATTTGTTCCACAAAATGGATAAACTTAATGAGGGTTTGCACCTCAACAACAACAATACACCCTTCCACAAAAAAACAAGACATCAATGAAAAATCCAATACCAAAAACCATCCTAACTCTCTCACGAGTCATGAACCTAAGCTAATAACCACAACATAATCAATAAAAATTCATGGTGTCATAATCATATAATCTAACAATGCACCGCATTCTGCAAGGAGAAAGCTAAAAGGCTCTTATATCAATCATGGACACCATTCTTGTTCTGACCATACATGGTCATGCTAGAAAGAGAATCGCTAAAGGCTACCAAGAGTGTCGAAGAACTCTAATAACATACACCAACCACCATGCTACACCTAGTGGCATCACTATCATTGTCGTCAAGCCCACCACACTACCGCACATAAAAAGGGTTGCAAGAAACTTGACTATACACAATTATGAACATAATAGGAAGCGCTCCTTCCTAAACCACAAGGTACTTGGTTAGTTTTCTCGAAAGTCTAAGTTGCATCACAAGGGCACCCAAGTTATAGGTCAACTACAGGCTCAAAACATTTAAAACATGGGAGTTCACACCAAAGAGATTGTAGTGGAAATGCATGACCTTAGTCAAGTGCCTATCTCAAAGGTAGTTATGATATTTCATTTCTGGTTAGGGAGCCATTCAGAAAGGGGAAAAATCCCAATTTCCTTCTAGTATCCTCAAGCTCCCTACTCCACCTCCTCATGTGTCGAGGAGCATATCAAAAGACCCTTCCATGTCTATGCACCTGTCGCGCTCAAAAGACAACCTTAAAATTCAAATACAAATGGGAAACGCAATGTCTTAAGGTTCCCAACATTGAAACCGTGCTCTAATACAAAAATGTCATGCCAAAAATTAGGGCAAAACACACACAATAATTTTTTTAAAAAAGATACTAACTAAAGGGTTGTGTTCTCAGGTGCACTAAAACATGAGAAAAAAAACACCAATTAAATACACTTAACTAACAAGGGGATTTGTGGCACGCACTGGCTTGCCAACCTCCCCTATACGTTAGGTGCACTAGGCTGATGAAACCACTAGCTAAGGTTAATCATAAAGAGACTGCGAGGGAGAAATCCCTAAGTCAAATAACTTCAAAAAGATAATAAGACAATAATACTAAATTAAATTATTAATATTAAATTCCCTTAGTTAATTTTATAAAAGAATAACGTGTAACATGCGATAATTTAAAACATTAAAATAATGCCACCATTTAAAATTCAATAACAATAATTAGTGGGCTTACTATCTTACCTAGGTTCCACCTAGGGTTTATGAGATAATCTCCTTCCTAACAATGAACTAAAAGCCATTGGAATTAATAGCGCACCAGTTAATATTGGTTAATTAATTTAATTTACTTTAATAAATTATACTACCAAAATGTGAAAATATATTGAGGAAAATTTCACCCACCCAACTCAAATAATAAATAATGAAATAACTAAGAGGACCCAAAAAAATCAACACACACATAATGAATGATTTGAAATTAAAAGTCTAAATAACACCTTATCCAAAAATTATTTCAAATCCTGGAATAATAGGTAAAATTTGAAAATAAAAAAGGCATTCATTTGATAAATAGATTCACATAATTAAAGAGTTAAAAGAGGAGGAAAACAAAAGTTGAATACATTAATTATTTATTGACTCATTAAGAGGTATCAAATTTCAAATTAATAAAATAAGAAATTTCCTTATGGCTACTTGGCCATCCCTAACCCTAATTCAAAATTAGGGTTTAGGCCAAATAAAACATGGCCCGAAACCCTAACTTCATTGTTGAAGGGTTTGCAAGTTGGGCCAAAGAACCATGAAGATTTGGAAACTTCTAAAGAAAAAAAAGAGAGTATACACCCAAGCATACACAGGTGCATATACAAATAAGTGTGTATATACCCTGTGCATTCTTGAGTACATACAAGGGGGCTACAACTCAAGAAGAAATCAAATCTACGATACCGCAAAGAGAAATCAAGGTCTGAGGGTAAAATCATTGTGCTTCCTTTGCATGCATCACAAGATTATTATTAGGATTAAGCTTTCCAAAAGATTAAAATCTGGATGATGTTTACTAGAGTTTCCAAATTTGGTTAAAGTTTCAAGTCCAGGTATATTAATTTTTCTCTGTAATCCGGCATCAATTTTATTTTATCTCTTTTATGATTACAGGCAACTAAATGTATGTACTATGTTAGAATTCATTAGTACCAAATAAGTTATGCTTAAGAAAAAACAATTTTACATACACAAAAGAAGGACCTGCTAAATCTCTTTTCTTTTTTTTCTTTTTTTTTTTCCATTTTCCCAGAAGTGTCTCAGTCTACATTCTAGCATATAAAATTTCATTATAAATAAAATGGCCAACTTCTTTATAAAAGAAATAACCTAGAGATTCTTTTATCTGCAAAGCATTTCATATACTCAAAAATAACCTATAAAACAAAATACCTTATAAACAAAAATGACTTTATAAATAAAATTAACTTTATTAAATAAAATAACTTTATTAACAAAGCTATTAATAAACAAATAAAATAACTTTATTATCAAAGTTTCAATAAGCAGAAAAAATATACTTTTATTATTGAAAAGGTTTTATAAAGAAAATAATTTTAAAAAAAAAATCTCTTTTGCAGAGCCATACCCGGTTGCCACCGTAGCAATCCGGGCCGGCCTGCTCAATGGGTATTGGTGGGCTGTCACCGTCATGCCGTGAGCAGTCACCGCTGTGTACTAGCAGACCTGCCACCGCTTACAGTGGTCAGGCCACCACACAGTACCGTGCGGTGATTGTCACCGTGTCGGTGTAAACTCCCGCTGGGGGGTCAATACACGGCCCCCAAAAAATTAATAAAATTTCCTTGTTTAAAAAGTTTTTATTTTTAATATGAAATTTCATTTGGAAGATTTGTTAATTAGTTTTTTTTTTAGAGTTTTATTTAATAGAATATTTCGGTGATAATTTTGGGTAGTGTAAAAACAACTCCTAACATATGTTTTTTCTTTTGATCTAATTTATATAATTATATTAATATATATATATATATATATATATATATATATATATATATATATATATATTATATAAGTTTATTTATAATACATATATAAGATTTATATTGAGACATGCAAGAATTTAAGCATAGCTTAAATATTATGTATTTATTATACCCTATACTTGCATGATAATATACTAGGGATTTTACTAACTTATGCACTATACATATGAAAACATATAATTATATCGCTAAATTAACATTTACCCTTTTCCTATGCATATATTCAAATTATCACAGAATTATAGAGATGGAAAATCAAAATCTCCAATATAGAAAAATTGAGCGTTTTACGGAGAGAAGGAATTTTCTTCCATACTTTGTACTTATTTTAAAAGTGATTAATAAATCTATTCTTTTAGAAGTAATAACAACTATATTCGCAAACATTTATTTTATTTGGAACTTTTCATAACATGGAAAATAAATCCTCCTATAAGGGAATGCTTAAACAATATGTATAAAATTTCTTTGGAAATGAAATGATCACATTAGATTGATTTACATAGAGTAATGACATCTTTTTTTTTTTGCAAGTAGAGAATCAAACAACAAACATACCACTTCTTTCATCCAACTTTAATTAACATTACTAACATTTCTTTTCTACATAAAGGAAGGACATTACATCATTTTCATATTCATCTTAGTACAAGAATGGAGGAATAAATAATCTAACTAAATATTACAAGCATTCATATGCTAGGCTCTTCAACATAGCCTTTTTAAAACAACTTCCACAAGGGCATCATCAAGCCAATCTTAATTAACATGAGGAAGATTTATTCAACTCTCATTTGCCTCCAAGAAAACCAATAAGCCTTGACCATAGAAATCTGCAAAACAAATCAAATAGACCATGGAGGCTCACCTCCCAACCTAGGCCATTGAATGGCCACCCTCGAGCTAGGGGAAACAAAGATGGATAGGGGATTTAAAAGCATACATCAAGAACATACACAAAAACAACACCAACAATTAAACAAAGAACATCAAATTCCCTTCCCATGGCTATGCACACAATGGGTCACCTTGGACGCATAATAGGGGTGAAGCTGGAAGCTACCCAAATAGGAGAATGCCAAAATGATACAAGAATAAACCTACCTTCAATAAGGCTTCAAAATCTGCTTAAATTGCCTTCACAAGGCTAAAGAAATCTACCATCAACCCTTCTCATAATCAACACAATAACAACACCCTTATGACCCCCAATTTATATACACAAGGATCGCAACATGGATGCCCATACATCCATGTCTTATCCCCTTCCTCCTAGAGGAAGGACTCTACACTAGATGAGTAGTCCCAACTTTTTCCCTTCACCCATCAAGGCTATCTTCCCTCCCAAGGGTGATTTTAGCCTTGCACACCCCAAATAAGACAATGCAACAAAAGAAAGGAAAATCCACATGCATGCATAAACCAAGATACAACATTTACTTACAACACTAAGCATTCATAAAACACAAGAAATAGATTATGCACATAACGTTAAGACATAGAGTTTTCAAGATCCAACCTCAATCCAAGCTAATGGCAATGAGGGTTGAGATGAGATTTCTCCAACTAGGCTCCTCCTTTTGCTATGCAACAACCAAAATCCTCCAAAAACAAAACAAGATCCAAAATCTCACAAACTCTCAAATCTCCAAAAATTGGAGTGGGCAATTACCCACAAATTTTCCCTCCATCTCCTTAAGAAGACAAACCCCAATCCTTTCAAACAAGAGGGGGAAATTTAAATTCAAAATTCCCAATAAGGAGTGGGCTTGGCATTCCTCTTCCAATTTCGTCACTTTTCAAAAGAGCATCTTTTGGAAGGGCAAAAATAGTCAAAATACATCATAATGGTCAAAATTTGACCCCCAACACATGACACCACTATGGGGTAGCCTATTTTTAACCTCCATTACCTTAAATGGTCACTAAATGCCAATCAAAAAACCACTCAAAGATTGCATCCGAAAATGAAAGAGATTCCCACTCATGGCTCCTAAAAATAGAGACCACTCACACACATAAGGCACTTGGACATGCCAACTCACATGACGTGTCAATTGACACCACAAATAAATCACATTACAACACAATACACATGGCATGCCAAGTAGACTAAAATAATAAAATAAAATAAACATAATCAAATAAATACAATCATGCATCAGTTTACAATAATAAACATTATAACGAGGTTAATTTCTCCCCTTGGAGATAACCTTGGCTTGGCAAGATTTTACAAGTATCCATCTTTAATTTCCCCTATATAAACCATGGTCTTACCTGCACACTTGAAAAAATATCAGTAGCTCATGTAAAGTTAATAACATATAAAATACATCATAAATAATCAAACTCAAGTACATCATATAGTCCAACTACATCCACACTTTATCACAAGAAAATCACTTACTTCCAATACTACATTTCTTAATTTCAAATCAAGCTATTTCAAGAACATAAATATATCAATTAACCTAATTTATTAACCACGATTATCTCACAAAAACTCTTCTTTTATAAACATGAAATTATGGCATAATATTCTAAATTAAATAGTTCATCAATACCAAAAGTCAAGACCTAATAATCCAATGTGAAAATAAGTCCTAAATTATTTACAAGCTACATTTCCAATGATTTGCTTTTCTTGCATTATTATAACATCAAAGCGTTCTATGTGAAATCTCCCACTCAACATCAAGACCTAATAATCACTTTTCTATTAATACATGTCTCAACATAAAATAAATTCAAATGGTCCTTTATGTAAGCATTCATATCCAAATAGAAACATTTCAGCATTCAGTAGTGGTACACTCACACCTTTCCTACTGCATTACTTCTAGAGATTACATACACACAGGAAATAATATTTAACTATATTAGAATATATATATATATATATATATATATATATATATATATATATATATATATATATATATATATATATATATATATATATATACATATATATATATATATATATATATATATATATCTATACATATATATATATATATATGTATATATGTATATATGTATATATGTATATATGTATGTATATATGTATATATGTATATATGTATATATATATGTATATATGTATATATATATGTATATATGTATATATGTATATATATATATATATATATATATATATATGTATATATGTATATATATATATATATATATGTATATATATATATGTATATATATATATATGTATATATATATGTATATATATATATATATATATATATATATATATATATATTTTACCCTTTTATTATTTAAACTACCTTATTCCAATACAATTTCTATAAAACATGCACTTGATAGTATTATCACAAAGATCCGTTGAATTCAATTAAATCTTATTTTAAACACAGAGCATCCTAGGATTTTGAGTTTATAAGTAACATGAAAAGAGTACGTCACAAATGGTGATCAAACCTCTATCCACCAGGACACAAATCATAATGCAACAACATAATTTTCTAAATACTGAGTCTATTATGCAGAAAGATAATACCAAGATAGAATCTCTTAAAACACTTGACATGACTTCCAAAGATAAACTCCTAATAAACATAAGGAAAATTTGGGCAAAGAGCATCTCATGATGCCATCAACCATAATATGGGTAACAATCACTACATCCACAAGAATGACTCTTCCCTACTCTAAGGGTCTCCAGAATACGATTCAAGACCATATCCTACATCTCCTAGTTCATGCAGAATGTCGATACACGCTCCAAAATAATCCTCTTGGTGGATTCTCACTCACATGGGACCATCATGACCTTACCCTTTGAGAGTGACAGTCAAAACCACACCATTAGGTTATTTGTGCAAAGGGTGTAAATGAGGGAGGCACTACATAGTGTATAATGATCCTTGTTAGAAGATCTTACAACCCTATTAGGAGTTGATCTTTACAATGCAATAAGTACAGTGACCTAGTCAAAGGTCAGACCGTGTTAGGAGTCTTTTATGATTGACCCTATTAGGAGTGAGGATGCATTGTCTGAGAGCTCATTGCTCAAAGGGGTGAAGGCTATAACCTTCTGAATAACAGATACACACTATATCTAGATCTTGGTGAACTATGAGGTAGACCTGATGTCTTGATCAGTTCCAATGAATATCATATACTCTTTACTTTGTCACATAGACCTTCTACTGATGGCTCAACACTTCACACTCTCTTCTCTTCTCTTGTCTTTCAACTCTGAACCATGTCTTAGCAATCACAAATGATTGCCTATAAATATCTTCTCTCTAAATGATATAATCAAGTTGGCCCATTAGAACCACCTTGAAATCATATTAGAGAAATAATAACACTCTCCAATAACATTTATGTTGGCTCTACTAAGTACGCAACACAACCTGGGACCCGTCCAAACTAATAAGTGTAGACGCACACTACATATTGTTGGCTCTACCAATTTAACTGATACTTTCTCCTTAAGCTGAATTACATCATGCACTCTTAACCAAACCTTCTTAACTCTTATCTAATCACTAATCCAAGCATGCATATCAAAATGATAGGCGCAACTCCTGTACCAATATAATCTCTGTCGGCTCTTCTAGATAAACATAGGAAACTGCAACTAGTGAATAGCGACTGCATAACTTCACTTCTACTACACATCAGACTCTACATCCATGAATGGAGAAACACTAACATGTCTCCATCACATATCCAAAGGTGTAAGGCTTCATGATAACTGTACAGACAATCACACATAGAACACTGCTTGTAACTCTATCAAGAACACTGCTAACACAAGTTGCTACATAACTGTCTATATAAACAATTAACCTCTGTGTCCATGATATCATGTTGATAACATGTCCATGCTACATATACTCAAATCTTATTGCATAAGTCTTCTACGCATGCTACTTACTATATGTTGTCATCAATGAAAAACATACAATTAGCATTGGCTTGCTAGAAAATCTCCAACAATCTCCCCCTTTGGCATTGATGGAAACATATGGAATGAAAAACACCACCAATCCAAATGATCAATTCTTTTATAACATTCTCTATTTCCTCATCAAAAATCCCCCAAGGATGAATCCTCCATCTACTGCAATATTCTTTAATATTCTCCATTTCCTCAACTGAACTGCTTCCATGACTGAATACTACTCCCTCTTGTTGCTATATATTACTCCTTAATTCTATATGTACTCCCCCTTTAATGATTTTTTTCATAACTATATACTACTCCCGCTTTGACGTCAATGGAAAAGGGTGCCAAACTTTTAAGCTCCAGTACTACTCCTGAAGTAGAGTAGTCAACCATCCATCAGTCACTGAGGACTGATACTCTTTCTACTTTTTGTAAGTAGAATCAAGGAAGGGAATTACTCCCATCTTCTCCATGAGATACTCAAAAGTATCCTTTGGTAAGGGCTTTGTGAATATATCTACTAGCTGATCCTTTGTACTCACATAATCCAATTTGACTTTTTTCTATGCCACTTTCTCTCTTAGGAATTGATACTTAATCTCTATGTGCTTTGTCTTTGCATGCATCATAGGATTCTTTGACATGTTGATAGTGCTAATGTTATCATAATGAATAACAATAGGATAATCAATTTGTCTTCCAAAATCTTTTATCATCTGTTTGATCCAAACAATTGTAAAAAAATTCAAGGCTGCTGTAACATATTCTACTTCTGTTGTTGACTAAGAAATACAATTCTACTTCTTTCTTGTCCAAGTGACTAGTCTATCACCAAGAAATAATGCTCCTCCCGATGTACTCTTTCTATCATCCATGCATCCTACCCAATCTGCATCTGTATATACATGAAGCTCAACATTCTCTGAATTAGGATACCATAGACCATAATCTATAGTGCCCTGCAGATATCTGAATATTCACTTCACTGCCATGAGGTGACTTTTTTTAGGTTCTGTTGCAAATCTTCCAACTATGCCAACTGCATTAGAAATATCAGGTCTAGTTTGAGTAAGATATATGATTTTACCAATCATAGACTTTTACAATGTTATATCTACTACTGGAGAATCATCTTCTTTTGTAATCTTGCATCATGTTATCATAGGTGTACCCACTAGCTTACAATCATCCATCTTGAAATTTTTCAATATCTCTTTCACATATTTAGACTGATTAATGAAAATTTATTTCTCTGTCTATTGCACATTTAATCCTAAAAATTATTTGATAGGTCCAATCATGCTCAGCTCAGACTCGCTCTACATCTTCTTGGCAAATTATGCACTAAGTTTGTCATTACCCCCAAAGATAATGTCATCAACAAATATAGCTACAAGTAGTAAACCTTCAGATGTCTCTCTGATAAATAGATTACAATCTGTTGCTCCTTTCTTGAATCCAATTTTTGTTAGATATCCATCAAGTCTCTCATACCAAGCTCTAGGAGCTTGCTTAAGTCCATAAAGGGCTTTCTTCAATCTACATATCATATCAGGTTTGTTTGATAGGGTGAATCCTTCGGGCTGCTCAATGTATACTTCTTCCTTTAACTCTCCATTCAAGAATGTTGACTTAACATCCATCTGATAAACTTTGATGTTTTTGAATGTTGCATAAGCTAGAAACAACTTAATATCTTCTAATCTTCTAATAGGTGAAAATGTGTCTGAATAATCAATACCTTCTCTTTGCACATATCCCTTGCATTTTAACCTTTCTTTATTCCTTACTACTATACCATCTTCATTCATTTTGTTTCTAAATATCCACTTTGTTCCAATCACATTCTTATCACTAGGTCTTGGGACCAGTTCCCAACTATCATTCTTAATAATTTGATCTAGTTCTTCTTTCATAGCATCATGCCAATCTGAATCATTAAATGCATCTTCAACACTTAAAGGTTCAATCTGAGATAGTATACATACCACTTCATTCTTTTCTTTTGATCTTGTTGTGACTTTCATGGTCTGGTCTCCAATAATGTCATCCTTAGAGTGATATCTAGATGTATACTTTGGAACTTTAGGTGATACTGACTCATCTTCCTTCTGAGTTTCTTATTCACTTGTTTTAGGGTCATTGAATAATACATCAATACTGTCAAACATCTCTTCAACAACTTCTCACTAGTGGAAGGAATGGGTTCTTCTTCAATCATAGGTGAATAATCATGATATCTTTCTTGAACCATAAACTTTTCATCAATCTTAACATGATCACTTTCAATGATCTTCTTCAATCTTAAATTAAAACATCTATAAGCTTTGATTTTAGTAGAGTAACCAAGGAAAATACCTTCATCACTTCTTGCATCAAAATTTCCTATTGATTCATCCCTCTTGATGTAGCACTTGCTTCCAAAGATTCTGAAGTATTTCACTGTGGGAACATTACCAAACCATAGCTCATAAAGTGTCTTGTCTACGCCAGGCCTCAATTGTATTTTATTGACGGTATAGACTGTTGTATTGATTGCATCTCCCCAATAGGTGTGTGCAACTTTTCATTCAATCATGATGGTGCGCGTTGTATCAAGGATGATCCTATTCCTTCTCTCTGCAATCCTATTCTTCTGAGGGGTTCTAGGTGCACTCAAATGTCTCTTTATGCCATGTTCTTCGCAATACTCATAGAATCTGTCAAAGGTGAATTCTCCTCCTCTATCTGATCTTAGACACTTTATCTTTAGTCTAGATTCATTCTCAACCTTAGCTTTGAATATTTTGAACTTCTCAAATGCTTCAGACTTATCTTTCAAGAATGCAACCCACATCATTCTAGAATAATCATCAACAAACAAAATGAAATATCTTTCACCATAGTATGATCTTGTTTTATTTGGTCCACATAGGTCTGTATGAATCAGATCCAACTTGTTCTCTGCTAAATTATTCTTGATTCTGAATGAATTCCTCACATGCTTTCCTGTCACACATTCTCTACAAATAGTATCAACTATTTTTTCTATGCTAGGTAGATCTCTCACTGCCTTCACATTGCTTATCTTTACTATGTTATCAAAATTGATATGACATAGCCTTTTATGCCATAACCAATTGTCATCTACTTTAGCAACAAAACAACTTGCTTCTGACTTAAGCTGAAAAACATTACCTTTAGTCTTTGAACCTAATGCAATCATTACACCATCCTTGTTGTTAATGATGCACTTGTTGGCTTTGAACTCCAATCTATAACCTTTTTCAAGAAACTGCCCAACCCATCTACTTAAAGAACATCATCAGTGTTTTTCTTTCCATCTAATGTGATAGCTCATCTACCAATGATAGGTTTATGAGTTTTGTCTCCAAATCTAACCATGCCACCATTGTATTTGTCCAGGTGAACAAATCTATCTTTATCACCTGTCATGTGATGTGAACAACCGCTATCTATAGTCTAATTTGTCCTTTTGTTTTCTTGTGAAATCAATGCTAGCTCTTGTTCCTTTTTCTCATCTTCATGATCCATCTCATCATACATCTTTTCCATAATAGCAATGAATCCAATTTCATCTTCAACTGAATCATCATTAGAAACTCCATCACCAGCATAGTAACATTCTTTTGTATACTTAGGCTTGTAGTTAGTTCTGAATTTCTTAATTCTTGTAGGACACTTGGATGCAAAGTGACCAATCTTATTACATGAGAAACATTTGAAAGGTAACTGACCTTCATACTTTATTTTTCCTTTTCTTTCTTTCTTGGCAATCATAGAAATAATATCATCTATCTCTTTATCTTCATCTTCATCATCAAAATTACCAAAAGTGTTTAAAAATTTCTTACCATGGACTGATGCTTTGAAGGTTGTCTCACTTTTAGGCTTTGTTTTCAATCTTGAAATCTCAAAAGCTAAAATTTTGTTGATCAAGGTCTTTCTCTTGAATTTTTTTGTAATTTTCATGGTCTCATCAAGGATGTTGATCTTGTTTTCATACTTTGTTGTAAGAGTAGTCATCAACTTATCCATGATGTCTTCCTCTGAGATTTCTCTGCCATTGTTCCTGATTCCAGCAACTACTTCATTGATCCTTTGGTTGTAAGCTCTGATGTTTTCTTTAGGTAACATCTCTACTACATTGTATCTTTTCTTCCAAGTTTTTCTAAGTGCATTCTTTTCTTGTGTATCTCCTTCAAACATGTCTTCTAGGTTCTTCCATATCTTGTAGGTAGTGTCTACTTTCTTTAACTCTGAAAACTCACTATCAGATAAGGCGTTGATAAGGGATTCTTTGGCTATTGCATTCTGATGGAACAAATCCTTTTTCTTTCTAGTAGCATCATCCTTTGCAAGATCTTCTAGAGAGGGGATCTTAATTTCTTTGATAGCCACTTCAAAAACTTCAAAATCAATGCACTGCAAATGTGTCACCATCTTGTTCTTCCAATCAGGATAGTTCTCTCCATCAAACTTAGGACTGTCTTTTCTAAAGAATGCCATCTGATCAACCTCAAGCTGTTAAACTTTCTCTCTGAGGCACTTTGATCTGATACCAATTGTTAGGAATAGTCCCAAGAGATAACTAAGAGGGGGGGTGAATCAGTTATCTACAAGTTTCAATTCTTTATCCAATTAAGTATACTTAAACTTTAATCTTAAACACTATGAAAGAACACTTGAGCACAACACCAATATTTTGGTTACGAGGAAACCTAAATAGGTAAAAACCCCGATGGGAATTGACACCCACTAATGAACTGCACTAGTGTATAATGATCCTTGTTAGAAGATTTTACAACCCTATTAGGAGTTGATCTTTACAATGCAATAAGTACAGTGACCTAGTCAAAGGTCAAACCCTATTAGGAGTCTTTTATGATTGACCCTGTTAGGGGTGAGGACGCACTATTCAAGAGCTCACTACTCAAAGGGGTGAAGGCTGCAACCTTTTGAATAATAGATACACACTATATCTGGATCTTGGTGAACTGTGAGGTAGACCTGCTATCTTGATTAGTTCCAATGAATAGCATATACTCTTTACTTGGTCACATAGACCTTCTGCTGATGGCTCAGCACTTTGCACTCTCTTCTCTGCTCTTGTCTTTCAACTCTAAACCATGTCTTAGCAATCACAAATGACTACCTATAAATATCTTCTCTCTAAATGATATAATCAAGTCAGCCTGTTAGAACCACCTTGAAATCATATTAGAGAAATAATAACACTCTCAAATAACATGTATGTCGGCTCTACTAAGTATGCAACACAACTTGGGACTTGTCCAAATTAATAAGTGTAGATGCATGCTACATATTGTCGGCTCTACCAATTTAACTGATACTTTCTCCTTAAGCTGAATTACATCATGCGCTCTTAACCAAACCTTCTTAACTCTTCTCTAATCACTAATCCAAGCACACATACCAAAATGATAGGCACAACTCCTAAACCAATATAATCTCTGTCGGCTCTTCTAGATAAACATAGGAAACTACAACTAGTGAATAGTGACTGCATAACTTCACTTCTATTGCACATCAGACTCTACATCCATGAATAGAGAAACACTAACATATCTCCATCACACATCCAAAGGCTCAAGGCTTCATGATAACTATACAGACAATCACACATAGAACACTACCTGTAACTCTGTCAGGAACACTGCTGACACAAGCTGCTACATAACTATCTGTATAAAAAATTAACCTATGCATCCATGATATCATGTTGATAAAATTTCCATGCTACATATACTCAAAACTTACTGCATAAGTCTTCTATGCATGCTACTTGTGTGTTATTATGTCACACTTCTATGAATCATTACATTCAAGAACACTCAAGAATGAGGTCTCAAAAATTGATCCATAGCTCCCTAGGCATGGAGTGCAAGGGTTTTAAGAATGCTCTCAGCTAGAGCTATTTAGCTTATAACCTTGCTAGTAAACCATGCAATGGGAAATTCAATGAAGACAAGGGAAAGAATGCCAATATCCTCAAGAATCAAGAATGAAAATGCAATGCAAGCTAATCTATGAGAATGAAAGATGCAAGCTAGTCTATGGAAATGAAAGTACAAGCTATGCTATGAAAAGGAAAGAACAAGTACTACCAAGCCTTCCTAATTAAGCTAGATGAATTAATCTAAAGCATAAAGGAAATCTAAGCTAAGAATTCCATGAAAATGCAAGAAATGAAACTATGATAACATGTAGATGCAAAAAGCCAAGAATGCTCCAAATCTTTAAAAGCTTCAAAGTGACCTAGAAAACCTGCAGCATAACATTAGCATAAAAAGTTGGGGATCTAGAATGAAGAAGAGAGCTCTCCTTTTATAATAAATGAGAAGGAATGGACCATGGAGATTAAGAGGAAAAATATTTAATCAATGGTGGAGCTTGAAGAGGGATCAATCGATGTGCACAAATATCCTCCAATGAGAAAATAAGAGTTGACTTTTGTGTCCATATGAGACAAAAAGTACTTTTTCTATTTTTATAAAGTAAGAATAATGTTTTATTTGTGCAACTTAGGATAAGAGGAAAATTGGGGGCTTTTTATTTATTAAAAGGGGAGGGAATTCCTTTTAAATAATTAAAGACTTAGGATAAAATGGTTAGCCCATAGAAAATAATCAAATAAATGATAGAACTAGGATTTGATCCAGAATAAACAATTGATGATTTAGCAAAAGGGGCTAATAGTCTAGATGACCATTTTTAGGTGTATACATTTGCCCCTCTTTGACTAATGTGTGATCAATCTGGGAACACATGCAGTCAAAGAATGAAGTTGAAATGTGAGATCAATTTGGGATCACAAAGCAACTCAGATCAACCAAGAAAGCAAGAGATAGCTAAGAAGGCAAGCAATAGCGTTCTAACTCCAAAGAATAAGAATAAGCAATTGGCGATTTAGCAAAAGAGGCTAATAGTCTAGATGACCATTTTTAGGTGTATACATTTTCCCCTCTTTGACTAATGTGTGATTGATCTGGGAACAAATGTAGTCAAAGAATGAAGTTGAAATGTGAGATCAATTTGGGATCACAAAGCAACTCAGATCAGCCAAGAAAGTAAGAGATAGCCAAGAAGGCAAGCAATAGCGTTCTAACTCCAAAGAATGAAGTGCAGAAAATAGAAAATCCTGCATGGTCAGCCTGGTAGTGACAGTATTGAACACTTAGGAAAGAGATAGCCAATAATATATGATGTGTCTACCCCCTCGGGATCGAAAGTGAAATCCAAATAGAGGGAAAGCAGAAACAAGAAAGACATGATCAAATCACTAGAAATTAGAATCGAAGAGAGAGAACAGAATAACCATCAAGCAGTGAAGATATGCCCCACACATGGGACACGGGGCATGAACCTATTGGTCCCTCAACCCGTAAACACCACGGAGGGGGGGATGTGAACTTGGGATTTGAAAGTGAATGAAAGATTGGAAGTTTGAAAGAGATGGGGATGAAGAGGTGAAGAATGCCCCAGTGAAGATTGAAGGATCAAGCCTCAAAAGGTTAGCCAACTACATGGAAGAAGGAGAAAGGTGATTTGGACGATCAAGGTGAACTCAGATTTTGGTTTTGATCTTGAAATGAATAGAAAATGATGGGAGATGAAAGACAAGAAGCGAAAGGTATGATCAGGAAGAAGCGAAAGGTGAGCACAGTTGATTAACAAGTCTATAAAAGATAAAGGAGAGTTCTCTCCATATGCAAGATGCAAAACTAAACTAACATGAACCTAAGAATGCAAGCTACATGAAAAGTGGTTTACTTGCAAGGTTATGAAGCCAATAGACATATAATTATCATCATCAAGCATTATTGGTAGTGTCACAAGATAATACAATAGACACTAGCATAACTATGTGAATCTGAATATGATCTATATCAGATAAAAATGTGGAAATCTCACCTAGGCATCAGAGACATGTAGGTCAAGATGACTAGTGCAGTGAGATTACCTAAGTTTGATATAGCAAGATTATGCTTGCATCGAGACACAAGAAAGTCAAGATGACTATAAGCATCCACTTGCGAAATAGTCAAGGATAATACCTTATAGATCCCAATGTCAAGTGGAACAAGCATAAATGCTAATGACAAGTAGGACCAACAAAATATATCCACAAGCAGAAAAATCAATAAAACATGTTCTCATTCCCTCAGTCTTCTAGCTATGCATCATTGAAAATGATCATAGGGGGAGAACACTCAGCAAAGAAATCATCATAGACATCACACAAAGAAATAAAGTCAAACAAATCTTAGCGAGTCAAGTGTGTGTATGTAAGTCATAGAGTCAAACTTTGAGTATCGCATCTGCTAGTGAGAAATATTGCATCATCTAGACTGCGGGTAGGACATCTGATAAGTGTTAAGAAACACTCGATGCTAGGGTAGTGTTGAAAAATACAGTTTGAACCAAGTTGCCCAAGAAACCCAGATGCACAAAGAGACCCAAGATAAGCTCAAAACAACAGATGCCCCCTAGACTAAGACAAGAATCAATTCCAGGCTAGGAGAGGCAAAGCGAGAAGTGGAGTGAAGGAGCGCCATGCAAGACTGATAGACATAGATGCAGAGGGTCTCAAGCAGTGCCTGTTTCCAAGTTTTCACCACTTGATAGATTTATTGCAATTTTTTCAGGACTTTTTATAATAAAAAAATTTGTATTTTTGCTACCAAGATGCCTGTTTCCAGGTTTTCACCAAGGCACTTTTTCAAATTTTTTATTTTTTTTTATTTTTTATTTTTTTGAAATTTTTATGCTTTTTAGGAATTTTTTCAACATCATATATGAATTTTTTTGGTATTTTTTCAAGATCATAAAGTATGTACAAAGAATGCCCCAGACAAAAATGGGCATCAAGAATATGTTTCCTCTGATGTAGAGAACTTATAGGCCCTAGGCCCAAATGCTACAGCTATGATGATAGGAGGTCTCAACCAGTTCGACCAATAATAACCAGCCCTAAGCAATGTCTGAGCGAGCGGAGGATCGTTAGAATGTGATCCACATATGCCATCGTGGATTTTAGCTAGCACTTTTTCTGACTCCTCTATTTCTAGACACTTAAGGAGAGTTATGTCTAGACCCTTCCTATACAAGCCACCAGAGACAAAGGAAAAGTGTAAGGGATGGCGGGAAGAATGGCGTGGTGGATTTTTAGGAGGAATATGAGGTGGAAGATATGAAAAGATGGTAAGATTGTAAGATTTGTGAGCAGGATAGCGTAATGCATCCACCAGGAACTTGAAGCAAAATTTATGCTTTTTCATTTGTGAGATGGATGTCAAAGTAACCAAGGCATTACCAACTTTTTTCTCAGCTTTAGGAATGGGCTGAAGTATAACAGATATGAGATCATGCTTGAAGTAGTGCACCATTTTTTTGTAGAGAATCAGCTTGTCATCTTTTATTTGATAATCAATATTCTTGAACAGAGTTTTATTTTTACTTTTCTTAGGTGCGGATACCACCACAATGTGGTTTTCACCATTCGACCACTGCTCTTTTCTTTTGATTTGATGCTTGTGATACTTGATTGTTGATTCAGTCCTTTTTGTTGCTAGTTTGCTAGTGGAAGAAGTAACAGGTGTTAATGTGAGATGAAATGAAGTGATTGGTTTAATAGCATTTATGTCAGGGGTGTCATCTCTAGTGACAAGAGAAGTTGAGCCTATAGGGTAAGCTCCAAAAGTAGCTAGATTTAGATTCGTCAAAGAAGGACCAACGTAGTCAACTAAGGCAATACAGGGAACAAACTCATCAGACCTTGCGTGAGACTCATCAACTACGTCGAGTGAGTTATGAGAGGTATGAACTACATCAAAATCCATATCTATCATGGAAGAATCTTCTAGAAGAGGCTTAAGATGCTGAGAAGTAGAAATACTCATGTCATTATGTGATAGATCACCTCTTTGTAGTAGTTGTGCAATGTTACGATGTTGTCTATCATAGTTCAATGATTCTTTAGGCACATAGGTTCTAGACATAGAGGCCTCAGCCATATCATCAGTAGATATACATTCTTCTCCCCAAAGAAGTGAAGTAGAAAGAAGATCATCTCCCATTTGAGCCATAGTGTGTAGTGGTGACTCATCTATATCTGTGTCTGAATTACTGAGCATGGGAGTATTTCTAGAATAATCAAGGAGGGCATTTATTGTACTACCCTCATCTTCTCTATAGATCCACTCTTGAATAGCTTGTTCTTCTCTTTCTGCTTCTAAAGGAATGGATGAAGGAACAAAAGTATCAAAGATCATCATAGTAGAAGTGGAAGGCTTCATTTGATCAGAAGGTTTCCCATATGACCTAGGAGAAATAGGTATAGAAGCAAAGGAATCCAGTGTATATTCACCCATACCAAGGCTCATCATCTTAAGTGTTTTCTCAACAGTAACTAGAGACATACTAGAATCAACAGAAGGTTCATTGTGAGGAATGAATTTTTTAGCAGCAGCAAGAGCATTGATAGCAATAGTATGGTCTCCAGGAATCACAACTTCAGTGCCATTGTACAGAAATTTAACGCACTGATGATAGGTGGAAGGAACAACTTGCATGTCATGGATCCAAGGACTACCCAAAAGAATGTTATATGCGAGTGGGATGTCCAATACTTGGAAGTTAATATCTTTCATGACAGGGCCCACTCGGATAGGCAACGTGACAAGACCTTTGGAAGATCTTTCCACTTCATCGTAAGCTTTTATAGTAATCTTCTTCTTAGAATCCATAGAAAATTCTAACAAACCCAACTGTTGTATGACATTGAAAGAAATAATATTTAACCCTACACCATTTTCTATCAAGACTCGGCAGACGCGGGTGTGGTAGACTAGAACTTCAATGTGTAAAGCCAGATTATGCGGGTGAGCAATAGATATGTCATCTTATACAGAAAAGGAGAGAGATAGCAGAGATGAAATATGGTTGACCATAGCCTGAAATCGATCTGGATCAATGTCATTGGGAACACGTGTTGTACGTAGAGCCTCATCAAGAATCTCTCTATGCGAAAGGGATAACCGAAGCAACTCAAGGATAGATATCTGTGCCAGTGTCTTTTGCAAATGTTGGACAAGATCATAGCTAGGGGTGGTTGAAGGAGCTGCTTGTTTGGAAGGAAAAGCTTGCTTGGGATCTTACATAATTTTAAGGACAATCTTGGCTTGCCCCCTAGTAACAGAATTCAGTGTCTCACTTCAGGAAGATGAACTACCACGTGTTTGCAAGACCAACTTTGGCTTACCATGATGGGCTTTATTATCATCTAGAGACCTCATCATTAGAACACTCTCAATGGGCTCTACCATGTTGATCACAGGTGTATCAGAAGTATATGTATAATTGATCTTAGCATCATGATTCTTCTTATGTGCTTGAGAGGTTTCCCCCTTATCATGCTTAGGTAGAGGATCTTTGAAAGCTGTGTGATCATAATTTTTAGTTAAGCCATCAGTGGAGATTGTGTTGTTATTAATGAGGTCTTGAATATCATCCCTAAGCTTAAAACAATTGTCTGTCAGATGTCCCTTATTTCTGTGATAATGGCAGTAATGATCCTCTCTCCACCAATTAGGCCTATTTATCAGATCCTAGTTACTAGGTTTATCAGGAAGTGTAAGATATCCATTGTCAACCAAAGTCTTAAGGATCACATCGTAAGGTTTTGCCAACTTGGTATAGACTCACTTTCGAAATGACTTCTTAGGCTTATTTGCATATTGAGGTTTAGGAACACTGTGAGCATTGGCAGCTTCTTATTGTTTTGCTGCATAGATAGCATTGGAGAGATTGAAAGCAAGCTCTTTAACTTTAGGAGCGTCAACAACCCCATCAGTAACAACATACTTGTTCTTATTCCAAGGTTTGTTCTTGTCTTTGCCATTGCCTTTAGCATCTTTATTAATAAAAATATCCCCTTTTCTTATAGCTACATCCTCAATTTGATATGCACTTTCAACCATGTCATGGAAGGAGGAGAACAGTTGCTTCCTTAGATCATAAAATAGCTCAGGCACAAGTGTGTTGATGAAAATGTTAATCTTTTCTCTTTCAGGTAAAGGATGAGGATACCTAAAATACAATGACCTCCAACGTTGTAAGTAAGTTGCAAATGGCTCACCTTGATGTTGTCTTAGATTACCAAGATCTATCATGGTGACAAGTTGTTGGATGTTGTAAGAATAATGCTGGGTAAATCACTGAGCCAACTCATCAAAAGTCTTAAGAGGTGGTGTCAATTTCGCAAACCATTCTAAAGCTTGGCCTCTTAAGCTTCGACGGAATAATCATAGAAGAAATGTGTCTTCATGAAGAAAGTCCATACTAAGAGCATAAAAGTGACGCACATGGTCATGGGGATCACCATTTCCATCATACTTGTCATATTTGGGAACCTCAATATCCCTAGGAAATGGGACCATGTATAGACTTTTATCAAAAGGAAGAGCACAAATTGATTCTACAAAAGAGACCTTTGGAGGCTCTCTTTCTATTGCCATTTGGGTAAGGCATTGATTTGTTTGACGCAGTTCTTCCTAAAGGACTTCCAATTCAGTTGGTACTCTTTGTTGGACAATTTGTCTGACATCATAGCCGGGAGGAAGCTTGTATCCTCTAGAAGTCATATATTGAAAATATTGATCGCCATTACGCTCTAAAAGCTTATGCATCATTCGTTGGGAGACCACATCTTGTTCAAATCTCATAAGATCCTCACTAGAAATCTCATCATCAGCCTCTACCTCATGTTGAGAGGGAGGAGGTCTAGGACGTGAAGAAGGCATACCAAAAGTAGGTCTTGGAGGAGATCTTGGTGGCGTGTTAATGCCATTGTTGCCATTGATAAAAAGAGGTCTATGCTCATGATTACTAGTCTCAAGTTGCTCATGAAATGTCCCTCTAAGCCATGCACCTAGCAACATCCATCCTTTGTTGATTGTGCTCTTTGTCTAAGCGCGCTTGGTTATCCTTATCTTCAAAATGTTCTTGCAAGCATTGAAATTTTTCTTGTTCAGTCAAAGTGAGTGAGACACTGTCTGTGTTTTTGGGGGTCTTGAATGCGGAAAAGAGGAAACCTCCTTTGTACCATGGGGTAGCCTTAGAATCCTTAGATTGGTTAGAACTAGAACTATTATTGCTAATGGGCACTCATGAGCATCTAGTTGGAGAAGGTAACTATGTATAATTGAATGGAGGATGACTCTCCTACTCAAATTGAGACCGAGTTGTAACCGACATGAAAAGAGATGTTGGTTGACTAATAGAATGAGACAAAGTTTCTTAGATTTGAGATAAGAAAAGCTAATAAAGATCACTTGTCAAAGTAGAACGATAGAGAGATGGCTCATCAAAAGTGCTCAAGCACTTACAACAATCAATTGATTAAAGCCAAGCAGCGAGCAAGAAGCTCAATAAGCAAGTAGCTAGAGAGGTAACCATCATGCAACAAGTGATCAAGAGTAGCATTCGTTAAGCTCAAATCCAATAGTTTTAGCTCATTTGTTTCAATCTAGAACAAGTTTGAGCATGCAGATAATAGACTAGCTTTAGGTAAGAACAGAAAAAGACACTCTACGATAGGTTAAAATGCAAGTTTAGCAGCTCCGAATTGCAGCAATGACAAGACAGCAGAAATGACCCAAGTGATAGTTCTCAGGAAAACAGGGTGATACTCCTAAGACATAGCGATACTTCACCTTATACCAGGTGACAGACCTTAATATACTAGAGCGATAGACTTCAGGCAAAGCAAGTGATAGACAGTAGGTGCAAACTATCGTGTGATATTTCTCAGTAAGGCGCGCGATACTGTTGCAGATTTGGGTGATTTTTTGACCAGTAAACATAAAAATCTTAGTTTTAAAGTGTTTTGATCGATTTCAAAGATTGGATAGTGCAATTTCTCAGTTTGACCGACAGTAACAGCAAGTAAAAGATAAGTTTGCAAATAGTAGGTGATCAAACATGTCATAAAACACTTGGAACAAGGGCAAAAGCAACCTTGCCAAGACAAGCACTTGTGATATTAAAATAGAAAATCTTATGAATGCTACCATTTGTTTGAATGTCAAGAATGTTTACACTGGCATAGCACAATCAAAAAAAATTCAAACAATTACTACCTAGAAGGACAAGGCTCATTACTTAGCAACGTGACCCACAACTTGATGCTCCCTTGCCTCACACCAAGTGGTTTCCCACAAGAGATATTGGCATTGTCAAGGAGGTGTCAAAAACATAACCAAAGGAACACATATGGTGAGTGTCTTGGGGTGATCTAGGTAAGTCCACTTGGATCAATCCTTGCACCAAGAAGCTAAGCGGCAAAAATAAGGTGGCTTCTATCTAATGGTTCATAGTAAGGGCTTCCATTCATAGCACCCCTCTTGCTCCTCATAAAAGACTAGGACCTCGCGGCCTCAAGAGTACCTTAAGCATTCTTGCTCAATGCTTTCCTCATGGTCACAATCCCATAAGTTACTCACATCAAGCAAAGATAAGTACTATGTCTACCAATGTTTTGTGTCCTTGATAGCCTTGAGATTATAGTGGGTTGGAATAGCTCGGTATTAGCTTGTCCCCACTTGGGTCGTTCCTCTTGATTGCTCAAGAGCAGGCCCGTTAAAGGATTCTAAATTTAAACAAAAAGTGGATCAATTCTTGAGGTTCAAGGTTTTTGGTTCACCACAAGGGTGAAGAGCATACTCCCCTATCTCAAAAACTTCACCCAAACACACCAAGCAAAGATTTAGTTACCCCCTTGCTTTCAAAATCCCAAGATGGGTCAAGATTTATGTTTCACCACAAGGGTGAAGAGCATACTCTCCTACCACCTCAAAATTCTTACAACAAGGTATTAAGTGTCTATGAAATGAAACAACTAGTATATGCTACACTTAATAAATAAAGTAATTAAACAAGCACTTGATTTGGTTTTTATGCTTAGGGCAACCCTGCAAAAACCATTAGTAGCCCTCTTTGACATGCGTTCTTTTGGAAAAATATCTCAAGAAAGTGCACCTACAACCACAACTTGTTAGGCCCACAAGGTTAGCAAAATCAAAAATCAGATAATCTGCAAGTAAAATAGCTAATCAAATGGTAAAATCTGAGAATCAAACTAGCATGGTTGGATTAGGCTCGAAAAGACTTTTCCAACGATATATCACACTTTAATTTTCGATAACCATTTGCAAAAAAATTTCAAAAATGGGCTCAAAAATAGCTCACTGCCAGGTACAGGCGATAGTTACAAACACCAGAATTATTGTGCGATACTTCTCAGTATACTAGGGCAATAATATTAGTCTGCGTGATATCTCACCTGACACCAAGTGATAGTTCACCTTACACCAGGTGATATTTCTTGTAACAGTCAGGCGATACTCCTGACAGGTGAAGTATCGCACCACTATATAAAGAATTATCATGTGACATTGGCAAAGTATCACCCGAAAACTGTAAAAAAAGGCCGAAAGCAATAAGCTAAAAATGACAAAAATAAAGTGTGAAAATGCAAAAGAAGGACAAAATAAAACTATTCTGCCCCATGGTGGGCACCAAAAATGTGTGCTATAATTGTGTCACACTTCTATAAATCATTACATTCAAGAACACTCAAGAATGAGGTCTCAAAAATTGATCCATAGCTCCCTAGGCATGGAGTGCAAGGGTTTTAAGAATGCTCTCAACTAGAGCTATTTAGCCTATAACCTTGCTAGTAAACCATGCAATGGGAGATTCAATGAAGACAAGGGAAAGAATGTCAATATCCTAAAGAATCAAGAATGAAAATTCAATGCAAGCTAATCTATGAGAATGAAAGATGCAAGCTAGTCTATGGAAATGAAAGTACAAGCTATGCTATGAAAAGGAAAGAACAAGTATTACCAAGCCTTCCTAATTAAGGTAGATGAATTAATCTAAAGCATAAAGGAAATCTAAGCTAAGAATTCCATGAAAATGCAAGAAATGAAACTATGATAACATTTAGATGCAAAAAACCAAGAATGCTCCAAATCTTCAAAAGCTTCAAAGTGACCTAGAAAACCTGCAGCATAATATTAGCATAAAAAGTTGGGGATCTAGAATGAAGAAGAGAGCTCTCCTTTTATAAGAAATGAGAAGGAATGGACCATGGAGATTAAGAGGCAAAAGATTTAATCAATGGTGGAGCTTGAAGAGGGATCAATCCATGTGCACAAATATCCTCCAATGAGAAAATAAGAGTTGACTTTTGTGTCCATATGAGACAAAAAGTGTTTTTTCTCTTTTTATAAAGTAAGAATAATGCTTTATTTGTGCAACTTAGGATAAGAGAAAAAGTGGGGGCTTTTTATTTATTAAAAGGGGAGGAAATTCCTTTTAAATAAATAAAGACTTAGGATAAAATGGTTAGCCCATAGAAAATAATCGAATAAATGATAGAACTAGGATTTGATCAAGAATAAGCAATTGATGATTTAGCAAAAGGGGCTAATAGTCTAGATGACCATTTTTAGGTGTATACACTACTTACTATATGTTTTCATCAATGACAAACATACAGTCAGCACTGGCTTGTTGGAAAATCTCCAACAAAGACCAATAATAAAGTCCATAGAAATGGTGTCCCACTTCCACACTGGTATCTCACGAGGCTGAAGAAGACCACCTGGATGTCGGTGTTCCACCTTCACCCTCTGGCATTCTAGGCACCTAGCCACCAACTCGGCAATTTGTGTTCTCATGCCAGGCCAATGATATAACTGTCTCAAGTCAACATGCATCTTCTTAACTCTGGGATGCACTGCATAAGGGGCTCTATGGGCCTCTAGCATGAAAAACTCTCACAATCCTCCAGAGGAAGGTATATAGATGCATCCTTTATGATGTAAGAGTCCATTAGACTCCATGGTATAATCTGCATACTTCCCCTTAAGGGGTGTCTGAGACTGAATCAACTCACTAACTACTGCATACATCTCATCTTCATGTAAGTGATAAAGAATGCAATCTCTCAAATCTTTTCCTATAGACATAGAAGAAAGCTCATGTCATCTCCTACTCAAGGCATTTGCGACAATATTTTATTTCCCCTTGATGTAGTGAACATCAAAATCATATTCATATAAGAACTCCATCCACCTCTGTTGTCAACCATTAAGGTTTGGCTTTGTGAAGATGTACTAAAGACTTTGATGGTCTGAATGAAGTTCAAATAATTGACCTGAGAGGAAATGTTTTCATCTCACCAAGGCATGCACCAATACTACAAGTTTGAGATCATGGGTAGGGTAGTTGAGCTTGTGAGTCTTCACTTTCCTAGACTCGTAGGCTATATCTCACCCATCCTGCATAAGAACTACCCCTGATCCATCTAAGGATACATCTATACAAACTACGAAGTCAGTTGAAGGCTCTAGAACAACAAGAATGGGTGCATTGGTCAATGCTCTTTTGATTGCCTGAAAATATATATCACACTTCTTAGTCCACTCAATCTTCTTTCCCTTTTACTGAAGAGATGTAATAGGGTGTGCCAGCCGAGAGAATCCCTCAACAAACCATCTATAATAACCGGCTAGACCCATGAAACTTCTCATCTTAGTAACAATGGTAGGTTTTGGATAATTCATAATGGCTTCAATCTTTGATGGATCTACTAAGATCTCATTGATAGATATCACATGACCCAAATACTTGACCTCTGATTTGAATAAATCACACTTTAACAAGCTGCCATACAATTGATTATCCCTAAGGCATTGAAAGACTTGTCTTAGTTGTTCTTCATGCTCTCTTTCAACCTTTGAATAGATTAATATATCATCAAGGAATACCACCACAAACTTTTCAATGAATGCATGAAATATTCTATTCATGAGACTCATGAATACAGCCGAAGCATTTGTAAGACCGAATGGAACCACAATGAAATCATAGTGCCCATATCTAGTTTAGAATGCGGTCTTGTGAATATCACTATCTATTACCCTCAACTAGTGATATCCTGACTTAAGGTCTATCCTGGAGAACACTTGGGCACCTTGAAGATGATCAAACAAGTCATAAATCCTAGGAAGTGGATACCGATTCTTGATGGTTACTTTTTTCAACTAGCGGTAATCCATACACAACCTAAGAGATATACCTTTCTTCTTCATGAAGATCAAATGTGCACCCCAAGGACAAAAAATAGGATGAATATATCCTTTCTCTAATAGTTCCTCAAGATGCTACTTGAGCTCATTAATCTCATTAGTGGTCATCCTTAAAGGTTCTCTAGAAACCAGTTCTACTCCGAGTACAAGATCTATGTGAAATTCCACTACCCTACAAGGAGGCATACCAGGCATCTCTGAAGGGAACACATCTACATATTCTTGCAAAATGGTATGGTCATCCAATGAGGCTTATTTTTCTTCCTCATCCTCCCTATCACTGATGGTGATAGAAAACAACTAACATCCCTTCTGCATGCTTCACTTAATCTACATAGAAACGATCACACAGAGGGATATAGGCCTCTGGATTCCATAAATCACAATAGCATTGCCATCATTATCAAAAAATTATATCAAATTCTGACAATAATCTATCTTATCCTTGTGAACATATAGCCAATCCATGCCAAGACCTAGATCGTAAGATCCAAGAGGTGTAACTCTGAGGTCTGCTAATGATGCAGGAGCATCTCAGGCTTTGAGCAATCTTGCATCAACCAAAACCATTTCCTATTTTCTATTGTTTTCTTTGTAATAATTTCATTTGTTAGTTTCATTTTGTGTGAATATTACATGATTTTGAGTACCTATTTTGGAACCTTCTCCTAAGATCTCATAAGGATTAGATGGACGGTTTCAAAGTTGGAGTTGTTTTACTTGTCGTCGGAGCCGTATTTTCCTGCAGTTTTGGTGCTGATTGCACATCATGGAGACCTTGATCCTTAATGAATCAGCCTTTGTGCTCTTAGTTCCTTAAAGAGGACCTAAAATAATATCTTTTCCCAAGATCACAAGTCCTAATTCATTATGAGCAAAAATTTATGACCATTTTTCTCGGGTACCTATTTTCTGCCAGTTTTCACACAAAACATGGAGTGTTTCTTCTTGCACGGTTCCGTGTGATGAGATGGGGCCTTGCATAGTTAAGGGAATTTTCTTGGGTCATGTGTGGACCTAAATGTAAAGGAACATTTTTTTTTTATCATTCTTGCATTATTTTTGGTTTAATCTTCCAGACTGGACCCATAATGTAATTAATTGCCTGACTGACCGACTTGTGGCTTAGCTGGCTATATATTGAGAGCTTGGGTAGATGTTTAGAAGGAGATTGGTAGTAGATGTGTGGTAGTATGAGAGTAGAATCATAATTGGATCCTAGAGATCTTGTAGATCAGATGTTTTATTTGATATTGTAACAGCAGAGCTAGCGGTTTGCATGCTTAGAGACAAGGAGATTGCTTGTAGGCTTGTGAGCTCAAGTTTAGATCTGCCTTAGTGTTTACATCAGTTACTGATTTGTTTCAAAGTTGGACTAGCTTGGATACTTTTTAAATTCATTGTATAAGGCCACAACCTGAAAGGCCTCACAGCCGAGCATGTTGAATGAAATTCTATTTTGAAGCATTATCTTGTTGATTTATGTTGTGATTGTTGTTATAATCAGCAGTGTAGGTTTGGATCATCCATTATTGGATCCTCCATCCCTGCCCTACGTCTAGTGGTATCAGAGCTTGAATATCTTGAGTGTGTGGAAAAATCACTAAAGGTGAGGCATTTTTCACCAGGACCTTGTATTGAAGATGCCTCCGAGGAGAGCTTGTGAGATCTCAGAGGAAGAACCTACTGGAGAATTCAGTCTTGATGATTTCTGGGCTTTGCAAAAACAAGTGCAAGACCTGCAAGAGGAATTGAAAAATAAGACTACCTTGAAGGATGATAGTGATGAGTCTAAAGAAGATCAATTTGAAGAAGCTATAGAAGATGTCAGAGATCTAGAAGAAAGTAGAATCCTGAAAGCTATGTCTAAAATTGGGAAAAGACCTAAGATTGAAGTTCCTACATTTGTTGGAAGCCTTAGGCCAGAAGACTTGATTGATTGGATTAATGGGATAGATGAATAATTTGAGTATGAAGAAATAGAAGATCCTGATAGAGTTTGATTTGAAAAGACTAAACTGAAGGGTCATGCAAATATTTTGTGGAGAGAAGTTCAATTGGAAAGAAGTAGAAGACGAAAAGAAAAGATCACTAGATGGAACTGAATGGTTGACAAGTTGAAGAAGCAATTCATTCCGGTGGATTATGAATTGGAGATGTTTAAGAAGATACAAGCTTTTAAGTAGACAAACAAATTAGTGTAAGAGTATATTGAAGAGTTTTATAGACTCTTGATTAGGACAGGTCATTCTAAAGCTGATAAAGAGAAGGTTGCTAGGTATGTTTATGGCTTGAGACCTAGTATTCAAGAAGAGTTACTTACTTTTTGGATGACAACTATAGGAGATGCTTATCAGATGGCATTGAAGATTGAGGAGAATCTAAACAAGAGGTTTGAAGGAAAACAAAATAATAGGAACCGAGGTGGTAAGACTAATGAAACAATTGCTGGAGGTAATGAGAATCCTAAGAAGACTGATGTAGGATTGGGCAGTGGTCAAGCCACTAAGAACTTCAATAATGGATAGAGAGGAAGATGGAAAAATGATTTCATTGGTACTTGTTATCAATGTGGTGAACAGGGTCATAGAAGTTTCCAATTTCCTAAAAAAGGAGTTGCATTAACTGCTGAAGAAAACATTGAGAATGCTGCAGAACACGGTGAATTTCTTCTCACTAGGAGGTTGGCTACATGTGTCCAAGAACTAGTACAAAGAAGAAAATTGTTTAGAACTAGATGTAAGTGCAAGGATAAGGTATGTAATGTTATAGTTGATGGTGGTAGTTCTGAGAACTTTGTTTCAGAAGAGATGGTTAGTAAATTGAATTTGGAAAGAAGGAAATATCCTAATCCTTATCAGATTAGTTGGATACAAGATGTGTCTAAGGTTAGGATTGAAGAGAAATGCTTGGTTAAATTTCAGATTGGATCTTATCATTATGAAATATTATGTGATATATTGCCTATGGATGCTTGTCATCTATTTCTTGGGAGACCTTGGCAATTTGATAGACATGTTTTTTTTTATGGTCATGCAAATACATATGTGGTAATGCATGGTGGATCCAGACATAAGTTATTACCCTTGCAGGAAGTTGGGGCTAAGGGATGTGGAGTTATCAGGTGTTTTCCTTATGAAAAACATCAGGAGTAGAGAGTTGAGGAACCTATTCCTGTGGATGAAAGGAAGATGAGTTTGAAAGGAAGAAATGATGATACAACTAAGGAACTTGTTGATATTAAGAGGTAGATGGACTTTCTCAGAAAGATAGTGTAGCAAATGAAGGCACCAGTGACAAAGAGGACTACAGATGATGCCGAGCTGATTAGTAAGTCTGGAGAAGATGTGATTCACCAAAGTGTTTCTGTAATAAAAAGTGGAAAAGATGGTCAGAATCAGTTTCTATCAGTAGCAGAAAGAAAAGATGAGAAAAATGCAGGACAAGCTGATTTGCTGAGTGTGACAGTGGATAAAGCAAAGATAGCATGGAATGAAGGATAGGAGGAGACATGGGTTAAGAATAGATATGGAATACCTATTCTAATTCCCTTCAAAATTTCATGATAACTTTCTTTTATTTACCCGAGGTGTCTGATGCAGGAGCATCTCGGGCTTTGAGCAATCTTGCATCAACCAAAAACATTTCCTATTTTCTATTGTTTTCTTTGTAATAATTGCATTTGTTGGTTTCATGTTGTATGAAGCTTACATGATGTTGAGGACCTATTTTTTAACCTTCTCCTAAGATCTCATAAGGATTGGATGGACCATTTCAAAGTTGGAGTTGTTTTACTTGTCGTCAGAGCTGTATTTTCCTGCAGTTTTGGTGATGATTGTGCATCATGGAGACCTTGATCCTTAATGAATCAGCCTTTTCACTCTTAGGGCCTTAAATAGGACCTAAAATAATATCTTTTCCCAAGATTTCAAGTCCTAATTCATTATGAGTAAACAATTATGACCATTTTTCTCGGGTACCTATTTTCTGTCAGTTTTCACGTGAAACATGGAGTGTTTCTTCTTGCATGGTTCCATGTGATGAGATGGGGCCTTGCATATTTGAGGGAATTTTATTGGGTCATGTGTGGACCTAAATGTAAAGGTGCATTTATTTTTTATCATTTTTGCATTAGTTTTGGTTTAATCTTCCAAACTGGACTCATAATGTAATTAATTGCCTGACTAGTCGACTTGTGGCTTAGCTGGCTATATATTGAGAGCTTGGGTAGATGTTTAGAAGGATATTGGTATTATATGTGTAGTATTATGAGAGTAGAATCATAATTTGATCCTGGAGATCTTGTAGATCATATGTTTTATCTGATATTGTAAGAGCAAAGCTAGTGGTTTGCATGCTTAGAGACAAGGAGATTGCTTGTAGGCTTGCGAGCTCAAGTTTAGATCTACCTTAGTGTTTCCATCAATTGTTGATGTGTTTCAGATCTGGACTAGCTTGGATACTTTGTAAATTCATTGTATAAGGCCGCAACCTGAAAGGCCTCACAGCTAGGAATGTTGAATGAAATTCTATTTTGAAGCATTATCTTGTTGATTTTCGTTGTGATTGTTATTGTTATAATCAGCAATGTAGGTTTGGATCATCCATTATTGGATCCTCCATCCCTGCCCTACATCAACTAAGGTGGTTAAGCCACTAATCTGGATTGGGAACTCTCTAACCATCGAGGTAATAGATACTCTAGCTCCTAAAGCTAACTCAACTTCCCACCTAATATCTTTCCTAGCTTCCACTAACCTACAACGCTCTACGACCAATGGAGAAATAAAAGATTTAGTAGCTCCAGTATCAAATAGGATAGAAATTGAACTACCTTTGATCGTACCTATGGCCTTAATGATGGTGTCCTAATGCTCATCTTGGCATTTTTCAACTGCTACAAAAACTTTTTGCGACTTTCCCATGTCCCCAACTTTAGGTTTGTACATCATTTCCCATCGACTGCCTCCCTGAGGACATTCCCTAGCTATGTGCCCCATGGCACCACAAGTATAGCATGGTCCTCATGTCTGAATCTAGATGCCTTGAGGTATAGAATTTGGAGATACTCCTATCCTAGTAGACCTGTTGTATCCCCCTTATAGGGTTGTTGTGTCTATGGGGAGTGTATAAGGGGCCTAAGATTTTTGGCCCTTCTTAGGACCCTAAGACTACCACTGCTTGGGCTTTGAGCCCTGCTAACCCTGAGGTGGTTTCTGTGTCTTATTCAGATGAGACTGTTAAGGTTGTTGCTACTATTGTGGGGTTTTCAATGACCCCGATGAGTTCCTCCGATTCCCTTTCCAAGGGGGCTTATGATAGCCTGAATTCTGGGGTCTAGGATTGTGATACTGAGATCCCTTAACAATCTCCTCAAATACCAAGGCCCTATCACTGGTGAACCATAGGTCACCTGGTGGTACCATGTGTACCATGCCTGCAATAGACAAGTTCAATCCTTTAATGAACCAATTGACTTGTAATTTCTCATCCCTCATGTATTCAACATAAGGGGGAGGTCAATAAACTTTCCCTCATACTGGGCCACTGAAAGTCCTCTCTACTGCAGGTTGTGGAATTTGTCTATGCAATGTTGTCTAAACTACTCTGCGAGATATCTGACCCTAAAGATCTGTAAGGTTTCCCTAGACAAGGTGTCTATAACCAGATGTCCCTTGAATTCCACCAAGTGGAGGGTCCTCCTCTAAGTAGATGAATAGAAAAGTGTTCTTTAAGGTTTCTCTCATAAGGGTGCAACCCAAAACATCACTCTAGGCTCAGAAGCCAAGACTTGGCCTCTATCCCATCTGTAGATCCCATGAATAGTGGCGACTGAACCCTAATGTCAACTAATGTTTTTTATCATGAGTGGGTATGACCAACTAACTAGGCTTAGCAGTGTTAAAATTTTATAACCCTAGTAAAACTGAATGTGGTTTAACCATCAAGTGATAGAGAGTACGACCCTAAACTAGTGTCTAAACTAATAGTTAAGTGTTTAATCCTTTAAGTGTTATCCAATTCAGTTTACCAAACAGAGGTTGACTTGTCTAAACAAAATAATAAAATCCAATAATTAATATAAATAACAAAATTAGAATAATGTTAGATCTATTCACTTGAATAGATTTGAATCCATTTAATTTGATGTATTAAATAAAAATTTACAATTATACAATTTTAAATAAACTTAATTATCACAAGTTATAATTCATCAAATGAGAAATAATTCATGAATTTATTACAACTAATTAAGGGATACTTAAAATAAAATTAATAATTTAAAGGCTAAAAGAAATCATCAACGACCCTTTAAATAATAATTTCATTATATCGCTATCATTTAACCATAATAATTAGCTCACTAAAATAATAACCCCTTCGAGATCTTTTAATCTTAAGGCCTATAACATAGTCTAATTAGTAAATTAACTTGAATAACTTTCAATTAGCTAAATTAATAAAATACTTTATTTATTACTCGCCATAATATATAGATTTAAATCTAAATATTAAATCTAATTAAGTCTCCCAAGAAGACCATAAGAAAATCTAATCTTAGTTCTAAAGATGAGATTTAGAAATGTTCATTAAGACAAATTTCTAATGTAAATCCTAATAAGATATTTAAACATATATTCATAAAGTAAATCAAATCTTTCTAAATGCTTCTAGAATTTCCTAGAAGAATTTAAGCTTCTTGACTTAACTCAAAAGTCAAGAATGAAAACTATGGATATAAATTTAGTAGTATTTGAAATCCATTCAATTAACTATATTAAATCCTAAATCTAAAGGTCCTATAAAAAGCCAGCATAATAGGGTAGTGTTTGGGTTTAATTCCCCTTAGGGCTTGTTGGTCATGAAAACTTTATTTATTTTTTATTTTTTTTAACTTGTGTTTATATTATCAATTTCTTATAATATAACCCTTTTGTTATAAAATTTTAAATTTAATATAAAATGTTTTAATCTTAAAATATTTTTTCTTACTTTTGTTTTAAATATTATATATATTTATTTTTAATAATCCATAACAGGGTTTTGCAGGGGGCAGGGGAGTCAAACCGAGAAGGAGGAGGGGGCGTGCGCGTGGGTGAATGGAGGCAGCACTGCTACCGCAGCTCCACCACTGTGATTTCATAGTGGTGGTCGTTGTGCGTCCCCCACTATGTTTCCACAATGGTTCGTTTCACAGCACTACTATACTGAAACTACAGTCGTGGTCTACAAAGGTGGTGCCCAGAGGAGGGTGAGGCCTTCGGTTGCCCTTCCTGAAAACCCCTGCGCACACTAGAAAAGTGGTTTCATAATAAAATGAAATTAAATGAATTTTTAAATTCGTTACTTAATACAAGGGTTTCATTTGTTAATTCGACTGCTAATGATTTCTTTACTTATATATATGTATGTGTGTGTGTGTGTATTTTTAACATATAAAGATTGAATGATTTTATTTTATTTTATAACAGAAACTGATAAATCAATTTAAATTTTCTTTTGAATGCTAAATGAAATAAATAGTTTTCCCCCTTTAAATCTAAAAATATATTTTAGAACTAACATATACATATATTTCTTAGAATTTAAAGGGTATAGGTATAACATAATCTTGAATATATATTATATATTTATTTATTGTAACTTAATATATAACATATCTAAAATACTTAGAGAACTAAATAAATTATACCAACAAATTATATATATATATATATATATATATATATATATATATATATATATATATATATAAAATTTGATTATATATATATAAAGAAAATGGGTACTTCCATATTGTTTTTAATAACAAGGTCTTTAATAAAAGAAACATGACCATGATATTAATTATATTTTTATACCAAGTCAATAAAAATTAATGTTATTTCTTAAGTTCACTTAATAAACCTTTTAGGCCTATATTCAAGTTTGGCTTACCTATCCCAAAATTTAAACTTCTACATGTTTATTCTAATGAGAAAAAAAATACAATTATCTTCTCAGTCTATAATAGCTTATCCTATGAAAAATAATGTGGTCTTATAAAACTTCCTTAAATTGCCCTTTTAATCATGGATACAAAGAAAAATTTAGAAATTTAAATAACATTTAAATTCTAAATTTAATAGCACAAAATTATTAATTTAAACTCAATACAAGGAAAGTGGGGAAATTTAACAATTTCAACAATTAAGTAACTATAATGGTCCTTTCTTCTTTTATTCAACAAAAGTAATCTTTACAACTTAATACTTTACAATTTTCCCAAAATTTCTTTAATCCGTAAAGGAGCTTTTAGAAGGAACTAGAGAAGAGAAAGTCTCAAATCAAGTCCTTCCAGGTTTGGCAAGGCCACACATAATCTCCATCAATTCCTACAATAATATTGTTGGTTGACCATGGAGGCTCACCTCCCAACCTAGGCCTTTTAGGCCACCCCTGAGCTAGGGGTTTCAGAAACCAATGTGAGCCAAAATATCAACAACAGACAAACATGAAGACACATATAAAATATACTCCCAACCAAGGTTTACTAGGCCACAAAATAGGACCTAAAACATGGGGTGAAGAGGGCTTACCCATGTGGAGATATCCAACCTAACAAATTGCAAAAACTAGAGTAGGCCACACATGGGTACTCCTTCCATTTTTACAAACTTACATAATACATTCATGGCTCCAAGCCATCAAATTTCTCCTTATTACCCCAAATTCCCTTGGCATGGTTGGTATCATGGGGACTTGTCCACCCATGTACATCCCTCCACACATGGGAGACTTTGCACATCATGACAACCTCTAAACCTTTACCCCATCAAGGTTACTCTTCCCTCCCAAGGGTGAGTGTGCCTTGATGAATCCCACAAAATATACAACATATAAAAAAAACAATACATGCATACCTCCATGGAAACCCATGGAGTTGAAACAAATAAGATGGAATTATCCATTAACACATCTTAAAAATTTTACAAGTTCAAAATAATTTACTCTACAAGTGCTTAAGAAAATTCCAACCTTAAGTCCAAGCTCAAGGTGAAAATGAAGGATTTGAGAAGCTTTCTCCCTTTATATGTTTTTCCTCCTCCAAAACTAGGTGTCTCAAAGAGTAGAGAGTGGGTGAAAAACCTCACTTTCCTCCCCAAATCTCCCTAAAAAGGCTCAAACCTAGGAATATCTGATTCCTGCATTAATGAGGAAGCCTCTAGAGTCTTCCCTTCCCCTTCTAAGTCAATGCCCTAATAAATGGTATCAATGACTCAGATGGGAATGATAGAATACTTTCCCCAAAATTAACAAACTCTCCAATTTTTGCCACTGTTAAGAGGGGATATTTTAGGGGTGTCATAAATAAGTATAAAGGCTCTTAATGGGTTGAAAATGACCCCTAACCCCTAAGGTACCAAGTAGGATGGTCAAAACTAACCCTAACTACCTTCTGGAACCCTATTTGGTCCTCCTAAACTCCACTTGAAGTTAACCTCCGAATTTCAACTCCCTTGACCCAATCTAATCTTCCTAAACCTTAGGGTATGCATCGGTACTACACTAGGTAACCCCTACGTCATGACTAGGTCTACCCTAGTTACATTTACTATCCATGTCAACACACATAGACATAGGTGTCAAGTGACACCACATAATACATTAGGCATGACCTATTTAACATTTACAAAATTAATTTAAATATAATCATGCTACATACTTTCATGATAAAATACATAATAATGAGGTCCATGTCTCTTCACAAATAGGACCTTAGCATCACGGTGGATACACATAGATTAGTTTGTGAAACCTCAAATTTAATACCATGGTCAACTTCCTGCACACTCATTGCACACATCAATAGGTCCAATAAATCCACATATAAACATAATAGAATACATAATGTAACACACACACCACTTACATCTGCATTCCATTACACATTGGTAATTTAAACAATATCTGCATTCTGATATATCCTAACATGTATATCTCTCACAATGCATCATTTAAACCTAACCACAAAAATAACTACATAATTAACCATATGGTATCACCTGAATAGGTTCACTTCAAACATAATGTGTAATAACATGGTATGAGATCTTACAGATCCTCAAAAATAACATATGTATCAAATTATCCAAGATTATCAATAGTATCAACTGGAAACATAAACAGGGAAATATAGTGCTAAGCTATGATGGGCTGGAGTAGGCCTCAGATGATGCAAGTTTTAGTTTCTAAATTTGGGAAAGAGTGGCCAAATTGATAGGCCCTTGAGTAATTTTAGGATCATCCAACTCTAGACTATCCTTCTCTAGGAACTCCTTCATTGTCTTTGTAGTGTCTCTTGCCTCAACTTTTATCATGGGATCCTTCTCCTTAGTCATCTTCTCTAGTTTTTCTTTAGCTATTTTAATCTCACCTTATCTTCACCTTTCGGAGTAGAGGTATCATCATCTTGAGATTCTTTTGTCACCACAAGAAATTGGTTCTCTTCCAAGATTTACTTCAAAATATTTTCTCTATCTTTTGCAAGTTCATCTATCTACCCAATCATTAACTTGTTTATCCTTGATTTTCTCCAAAATTCCTTCTTATCCTTTTTTAATATCATATCCATTTCTTCTACTACCATAATAGGACATAGACTGATCAACACTTTTTCTTTCAATATTTCATCTTCAACCTTAGCATTTACTATTCTCATTTCTAGGAGATCAAATAAACCTTTTGGAATCTCAAACATAATCTCAACAAGAGCCCTATTGTATGTATTCAAATATTTTATAGTGGCTTCCTAAAGTATTATTTTTCCAGTATCATCAAACTTATCAAAGAAATTAGAAAGGTGTTTCAGATTACCATGCATTGTCAGGGTTTCCTTAATATCATTAACTGACATATCCACCTTATCTGGATCAATCTTTATTTTCTTACTTTTTCTTCTTCAGATGGCTTTGCCTTGGAGACTATTTAAGCTTTAGTTCCCTTAGACTTTATCTTCTTCACTGCTTCATCAAATTTTGTCTCTTCATTATCCTTAGTAGAAACAATATACTTTCTTATGCTCTTTACTTTCATCCTCTTTCCTTCTTTTCTTGAATATTTAGCTTGTGGTTTTTTCTTGGTGCTAACTAGATTAGGAACACCAAAGGAGGGTCAAAACTTATTGTTTGTCTTGATCTAGGGGAAGATGCATCTAGACTTGTTGTATCAACTTTGACTGGCTTCTCCTCTGATTTCATTGATCTCTTCCTTTCTTCCCTAACTTCTTGTACTGGAATGCACATGCTCTCTGCCAAATTCTCAACCTCTCTTTTGAATTTTCTTACTATTTCTAGCCTCTTCAATTCTTGATACACCTTTAAGTATTTCTCCGCAAAAGATCCAAACCTCTCTTTTGAGGTGTCAATAGATTCGCTCAACAGATGTTGAGCATATTTGTCAAGCATCTCTGCTTCAAATTCATACCCCATAGGAATGATCCCATAGGCATGATCCATACTATCCTAGGTTGCACGGCTTTCATTAGATACTAATCAATATCAACCATAAAACAATTTGTTTCTCTTTATTTCTCTATAATTGATTTAGGGATCATTTCCCTTTCCTGCATCTCACTTTAAAAAATCCTTAAATTAACCCCATAGAGTACTTTTATGAGTCTTACTATGAGTCATGTATACAAGATCTCTGATTTTCACACCTACCGGTTTATCATTAAACCATTGAACATTTCCAACCCTCGGAACCTCATTCATGAAATAGAATAATAAACACAAGACCAGAGTGTCATACTTGAAAGATTTTTTTGTATACTTCTTTATCCTACTGAGATTCTCCATTAGTTGGCTCCATAGTAACTCACATAGATAATATTCTACATTTTCTTTCACCATCTAATAAGAAACATAAATGGTCATACCAGAGACTAAATTATCACAACTAAAGAAGTAAATATTATACCCAATAGCCATTGAAGAAAACTTTACATCAAGCTCAATAATATCATTAGTTGTCAATTCCATTTTGTCAAACTTTGATCCAATTGCATTTGTAACGAGTTGATTCTTCCCTAACTTCAACATAGGTAAATCACCAGATGAGAACAAACCACTTATAGCCCTAATGGAGTCTTTTTTAATCTTGAATGGCTTTCTCAACCACATGAATTCACCATGAATTCAACTCAAAATATAACAAACCCATTCATTTTCATCAAACGACAGGAACTTGATAACCTGAACAAATTTCTTCTCTTCCAACACCTTAAATTCATCCTTAAGCCTATAATCATTTGATGGATTGTCTGAACAAAGATTTAACATATGGTAAGTTCCTAATTCTTTGAGATTTTCATGAATGTATGCCCTAATATCTTCAACATGAAGAGCACCATACGAAACATTTGAAAAAGCACCTAGAAGATCTTCCTCTATAGATTTAAAAGGGTGTCTCTTGAATTTAGGATGAGGTCTTTCAGTGATATCAACAATCATAGGAGTATCCATTTTCAAAATTTCAAGTTCACAAACTTCACATAAATATACCTTTTTTGCTGAACTATGGTTTGCACAAAAATCATCTTCACACCTTTGATCTTAGGGAAATCTACTTGCAGAGTTCTTTCTTCCACTTTCTCTTTGAATGTAAATTGAAAAATGACAAGGTAAAGTTAACTTTTATCATTCATACACCTATTTATTGATGTAATAAATGCACTTTCTCTAAAACTTCTAGACACCTTATTTCTCAAACTATTTTACAAAAATTCTTCGTGGACCTTGAATATCACACAATCTCTTTTGGAGATCCTTTCAAATCACCTACAATAGCTCAATACAACTTATCAACTAGCCAGATTCAGATACTAACTACTATCAGGGGGTTATGAGGTTTTATTGAAAACTCCTAAGAAAAAGGCCTTAAATTAATTCCTGGAGGAATTTCCAACACCATATTCAGGCGTGGATTCATTTCCTATATTATTCTCACTCTTCTTCACCCATTTTTTGTTCATTTTCTTCCCGAACTTGATCAAACACATTTACTTTCTCTTTTCCTTTGTCATTATTGTGCACATTTGTGTTCTTGTCTTCCATACCCTTCCTGTCTGCATTCTTGCTTCTGTAGAATTTTGCAATGTGACCAAATTTGTTGCGATTGTAGCATACAACATTTTTTTTCCATACCTACGATTCACTTGATTTCCTCTTGATCTGCACTGATTAGCAATGTGACAAAATCTATTGCATGCAAAACATCCAACATTTCCTCTATTGAAAGAGTTATTCATCACACTTCTACATTCACTCGATTTATGACTATACTTATTACATTTGAAACACTAACCCATAAAAGATGAGCCATTCATTCTATTTCTGCATTGAATAGCTTTATGACCAAGTTTATTGTACACAAATAAATTGCCATTGAAAGATGGATACCTTTGAGCATTAGGTTATCTTACTAGAGACCTTTTATGTTCATCCTTTAGATTTTCTAACTTAGGATTGTATTGAACAGATCTGAAGCTTTTGCCTTTCTCAAATCCAAAACCTTGTGTGTTTCCTTTCATCCTCTTTCTTTCAAGTAGTGTATCAAGCTTAGTTGAGCTAATCATCAACTTCTCCTTATATTCATTTGTGGTAACAAGTTCCTTCCCAAGAATGTCAATCTACTACTTTTTAAGTTATTCCTCATTGTGTTTGGATTCTTGTAGTTCAAGTTGTAGTTGGCCATCAAGATTCTCTTCATTCTTCTTCATTCCCTCAATTTCCTTGGTTATCCCCAACATCATAGATTCCATCTCATGTTTTAGGACTGCATTATCTTTTGCAAGCTTCTCACATTCTTTTGTCTTCTCCTCAAGGCTTGACTCAAATGACCAATCTATGCTTCCTTTATGCTTTAGCTATTCATAGAGTTCCTTTCTCTTTTCCATAGATTTTTTTAGTTTCTCTTTCAATGATTGAATGAAATTTTTAGCTTCCTTAAGATTCTCTCGCAATTCTAGGACTTCATCTTTGGACTGATCAAGATCATCAAGTGCAACTAGGAGTTGTTGTTGAATACTATCAGAATTCATTGAACCACCTTTTCAGATCTCCCTCAAGTTGTTAAGCTTCCTCTAAGGAACTATGCTCTGATACCAATTGTTGGAATTAAGGAACACTAAGAGGGGAGAGTGAATCAATGTTCTTCAATTTTAACTTTATTAATGTGATCCTTTATCCACTTAACACATATAATCAAAAGAAAGATGCAAAAGTGTAACACAAACAACCACAACACCATAACACCAATATTTTTGCATGGAAATCCAATTAAGGGAAAAACCAGGGTGGGGATGAACCCACAAGATGCAAATACTTTGCAAAAGTATTACTATAGGGAATGCACATGCATTCAGGCACACTGCCTAGAGCTCACTACTTAAATACAAAAGGCTTACTACCTATGATTCATTTATAATGTCATAGTAATGATTGAACTAAGAAACAACATCTACAAATGCAAAAATATAGTTCCAATTAAGTACATCATATTAATTTCAAACATTTCATTACTCACTTCTCTGTTACACTAATCTGCTCTAATTTGGAGCCCAAATCTTTATCATGCACACGTGAAACTGTGCATAATCAATATATTCACCTTCTACAAACACCAAAATGACCAAAGACATCGATCATATATATTTGCAACAATAAATTAGATCATCTTCATGTTTTCTCAAGAACACTTAGAAAAATATTCAAATGTGTATAAATTATTGGAAAAATATGAATACAAATATCAATGAGAACCAAAATAATCGATCACATATTACCACACATGTCAGCTAAACATCCTAGATCACAAAAATAATCACCAAAATCATTCTATCTTATCTACATAGGATCAACTACACAAGATTGTTGTTCTGCACTATTAAACCAAAAATCAATACAAAAACATTTCTAACTTGCACACAAATTATCAATGAACATAAAAATTATTAAATAAGGTATACCAATCATCCATCAACCTTCCCTTAGATCCATGACACAAAATATTAACCTGAAAATTAATACTGGACTAAAATACTCAACACTGCCATATGTTATGTTCTTTTCCAGACTTAGAACAAATCCTTAATTTGACTCCTGGTATGATTAAATACTACCATGTACATGGTTATACTGACTTGATTTTCCATTAATGACAACACCAAAGAACTTGTGTAGTGTCTCTTTCCAGCAATTGAAAGTATCATCCTTGTAGTCAGTGATTGTAGAGATATCCCTTCGTTGGTTGATTATAGAGTCATGCTAGTAATTGATCGTCACTTAGAGGATGTTATTTTGTGTGATGATTTGGATTGTGCTATATGGATGGGCAGAGTATTTTTTTAGATGTCCAATATTGTGATAAAAAGTGAGTTTTTTGGCGTGATCTCCTTTAGGATGCTTTGGAAGGAAACATTCCATGTCATTGATTTCAATATTCTTAGGTATTATAGCTTGGATTTTTATGATGATTACCTTGGGGAATTCCAAGAGGGGAGAGTGCAATTTCGACACAATGGGTTTTCAGTTATGATCAAATTGGTGCAACATCATCATGGTGGATTCCTTCTAAGATTTTTGTAGGACCCTAGGATCATTCTTGATGTCAGTTTGAATTGGTTTGTTGATTGGAAATTGTACTAGCATTACTTGAGAAGAAGCAATCTTTGGGGAGGGCAGACTATAATGTCCCCATTTTTGTGCTCTCCTTAGTGTCAATGTTTCTAGTAGGATTGGCCTATTATACATGTTCCCATAAGCTAGAAGATTTTTGTAAGGGACTCATTCAAAGGTTTATGGAGACATATTAGGGTTTTGTGAGCCAGTTTGGTAATTTGGGGTAGTCTCCTAGATTTTAGGAGGAATCTGTATTTTTTAGGGATGGACTAGGAGTTGACTGAGGTGCATTGGGAGACCCTCAGGATTAGCCTGGAGACTTTTGGCGCAATTCCTATTTTTTAGGGATAGATTGGGAGTTGACTAGGATGTATTGGGATACCCTTGAAATCAACTTGGAGACTTTTTGCGCAATTCCTATTTTTTAGGAGGGTTCCTAAATTTTAGGAGTCTATTAGTTAGCCCCCTATGGTGAGACAACATCAGTAGATGGGTGTCATTCATCAAAATTCTGATTGGGGTCCAAATGAGCGAGCTATGAATAATTTGGGAATAATTAAATTATTTCCTAAGTTAGCCTTTAATAAAATAAGTGGTATTATAATAGTCGCTTTAAAATAGAGCAATAAATTAAAATAAAGTGACCATGGGGTGCACTTACCTAGGAAGTTATAACTTAAAAAGAGGCCACTTTGAAATGATTACTAGGCCTCCTCATGTGGATCGATTTCCCTAGGTAGAAAATAATTAAAATAAAACTTAACAAAGTTTTTTTAAATGAAATTTGTATAAATCCTAGAAGGTACAATTTGCATATGGAAGGAAAAATTACAATAAAAGAAAGATTTGAGAGCATTTATTGATATCAAAGATTATTGTATTTGTATCAGCATTGGTTTTAGAGTGTACATGAGGGTTTTAACCATAATTCATCTTCCAAGAATGAAATCTTCTGAGAGAGAGAGAGAGAGGATTTGAACATAGCCCCAACACCTGGTGATAGGAATTTATTGTAGAAAACAATTTTTTTCTCCATATTGGGTTCAATTATTGGATTAGTTTTATCAAATCAAAATTGGAGGAGGTAGATAATAATTATCAATTAGAAAATCAGTTCCTTATAGTGCAATATTCACCATTTTCTATCCATTGGCTGGCCTGGCCATATAGCTTAGAGTTTATTCTTTGAAGCACCCATCTTGGATGTGGGTGAGAGAAATAATAAAATTATCCATAGAAATCATCAAATCAGAGCATTAATCAATGTTTTATCATTGTCTGGGATAGATCAAAAAATTTGATGAGGAAATTTCTCACAGCCCTAGCCATACCAGTTCAATATAGAGCTCCATATTTTCTTCTATTGTATCGTAGCATACAACAACAACACTTGCACATATTTCATTTGTATTTGTGGCATTAGCAACATAGTAATTGTGTGGGGGGAAATTAAGAGGACTTGACTCCATATCTTTCATTTCTTAGGAAACCAAATCTGTATTGCAAGTATCCTAGTATAGTCATTAGTTGCATTGTTTTACATTTTGAATAAATTAAAAGTGGTTCAAAATTTGGTGTCATAGGGTTTGTAGTAGTTCGTAGTAGTTGTCTCAACATTGTGTTATTTTTTTAAGCATTGTAATCAACATATTTCAAAAACCCAAAAAATAAAAATAAAATAAAATAAAAAATAAAACAAATCAAACTTCATGAGGAAGAATCAAAAATTACAAAATTCCATTTTATGGGATGGTTATTACACTTTCGTTGCTCTTACCAAGTGTTCAACAAGTGGGAGATTAGTTAGGAATCTCAATAATAAAAGGTTATTGGTGCGACTTGAATGTTGGATAAGGTGTGTCTTCTAAATGATGGTAGACACTTATGTTTTTCATCTATTGGTGCATTACGTATTCTATGAAAGTGCATCTAGATTGCTCATCAGGTGATAAAACAAAATTTTATGTAAAAAATATCATTATAAATATTTCTCATTTAATATTAGGTCATAGATCTAATGATGGATATTTTGTGTACTTTTTTTACTCGAGAAGTAACCCTATTTTGGGGGGGCATTTTATTACAACTGAGTATTGTGATGTATTCGAAGAGTAATAGTTGTTGAATTGCCTATGGATCCCTGTTAGTGATACTCCTATGAGAATTAGATTTCTATGGGGTAAAATCACAATAATTTGTCACCTTTTAGGCTAACTTGACAAACACGGCCCAGTTTGACTCGGTCGAGCCATACATGGCCGAGTCCAACATGGTCGAGTCTAACACGACTGAGTACATGTAGGTGCCATGCAATGCTGAATGGCACCTGCGTGGCCTCGTTGACTGGGTCGAGTGGTACTCGGTCGAGTAAGACTTGGCCGAGTCCAAATGCTATTTTAAATAGAAAAAAGAGTCCCAAGCCCCTCATTTGCACATTGAGGGGCTATGGGTACTCGTCCCAGTAGGACTAGGCCCAGTCTACCTAGGTGGCATGCCATGTTGGCAGCCAAACCTCCAAAAACACAAAAAAACCATAATTTTGCACTTATGTTGTTCCTTTCTCTGATCAAAATAGAAAATGTCAAAAAACTAAAAGTACCCTTTTTCTAGATCTCGGAACTATGATTCTAGACATATAAATTTTATATTATTTCAACTACAAAACGTTAAACAAATTTGCTAAAAACTACATGTAGGTATATTAAACTTTGAGAAGACGTTGATTCAAAAAATATAGAAAAATGATAAATCAATTCAAAAAAATTTTAAAATCATATACAACACTAGAGAAGAGAGTCCTCTTCAAGAATATGTAATTTATTTGTTTTTTGGTATAGTTTTGATAGGGGAAAAGTGGCGGGAGATAAAACTATTGATTTCAGGTAAGTTCGACTTTGACTACTTATAACGGGTAAACTATAGATCAAAAACACTTCTTTCTTTTTTCTTGCACTAGATATACATGTCATCTAAAACATATTATGAAATTGGAAGGAAAAACAATGTTTTACTTATAATGATTTGACGAGAAGTAAACTCCCCGATTTGCAGTATTTTTCAGGATATGAAAAATAGACCTAAAAAATTAAAAGAACATATTAATTTATGTTAAAATTAATTTTTAGAAATTATAGGCATAAAATTCATCCTATTTCACACATTTCATCAGTTTACATCATCTTCAAATTCTCAACAGAAATGTGACTTTTATGCCCTTAAATTTTTTTAGTTTTGGTGTTGTTAGCCTTTTCCTTTGTAAAAGGGTGACAACTTATTGTGCTTTTACTCTATGCAAATATTTTGTAATCTATTCTTGATTTATGAAAAATGTATTTGACAAATTTTGGAGTGTGGATTTTTGTTCTCAACAGGGTTCTCCCCATCTAAATCATTATGTTATGGTATACATTGTAGTGCCTCCCTCATTTGCCTCCTTGCACGAACATCCTAATGGTGTGGTTTTGACTGTCACACTGAGGTTATGTTGGTCCCTTGTGAGGTTGAGACCACCAGGAGGTTTGTTTTGGAGCATGTTTTTGATGTTCTACATGAACTTGGAAACATAGGATCTGGTTGTGAATCGCATTTCGGTGACCCTTAGAGTTAGGGATGAGTCAGTCATGTTAATGCAGTGATCATTATCTGCATTATGATTTGAGGGCATCATGAGATGTACCTTGCCCAACTTTTCTTATGATCATCAAGAGTTTATCTTTGGAGTTGTGTCAAGTGTTTTAAGAGACTCTATCTTGATATTATCTTTTCTGCATTGTAGTCTCATTATTAAGAAAGTTATGTTGTTACATTATGGATTTGTGCCATCTTGGATAGAGGCTTGACCGTTGTTTGTGATGTACTCTTTTCTTGTTACTTATGCACTTATAATTCTAGGATACTTTATGTTTGAAATAGGATTTATTGAATTCAACTGATTTTTACGATATTACAATCGAGTGCATGTTTTGTGGAGATTGAATTAGTACAAGGAAACTAAAATAATAAAAACATGAAATATACATTCTAATTAGTTAAATATTGTTTCTCGTGTGTATGTAATTTCTAGAAGAAATGCAGTAGGAAAGATGTGAATGTACCATTTTACGAATGTTGAAATGTTTCTATTGGATATGAATGCTTACACAAATGACCATTTGAATCTATTTTATGTTGAGATATGTATTGATAGAAAAGTGATTATTAGGTCCTGATGTTGAGTAGGAGGTTTTGCATAGTGTGCTTTGATGTTATAGTAATGCGAGAAAAGTGAATCAGTTGAAATGTTGCTTGTAAATGAATTAGGACATGTTCTATAATTTGATTTTTAGGTCTTGAAGTTATGGTATTTGATGGATTATTTAATTTTGAATATTATGTCTTAATATCATGTTTATGCAAGTAAAGTTAATGTGAGATGATCTAGGTTAGGAAGTTAGGGTAATTGATATATTTATGTGTTTTGAATTAATTTGTTTTAAAAATTGAGAAATATATTATTGAGACTTCGTGAATTTCTTGTAAAAAGTGTGGGTGCAATTGGAAATGTAGAATGTGTTTTGAGTGTGACTATTATGATGCAGTTATATGTATATGTTATTTGATCTTTCATGAGCTACTAATATTTTATCTAGTGTGCAGGAAATGACCATGGAATAAATAAGGGGAAACTAAAGATGGATGCATGTAAAAATCTTGTTAAGCCAAGGTTATTTCCAAGAGGAGATTTAACCTCGTTGTGATGTTTATTGTTGTAAAGTGATGCTTGATTGTATTATTTAATTGTGTTTTTTTTTTTTAAATTATGTCTACTTGGCATGTCATGTGTGTAGTGATGTGTTGTATCCTTTTGTGATGTCAATTGACACATGTGTTGTGAGTTGGCATGGTCAATTACATTGTTATGAGTTGTCTTCCACCTTTGAGTCATCTTGTAGAATCTCAATGTTAGGTATCTTGGTTGTTGAGCCTTGGGTGGGAATCATTTTTAAATTTTCGCTAGTCAACTCTTAGTGGACTTTTGAGAGGCAAAAAGTAACCCAAAAGGTAGTTGGGGTTAAAAATAGATTACCCCATAGGTGTACTTTGGGTTGGGGGTCAAATTTTGACCAATGAGATTATTTTAGACCATTTTTGTCCCTTCAAAAGATGTCTTTTTGAAAGGTGACAAATTTGGGAAGTGTGTCAAGTCTTGCTCTCTTCTCAATTTTGAACTTCCCTCTTGTTGAGAGATAAACCTAGGTGAGTGTGTTCCAATCATCTTAGAGGTTAGGTAGGGTTTTCTTTTTTAGTGGGATGGAGAGGAATTTGGTTGATTGATTGGCCACTCTCCAATTTTGGAGACTTCTTGTGGACTTAGCAGGTTCTTGGGTGGACTTAGCAAGGAAGGAAGGCTTGTAGGATAAGGAGCTCTTCTCAACCCTCTTTGCCTTAGCTTGGAGTGAGGTTGGTGGTTTTTGACATGGAAGACTTGTTTTTCTTTGAATGTAATATGCAGATTTTTATTGCTATGTGTTTGTGAAGTTTTGTGATGCTTCAAGTCTGTTTTAGTGGCTTCCTTGTAATGTCTATTTGCTGGTTTTTATTTTAGTGTTTTCATTTTTGGGGTGTGCAAGGCCAAACTCACTCTTGGGAGGGAAGAGAGTCTTGATGGGTGAAGGGCTTGAGTTGGGAATTCTCATCTAGTGTAGAGTCCTTCCTCAAGGAGGAAGGGGATGAGACATGGATGTATGGGCTCCATGTTGCCATTCTTGTGTATCTATTTTGGGGGTCATAAGGGTGTTATTTTTGTGAAGGAAAAGGAAGGGTTGATGGTTATTGTTATGGCCTTGTGAAAGAAATGTATATAGATTCTTGGCCTTGTTGAAGGCATGTATTTTATTGTAGAATGGCTTCTCCTATTTGGGTAGTTTCCACCTTTACCCATTTTATGGGTCCAAGGTAACCCATTGTGTGTATATCCATGGGATGGGAATTTTATGTGTTTGCATACTTGTTGGTTTTTATGTGTATGTACAATGAAGTGATATTGTAACCTCATCCATCTTTGTTTCCCCAAGCTCGGGGGTGTCCATGTAATGGCCTAAGGTTGGGAGGTGAGCCTCCATGGTCTTGCGGCTTCTTTTACAAATTTTCAAATGCATAAGCTTGTTGGTTTCTATGAAGAAAAATAAAGATTTAGTCTACTTCCTACT